>JAKZAO010000008.1:17012387-19412387 GCA_023053555.1 Branchinecta lindahli | reverse complement strand
AACACTGACTCAACGGGCAAACCCGAATCAAACAAATCAGACGAACCTTTAAGCCCCGGGTCAGGGCTGTGACCGTTAACGACCCCAAAGTCGTTAGCGATCACCTCGACGGCCGTTGGATCCAGCTGCACCAGACTCGACTCAGGTTCCTCGGAAGAGTAGATATAGTTCTGCTTGTCGACAAAGTCGGCAATGGATTGATCAGGGTTGGGTAACCGGTCCTCGGATGACATGTTACCCTGAGTCGGCTCAGTCTGCAAAGAAAAGATTGTAAGACACGAAAGTCTCTGCAAGCTGGAGAGAAAGTTGAAAATCCTCGGGAGTCGAAACACAAGGGAATGACGGATTTATGCTTGCCCGGTTTCCCGAAGGACGCCGATAACACTTTGCTGCAGTAAGCTCCCATGGCACAAATATGTCTTTTCCGATTAATTGGTTGTCTGGCGGGCGAAATATGCAACTGAGCAGGTGAACTCGGACTCACGACTCGCCTTTTTCACGGACTCGGACTCTGTTCGTCTCGGAATCGGGCCAAATCCAGAGTCCAAGTAAATGACACGGCCCGGCAACTTCACGGACAAGAGTCACACGGACGTTACGACCAAGTAAAGAGAATAGGCATGCGATAGTTGTGTTATTTATATAATATACTTTGTTACTGTTATAGTTATATACGAAAAAAAAAGGAAAACCATATTGTTAAGACTCGGGGCATGACTCGGTCTCGGGAACAATTTTTGTATTATCGTAATTATCTCTTCTCGAGAGGTCTTGTCCAGGACTCGTGACCGTGACTTTGGTCTTGTACTCGCCATGGATACGCTGGACTCGAGACAATCTTTGGTGGCAACACCGTCTCCCGGCTGAAGGGCTCAAGCAAGTGTGTAGTAACTTTAGACACATAAAAGAGACAGATGTCACGCCGGCGCCACATTCCCACCCCGCCTGATGTTTTTCGGGCAAGGAAGTGCACTCGATTAATTAATTACGTCATGTGCATCGAAAAAGAACAATGAGTCACTCTAATAACGACGATAATTCGCTTGGTTTTAGACGAGCATGAACGAAGTAATTATCCAGGACGTGCCGAGAACGAACTCCAAGAAACCAGGGACCCATAAATTTCCTTACAGGGGGCCTGTCATTTCCTATGCTTCTAAACTGATATGATGACCGAGCCATCCAGTTTCCTAAAATCCCCGCTTGAGTCGATCGGCATTCTTATTCGCCTCATTGGACGTGTGCGCCAAAGAGACTTCTCGCTCAAGGCACCAGCAACCAATCCCAAATTTTGTCTATCTGGTCTTGAACGTCATTGGACCGTGGGTATTTCTCGAACTACATTCCGACCGGTCAAGAGCGCATCAGAAATCTCTAAAAAAGGATTTATGGGTCCCTGGTTCAAAATATGAAATTGTCATATAGAGAAGAAGGGCTTAGAATAATTTGGAAACAACACCGGAACATCATCACTATGTTTCCGAGGGTAGTATCTGCTGTACACCCTTTCCCAGCACCGATCGAACTCAGTGGTGCCGGGACCGGCGCGAGGGCCGGGGCGTCGGTAACAAATTAGGCGATTCATCTTTCAAACGCTTCTAAACATGCTTACTTAATGTTCTAACATTTGGCAAGGGGAATTTGCTGTACACTAAAAAACCGACAGAGGACAACCCCTCGTATGTTTGAAAATGACAGTTTCGATGGGGGCGTTGCGCAACAAGGACCAGGAAACTGGAAATTCCGGGAATTTCTTAAAGAAAACTCATTAGGAAAATCAGTAAACAAACATATATCATATTAATATACCTAAAACTATATCAAAGAAAAAATTATTGTTATTTCCCTGTCTTTTTACGCATATCACACAAGGAAAGGAAAGTAGCAGTGTATAAAAATACACAAAGGAAAAAAGAAAGACAAAGGGAACAACAATAACTAAGATTTATGATATACAAAGCTCGCCTGGACCTTTTCTTTTGTAGCTTTTAACTGCGCAAGCGTTTGAAATAACCAACTCTTCACTGAGCATTAAGACAGCAGGTGCATCCCGTCGAACATTCGAAAGCCACCAAGTCCAAATAATAGGGAGAAGAAGCAGACCCAGAGAAGACAAAAAGGGTCTCGTCCGTTATGGCTTAATCAGACGATACGCGAGGGGTTACCCACTCTCCGGCACCTACTGTACAACCTTCCCTGGCACTGGTTTCGACCGGTCTCTGGGCCTACTTCTGCTTCCCATTATTTGGACTTGATGGCTTTCGGTCGAAACCAGTAGTGCAGACCATAACTTAGGCGATTCCGCTCTCAAAATGCTGATTTTGATGTTCCAACACGTGGCAACCAGTGTCGGCTGGTGCCAGCCGGTAGGATACCGACAACGGCCGGGCACTTGTTGTACACTAAAATCGAGAGTGGGACACCCCTCGACTATAAAGGTCAGGTGCTCGCGGACTGGGATTCCTGTCCGGATTTTCGGCACCATCATCAATTCCATATGGAAAAGCGGAGATTTTTCAACTTGATGAAAGTGCAGAAAAACCGACGGAAAATCCTGATCGGTGTTGGTACCACTATTTCTCAATGCAAGGAAAGCTACCTGCAACAGACATACAAAAATCCGGCGTTGAACGAAAACTGACGGATTTCGCAAATTTGGATGTCCTAGCAGCCGCGAGGTCCAAATCATGGGGAGTGGTGATCATCGAATCAAAGGCTCAGAATACAAACATGATATCTTCCGGGGAAAGGCGAGGGGTTGCCCACTCTTGATTTTAGTGTAGGCTAAAGCAAATGCCCGGTGTCGGCACCGGGTGCTACGTGTTAGCCTAGACAATAAAATCTGCATGTTTAGACGCGTTTGAAAGATAAACTGCAAAAAGTACGGAATGTGATTTCTTAGTTTTTTTTAAATAATACAAAAAGAAGTTAAATTACAAAAGATGCTACGGGAAAAAAAAATGACCGGCACCGATGGTTTCGGCTGGTGCCGGGAAAGGGTAGGCCTATACAGCAGGTGCGGGGGAGTGGGCAACCTCTCGGGAAAAAGGTAACGGGAAAAGATCATACATCATACTGACCGGAAATCGGCCAGGGATCCCGGAAATCTTACGGTGACCGGATGACGCAAAACTGGATTGTTTCAACACTCAGGTTGCCTAATCATCGCATGGATCGGTAGAAGAGTACGAAGCTACAGTTTCTGGCAAACAGACAGCCAAGTAGGTGCAGCTTGGCTCTTGACTTCGCAAGTATGAATATGGATGTAATCGATTGACAGTATTCTATTCTTTGGGCGGGATTCTTTCACGAATGACACACCACAATATTTATTATCTGAAGAGCTTTTTCTTCTAATCTGTGACGGATCCCAAACAGCCAAAGAGCTAGCCCGGCACGAAGTTCAAATCAGATAAAAAAAAATCACCCGTTCTTAAAACACAATGACTTTCCGCGCTGAAACTTTTTGAACATGCGATTCTTGGTAATTTTGTATTTTTTGCATTTTTCAATACAAAAACCATTTTTTTTTTAGTGATTTGGTGATACAAACTGAAATTGCCAAATTTGGTGACAAATCATCACCAGTGTCAACCCCGAGTTCAAACAGGAAAGACAGGAATCAAAATTCATTTTCAATAGTATTATTTACTGATTTGAATAAATTTTATTAAGTATGTCAGTAAGTATAATTGTAACCCACATAATATTTTACAACAAAAGAATAATATAGTCCTTCCCTTTACCGCTTATTCTCACCGACTGCGTCAAAAGCATTGCGTTTTACTGCAAGTGCGGTCACGAACTAAAAGGCGTTTAGTGGCGGCTTCAAAACTCAAAGCAGGTGCGTCGCAGCGTCACGCGATTCGAGCTGAATGCTACAAAAATCGTGATTCCTTCATCTCCGGCGACAGCGAGGCGTGCTGGCTCAATGATTACGTTAGACTTCCCTGTTCCGGTTCACTCTATGCGCAGATTTTTGGCAACATTTTATGTCCTATCTCTCGCAGACTCCTTAGAAGAATGAGCAGCAAACATTCCAGTAATTCACTGTCACGATCCCCACTTATTTTTTTTTCTTGCGGAGTAGAAAACATCTGGTCGAAACTCAGGCCACATCCATCGTCTCAATCCCCCCAAACTACAATGACCAACGATCACTCTTTGTAAAAATTGCTGTTTTTTTATTTTTTTTATTTACAATTGCTGTCGTGCTCTTCTGGATCTAGAATTCGTCCAGTCTACATGTCAGTGATAAAATCCCACTCGGAATTGTGACTTCGGACAACTTAATACATTTTTCTACACCCTAGCCTGGTCGCTGAAAATAAGAATCTTCGGAGATCAACTTTGTGATCCTTCTAATCCGAAGGAGGGAGAGCCCTTTAGGAGCTGGGCAGAACCCACATCTTACGCCCGATTTATCGTAGGCTATTTTGCTCGAGGAATTGGCAGTCTAGACACTTCGGTGATTTTGCTGTCAAGAAACCTAGTTGGGAAATGACAGTTGCAATGGAGAAGATTATGTTTCGGAATCTCAGAAACCCACGATGCCTAACCCACTGGAAAGCCTTTGGCAAGATGCCTTGGAAAGATGGGTAGAGCCGTCAGACCCGAGCATCGGCTTAAAATTCAACAACAACAAAAAAAATGAACCACAGCACATTAACAGACACAATTCAAACCGGGGAAAATTGCAGAACAGCAACCCCCCCACGACAACCAAATTGGGAGCGTTAGCCTCGTGTGCGGATCCAGCAACGGGTTCGGAGACTCGAGAGTACGCTTCTGTAGAGAAAGAGCAGAAAAGACCCAAAATTCTGGAAAAGAGGGAAGACCATCACAGAGGACTATCTCCACATCACACCTAACCCATTCCACAGGACCTGCTAAGACAACAGAAGCTCAGAATTGCTTTGCTTGCAGACTTTTAATGAACCTAGAAACCTTCTAAAGACAGCTCACCAATATCCGTTTCTCCGACCTCTGACGGAAAAGGATCTCAAGAGACAATCCCCCCTGTCAGGATATCAGGCTCTCTTTGTTCCTTTTTTGTTGTCGCACTGATCCGAATGATTGCAAGTAACTAAAACACAGTTTCTATGTACCTTAGGCTTTGAAGAAATTAATAGAATAGCGTTTGATAGCCTAGCCATTCAGAAACAAACAGACCAAAACCTAACTTGGCAACACTTATTACACCCCTTACATTTTATTTTGCGAATGTCCTTTAAAAAGACGTACAGTTTAATCATTTTAATTTATTTTCGGTTTCAAGAATATCCGGTAACTTTTATTACTAAATAATGAGGAAAGGCTGCGTGGGATCCGAAAGTTGCTTGTCGGCTCTCAGAAGACTATATTTAATTACAGCGAAGCTTAGTATTTGGACTCTTCGGAAACAATTTACAACACCATTTCTCTCAGATCTAATTTACAAATATAATTAATGAGAATCAGCTTAAAATTGCGAAAACAGCCCTACTGGGAGGATTAATCTTATTATTGGCCTTAAAAAGAAAGTGACGCACTTAAGGGAAGTTCACCCGGAGATTAAACCACAGACCAAATCCAAAGTAAGTATAGGATGAACTGTGAGAAGTATGTTCTGTTACGCAGTGGTATTCTGGGTTCGCCACTAACATTTTTTCCAATGAAATACCCCGATAAACCTAGGGAGGAAACACGCAGCCGATATGTCACCATCCTCACTGACCACGAATACCTTAACCCGAAAACGTGGAACCGACAGACAGACAAAGAGATCCAAAACTGAAATAAAATCGTCAGATCCATCGGAATGTAAAGTAAATCTCCTGAAAATGCTTCCCAGTTGGTTCTTTTGGCTTCCCGCTGGTTGCAGCTGTTTTATTTCGTACCAAAATCGTTTCCAGTTCACTTCTTTTGGCCCAAGGGAGGGGAAGTGGCCAAAAAGTTTCGCAGCGTGGAAGGTTCAACAATTCTTGTAAGTGATTGATAAAGTTACGGTCCGCTTACTTTTGCCACAACTAACCGCCTCTTCTGAGGCAAACAAGACGTACTGTAATGCTGTAAACTTTCCACAAATTTACTCGATTATTTTTTGTTTTACTTTTCAACCGTTGGTTTAGACCAATAATATATAATCATATACGGGAACTAGTAGAACCCAGACCCCCCCCCCCAATAGTAGGCGTAAAACAGATGATGAATGAATTCGTTTATTACCCACAAAAATCAAGTTCCCAACCAAAAAAGGAACGATGTCAAAATGCAAAAATTTAGATAAAGGGTGCCAGCAAAAATAACGTATTTATATTTGTCTACACAACTATTTAATTTCTAACATCTATCACATCAAATCTTCAATTAATATAGTAGGCGTAAAACAGACTAATGAGTTAATTTGTCTGATGACCCAACATTGGCTGCGCATGGGCTGTGGAGCGACAGAGTAGACTAGTTAATGGCATGGGAGACGTTAATTGAATTTTATTTAATTTGAAGAACCAGTCGTGCCTACATTAGCGATGTAACTTAAAGCTAACAAAAATATTACTTAGCTTCATGATCATTTTACGGAAAAAAAGAAGAACAATCCTATAATACGTATAAATACTCATTGGTCCAAGCTGACTACGAATCATTTGAAGAAGAAAAAATCCGCAAAACGATTAAGTGACCTAAGTTTCTTTAGCGATATTTCGGCCATTCTTGGCAAGTGTCCTCGTCAGGCTATAGCTGGAAGAAACAAACCTGCAATTCGTTGCCTTGCCAACCTTGCCAAGAAGGGCCGACATAATCTTAGCTGACTTAACCGTTCTATATCATTTTTTCTACATAATTCATTACTTTTTCGGTGTCAGATCGAGACCAATGAAATACCTGGAATTCCAGCTCGATTTAATTTGCGGAAAAAACCCATTTGAAGAGCAGTTTATTTTCCCAGCGCTCTTTGGCTCGGAATCAGCTAAACTTGGAAAGATCAATAAACAAGACTTGGTCACGCAAGACAGATGTTCGAGTTAGGTAGCACGGAAGATCGTCTGGACGCCAGGTATGAATGTAATCGGTCAATATCGACAGACAGTCGAGTGGAATCCTATTTTCCTAACATGAATTCGGCAAATTGTGTACCAATTTCTTAGTCTAGACAAACATGACCCATCTGCAAACCTTGATGCGAACGTTTCAAGTTTTTTTCTCCGTTTCAAATAGCAAATCAATAATCACAATCACTAAACGGTTCTGATTTTTGGACGGGAAAATACAAGACCAGTAGAGTCTCTTTTCTTTGACGTCTGTGATTCAACACTTGAACTGAATGCTAACACGAGCCAAACACGCCCCCTTGCATTTTCCCATTTCCAATTCCACACCCTTATTAAAATAAGTAGTAATCGTATTACTTGAACGCCTCGAAAACCGGATTTCGAGACAAAACCATCATGTCGATAAGACAATATTCTGATTCTTCCCTCATTAGGGACATCTCTATTAAAAATATAAAATAAAAATCCCGGAAGCACCGGGAACAGACTACAAGTCGGGTTGGCAGCTTTCGGTCAGGGGATGTTTCGCCCCCTCTTTTGGGGGTCACCGTCAATACTAAACACGATTCTAGACATCAAACACCTCTATCCTGCATAGCAACAACAGCTAATCATCTGGATGATTAAGCTGTGATAGCAACGAATTTCGAGCAAAACTAAACAAAAAGGCGACAAGGGCCAAGGAGCACACGTACTATTTTGTGCAGTGTTGCCACTGGTCGCAGAATTGTGCGATTTGTCACAGATTTCGCATTTTCGACAAAGCGAACCAGAATTCTGCGGCCGGTTCCTTAGGACCTGTCAACTTCAGATAAAAACTTCTGCTTCTAAAAAAATTTCCGGTTTTGGCCGGAATCCGGATGAACTATTTATCCGACGAGACTTTCATTTGAGGATTGCGCATGCCTCCTTACCAATATATCGAACCTCTAATCAACTTCTGATACAACTGATTTTCCGGTTTCGGCCGGATTCCGGGTGAACCATATGTCCGGGTAGAAAACAATCGTCATATACAGATTCGACATGTTTTCTTATCCCTAAATCGAATATCTAATCAACTTCAAATAAAACTTTTACTTTTAACAAATTTTCGGGTTGTGGCCGGATTCCGAACGAACTATTTGTCCAGTGAGAAAATGAAGTTCAGTTCTGGATTCAGCATGTCTCCTTGCCCCCAAATCGAATCACGCATCAGCTTGAAAAATATTTTCTTCGTCCCTTAATCTAAAACCCCCTCCCCCGAACCTAAACATTGGGCTACAGGGTCCATCTACGAAACTGACCTGTACGTCGATTCAATGAATACTCACACCAAGTTTGAACAAAGTAACTCAACCCCTTCGAGAGTTAACGTACTGAAAGACGGACAGACAGACAACTGTTACGAAGTCATATGTCGTATCCCTCCGCTTATGTTTTGGGATCCCAAAAGCCAATAAATTATGCACACAATATGTGTGACTTTTTACTAGAAGATTTGTCAAGCCAGCCTTAAGGTATCGATTTTGGTAGAGAATAATTCGGAATCAAATTTGGAGTACTGTTTTGCTTTTGATGTTTATTATTAATATTACAGTTCTATATTACTTCTAAACCATATCCGATCTACAGCGTTAGTTTCTAGCCTGTCGTCAAAACGAGACAAGACTTTCCTGTCCTAGAAAATAACACTTTCGAGCGAGGAAAGAAAATAAAAATAAAAGAAGACGCTCGAAATACATGCCAAGATTAGCAGCTTCAAGTTGGTGCCTAAAACTAATAGGCCACTTTTATTTACAACATCACAGAACTGGACAATATTTGTCCCAATCCACAATTATAATTTACGATTTCATTTACAATTATAATCCAAGGTTTAGGTCTCAAAATAGGGTATGTTTTGTGGGGTTTTTTTTAAAGCAGTAACAGCATATTTGAGCTTGAGCCCATTTTTTAAACATTTTCTTCAACGAGAGCCGATATGAAGCGTAAGATCAGAAGTCATCATCTAAAAAAGCATATAATCGAAGGGTGTGTTAGCTGCTTCAGGAAAAACAAAGAAAATCATCGAATTTCAGACCATCAGTGGCTCTACTGGTTTCGCGTGCAGCTCAGCTTTACAAATTTTGCAAAAACAAAAACCTTGTTTGATGCAATCAGTCACGTTTTCAACCACTGAAGTCCCGGCCTGTAAAATATTAGCGCAATTATAAAACAAATCAACTCTTCACGACAAAAGAAATTGAACAGTCTGACATAATCTTACTCATATGTAAGTATTGCAATGGTTTTCAGAGTTAAGTATTTGGTTGAAAATATCGTACGAAAACGAAAAAGATAGACGGGAGTCCTTAAAAAAAAAAAAGGATTACTATGTATTGTGTTCGGAAAAACTTGAGTAACAAATAATTCAAACCGCAACTTCACCGTAGAAGTATGCAAATATGTAATTAAAGCGTTTAGACTTTACCTTAGTTTATGTAACAGTTTGATAACAGGTGTAACAGTTTATTTGTATGGTTATACATGTATTCAATCTTGTATGGCCTTTTGGCTGAATAAACAAACATTACAATGCACAGACTAATGGACAATGAGGATTAACTCAGGTAGGTCATTTTCTTACGAAAACGCAAATATTCTCTAACAAATTTCTAACCCAGTTAGAATACTGGAAAAAACAATTTGAACACCGTGCACAAACCGAAACTAATAGAAAATTAAATTGTCGCGGGTCTACGGTACTTTTTCCAACAAGATAGCAAAACAAGATTTTCAAAAAAACTTCCAACCGGTTCGAGGTAAATTCTTTTCAGTTAACTTCCACAAAACCCGACTTTCAGATCAGCACGATACATTGATAATATGATTGGCACATATTCACGTTACATTCCAAACGCACAAAAAAGCTTCCGTGTACAGGGCAGGTTCAAACCTGCCTGTTTTAGGTCATATTTGCATTATTCTCCAATGCTGATTAATCGCTCGAAGAAGACCGCCGACGTGGTATTTACTGAAGAATTTAAAGTTTAACTCGAAAGGCAGCTTATTTTTACACCTCATATTTGAATACACTGAAATATTTTGACTCATCGAAGGGATTTTGCATTTTTACTTCGGCATGGTTTACATTTGTAGTTGGAGTTCAAGCGTAGAGGGACAATCACATAGAGGTACCCCAAATAGGAAAAAAGAATAAGTTCATTTGATGAAATCGATTATGTTGCTGACTGGGGGCTGTAAGGGACCTTTAAATGGATCTCACAAAGTTTGCTGATAGACGAATGTTGCGAGAAGCTCACGCGACAGAAAAAATGGCCATGTAAATTTGTCCGTATTTTGCATGAAGTCAACGAGCCTGGAGAAGGGCTTAAAACAGCCAAAGCCGTTGGTAATTTGTAGAAAGCAGAGCCTAGTTTTAAAGTATTCAACTAGTATTGGAATGTTAGAACATAAACAGTAATTAATACGAGGCCACCGATTATATTGATACGATGGCCACCGACTCTTTCTATCTTCGGGTGCTTGAAATCCGCTCGCAGTGTGTTTGATCCAGATCTTGCTCCGTGGTTTATTTGAGAAATTCAGCTGTATGATTGATATACTCCAGACGGGCTTGTGTCATCAATCACAGAATTGAGTATCAGTGCTGACTGGGGGCTGTAAGGGACCTTCAAATGGATCTCACAAAGTTCGCTGATAAACGAATGTTGCGAGAAGCTCACGCGACAGAAAAAATGGCCATATAAATTTGTCCGTATTTTGCAAGAAGTCAACGAGCCTGGAGAAGGGCTTAAAACAGCCAAAGCCGTTGGTAATTTGTAAAAAGCAGAGCCTAGTTTTAAAGTATTCAACTAGTAATGGAATGTTAGAACATAAACAGTAATTAATACAAGGCCGGCACCGATTATATTGATACGATGGCCACCGACTCTTTCTGTCTTCGGGTGCTTGAAATCCGCTCGCAGTGTGTTTGGTCCAGATCTTGCCGAGGGGTTGCTCACTCGCTGGGCACCACTGTACACCCTCCCTGGGCACCGGCTGGGCACCGACTGGGCACCGGCTGGGCACCGCTGTACTACCATTTTGGGAGTGAGCATCGGCTGGGCACCGGGGTGGGCACCGGGCACCACTGTACAACCGTTTTGGGAGTGAGCAACCCCTCGGATCTTGCTCCGTGGTTTATTTGAGAAATTCAGCTGTATGATTGATATACTCCAGACGGGCTTGTGTCATCAATCACAGAATTGAGTATCAGTGCTGACTGGGGGCTGTAAGGGACCTTTAAATGGATCTCACAAAGTTTGCTGATGGACGAATGTTGTCCCGGAGGATCCATTTGCGAAATTACGATTGGAGAGCTCCCTGGGAACGGGGGGAGAAGGGGTGATAATGAAGGCCATCCCTTTCTATGTGCTTTGCTTTTTGGTGGGAGACTAGTTGGAATCTTATTATTATTGAAGAAGATAAGATTAGAAGTATAACAGAATATTATATTATCTCATAATAAAAAATAATAATAATAAGACTGTCAACTTCTTCTTCCAACTAGTCTCTCACCAAAAAGCAAAGCACTCTTCGACCAAAATACGGACAAATTTGCATGGCCATTTTTTTCTGTCGCGTGAGCTTCTCGTAAACAATCGTCGGGAGCATGAATCGCAAGGGAAGTAGCGAAAGACAGCAAGTGTGATAATCAGTTAGGTGCGTTAAATGTATCATGCGAAATTCGGGTCTCCGCAGACAAGAATTGAGGAGCGACCACGGAAATACGTTGTACTGGCATTACGTACGGGGGTTAGTAATGTCTCTAGATCACTCGACGCTACTTCAATCAAGTGCTCGTTAAGATCGTGGGTTGACCTAGTAGCGCGATTGGGAATTACATGGGTGGGAGCACGCAAAGTAGCTTCCAGTAGATATTTAGCTGGTTTATATATAAAAAGTAAAAAATAGTATAAAAACAATTCGTTTTGAGGTGTTGAAAATTCGGGGTCGCTGTCACTACCGCAACACGTCAGTTGACATAAACGTCAGTTCGCATAAAACAAAAATCCGACAGTTCGCATACACGTCAGTTCCCATACACGTCAGTTCACATACACGTCAGTTGGCCAACACGTCAGTTGGCCAACACGTCAGTTGACATACACGTCAGTTCACCAACACGTCAGTTCGCATACCGTCAGTTCACATACACGTCAGTTGACATAAACGTCAGTTGACATATTTTAGAAATCCGTCAGTTCGACAACACCCTAGAAGCCTTCCGTCAGTAGACATACACGTCAGTAGACATACACGTCAGTTGACATACACGTCAGTTGACATACACGTCAGTTGACATACACGTCAGTAGACATACACGTCAGTAGACATACACGTCAGTAGACATACACGTCAGTTGACATACACGTCAGTTGACATACACGTCAGTAGACATACACGTCAGTAGACATACACGTCAGTAGGCATACACGTCAGTTGACATACACGTCAGTTGATATAAACGTCAGTTCCCATACAAAATCCTTCACTACGCCCAAGACCCGCCGATTAGTTTGAAATCGACTTGGTCGCCGGTAGCAATTAAGCAGAGGGAAGAATACCCAGGGGATTAATATAAAGAAGCCGACATTTGCGCATTTTGATGAGGGTAAAATTAGTTCCGAATCGTCAGGAGCTTAGAATCAGAAGCGGCAGGTAACGTCGCCAAAGGCGGATGCAAAGTTCTTCAATCACAACAAGCTGTTGCGAAGTTTTTACGTAACAGCCGTCGCAAGGTGAAGGACCACACTATAATCGGCTTTGAGGTTTCACACTCAAAAAGGGCTTACATTTTTAAGTATAATCCGAGACCGCATAAGTCCCTAGAGGTCTCTTTCCGCCATCCCGTGTGAATTATCCTTATAGCTGAAGCCTACGCCGCTAACTTTGTTTTATCTGTCGCAGCTTCTGTCTTTGTTCGTTTTCTAATCACCCCGATTTCCCAGCTCCTTCCTATTGAACCAACAAATTTTCGACTGCGGCGCCTTTCTCAATATTTTCTTTATGACAGATAGTCCTTCATTCAGGTGAGGGGATTCCGTGAAATAAAAAGCTAAAATTTCCTGATGTTGTCTCACCTTACGCAACAATGCTTCTTGCAAGAGTGTTTCCAGAATGTTTATCAATTTTGTACATCGTAATTCAAATTCAAATATTTTATTGACCTCCAAGATCGGAGAGTATAAAATGAACTAAAGACAAACTAATTGGCCCAACATATAATAACACTACAAAAAAACATTCTGGCCAAAGAATACTAAATATATTATACACACGCGTTAAACTATATTAACTCTTTAACCGCTAAATATAGGTTATGAGTAATAGAAGACATATTCGTCAGAATATGTAATATGTAAACTAGCAAAATTATAACTTTCACTAGTTTACTGTGAAAAAAAAAAATTATACATGATTTGGCTGAGGTACTAAGATTAGTTTTCTGTTTTGCTCAGTGGCCGTTACCAAAATAGTCTGTTTGGGTGAAATGCTCTACAAACATAATATGATGCTAAGGTAATTAGTGCTTCCACTTCTGCTGTCTTTCCAAGTAGGATACTATTTCTACTCTTTTTAGCCTTTTAACAATTTATTCTACTCTTTATTTTCTTTCGGGCGGATTACCAAGCAGAAAAATAGATTTCAAAAATTGTGTATGCAACAATCTGGTTAATTTTACCATGATAGAGTTTGATTTTCGAATTTTTTACCTGCGGCTTAGCCTACTACAAAAAAAATCAACGAAAAGCATTCAAAAGATTATTGTAATGGGAAAAAGAGTAAAAAAACAACTGAACAAACAAGCTCAACCCACGCCGAGAGGTACCCTTCCATCATAGGGTAGGCCTACCTCTACTGTGGTGGCAACACAACACACAAGGGTCCTCTTCAAGCTAAGATATTCACAATGCACAAAATCAAATATTTAAAGGACCCCTCTTGCTTATTCTGCTTTTTATAATATATCTAGCTCCCATACAGAATTATAAGCTTCTAAAATCCCCACCGTTCTCCATTGTTTCGTTTTGTGCCTACGAAATTTTAGCGCTTTTTTGGCCTTGCCGAGTTTTTCCCGTCACACAACGAAACGTTTGCCGGTATCACCAACGTCTGCTGACAACTCTTTCACACATAAGGATCTGAGAAACTTTTGTTTATAACTTCTTTTATTTGCTTAGTTTTCACACTTTTGAACCACGGCGCGATCAGTTTTCAAATGTTTTGCGCCCAGCCGTCGCGTCGGAGAGCAGGAAGGCTGGACATAGTGGACAGGCGCTAACAAGAAAATCGTTAATTTCAGATGGAAAGTAATAGTATTTTCGAAAATGTTTTTTTCTGATCCATTTCATAGGGAAAATATTATTTCTAGTAAGAGTTGTGCTATAAAGTACTCATCTTAACCGCAAACTCCAAAAAATACTTTTAAGCAAAACCTGCATTTTCATGATCCCCATGAGCCCAAAATCATTTTTGCCTCAAGGGTTTTGCTTAGAAATGAATTTCTTAACCGAAAAGAAAAAAAAATACTTTTCACCGAACCCCATACTCATGATCCTAAAGAGCACAGGATTCTTTTCGCCTCAAGGGTTCTTATTACAGATGAATTTCTAGCGCCCTTAAAGTGCACATCATCACAGCCAAGTGCACAAAACCTTTTTTTTAACAAACGATTCTCGTGATTTCCAAGGGTCCGTCGTCATTGTTATCTCAATGGTTTTGTTACAAGTGATTACACAAAACCCACGAATTGGCGAATTCCTACTTTCATCCTTTTACCAAGCCTTGCAAGTGCCATATGAGCTTACAGCTCGTGTTGGGATCCCAAAACGTAAGTGGAGGGATACCTATGACATCGCAAAAGTTGTCTGTCTGTGAGCACGATAACTTTCGAATAGAATGAGATATTTTGATGAAACTTGGTGTGAGGATTCTCTGGGTCGAGAGTAGCCCAAGGTCGAGTTCGTAGATGGGCTATGTAGCCCTTCATGTAAAGGTGTGGGAGGGTTAAGGGGCAAACAAAATATTTTTAAACAGCTAATACTATAGTGAAGTGGTGAAGTGAACGTGCTGAACGCGCTGGTGAAAACCATTTTCTTGCCCGAACAGCAGTTCGCCCGAAATCCGGCCAAAACTGGAAATTTGTCAGTTGCAAAAGTTTTATTGTAAGTTGCACACTCTGGTTTTATTTTAAGTTGATTAGATGACAGATTTAAGAGTAAGAAGAGACGCTGGATCTGTACATGACAATCATTTTTACCTGGACATAGCTCGTCAGGAATTCCGTTGAAACCGGATTTCTTTTATAAGTTAAAGTTTTATTTGAAGATCTCTTTATAGGGATAAGAAGATATCCTGAATTCGTTTCTGAACTTTCTTTTTTTTTTTGCTGGACAAGTAGGTCACACGGGATTCGGCTGAAACCTGAAATTCGGCAGAAGTAAAGCAGAAAGTTTCGACCAGTTTCGTCAAAAGAGATATGGCTTACAGAGGTATATCTGAACTTGGTTTTCTCAGATGATTAGCGTGGCGAAGACTGTATCTGGTGAAGACAAGACCCAATTGTCTGGATCAAATATAAAATTTGTGTGATCCCGTCGAAACCTTTGGTCTTGTTTTCAGAGGATCTAGTGGAAGCACTTGCCAAGAGAAAATTAATTCTTCCCTCAGTGCTTGCAGTACCCTTTCGGCAAAGGTTAGGATTCACTGGCACATTCTGGTCCTTCACCTTGCGACGGCTGTTACGTAAAACCTACGCAAACACGGCTGTTACGCAACAGCTTGTTCTGATTGAAGAATTTTGCATCCGCCTTTAGTGACGTTACCAGCCGCTTCTGATTGTAAGCTCCCGCCGACTAGGAACTAATTTTACCCTCATCAAAATGCGCAAATGTCGGCTTCTTTTTAATCAATCCCCTGGGTATTCTTCCCCCTGCTTAATTGCTACCGGTGACCAAGTCGATTTCAAACTAATATGCGGGTCTTTGGGCGTAGTTAAGGATTTTGTATGGGAACTGACGTGTATGTCTACTGACGTGTATGTCTACTGACGTGTATGTCTACTGACGTGTATGTCTACTGACGTGTATGTCTACTGACGTGTATGTCTACTGACGTGTATGTCTACTGACGTGTATGTCTACTGACGTGTATGTCTACTGACGTGTATGTCTACTGACGTGTATGTCAACTGACGGAAGGCTTCTAGGGTGTTGGCGAACTGACGTATTTCTAAAATATGTCAACTGACGTGTATGTCAACTGACGTGTATGTCAACTGACGGTATGCGAACTGACGGTTGGTCAACTGACGTGTATGTCAACTGACGTGTATGTCTACTGACGTGTATGTCTACTGACGTGTTGGGGAAGTGACGTGTTGGTCTACTGACGGAATTTTGGGCGTCAACTGACGTGTATGCGAACTGTCGGAAAATGTTGTCGTACTGACGGAATTCTGTAGCGAACTGACGTTTATGTCAACTGACGTGTTGCGGTACTGACGGGACCCCAAAATTCGCCATATTTCCGAAGCATATGTGTGTTCGATAACGTCAGGGAATCAATCAACCCCTGAACAATTAATGAGTCGGCGATTGAGAGGAACCGAGGGCTCTCCCACTCTCTTGAACTTGGTGTACACCCTTTCGTACCCGATGATTTTTTTTAAGAATTAGTTATATACTTAATATATATATTTATATATTTAATTTACGACCCACCAAATGCACAAGGCGAGATATGGAGTTGTAAGTTTTAATAGCATGCAGTAGTAACTTATACCACTGCATGTTACTATTAGCAAGACTGGACGCTACTATAGCAAGACAAGATGCTACTCGATACTGCTGCGTAAGATTGGCCCAGTCCGAGGCACTTTAATGACAGGTAGTCTGTACTATTACATTTTAATAAATGCAACTTTTCGCACAACTACACGGGCTACACATTTTTCATTGGGTAGCACCAGCCGGGACTTGGTGTACAACAAAATCGCAACCCCGCAAGCAGGGCCGTATCCGGGGGGGGGGGGGTTAGTGGGTTCGACCCCCCCCCCCAAACCCACAAAAGTAACCGTTGTTTGTAGGCTTTAAAACCTGATCTATGTTTTTTTTGTACTTTTTGGTCCACCCCCCCAAAAAAAAAAAAAATTCCTGGATACGGGCCTGCCCTCGAGCAAGGAGTATCGTTAAACAGTTAATTCGGTTGATCATTTTGCCAAGTTGCTCGCGCATCACCGTATCAAGATCTAGGAAACTCGATTTCCAAGTTTGCTCGCGTCTACGACACCAATCTCAGTGGGGAATGAGTAGCATGACACATGAATCGAGATGACGAATAAGGAAACAATAATGACGGAAGCGATTCAAGAAGAACTGGAGTAATGAACAACGCCCACAAAATTAGAGAACAGGGATATGCCACCAACAGATCTCAAAGTCACAAACTCAGTCTTTGCCTGGCTTCGCTTGTCGACACAATATAGATCGAGGAACCTTGAAATACAGTTTTAGGGTTAATGATTTGAATTGGAAGCTGTTTGTCTCTTCATACAAACAGAATAAAATCACTTAATATAAGAATGGTTATCGTCCCAACTCAACAAGGCCAAAGGTTCAGCATGCCTATCGAACATCTAATCAACTTCAAATAAAACTTTTACTTTCAACAAAACTTCCGGTTTTGGCCGGATTCCGGGCGAACTACTTGTCCAGCGAGAAATTGGTTTTCATATTCGTGTTGAGCATGTCTTCTTACCCCATAATCGACGCTGTTTAAAATTATTTTGTTTGTCCCTTAATCTAAACCCCCTCCCAAACCCCTAAATACAGAGCTACAGAGCCCATCTACGAACTCGACCTTTCCCTTGACCCAAAGGATCCTCCCACCAAGTTTCATCAAAACATCTCATTCCCTTCTAGAGTTATCGTGCTTACAGACGGACGGACAAATTTTGCGATGTCATAGTCCCAACAAGACCAAAGTTTTCGATGGGATCCCAAAAATTTACTATCTGACCCAGACAACTAGGTCTTGTCTACGTCAGATCTAGTCTTCGCCAGGCTAATCATCTGAGAAAATCAAGTTCAGATATACCTGTATAAGCCATATCTATTTTGACGATACTGATCGAAACTTCCGCCAAACTTCCTGTTTCGGCCGAATTCCCAGCGAAGTAGCCTACTTGTCCAGCCAAGAAAAGATAGTTCAGAAACTAATTCATCGCATCTCCTTATCCCTATAAAGAACATCTAATCAACTTCAAATAAAACTTTAACTTATACAAAAAATTCGGTTTCAACCGGATTCCGGACGAACTATATGTCCGGGTAAAAAATGATTGTCACATACAGATTATGCGTCTCTTCTTACCCTTAAATCTGTCATCTAATCAAATTCAAATACAAATCTTACTTTTAACAAATTTTCCGGTTTCGGCCGGATTCCGGGCGAACTACTTGTCCGGCGAGAAAATGGTTTTCACCATCGTATTCAGTATGTCTTCTTACCCCTAAATCGAACATCTAATCAACTTAAAGTAATCCTTTTGCTTTTAACAAATTTTCCGATTTCGGCCGGATTCCGGGCTAACTACTTGTCCGGCGAGAAAATGGTTTTCACCATCGTGTTCAGCCTGTCTTGTTACCCCTAAATCGAACATCTAATCAACTTCAAATACAAATTTTGCTTTTAACAAATTTTCCGGTTTTCGTCGGATTCCGGGCGAACTACTTGTCCGGGCAGAAAATAACTTTCAAATTCGGATTCAGCGTGTCTCCCTACCCCTATATCAACTATCTAAAAAGCTTTCAAAAAATATTTGTTTTGCCCCTTAATTTGAAACCCCTCCCCCACCCTCAAATAATCTTCGAACTTGACCTGTACTTTGACCCAACCAATCCTCCCGCCAAGTTTCATCAAAATATCTCAATCCCTTCGAGAGTTATCGTGCTTACAGACAGACCGACAGACGGACATTTTTTGCGATGTCATAGGTATCCGTCACTAACGTTTTGGGATCCCAAAAAGCGACAATTTGGTCGCATGTGCACTGCGGACAATCTGACACGACGCATGATCCGTGGCATGATCAACAAGACCAAAGTTTTCGATGGGATCCCAAAAATTTAATATTAACTACGTCTTGTCTTCGCCAAATCCAGTCTTCGCCAGGCTAATCATCTGAGAAAACCAAGTTCAGATATACCTGTATAGGCCATATCTATTTTGACGATACTGATCGAAACTTCCTGGTGTACTTCTGCCAAATTTCCGGTTTCGGCCGAATTCCGAGCAAACTACTTGCCCAGCAAAAACAAAAGATAGTTCAGAAACGAGTTCAGCGTATCTCCTTATCCCTATAAAGAACATCTAATCAACTTCAAATAAAACTTTAACTTCTAAAAAAAAAAAATCCGGTTTCAACCGGATTCCGGACGAACTATATGTCCGGTTTAAAAATGATTGTCATATATAGATTTAGCGTTTTTTCTTACCCTTAAGTCTATCATCTAATCAACTTCAAATACAAATTTTGCTTTTAACAAATTTTCCGGATTTGGCCGGATTCCGGACGAACTATTTGTCCGGCAAGAAAATGGTTTTCACCATCGTGTTCAGCACGTTTTCTTACCCCTAAATCCAATATCTAATCAACTTTAAATACAAATTTTGCTCTTATCAAATTTTCCGGTTTGCGCCGGATTCAGGGCGAACTACTTGTCCGGCGAGAAAGTAACTTTCATATTCGGATTCAGCGTGTCTCCTTACCCCTTAATTTGAAACCCCTCCCCCACCCTCAAATATAGAGCTACAGAGCCCATCTTCGAACTTGACTTGTACTTTGACCCGAAGGATCCTCCCACCAAGTTTCATCAAAATATCTCAATCCCTTCGAGAGCTATCGTGCTTACAGACGGACAGACGGACAACTTTTGCGATGTCATAGGTATCCGTCACTAACGTTTTGGGATCCCAAAAATGATCCCAACACACACACAAACAAATATGTAACCTTTTCTTAAACAAACATCCCTTTCACACCCTAGCCACCCCTTGGCTAAACAGTCAACACCCCCACCCTTCTCCTTCTTTTACTTCTCTGTTCAATTACTGATTATTATTCAATGGACAGATTCTCTATGTAATTTCGTTTCAACCGGCAATTCAAGCCTTAGAAAACGGGAAACCATCGACTGAGCGACCTACAAAGCTCTCTGGTATTTACTACATAATCCTTTTAAAGGACCAATGACCCAAACAGCGCTTGCCGTCGCATTATAACAGTTTTCCCTTCAAAGTTGGCTTTATTTGGCGGAATCTGATATCGACGCATCGGACAGCATATCAATATTGAATATCGAAAAATAAATATCTACCGTATATCGAAAACGATATCTGACATATCCACGCATTTCCTAATAACTGTGTAGGACCTATAGCTAACTATTATATATTAGAAGTTGAGGCAATATGTTTTTCGTACTCAATTTTCGTAATATCCGTTTGTAACAAAAAGATGATGCAAATGTCACTTGACTGTAATTTTTTAGCGAAACCAGAAGTATATGAGATTGAAAAATGGTCCCGGAAAATCGATTACCAAATATCGAAGGTGAAAAGATCAATAAATCGAAAAATCCAAATACCGCTAACACTAGAGCAAACGACACATCACAATCAGTTGGCGTCTACTGCAGAAAGTTCTCTTCATTTTTACGTCAACGCAACGTGTCTGCTGTGCCGATGAAAAGCTTCTCATGACCGGGCAACAAGAAAGCCACGCCCTAAAGGTGAGTCTTCACCTTCCGGAATCTGGGTTCCCAGATTTTCCGAGATTTTTTCTGAATTTCTTCTGCGATACTTAAAATTCCGGAAATCTGGAAGTTCAAAAGCCCCTTCTTCCGGATTATTTTGATATACTTTCGGACCGGTTCATATTCCAGATGCAATTTACAGAAGACGTCAAAGAATAATCTGGAAGCCCAGATTCCGGAAGTTCCGGGAGGTGAAGACCGGACTTAATACACCAAACCCTGCTAAGAAAGTGAGTGTTTACTACTTGCTGTGGATCAACGCCGTGCGCCGTGCCGAGTTTGTTTCTTCTCTAGACTGAAGCCACCCATATTATAGGTCATTTATTTAGTTATTTACTCTAGTCTGATCTTTTCTTTCTTCTTCTTTTATTGTTTTTCAAATACTCCATATGGACACGTCTTGTGCTATTTTTTGATGAGTTGATAAAATTACTGATTGATTGACTACTAAGGTCAGAAGAAGTTCGCGATTGCCATTGCTCTGGAGTTCAGTTGCGGTATTAAAGAGCCCTGACAACAAAATAAATGATTACTGTCCATACTATTTGTGCTTTTTAAAGCACGCACCGGTGCCTGACAAGCTACTTTTGTGATAAGTTTGAATCTAGAAATTAAAACAATATAACGAAAAAATTTAAAAATTTTGCCAGTATAAGAGACTTTCACTGCGTAGAATCGAGCGTGACATATTAGGCCGCAAAGAGTGAGGACGCGCTCATCTGACATATATAACGCTTTAATTAGCCACCCTACGACGCTGTTTCGCGGCGTCATTATATAAATTTTTGCCCGTTTACAGACGGGAAAAAGCGGAGTACTGAAAGAAAAGACAAAACAAAAGATACTAAAGAACATTTTATTATGAAATATTTATTTGAGTCAAATAAGGCGCAACTGCACTCTTCCTACGCAGCAAAACATATCACTTATACCGAAGCAAAATCTTCAAAAAAATTCTTTGCTATAGTATTTTTATTTCTAAATTAATGTGATCACATTATTCAACGTATGAGGTGCCGACACGTGCTTTAACAGAGGGAAAATCGGGAATTCATAAACCAAGCGATCGATCCTACCACGGAAATCAACGGCTTCGACAGACTTCCGCGCGACCTTTTAACGAGATTGTGATTACCTCGATGCATCGAGACAGATCGATTTTCCGATTGACCCCCACCGTCCCCCCTCTCGGCAACCGTCATCAGAGAACATCGACTCATTTAAAAGTGTAATAGACGAACGATAGGGGTGCAAGCTCCTGAATTCTCTGAATACCGCCACGTGGAGAGGTATGCCCGAATGGTGCACACATGTTAATAGACTGAATTACGTAGTCGCAATTATTCACCCCACAAAAATGCACAGAATGGAACCTCAAACTGTTGTCTCATCCGGACAAAGTCTAGACCATACAGAACTAGCGTCAAATTAGCTCTCAAAGCAGTTGCATCGTAAGCATTCTAGTAGTTGCAGCGTCTAGACCCCCCCCCCCAAGGATCAAGGTGAAGCAAAGACTCGATCTGACCACTGGGTCATCTTGTGGCGCGGTTCGGAAGCACCCGACATGGGTATGCTGGGATCAGTTTGACTACTGACCTAACAAAATGTTTTTTTTTTAACACGTATATGGAAAATGTGTAGAAAAATCAAACTAATTACTAGCTTTATCAATTTCTTTTATTATTTAGTTTTGTGTTTTTTTCTTGTTAGGCTAATTTCAGCAAGTCCAAAGAAGAAAGGATGTAGCTTTATCGATTTCTTTTATTATTTAGTTTTCTGTTTTTTTCTTGTTAGGCTAATTTCAGCAAGTCCAAAGAAGAAAGTATGTCAACTGGATCACATTAAACAAAGTGATTTCTTGAAGGTTCTGAAATTTAGCTAAATAATATTCTGCTTTCGCGACCAAAAAAATGTCGAACTGGCCGATGGTTTCCTCTTTTGACACATTTAAACGTTCACGTGGTGGTTCACTTGGTTGTATCAATCCTCTTACTACCCACTCGATCTTCTCGAAGGTTTAGTAACCCGTTTAACCTCTGGCGGGAGATCACTGAATAATTTTTGAGCAATGGCCACCTTGCTTTGAAGAGTGAATTGTGTTCAAGTAATTTGTGGATAACGTTGTCTACCATGAGGATTTTGAAGAAAACAAAGGTAATAGTGTGTTCGTAAAAATCTGACCCATCGGAAAAGAATGGTGTCTCCCACCTTCTTCGCCGACATGAATCAAATTCTTTAAGCAGTAGCAAACGAGGACAAGACCATAGGTTTTTGCTGGGATCCAGGACTGGAGTATATTTTGGCCCCCAATCGATGAAGTCAATACTGGTTTTACGGTGTAAAAAGTCAAGGATACAGTACTACAGCACGTGTCAATTCCATTTTCTGATAGTCGTTGGAAGTTCTAACGATCCGGTGACAAAGAAAAATTACCGGATTATTATGCAACTCTGATATGAACCGGAAATTTCGGAACGAACACAATCTTCTGATGTATGTCGACACAAGACATGGTGAAGAGGCTACATTTTTCCACTCAAACTAGTATTCCGGTCAAAATCTAAGCTAGACCGAAAAGAATCACCTAATTGATCTGGTTAATGCTGCGAACGGACGATCAGGATTTCTTGGACGGATTTTCTTCACTTTCATTGCGAAATTAAAAATCTTTAAAAAATCTTTTAATTATGGAAATGATGATACATCCGAAAATCCAGTGTCCCCCTCTTGTTCAAGGCATAAGGGCGACTAGGGATAAACTAACCTACCTACGCTACCTTGAGAGGATTGAAAATCTACAAGACCCCGTTGTCTGGGTCAAGAAGACCAATAAATATTCCCTTTTGGGATCACACCGAAAACTTTAGCGTTATTTGTTGTAAGTGTTGTGCCATTAATACGGTAAAAGAAGACCAACCTTAAAGACCACATTTGCTGTGGTTTAAAAATTTCGCGAAGCCTCTACCCCTGGAGTGGAACGAGCCACCAATAGCTTTCTTGGCTAGCTCTACCCACACCACGTAGCTTTAAGCGGTTTCACAGACTAATTTCAGGGGCCAATTACTACCACAAAATGATAGACCGTTGTCCATTCAAGCACTGGGAGTTTACGCACCGAAGTTCACACTAATCGTATTAAGCAACTAAAACAAATGGACGAAGGGTTGCTGGTACATGGAAAGGTGTACGTAGAGGACGGTGAAGATACACTTAAGGCAGTCTGAGGACTGGTAGGCAAGGTGAGCAGCGCAACACTATGCATGAAATACAACGGATGAAATTGCGGAGCAGTAAAGTGATCAATGGACCATTGGGGAGCGCTACAGTAACTACAGGACCTAAACTAGGTACAGGGCAGCTTCTGGGTCGCAGGACTTACCAAAACCTAAAGAGGCACGACAGCAGAAATAACTCTTTCAACGACAGTACTCACGGGGGCTGCTCACTCTCGAATTTAGTGTACAGACAGTGTCAAGTCCAGCGGTGACCCGCCGGTGCTGGCACCGGTTTGCCACGTGTTAGAACATTAAATTAGCATGTTTCGAAGTGGGAACCGCCTACTTTGAAAGAGTCTACAGCAGGTGCAGGGGAGTGGTAACCCCTCGACTCAAAGCATACGATGCACTTAAATAGTCAACAAGGCAAAAAAAAACAGTAACAGAAATGACAGTGGGAGCAAGAGTGGGGCAGTAATGTGCTGACTTCTAAGCTTCCGAGTCACAGGGTCTAAAATTAACAATCGTTCTGAATATCGAGTACGAATAGGACCATCCAAAACTCCCTCGTGGAAGATATAAAGATATTATTTACCATATCATAACAAATCAAGAATGTCCAGGCACCCGATTTGACTAGGTGGTGTAGGGGGCTGCCGCGACGACACCTTCTACCTTGCTAACCCGAGTCAACTGATGGTGACACAATACAACAGGATAACTGAATGGCGAAACCACAAAACGGGAGCTAACCACCCCTCAATACGCTTGATTTTCCACCATAATCAAGTGTTATGTTTATTTCGGACGTAATCAATCGAGGAAGGTAATTCGAAGTAAGAAGCACCTGGACAATGTAAAATCCCACCGGAAGATTCGGTCGACTTTCGTGGAGTACAGCAAATTCAAAAACAAACCAGGATCTGAGCCAGGTGCACCATTTGGGCCTGGTTTTCCAAGGAGACCGCAGCAAACCACGACAAAATTTTAAAATCGGCAAGAAAGGTAGACCATGGACAAGTTGACGAGGAGCGTTCCAAAACAGTGTCCCATTAATGTACGTATTCTTTATACAGAACACTCTTTGGATACAATTTTTCGCGTAAATTCATGATGTTATTTTCTTCTGTATTTCTGGTCTTTATGCCCAAAACGACGCCTCTGCACATTCCCTAGGTTACTGCGAAATGACGGCTCTAATTTGAACCTGATTTAGCATTATTTATGTTTCTTTTGGACCGATTGCTCAATTCTTTCGTCAGTTTCAATTCTACTCCTTCCTAAAACCTGGGCGTCTTAAACTTAATCGAGCCTTCCGTTTTTGCTTTATTTAAATCAAATCTCTGTTACGACCCATCGTCAACAACAGGCAAGATTTTATGTATCAAACATTCTCATACCAAATAGCAACCAATTCGGGCAAGAAAGAAAATAGGAATGAATAAGACATCCAGAATACTCGTAAGGATGATATCTATTCGTAAGATGATATCTATAACTCTCAAGCACGTCTAAAGCCATTACTAATTATTCAGCGATGATTCATTATGCTAATGGAAGGAATTTGGTAATCCCGGCGTTGTAGAACAACGGAACAGAATGACGTGAGACGACCACATGGGTTAGACACTCTGCATTTAACAATCTGAAGGTGAAGGTTGGAAAAGTAGTGCCATCGTTTATGAAACTTGTTGAACGAAAAAATCTTACATATAAGATTTGGTTTAAAGCTGAAACAGCGTATTTTTTTTAAAGAAAATCTTCCAACAACGAAAAAGAAATTTCGAAAAACGAAGGAAGAAATTACGAATAAAAAGGGAAAAGAAACAAATTTCAACTTACATAAGCATGATAGGCTATAATTTTTACGGCAAATACTCGTTCCTTTAGTCTGTTACGGTTCAACTCTGGATCGTTTTCAGTCGGCCGATTTTTCAGAAATCTTCCAATCGAGCTTCCAATAAATTTATTTTTCAAAGAAATGGTACGCTACCGGCGAATTTTTCGAGCTCCCACTCAGAGCGAGAAAACAATTGGTATTGTTGAACAAAAAAAAAACACCAATGAACTTATCCTACCTGGCGCAGATGGTCCAAATTCTCAACAAAAGTATCCATTTCAACCAGCTCTCTTTATTTCATTCGTAGTGTCTTTGAAATCTCAGAATTACGAAGGCGTTCACTCAGACGATCGGACTCGCACTGCAGATTCAATAAAATGCCGGAACGGCCACCGCCTTGACGTCTGACCAATCACCGTTCAAATGCGCACGAACTAATGCTCCGCTGAGACATCTGGCGAACACAATCGAAGTTCTAATCCACGCCATCTAGACGAGCTAGACAGGGGATTGCTAAAGCCAGGCTTCGCCTTCCAGATTTTCTCGGGATTCCGGACATCCGTTTTCGTCGAGAGAAGTTGTAGCCAGGCCGGAATGCTAGACATCACAGATCCCGCAATCAGGAAGTGTGTAACTGAGGCAAAGCACTTGAGAGACACAATAAATATGCAAATAAATAAAGCAGGAGAAAAATGAAGAGTGAAGCCCAACACTGTTCTTCCGGATTCCAGACATCCGTTTCCTTCGAGATGGATCCGCAAAGTGAAGCCAGGTAAAACAAATTTTGAAGTGCAAATGAATGGAGTTAGAGAAAAAGGAAAGGACTGATCCAGAACTTCCGGATTCCAGACATCCGTTTCCGTCGAGATGGATCCGGAAAGTGAAGCCATGTCAAAAGCGTCAGGTCCGGGGTTTAAATATGCAAATGAATGGAGTAGGAGAAAACGAAAGAGATTGTTCCAGATTGTTCTTCCGGGTTTAAGACATCCATTTTCGTCGAGATAGATCCGGAAAGTGAAGCCGGGTTCAGAAACATCTTGAAGTCCGGGGTGTAAATATGCAAATGAAGAAAAAGGAAGAGATTGTTCCAGATTACTCTTCCTGATTCCAAACATGCGTTATCTTCGAGATGGATCCGGAAACTGAAGACGGGTCAAAAACGTCTCGAAGTCCAGGGTTTAAACATGCAAATGAATGGAGTAGGGAAAAAGGAAGAGATTGGTCCAGATTATTCTTCCGGATTATCCGGGGTGAGTGACCTACTTTCTTCAAATGACCTGTCGCGCTTAAGGAAGACGTATTTTAAGTTCCGTAAATATTTTCTGTACCTACCTGCCCGTCATAGTAACACAAGTATTATGCGTTATTTCAATGTTATTGATCCAGTTGGAAGCCTACTAGAAATTGAGCGGCGAGCGTGTAGACGGTCGCATACTTCGAAGTCAAGATGCCTGCTTCTCTTAGTTTGATGATATGTATTGATATGTATTTTTCTTTTTCCCTTCGTTTTCCACTTTTCTGTTGTATTGGGTTTATAATAAAAACAAAAGATACCGGACATCCATTTTCGTCGAGATACATCCGGAAAGTGACACCAGGTCAAAAAAAGTCTTGAAGTCCGGGGTGTTCTGACACCCCACGTTCCGGAATCTGGAGGGAATAAGGTTAGGAGAACAAAATTAATATGCAAATGGATGGGGTAGAGGGAAAGGGAAAGTGATTGAGAGTTGATTTCGATTCAAAAGAGATTCCGAGGGGAAATGTTGAAGGATAAGGAAATTGGCTTTCATCATTATCATGAAGATTGGTTGGTGCGGAAGCCCCCAAGGGTTTACCCACTACCCAGCACCTGCTGTACACCCTTTCCCCGCACCGGCAGGCACCAACCGAAATCGTATGCGCAGGCACCGGTGCCGGCCAGAAATTAAGCGATTCATGTTTCAAACGCTTCTAAAATGATTGTTTTGACGTCTGAACACCTAACAGCCGGTGTCGGCACCGACCGGGCACCGGGCACTTGCTGTACACTAAAATCGAGAGTGGGCAACCCATTAGAAGCCCTATCTGAAAATCTGGAAGGTGAAGCCTGGCTTTGATTGACGTAGTTATGATTGGGAGGCAAAATATGATAGAAGGGGCGACACAGAAGGTGTTGAAGGATAGCAAAATTAGCTATCATCAGTATTCATGAAAATCCGGAAAGGTTGGCTTGACTGTGAAGGAGCCCCAGACATCTGGAAGAAGGTGAAGCCTGGCTTTTCCTTTCGCCGTTCAGCTGACTTACAAAGGAATACCCGCGTTTCTGTTTGTCCCGCAGACTCGCTTCCCGATGAAAAATTATCTCAAACTAGTAGTATGAAGTTGTACGAAAAAGTAGCATGCAGTACCAACTGATGCTACTACATGCTATGATAGCACGACTGGATACTACTGGAGCAAGGCGGGATGCTACTGAACACTACTGTTTAAGATTAGTTCGGTATGAGGCACATTAAATTAAAGTATTCAGGACTACTGCAAATCAATTCGTACGACTGCCATACAACTACACAGGCTACAATTTTTTCATCGGGTTCCCCCACTCGCGAGTCCCCATGGATGGCGAACTCCGACTATCATCAAAAGGGACTCATTTCCGGATTCGGTGGGGATTCGATTTGGGGAGTTGCTTGCGGCGTTTTTATTTTGTTTTAGAATATTACACACGCGTTTCGCCTTTTTTTTAACCTCTTTCCCTGCCCCTTGCCTTCGACAACAATCTTGGCAAAATGTGCATAACCCGTCTCGATCGGGCGCCTGATACGTTAAGTAAAGAGAAGAAATCCTGGCAAGCGCGATGGTCAGTGTATTGCGAATAGAGGAGATAGGATACACTTATGAAGTGAAGAATCTCGGGAACGAGAATGGATGGATATACTACTGAAGTAGAATGAATTACTATCATAAGTACGAATTGTTCTTTAACAGATGTTAACGATGGTTAAAAGGAATTCCTGTAATCAGCTGTGAGTTTATTTGTCTGATCAGACTGATATTGAGAAAAGGGTGACTGTTTTATTGTAACAATGAATGTTTTATGCAAATGTTTTCGAAATCGAAGAAAGTGAACATAGTCTTGACTTTAACCTTTACGAACGAACTATTCGTCGATCCTAACGCTTCCCTAAACTTTTCGGCGAAAAAACACTATCGGTTTGAAACTGACTATCATGGTTGGCGGTAGCAAAAATTGGGCTAACTTTAGCCTAACTGTGAGGACGGTTTAAAAGATGAAACCCTCAAAGCTTGCCAGTTATTGAGTACTTTGACTGACGTCATATGAACAAGCGGTGATGGTCCATTAAGTCGATCAACGACCACATACTATTCAACCACACTGTTTGCACACAGCAAAATACTAATAGCAAAGGCAACAACCTCAACACCGCGGACGAAGCGCCGAGATGGGAGAAACAAATGTGCATTAAAACCACGACAGAAAGATTTCGGATACAAATATTCGTACGCGACAAAAAAATTTGCATTGCAATTTAAAGGAATCTACATCCGAATTCTAAATCCGGCTGCAAATTTCGAATATCCGGAAATCGAACTAGATAATCCCGATTGTCTTAGACGCGCGCGGCCCCTTAGCTTTGATGAGAAACAAGTAAAATTGTGAAGTGTCGTAAGGGTGGACAAAAATGTCATCGGAAGTCCGAAATCTCAGAAATGAGAACAGATGGAACGATTAGAACGTACAGTGAATCAGTAGCATGGGTACGACATGGTCCTTTAAGGTTTAACTGAAAGGGCTAAGACTCGACAGTCTAGTTACACATCACGTATTCACTTATATAGGCATGAAAAGCCGATGAAAATGCGGTGCTTCGTTGCTCCGCTATCGCCAAATAAAGGATTTCATCGAATGAAAGAATGGGTTTAATAATTACGGAAGTAGTTTGCATATACAGTAGTTTACAGGTGCAACCGGTCTTTTAAAATTTGACCGAAAAAAGACTCGATAGTCTAGTTACACATCACGAAATCCCTTAAAGTTTAACTGAAAAGGGCTAGGATAGGACACTGTAGTTTTCCATCACTTATTCACTTAAAATGGCTTGAAGACCCGCTGAAAATGCGTTACTTCGTTGTTCCGCTATTCATGAATAATCAATTTTCAAATAGTGGAATTTCCGTGTGATTTGTGGTATTTTTTCGCTTGTATTTTTGCTGTATGCCTTGCGAGAAAGATTTATGATTTTTTTTTTTTTTGTTCAGCCATTAAGCAATCTTCACCAATCTCACCACTGCCCACAGAAAGCCGCGTTTGTGTTTAATTAAAATTTCCCGCGTTATAGTAGAATTTTCGTTGTGGGGACGGCTGTAGAAATTCTGAACGTCATAACTGGAGCAGATAGCGGAAAATAGAAAAATCCCTTTGCAGAATCCAAATAATTCTGTGTCTTCAGTTAAATGACACAAAAATAAGTTGGCTTTTCAGTTAAACTTTAAATAAACCTGAAAACCAGATAAATGCATTACTCCGTTTGTCCACTGTCCACAGAATCGAATAAACTCAATTTTTCGGATTAGTGGTACCTCTTTGCGCCGCCTGTCCCTCTATGCTTAAAACATTTACCAACTACAAAGGTAAGCCATTGTCGAAAAATAAACTAAATATGGCAGATTCCATGCAAGATATCATTCTCATACATTCTTCCGCCGTCCCCTTTCCGCGCTTAGCGTCTTTAATTTCTCAAATGCAGGCTTGTTTTGAAACTCAAAATCCAGCCAAACCGTCTGATGAACTTTAGGTTGTCGTGCAAGCAGCGCACATTCTGAATGTCATTTCTCGAGCCTCTGATGAAAAAATACAAAATCCTCAGATGGGTCAAAATGTTTCACTGTATTCAAACATCACATGTAAAAATAAGCTGCCTTTTCAGTCAAACCTTAACGCACGACGATACAATTGTTAATAGAATATGGCATGAACGCTTATATTATTTTTCTTTCTCCTTGAGCTTGACATTTCATTTTGTTTTAGACGGTTATAAGATCCAGGTTACATGACCTATTTAGTAGTGGCTTCTAATGTTCAGTAGGTGGCCTACTAAACAATACTAAAACAAATAAAACATGCCATTTGCTAAATTAAGTCCAGCCCCAGAAGGTATTTACGTGATTCAATTATGTCACGCAGAGACGAAAAACCACATGCCACTTACCGCCAATTACACAGCGTAAAAAGCTTCAGACATATTATCAGGTGCCATAAAGAAATCATTGTATGAATTGGATGTCAACACAAAATTAAATAGAAGTGTTTATAGTAGCTGAAATGAAACATGGATACCAGCCAAACCGTGACAACCGACGCTGATACCAGAACTACGCCCCTTTCTGGAAGCTGTTTAGTAAGTGACAAAGTAACAACCTGGAGGGTTAATTTTTAGTAAAAAGTCTGCGTTCATTGTGCGGTAGGACATTGCGGATCAAAGGGAACTTACATTCAGGGTGTTTTTCTACAAGTTAATTTTCCAGCCTGAGCGGCTTGAGCCTGAAGAGGACCCTTACCAAGAAGGGCAGAAATATAGCTCCAATAAAATGCAGCTGACTTATCCGTTTTGCTTTGTCAAATATAATTCGCAGTCATCTTGGGCTGAAGGAATATCTATCACCGAAGTACGGAACTTCGAATAGCCCATACATGCCGCCGACAAGTATCCATCTTTGCTGGAAAGAAGAAGAAGAAACAGGTGACTCCAAAACGAAAATGTAGAAGAATCTCTACCCTTTCGAAGACCCAATCGAGCAGCAAAACAGCAGCCGTGTCCAAAATGAAATCACAGCATCTCCAAGCAATTTTCCGGCAAGAAGTTCACAAAATCAGATATTTAAGGAAGAATCTTTAAGTGTTTTTCTACAAGTTCATTTCCAGCTTGAGCGGCTTGAGCCTGAAGAGGACCCTAGCCAAGAAGGGCCGAAATATAGCTCCAATAAAATGTAGCTGACTTATCCATTTTGCTTTGTCAAACATGATTCGCAGTCAGCTTGGGCTGAAGGAATATCTAAGGGCTGAAATGAATTTTCTTTGTTCACTTAGTTCTGCAACGGTACAGGAGGTATTTGGTAGTTGACTCTTTCAGATTCTATAATAGAATTAATCTTGGGCAGCGAATGCGATTTTTTTTTTGCAACCAAAGCACTGTCAACAAGCAGCCTGATGAGGAGCCTTAAGAAAAAGGGCCGAAATTATATTATTTGCATAGTGGCTTGCATAGCTAAGATATTCAAACAAAATGCAAGTATGTTGGTCAGGAAAAACTCTAAAGGGACCTGATAACTGATTTAGGGACCAAAAGAGACCTAAGACTGATTCGGGACTTGCAGGGACTTTGTGGCAGCACTGCGAAATAGCTCTGAAGAAGGCCATAGCGGAATTGACCTAGTTGCATCCCTTTTTACATGATTCGTAGTCAGCTTGGGTTGAAGGAATATTTCTACACATCATAAAACGTTATATCATCCTTTGGAAGAATTTTATTGTTTCCCTCTTAGCACCTCAAGGATTTTTCTGTCAAAGGTTTGTTTCCAGGGTATTGCTTGTCTAATATTTAAGTCATAGCTATTGATAGTACTATCAAAAACTCTGAATTTTAATATTTGTATTCTAAAAAACTACTCAAGTCAAACGAGTACGGTAATTATATTCTGAAATTCATCGAGCACGGAAAGAATCCTCGTCGAAACAGATACCGTCAAAAAAGGGTGGATCGCTGAAGCAAGAAAACTTGACCTTTTCTGCAGATGGGGCACAACGGACAATAGGGATGACATAACCCAAGACCCGAAACGCATTAGCCTACATGTAAAGGAAAAAAGGTCTACACCATTGTTCCTTGCAAGTAGTCCTGTTTCTGAATAACCAGGAATATCATAAGCCTTGTCTCCATCTTCTTTTAAAGCCCTTCTTCGGAACCTGCTGTATACCTGATCAATACAACTACAGACAACATTTGTTGGCAGATTTTGTCAATCCTTCTTATAAAAGGTGTACTTTCATAAAGGTGAGGGACCTCATTCCATGCCTGTTCTAGCGAACAAAGAAATCAGCATGAAATTTCAATTCAAAGACATGACAAGCTTGACAGAACTGAATCAGAATGACTTACCTCTACAATCGGTTTATGAAAGCTCCACTCGTCTTCTGAATCTTCTTCGTCTCCTGCTTGCTCCAGACAAGAATCTTCACGACTCAACTTTGAAGAATCTGAAAACAAAATAGTACTTTGTTTATGTGCTCCATGTCAGTTGGAATCTGGACAAAACCCCCTGAAGTGGCTACCTGTTGAAGGAACCCCATACTGTAGAAGGAACTTACATTGGTTGTAACATAAATTTCAGCGGCAAAGAAGATCATGATAAATTCAAATCTAGCAAGTACAATAATGAGAGCAAACAAGTATTTAGGTAACATGAAGTCAAATTAATGCCACACACTGTACTTTTTTTAATATTTTGCTCTAATAAGCTCAGTTGCTTTTGTCCGAAGTCTTGCAACAATTTACATTACTTTCACAGCTGTCTGAATTGTCCCAAAAGAAAAAAAATAATTACACCACGAGAGTTTGATTTCACTGTGTCAAAAGAAAACTTAAAGTTTCTTAATTTCTTATCTCCATTTGACATTTTAGAGACAAAAACTAATCTGGCCTAAAATTTTAAAAGTTTATAGAACTGCATGCTGGATTATTTTATAGTTGGGTAGGCTCAGCATTTGATATAAGGCAACCAGCATTAGGCATAGGCTACGCCAAAATCTATGATTTGTAGTAGACTGTACTGTACAGTAGACATATGCTTATTTGAACACTTCTGTGTATGTTTCACTACGGGTTTTGTTACCTGTTTGTCAAAGGTCAAATGGAAAGGAAAAAGAACAAACTTAATTTGAAATGACAGTCAACTGTTTCAGATTTCTTCTATAAAAAACACTGAGTTAGATTCCACATTTTGGGTTTTTTGTTGACTTTTAAATATGATTCTTCTTCCATTGGTGTAAGCTAGTATTGGTTTACTGTTTTCTTCAGTGACCATTCACTGTTCAATGAAGTTCAAATAAAATACCTCTACTGCATTTCTCTAAAGCCTAGTACTATGGTCTATAATGAATGCATTTTTATTTCCAACAACTTAATATTTCATATTTATCAGTTCATTAAACTCCAATAATTTTTCTGGTAAGTTATATTATAATAATCTTCACATAGAAAGTTGTATATGACAATCTTTAACAGACTTTTAGTTGGATTTTAAAGTAGTATCCACCTAGACAAAATGTTTGTCTTTGTTCGACAGATCTACTGACAGACAGAAGCTGACCTAAAAAAAAAAGGTAATCTAAAAAGAGTGAGATGAATCAGAGATCAAAGTAAAATAAAACAAACACAGAACTGATGGTGCTGTTCTAAAACATTATAACAGCTAACTTTCCTCCATGCTTTTCTCCATCTTGGTTGATACTAGAATAACAATATTATTCATATATACCAATGCCACTCTGTACTACAGATATTTTCATAAACCTACCATGTCTAAGGCTCGGATAAGTTATTTTCAATAGCCGTCTGAATGTTATTTTCCGATCTCATCAATGATCAAATTAATAATATATTTTGTTAATTAGATTAATTAAGGTGAACGTTTAAAGCACAGAGGACTCTAATACGCTATTTTACACTCCATCCCTCTCCCCAATAGACCTGCTTACTTCCGAAACCCTTTCCAATTAACATTCTTCCATCTCGGATTTAGCTGTCTTCGGCCGCTTTTCAGGCTGAACGTCACATTGCGGGGTTGCCAAGCATTGACACGAATTTCTGCATTGCCGCTACTTATGTTTCGGAGAATTCGTCGTTGGTGCGTCGTAATATTTCAAATTGGCCAAGCGCTGTATCAAGTCGGCTTTGTAGAAAGAAAGTTGTGTATTTGTAGAAATGTCTAGCAGTAGCAGCCCTAGCAGTAGTGAGACCAGTGCAACTACTGAGGAGGATTTTCTCCCGGAAGAACAGGGCAGCACTGTGGTGGATATTTGTACCAGCCAGTTGCTCCTCCAGAAGTGTCCTCATAATTCTCAAACTTCAATGAGAGTTGAGCCATTAGGCCCACCACGAAAGAATGATAAAGATCCTTCAAACTGGTATGTACTTGACAGGTTACTGTACCGTAGTAGATTAGGCTACCAGTGGCAGTAAAGTATAGTAAGTTACTGTAGTGTAGAGGTATGCTTCTTTCAACAGAATCCGGAATTATGGTGTACCATGTTTGGCTTGGAGTGTAGCGGCTGTAACAGATGAATTATGGATGTAATTTGAAAAGGATTTGTTAGCATGATATACTCAGAGATTACAGTAGCTACTTAAAATGATACTGTAAAAATTAATGGAAGGAACTAGTTTTTGGGCTGGAAGATAGAAGTGAAACTTTGGCCCAAAACTTTTTATTTGTTTTCTCTGAAATTTGTGAGCATTAAATCTAAGTAAAATTGGCGAAAATTGTTTTTTTCCAAATTTTATAAAAACTTAACTTTTTATGCCAATAAAAAGCTTCGGAAAGGACCTAATAAAGTTGGCTTGAAAACTAAATAACATGCAGGAATTCTAGCTGCCGCCTTCTGGTATGATTATCATTATTTTGCTCTTAGTCAAGTGAGAACAGTAGTTACATTTTTTGCCGACTCTCCATCATCCATTGTTTTTCGGCATCCCATCCAGTTTGCCGGTGACAAAAAACCGCCTTATTTTGCACTCAACATGAACAGTTCGAATTTGCTTGGTTGGAGGGAGCTCGATCCTCAGTCCAAGAAAAATGGTGGCAAAAAAGGGCTTATAAGGATTTATGTCTGCTAACTGAGGGAAGTAAATGGCTTATAGTGGGAAATCCTCCAGATGGGTTAGCTGGATAAAAGTAAAAAATGTAGTTAATAAATTAAGAATTTCTGTGATTTCATGCCTCTAGCCACCAAAATCTGTTACTAGGTTGAAAAGTGCTGCAAAGCTTGTGCTTTGTACAAAGCCTTGGAGGTTGTTTTGGGTTGTTTACCTGGACTATTTTGTGCTGCAAAGCTTGTGCTTTGTACAAAGCCTTGGAGGTTGTTTTGGGTTGTTTACCTGGACTATTTTACGTATTTTTAAAATTGTTAATTTTGTGTACTTTAGACAATTTGTTATCGCTTCTTCCTCAATCAGGCATTTTGGCCTCAAAGGAATTTCTTAATATGTTAGAGGACGCACGCGAAGCTCCACCTCAAGTACTAAAAATTTGGTAAATTTTGTAAGCTTGAGAACTCTTACATTCTTATTTGTACTAACTAAGGCTATATACAATCCTAAAAAAAAAGAGACCCCAGTTCAAGCTGATTAAATCTGACAGACAGACAGCTAGACGAATTACAGTAAAGCTTGAGCACTCCAGTAACATGACACAGTATTGATTGTTTGAGCCAATAAAAAATATCTGCATGCGATAAATATTTTTTAGCTTGTCAGTTGGGACCAGGCAACTTGTCGCAAACTATACCCTTTCTTTAGAATCATTTTTGTGTGCAAGTCCCTGACCAGAAAATTATTGCTGACACAACCGGACATACAGACAACCAAACTGGTCAGCTCATACTTGAGTAACGTGGGATAGACTATGAGAAAAGCTTGAGCACCCCATAACACCACACAATATTGATGGTTAAAGTTAAATCAGATAACACTACCCTGCCATTAACAATTATTTATACAATCCTCAGAACACTGGTGACTGATGTAGTCTGACAGACCAGCAACCAGTTCAAATAACACAGAGTTGGGTAGACTAAGAGAACCATTTTTTTTTAGCTTGTCAGGGTCTTCAAATGGCAGGCTACACTTCTTTTGAATCCTATTTGTATGCAATCCACAGAACATAGCTTCACGCTGACATAGCTTGACCGACAAACAAGCAGACTGATTAACAGAGAACTTGGGTATGGCCAGCCAAGTGCACTAAGTCTGTGTGGTCTGGCTGCCTTTCTGTCAAGACTGTGTCAGTTCTGTTTTGAAAGTAGCATAAATAGGAATCACCGGACAGCAATGAGGAAGCTTAAAGTTTAACTGAAAAGCCAACATTTTTGTGTCATTTAGTTGAATACACTGAATTATTTGGATTCTGCAAAGGGATCTTTTTGTTTTCCAACATCTGCCCTAGTTATGATGTTCAGAATAACTGCGGCCGTCCCCACAGCGAAAATTCTACTATGACGTGGGAAATTTTTATCTAAACACAAACAAGGCTTTTCAGTGGGCAGTGGCTATATTGGTGAAGATTGCTTAGTGCCTGAACAAAAAGGCATGAGGGTAAAAGGGTAAGGCATACAACAAAGGTACCAAAAGTCACACGGAAATTCCACTATTTGAAAATCGATTATTCCTGAATAGCGGAACAACCAAGTAACGCATTTTCAGCGGGTCTTCAAGCCAATTTAAGTGAATAAGTGATGGGTAACTAGATTGTCCTATCTCAGTCCTTTTCGGTTAAACTTTAAGCACTCTGCAATACAAAACAACACTGGAGAGTTGATTGAAATGCTTTAATTTTTACAGATGCGAATACAGAAAACATGATGTCTGGCCGATAGACGCACATAATTCATAATGTGATCTACCAAGTGCAGCCCAGGATTCTGACCTGTAGTGGCCCTATGCATCACAGCATTGTATCAAGATTTGTACACTCACAACAACAGCCATGTTTGCTAAACCCCGCTGACTGGTTCCACAGAGAGCTTTAGTAAATAGGTGAGTGTTTATCCTTGAAATATAGATTGTGATATTTGTTTTTGGGATCCAAAAACGTAAGTGGAGCGATACCTATGACATCGCAAAAGTTGTCCGTCTGTCCCTCTGTCTGTAAGGACGATAAATCTCGAAGGCAGTGAGATATTTTGATGAAACTTGCTGTAGGGATTCTTTGGGTCAAGAGTAAGGCCGAGTTCGTAGATGGGCCCTGTAGCTTCACATTTAGGGGTGAGGGAGGGGGTTTAAATTAAGGGGCAAGCAAAATTTTTTTAAACAGCTAATGTGATAGTCGAGTATGGGGTAAGAAGACACGCTGAACACGAATATGAAAACCATTTTCTCGCCGGACTAGTAGTTCGTCCGGAACCCGGCCAAAACCGGAAAGTTTGTTAAAAGTAAAAGTTTTGTTTGAGGTTGATTAGATGTTTGATTTTGGGGTAAGAAGGCATGCTGAACACGAATATGAAAACCATTTTCTCGCCGGACAAGCAGTTCGCCCGGAATCCGGCCAAAACCGGGAAGTTTGTTAGAAGTTAAAGTTTTATCTGAAGTTGATTAGATGTTTGATGTAGGGGTAAGAAGGCATGTTGAACAAGAATACGAAAACTATTTTATCGCCAGACAAAGTAGTTCGCCCGGAATCCGGCCAAAACCGTAAAATTTGTTAGAAGCTAAATTTTTATTTGAAGTACTGATTAGATGTTGGATATAGGGGTAAGGAGATACGCTGAATCCGTTTTTGAGCTTTAGCTTTTCGCCGGACAATTAGTTCTTGAATTTCGTCAAAACCGCAAAATTCACAAAAGTAAGCTAGGATCGTTTCGATCGGCTTATAGAGGTAAATGCACGTGTTGAATCCATATCTGGGCTTGGATTTCTTAATGAGTAGCTGTTTGGCCCGGCGAAGACTGGATCTGGCTTAGACAAAACCTAATTGTCTGGATCAAATATTGAATTTTCGGGATCCCATCGGAACCTTTGGTCTTGTTTAATAATTCTAGGTGATAGGTTTACTGAGACCATGAAAGTACCATTAAAGGACCCCTCTTGATTATTCTGCTTTTTATAATATATCTAGTTCCCATACAGAATTATAAGCTTCTAAAATCCCCACCTTTCTCCATTGTTTCGTTTTGTGCCTACGAAATTTTAGCGCTTTTTTGGCCTTGCCGAGTTTTGCCCGTGACACAACGAAACGTTTGCCGGGATCATCAACGTCTGCTGACAACTCTTTCACACACACGGATCAGAGAAGCTTTTGTTTGTTACTTCTTTTATTTGCTTAGTTTTCACATTTTTGAACCACGGCGCGATCAGTTTTCAAATGTTTTGCGCCCAATCGCCGCGTCGGAGAGCAGTAAGACTGGACATAGTCGACAGGCGCTAACAAGAAAATCGCTAATTTCAGATGAAAAGTAATGGTATTTTCGAAAATGTTTTTTCTGATCCATTTCATAGGGAAAATATTATTTCTAGTAAGAGTTGTGCTTTAACACTGAAAGTAAACTGCACATACTTTCAATTTCTTTAGGTTTTTACTTGCAACTGTCTAGCCCCTCTGCTCACCACCTAGATGCGGTCAAGAATAAATAAGGGAAGAATTGAGAAGTCGTGAATCATGCTAGATACCTTTTTGCCCGGGGGTGGAGCCTACGCGGTGCCTGTCCTAGAGTAATTATTGGCGATAGTTCTTCTGATCGCCGATAGTCCTTCTGACACGAGAAAATGGTATGAACTAAGTTTTGAGTAGAGAGTACAAATTAGAAACAAAACATGGTAAATCTTTGATTACAGTTTGCCAGCTAATTGCCTTAAATTGTCCAAGCTTAATACCAAGGACAAGAAACGAACAGGCCTAATCAACTTTCTGTCTTTGCTGTGACTTTAGATAGACACTTCATAGGTTTTTTTTCTAGGCAGCAGCTGCATTGGCATCACCAGTTTTACCAGCTTCACCACTCCCAGGGAAAAGGAATAGATTTTGTGTTGATTTAAAGATTAAGAATTTTTGAATGATTGTGAAGTACACAGATTTATTTTTACATAGCCTATCGTGAAGAAACTTTGCCTGTGATATTGGAAGTTACTCTGTAGAACTCATTGAGTGTGCTCTACCCTTCGTGAAAGTTACTACGCTGACCGTTTCAACCTTCTCGAAATAAAAACTCATAGCAAGAACAAGTAATCTGACAGAACCTCCGTCTCTCTATCTCTGTAATATGTCTATCGGAGTTGAATATTTCCCCATACCTTGTCTGCTACGAACGAGCGGAGGTTACTAGCTTCGCGCCACATCACGTTTCGTTACCTCTACAAATAGCTAAATCGCTGTTTAAGTCGCTGGTGAGGAAAAGTAGGAGTCAAAGCTGATTGGTTCTATGGACGCGCTCCAACGCTGGGAGTAGGCTACGCCTCCTGCCAGCCTCCTTCACTATTTCTTGTGCTATAAGCAACGGCGAAGACGGAAGAGGAGAAAACGAGTATTAACATTAGCTCAAAGCTAGAGTAAATACATCTAGGTCCGCTCAGTTTGGTCGGGGTTTTCATAGTCGCTGCATGCGACTAAAGACAGAAGTTCTATCGGATTATTTGTTCTTGCTAATAGTAACAATTTGCTTACCATGCTCGGGAGCGTGGTAACTACGGATCCCTGTAACGTGATTGCCGATTGGCCCGATTAGCGCGTAGCATGGTATTCAGCCGAAAATAGGAAAATGTGTTCCAGCCTTGACTCCAAGAAGCCAAAATTCGTGACGTCTTGTGTAGCAACTACGGTAAGTAGGGTCGAACACGCTCATTTCTTTCATCTAGATCGCAAAAACGACATACAAAAAATTAGACTGAGACCTAGTAAATATGGATGATATGGACAATGAAACCTTCTCGACTTTGGGACAATCCCTGGAGCAATTAGCTCCCTTAGGTAATTCAAATTGTGATGTGAAAGAGTCCCATTCATGCTGAGATGCAATTCATGTAGGAGCAAAGTCCGTGCTGGCCGAGATTAGCTTTGGATTATATTAATTTTATCTCAACAGTGATATTTTTCGAAATGACACCCTGACATTTCCAATAAAAGCCCCCCACCACATGGTTCCAACATACGAAAGGAGCCTGAACTTCTGATAGAATAGAAGGATATACCATAGCCTATATATTAGTGATGCATCTAAAAGTGCACATGGTAAAAAGGTAAATTACAATAAAGCAAGCAATTTCTCTGCTGCACTCCAGCCCTCTTCTTCTACTTATGTTACATCTGAAGAAATATTGAAGTTGTGGGAGCTGTTCAAGCATAGAATAGAACTGGAATAGCATTTTTTTTTCATTTGTATAGGGTTAAATCTGAATTCAGGGTTCTGTTCCAAGATAGGATCCTCAAGTTACAGAAACAGAATATGCATGCTGCCTAAAATCTATGGTTTTGAGATATGCTCGCTCAAACATTTGTGTATAGCCAGTCATACACTAGTATACTTTCTTTTGGCACAGTGCTCCAAAATCAGGGTATGCCCCAAGGTATGAGCACTGGTGGTCACACGCTGGGGCACCATGAATTAGAAAAAGAGTGTGCTAATTGCCAAATGCTAGATATACCCAGCATAATATGGCATGCGATATACAAAATCAAGGTTTGTGGTAGACTTGTAGGCTACTGTGACCTTACCCTTGCTCCACCATACCATTTCTCATATCTTGCGGGTGTGGCATGCCCGAAGCTAACATTGAAGCACTATCCCCAAAAATTGTGGGTAGGGTATGCTTCTTACAACTCTGAGTCTAGAATGTATTGACAATTTGACTGAAATCCATAGAACAACCATTCAAAATTACTTTTAGTCGACGGGGTTAGCCAGCACAGGGTAACAGGAGTAGGCAGAGGCTATTTGAAGCTGATGGTATACCCCAATTAGCTAAAGATCATGAATTTGTGCGGCAGATGGACCACCTTAGTCCTGACATATAGCTTCATGTCTTCAGGGTTAGCTCCATTATTATCACATCTGGCTGAGGTTGTTGACTTGGAGCTTTAGATGAGAAATATGGCGCTACAGGTGAAAAATTTTAGACATTACCGCCAATTTTGACATTAGGGTGTTTGAGCCTGAGCCTTGTTTGGAGATTCTCTGAGAGCTCAACTGTTGGTGTCACGGATAACTATGCCATACCAATATTAAACGTTACGAGAAATTCAATCTTACAATCCAATGTTTATACTCTATGTCTGAGCGCTTGCACACTTGTTAGAGTGTAGTAAAGCAAAAGGTTGTTGATAACAGCAATGCAATGCGACCAAGCAGGGCCTTCATTTCAGTTTGTTCCTCAGTGATGCCCAGCAGCAGCAGCTTGATGCTAGCAGTGCTCAAGAGAGAAGTAACCAGAGCGCCTCAGGCAATTATTTTTTTTGTAACTTCCCATTTTTTGGCAAACTTCCAACTTTCTCCCATACAAATTCTAGCTTTTAGTATGGCTAAAATGTCGAGCCTAACGCCCAGCATAAATGATGCACCCGTCCACCAATAAAAACTGTTACAAAGCCCCTCTGGCAAAAAATTTCGAAAGCATCTGTGATAAGAAGGGTGCCAAAATGGCACCATTGGTATCCCAAAAAATTTCCATCAACTAACGAAATACAACTGTTAACCCAACTCAAAGCTGCCATAATGAGATTATTGTCACTGTTATATCGTGAGATCAGAAAAAAATAATGAAACCGGAAAAAAACATGAGTCGAGATCTCAAGTAAAACCATGAGAAGTGGTAACACTGAAGCCAGTAAGACACCTTACCTCACAAGTGTTATTTCCATAGTTTGATACATACTTCAAGGCTGCAGGGGCCAATAACCTCCTTGACTGCTTGAGATGAAAATTAACCCATCATAATGCAGATGCAAAATACCAGAGGATTCAAAAACAACTCTGACATAATACAGCCACGCAATAAAGGGTGTAATTGGTGTGAAACTGAAGAAACCTCTGGCAACAATCACATAAATCGCACTTTCTTGAAGATTTGGAATTCACGTCTCAGAACACATGCACCCAAGCAATTTTGAATATTTTGGTTTGTCGGGAACGTCGATTTCCATCGTACGCCGAGGTACTCAGGTTCTGCAAGAACTCGAAAGCCACAAATTCGGCAGCGACGGCGCGTGCCATTTGGAAATTCTTTATTCTTGAGGTATTTACATGAATTAAATCGTAAATACTGTCCTCTGTGCTTTAAGATTTAGGAATTAGGGCAAAAACTGACAGTGAGATCTGGATGTGACTGAAACCAAATCTGATTAAAGGGCAACAAGCTAAGGGCTAAACAGTTTGCCACAGAATTTTGCAAACCCCACAGAAACTCATGCCGCATGGCTGGGTAACACAGTTTAGCCTAAGGCTAGGCTATGTTGGTCTCTTTAATTGATATTTAGACTAAAGATTACATACTTGCATCTCCTTTGAGATGGTGATTGCTCCTTTCTGAACCTATATTCATATAATATATAAACGGATTCATCAGCTGTGATGCTTTGAAAGCGATATTTCAGCCCTTATTGGCAAGGGTCCTCTTCAGGCTGTTTGCAGGTGTGTTCCTTCACCAGCGTTGGCACAGAAGACTGCCAAGAAGATTGACAGCCTGAAGAGGACCCTTGCCAAGAAGGGCCAAAATATTGCTTTCAAAGCATCACAGCTGACGAATCCATTGTTATATTATATGAATATATGTGTCTAAGTCAGCTTGGGCTCAAGGAATATTTTTTCTGAACCTAATGAGGTGAAACAAAGAAAGACACTCAACAAACCTTGTAAAACTGAACTCAATTGGTAAGCTAAAAAAAGGATGAAAACTGCCTAGACTCTTTCCAAGAACAGGACTAAGTATCCAACCTCGTTTTTACACTACCTCGATTTTTGCCACAAAAATGTTAAAACGAAATGTACAAGTAGAGATGAGTAGAGTAGAGATAAGGTAAAACATTGAAATTCGAACACATCGGAATTCGGACACGTTGACCGAACATTTCAAATCGGACGTTTTCTTTCATCTCTCACGGCGAAGTGTTAGCACTTGCAGACAAAACGGAATAGCCATTAGTTGCGAGAACCAAACACTTGACCGCCGCTACTTTATGGTAACGCTGTAACAGTTCGGCGAGGGAAAATTCGACTAAAAGGTTTGCCAAATTTTACTTTTTATTTGTTTTGAAGTGGTTCCGTAAAGCGAAAAATTGCCGGAAAAAGGTCAGTGCTTCTGTTGAAGGTGGCTAACGTAGCTAAGTTGCTAGAATTGGTAAATGTTGCACTGATTGCGATATATCGTGTCATTAGTGTTGTTCGAATAGTTATGTGGTAAATAGTTATTCGGACACCGTATTTGACGACATAGCCTAAAGCTATTCGGACAGTTGTATTTTGTCTGTTCGCTACTAAAAGCATAACGAACAAGTGTATGTCCCTAATGTCCGATAGCTGTTCGAGATGGTTACTCCCTGTTCGAACACAAAAGCAGAGGGGCATCCCTTCCACGCCAGAAAGCTTTTATTCACATAGAAATAAAAACCCCGGGAGAGGCCCAGAAAACGTCCGACATTCTGCTCTTTCAACAAACCTAATTCCCGAAACGATACCGGCAACGCTGTCCTCACGATCGTCGAAGAAGAAAAAGAACATAAATATGTGTCCGAATTTCAATGTTTTACCTTACGTTTATTTAAAAAAAACAGACACTATTCGCCTTTCGCCTGCCAAGAAAGGCAATGAAGCTTGGAAGGGCAAGCGAGGTTATTCCTTTATAGTTAGTTATTCACTACACTCATACCGAGCTACTCAGACACTAAATTTACTAAAAACTTGTGACAGTCTACAAAGTCATGTGTCCAAAAATATTCAAATTCTGTGCCTTTTTCTCCATTTGGAGCTATTTTTTTTTCATCATTTTTAAGTCAATCGGGGTCGGGTTAGAATAAAGTTATTAAAGTACAGGAGGGGTATCCAACCTCAGACAAGATTTCAAATTTCCAGTGAAGTCTTCCCTTCAGAATACTCCATCTGGCTTAAAAAGGAACCAACAAATATGACAAACATACCAGACTGAAGCTAACTGAATGGTTTACATATTGGATAAATAAATATTGCTTCAGTTTTTCTAGTTCAACATATTTTTCTTTTCAAACAAGATCACTTCATCCGAATCTCACCTCGATCCGTTCAAAAATGACGAATAAGGAAGAGTTGGCAAAGTCAATAGGCAGAAAACAGGATTTTAAAACATTACAAAATGGATCAAAAAAGGCACAGAATTTGAATATTTTTGGACATGTGACTTTGAAAAAGTCATATTTTGCCTCTTGACTGTCAGGACAGCTTGTACATTTCAATTAAACATTTTCGCGGCAAAAATCGAGGTAGTGTAAAAACGAGGTTGGATACCCCTCCTGACCCTGTAATCTTGTTTGAAAAGAAAAGTAAGTTTAACTAGAAATACTGAAGCAATAATTATTAATTCCAATACGTAAACCATTCAACCAGCTTCAATCTAGTATTTTTGTCATATATTTGTTGGTTCCTTTTTAAGCCAGATCGGATGGATTATTGTGAAGGAAAGACTTAGGGCCTTAGGCTATCTGGAAATTTGAAATCTTGTCTGAGGTTCAATACCCCTCCCGTAATCTACACCTCAAGAAACCGTACCTGAACGCCTGACCAGGCCAAAAAGCTTGCAAACAATATTTCAAAATCAATTTCACAAAAACCGGCTTAAACCAGAGCAGAAATGAAGGTTTGTTTGGAACCGCTAGTGTTGGGCGATATTCGATACGATAATCGAAATATCGATATTATTGACAAATATCGATATTTCGATATTGACTTTTCAAATATCGATATTTTCGATATTTGCATTACCATATACAACAGCCCTGTTATTCGGGATTTTCAGAATAAAAGAACGATTAGTGATTTCAATTTGATTTCGATTAGGGAGGAGAAACAGACTGGGGAGAATAAACATGAAAATGCTACTCTTTCGTAATAGGAATGTTTGGTTTTGTTCTTTTAGTTCAATTTATTTTTCTTGGTAAGTTTTTTTGCCCATGAAAAATGTAGCAGTATAAACAGTTCCAAATATCGGTTTACGATAATCGAAATATCGATAATCGAATTTTAAAATATCGAAATATCGATATTTCGATAATCCTCAATATCGCCCAACACTAGGAACCGGTAATGATGGTGATACAAATCAAATAACCGAAAAGAGAACGGAAAGCCATCTATCTTTTCATCTATAGTCGAGAGTAAAGGCTCTTGTTGAGCCGTTAACTGGCAGATGGCGTCGGAAATGTTGTAATCCCGCCATACTCGAAGTTAACAAAGAACGTGTCCGAAAGCTCCGAAACGAACAGCATTTCTCTTTCGGACTTAAATTTTTGCTCAATTAATGCAGCATTAATTCAGCATGAAATTCATCGAAAAATTCAGCGAAGATGCTAAATTTTACGCTGAATTTTCAAGAAGAAACTGGGGAGCAGGCGTAGGCTAAATTTCGGTATTCTAGTGTCAGAGAAGAAATAAAGGTAACAGCTTTTGGACAAAGAAACAAATAAAATGCAGCATTGAATGCAGCATTTACAGCACTAAAAAGCTTTCGGACACGTTCAAAACGAAAGGTTTTGACGGGAGCCCGGAAATGGAACATTTACTGGACCTTTGATCCAAACATTTGGGTGCTGTAGATTTCCGGTCTTCATTAGACCTAGTAAGCGTATTACTATTTACCACTAATAAACGCTAGAAAATGTACAAAAAACGATTGTTTTTTGACAAATTACGAGCGGCTAACCGGATGTGGATCCAACCAGGATCCAACATATATTTTTACCCTCTATATGTCTCTAATAGCAAGAAAATAAACTTCGGAAATGGATTCGCCGTGTGTTCTTACCCCTGGTGCGAACCTCTAATCGACTGGACTGGAGAATGAAGATAATGAACGAGAATGAACTTGTGGAGGATGGTTGGAGAATGAACTTTCACTTTTACCGAGTTTCCGGTTTTGGCCGGATTCCGGGCGAACTACTTGTTCAGAGGGAAATCATATTCCAGATATAGATTCAAAATGTCCGTTCATCCCTGGATCGAAAATCCAAAATATTTAAAAATAAAATTGTGTTGCTTGCCAACTATGCGGTTTGACCGGATTCCGGACGAACTTGTTGTCCGACGAGAAAATTATTTTCCGAAATGGATTGACTGTATCTGCTTACCCTATAGGCTATCGAACCTCTAATAAAGTTCAGATAAACATTTTCTAATGTCAAATTTTCCGGTTTTGGCCGGATTTCGGACGAACTAGTTCTCCGTCGAGAAAATAAGTTTCAAATATGGATTCGGCATGTCTCTTTACCCCTGAATCGACTATCTCATTCGCTTTAGCTATTTTTTTGGTCCCTTAATTTGAAACCCCTCCCCCACCCCTGGATATATGGCTATGGGGCCCATCTACGAGCTTGACCTGTACTTTGACCCAAAGGGTCCTTACACCAAGTTTGATTTTGATTCGGCTAGTCCGTAATTGGTGTTAACACCGAACTGAACTGAAAATATTTTTGTTTCACTATTTGTTAAGAGCTATATTTTGTCCCGTCTTGCCAAGGGTCCTCCTCAGGCTCAAGCCACTCAAGATGAACTTAAGCTTGGGTGGCTCGAGCCTGAAGAGGACCATATTTGACAGTGCAAAAACGGATACGTCAGCTAAATTTTATTCGAGCTATATTTCGGCTCTTCTTGGCAAGGGTCCTCTTCAGGCTCAAAACCGCTCAAACTGGAAAAACGAACTTGTGGAAAAACAAACTAAAGATTCTAGCTTAGCGTTAAGTATCTGACTTCGTGAATTTCTTTCACGAAAGAGGACCCTTCTGAAGTCTGAAGAGGACCCTTGCCAAGAAAGGCCGAAATATAGCTCTAACAAAATTCAGCTGGCGTATCCGTTTTGCACTGTCAAATATGATTCGCAGTCAGCTTGGGCTGAAGGAATACTTATCCACTAATCAATTCCCTTACCTTCATGGGCGACTGGTCCCTCCACCTGGTCTTCTTCATCATCAACCGAAGAAGCTGCCAGGAGAACCGCCAGCTCTGAATCTGACTTGTTTCGCATCAGGTCTACCAGAGGCGCTTGCAGTCCGTTGTAAACAGTTTGGTCCTCTAAAAAAAGTGACTTTTTTCAATGCTTTCAAGAGATTCCGATTACTGTCTGGAATTCGATGTCATTTACGTTAAATCAGCTTATTTTTCTTAATTCCTTTATAATACTCCACTATGACTGTGCTAAATGGATACGTCAGCCGAGTCTTATTCTGGCGATATTATTACTATCTATATTAAAGATTAACTTCCGACATCGAGGTTGATTTCGGATTATAACAATGACTGACAGGGCCATCAAAAATAACCTGTCCGATTCGAAGACGAGGAAGGTTGTGAAAAATATCTGTCCAGCGCAGCGAAGTTGATATTTCTATATGGCCTTGGAGCTTGCTATTCCGAAATGAACTGAGATGGAGGTATGTTAACTATTATAACTTTATCGAACAGAATTTTTGTTAAGGTAGTAGCCTACTCTATTTGACAGTGCAAAACGGATACGTCAGCTGAATTTTATTAGAGCGATATTTCGTCCCTTCTTGGCAATGGTCCAAACTTGTGGTTTTTCACAAGTTCGTTTTTCCGACATGAGCGGCTTTGAGCCTGAACAGGACCCTTGCTAAGAAGGGCCGAAATATAGCTTTAATTAAATTCAGCTGACACATCCGTTTTGCACTTTCAAATAGATGGCCTACTCAATCTTCTTTGGTACTAAAGTACTTACTTGCTACTTCTGTAGGGATTTTTTTTTTAGTGAGATGGCAACCCTAGACTACTGTAGAAATGTGAGAACGAATACTGTTGTGACCCGGGCATTTCTGTTTTAAACAATACATCCAACGCTTTTTCATATGACGCGAAGCAGACGCCATCTAGCAGCGGGCTTTTAGAGAGATAGACCACTGGTTGCAGAATTCTGCGGTTTGTCATGCAGTTTTGTTTCTTCGACAACCTAGTTTCGTAGGTGCCTGAATGTCATTGTTTTTTCCGGCCAGAAGTCACAGGTTCTATCAGAAACTGTTTAATCAGGGCAAAATCAAGAAAAAATCTGTGGTAATTGCTCAATAGCTGCCTTTTGGAAAGTAGAGGAAAATAAGTTGAAGTAGATAATGTTGTTTTAGTTGACAAACTGAATTGTCAGAGGGAATGTGATTGTAACAAGGTATGACCAAGGTTGGTTGGCCAGGAAAAGCAAGATTTTCTTTCAGATTTGAACATTTTTTCTGTAATGTTTTTCAAGATTTTTTTTCTGTATTGTTTTTCTACTGTTTTTTTTTTGTTTTCTTTCTGAAAGTGGTGTCTTTTATTGATTTTGGGAGGTCAGGTTCTACTTTTCGATAGTTGAGAAAAGTGCTCAATGATCTTCTGCGGAGGTTGATACAATTCATAGATGGCACTTTAGACACGGGACTTTTACCGTGACTAAAGAACCAAGAGCAACTTTTTGAATTTAGTGTAGAAGTCTAGGACTCCAATGTCAGAGCCACGTAGACAAACCAGGACCCACTTGGCGGGGTCTCATGGTGAAAACCAAACAAATCCAAATGTAATTTTGGTGGGGAATACGCCTTGAGATGGAAATATTGTAGAAACAGTGAACTGAAAGACAAAAATGCTCCTCAGCCGGGATTTGAACCCAGGACCTTCTACTATTTCGGCCCTACTATTTTGTACCCGGAAACCGGATTTTTTTTATAAGTTAAAGTTTTATTTGAAGTTGATTGGATGTTCTTTATAGGGATGAGGAGATACGCTGAATTCGTTTCTCAACTTACTTTTTGGGATCCCAAAACGTAAGTGGAGGGATACCTATGACATCGCAAAAGTTGTCCGTCTGTCCGTCTGTCTGTAAGCACGATAAGTCTCGAAGGCAGTGAGATATTTTGATGAAACTTGGTGTGGGGATTCTTTGGGTCAAGAGTAAGGTCGAGTTCGTAGATGGGCCCTGTAGCTTTACATTTAGGAGTGGGGGAGGGGGCTTAAATTAAGGGGCAAGCAACATTTTTTTTAAACAGCTAATGTGATAGTCGATTATGGGGTAAGAAGATACGCTGAACACGAATATGAAAACCATTTTCTCACCGGACAAGTAGTTCGTCCGGAATCCCGCCAAAACCGGAAAGTTTGTTAAAAGTAAAAGTCTTATTTGAAGTTGATTAGATGTTCGATATAGGGGTAAGAAGGCATGCTGAACAAGAATATGAAAACCGTTTTCTCGCCGGACAAGTAGTTCGTCCGGAATCCGGCCAAAACCGGAAAGTTTGTTAGAAGTTAAAAGTTTTATCTGAAGTTGATTAGATGTTTCATGTAGGGGTAAGAAGGCATGCTGAACAATAATACGAAAACCATTTTATCGCCGGACAAGTAGTTCGCCCGGAATCCGGCCAAACTCGGAAAATTTGTAAAAAGTTAAATTTTTATTTCAAGTTGATTAGATGTTGGATATAGGGGTAAGGAGATACGGTGAATCCGTTTTTGAGCTTTAGTTTTTCGCCGGACAAGTAGTTCTTGAATTTAGCCAGAACCGCAAAATTCACAGAAGTAAGCTAGGATCGTTTCGATCGGCTTATAGAGGTAAACGCACATGCTGAATCCATATCTGAGCTTGGATTTCTTAATGATTAGCTGTTTGACCTGGCGAAGACAAAACCTAATTGTCTGGATCAAATATTGTTTTGGGATCCTATCGGAACCTTTGGTCTTGTTTTTAATGATCGTTTTTTACATGTTCTGACAACTGACCTATAGTACAGGCAAATGGAGGTTTGACCCCGAACAAATTGCAACAGAAATGATTTTTACACCATCTTGTAGAGAAAAAAAAGCTGAACAACATATCCATTTTCGCATATTCTCGCTCGACGCAAAATAAGCGTTTTTTGGCTTTTAATGCCTTTCTTTTACGTATTTCGAAAAAAATACAAAACTTTCGTGGTTGTCCGCTAGTCTTGAACTGAAGTATGATTCCATTGCAAAATGACAAGCTGAAACCGAAAATGAAATCAGATTTGGCGTATAAAGCACCAGAAAAAAGTTATTGCCATTTTTTCAACCTATTTCGCGAAAAAGAGCAATTTTTTATTTGGCCCGATTTTCCTGAATGAAAGTGCGATCCGGACATATAATCACGAGCTTAGACCGAAAATGGAATCAAGAAAGTTTCGTAACCATAGATATGTGATCTTTTCGAATTTTTTGTAAAAACAGGAAAATGATTAAGAAAAGTGAAGTACGAATACAAACTGCTTTTCAATGCTCAAATTTCGTGGTTGTCCTTTAGTCTTGCACTGAAGTACGATTCTAATGCAAATGAAAAGGTGAAATCGAAAATGAAGTCAGATTTGACGCAGAAAGTACCAGAAAAAGTTAATGTCATTTTTTCAACCAACTATTGAAAAAGTACAAAATTCCACACTGGTCCGATTTTCTTGAACGAAAGTGCTACCCTGACATATAATCTCGAGCTGAGGCCAAAAATGGAATCAACCTGGGTGTCTAGTGTACCAGAAAGAAGTTTCATCATCATCAACATAAGATCTCCACGAATTTTGGGATCTTAGTATATTTTAACAGCATCGTCGATTTTAAGTCGATTCTAAGAGCATGCGCAGAGCTTGTTGAAGGTCTTTTGCTAACGGGTATAAGAAGTCATCTTAATTCTTATGTCCCATTTCCTCGATTTTCAGTTGAGGATCAAGCTCCCCAGTTCATTCCTAAACTTGATAAAAGAAAAAAAAACTCGGTACTTGTGTTATTTTGCTACATCAACCATTGATGGTGACTGTTCTGGGTGAACAAACGAACTTGTCGTTGTCACTTTTTCGAAATCTTCCCTTTGGAGCTTATTCAGGTCTCCTCCTTTCGACGCCACAGATCAGGAGAAGGGTGTCTTCACCAGACTTCCCATGATCCAGATCCTTCAATTTTTATGAAGTTTCGCAGTACCGAAGCATCTCCCAATACTGGAACCACAGCTTTGACATCCGATACTGTAGCAGTCCTGATCAGTTGCAGTATTTATTCTAAGGAATGACTACATGCTACATCCTCAACATTTACTTCCTTGTTCATCAGCTTCGTGAAAAAGTTCCATGATCTGTTCAGATGGTCGTGGAAAGCAGAATAGCGTGTAGCGCCGCGTAAATGTGGCGAACCTGGTCAACCTGGCGACGTAGGCTATGCTTCTGGCGATCACTTATCCGCTGAAAGGACATCTCTGAGTCCTGACTCCCAGTCCGGACGTCTTCCGAGTCCTGACTCCCAGTCCGGACATGTTCCGAGTCCTGACTCCCAGTCCGGACATCTCCCGAGTCCTGACTCCCAGTCCAGACATCTTTCGAGTCCGGACTCCCAGTCCAGACTCCTCCAGGATGTAGCATCATAAGCTCATCGTGGCGTGGAATCCTCCAAGTTTCAGGTCGAACACTGTTTGTCTGCTTCCTGGTGGAGCTGTTTGGACCAGTTCCATGAATTTCCACCACAGGGGTTGGTCAAAGGTTACATCGAGAGTAAATACACGTGTCTTCAAAAGCTGGAAGATCAGTCACTGAGGGGAAAAGAGTAAACTATTTCAATGGGTGATTCTCGACCATAAGTGATTGCTGTGTTACATTCGAACCCGGGATTTTGGATCCGATTTTGGCTTGCTGGTAGGCTAAGTCGAATCATCTGATTTGTGGTGCACAATGCGTAAAAAATTTTGTAAACAATAATATGTCATATGCATTTTATTAATCCTAGGAATACGTTTTCTCGCAAAACTTTACTAGATTCCGATATGGCAGAAATATCGAATAAAGTTCAGAGTAGGGTAGGTAGGTCTCAGGATAAACTGCGAAGGAAAAAAATATTATTACTTTGATTGATCATAACTAATTTTTTATCCGACTGCATTTTTGTTTTACTTTGGGCGTTCTTCCAAGGATAAGTTATTTGGTCTTCAAGAAGGTTCTGCTACTAATGGCCAGCTCATGTATATGTTTTGTTTTTTCTACAATCGATCATTTTGATGGATAGTAAGTGCTGAGTAAATGTCTTTACAAAAATAATAACGGCGAATATTATTGATAGTGAATCTTTTTTCTGGTGGAAGATACACCACAAATATGACCTCAGCTTGTCATTCTGCATCCGGATCATACTTCAGTCCCGAAAAAAGACGACCACGAAAATCGTAATTTTTGTTCATAAAACCGACTCAGTATGTAGAACTTTGGATGTGTTGTATTGTTTTGTAAATATTGAGCATTGAAAAGCAGTTTGACTCCTACTTTACTTTTCTTAACAATTTTCTTATTTTTACTAAAAAAACGTAAAGATGACACATTTATGGTTTACGAAACTTCTTTCAGGCACGGCAGACACCTAACATGACTCCATTTTCGGTCTCAGCTCGTGATTCTATGTCAGGAAAGCACTTTAATTCAAGAAAATCGGGCCACACTGAAAATTGTCATTTTTTGCGAAATAGGCTGAAAAAATTACAGTAACTTTTTTCTGGTGCTTTATGCGCCAAATCTGACTTCATTTTCGGTTTCAGCTTGTCATTTTGCATTTGAATCGTACTTCAGTTCAAGATTAGCGGACAACCACAGAAATTTTATTTTTTCAAAATATGTAAAAAAATGTATTAAAAGCCAAAAAACACTTATTTTGCGTCGAGCGAGGATATGCGAAAATGGATATGTTGTTCAGCTTTTTTTTCTCTACAAGATGGTGTAAAAATCATTTCTGTTGCAATTTGTTTGGGGTCGACCTCTTTTTGGAGCTCATTTTCCTGTACTACTATGTTCTTGTCTATGATTGGTATGGATTAGGTCCGAACCGCGGTTAGACCCCCCCCCCCCTCCTCGAAAGAAATTCCTTGATTTTAGTGATCTAGGAATTCCTTGATTTTTCCCTGAAAATCCCTGATTTTTACTGGCCCCCACAATAGGAGGTAAGTCATACTTCCACAGACAAAAGCGTAAATAGACGGGCAATTTAAGAGACAGCTTATGACTTACCATTGGTGAAAGGTGAGTCGTCATCTGCCAGAACTGATGACACCATCTCGCTACTTGGTCTACCTAAATGGAAATATTCAACATACAATCTCAACAAAAAATAACCCAATAGGGCTTATCGTCTTAACTTGAAGTAAGAATTAATTCAAACAACACCAAAACAAGAGCTGAAAGCTCATATGGTCCTTGCATGGGTAGACAGCATGTACTCAGCTATTTTCAGCTCAGGGACGCATACGGTCCGGGCGCACAAACGGAACATCCAGGAAACATGCTCCCCCACCAAGTTTCACTCGAATGTTTGCTCCTTACGCGTATCACAACATTTCTGGTAACCCCTCCAATTTACCCGAACGTGTTCACGTTCAATTCGGACACGTGCATGTCATAACTAGAGCATTTGGTCCTACCGCCCACCAAGTTTCACTCGAATCTGAGCACGTTCGGAAGATTTCCGGTACCCCTACACAACTCTCCCCATCACGGCAGGATCCGGTTCGGACCTTATATATGACCCATGATCTTTATACAGTCCTAGTTTCATCCCGATCCCTCCACTTGTTTGGATCCTACGCATGCTAAAGCAAATTCTGTGCTCCCTATCCAACTTCCTCACCCTGACTGGATCTTATTCGGAAAAATTTCTTTTCACAAAAAGGGCATTTACTCTTATCAAAGTATTCCATACTACTACATGTCCATACATGCAAATTTTTCGTACAACTACTATACAACTACACAGTCAAAGAATTTTTCATCGGGCGGGCATCTGCTCCTGCCATCCATCAAGTTCCACATCGAATCGGACCCACTCCAACCTCAGTCCACCAGAAAAGTCTCACCTCCAAATCTTCCCTCCCATGTCTAACACAGAAAACTCGTCTCCAAACGTTCCCTCCCATGCAGAGTAAAATAACTCTAGAAAGTAGCGTAAAGACCTATGCTTTCCTTGCTTCGCAAACAGGCCATACTCATACCTCCACCCACTAAGCCTGCGGCATTTTAAGCGAGACAACCTTGCGTGTTTAGAAATTTGCAGTAAAGCTGAGGTGCTTTTGCACACATCGAGAAAACAGTGGAGGTTGTATCTTTTTTTTGCTGTGTTCACAGTATGAAGTTACTGGAGCCAGCGCTGGTGCATGGCTGGTTGAGTTTCAACAGGGACGTTCATTATCGCTAGTGGTGCTAGTATCGCTGCTATTCGAGTGTGTGTCACTTCTTTCAAGTCTTGGCGCTACTCCCTAGTGTTATTTTGCTCTGCTCCCTTGCCTAACGCAGAAAACAATACCTGAGAAAGTATCATCCTTCAGCTCTAGGCTTCTCAAGAAGGCGTTGAGCATATTTTTCTCGATTTCGGCAGGGTCGGTGGCAAACTCAAACTGAGGTCCTGAAGCTTGCATCTTCACAAAGCTATCCTCTGAGGTAGACGCTCTTGCGGCAGGTACGGGAGGTACAATTTTCTGAACTTCGGCCACAGCTTTAAAAAACACGACTAGAACTGTGATATTATCACTAGAGGTTTTCTTTGCAAGTTGAACCAATGACTGCGCGGCTTGAGACGTTGTATCTGGAAACAAATAGGGATTCAAAACAGTTAAAAAAAAAATCAAAATTTACATAACTTATTTTCTGATGAGCGAGCTTCACCTAAACATCGACGGAGCATGTATATTTGATCCAGAAAATTGGGTCTTGTAGATATCCGTTCTTTGCCAGACTCCTTGAACATTCTTATCATTAAATTTAGATACAGATTACAAAATCTGAACTTCCTGTCTTACTTTTGCCAAATATCTAGTTTCGGCCGGAATCCGGCCAAACTACGTGTCCGACAAAAAACTAAAGTTCAAAGACGAATTCAGCATATCTCCTTACCCCTACAACGAACCTCGAATCAACTTCGGATGAAAAAAAAACTTTTAACAAATTTTCCGGTTTCAGCCGGATTCCTGGCGAACTATATGTCCGGGTAGAAAACGATTGTCATTTACGGATTCAGCATGTCCTCTTACCCCCAATATCGAACATCTAGTCAACTTCAAATGAACTTTTATTTTCAACAAATTTTCCGGTTTTGGCCAGATTCCGGGCGAACTACTATAAAACTTCTATACTTAAAAAAAAAAAAAATCCGGTTTCAGCCGAATTCCGGGCGAACTACTTGTCCGTCGAGAAATGATTTTCATATACGTGTTCAGCATGTCTTCTTTACCCAAATGACTATCTCATTACCTGTTAAACAAATATTAAGTTCACCTCTTAATTTCAACACCCTCCCCCCACCCCAAATGTAAGAGCAAATCTACGAAGTCGACCTGGCCCTTAACCCAAAGAATCCTCACACCAAGTTTCATCAAAATTCCTGATTCCCTTTGAGAGTTATAATGCTGACAGACGGACGGACAACTTTTACGAAGTCATAGGTATCCCTCCGCTTACGTTTTGGGATCCCGAAATGCTAACGGAAAGCGAAGGGTCATAGTACCAAGCCACCCGACGCCAAAATCGGATAAAAGAAATTTAAATTTAAATTACCGTTATCTATGCAGCTCTGAACCACCACACCAACCGCCTCATCATACCCCACACAGTCCCACAGTCCATCACACCCCACTATCAGAAAGTCGGCCGTCTCATCGAGTCTGGTTGATGTCACATCTGCGTCTGACGATACGTATGGTTTCAACTGTGTATCACCAATAGCTCGAGAGACCGCGATACAACCTTGAACACGATACACGCCATCCCAGTTGAAAACGGAACCACCAAGGGCTTCTATTCTCTGGACCTCGTCCTAAAAATAAACATGAATCAGTGTAACGGTAATATATAATGCAATAGCATATTTAGTCAATATCAATTCTAACAAGAACAAAGGCTTCGATCCCAAAAATATTTGATCCTAACAATTGGGTCTTGTCTTCGCCATTCAGTCTTCGTCAGATTCCTTTAAGATTTTTACTGTTAAAATAAAGTTCAAAAACGTAATCAGCATGTCTCCTTGCCCGGATACCGAATCTCTAATCGACTTCAGAAACAACCTTGAGCTTCAATCAAATTTCCGGTTTCGGCCAAATTCGTGATGAAGCATTTGTCCAGCAAGAAAACTAAGTTCAGATATGGATTCAGCGTACCTCCTTACCCCTTCAATGAATATCTTATTAGCTCATAAAATATAAATGTTTTTACCGTAAATTCGAAACCCTCCTCTGCCTCTACATATAGGACTAAAGGACCCATCTACGAACTTGACCTTTACTTTGCCAATGAGTCCTCATACTAAGCTTGAACAACATATATCAAACCCTGCTAAGCTTGAACAACATATACCAACCCCTTCGACCTTCGATTACACTAGCTCTCTCCGACGTTCATAGATTACGCACTCTGCGCGTCTTCCACGCGCAGAGCTATACTAGTGTGAACAAAGGGGTAGGGACTGCAATAGCTGAAAATTGGTCGACAAATTTTGTGTCCAGTTATGCCGGATTCCGGGTGAACTACTTGTCCGGTGACAAAATAACTTTCATATTCGGATTCAGCATGTATCTTTACCCCTAAATCAACTATCTCAATAGCTTTCAAAAATTTGTGCCCCTTAATTTGAAACCCCTCCCCCACCCTCAAAAATAGGGCTACAGAGCCATCTTCGAACTTGACCTGTACTTTGACCCAAAGGATCCTCCCACCAAGTTTCATCAAAATATCTCAATCTCTTCGAGAGTTATCGTGCGCACAGACGGACAGACGTACGGACAACTTTTGCGATGTCATGGCTGTTACAGGGACGATAAGCGCATTGGTCGACGAGCCCGCAAACAAACAGACAAACGGACGGGCAGACCTGACGGACCGGCAAACGACAGGACAGAACGACAAATTTACGATGTCATAGGTAAAACACTGTTTTTCAAACTACGGTTGCAGAAACTGAGAATACCAACACTAATGTACCGACGAAAGACGAGGGGCATGCTACTGGTCTTTACACTACTCTTTCCAATCTTTCCAGTAAAAAAAAACAAAAAAAAAACGTAGATATTATTGGTTGTGGTTAAGTAGTTAGTAAACTTTGATGCCAGAAATATATTTTATGATTATAGTATAGAGGTTAAATTAAATGTTGTGGGGAGATGGAATGGTTTTGTCGTTATATATTGTCGGAAAGATATATTTTTCGCTTTTTTTTATTTTGTTTTAATTCCATTAGATACAGTTTGGTTGAGAAAAAAAAATTTGCATGTGTCATTGTGAAGGTTTAAAGGACAGAAACTTTTATTAAACTTAAAGAAAAAAAAAAACTACTCAATTGTTGCCTCCTGTCCCTCTTCGTTCCCGACTGCCAATCGCGAATCAGGGGCCAATCCGAGAAGCTGTTCCGAAGGTCTTGCTACTCTCGTCTTTGCCAGCATTTCTTCACCAATCGAGCAGTTCCTCTGCGGAGCGGCCTGTCTGAACCAACAGTGACCAGCGAGGCACCAGAGCGGTTCAAAAAGCGGATCGTCGAAGACTGGTGCGCGCAACCGTGGGGAGAGAACTGGAACGCACCAGAAGCCGCAACCAGGAAAGGATCAGTTCAGTTCAGTTTTATTCATAAAAATAATACGCACCATTAACTCATTATGACCCCACCATAAGGCCTAACATAAGGCCTGGCAATGGGCGGGGCTTATTCTTTATTCATACAATCTTAAGGGAAACGAACCAAACAAGTCTACAAAAAGAATGATAGAAAGAAGAATAAAGACATGACAAACTGTCAAGAAAATCCGTTGACGGACGATCTTTCGTCAACAAAGCGCCCTTGCCCCCCCCCCCAAAAAAAAAGGAAAAAAAGGAAAAAAAATAAATAAAGGAAGGAAATTATGTTTTTGACAAGAAAAAGGACTTGCCAGATCCACCTCATCAACCGAAAGCTATTCGTCGGGATGCTACATCGCTTGCAAGTTCAATTTCGTGTATCCCTCTCTTCCGTCAGCGATCCCAAAACAGCTGTCGATTATTAACGTAACGATTATTAAGGTCGTGAAAACTTGAACTTACATTTCTACTCGGTCGGTGCGGATTTACAAGCTCTTCAACTTTTCCATTCCGAGATATGATCGCTTGTGAATCTCCAAGCCAGGCCACGTATACATCATTTCCGTAAATGAGGCAGCAAACGGCTGTCGTTCCACTTTTCAGAGCCTGAAAAATGAACAATTGCGTTTTCTTTATACCCGCTTTGTCCACTTCGCGACAGCAGAGTAGAAAAAAAAAGAAAAATCGATATATTACTGATAAAGAAAAACCGGACAGAATTTCTAATAGGGCCTAAAAACTAAAAATAAACCCAAAGAGGGCTCACAAGCCCTGGCTACAAAGTCACGTCATCGGGGGGGGGGGGTCAAGGGTACGCACACATAGATATTCCTTCAGCCCAAGCTGACTGCGAATCATATTTGACAAAGCAAAACGGATAAGTCAGCTACATTTCAATGGAGCTTCATTTCGGCCCTTCTTGGCAAGGGTCCTCTTCAGGCTAAAGCCGCTCAAGCTGGAAAATGAACTTGTAGAAAAACACTTGAAGATTCTTAATATATATTCTTATAGATTCTTATAGCTCCAATAAAATGTAGCTGACTTATCCGTTTTGCTTTATTTATTTGTTCATTTATTTCCCTCTAAACTGAGGAGTACAATATATTCTTATAGTTCCAATAAAATGTAGCTGACTTATCCATTTTGCTTTATTTACTTGTTCATTTATTTCCCCCTAAACTGAGGAGTACAATATATAAATTATAAAACAAAACCATTCCTAGGTCAACTATAATCCTTTCAGTAAAATACTGTGATACTATACAAAATACACATCATTTCAACAACTAACTTACAAAATTACTTACGTATCCCATTTATCACTTGTTAAAGACTGGGTACAGGTTGTGGGTTAGGAGGGCTTCCGATGCTTTTTTATAAAAATTTGTAAATTAGGGTACGCACTCACTGTCTGTTGACGTTAGGCTACAGAAAATGTGTGTACGAGCCTACTAGTACAAGTGTTTCTGTACAATAGTTTGCAACGTCACTTTTCGCACACAAAAAAAATATCATTTAAAAGGTCATAACGGAAAAATTCTGTAACGCAAATAGATAGTGGATTACCTCACCGTAGCAAAATTACATAGTGTTTTTACAGTGTTTGTCAAATATGATTCGCAGTCAGCTTGGGCTGAAGGAATATTGAAGATAGTGTGTTAACTCGTATCTTTGGGAAGTGCACAGCCCTGTGTAAATAATCTGGAACTCCTGACAGCGTGTTGTCAGGAATGTCAATATTGAGCATGTTCCACCCTACTTACCGTAGTTACTACGCTAGTCAAGTTCAAGTTTATTTTCACATTCACAAATAAATAAAAATAAAAAATAACACTTTCGCGCTGGAGGAAAAACCTATGAGGGTTTACGTTCGCGCGAAAGTCCACATATTTACTTACCTATAATAATAAATCCAATCTCTCTCACTCATCAAAACTCAACCCTCCCTCCCCCTCCCCAACCCCACCTTCCCTCCCTCCCACCCTTACCTCCCTCGTCGCCGTAGTTACTACACTAGGCTGGAACGCTTTTTGATTTTTTCGGTCAAATATCAGGCCGCGGGCTGATCCGACCAATCACGTTACAGAGATGCGTAGTTACTACGCTTACTACGCTCCCGAGCGTGGTAAGCAGATAGTTACTGTTAGTTACTATTTTGAGAAGGTTGGAACGGTCAGCGTAGTAACTTTTCGTGAGGCTGGAATGGAAATAGTAACTAATAGTTACTATTGGTAGAGGGGTGGAACACGCTCATTACTGATACAACCCTTATTATAAATATATCACTACCACTGACAGCTATCACCGTAAATGCTGCAAAACTGCAGATCAAGCTAGAAATCTTCTGAATGTCAATGTATTTAAAGGTAAGGTAAGGTACTACTTTATTGACAACTTTTTGAAACTGAAATAGCATAAAAGCGACAGACATGCCAGTGGCATAAGAAAATGACGCTTCGTTAGTTCTGACTGATTTAAAAAAAAAAGGAAAACTCATTAACTAAACCCTAGCCTAAGGTGTTACAAATAAAAACAAACTAACAACATCAGCACGAAAACTTTAGACAAGATAATCAACAACTAAACAAACACGAATGCAAATACCAACCCGAGAATTTTAGGACAACAAATATGCAACGAAAGAAAAAGGAAAAAAAGCTTGCTTTATCTTTCCCAATACCGAACAAAACTGAATCAGAAAAATGAAACAGAAGAAATATAGTTGCTAAATAGCATGTACTTTTTTATCTGACGTATTTGTTTGACAGACTGTATTTTTACGTAAAATATTTACCTCTACCTGAACCCTCAAAAAGCTCAACCTCAATCGCAAAAAAATATGAAAAAAATATAATATATGACCGTTGATGCCATAGAGAGTAAGTGGAAGCGTAGAGTCACCTGTCCAAATCACACTGGACCGGAATGAAGGAAAATTTTCTTCGCAGTCGATTTTCACCTGATCAATGGCTATCGCTCATTGTTGAAAAGAAAACCCAGAACATCAGAATGGATTTAAAAAAAATATATTGACTTCGCAGCCAGTTGAACTTTATCCTCTTCAACCGTGGACATCGTGACGGGTGAAAACTTGCAATATATTCTTAAGGCGTATTCTCGCCGTTCCCCGAGGGAAGGGAACGGCGAGAATAAAGGGAGTCACTCCACGCGGACTCCGCGTACGGGAAACAGCGAGAGCACGGGGAATGCTCCCAAAATGATATTCTGTTCGAAAAAAAATATGAAGTTGACGAAATTAATCTGGATCCATTTTATTTTTGGTTTTATTTATTCTGATCGTTTTTAATTAATTTTACATTGCACCAACACCAGCAAAAATTGATTCCCCTCCGAATCTGAAAGCGGGAGTCCTTTTTGACGATTGTGATGATAATCGAAGCATTCCCCGTCCGTGGGGACTCGCGAGAATACGAGGAGTGAGTCCCCGGGACAAACAAAAACGCAGGGACTCCTCATGTGCAGTCCTCGGGGAACGGCGAGGAAAGGCCTTTATATAACCAAGTTAGTGATATAGCTACCCGTAACTTTTCAGAATCACAGTACTATTATCCCAATAACAGTAACTACCAGTAAAGTAACTATTAGTTACTATTTCCATTCCAGCTTCGTGAAAAGTTACTACGCTGACCGTTCCAACATTCTCAAGGTAACTAATGGTACTATTCGCTTACCATACTCGGGGGCGCTGCAAGAGTGGTAACTACCATCTCGGTGACGCGATTGGCTGGGTTAGCGCGTGGTGCGATATTTTGTCGAAAGTAGAAAAATTCGTTCCAGGCTTCCAGCCTTGACGCCAAGAAGCCAGGAGCTGTGACGTCATGCGGAGTCACTACGGTAAGTGGGTGGAACACGACCTTAGTCTACTACGGGGCAATAAATAAATCAAGAACAAAAAGCTCAACCGCTTACCTGCGCTTCCCCCAGTTCTGCGAACTGTTCGTCTGTTTCAGTAAAAGCTTCCCTGAAAGCCTGCGGAATGTTTGATGGAAAATGCTCCGACTGAATGAGGTGATAATGGAGGTGTGCGGCGGCGTAAAAGGCGGCGTCTGTGCCAGCGTGTCCGTCGAAAACGGCGTAGTAGCTTACCGGGGTTGACGTCTGGAATTAAAGGAGTTAATTCGGAAGGATTTCCGCCTTTGCCCAAACCGAGCTACAACCGAAAGTTTTTAACGCAGCTTGACTGTTTGTGGGTTTTTTTTTTGCTGTAAGTTTCCCTGTTCGCTGTACCCAACTAAAGTTGCGTTTTTTCGGATGTAGTTTCGGCGTAGTTTCACTGTAGTTTGACGTTTTAAGTTATGAAAATGCAGTATCTGGAATGGACAAATAAAAAGGTACGAAGCCAGTACAAAGCAAAACTTTTGGACGAACCAAGAAAAAAGAGTGAAACTCCACCGAAACTACATCCGATGAAACAGACTTAAAAGTTTAGCTAACTTACTTTGAGGTTGAAGAGCGAATTCATGTCTTGTATTATGACATGCCTGTCCTCCATTTTCCTTCGAGTATTACGAATAGCATGGACTGAGAATGGGTGGAAGGGCGAATATGATTTTTTATTCGTCGATGTGTCAACCTCGTCTGAATGAAGCAACTGTAAGCACATAGCGTTTACAGTTGTAACCACCTGCTTGATAAGATGTACTGGTTCAATACCTGGAAAACAATAACAATTCAGTCAATAATAATGCGCAGCAAGATTCAAGGATATCAATCTACATGATGAAAAGAACCAACATCCCATTGGGTCTCCGGTCAAAAACGCGAAAGCAACCGGGCCTTGCATGTGATATTGACTTTCGCAATTTCTCAAGAGACAGCTCATTTCTAAAAAAATGAAATATATATCCTAGGCGACTAATACGAGAGACTGTTGGCTCACTCCATAGAGGCTCCCAAGACAACAAAGCTTATATTCAGGCCTAGCTCACTATTTACGAATTTCTCATCGTAATTTACTATCTAACTTAGCTGTTTCAGACAAGAGAAAGAGCTTGCTGTACAGTGATAGCTCAGCTCAGTCTCACTTAATCTTGGGTATGTTGCTTTGTCACAGTATTTACAATGACGATAAATGTATAAATCGACTGAGGTATTGTTTTTTGCTTTGGATATTTTTATTCAAGTTTGAGAGATAAAAATTAAAAAATAAATTACTCCTGATCGCATTAATACATAGTCAGCCCAACTCGACTACATCATTGGTGGTGCCAGGGTGATGCTGGGACAATTTTTTCAATAAACCAGTCAATTATTCATATAATATAGCCTATAAAAACGGACTCGTCAGCTGTAGTGCTTATGTAGCGATATTTCGGCCCTTCTTGGCAAGGGTCCTCTTCAGGCTGTCGGTCTTCTTGGTTGTCTCTGTGCAACAAACCTGCAATAATCTTGATTATTGCAGGTTTGTTCCTTCCCAGCGTTGGCACAGAGACAACCAAGAAGACCGACAGCCTGAAGAGGACCCTTGCCAAGAAGGGCCGAAATATCGCTACATAAGCACTACAGCTGACGAGTCCGTTTTTATATATTATATGAATATATGACTTTAAGTCAGCTTGGGCTCAAGGAATATTTAAACCAGTCCATATCCATTCCTAGGTGAAAATCAAAAAACAATAAAACCAAAGGTCTACAGATCTTAATTTGCTCTGAAGTGCAAATTAAGGTAAAACCACATATTTACCATTGCCTTCAGAGAAGTCAAAGTGTGGTGTCAGCTGAATTATTTTTTCTGTAACCTTGTTGGCGATATGAACTAGCAAACCAGAAGGACATGGTGGACACCTGAAATAAACATAAATTACAGCACTAGTTGACAATAGCCTACTCAGTGTTTTTTTCCAAATTCTGAATCACATTTATGATTCGTTACTACCTATTTTCAGTGTTTTTAGTTATCTTTCAGACTGAAATAGTATCTAAAAGAGGCATTATTTTAATATAACTTGAGCGGCTTGGAGCCTGAAGAGGACCCTTGCCAAGAAGGGCAAAAAAATAGCTCAAATAATATTCATCTGGTGTATCTGTTTTGCACTGTTAAATATACCTCAGTTTGGTTTAACATATACACAAATAGTATAGTTCATTCTGCTTAACAAGCAAACTTCAAAACAATGACAAAGAAAACAGGACAGTCAGGTGGCGCAAATAGCCAGCAAATTGCAAGGACACAATGTATCATAGGCTAAGGTAAAACATTGAAATTCTGACACATATTTACATTCTTTTTCTTCTTCGACGTCTGTGAGGACAGCGTTGCCGGTATCGTTTCGCGAATTAGGTTTGTTGAAAGACCAGAATGTCAGACGTTTTCTGAGCCTCTCCTGGGGTTTTTATTTCTACGAGAATAAAAGCTTTCTGACGTGGAAGGGATGCCCCTCTGCTTTTGTGTTTGAACAGGGAGTAACCATCTCGAACAGCTATCGGACATTACCGACATACACTTGTTCGTTATGCTTTTAATCGCGAACAGACAAAATACAACTGTCCGAATAGCTTTATATTGTCAAATACGGTGTCCGAATAAATATTTATCGCATAACAATTCAAACAAAACTAATGACACGATATATCGCAATCAGTGCAACATTTACCAATTCTAGCAACTTAGCTACGTTAGCCACCTTCAACAGAAGCATTGACCTTTTCCCGGCAATTTTTCGCTTTACGGAACAACATCAAAACAATTAAAAAGTAAAATTTGGCAAACCTTTTAGTTGAATTTTTCCTCGTCGAACTGTTACAGCGTAGCCATAAAACAGCGGTGGTCGAGTTTTTGGTTCTCGCAACTAATGGCTATTCCTTTTTGTCTGCAAGTGCTAACACTTTGCCGTGAGAGATTAAAGAAAACGTCTGATTTGAATTGTTCGATCAACGTCTTTGAATTCCGATGTGTTCGAATTTCAATGTTTTACTTTATCTAATTAATTAAGTTAATATTTTAATAATAACAAAAATACTCACTGTCTCTGAAGATATTGGAATGTCCAATCAACAACCTGACCCTTTAGCTCATTTGGCCTAATATAGTAAGATGGAACTTTGAGAGGTAATGCCTCGTCGGGGTCGTAATTCTTAGAAAACTCTTGTAAAAACACTCTGCATTCCATTTTTAAATCCGCCCTCGGTGATACGCGAGATGAAGACCTTGGGTAGAGGTAACGGAAAGAACGAATGTCGACAACTTGATAGATGAGATAAAAGATAGTAAATACACTTTTCCGTGCGGATTAACAATCAATCGTTTTGTGAGAAATTGGGTATGCCTATTCTGGTTTCAACTCCGGATTTGTCCAGAATGAAAAAACTTTGACCCTTTTACATTATACTACTTTTCAAATTTGTCCCCTACTTTCAACAGCTTTTTCCTGGTGTTCATTTATATTATTCTATTCTCGCTTGGAACTCATTTTTACTGAGTTGGTTCATTTTGAGAGGGGCATCTGGAAGATGATCCTAGCCTAGACCCAAGCGCGAAAAAAATGCAAAATGGTCTCGGCGCCGTGGCACACAGTCCCAAAAATCCGACGATTCCAACGAAGGAGTGCGGAAGGATAAAAAGAATACCGTCCCAAAACCACGATACGTAAAAAACAAAACCCCCTTGTTACTCCTTGCTCCTTCCCCTAATCCCCTCTGTTACAATTACCAGATTCGGATACAGAAATGTGACCTCAGGTTATGTTTTTGTCGAGATTTTTTAATAGGACGAATTAAAACTAAAAGTAAGCCAGTTTGCCCCGTTGTAGTCTACCATAGTCCCCGAAGCCGCGCCGAAAGTCGGCGGCGCGCCGCCGAAAATAACTCAGCGGGCCGCCGCCGAAAACATTTCGGCGCGCCGGCGCGCCGCCGTGGGGGTCGGCGGCGGCGGCCCGCTGATGAATAACTGCCGCCGATATTTTTGTTGTCCTATAGCCTCTTCTATAGTTTCTGTTTCCCAATTTCTACACAGTGGGCTTAAGCGATCCACCTTTTCCTGAGTAATCTATCACGTCATCTGATTACTTTGGATTCATTGCTTTTTGTCTTTTTAAACTAACTTTAAAATAAAACCTGTGTATATGATTTAATGCTTGTCCAGATTCGATTCTGGATTCGAATCCTCAGCAAAAAATGGTGGATTTGGATTCGGATTTGTGCCTAGCCCTGGCTTCGGATTCGAATCCTTTCACGGTCGGATTCGCCCATCTCCAGTGCACCGATACTCTTATGTCTTATCCTAATTGTCTGATTGGTCATCCGTTTCACTTTTAATTTTGTAAATGTCCTGAAATAATGGAGCCAAGGAAATAAATATTTTGATGAGTAGTGTTGGCAGAGTTTGCATTTTTTGGGGGGGATCCAAAAACGTAAGTGGACGGATAGCCTAGCTATGACATCGCAAAATTTGTCCGTCTGTCTGTCTGTCTGTGAGCACGAGAACTCTCGAAGATAATGGGATATTTTGATGAAACTTGGTGGGAGGAACCTGTGGGTCAAGGGCAAGGTCGAGTTCGTAGATGGGCTCTGTAGCCCCACACTTAGGGGTGGGGCGGGGGGGTCAAATTAAGTGACAAACAAATATTTTAAAACAGCTAATGAGATAGTCGATTAAGGGGTAGAAGGCATGCTGAACAAGAGTATGAAAACCATTTTCTCGCCGGACAAGTAGTTCGCCCGGAATCCGGCCAAAACCGGAAGTTTGTTATAAGTAAAAGTTTTATTTGAAGTTGATTAGATGTTCGATTTAGAGGTAAGAAGGCATGCCAAACACTTATGTGAAAATCATTTTCTACCCGGACAAGTAGTTCGCCCGGAATCCGGCCCAAACCAGAAACTTTGTTAAAAGCAAAAGTTGTATTTGCGTTGATTAGATGTCCGATTTAGGGGTAAGAAAAGATGCTGAATCCGTGTATGACAATAAGTTTTTAACCGGACATATAGTTCGTCCGAAATCGAATTTGAAGTTGATTAGATGTTGGATGTATGGGTAAGAAGATACGCTGAATTCGTTTTTGAGTTTTATTTTTTTCGCCAGACAAGTAGTTCCGGAATTTAGCCGAAACCGGAAAACTGGCAGAAGTAAGGCAGGATCGTTTCAATCGGTTTCGTCAAAATAGATACGACTCATAAACACACATGCTGAATCCATGTCTAAACTTGGTTTTCTCAGATGATTAGCTATTTGGCATTAATCTGTTTCTAAATTTAAGAGTAAAATGTTCAAGGAGTCTCGTGAAGACTGGATCTGGCTAAGACAAAACCTAATTGTCCGGATCAAATTTTTTGGGATCCCATCGAAACCTTTGGTCTTGTTTTCAGATGCGTTTAAATTTTTCATTTTTCACCGTGTTTATAATCGTTATAATGTTTGCCATGTTATTTAGCGCGCAAACTGATCTTGACTGCTCCTTGGTAACATTGTGGTCGTCTACCGCTTGCTGATATAAGGGCGATTCTGACGAAACCTCCGCTAGTTTTGGAAAGTGACGTGGAAAGGCGAATATTGTAGGTTTAAATAGCCTATAAACACGCTTAAAAACTCGGACAAGATATTATATAACTAGGTAATGATGAAAGAAAGAAAACTCAGGGGTTGGAAATAGTGAAAAAAACGCTAAGAATTTATGTAATAACAGTAGCAAAAATTTATAAGAAAACTGAAAAAAGTTACTGAAAAATTGCTCAAAAATAGCGAAAACGCCGAAAAATCGGCGGCGCGCTGCCGGTAACATTTCGGCGGCGCGCCGCCAAAATTTTTTTCGGCCCGCCGGCGGCGCGCCGCCGCCGACGGCGCGCCGCCGCCGACACAAATTCTCTCCGCCGCCGCCGAATTTCGATTCGGCGCGGCTTCGGGGACTAGTCTACCAACGAGACTCTACAACCCCTCATCACCCGCGAGACAAACCACCCCTCTTTACTTTATAGCACGTCCGCCACAACGTCCCGTTACGGAAACGTAAAAACCGATGCAAGGGGTTGACACCCCAAGCTCTCGCCTGGGCAAGCAAAGCAACCCCAAGTCGACGCATTAGATCAGGTCCAAACTAGGCAGCTACGAGGAGTCCCTGCCAGCGGTCGAAATGTTAAATGTAGAAATCAGAATGTGTCAGAAAATATAGTTGGTAATTTTTTATTTCCTCTCAGGGAGGCTACATTGAAGAATACAAAAAAATTGTTAGATTTGTTTTTGCTAAACTACCAAAAAAGGCTCGACAAATATCAACTGCTAAACCTTAGATGCAGTTGACAACAACTGTAGACGGAGGTCACCAGCAATCTTAGTACCAAACAGCAACATCTTTTGTCTTATTTTACACCCCCTCGGCTTTACGTCGTCGAAGAGATAAGAGAAAACACGTGACGTGTTTACCGTACAAGAAAAATATTTGCGCCCTCCAACGGCCTCGCATATATAACAGCTGAATGCGCAATAACACGATCAGTCTTGATTGAATTTTGAAAGAGTTACGATTACTACCATGTCTTTCTTCTTCGTAAGTTCGACTTTTCATGCATACATTATTTACTTAGAGGTCCTACGTGATGGTGCGAGCCCACCAATAGTTTAGTACGGCAAGTTTAGTAACAAGTTCTGATTGAACTGACAATGCGGCAGGCTGAAATATTTAGCAACTACCAAGGTAAGCCATTGTCGGAAAATTAAAAAAAATGGCAGTTATCTTGCAAGCCATATCTTAAAATTTTCTTCCTACTTTCTTCAGCCGTGACTTATCCCAGCCTAGAGCCTTTAACCAAGGAAACGCAGGCTTTTGTAGAGATTCAAACTCACCGCGTCTAGGTGAATATTGGGTTGTCGTGCAAGCAGAAAACTTTCTGAACGTTATTAAGAAGAGTCACAATACTTCAGTTTATTCAAATATCAAACTAAAAATCAGCTGGCTTTTCAGTTGAGCTTTAAAAAAGTTACTACGCTGGCTTCTCGAAAAAGTATTAACTATTAACGATTTTCTTACCCCTTTCGGGAGGCTAACTACGATGTCTCTAGCGCGATTGACCCAGCGTGTTACAATACTTTCCCGAAAGTAGAAAATTACGTTCCAGCCTTGACGCAAAGAAGCCAGAAGCCGTGACGTTATGCGTAGCTACTACGGCAAGGTGGGTGGAACATGAGCAAAGACGCTTCTACTACGAAGAGACCTAAGTTTTTTCCAATCTCCGCCCATTTCACCTTTTCACTTCAGGCCGTCGTATACGCAGCTTTGGCTTGCTCCTATGCAGCACCCTCCAACTACGGGTATGCACCAGCAGCCGCTCAAAGCGCGTACGCACCAATGCCGACGTACGGCGGCGCTGCTGCAGCCACCATGGCCGCTATGAAAGACACTGCGGAAACGATGGAAGCAGTACAGCCAGCGGTAAGTCTTAAGGTCGGGATTCACTACCCAAGATTTTTCGCCCAGATTCTGGGTTCCGTTTTCTTCGATATCGGTATGGGTAGTGAAGACAGGTCTGAAACGGTCTGAAAACACCCTGGACGCGTCCGGAAATCTGGTAGAAAAATCTACCAGATTCCCGGATTCTGGGTGAAAAACGACGGGAATTTGAAAGTAGTTTTCATTTGACTAGGAGAAATTATTGTGCTGAGGTGGTAAAATCTAAGAAAATGACAAGTGCTGAAAAATACCCAAAAGTGGACTGTTGAAAAGACATTTTAATTTGATTTCTGTTTGGGGCCGTCTTTTACATAATCCGGACCCCAGATTCTGGGGCGTCTGGTTAGTGAAGCCCCACCTTTACCTGTCTTGAAGCGAAACGTACCGACTTCGGTGGTTTTCACTTGGGATTTTTACATCGGGATTCCATGTCAAGTTTTGCCAGTCATGCAACATAAACTTCGCCGAAAGCTTCGAGCTCCGCCGACAGCTAATTCACACACGAGGACACGAGAAGCTACAAAATGCTAGTTCAGGTCGATCTTCTGTTTTGGACTTCTTTTGTTTCGCTTGGTTTTTATCCACCGTTTAACCTCGGCGCGTTCAGTTTTCGAATATCTTGCTCCCAGCCGCCACGTCAAGCGCTAACAAGAAAATCGCCAAAGTAATGGTATTTTCGAAAAAGGATATTGCGAGGCCATCTCATCGTGAGATGGGCATATCTAGTAATAACCATTTCTAGTAAGATCTATGCTTTAAAGCTTCCGACTTTATGGTGGAAATAGACCGCTTGTTCGCGCAAAGTAAACCAGCAGACTTCAGATCAGTGGTGGCGTTCCCTTTTCCGGTCCAGTTCTCATAAATTTCATTCTTCTTCCAGAGGGACTATCAGTTCAACTACAACATCAACGACGAAATGAGTGGCTCCATGCACCAGCGCACCGAGACCCAGAAGGACGGTGTAATCACCGGCAGTTTCGCCTATACAGCTCCTGATGGCAAACTCATGACTGTAAACTACGTTGCTGACGAGAATGGGTACCGTCCAGAGATCACCGAGACCCAGGGCCCAGTGATGAAGACCAACATGGCTTCTACCTACACCATGAATCTCCCAGATAACCCTGAGCAAATCCAGGTAAAATGATTTGTGATTAGAAATCACGCAGCGTTTAGGGCTTCTTGATAATACGAGGGACCCATAAATTTCCCGTAAATCCTCGCCATTCAGGGGGCTTGTCATTTCCTATGCTTCTATGTTGCTATGTTGCCCGATCTACTCCTACTTTCCAAAAATTCCGCTTGGGTCGAATCGGCGTTCTTGTTTGCCTCATTGGAAGTGAGCGCCAAAGAGACTCCTCCCTCAAAGCGCCAGCAGCCAATCCCAAATGTTGTCTATCTGGATAGTCGCGTATCCTATCCCCGTGGGTGTTTCTAGAACTACCGGTTGGTCGGTCAAGAGCGCATCAGAAATCTCTTATTGACAAGCCCCCTGAATGGCGAGGCATTACAAGAATGGGTCCCTGGTAATACTCCCTTTTCGGGATAGCTCATCCGACGTTCGGACATGTTGCAGGGTACTTCAGAGCAATACTCTTGAATCTCTCGATGACTAACTCTTCGCGCCGACCGCCGCGTCCCCAGCGAAGAGCTAGAAAAGTTACGACAGCAAACGTTGTTGATTGGTTTAGATAGGATCTGAATCAAGTTTGAGGGTTCGTTTGGGTGATGTTTCTTGTCCTTGGTTCACTGGCGTGTTTCTGTCGTATATAGTATAGAGGGCACTTTCCCCAAACACATATTTAAAACAGATGAAAGGCTAACCAGGCGACTCCCAAAATTCCAATGGAAAAGGGTGCGCTAAATTTTTGGTCATCCGTCACAGAACCTGTTATTACCAGAGCAAAATAACACTAGGAAGTACCGCCAAGACTTGAAAAAAGTGACACACACTCGAATAGCAGCGACACTAGCGATAGAGAACGTCCCTACTGAAACAGTCATTCTTGCACCAGCGCTGGCTCCAATAATTTCATATTCTGAACACAGCAAAAAAAAAAAGATATAAACTCCCCGGTTTCCACGATGTGTGCAGACTGCATCTTAGCTTTACTAGAAATTTATAAACCCGCAAGTTTGTCTCGCTTTAAATGTCGCAACCGTAATGGTCGGTGGTACGAGTATATATCGTTTGCGAATCATGGAAGGCATAGGTCATCGCGCTACTCCCTAGTGTTATTTTGCTCTGGTGCTTTCTAGAAAAAAGGTATTTTGTATCGACTAATTTGTGTGTAAACATTTCAAGAGGAAAGATCTGACGGTTAGAGAAATGGAGGCTCTAGACCTCTCCTGGTCCCTTACCTTAGACCTTAGTCTCTCCTACACCTCCAGAGGCGCTGATAGCATCCAGAGTCGCCAGTAGTCTGATTTTTCTACTTTGGCGTTTCAGTCGGTCTTTTCTCACTATGGATGTTCCAGCCCCTTATTTACCTAGGGAGTTTCCAGGTCTTGCTAATGTTCCATTTCCAATAGGTATCGATCACCAAGCAAGAAATGGACGCCATCTACGCCAAGAATGCTGAGATGGAGAAGGCCGCCTACGGTGCTTACCCACAGGCTGCTGCACCAACTTACCAGGCTCCAGCTGTGCACGCCGCACCTACATATGCCGCACCAGCAGCCCAGCAGACATACGCTAGGCCAGTTGCTGCACCAGTTCAGACGTTCGCGGCTCCAGCCCAGCAGTTCGCTGCACCGGCTCAGCACTATTCAGCACCAGCCCAGCAGACTTTTTCCGCACCGAAGCCAGCGCCAGTCAGATATTAAATTGATATTTTCTTTGTTCGCCCGAAGTATTTTTGTACAGAAAAAACGTCAAATTTCGACCCGAAGTATATTAAAATTTACCATAACAAGAAATCCTGCAACATATGGTGGTTCTGCTCAGGCCCCCGTGAGTACCCTATATGTTGGACAAGGCCAATGGTTCAAAATCTTTGTTAGAAAGATTGTTCAGGAGATTCTCGTCAAATACATTCTTCCAGAAATAACGGGCATCCAGCAGCGGGGGAATGTACTCGGTTCGTCGCCTCGTCGTGGGTCGACGACAAGACAGAGCAATTGCTTCGTCTGTACGTCTGTCGGTATATCCGATGTCCTCTGGTTTAATATGCTCTCAGCGAGTTGGGAAATTCAAATTTCACAGACGTGAATGGAAACGCAAACAGACTGACCTCCATTTTTTTTTTTTTTACTTTTTACTTGCTGCCTAGCCGCGCTGACGCAGATACCTCTAAAGCCCAATTCACACCGATAGCGGATTCCACCATGCCTAGCGATATTCGTCACGCCATGCGCTGAAAAAATGCATCGTCAGGTCAAAAGAATTGTTCGTCAGGCTTCGGCTTCGAGCCGAAAAAATTCGCATCGCCAGCCAGGCAAATAAATAATTTGAAGTACAGAAACTAGTTCCGAGTTCCCCAGCCATTTAAGATATTGGTGCCAGGGACTATTAAGACATATTTCACATTCTAAAATTTAGACCTAATTCGCACCTCGTAGATCATACCGTGCGATTCCGCCTAGGCGTCGCAAAGCGTATTTTTTGCCTGCCAATATTTATTTATTTATTCATTTGTTCATTTATTTATTCATTTTATTTATTTATTCATAGACACCTTCTGTGCGGACTCTGCTTCATTGAGGTAGGCAAGGACCGGCCCTTGGCATAGCAACCGGGTCACAGTACTCCCAGGTGCCAGGTGCGTCACTGCAGAGCGGATGTGGGTCAGGAAGAAAAGTTTATCAATCGATCGCATCTATTCTAACAACGTACAAAATAATATCACATTGGTCAACGAGGTGTCCAAACTCACAGAACATATCGGAATTCAAGGCCAGTATCTCCACTCTTTTCTTCAATCCACTGGTCCATCCGTTCATTTTGTTCTTCAGAAAAGTAATGGGTCCAATCACCAACTTTACCTTTTCGGAAGAACTTCGTTTCAGTCGGTACTCGGAGTCCGAGCCTATCCCAGTGAGACTGATTGACGAGGGGGTTTGACTTCATGGCATCGAAGGTTACACGTGAGGCAATGGCCGTTATCTGGGTCACTAGGAGAAAAGACGCATCAACAATCCTTCCCGAACCAAAACCAAGGTGATTCCGAGGCACATGATATGAGTTGGATCCTCCTCGTGGGGGGAGCCAAGTAGTGGCCAATTAAAGCAGAAATAGCAGAACGCCAATATTGCCAATTGCGAATGCGCCTCTGCTACAACACTGGCAAACGACGGTTCTTAGGTCGGGCTACGCATTTGGTGACAAGCGTATTTCAAAACAAAACCACCTCTCTCATCTTGCACCTACTGTTTCAGTGTCTTCTGGGATGGGACAGAAGAGGTGACAGCTCGATGCAAACTGGCTCTCGGAAAGAGTTTCAAACTGCCTACCATATAATTCAGGGTCTAATGTGACTGAAGGGTGATCCACAGGCCACTAGCTCAGAGCAAAAAACACTAGGGAGTAGCGTCAAGACGATCGCTTTCCTTGTTTCGTAAACGGGCCATAATCCTAGCGCCTCTCACTACGGCGAGACAAACTTGCGGATTCAGAAATTTCTAGTAAAGCTAAGATGCGGTCTGCACACATCAAGGAAACAGAGGATGTTGTATCTTTTTTTTGCTGTGTTCAAAATATGAAGTTATTGAAGCCAGCACTGGTGCACGACTGTTTGAGTTTCAGCACCACTAGTTCACTATCACTAGTGGTGCTAGTGTCGCTGCTATTCGACTGTGTGTCAGTTATTTCAAGTCTTGGCGCTATTCCCTAGTGTTATTTTGCTCTGCAAATGCTAAATATGAAGCTGGGCACTAGAGAATCAGTAATATGGATAAGACGGGGCTTTTAACCCCGCATGGTTTGAAGTGAGTGTCGGCACTGCGAACGCCCTTTTCGTCCCGACAGAAATAAAGGTCTTACCGGTTAAGTTTCGTCCCATGAATTCGGATATGTCTTTAATCTGCATCTCAAGGTTATCCTGAAGGTCTTCATACATGACAAACTTTAAGTTTGGATGTTCTCTCCGTTGCCAAAATGAGAGGACATTCTCCCAGTACGGTCCGAAAGGAACTGGAAGAAAAAGGTCAAATTAATATCCCTGGACCTCAACTTCTTCGCGCGGGCAGACGTTCCAATCCAACTGGTATGCCTTTGTGCATCACGTCTCCACGTACGCGCGCGACATATCTCAGATGAACTCTCTCTTTACAGCCAATGCTCAATCGTCAGAATTACAATTAAAGTTCACCTGTCGGACTCCTTCCATGCGCGTAACAAATCATCTTTGAATAATTAGCAATGTAATACTTGTATACAAGTATACGAATTATAATTCGTAAATATCAGCATGTAGTAAGTTCATCCTAACAATATTCTAATGCATCCTTAAATTTTTATTTCTGTTTTTGCTCGACGCATGTTGGTCAGGATCATCGAGTCGAGAGGGATTAAAAAAAAGCTTATTATCAAGTTCAAGTTCAAGTTCAGTTTTATTTCTTCTACAAATTCAACACTCAACATATTCTTAAACCAATAGCCCGTCTCAATATGTGACAACAGGTCACCTGTGCGACACGGACAAATTGTTATCAAGCTCTATTTAAAAATCAAGTAGGAGAGGAATGTTCCATGCCTAAAATCTTGGCTGGTACATGCAAAGACAATAATAGTGGGAAAGACCGGCGACTCCCGTAAGCCCCATGAGTCGCAACAATCAGCGCCGTTTAGCGGTTGGTCTTTCGTTAAAAAATTGTTCTGTTGACATTTATCCTCCATCTTCAGCAGAATCATCGTCAGAGCGCGTTTTGTTGATTTTTGTCAGAATACAGAAGCTTGGAATAGAGCTTATCTTTCTAACTGAATAATAAAAATATGTAGTTTGCTGGAAGTTTTTCCGAGATAAATGACAATTTAGTTAAAAAAGTTAAATAATTTTCGCTTTTTCTTGGTTTCTAAGACGTTTCTAAGAAAAGTATGTAAGTTTAAAAAAATAAAAAATATACCATTTGATAGATGATAAAAAGAGGATTCAGAATATGTATAGTTTGTTTGATTTAGTTGATGCGGTCCTGCTAGGAAAATTGTTTTTTATAGTGTTGGTCTTTATAGGCCTAATCTGCCTTTATAGGCTAAAAAGTCGGTGACGTACATCGGTGCGGAGTGGTGCGGTAGGATTTTCGTTCTCAGCACAAACAGTTGTTCTAGAAAAGTTCTTCAACCCTTCTGCAGCTCGTCTGCTACCCCCCCCCCCCCATGTTTTTGAACGGTATCGCGGTCTGGATCCCGGACTATACCATGAGCGTCCACTCTCCATTCAGATTTCCTCTTTAATTGGAATAAAAAGCAAGCAGAAACACAATCAGTTACTTTTTTTTAATGGAACAAAAGTGTTGAATTCACGGGCAACCACTAATTTCACAGCGCCAATCAACGCCATCTTGCCTTGATTACGTCAAACGTGCCGTTTGAAATTGGACAAAGACCAAACACTAGGTAGCAGCACGATCGATTTTTAACGACGCGATTTTGGCCGAGTCGCCGGTCTTTCCCACTATTACCGTCTTTGGGTACATGTAAGTCAGAGCAAAATGACACTAAGGAGTAGCGCCAAGACCTATGCTTTCCATGCTTTTCAAACGGGCCATATTCGTAGCGCCGCCCACTACGCATGCGGCATTTAAAACGTGACAAACTTGCGGGTTTAGAAATTTCTAGTAAAGCTAAGGTGCAGTCTGCACACACCAAGGAAACATTGGAGGCTGTATCATTTTTTTGCTGTGTTGAGGATATAAAGTTATTGAAGCCAGCGCTGGTGCACGACTGTTTGAGTTTCAGTAGGGACGTTCACTATCGTTAGTGCTGCTAGTGTCGCTGCTATTCGACTGTGTGTCAGTTATGTCAAGTCTTGGCGCTACTCACTAGTGTTATTTTGCTCTGATGTAAGTAAGTGACTAATTTATTTATGACCCCCGTTTTTATAAGCTGAGTATGTAAAAGAAAAGAAAGAAAACACAACAAAAACACATTCAAAATACAATTTACTAGCTTAGCCGCGCCGAAAAACGAGAAAGTCAGGATCCCTATTCTTTTGGTTTTCTTCTTCTTCCTTACGTATGTTTTGATTTTAGTCAACCAACCCGGCTGCCACCCTGGATATAGACAAATGAATAGGGTGGATATAGACCACCCTGGATATAGACAACCTGAACTCGGCTCCGAAAATGGACTTAAAGTTTAACTGAAAAGCCAACTTATTTTTTGTATCATTTAACTGAACACACTAAATTATTTGGATTCTGCTAAGGGATTTTTTGATTTTCCACTATCTGCTCCAATAGTGTTCAAAATATCCACGGCCGTCCTCACAATGCAAAATTCTACTATGACGCGAAAAATTTGAATATCAAAACGTGGCTTTTCAGTGGCCAGTGATCAGCTGGCGGCAGGTAGCTCACTGAGTTAATACTTTTTTTTTTAAATCGTTTTCGGCAAGGATACAATACAGGTAAAAGCGCATAGAGGTATCACAAATCCGACAGGGAAATTCCACTATGAAAATTGATTATATGGTGAACGGCGGAGCAACGAAGTAATGCATTTTCATCGGGTCTTCAAGCCTCTTCAAGTGAACAAAATGATGAGTAACTAGACTGTCATATTTCGACCCTTTTCGGTTAAAATTTAAACTAAGATCAGGCTGTGCGTATACATGCAGGATATATTTACCTTGGCCCATGAGAAAGCATTCAAAGAACTCGTCGAAGTTCCCAGAGAACCCAAAGTGTCTGTTCATCCGCGCGAAGTGGTAGTAGGACACACAAAGGTCTTTCGGGTTCCTAGCAATATGGATTATCTGAAAATAAATGTCAATCATCCGATAACCACATAACCACCACTCACTCATCATGAATAACGTAATACCAACTCACTGGGCTACGTATGTCGAATCGGGGAGGGGGAACTAACTTCAGAATGACAAACCACACTGTCAATAGTTTCATAACAGATAACACGAGGACGCGCGGTTTCAAGAGATAATGCACAACAGATAACACTTCGGATGTTTTCTGTTGTGTTTCAAAATGTTATGCCTCATAAGCGTTGCCATCAGGAAGATTCGAAAAACTGCAAAAAAGCATCTGCGGAGTTTTCCGACATCACGACGACAAACAAAAAAGTCAGTAGATGCTTTTTGGGCTGTATTTGGCTCTTCGTCACAAAGCTTCTTATCATAACATTTCATGAATAACGTTTGTAAGCACAACAGATAACATCTGAAGTGTTGTCTGTTACGCACTATCTGTTGAAACCGCACATCCTCGTGTTATCTGTTATGAAACTTCTGACAGTGCAGTCCTACAGATACTACCGTCAGGACGAGACAGAACTCGCGTAGCGCGACGTTATCTTGCTATGATTTAATAGCTGCGTTTTTGGTCTGAATTCTCGGTTCTCTGTTCTTGCTTCTGAATTCTCGATTCTCGTACAAATACCGTTTTGCTCTTCTCGCTTCTCCATTCTCGCTTTTAGCAGTTTTGACCAAAACACTAATTTTGCAGCTCCTCTGCAACCCAATGCGTTTATGCCCCTACCTGTCTATGCATACTGAACACCCGCACTCTGTTGACCAATCAGGGAGGAGAACGGAGAGAAGAGAATCGAGAATTCACTATCGGAGCAACTTGTCGATTCTGAAGAATCGCGAGGCTTTCCCCGTTCTCAATGCTGACAAAAATGCAAGAAAAGAAGAATTCGCTTCATCTGAATAGTCCAAAAACGCGAAATGGGAGAAATGCGAGGAGAATCGCGAGGAGAATTAGGATCAAAAACGCAACTAAAAGCTTAAGCGAAGGTAACTTTCGGTTAGGTGGCCAGACGACATGGAACCCGCCGCGATAACGAGGCTCTAATTTTCTTCTTCTTCCTTGAGAAAATGAGCATAATCCGAAAGGCCGCAATGCGCCTTTCTTTAGCGACGACGATCGACACACGTCTAGGGACGAAATGTGACGAGAAGCTCTTCTTCACCAACCCCCGCTTTAGTCATCCCAGGGCCATTTCAAATCTTTTGTCCCTATTTTATGCCGCCGAATACAACTTTGCATGGGTGGTTCCCAAAATCACCACTATCACAATGCCCACGCTCAGAATGCCACCGATCAATGCCCACGGCTCAAAATGCCAACGATTCAGAACACCCACGATCAAAATGCTGACGGCTCAAAATGCCCACGACTCAAAATGCCCACAATTGAGGTCGAAGACCCCGAAATCGAAATCGTCTAAAATGTCAACGGCCCAAATGCCGACAATTTAAAATGCTCACAGGGAAGACTAAAATCGTCCTGGTTCAAAATTCCGACGGCTCAAGCAGGGGAGGCCAAAATGTCCTGGGACAACGGACAACGAGATTAAAAGGGACCTGATTACCATGGAATGATAATGAAAGGAGTATTTTATAGTTTGTTGGTCATATCAGAATTACTTGAGTGAAAGTACGGAGAAATGTCGTATAAAGTTGTTCCAATACAGAAAGTGAAACCAGGCGATTTAAATCTTCCACCATGAAGGTAAGAATCTGTTCTTAATCGAAAATAACAGTTTTAAGATTGGTGTTAGTAACCCATTTTTTTGTTTTTAAAATTCGGCAGAGTATTCTAGTCTTACATTATAATTGAGGTTATACCAGTTCAGCATACAATTATCGCCATTCTGATACTCGGTCTGCTCCTTTCGTTTCTCACTCATCGCTAGTTGCAGTTTACTACGGACTGAACACATGAAAAAAAAATTCAGTCGTGGGGATTCTGAACCGTGGGCATTTTGAGTAGTAGGTATTTGAAGTCGTGGGCATTTGGACCGTGGGCATTATGAGTCGTTGGCATTTATCGTGGATATTTGAGTATTTTTTAAGCTCCACTGTATTATCGACCCACTCTCACTCATCGCTAGTTGCAGTTTACTACGGACTGAACACATTAAAATAAGGGGTGTAGTTAAGGGTTTTGTAGTTTTTGTAAAACCCCTACCCCTTTCTTCTCACTAGTAGGTCTGCGCGCGGCGTGACGTCACTCTTTGCATCGGATCACTCTGTTAACAGCGGAAAGAGCTAGTGCATTCGAGGGTCAAAGGGGTTTGTATATGTGATTCAGTGCAGGGGAATATGGAAAATTGAGTGTTGTGTAACTTTGGAACGGGTGATCGGATTGGGACGAAACTTAATACCTGAATGATTGACATATCTCTGATCTTCCATTTGAAGTCCGAACCGGATTCGACAGCTATGGGGAGTTGGGGGGGGGGAGACCGGAAATCTCGAGAGACGGTTATAGTGGAGGGATTGGAGTAAAACTTGCTGAACAAGAATCTGCTCCATATAAATCGTTTACACGTTTGGACTGGACCCGGACACTTGGGGGGGGGAGGTGGAGGGGAGTTTCCCGGAATTCTGGTGATGACAGTTTTGGGGATTTTCACGACGAAACTTGGGAGGCGTATCAGGGACCCGATCAAACTAACTTGTAAATAAAAATTCACTCGATCCGATAGTCGTGGGGGGATCGGAGGGAGGGGGAATCCGGAATATTTAGCCATGCGTAACTTTGGAACGGGTGATCGGATTCGAGTGAAATTTAATAACTGAACAGAGGGCCTGTGGTGATCTTTTTCATGTCCGGACCGGATCCGACAACAATTGGGGGGGGGGGGAATACGTAACCGGATCGGACTGGAGAGATCGGGATGGAACTTTGTGGGAATAACAAACAAGTCCAAAACCGAACCGGATTGGCTCCGGCGACTGTGGGGGGAGTTTGAGGGGCGGGTCCGGAATTCCGGTGATCGCGAGTTAAGGTACTTCCAGATGTGCTAGGACGATTAAATTTGGCTGGAATATTAGAAATTCGACAAGATTGGCTTAGAAATCGCCACTTTTCAAATCCGACCATTCCCTAAAGTACCAATCATGACCGCAAATTAAGAAAAATGCTTTTAAGCAAAATATGCATTTCCATGATCCCCATGAGTCCATGATCATTTTTGCCTCAAGGGTTTTGCTTACAAATGAAGTTCTAGCTCCCTTAAAGTGTGCATCTTAACCGCAAGGTCGAAAAGTACTTTTTATCAAACGATACGTCTCAACCTATGATCATTTGTGCCACAAGGGTTTTGCAGAAAAAAAAAAAATTCTAGCACCCTTAAAGTGCGCATTTTACCCGCATTAGCGAAAAAAAAATACTTTTGATCATACGTATATATCAATGATCCCTAAGAGCCTGATATCGTTTTTGCCTCAAGGGTCTTCCTTACAGATGAATTTCTAGTGCCTTTAAAGTGTGCATCATTACAGCCAAGTTCTACGATAAAATACTTTTTCTCTAGCTTCCTTAAAGTGCGCATCTGAACCGCGCAGTCGAAAATTACTTTTAATCAAATAATACATCTCAACCCATGCAAGTGCCATATGAGCTTACAGCTCTTGTTTCTTGATTATTTTGGTATTAGTCCCCTATGTAACGGGCCACGGAGATTTGTAGGGGTCGAAACTTATTTTGTTCATTAATTTTGAATTTAACAAAACTGAACTGAACTGAACTGAAGGTTGATAAATAGATGGTTTCCTACCTTCGACTTCTCCAGTATTCCAGATGGTAGGAGGTCTAAAGCAGAATGCCATTTCAAATGCCTAGGGAAAGAAATTTTGTCTAATACGCCAAGTCCAGCGGGGAGGGGGTGGAGCGCCACTTCCAAGAATGGGCATCGGACATCTAGCGGCGACTCTTCGTACTCCATGTCGATGTGGTCAATCAGGTAGGCTATCTCTTGCATCCATGTCGTCCCTAGAAGAATTATTGCTTTCTGTCAGAAATTAAAGGAGGAATTGATGACGGATTAAAATAGGGGAGATTACCACCCGGCACGGATGATTATTGTAAACACTGCTATAGGCCTACCTTTTGTTTCTCAAATATCCTAGCGCTATGAGGGTGTTCCATTTATCGTGGTTATTACACATGACGTCACAGATCCTGGCTTCTTGGCGTCAAAGCTAGAACAAATTTTCCTATTTTCGGAAAAGTATCGTGCTGATCGGGCCAATTATGTCACAGGTAACGTAGTTACCACGCTAACTACGCTCCCGTGCGTGGTAAGCAAACAGTTACTATCACATATTATTTCGAGAAGGTTGGAATGGTCAGCGTAATAGCTTTTCATGAGATTGGAACGAATATAGCTGATAGTTACTATTGTTAGAAGGGTGGAACACGCTTTATATAGCCGACATTTTTCGCAAATGACAGACAAATTATTCAACCTTCTATGAAAATGTGCGTCCATGAACTAATCGGTGGGTCAGACAGTGTAACATGGCTGAGCAGATACAGCCTTTTATCTTGAAAATTTGGCCGATTGTTAGGAAGATATAACATAAAACCTCAAAAATAAATGATTGGAAGAGATAAATAATGCCAAATCTGAAGCGCACCAGGTTTCTCGCAAATAAAACCCGACTCAATTATTTTTATCTTATTCATATCGACGTCAACACATAAGCATTGTCGGAAGCAACTAAAACTTGTTTCCAACCTTTAACCATACGAATTAAATCCCATTTCTTTAAACTTTTTACAGCACGTATAGACATATATTTACATATACATATATATATTTATTTCTGCCCGCCTACAAAAATGGAGTACAAAGGAAAAAGAAAAAATAGAAAAAGAAACAAACACAACTTCATACACTAACTAAACAATAAACAAAACACTACTTATAAAAGATCAGTCAGCGAATTTTCCGAGAGCATGTTGAGAGCCCTTAAACGTGCTCGCATGTTGAGAGCCCTTAAACGTGCTCGATTTTCTATCAACTCTACTTTACTGTTCGGGTAATATCATATATATATATAGACATATATATACCGTACCAACAGCCTATTTAATGAAGTTATAACAGGAAGTAATTTTGAAAGGGGTCAATCAAGGCAACAGAACAAATTAGCAAAAACCTGTTTGATTTCACTGCAAAACCAGACGAGGATGATCACGGTGCACTGTCAGAAGTTTTATAACAGATCGCGCATAACACTTTCAAGAATAACACCTTTTCACTTAGAAATAAAGTGTTACGACCAATTAAGTTTACACTTTTTCGTGCCTAGATCTCCAACAACACCTTCAATTGGTAAAAATAATACACTGTCAGAAGTTACATAACGACAACAGAAGGATGCCCGGTTTCAACAGATAACACTTTGGGATGTTATCTGTTCTGTTTATTTCGTTCCCGTTAGTATTTTTACCAATTGAAGGTGTTGTTGGAGATCTAGGCACGAAATAGTGTAAACTTAATTGGTCATAACACCTTATTTCTACGTGAAAAGGTTTGATTCTTGAAAGTGTTACGCGCTATCTGTTATGAAACTTCTGACAGTGTGAAATATAATATATTTCAGAGTTTTTGAAATTCGCCAATTCCTGTTCAGCGCTTCCAATCGGACTAGTTTTTAATATCCATATGCCTTACCATCAGCTCTTACTGACCGACATAGTAAATACTCCATATCAGTAAGTCCAAAATACACCAGTGATCCTCAGGAAGAACGAGAAAACGTCGCCCTAACGACTCGAACTCAACAACTCAAATCCTCTGTCAACCAATCACGGCGTGGGGACGGGAGTGGTGCCGCTTCCGGCTCTTCCGCTAGGTACACGGCGATTTTGCATCGGCAAGGTGAGTCAGTCTAGTCATCAGGAGTATAGATCCACAGGTTGATGAGTAGAAATCTGTGAAAGCCAGAGGCTTCACCTTCCAGATTCCCAGACATCCGCTGCTTCGCATAGTGAAGCCAACCCTTCCCGATTTTCATGATAATGATGACAGCTAATTTTGATATTCTTAAAATTTCCGAGATGTCCCCTTCGCATTAAAATATCTCTTACGTCCCAGTCACAACTGTCAATCACTTTCCCTTTTCTTCCTACATTTGCATATTTTGTGTGTCTCTCGAACAGGTTGCCTCTATGCCACCTTCCAGACATCCGACATCAGACATCCAGAAAAGTCCAATACCCCAGACTTCCAAACGTCTTTGGCTTGGCTTTACCTTCCGGATCCGTCTTGACGAAAACGGCTGTCTGGAACCCGGAAGAAAAATCTGGAAGGCAAAGCCTGGCTTTAATCTACTTCCCAGGTAACAGTGCGAACACACGATCAGGATCGGGAGCTCTCGGACTGGAATTTCCGCCCGGATTTTCGGCACCATCATCACTTCCATATGGGAAAGTTGAAATTTGTTCAACTTGATTATGAAAATGCAGGAAATCCGGCCTGGAAATCCTGATCGTTTTCGCACTACAATGGAGGTTTTGCATATGCCTCGGTGGTAGAAAGCGAAAGTAAAGGTGAGTCTTCACCTTCCGGAATCTGCATTCCCAGATTTTCCGAGATTTTGTTTTAATTTCTTCTGCGATACTTAAAAATTCCGGAAACTGGAAGTTCAAAAGCCCCTTTTTTCCGGATTATTCAAATCGTTTATTCATTAGGAAACTTACACACGGCGTGTGCCGACTAACTGATTCCACCGTCAATATAAATACAAACTAACCTAAAAAGTCAAACAGATGCACTTAAAAACCAATAAAATCATGTGGGCTCTTGAATGGAGGGTGAAGCGTTAAACAGTTTAACGAAAGCCGGAACAAAACTATTACTGTATCTTACGTGGGTGCATTGGACAGGTTGCAGTTTTGGAATTGGGTCTGCAACAAGTCTTGGAGGTCTTGGCCGTTCGGTTTCAAAATCATGGGGGAGGATGTTTCGGAGGATTGGGTGTTTAAGAGTTTTTAGACCAAAATTTACCGACAATTTTTCACGACGACTCGCTAATGTACTAATATTGGAAGTTTTTAAAAGGTTGATATAAGGGACTTTAGGGGATTTAGACACAACAAGTAGCGCTCTGTATTGGATTCTTTCTAGCGAATCGGACTGGTCGCGTGTAAGGCCAAAATGCCAAACAGGGCAACAGTACTCTAAAGTAGGACGGATAAACGAAAAATAAATTTTGAGGAGATGTTCAGTTCGAACCCCAAAACGAGAAAGTAGCTTAAGGGAGCGGATGGCCATGTTCCCTCGTTTCAGCATCGAATTTGTTTGTTTTTGCCACTTTAGATCTGTCGTTAAGTAAACACCAAGAAGTTTAATTTCATCAGTTAGTTGGATTTGGAATAGGGGTGGAAAAAACTCAGGTTGACGTTTTAAAAAAGAAAAAGTTAGCACAACCGATTTATCCATATTCACAAACATACAGTCAGCTGCCGCTTCTTCACATATTTCATCAATTATAACTTTTGCTGAACTCTTAACATTCTTACGGCATACATCTAATACAGACAAGTCGTCAACATATTTCCAACGATCAGGAAAAGACGTTGCAAGCTCATTGATCATTACTAAAAACAATAGAGGCCCCAAGAGTGTTCCTTGAGGGACTCCGCAGAAAATTGGTAGACTATCTGAAAAAACTCCTTTATATTTTGTTCGCTGAGTTCTACCGGTTAAAAAATTTGCCACTATCTTAACTAGAAAAGGATCAACATTAAATTTATTTAAAAGTTTATCCACGAGCTTGCTGTGGCTGATGAGATCAAACGCCTTTTTTAAATCAATGGCAATAAGGTTGATCCAATGATCAGGTACATCTAAATTTTTAAGGATCTTATCAACTAAACTAACTAAATAATGGGTTGTGGAGGTTTTTGGCAGATTACCAAACTGCATTGGGTCAATATGTTTTAGAATCGATTCCTTGAGCCAAGGACATAGGAATTGCTCGTAAACCTTACTAAAGATTGGTGTAATTGTTATCGGACGGACACCACTGAAGTCATTTGGGGAGTCTTTTTTTGGAATAGGGGTGACAAATCCACTTTTCCAAAAAGATGGGTATTTTCCAGATGTAGTTATTTCGTTAAATATTTGAGAGAGAGGCTTAGAAATTTTATCGGGAAAAGCTTTTATTAAACTAATTGGAATATCAATCGGGGTTATACTCGTTCTTTTTAGTGCTTTGAGCTTACGTTCCACGTCTTGGGGGTTAATCAAGGGAAAATTTGTGAAATTTGGGGGCACTTCCGGGATTTCTTCCTTAGGGAGAGGAGGTAGAGTCTGCACTATATCAACGAGATGGGCATTTAACTTATTTGCAGTGTCAACTTCCTTTTCGTCAAGATTGAAGTCAATTCCCTTTTGCACCTTGCCGACTAACAGTTTTATATTTCTATACCACTGGGACTGTTTTGATTCAAAAAGGTGTTCAACTTTTGTAGAGTAATACGCAGATCCAGCTTGTCTTGTAAGTTTGCGCAGTTTATTTTTCAATTTATTTGCCTCTTTCGTCCTTCCATTTCGGAATAACCGACGTTTTTCACGAACTTTATCTTTAATTTCTTTCGTAACAAATGGGCGGTCCGCGGAGTATTTTTTTGTCCTTTTTTCCGGAAAAAACTCGCAATATTTAGTTAGAAGCTTTTTCTGTAGTTCCGAAGCCTTCTTCTCGCTTCCTTCCGCTGCATAAACTTCATCCCATGTTTCATTTGAAATCCAAGTCCCAAAACTGATCAACCCATCATCAGTTATAGGTCGAGAAGTAATTGCAGTAGTAGTATATTCAATTCGAATTCTATTACGTGGGTTTAACTCTAATGTATAATGGTAGCTACCGCCCAGGGGTGCACCCGACACTGGTTTTTCATAAAAATCATGTAAATTCGTAGCAATAACATCCAAAGAAGTCCCCCCCTTGGTAGTAGGGAAATTAACAGTCTGTCTAAGCTCTAAACTTCGATATAGGTGATCCAGTTTTAACTCATTAGCATCGCCAATCATAAAAATTCCGCACCCTGGGTATTTACCTGAAACATAATCAGCGCTTAGTTGGAGTTTCTGTGTAAAAAGACTTCTTTCATTCGCACATTGACCGGGGGAATAATAAAACGCGCAAACCAGGATCCCATTCACCTGGCGAGGGAGGCGTCTCGGCTTTAGGCTTACCCATAGTATTTCATCCATTTCATCCAAGTATGGTACATCGATAATCCGAGATGTCAGTTTTTCATGGGTATAAATGCCAACACCACCTCCTTTTTTCCCTAGTGGGTGATTATCCGGTCTTGCTTTTAGGAAAGCATTGTACGTCGGGATTGTCAGATTTTCAGGGTTTTGACGGTGAACCTCGGTTATTACCAAAACTGAAGCTTTGACAATCTTGGCCAGCTGCTCCAACTCGATAACCTTATCATGATTAAGGCTCTCGGCATTACCATAAAGGAAACTTGGGAATGAATATTCTTGTGACGAATAATCTTTAGTTTTTGTTTTAGTTGCAATCTTTACAAAAGGTTCAGGTAATTTAAAAGGGAATTCAGATACAACAGAATTATCAAACTCATTTATTTCATTTAAAGGGGCATACCTGTTACGGACCGGAACTGAGGTTGGGTGTAAAGGTGTGAGCGGCTGGGAGGGGGGAGAGGTAAGAAATCGTTTGGAGTTACCGGGCGTGGATATCTGAAATTCGGGAACAGGAGCGGGGGAGGAAAAAGAAAGGGGCTCACTTGTGTGATCTCTTGCTGTGATTGATGCTGATAAATTTGAGGTTGGAGAGGGGGGATTTTGAGTCTGTAAGGGGGGGGAGCACTCGATCTCGCTTGAGGTAACGGAGGAAAAAACTCCATCGTGGGAGGTGGGGGTGGTAGCGGATCGAGGATTTTCCGTAAAAAAGACCGTGATGTTCTTGGAACCGCTACGCTATCCGATGCACCACTGTACCGACGCGAACTTCTGTGCTTTACGTTAAAATCCACATGTGCGTCTTTACAAAGGTTTTGAAAACAACGACCGCTTGAGAACTTCGCACAAATTTTACGATGGATAAAACCACAATCCTTAGGCCTAGAACAACGATTGTTAATGAAATCTATGCACAAATGTTGGAATTTGCATAATTTGTTCTTGCAATTACTCGTCAAATGGTAAACACACGGGGAACAGGCGACAGGGCTGATAACTGTTTCTTTCTTAGTTGCTGGGTCTGTGATAATTTTTTGAATCGTGTTTTCTTTCCGCTGTATCACGTCTAAATGGGCAAATTTACACGATTCACCGTTACGACATACACCTTTTGGAAAAAAACGGCATTTTTTCCGCTTTGATAGGAACACTTTCGGATTAACCGTAACCTTGGGTAGCGAACCTTGCGATAACAGCGAATCGTCGTCTCCTCTAATGTTAGTTTCACTTGCTCTGTAAATCACCTTGGTTGCCGGAGGGGACTTGGGCGCGTTGCCATTAGATTCACTCGAGGGTTTGACCGGATTTGGCACTGGTTCATTAACTAGGTTAGTCGATCGGGAGCGGATTATATCGTTTTCTCGTTCAAGTAGAATTATTCTGTGATTTTTGTCACTGATAACTGTGTTGAGAATGGAGACTTCTTTTCTGGTTTGGTTTGAAATGTCTTGGAGTTTATTAGTCAGCACCGACACTTCATTATTCTGATATTTATTTTGATATACTTTCCGACCGGTTCATATTCCAGATGTAATTTACAGAAGACGTCAAAGAATAATCTGGAAGCCCAGATTCCGGAAGTTCCGGGAGGTGAAGACCGGACTTAACCCACTACCTCATGGATCCGGACTTTTTAAAATGTCTACCTACACAAGTATCCATTATGAGACAATGGGGGACTAAAAGGACGGCTCAGACGGCGTTCGTAAAGTTGCTCCGCCAACCGGCGTAAAGTACTTTAATGAAGTCGGAAAGAAGTTAAACTGACTCGTCCTTGACAGAAACTAGTCGACTTGGAAGTTGGAACGCTGAACTGGAATAAGGCGAATTGAAATTAGCCTCGAACCTTGAAATAAAATAAAACTTTTACCAGCTTTGGGGAAAGATGTAACGTTGACATCTGAAGAGTGGGGCACAAGCCGGGATTTACATTCCTGTAGTATGAACGGATCACCAAGTCCTGGTCGTGAGAGGTACCCGAACTGTTTATGCCTGTAAATGAAAATTAAGAAGTGCACTGCCAGTGCCAGTGGGTTTGCGTGCAAGGACTGTCATAAACTGCCCATGGTGAATCTATGAGTGAACAAAGAACAAATAAGTCAACAGAACCTCCGTCTTTGGTCCCATGCACCAACTATGGATACCCCGACAAAACTGATCAGAGCTTGGGTATTTCCTGAGCTTTGAGTTGATGCTCTTCTACTTCCCTCTTCGCCGCTGCGTAAAAACCCTTGGTTCACACTGCTGCGTCGTATGCGACACGATTTTTTCTTTGATGTTCCGACATGCGACAAAATCGCACGGACGTTCTCACCACCACGCAGACGCAAAATGAAAACGAAATTTCCGTCATGATTAGTCTGCTAAACGACAAAGAAGCCCTTGGGGAAACGACCTCTGAAGATGCGGGGAGATTATACACTTCTGAATACCACCCAGCATTAGGAATTTTCAGTCAAAACCTATAGGTTATCTTGTTCAAAACAGGTTAATACCAGTTTATTCAGAAGATAGTTTGCATTCAGCCATCCTAGGATTACAATCAGAACAAGGTAGAGCAATTTTTAGTCTTGTAAATTAACTAATCTATGTTCTTTCTTTTCTTTCCCTAAAAAAAATCGCATGCGTTATGGAGTTGAAATTTTTCAACGCATCCGACACTGCGACAAAACGCACAGTTCTGCGTCGTATGTCGCATGACGCAGAATTTTGCGCGAAATCGCAGCAGTGTGAACCATAGGTAATTCAGAAGAAAAACTGTAGCAAGCGTTCACGACCCGCTCTGCAGCACGTCACATGTGACGTCGCAATGGCAGACAACCAATTGGCAGTTTCTCGACATTTCTTCTCAGGGGATCTACGGCGATTTAGCTGTCTGTAGAGGTTATGATGTTCAGCGTAGCTCCCACCGTTCGCTCGTTTGCATCGGGCAGGTATCGGAAATCTATTAGGCTCTGCATGGTCGTGTCACAGAGCTGGGGAGGCGGAAGTTCTGGTGCTTATTTGTTCTTGGTGACACTAAAGATCAGTAACCGGCTATTCTGCAATGATTCTAGGCTGTCAGCACCTCGTACTGCCACCCTTGTTCACTTGGCGCTCAGGATGATCACACTGCAAGCAGTCGACTAAACCTCAGCCGATTATGTGAGGTCCGTGACGTCACACGAAAAGTCTATATTTTCGATTTACTAACGGAACTGATTGTCCCTAGAACGGTTTATAAGTGTAAACCCGTCCGGCGCCTAGCTGGCTGCTCAGCTCTATATAATGTACAAACATAATATATTCTGCAATAACACCAGTACACTGTGCAGTCCCATGATAACAGTCCTATCCTACCCAGTGCCAAAATTTTCTGATATTACCCTGATGTTAAAAGAAAAAAGTTCCAGCCGTGCGATAAAAAGTGATAGCGCACAGCCAGCCGTGCGATAAAAAGTGATAACGCACGGTTGGTCCGTTCATCAAGTTCATCGAGCATTTTCCCTCAAGTACTGAAGAATAGAGCCTGATCTCCAAAAAATGAATAAAAGACATCACTTTCAGGAGGAAAAACAAAAAATACTAAAAAATATTACAGTAAACAAAAATGTTGGAAAACGTTGAAGAGTTTTTAACTTTCCCATGTGTTGCCGTCAGGGGGCAGCAGAGACTAAAATTTCCGACATGATCCCCCCCGTGGGGTGGTCCCTTTTTCGGCAAATGTCCAAATTTAAATAGGGTGGTCTTTTGCCAGAATTAAAAGGTCCAAATTTTAATTGGGTGGTCTTTTGCCAGAATAAAAAGATCCAAATTTAAATTGGTTGGTCTTTTGTAAGAATAAAAGGGTCTAAGCCTAAATTAAACAATATTTGAACCAATATGGCTTACATTCAGTGATATCTCAACCAAAGTAGCTTAAATAAAGTGGTATTTTAGCCTCGATATACCAACAGCTTTACCAAAAAGACAGAAAACTGCTTTGCATTCTCAATGGGGAATATACAGAAGCATATACAGAAGACCGTCGAATATCTTTCTTCCTAAGGCGTATTCTCGCCGTTCCCCGAGGACTCCGCTTGAGGAGTCCCCGCGTTTTTGTTTGTCCCGGGGACTCACTCCCCGTATTCTCGCGAGCCCCCACGGACGGGGAATGCTCCGATTATCATCACCATCATCAAAATGGACTCCCTTTCATTTTCGGAGGGGAATCAATTTTTGCTGGTGTTGGTGCAATGTAAAGTTAATTAAAAACAATCAGAATAAACAAAACAAAAAATAAAGTGGATCCAGACTAATTTCGTTAACTGCATATTATTTTTTTTCGAACAAAATCCATTTTAGAAGCATTCCCCGCGTTCTCGCTGTTTTCTGTACGCGGAGTCTGCGTGGAGTGACTCCCTCTATTCTTGCCGTTCCCTGAGAGAAGACCGCCGTTGCATTTTCAAGGAGTTACGAAGAACTCAGGGCTTACTGTGTTTCATTGGACGTCCTGACCCCCCCCCCCCAGAGACAGCAAAAACAAAACAAGGCAATGGTCCTCCCGACAACGAAAGAAGTTAAATGGTCAGCTTGACTTCAAACTTTATATATCTCCCAAACACATGACATATATCCTCATTCGTCAAGAAATGCCAACTGACCTCGTCTGGGCAATTTACGCAGAAGAGGGCTTTGCTCGCAACCCCACTGCCCGACTGGAAGAAACTTCGGACAAACACCTTGCCCTCGCACGCCCCCAAAAAAACTCGACCTCATCGAATGTTTCCACTGGCATGGAAGCAGGTGAAATCCCTCCTGGCCTCAACTCTTTATGCCCTTTACGAAAGAGCAACATTCGTGGCAATTCTTGGTCCATCAGCTGCTTTCGCTAGGGAGGTCTTCACAGCTTGCAACCTCATACTGCTGAAAGTAGTCCTCGACTGGTCGAGTTTGCTGCCACACAGGAGCTAATAGTACTTGACCAGTCGAGTAACAAGGGTCATGGGAGCTATTAATACTCGACCAGTCGAGAAATCGAGCCTCCAGTTGCTATCAGTACTAGACGGGTCGAATACTCGTGTCTTGGGAATCTAAAAGTACTTGACCATATGGATCTTGCAGCCAGAAAAGAACAGGTCGAGTAATTACTACCATAGGAGCTATCTTTCCTCGACCATACAAATGAAATCCTTTCATAGCAGTAACAGCTAGTGGTACCCGACCTAAAAAGGAGAATAGATGGGTCGAGTAGCCTATTTGGCGTCCCAGGAGCTAATCGTACTCGACATAATATTACGAATAGGAGGTCGAGTATTCAGGGAAATAACGGCTAAAAATACTCGACCTATTGAAGGAGGACTGGTAGGTCGAGTACTTGACGCCCTAACCGCTGTTCGTACTCAACCTAATATTACGAATAGGAGGTCAAGTATTCAGGGTGGTATCGGCTAAAAATACTCGACCTATTGAAGGAGGATCGGTAGGTCGAGTACTTGACGCCCTAACCGCTGTTCGTACTCGACCTAATGTTTCTAAGAGGAGGTCAAGTAATCAGGGTGGTAGCGACTAAAAATACTCGACCTATTGAAGGAGGACTGGTAGGTCGAGTACTTCACGCCCTAACCGCTGTTCGTACTCAACCTAATATTAAGAATAGGAGGTCGAGTATTCAGGGTGGTACGCCCTAACCGCTGTTCGTACTCGACCTAATGTTTCTAAGAGGAGGTCAAGTATTCAGAGTGGTAGCGACTAAAAATACTCGACCTATTGAAGGAGGATTGGTAGGTCGAGTACTCGACGCCCTAGCAGCTGTTCGTACTCGACCTAATATTACTAATAAGATGTCGAGTATTCAGGGTGGTAACGGCTAAAAATACTCAACCTACTGAAGGAGGTTTGGTAGGTCGATACTTGACGCCCTAGAAGCTGTTTGTACTCGACCTAATATTACTAATAAGAGGTCAAGTATTCAGGGTGGTGACGGCTAAAAATAGTCGACCTATTGAAGGAAGGTCGAGTACTTGACGCCCTAGAAGCTGTTCGTACTCGACCTAATATTACTAATAAGAGGTCGAGTATTCAGGGTGGTAACGGCTAAAAATACTCGACCTATTGAAGGAGGATTGGTAGGTCGAGTACTTAACGCCCTAACCACGGTTCGTACTCGACCTAATATTACGATCCGAAAAGAAGGTCAAGTATTCAGGGTGGTAACGGCTAAATGCTCGACCTATTAAAGAAGGATAAGTTGGTCGAGTAATTGACTCCCTAGCTGGCTGAGTATTTGAGGTGGGGATAGCTCATTAGTACTCAACCTAATTAATGGGACATTGTTTTGTCGAGTATTTGACGTCCCACCAGCGAAGAGTCGGAAGCGTCACTACAACTGTCCCCAAGGAACGCCGTTGATTGGTTGACATAGGATTTGAATCATCGTTAAGGCAACGTTTCTCGTTGTTCCCCGATGTTCAACGTCGCGTTTTGGACTTGGTCATATAGAGTGTGCTTCGACTTACCAATCCTTCTTCAACAGGTCGAATATTTTTAGCCGTCACCACCCTGAATACTTGACCGCATACTCGTAATATTAGGTCGAGTACGAACAGCGGTTAGGGCGTCAAGTACTCGACCTACCAATCCTCCTTCAATAGGTCGAGTATTTTGAGCCGTTACCACCCTGAATTTGGCCTGAATACTCAACCTCCTATTCGTAATATTATGTCGAGTACGATTAGCTCCTGGGACGTCAAATACTCGACCGACCTATCCTCCTTTTTAGGTCGGGTACTAATATATAGCTGCTACTGCTATGAAAACTCGACCTACTTAAACATGTAGATGGTCGAGTAGTATTAGTCCCTGGGGGGCTGGTTACTCGACCTTACAACTTTACGGATTTCATTTGTATGGTCAAGGAAAGATAGCTCCTGTGGTAGTAAAAACTCGACCTGTTCCTTTCTGGCTGCAAGTTCCATATGGTCAAGTACTTTTAGCTTCCCAAGACACGAGTACTCGACCAGTCTAGTACTGATAGCAACTGGAGGCTCGATTGATTGAGTATTAATAGCTCCCATGACCTTTGTGATTCGACTGGTCGAGTACTATTAGCTCCTGTGTGGCAGCATACTCGACCGGTCGAGTACTTTTAGCTTTTGAGGTATCAGTTCCAGTTCCGGGAACGATAGACACTGCCGTATGTAAATGTCATCTTCAAATGATTCGCAGACCTTTCTTTCCTTAAATCCCTAAGAAACAATATTAAGACCAGCAGAATCTTAAAAAAAAATGTTGAAAAAAATATGAATGACTTTTTCTCTCTTTATTTCTCCTTAATAAGCAAAAAATTCTGCAATAAAAAATATAAACATCCTTTTTCTCATTATTTTGGGGTGGTCTTCGTTTGTTTACATATATTGCCAAATTTTAAATGGGTGGTCAAATTCAGAAAATTAAATGTCCAAATTAAAATTGGGTGGTCTTTCTCCAAAATTTTAATGTCCAAATTTAAATTGGACTAAATGGGTGGTGGGTACCCCCCGCCTCGAAAAGTGCCATTTCCGAGGCTAGACGTCAGAAATTTGTGTCTCTGCTGCCCCCTGGTTGCCGTCCAAAAAAGGAGTTTTTAACTTTCCCATGTGTTGCCGTCCAACCAACAAAGACAAGTGTCTTGAAAGCCTGATTTCAGCCACTTTAGTACTTTACAGCATAATTCAGTCCAGAGGAATCACCTTGCTGGTGAATCAACCTGGAATCAACCTGTTGATTCAGGTTGGTTTTTAACAACCAAGAACCATTAGCCTAGGTAAACATCCATGTCTCACCTCTTAGTGCAGATCTAAGACTTAGAGCAGATCTAAGACTTAGATCTGCTTAGATCTTCTCATCTTGGAACAGAACTGGCTTAGATCACAGCTCATGTGATAAAATCCAACTGGAATTTGGCAAAACCAAACAAAAGCAAAGCACCTTTTGTCTAAACAAAACAAATCTAGAATCAATCCAAAAATTTAGAGCCGCTTGGTCCAACGTTGCGTCGCTCAGCATGCCGGCAGCAAAGGCCGGCAGTGCTTTTCAAAGATTACGCGAGGCATTACAGTGTTGTCACTAGCGCTTGCGCTTGCTCGCTTGCGCTTGCTCGCTTGCGCTGCACAGTGTACTAGTGTTATAATAATTATCACCCTTGCTCGTCTTCGGGCGATAGCGGAAAATTTGGCCCTTGGGCAGCATGATAGGCAGATATCACCCTCGCTGTCGCTCGGGCGATATCAGCCTATCATGCTACCCACGGGCCAAATTTTTCCGCTATCACCCTCAACAAGGGCGGTAATAAAAAATATAATTTAATCGAATTTCCCATTTTTTTTCATGATGTCACAAACACGTCACGGACCGCACTACACCCACTCCAACATGGGTCAGATAGAACAAAACGGCTAAATTAAAGCTTAATTAAGATGCTTTTTAGCGGTCCAAACATTGAACCAATGTTGACCAACAGTGCGTTCTAACGACCAACAGAAACCCCTGTAGCCAACATTGTTGGTCAAAACGACCAACAACTGAAAGTGTTGTTGGTCAAGTTTGTTGGTCAATTTGTGGAGTAATCAGTCAGATTTTTTCAAACAGAGCGTTCTGGTGAAGATTCACCTCTGTTGATCGACAGGGACGTTTTGGCGGTCAACAATAGTTTGTTGATAAACAGAAACAACACTGTTGATAAACAGAAGAACCAACCGCTAAAAAAAAACTCCTTAAACTGCAAACAGCCTGCGGCAACAAAAATCCAACCGGGGAATCCAACAGAAAGTTTCAGGACCGACTTGACACGTCTTTTTCCAAGAACGAGCAAGCCAAGTTATAGTCTGTGCAATTTAAACACCCAGCTAATGTATTTCACAGTCCTGATGGCAACGAGGGGATGTCCACTCTCTATTTACTGTACAGCAAGTGCCAGGTGCACCAGCCGGCGGAGTTGTTGCCCCTCGGATGAAAAATAATCATTCACAGATATATCATACAAAGCCTGAGCTCTTGACAAAAGTTAGTTCTGTCGTTTTTCCGTGACAATCCATACTGACGGTTCACAATCCGGATTCTCTAAAATGCGTCTTCTCTGACAGTCCAAATTATGAAAAATCGTTTCTGTGACAGTCTGACAATCCGGATTCGTTCTTGGATCAGGGGCGTAATTTCGTCAAAATCCTGGGGGGGGGGGCAAAGTTGGAGCCGATTTTCACAAATCAAGTGAAAATGAGCAGTTCTATTTCAAGAAGAAAAACGTATACTAAAGAAAACCGATCTGTTTCTGTGGATACTTGAATTCTGTATGCCTATCTTAGTTTCGATGAGATTTTTGAGACGCCAAATTTCAGCTCGGGGGGGCAAACATCAAGCTGGGGGGAGCAAACATCAAGCTGGGGAGAGCAAACTGGGGTCTGGGGGGGGGGGCAGTTGCCCCCCCCTGCCCTATAGGAAATTACGCCCCTGTCTTGGATCGTCGATTCGACAATCTTGCAACGGAGCAAGATCTTCGGATTTTCATTTCGTAATCTGAGATACTCGATTCGCAGTCTCTCTGACAAATCAGCTATCTAGGATTATAATCCGGGATTACCGCGGAAAAACGCCTGTAGCCTACAACTGAGAAATGGTTGAAGACTCACCTATAGAAGTATGGGAACCCTTTCCAGAATCTGTTCGACTCGAACTCAACGATCTCCCAGTCCGCAGGCAGTTGACTGTTCAAGATGCCTAAGCTTTCCTCCATGTTGATGGGTTATAACAAAACGTAAACAGATAAACTTGTCAAACTCTTTCTGAAGCTTGACCTACACGAACTTATCGGAGCATTCTTCGCGAAACGTCTTGCAGACGAATTCGCATAAACATGCCCCTGGGTAAACATTTGTTCGAGGAACCTCTTTTCAGCGTTAATTTAGGGTCAGCTGTATTTACAAATCAGCGACCATTGCACCCAGCTCAGCCCGTAAACAGGGTTTCACATGTCGAACGATAGTGTGAATTATTGTCACTCTTAACTGCGCGTTTGGTCAGCTCTGTTGATCGAAAGCGCCGACCATCCAACCAACCACTCATATTTTATTGTTGTCGCTCTTGTCCGACGTGAAATATAAAATTCACTCTATTTCAGAAAATGTCCATATGTGTCATTTTCCAGCAGTGATTCCGACCAAAAGTGGCTATTTCACGTGTTTTCATGATCCGAAACACGCCAGTGATCCTCAGGAAGAAGGAGTAAGCGCGTCCGTAATGAATCAAACTCAACGAATCACATCCTGTGTCAAGCAATCACGACGATCTTTGGGAGCAGCTGTGATATCACTTCTGCCTTTCTTCCGCTAGATACCCGGAGAGGCCGGAGATTTCGCAGCGGCAATGAGAGATAGTCATAAAGAGTTTCCTTTCACAGTCCTTTCATGATGAAAGGAATCCCGGTCTACTTGAAAGGAATCTCGTCAGCGGCACTGGCAAAAAGACTAAAAAAAAGTCTAGCTAGCTTTTGAGAGCACTCCGTTTTTGACCAAAAGTCATTCTCTAAGTTTTTTCGATGTGGCAACGCAGCCCCTAACAACGGAGAAATAAGGTCCCGCCCACCGAACGGCGCCCGTTATGCAGAAAGTAATGCATTCGCATTTTCAGTCTCTAGTCTCTACTCTCTAGACCACCTACATCCAAGTCGCTATGTCAACCCAGGAATCAGGTCAGGCAGAGGTCAGGAGTAGTTTTGGATTTTTCGGTATATTGATATTTTAACTTTCGATATTCGATATTTCGGTACCATGTTTCGCTATAGTATACGTCTCGTTTCGCCAAATTTAAGAGCATAGTTGTCGTAAGAAAGAATCCTGCAGGAACTCAAACTTTAAATAAATAAAAACTGATTTACGAAGAACATAGTGTTCCAATTTCGGGTATATAAATGTAACTTGTGTTGGATTATTAACAACAACCATACATGAACAAATATCGTTTTCGATATCGATATTTACGTTTCGATATTCGATATCGATATTTGGTCCGATATATCGATATCGAATATCGCCCAACACTAGTCAGGACTCGACTCTGGTACATTCCTGGCGCGTACACGACTGTCCAAATAAACAAACAAAGGGAATAAAACGATCAAAGAGAAAGACAAATTTTAGCAGTTTGTGGGGAGTATAAAGTAAAAAAAAAATTGAAATTGGAGTGACTATCCCAGCCCGTGAATAATGAACGAGCGGTGCGAGACTGACGGACTAGTAAAAGGTCAACTCGGCGTCTGTTATTTGTGAATAACGTTGCTGGTGTTAGGATTTTGCAGAAGGCAAACAGTACATTATTGCCCACAATCTATGCCCCTAAGCGATGTTACAAGTGCCAAGAGTTCGGTCACTTGGCCTCTGACTGCAAGAACAATGTCAGATGCTCTAAGTGTGGTGGGAGTCACGAGTCCAGCCGTGACAGCCCATGCACCTCAACCACAGTGAAGTGTGCCAATTGTGGGAGTTCCAAACACCCAGCTTACAGCTTACGTTGTCCGAAAGTGGCTTAGCTTACAAGGCCTACGAGCCACCACCGCGGAGCCCCTTGATGTCATGCCTAACAGCTGATATGACTCAAGTTATTTGGAGTTCGTTATTTTGTGTATTTCAGTTTACTTTGTTTATTCATTCTTTTTTTTGTTCTTTTTATACTCCAACGTTTTGGCTTCGGCCAGGTGATGGGTTACAAATAAATAATAATAATAATAATCATTCCTGTTGACTTGACGTCTGATTATGGTTTCTCTCTCTTCTATCATTTAGAGGTGCATTTTGGGGAGAGGGTACATGACCCCTAGATTTCGGAGGGGCACTTCTCTTCCATCTTGGTAATACTTTTTGCCCCTAAAATAAATTTCAAAGAGAACAACGCTAAGCAATGACGTTACTTTACGGTAGGGCCATTTTCGAACACTGCTTTAAGTTCGCCCCTAAAGAGTAGCCGAATAGATAAACCGTGGCCCAAAATTGATCTTTGCCCTCCCCCCTCCGAGGCTGTTGAAATGGCGCCTCTGATATCCAGGCAGAAACACTTTCCTCGCGCCCTACGTGAGAGATTTGTATTCCATTGTCCTCTAGAGCAGTGGTTCCCAACCTTTTCCGTACCGCGCACCCCTAATCAAGGTTCAAAAAAGTTGCGTACCCCTAATCAAGGTTCAAAAAAGGCTCCGTACCCCTTTTTTGACGAAACGTTCTTTTACCACTTTTACCATGATCAGAACGTCAAAAAAACGATATTTTATTGTCATCAATGTTGAAGGCGTGTAAATCTGAAATTGTGTTCGATGGGGTATCTGATTATGGGGAGTATGGGGACAATACTGCAACTGAGTTAAGCGACTCAAAATAGACTGAAATGAGGTATTAAAGCTATAGACTAACGTGATTCTGGGACCTTCGCGTACCCCTTGTGAGGGGGTCCCGTCACAACCCCCACACGTCATAACCCCCACACGTCAGAACCCCCAGAAAATCCGTCACTACGCCCACATTTTCCGACAGTTCACCCACACGTCACAAGGCCCACATTTTCCGACAGTTCGCCTACACGTCAGTTCGCCCACACGTCAGTTCACCCACACGTCAGTTCACCTACACGTCAGTTCGCCCACACGTCAGTTCACCCACCGTCAGTTCGCCCACACGTCAGTACGGGTCGCCGTCACTACCCCCACACGTCATAAACCCCACACGTCATTTCACCCACAAGAAAAATCCGACAGTTCACCGACACGTCAGTTCGCCACACGTCAGTACCCCCACACGTCAGTTCGCCCACACGTCAGAACCCCCACACGTCAGTTCGCCCACAAGTCAGTTCGCCCACCGTCAGTTGACCCACCGTCAGTTGACCCACCGTCAGTTCGCCCACTTCAGAAATCCGTCAGTTCTCCACACGTCATAACCCCCACACGACATAACCCCCACATGTCATAACCCCACACGTCATAACCCCCACACGTCTTAACCCCCACACGTCATAACCCCCACACGTCATAACCCCCACACGACATAACCCCCACACGACATAACCCCAACACGTCATAACCCCCACACGTCATAACCCCCACACGACATAACCCCCACACGTCATAACCCCCACACGTCAGAAGACCCACATTTTCCGACAGTTCGCCCACATATAATGACCCAAGCGCCAGTTTGATAATCTCGAGTGAATGCAATTAAATGAAAGGGATCATAACCCAGGGGATTCGTAAGAAGAAGTCGACTTCTGCGCGTTTTAATATTCAGTATCGTCAGAAGCTTGCTAATTGATTCGATTATTTTGTTTTATAAGTGGGAAGGACACAAAAAGAAGAATATGTGCAAGAGAAAGGCGTTGTAACAAGTTGGTAACGAAGGTGGACGATTGGTACTAGTCCATATTGAAATGAAAATTATAAGAATTATAACTTTTGTTGGCCAGCTTTCTTACTCTTTTTTCAACAACGCTTAATATAAGGCGTATTCTCGCCGTTCCCCGAGGACTCCACTTGAGGAGTCCACGCGTTTTTGTTTGTCCCGGGGACTCACTCCCCGTGTTCTCGCGAGTCCCCATAGACGGGGAATGCTCCGATTATCATCACCATCATCAGAAAGGACTCCCTTTCAGATTCGGAGGGGAATCAATTTTTGATGGTGTTGGTGCAATGTAAAATTAATTAAAAACAATCAGGATAAGCAAAACCAAAAATAAAGTGGATCCAGATAAATTTTGTAAACTGCATTTTTTTTTTCGAACAAAATCAATTTTAAAAAGCATTCCCCGTGTTCTCGCTGTTTTCCATACGCGGAGTCCGCATGGAGTGACTCCCTCTATTCTCGCCGTTCCCTTCGATTCCCCGAGGAGTCCTCGGGGAAGGGCGAGAATACACCTATAGTCAGGGGCGTAACTACCATATCGGAGCCCTAAGTGTGCCGATAAATCTCATTGAGTGCCGTAGGATACCGGAAATGGAGATGAATGCATAGTTTTTCGCCTGACTTCAGATATTGTATGTTCTATCTGAACCTTAGAGAAAGGGTCTTTCGAAAATAACCGAAATTAATGCTCAGCGACGAATCTAATCGGTCCTGGGTTGTTCAGTACAGTACTGTACCCAGATAGGAGACTAGTTACAGTTTGTAGGCTATGTTTCAATGTGAAGGTTTTACGCTGGATAAAAACCAACGTCACTAGCCGTTTACCTTTGAGGGGGGGGGGGAGGCGGGTACGTTCCGGGTTGTGCCAACAAGTCTGGGAAACTGACGAGAATATCCTTTTTTTCTTCAGGTTTTTAGGTTGTTACATTACTCGGTAGGCTACACTTCTGGACATTAACATCAAGGCCAGCCCAGAAAGGAACATGTCATATAAGCATATAGTAAAATTGAGAAGAAGACAAGAACAAGTCTGGGAAACTGAGAAGAAAAACCTTTTTTTCTTCAGGTTTTTCTTGTTTTAGATTACTCGGTAGGCTCTAATTTTGGACATTAACATCAAGGCCAGCCCAGAAAGGAACATGTCATATAAACATATAGTAAAACTGAGAAGAAGAAAATAAGCTAAACTTCAAGTCGACGCTGCTTTATAAGTTGTGTCAAGAAGGTTATGGTCGATCTTGTTCAGCATGTTTTTTCTGACCTCATAAGCCTTTTCCTGCACTTCAAGTGTGGGCGAATCTCAAGCGTTGCCTGTTTCTGTAGTAATTTCCTATTCCGGCTTTGCTAAGTATACTCTAAGAATGGCTGCAAACAAAACTTACTGTAGCTCGAACTTGTTCGAACAGTTCAAGTTCTTTTACGACCAGAGATACGAGCTCATATGGCACTTGCTACGAGTAGGCAGTACAAGAAGGTAAATGAAAACGTCACAAAATACCCCCCTTCCAACCTCCCACCGTCGAAAGATGCGGTTTTCACCTAGAAATGGGATATTTATGGCATCTGCTCCTACAACCCATCAAGTTTCACTCGAATCTGAGCATTTCCGGGTAATGTCCGACACCCCACTCCGACTCCCCGAAGTCATATCCTCCCGGGAACCAAAAATGGATCATCTAGGGTAAATGACCTTTTTAGCTTCCAAGTTTTATCAATCAATCAATCAATCAATTTATTTATTTCGTGATATTACACATCACATATTACACTAAAACAGGACTATTCTAAACTAAATATATACAATCATATCAACCATTCGGTGGCTCGGGGCAAAAGCACAGTCGACGGAAAAGGCGATAGAAATGGCCGGAACGGCACTCTGCATTCTCGCGAATTGCCTTTAAGAGTGGGTTTTCGGAGGCTTCTATCCTTGCAACAAACTAACTAACGCTTTCCGTCTCATAACATCAAAAGATTCAATTTCATTTTCTAAGAACATTTGACTAGCAGAGTAACGTCGATTATATGAAAAAAGATGGCGGAATGCATTGTTAAAACAAACTTTCAATTTACGTACCGTCGTCTCAAGATAATTATCAAAAAGTGGGAGACAATATAGTTGCGTGCAATACGTCTTAAATAAAAGAATTCTCACCGACACAGTACAAAATTTAAAATTACGAATTAAGTGGTTCGCACGCGCGCAGAGACCCCGATACTGACTCGAGATTGCTGAATCGTCATACAGGTCATCGTCTAAAAAATAACCTAAGTACTTCACTTTATGTACCCTCTTCAAAACAAAATCACCAAGTGGAATAGCCGGAAATATCAGCGATTTAAAATGTTTCGGGATAAAAATCATGTAATTGCACTTCGCAGAACTGAAAATAATGTCGTGCGACTCTGCATAATTTGCGCAAATCTTCAACAGGAGATTTAAAGCATTCGCCGACGGCGCCATTAGAACCATGTCGTCAGCATAAGCTATAGAATTCAAAAACACACCAGAGATGTTACAGCCTACACGGCTCTCCATTAATTGTTTACAAAGGTCATCTATAAAAACATTAAATAAAAGAGGTGAAATAATTCCCCCTTGTTATCCAATCGCTCCACCCGTTTGATGCCTAGGCGTGCCAGAAATTTTCCTTAATCCCCTTCCAACTCTCCGATTCAGGCACATAAATGCATTGTCTAGAGCAGTGGTTCCCAACCGGTGGTACGCGTACCCAGAGGGGTACGCGAGACCCTTGCAAGGGGTACGCGAAAGAAGCAAAATCGGTTTAATCCAAGCTTCAAAATTTCGCCTTTTCAATTTTGATTGCCGAAAGATTTTTGATTGCCAGAGGCATCACTAACCAAAGCGTTTTGAGGGGCAAGGTATTTTTTTATCATTTTTACCGACTGTTTAAAAAAAAATAACTGTTTTACGAAAAATCGTGGCGCTTCGCGCCGACTTGTTTCTTTTTCTGGCGGACCACTTAGGGGAGGGTGTTGCCAACCCGTGCTTGACGCCTCTGTGTCAAATGTTGAAGTTAACGACGTCGAGCCAAGATCTGATAAATTTTATCCACAAAGCAGCCTCAAGTGTCTCATTAACTTTGTATAAATTTCTACACATGTATGCCTTATCAATCATGATGATTAATATCGTCTTTTTCACGTTTTGAAAAAAGGGGGTACGCAACCTTTTCGAACCTTGATTAGGGGTACGCGGTACAGAAAAGGTTGGGAACCACTGGTCTAGAGTATCTTATTTTACCACCAATCAAGTTCCACTCGAATCCGAGCATTTCTGGTGCTCCCTCCAGGACCCCTCAGAGGCCAGATCGGGACGGGACCCCACAATGAACCATCTAGAACATATGACCTTTGCACCTTTCAAGTTTCATCCCAATCGCTCTACTCGTTTGATCCCTAGGCGTGACACAAACTTCCCGGAATCCCCCGTCCAACTCACCCCACAGTGCTCGAATCCGGTTCGGATACATAAAAATGTCATCTAGGGTATCTTCTCTTACCACTCATCAAGTTTCACTCAAAATCTAAGCGTTTTTCGTGAATTTTCGTTCATCCATCAGCACACGTGGTCGGATTCTAAAATGTAGCATCTAGGCATCCCGTAGGGAAAAAAGGTACCCGGATTCCTGTAAAGGTGTCCGGAATTTTGGAACAACATTCCGGGCACGGAAAACGTCCCGGAATTCCGCGGTTTGACAGGAATTCCGCGTTAAACTGCGGAATTCCAGGAAACAAGACTCCCCAGGCGGGATTTCCGTTACGTTTTCCGTGCCCGGAATGTTGTTCCAAAATTCCGGACACCTTTACGGGAATCCGGGTACCTTTTTTCCCTACGGGATACGATCATCCTACACTCCAAATTTCGTTCCAATCGAAAAGGCAGAGTAAGTAAGAGAGGTCCTATAAGTTTGTTTTGTTCTTAAAGAAAGAGGATGAGTTTCAGCAAGATTACGCTGCTAACAGAATGGTTCTGTTTGGAAAGGAATAAAAGCTTTCGGTTCTCTCAGTGCCGTCCACGAACAATTTTATTAAGCTTCTAGTACAGCAACTGTTGTGTTTAGAACACGAACCGGAAAAAAGGGATGTGCAAACATTTCAAGTTCGACCTTAAAGGGGTTGTATATGCTACGCCTTTTAACAGTAAACTAAAATAGTACAAGGGATTTTTTTTTTTGTACAGGAGTTATGACTTTTCACTGCATAGAGTTGGGCGTTCCATACGATAAGGCTACTCTTCACTTGCGGCCTATTGGAGGTGGCAAGTCCTTTTTATGGCACTTGCAGCTCCGCTCAAGTGCCATATACCGATCGCTTTTCGGTCGGTCGGTCGGTCGGTCGGTCGGTCTGTCGGTCGGTCGGTCGGTCGGGCGGTCCACTGTTTTCGAGTTAGGGTACTTCCAGATGTCCTAGGACGATGAAACTTGGCAGGCATATCAGGGACCCGATATAACTAACCTGGAAATAATCATTTTCACGATCCGACCTTCTGGGGGGGAGTGGTGAGCCTTGGAATCCTGAGAATTTAGTAGTTTTTGCAAAATCCCTACCCCTTTCTTCTCACTAGTAGGTCTGCGCACGGCGTGACGTCACTCTTTGCATCGGATCACTCTGTTAACATCGGAAAGAGCTAGTGCATTCGAGGGTCAAAGGGGTTTGTATATGTGATTCAGTGCGGAGGAATATGGAAAATTGAGTGTTGTGTAATTTTCGAACGGGTGATCGGATTGGGACGAAACTTAATACCTGAATGAATGACATATCTCTGATCTTCCATTTGAAGTCCGAACCGGATTCGACAGCTATGGGGAGTTGGGGGGGGGGAAGACCGGAAATCTCGAGAGACGGTTATAGTGGAGGGATTGGAGTAAAACTTGCTGGGAAGAACAAGAATCTGCTCCATATAAATCGTTTACACGTTTGGACTGGACCCGGACACTTGGGGGGGGAGGTGGAGGGGAGTTTCCCGGAATTCTGGTGATGACAGTTTTTGGGATTTTCACGACGAAACTTGGGAGGCGTATCAGGTATCAGGGACCCGATCAAACTAACTTGTAAATAAAAATTCACTCGATCCGATAGTCGTGGGGGGATCGGAGGGAGGGGGAATCCGGAATATTTAGCCATGCGTAACTTTGGAACGGGTGATCGGATTCGAGTGAAATTTAAGAACTGAACAGAGGGCCTGTGGTGATCTTTTTCATGTCCGGACCGGATCCGACAACAATTGGGGGGGGGGGGAATACGTAACCGGATTGTACTGGAGAGATCGGGATGGAACTTTGTGGGAATAACAAACAAGTCCAAAACCGAACCGGATTGGCTCCGGCGACTGTGGGGGGAGTTTGAGGGGCGGGTCCGGAATTCCGGTGATCGCGAGTTAAGGTACTTCCAGATTTGCTAGGACGATGAAATTTGGCTGGAATATTAGAAATTCGACAATATTGGCTTAGAAATCGCCACTTTTCAAATCCGACCATTCCCTGAAGTACCAATCATGACCGCAAATTAAGAAAAATGCTTTTAAGCAAAATATGCATTTACATGATCCGCATGAGTACATGATCATTTTTGCCTCAAGGGTTTTGCTTACAAATGAAGTTCTAGCTCCCTTAAAGTGTGCATCTTAACCGCAAGGTCGAAAAGTACTTTTTATCAAACGATACATCTCAACCTATGATCATTTGTGCCACAAGGGTTTTGCAAAAAAAAAAAATTCTAGCACCCTTAAAGTGCGCATTTTACCCGCATTAGCGGAAAAAAAATACTTTTGATCATACGTATATATCAATGATCCCTAAGAGCCTGATATCGTTTTTGCCTCAAGGGTCTTCCTTACAGATGAATTTCTAGTGCCTTTAAAGTGCGCATCATTACAGCCAAGTTCTACGACAAAATAATTTTTCTCTAGCTTCCTTAAAGTGCGCATCTGAACCGCGCTGTCGAAAATTACTTTTAATCAAATAATACATCTCAACCCATGCAAGTGCCATATGAGCTTACAGCTCTTGTTAATTTTCTCGCGCACCAGGAATCACTTTGCCGCCTCAAACCGGCCTCAAATGAAGAGCAGCCTTATCGCATGGAAAGCTCGACTTCACGCAGTGAAAGATCACATCTACTATACCGAAGCAAAATTTTAGTAAGATGTAGATGTAAAGGAACCTCGTACTACATTAGTTGCGTTTTTGCGGATACCATGGTATCTGTTACCACGGTAACTGGACCTGCAATTAGTCGTTTTTGCAGTCACCGTGGTATCTGATATACGGTCCACTCAGGGTCCACCGCAAAAACGACTATTGCAGAAATTGCACTTTTCGAAGTCATCCAAAAGAAAAACTATATCCCGTTACATCACTAAGTGCTGAACTTCTTTCTCACCAATTTGAGAAAACTTGATGATAGTGAGATGACTTTTCAGATACCACGACCAGATACCACGGTTGGACCGTGATATCTGAATATCTGTTACCACGGTAACTGGTCAGATACCACGACAGCTGCAAAACGCCTTTTGACCGTGGCATCAGATACCACAACAACTGCAACAAGACCAAAGGTTTCGATGGGATCCCAAACATTTAATATTTGATCCAGACAAGTAGGTCTTGTCTTCGCCAGGCTAATCATCTGAGAAAACCAAGCTCAGATATACCAGTATAAGCCATATCTATTTTGACGATACTGAACGAAACTTCCTGCTTTACATCTGCCAAATTTCCGGTTTCGGCCGAATTCCGAGTGAACTACTTGCCCAGCAAAAAAAAGATAGTTCAGAAACGAATTCAGCGTATCTCCGTATCCCTGTAAAGAACATCTAATCAACTTCAAATAAAACTTCAACTTCTAAAAAAAACGGTTTTACCGGATTCCGGACGAACTATATGTCCGGGTAAAAATGCTTGTCATATACAGATTCAGCGTCTTTTCTTACACTCAAATCTATCACCTAATCAACTTCAAATAAAAATTTTGCTTTTAATAAATTTTCCGGTTTTGGCCTGATTCTGGACGAACCACTTTTCCGGCGAGAAAACGGTTTTCACCATCGTCTTCAGCATGTCTTCTTACCCCTAAATCGACTATCTAATCAACTTCAAATAAAAACTTTGCTTTTAACAAATTTTCTGGTTTTCGCCGGATTCCGGGCGAACTACTTGTCCGAAAAGAAAATGGTTTTCACCATCGTATTCAGCATGTCTTCTTACCCCGAAATCAAACATCTAATCAACTTTAAAGAAAACTTTTACTTTTAACAAACTTTCGGGTTTTGGCCGGATTCCGGGCCCACTACTTGTCCGGCGAGAAAATAACTTTCATATTCGGATTCAGCGTGTCTCCTTACCCCTAAATCAACAATCTAAATAGCTTTAAACAAATATTTGTGTTGCCCCTTAATTTGAAACCCCTCCTCCAGCCTCAAATATAAGGCTACACAGCCCATCTTCGAACTTGACTTGTACTTTGACCCAAAGGATCCTCCCACCAAGTTTCATCAAAATATCTCAATCTCTTCGAGAGTTATCGTGCTGACAGACGGACGGACGGACAGACGGACAACTTTTGCGATGTCATAGGTATCCCGCCACTTACGTTTTGGGATCCCAAAAACGACTTTAGACCGTATATCAGATACCCTGGTATCAGAAAAAAAGCAACTATTGTGTTTCTGCTCAGATGTAGTTGACCACTCTACAACTAAGCTATGCTAACAGAAAATTACACACGGCTTCGGCTGTTTTTAGCCTCTTTCCATCTCCCTTGCCTTTAACGACAATCTTGGCAAAATTTGCATAACCGGTCTTTGGACGAATAAGCTCCTCGGAAACAATGATCGGGCGCCTAATACGTCACGCAAAGAGAAGAAACATGGCAAGCGTGATAATCAGTGTGTTGCTAATAGACGAAATATGATACACTTATGAAGTTGAGCATCTCTGGAACGAGAATGGATGGAAATATTACTGAAGTAGAATGAATTACTATAATAAGTACGACGTGTCCTTTAAGGGATTGAATTGCAACCCGCCAGGTCCTCATACGTACTTTAACGAGCGAGACAGTATTCCGAAAGCTTCCTTATCTGATCCCTGCGTGTTTTCTTTCGTCCATTTTTTTCTTTTCGTAAAGGAAATCAAAGCTATCAGATCTGACAGCAAGCTTCCGGCCATTCTGAATGAATTTTTTGCCTTCGTTAAAATGCGCAAACGTCGGCCCCTTCTAATTAGTCCCCTGGGTTTGATCGTTGACTCAGTCGGGTTTTCTGAATTAATTGGCGGGGTCTCTATTGTGGGCCAAGTGTCGGAAAATGTGGGGCTTATGACGTGTGGGGGTTCTGACGTGTGGGGGTTCTGACGTGTGGGGGTTCTGACGTGTGGGGGCTATGACGTGTGGGGGTTATGACGTGTGGGGGTTATGACGTGTGGGGGTCATGACGTGTGGGTGAACTGACGGTCGGCGAACTGACGTGTGGGGGAACTGTCGGATTTTAGGAGTGGGTGTACTGACGGGGTCCCGTCACTACCCCCACACGTCATAACCCCACACGTCAGAACCCCCACAAAATCCGTCACAACGCCCACATTTTCCGACATAGTATACAGTCCATAACATACTATCCTGTAACAATTTAACGAATTAATCGCCTACTGCTGTCACACGGGAACTACTTGCAGAAAACGAAAACATCAGTGCCAACGACAGGTATACTGAGCAACAATAACAAGACCAAAGGTTCTGATGGGATCCCAAAAATTCAATATCTGATCCAGACAATTAGGTTTTGTCTTCGCCAAATCAAGTCTTCGCCAGGCCAAACAGCTAATCATTAAGAAATCCAAGCTCAGATATGGATTCAGCATGTGCGTTTACCTCTATAAGCCGATCGAAATGATCCTAGCTTACTTCTGTGAATTTTGCGGTTTTGGCGAACTTCAAGAACTACTTGTCCGGCTCAAAAACGGATTCAGCGCATCTCCTTACCCCTATATCCAACATCTAATCAACTTCAAATAAAAATTTAACTTCTAACAAATTTTCCGGTTTCAGCCGGATTCCGGACGAACTATATGTCCGGCTAAAGAGTGATTGTCATATACGGATTCTGCATCTCTTCTTACCTCCAAATCTATCATCTAATCAACTTAAAATAAAACTTTTACTTTTAACAAATTTCCTATTTTGGCCGGATTCCGGGCGAACTACTTGTCCGGCGATAAAATGGTTTTCGTATTCTTGTTCAGCATGTCTTCTTACCCCAACATCAAACATCTAATCAACTTGAGATAAAACTTTAACTTCTAACAAACTTTCCGGTTTTGGCCGGATTCCGGGCGAACTACTTGTCCGGCGAGAAAATGGTTTTCATATTCGTGTTCAGCGTGGCTTCTTACCCTTAAATCAAACATCTAATCAACTTCAAATAAAACTTTTACTTTTAACAAACTTTCCGGTTTTGGACGGATTCCGGGCGAACTACTTGTCCGGCGCGAAATTCATATTCTTGTTCAGCATGTCTTCTTACCCCATAATCGACTATCACATTAGCTGTTTCAAAATGTTTTGCTTGTCCCTTAATTCAAACCCCCTCCCCCACCCCTAAATGTAGAGCTACAGGGCCCATCTACGAACTCGCCCTTAAGGCCCATTCACAACGGGTTTTAGCTAATACTCGATACCAGCCAGTTCCTGAAATCGCTCTGAGACCGAGAATTAGCTGGGATTCTGCCGTTCGCAATTGATATTAGTGCCAGTTTCGGGTACCAGCTAGTCTCGCACCCAAGTTGAAATCAGTTCAACTTATGGGGGTACTAGCCAATCAGATTATTTTGGGGAGTATTGAGGAATATTCTGATTGGCTAGTTTCGAACCAAGCCCAATAGATAAAATCACATCCACTCCTTGCTGTCTTGAAAACCGAAAGTGAATTAGGTCATTGCTATTCTGTATGACGTTGTTCAGTATTAGCCAATCGGAATATTCCTGAGTATTCCCCAAAGCAATGTGATTGGCTAGTACCCTCAAAAGTTGAACTGATTTCAACTTGGGTGCGAGACTAGCTGGTACCCGAAACTGGCACTAATATCAATTGCGAACGGCAAAATCCCAGCTAATTCTCGGTCTCAGAGGGATTTCGGGAACTGGCTGGTATCGAGTATTATAGCTAAAACCCGTTGTGAAGGAGCCTTTACTCTTGACCCAAAGAATGCTCACACCAAGTTTCATCAAAATATCTCATTCCCTTCGAGAGTTATCGTGCTCACAGACAGACGGACGGACGGACAGACAGACAACTTTTGCGATGTCATAGGTATCCGTCACTAACGTTTTGGGATCCCAAAAAGCTGTTCTTTGGGTTTTCCGCTTTACCTAAGAGACGTTTGTGCCAATAAATACATTAGCCTTTACTCTAACGTTTTATTTGCCACAAAATAGGTGAGAAATAAACAAAATCCTCACGGACATTGCATCATTTTTCCCTTTTTTTATCGCCCTATAGAATAAGCCTAACCGTCGGTACTGTTTCCTTTGGCAGCTTCTGTTGGAGTTTCAAATTCGACGACGCCATCTCTTCCGTACGGCATGCCACCGTAATAAGCGCCATCTGGCATGGCGTGGAATCTTTCAGGGGGCAGCATGGCAGGGGGGTCGTATTCGTAGTTATTTCGCAGATTGACGTCACTACGAATGAGTGGAAGGTCATTATGAATCCAGCTATCCACAGAAGCAAGCTGGTCATCCCGGGAGTTCATCCCGTTCCAGAAATCGAAATCCCTGGGAACATCCCTTGGCTCAGATTGAGAAGAAATGTGTAGAGCGCTTGGATAAGGCTCCATGTAGATGTCTTGGTTACGTTGTGGGTCCTGAAATGCCTCTATCTGGGCATCTTGACTTCTCAGCCAGTTTTCTTGGTTGGGCTTCATGTTAAAGCTGCTTTCATCGTAGTTCATACGCATTTTCAGGGGAAGACGCCCTCCAATACTGGCCTCTGATTCTATAGGCCTTTTCCCTTGAGGTAGTAAGATTGCTCCATTTCCCCAGGGGTCAGTCAATACACGTTTCCCTACTTCGGCCTGAGACCAAAACTGCTTCAATTGCCTCGTTGGTTTGTCAAGCTCAACATAAGGGATAGCCTGATAGAAGGAGGGCCGATATGATGTCGTGGTATCGGTAACGTGTGCATCATTTGACCAATAAGGATTGAAGCGGCTGTTGTCTGGATTACTTGGGCCACCGCTGAAGCGCGGAGGTAGAACATCAAAACCAGAGACGTCTGGATCGCTACTGACGATTTCGGCATAGTAGACGTCCATCTGCGATATATCCAGTTCATCAGCTGCTTGATTGCCGGGCAGTCCCATTTCTGACTCAACAGAAGCATTCGACTGAGGATCGTCGATCGCAGCCAACCTCGTACGGGTATCCCCACTATCTGGGGAGTCGCTTTCGGTGAGGTCCAAGCCACTCCCTGCGCTAAATAACTCGTAACGCCACAAGAGCTCTTTTGCCTTCCCCATATCAGCAAAATGAAAATTTTGTCCTTCCTGTACTAGCTGCTTGCTATCTATGGTAAAGGCTAGTTCCTCTCTATCTTTCGTTTCCAGAGTAGTACTTGCATCATAAGTTCTACTTTCCACTTCCTCGGCAGCTATATCAGGAGAGACAACCTCCCGCTTTCGTCGATCATTAGCTTTCATCTCTTCCCTCACCTCTTCTGCTAGGTTCAACGACTGTACAAAGGGAGAGAAAAGGTCATTCCTTTCTCTTCCCCAAACGCTGTCAATGAACCTGTCCGCCCACCCACGAGATGTTGCATCTTTCAACCTTTCGTAGACGTCGTCCTTTCTTAGGAAGTTCAGGCGGTCACTGTTTCTAGGGGCTTTGCTTGCCTTCTCACGTTCCAAGTGGTAAGTAAGTGAGGGCCCCGCGCGTACAGCTGGGTGTCTATCATAACTGACATAGTGTTGGTTCACTCCTTCTCGAGATGGGGCCCAGCGCAAATCCACGCCCAGGGAGTCGGCGGCACGGTTGAGCAAACGCGGACTGTTCCCTGCTGCACCGCCACCGATTTCTTTCCCCCCATTTTCTGTTCCAGTTTCCTCGTCGCTTGTATCCTCCATGTGCTGGCTCAGGTGTGGAGGGATTTCCGATCTGTCCTTCTGCGCGTAACGAGACACATGGTCTAGGAAGAGGGGGGATTCGAGACCATTAGCCATGGGCCAATCACGTACGGAAACAGGAACATTATGCGGTGCAGATGACAAATGCATGGACATGCCGGGGTACAGACTGCGCTGCGGCGGGAGTGCATATCCTTGTTGCTCCGCGGGGAATTCAGGACTGTAAGGTCTGGTGTCCGCCTGAGAGCTCGGGGAGTGCAAAATCCCACGGCTGAAGACGGGGGCACCAACGTCATCATGATGAATTTCTTTTTCGTTTACCTTTAGTGATGCTTTTTTTCCGGCCTGAACATGGAGAACGACTGACACCGACAAAACCTGAAAAACAAAATACCAGAAAGTCCCCAAAACTACCACATTAAGCTCTCCATGCTGCCTTTAAAATGCATTTATGGAAGTCTAGCCTAGCTGTATGAACAAAACACGCCAGTGATCCTCGGTAAGAACGAGAAACGTGACCCAGACGAATCCTCAGAATTGACTCAATTCAAAACCTATGTAAACCAACCAACAACGTTTGTTGTGGTGGCGTTTCTAGCTCTTCGGAAGGCACACGGCGATTCCTCATCGGCACGATGAGTACTCATTAAGAGTACGTCCCAGGATGTCGTTTAGCCACAGGTCAGACAAGGTCGTTCCCACTCGTTGGCCTGGTGGTGTCATTTGCCGTCGCGGTGTCTAAGATTGAAAGGGAATAAAGCTCAACTGGTTGCAAAATCAGTATTTTTGTTTGTCCCAGGGACTCACTCCCCATATTCTCGCGAGTCCCCACGGACAGGGAATGCTCCGACTATCATCACCATCATAAAAAAGGACTCCTAAATATTCCTTGAGCCCAAGCTGACATACAATATAATAATACAAAACGGATTCGTCAGCTGTGATGCTTATGAAGCGATATTTGGCCCAGAAGAATAACAGCCTGAGGAGGACCCTTGCCAAGAAGGGCCGAAATATCGCTTCACAAGCATCACAGCTGACGAATCCGTTTTGTATATATTATATGAACATAAAAAAGGACTCCCTTTCAGATTCGGAGGGGAATCAATTTTTGCTGGTGTTGGTGCAATGTAAAATTAAAACAATCAGAATAAACAAAACCAAAAATAAAGTGGATCCGGACTAATTTCGTCAATTCGAACAAAATCCATTCTGGAAGCATTCCCCGTGTTCTCGTTGTTTTCCGTACACGGCATCTGCGTGGAGTGACTCCCTCTATTCTCGCCGTTCCCCTTGATTCCCCGAGGAGTCCTCGGGGAACGGCGGGAATCCGCCTCTAGCCTACCGACACGAGTCACACGACTGTAGGTGTATGGCAGCTTTTGGAAGGCACCATTCGATACTGCATTACTTGTATACATGCAGCAATGAAGTATATCTAGGTAATGTATTTACGTGCGTGAAATAAGCGTTATGAACCGTGACAGGGCCTCTGTCCGCTCGGCTACTTTTTAAAAGTATTTGTGTATAAACATCTAGAAAGATATATTTACTTAAAGTTGAACTGAAAAGCCGGCTTATCTTTATCAGTCATACACAAATCCTCAAATTTTGGTCATGGTGCTCCAACGTATGAGCATACCCAGACGTTGGGGCACCATGCCCTGCAGCAAGGGCATGGTACCGCCAAAATCTGGTGTCAACTGTTGAATTGAGAATCTGAATTGGAAATTTGCTTTTCAGACAGATTTGCCCTGGACAGATAGGTGCCCTAACGTATAAGCACTGCACCATGCCCAGACGTTGGAGCCAGAAATTGAGGATTTGTGTCGACTGATCTTTATACCTTGGATTTCAATACACTGAATCATCTTTACTCTGCTAATGGATTTTTAATTTTTCGTCTTGGGCTCTGGTAGTAGCGTTCAGAACATGCACCAATGGCCTGACAAGGCGAAATTCATCCCGACACGGAGAATTTGAATTTCAACAAAAGCCTGCATCTCAGTGGCTAATGAAGCGAAGCTCAGTTCCAGATTGTAAGGTTCTGAAGAAAGGCCGCTATTGTGGTTGATCATGATAAGATTTATTTTTCGGCAATCGTTTACCGTTGTGGTTGCTAAATATTCCGAGCAAAGAGGAACAAGCATATAGAGGTGCCACCAGGGGCGTCCCGACACCTTCCTGATAGGGGGGGTGCGGCTCCAGAATTTTACCGGAATTTTTTAAAACTTTACCGGAATTTTTCGAGGTTTTTCCGGAAATTCTTCGTAGTGAACCTCTGCAGAAACTCTAGAATATTGTTGTGTTCCGACTTCGACTATGTGTTACAAACAACAACAAAATAGACTCGTTAAAGTTTAACTGAAAAGGCAGCTTATTTTTAAATCTGATATTCGAATACACCTAAATATTTTGACACATGAGAGATTTTGTATTTTTCCAACCGGGACAAGCACATAGAGGTAGGCTGTACCACAAATCCGAAAGAGTAAATTCTTTCAACGAAATCGATATCCCTGGATAACGGAGAAACGAATAACGTACTTTTATCGGGTTTTCAGGAATATATAAGTGAACAAGTGATATGTTACTAGACTGTTGGATCTCAGCCTAGTCGGCTAGACATTAAGATTGTCAGTTAAAACTAAAAAAGTCTTCGACCTTCAACCCACGCTACACATTTATCCGTCGCGTTTTAAGCGTTTTCCATTTGTTCACAACACATCCAGTTTCACATTCGTCAACTAGATCGGTTTCACATGCGATTAGTAACAGACGCTGGTCAGCCATTGTTGAACGCAAAGTGGTCTCAACCAACTTCATCTTGCTAAAATGCCTTTCCCCTTTTACTGAAGTAACAGGAATTGTCTTAGCCAGCATGAACGCTTTCCATTTTAGTGGTAAAACATCTTTCAACTCACGAAAGACTTCGAATATGTCTTCAAACTTTTGGTTTGTTTCGAGGCTCTCCTGGCGATTTTCGAGATCATGTCGGAACAAGGCTCGTTTATCGTCTCGGCTTATCACCAGAAAGGAATCGAGAAAGCTGTCGAAACTGGAGTAGACGGTACCGTGATATTGTTCCTGGAACAGTATTTGTAGTTGGAAATAATGAAAAATTCAGCCAAGATTTCAGTCAAAAATTCAGCCTGAGCCAAATTCGGGTAGATTCCGTGGAGCAAAGTCCGGAAGATTCCCTGATCCAGCCCCCAGTAAATTCCCTGAGCCAAAGTCTGATAGATTCTTTGAGCAAGAATTCGGTAGATTCCCAGAGCACAATTCCGGCAGATTAAAAAATTCTAGTAGATTCCATGGGTCAAAGTCCAGTAGATCCCTTGATCCAGCCTCTAGTAAATTCCCTGAGACAAGTTCCGGTAGATTCCGGGAGCAAGATTTCGGTAGATTCCCTGAGCAAAATTCCGGTAGGTTCCCTTAAAATTCCGGTAGGTTCCCTGAGCAATGATCCGGTAGATGAAAATTCTATTAGATTCCGTGGGTCGAAATCCGGTAGATCACCTGATCCAGCCTCCAGTAAGTTCTCTGAGACAAGTTCCGGTAGATTCCTTCAGCGAGATTTCGGTGGACTCCCTGAGCAAAATTCCGGTAGGTTCCCCGAGCAATGTTCCGGTAGATTCCCTAAAAATCAAGTTCAGGTGAATTTGATAAATTTTAACTGGCGCGGCTTCGCCGCACCAGTCAAAATTTACCGGAATTTTTTCAAGCGAGCCTTCTGGGGGGGGTGCAGCACCCCCCCTACAACCCCCCTCGGGACGCCCCTGGGTGCCACAAGTCCGAAAGAAAAAGTTAATTCGATAGCAATCGATTATATGAGTAGCGGAGCAACAAAGTAACACTTTTTCATCGGATCTTCAGGCATATTTAAAGTTTAACTGAAAAGCCAACTTATTTGTGTGTCATTTAATTGGGTACACTGAATTATTTGGATTCTGCAAAGGGATTTTTTGATTTCCACTATCTGCTCTAGTTATGAGGCTCGGAATATCTCCGGCCGTCCCCACAGCGGAAATTCTACAATGACGCGGGAAATTTTAATCTCAACACAAATGCGGCTTTTCAGTGGGCAGTGGTGAGATCGCTGAAGATTGCTTAGAACAAAAAAAATTGATAACTCTTTCTCGTAAGGCATACAGCAAAAATACAAGCGCATAGAGGCACCACAGATCACACGGAAATTCCACTATTTGAAAATGGATTATTCGTGAATAGCGGAACAACGAAGTAACTCATTTTCAGCGGGTCTTCAAGCCAATTTAAGTGAATAAGTGATGGGTAACTAGATTGTCCTATCCTAGCCCTTTTCGGTTAAACTTTAAACTTCAAAGGACCCGTCGTACCTATACTGCAAATACAACTTACTTCCGTTACTGCATTTGTTAACTCTTAGAACCGGAGACCCCAATTTCGTATGTTACATTCTGAACTCGCTAACGACTCCTCATTAATCTTTGCGTTTGCCATGATTAACTATTTTCTGTCTTCATTATAGGCGTTTGTTCGTGCTCCCACAAACAGGTTGTGGGTCGATTGTGGCTCGAAAAGAGCGTTTCTGCGGCCTTTCGTGCGGCCCACAAGTATGTTTCCGCGACCAACAAGATTTTCGTGGCTCGCTTTGTGGCTCAAATTCGACAAACAACTGCCGAGGTGATTGTTGATTTTGAGCGTGTTCCACCCTACTTACCGTAGTTACTACGGTATTTACCGTAGTTACTACGGTATTTACCGTAGTTACTACGCTAGGCTGGAACGCTTTTTTATTTTTTCGGTCAAATATCAGGCCGCGGGCTGAACGGACCAATCACGTTGCAGAAATGCGTAGTTACTACGCTCCCGAGCGTGGTAAGCAAATAATAAGTATTAGTTACTATTTTGAGAAGGTTGGAACGGTTAGCGTAGTAACTTTTCGTGAGGCTGGAACAGAAATAGTAACTAATAGTTACTATTGGTAGACGGGTGGAACACGCTCTTTATGGCTCGATTTTGGCGGGAAATTCAAACTTAGCAGCGAAATAACGTCAAAACAATAAATTAAAACTTTCTCAAGTATGTGAACATAAAACTGAAGATCCTTTTTGCACGGAATGGTAAAGACGAAAGCCTCGAGTTCCATTTATTGAGATTTTTACATGATTTTTATTTGCATATTCAGACATTTGAATTTATCGCCCCAAAAATAGACAAAACGGCGTTTCCGGGAGTTTCAACTTGTGGCTCGACTGTGTGGCACACAATCGTGTTTCCGCAAAAAACAGTCAGAAGTGTGTGGCCCACAATTGTGTCACGGAAAAACGCCGTATGCCTTCGACAAGTGTTCGCGTATCCTGCTACTGATGCGTAAGACCGGTTATCTGAATTTTGCCGAGTTTCTGCTAGAAGTCAATGGATCTGGAGAAAAGGCTTAAAACAGCCAAAGCCGTTGGTAATTTGTTAAAAGCAGAGCCTAATTTTACAGTATTCAGATAGCTCTGCATACTGGAACATAAACAGTAAATACTTCGAGGTGTGCTTTAACTATCGATTTGGGGCCCATAAAGGTCACCACACTTGAGTGCTAGTTAGTTACTTACATCCACGATCAGGGGAAACAAAATAATTCCCAATCCAAGTAACATTTTCGGACCTCGATTCTCCTTGCAGTCAAGGAAAACTGGTACATCTGTTTAGCCAAACTTGTCATGTAACGACCTTCAAATATCCTTATTCTGCAGTATGGGCAGTAAAAAGAATTTTAAGAGCAAGGAAACAGATATGTGAATATTGCTAGAAGGCGTCGAAAGAATTTAAACTCTTGATTCCTTGATGTATAATATAACGAGTAAAGAAGAAAATGCACAACTGTACACACACTGGAAGGAGGGCCCGCCCACATATCTTCTTCGTTAATTTTTCGGGATCCCAAACAAAAGTGAGGGATAGGACAAACCTCCGCGAAAAACGAGGAAAGGCAAGACCCCTGTTCAGATTGTCTTCTTCTTCCTCAAGACAAGACTCCTGTTCTGGTGTAATTTTTCTTCTTCTTCTTCCTTGACACGTTGACACGAGCCTTATTCTGCAACTTTAACCTCATCGACGAACAAGGCTCCGACCAATACTTAGTGTTGGGCGATATTCGATACGATAATCGAAATATCGATATTGACTTTCCAAATATCGATATTTTCGATATTTGCATTTCGATGTGCAATCGTTCTAATACTCGGGATTTTGAGAATAAAAGAACGATAGGGATTTCAAACTTGAGTTCGATTAGGGAAGAAACACGACTGGGAAGGAAAAACGTGCATATGCGTACTCTTTCTTGATGGGAATGTTTGATTTTGTTCTTTTAATTCCATTTTATTTTTGTTAATTTTTTTTTCCATGAAAAAAGTGTAGCAGTATACAGAGCCGTTACTAGCTAAAATGTTTGGGGGGGGGACAAGGTATTTACCGACTGGCTGGTCATTTTTACCGACTGTTTTTGTGGATGATAATTACTATTATTGAGAAAAAAACGACTGTGTTGACGAAAAATCGGCTGATTTTAAGAAAAAATGACCAATTTTAAGAAAAAATCGACTATTTTTACGAAAAACCGACCGTTTTTAAGAAAAATCGTTTTTTTTAAGAGAAAACGACTATTTCTAAGAAAAAAATCGACTGTTTTTACTAAAAATCGCGGCGCTTTGCGCCGACTCGGCTTTTTTTACCGACTGGCCGACAACATTGGGGGGGGGGCGTCCCCCCCTCCCCCCCTTAGTAGTGACGGCTCTGGCAGTATAAACAGTTTCAAGTTCGCCAAATATCGGTTTACGCGATTATCGAATTTAAAAATATCGAAATATCGATATTCCTCAATATCGCCCAACACCTCATGACTAAGTCCGAAACACGCCAGTGAACCTCGGGAAGAACGAGAAACGTCACCCAAACGAATCCTCAGAATTGACTCAAATCCTACGTAAAACCATCACCAACGTTTTCGCTCGATTCTTCATCGGCACACAGAATTAGTCACCAAGCGTATTACACCGTATATCATCAATTTTTGGGCATGGTACCCCCCATACAAGTCTGTTGAATTGAGAATATGAAATTTGCTTTTCAGACAATTCTTATCCACCATGTCCTTGCTGCAAGGCACGGTGCCCGAATGTTCGAGCACCATGCCTATACGCTAAGGCATTCCCAGACGTTGGGCACCATGCTACAAAATTCAGGATTTGGGTATGACTGTTCATACCTAGATATGACGTCGCAAATTTGTCAGTCGATCTGTTATCGAGACAACTCAAACATAGGTTGAGACCTCTATATTGTGCATATTCTCGACAAGTAAGTGAATATTATATTCCAGTTTGCCGGCTGGAGTCCCCAAAAGCGTACCTTTTAGCATATTAAAGATGTAGGCCGCTGGGCATTTGGGAATAGAGTGGCCGTCACGTGGAACTCACCTACCATACGATGTAGTGTAGTCGGTACGGAGACGGTAAACGAATTAAAAAAGCTCAACTGGACGACATCTTTTCGGTCTCAAATTTCCGTAGAGAATTTTGATTCAGCTGTCTGGCACACAAATTTTTGTGAAGAGACGAGAAACATTTGTCCGTTTCTCCCTGGACAGGAATATTCAAGCTACGACGAAAGTCATTTGCCTCCAGCCCGTACGGATATTTCCCGCCTGAAATCGACACAGACAAAGTGAAACAGATTTCTAATCGATTTTATGTTAGAATTCCGGTCGAAATCGTTCCACCAAATCCACCGAGGCCGAAATATCCGAGGAAGAAACCAACCTGAAGTCGGGTCGAAATCTGTTTCACTTTGTCTGGGTCGATTTTAGGCGGGAAATTTCCGTAAGGGCGATAACACAAGGATGCGCAGTTTCAACAGATAACACTGGTATGATTTTGCAAATGTTACGCATTGAATGTTATTCATACAAGAAGAGCCGAAACACCGCATCCCCTTACTTTTTTGTTCATCATCATGATATCGGAAACAAGTTAGCAGATGTTTTTTCGGGTCTTCTTTGCGATTCTTGTTGCGCATAACGTTTGCATAATCATAACTGATAGCATCCCAAGTGTTATCTGTTGAAACTGGGCATCCTTGCGTTTTCTGTTACAAAAGTTCTGACAGTGTTGCAGAGCTTGCTGGGTAAATTATGCCGGACTCTCTCGTCAAGGTCGGCGTTTTGATATAGGGAATAGCAGTGACACCTTCTCTACCTAATTCATTTCACAAGCCCACCCAACAATAAAACCACCCAAGGATGTCAGAACCGAAACTGCAGAGCAAAATAACACTAGGGAGTAGCGCCAAGACCTATGCTTTCCATGCTTGGGAAACGGGCCATACTCATAGCACCGCACACTACTCTTGAGACATTTAAAGCGAAACAAGCTTGCGGGGCTAGAGATTTCTAATAAAGCTAAGATGAGGTCTGCACACATCGAGGAAACTGGGGAGAATGTATCTTTTTGTGCTCTCTTCAGAATATGAAGTTACTGGAGGGAGCGCTGGTGCACGACCGATTGAGTTTTAATAGGAACGTTCACTATCGCTAGTGGTGCTAGTGTCGCTGCTATTCGAGTGCGTGTCACTTTTTTTAAGTCTTGGCGCTACTCTCTAGTGTTATTTTGCTCTGCGAAACTGAAACCTTCTTACCAAATAATATGAAAAAAACTTCGTTTTCTAAAAGAGTTAAAGAGGCTGCGTCCCAAAGTCGAACCTTAAAACGTACAGGAATTAGGAGAGGCATTTGGGGGGCTGCCGCCCCCCAAACCCCCCGCTTTTAAAGACTCTTTTGTACAGGTTTTTTGTTGTGATAAACAACCCCTCGCTCTTGGCCTCTCCTAATTCCTGTACGTTTTAAGGTTCGACTTTGGGACGCAGCCTCTTTAACTCTTTAAGAAAACGAAGTTTTTTTCATATTATTTCTGTACGTTTTTCTACAATCCATGGTGGATGTAAGTTAATAATTCCTGTACTACTCGTACAGGAATTAGGAGAGGAAGTTGGTTGGCTGCCGCCCCCCAACCCTCCCGCTTTTAAAGACTCTTTTGTACAGGTTTTTTGTTGTGGGGGGCTGCCGCCCCCCTAACCCCCCGCTCTTGGCTTCGGAAAAATTTAAGGTAATTTTTCTCAAATAAAAATTTTACGGATTAAGACAGAATTTTTTGAAGCTTGCAGTCAGTCTCACCATGTCGAGCTGATCATTTTGATGTACTTGAATGTTGAAATTCGTAACTTTTAAGAATTTCAAAAATTAACATGGGCTCTTATGGGGAAATGGGGTTTTTCTAAGCTAGAAAATCGGGGGGTTAAGATTTTCCGACGAAACTTTCCAGGAAAATTACTCGGAGAATTCCGCGTCGAATGAGTCTTCGTACACCCAGATCCGATGTCGGCTGTGACCTGTAGGCGTGGCAGAAAAAAAACATAAGGAGAACATGAACATTAAGTGGCTATGCGTGGTTTCTGGAAAACAGGGAAGGAGTTATCGGATCGAGCTGAAATTTCGCGGATAAGCTCCTGGGCCCTAGGGGACCTTAACTTGTGAATTTCAGCCCGATCGGACAACGTTAAAGGGGGGGTGGGGTTGGGGGGTCGAAACTTTCGGCCAGATTTTCCCCATGAAGGAAAAGTCGGAGGGGGATGAAATTTGGCAGGTTTCTTAGTTGGAGCTCGGGCTACGAAATGCATCCCTCCCCATCCCTCTGCGACCACTGGAACCGAAGATCGCTTAACATTGTCGTGGTTCGCCTCTTTAAAGAGGCACGAGTGTGCCTCCTTGATCCGGTCCGGTCGCCAACAAGCCTGCCAAGTTTCAGCGCCCGAAAGCCCCGAGCATCGAGATCGTGGGATCAACCGACAGACCGACATGCGATTGGTCACTGTCAGGAGTTTCATAGCAGATAACACAAGGATGCGCGGTTTCAACAGATAACACTTAGGATGTTAGCTTTTGTGATTTTCTAAAGTTACGCATTGAAAGGTTTTGTATCTGTATCTGTTTTGTATCTGCTGAAAGGTTTTGTATCTAATTGTTTGTCATAATGGTATCGGAAAAGTCGGCAGATGCTTTTTGGCAGTTCCTGGCAATGGCTGTTGCGCATAACATTTGCGAAATCATGAGAGACAACATCCCAAGTGTTACTTCTTAAAACTGATCCTTGTGATGAAATTTCTGACAGTGTTGTAAGGAAATCCAGGGACAAGCGCCGAAACGCACTTTTACGAGATGAGACTCGAGACGAAAACTGAAAACTTCTTCACCTTTCAAACACAGTTCAGGGGATCCAAATTCAATATAGTCGGTCTATATTGTAAAAATTTATCCAAACTTAAAACAGATTTCCTAATTATTGTCCGCAGTTAATTTCCTGCGAGGGATTTTCGACCCTTTCTGTTTCGGCGATTTCGTTTCTTTAGCGTTTTCCTTTTCCTCGCTTAGTCCATTTACTTTTTTGGCGCTCTTTTCAACGTCACTCTTGACCTTCTTTTTGGAAGACTTTTCGACATCGTCGGACTCTTTACTTTTCCTTTTTGGCGTAACCGACTCACTCTCTTGCACTTGTTCTTTGTTTTCCTTTTTCTTGCTCTTTTTGACAGACTGAGCATTCTTTTCTTTTTGGGCAGCTGTCGTTTTGGGGGTCTTCGGAATTCCATTGCTTAGGGCATTTTCATCTTTCAGTTCAAGCGTCTTTTTGCCCTTCTTTTTGGCCGACTTGTCCTGGGTCACCGTTTCGGTCTTCTTCTGAGGTGTTACACTTTCTGATGTTTCCATTTCTACTTCATCAGTGTCAATGCTGGCTTCTATGTCACTTTTATTTTTCTTTGCTGATTTTTCGCCTTCTTTTTTCTCCTTTTTCTTTCTGGGTGTGACAGGTTCAACAGCTGCTCCTTCCTCGTCTGTAGTCTCTTTATTCTCCTTTGCTGCTTGTTTGTCTGCTTTTATTTTCTTCTTGTCCTCCCTGATTTTCTTGATTGTCTGTCGTTTCTTCTTCCTCTTTTCAGCGTTTCTTTCTGCTTTCGTCTTCACAGGACCAACGGGGGTGGCAGCTTTCTCACCTTTCGGCAATGTGCTAGAACGGATATGCACATTAAAGGACATATCGTACATATTCTGCCTTTTATATAATCCCTATCACCCCTATGGAGTTAGAAGGCTCAGAAATCGTCAACCTTCGTTATTGTTTCATTTTGCAGCTACGATCATTTTCGACCGAGCCGAGTTTGCAAGTGGAAGCGCAAACTTTGCCGAAAGCTTGAGAAGGTCCGCCAAGAACTCTTTCAAGAGAAAACTTCAAAATCTTATTTTTCATTCTGGAAGACACGGCTGCTGTTTTTGCTGCTTAATTGGATCGTTGAGATGGTAGAGATTTTTCCGCATTCGATATTCTCCAAAAGCTCTTCTCTACAGCAAAACCAAAATCAATCAGAATACGGAAAATCCTTTCCCTCACTGTCAGAAGTTTCATAACAGACAACACAAGGATGCGCGGTTTCAACAGACAATTCGTAACCGACAACACTTGGGATGTTATCTGTTGTGTTTGTGTTCCTGGAAGAGCCCGAAACCCGCAAAAAAATCTGCTGAATTTTCGACATCGTGACGACAAATAAAAAAGTCAGCAGATGCTTTTTTGGTGTTGTCTGTTATGCATTGTCTGTTGAAACTCCGCATCCTTGTGATGTCTGTTATGAAACTTCTGACAGTGCTGTCAAAGATCCAATCGAGCAGCAAAAACAACAGACCTGTCCAAAACGACATCTCAGCACCAGCTTCAACTCCCAGCAACTAAACTGACCAAAATCAGATACTTACAGTTAACAGAATATTTATTTATTTTATCACAGGTTCGTTATAGCTTGAGCCTGAAGAGGACCCTTGCCTAGACGGGACGAAGTATGTCTAAAATAATACAGCTGACGTATCCGTTCAACGCAGTCAAATCAGTACGATTTACGAGAAGCCTTCTGAAGGAAAAGTCGGTAAAAAAAAAAAAAAATGTCCAAACTGATGAGTCAATTGCCAGGACCAGGCAAAAACTGACTGCCAGTGTCCCTCTCGGACGGACGCACGGACGACGGTAGACGCTCCCATTAAAGTCCGTATGAAAACCTAGACAGGCTAGTCCTTCAATCAAGAAAAAATGTGAACGGGTGGTATTGATTCAGTCCATATTTTACACATCATTTTAACTCAGTTTGATTTTACATTACTATATTACTTTTTAACTCATGCATTGTTTTTTTGTACCGCAAAGAACTCTCGCGAAAAATAAAACAGGTTGAACTGACCCAATTGGCATTGTAACACGAGTAAATTGTACATAGTGTATGTGTTGGTTTCATTTTGTTTCGACTAAGTTTTTATGAAACCCAAACCGTATTTAAATCGTATAAAGTAATGTAAGTAATATATTATGTAAATTAACAAAAATGCTATGTACTCGTATATCAGTGTATCTCTGTGACTCTGTTGACATTTCCGACGCTCTTTTTCTTAAAGGACACCTGAACAATGAAACCATACTTGAACACACCATGGAGAATGCATTTACAGACATGGCCACGGAGAGCATTCTTCTCCTGAGCGTGACGTTTTCAAAATAGGGATGTTCGTTTCTGGAGGTTTGCACATGCAGACTCCAAGACAAAAAGCGCAATTCATTCAAATCTTGTACAGCGCTGGCCGGATCGTATTGGAATTTCTTCTAGATATTCCAGAAGAAGGGTTGATTGGAGACATTTGTTCATTTCTAAAGTTGTTCGGTACTGAAATAAGGACAGATGCAAAATGGAGCAAAAATCATAGCTTGGAAACACTATTTCGAATTTGGATTGGGTTTTTGCAGGCAATGTTAACGGAAGTCATACAGATAGGGGTGATACTTGGTACTCTTCATTCAGGTGTCCTTTAACGAAGAATTTTGGGAAAAATAAAGTGAATTTAACTGAATTGTCATAAAGAGTCGATCCAGCTTCTCTTACACTGTCAGACGTTTGATAGCAGATGGCACCTGTTAACGTATCCTTATATTAAGAAGTTTGTGGGAAGACTGTCTTATAGATAAGATAACACACAAGTTCACATCCTTGTGATGTTATTAGAATATATCTGTTATGACCCTTTTAAGTGTTATGCTCTGAGACAAAACTTCTGTTATGACCCTTTTAAGTGTTGTTTTGCGAAAAGATTTTATTTAAAGGAGTCACAACAAATTTATTCTCATAACGGTTAACACAATGATCCGCAATTATGTGCTATCTGTAATCAAACTTCTGACAGGTACAGAAATGTAACGATTTCTCACCCATCAATCAACTCTTTTAACCATATAATTTTGTTGTTGTTGTATTGAATATTGCTTGAGCTCAAGCTGACTACGAATCATATTTGATAGTGCAAAACAGATAAGGCAGCTGAATTTTATTAGAGCTATCTTTCGGCCCTTCTTGGCAAGGGTCCTCTTCAAGCTCAAGCCGTTCGAGATGGAAAATTAACTTATGGAAAAACTAGAAGTTCAGCAAGTTCATTTTCGAGCTTGAGCGGCCTAAGCCTGAAGAGGACCCTTGCCAAGAAGGGTCGAAATATAGCTCTAATAAAATTCAGTTGGCGAATCCGTTTTTCACTGTCAAATATGTTGTTGTATTCACGTCAGCTTAAATAGTTCACACGACTTAGACTGCCTTTTCTAGTTGTAAACCTTTAGGTGCGATCACTGACCCAGTGTTGCCAGATCGTGTCGCGGCCTCTGAAAAATACGCCAAAATACGCCAGAAAAATTCGGACCTCCCAAAAACTCAATGACAATTTTCTGGGGGTTCTGTGTTGATAGCACAAAACCCCAAAAGTTTTTCAGCCTTCGGTCGCAATGATTAAAACGACGTAGAAAGAGTCGATTTTTTCTGAAAAACAGCCGGTTTTGGTAAGGACAGTCCATTTTTCACATTACGCCAAAAAATACGCCAGTTAAAAAGAAAAACAGCCACGTTTTACGCCACACGCCAGTTGAGAAAATATTCACGCCAGTCTCCGACAAAATCCGCCAGTTTGGCGTAAAATCCGCCAATCTGGCAACACTGCACTGACCAGACTATGCGAAACAAACAACCTTTCAAGAGTTTTTAGTTACCTGTTTTTCTTGTCGTATTTCAATCCAAACTGCGTCATAAGCTTCGAAAAGGCTGGACGAGCATCTTTCGTCACGGATACCGTCTCATTGTAGACTTCAACGGATTTCTTCAGCTCTTCAACCAACTTGTCAAAGCTACTGACTGTCTTTACTTTGGGGCTGATTATGTTCAGAATTTCGAACATTTCATTGTGTTCAGCCTTGCAGAACTCAGCTGTCGAAAGGGTCTGGAAATAAGATGATAAATGATGTCAGATTCGAAATTTTCCAGGATTGTAAAAAAAAAAAAAAATCACTTGACCCTATAGGATCAGAAGTTTCATAACAGATAACGCAAGGAATGCGCGGTTTCAACAGATAACACTCAACATTCTCTGTGAACTCAGGTTTAGCCGAGTGATTGACCCCATTTACGCTCCAATTCAGATTGAGGATCTTTGTATGTCCCCTGTTTGTCGTGAGTGAATCATCTTTCCGATACTTTCGGTCACGATTGGGGGGGGGGGGGCACGTTATTTGCTCGATCGCCGACCTTCAGAAGTTTCATAAGAGATAACACAACGATGCGCGGTTTCAACGGACAACACTTGGGATGTAATATGCTGTCGCGAAAAACGTTGCAGAACAAGCATTGCCAGGAAGAGCCGAAAAACCGCCAAAAAAGCATCTGCTGAACTTTTCCGGTATCACGACGACAAATAAAAAAGTCAGCAGATGCAGAAGATCGGCTCTTCCTGGCAATGCTTGTTATGCATAACATTTTTCGCGACAACATTACATCCCAAGTGTTGTCCGTTGAAACCGCGCATCCTTGTGTTAGTAACGGAAAGATGATTCACTCCCGACAAACAGCGGCACGACATACAAAGATCCTCAATCCGAAAGGAACAGTAAACGGGATCAATCACTCGGCTAAACCCGAGTTCACACAGAATGCGACGTTTGCTTTGTGTTTTGGAAGAAGCTGAAAGGTTCAACGGAAATAACTGCGTCGAGACGTACCCCTTTAACTCCAAATACAGCGTTTTAACTTAAACACTCCGCATCTGAACGCAGAAACGCAGTCTGAGTGAATCAAGATACATGTCATACCCGAGCCATCCGAGGATGCCAATAAGGATGCCAATATTGCTATCAGGTACTGAGAATCGGAAACAGTGTTGCCACCTTTCTCTGATGGAACCTATGACACTCTGGCGCCAATTTGGTTCTTTTACCAGTTTCAGCAAAAAAAAAGTTCCAGTTTGCTCTTATAGAAGGAGATAATAATCGTAAAAATCAAATAAAACTTCTTTTCCGAAACAAGTTGCCTTGAAATTGGCCAAAATGCTTTGAAATTGCAGAATTTGTGACATTCTTTGCTTAAGTGTTATTTCCTGTGACACATTTTTTACAGCTGTGAATCTGGGGAGAAGTCTAAAATCTGTGACAAATCGCAGAATTCTGCGACCAGTGGCAACACTGATCGGAAAAATACTTTATAGAAAGATACCTACACGAAAAATACTTTTTAACAGGAAGAAAGACGGTGCGGGGGAGACGGCGAATTCGACCGAATTCCTCCTCCAACGACAGGCGCTTTCGCATTTGAGGGACAAATCTATTGGGGGTGGTTTGGTTTTTCTTCCCGGTATTACGGAATCCAATTGTGGAAAATTCCGATATGTACAGAGAGCACTTAAATTTCGTATAGACAGATTGGTTTAGATTAGGGAAGGTGTACCCGTTTATTTTTATTTGTTTTAAATGTTTTCTTTTTTATGGCACTTGCAGCTTCGCTCAAGTGCCATATACCGATCACCTTTCGGTCGGTCGGTCGGTCGGTCTGTCCACTCATCTCGAGTTCGGGCACTTCCAGATGTGCTAGGACGATGAAACTTGGCAGGAAAATCAGGGACCTGACCAAACTAACCTGGAAATAATCAGTTTCCCGATCCGACCATCTGGGGGGGGAGTGGTGGGTCGGGGAATTCTGAAAATTAAGTGGTTTTTGTCACACTTTTTCGAGTTGGGGTACTTCCAGATGTGCTAGGACGATGAAACTTGGCAGGAGCATCAGGGACCCGACCGGACTAACCTGGAAATAATCAGTTTCCCAATCCGACCACCTGGGGGGGAGTGGAGGGCTGGGGAATCCGGAAAACTAGAGTAGTGTGTAACTTTCGAACGGGTGGTCGGATTGGAATGAAACTTAATAACTGAATAAATGGCATACCTCTGATGTCCCATTTGAAGTCCGGACCGGATTCAACAGCTATGGGGGAGTTGGGGGGGGGGGAGACCGGAAATCTCGAGAAACGGTTAGAATGGAGGGATCGGAGTGAAACTTGCTGGGAAGAACAAGCATCTGCTCCAGATAAATCGTTTATACATTTGGACTGGATCCGGATACTAGGGGGGGGGGGGGTGGAGGGGAGTTTCCCGGAATTCCGGTAATGGCGGTTTTGGGGATTTTCACGACGAAACTTGGTAGGCGAATCAGGGACCCGATCCAACTGACTTATAAATACAAATGTACATGATCCGATAGTCGTGGGGGGAGTAGCGGGAGGGGGAATCAGGATTATTGAGTCATGCGTAACTTTGGAACGGTTGATCGGATTTGAGTGAAATTTGATAATTGATCAGAGGACATGTCTCTGGTGGTCTTTGTCATGTCCGGACCGGATTTGACCGACAGCTATGGGGGAGTTGTGGGGGGGGGAGACCGTAAATCTCGAGAAACGGTTAGAATGGAGGGATCGGAGTGAAACTTGCTGGGAAGAACAAGCATCTGCTCCAGATAAATCGTTTATACATTTGGACTGGATCCGGACACTAGGGGGGGGGGGGGTGGAGGGGAGTTTCCCGTAATTCCAGTAATGGCGGTTTTGGGGATTTTCACGACGAAACTTGGGAGGCGAATCAGGGACCCGATCAAACTGACTTATAAATACAAATTTACATGATCCGATAGTCGTGGGGGGGGGGAGCGGGAGGGGCAATCCGGATTATTGAGTCATGCGTAACTTTGGAACGGTTGATCGGATTTGAGTTTTTGATAATTGATCAGAGGACATGTCTCTGGTGGTCTTTGTCATGTCCGGACCAGATTCGACAACAATGAGGGGGGGGGGGGCGAAAAATACGTGACCGGCTCAGACTGGGGAGATCGGGATGGAACTTTGTGGGAATGATAAAGAGATGCTCTGGATAAATCACTTACAGAACCGGATTGGCTCCGGTGGCTGTGGGGGAGTTTGAGGGGGGGGGGGGTCCGGAATTCCGGTGATCGCGTTTTAATGTACTTCCAGATGTGCTAGGACAATGGAACTGGGCTGGAATATTAGAGTTTCGACAAGACTGGCTTTTGTCTCAATAGTTTTTCTTACAGATGAATTTCTAGAGCCTATAAAGTGCGTATCATTACAGCCAAGTTCTAAAACAAAATTATTTTTCTCTAGCTCCCTTAAACTGCGCATCTGAACCGCAAAGGTAACCTTAAAAGTAGCCTACTTTTGATTAAACACTACATCTGAACCCATGCAAGTGCCATATGAGCTTACAGCTCTTGTTGTATGGCCTTTTGGCTAAATAAACATTATTGACCAGAAGCCAAACTGCTACTGTGGGCTGAAAACCAGAACGAGGAGTATCGCAGTTCTATCGTTTGTACCGCAGACTATGTTAATATCCTGAACTGCCAAAGGGAAGTTTAGTTATATATTTACACAAATATGGTCCAGGTGTGTTTTTAATACGTGAAGGATAATGTATTGGTTGGTTATTACGATTACCCTGCAGCATTACGGACGAACAAATGGAACTGACCTCGGCTGAATGCTGGTAAATCTTCTCCACAAAATTCCCCGGACTCTCCAAACTCTCCGAAATGAGGGAAGCGTTCCTCGTGGCATTCTTGACCATTTGAAGGAGCGTAAGCCGTTTCTGTTTCCCAAGTTCAGTGTTGTTGAACGACACTTCAATCAGTTTATCCATAACCTCTTGACGCATTTTAGACGGGAAGTCTAGCGACTTGTAAATGAAGTGCGTTGGGACTACGGTGCTCCTAGAAAAGCGAAGCGCTGGATCAGACAACCATGGTTCTTCCTGATACTCGACATCAGTGGCGTCACTACTGGGGGGGAGGGGGGACGCCCCCCCCCCCAATGTTGTCGGCCAGTCGGTAAAAAATAGCCGAGTCGGCGCGAAGCACCGCGATTTTTAGTAGAAACAGTCGATTTTTTTCTTAGAAATAGTCGTTTTTTCTTAAAAACAATAAAAAACAGTCGTTTTTTCTTTAAAATAGTCGTTTTTTCTTAAAATCAGCCGATTTTTCTTCAACACAGTCGTTTTTTCTCAATAATAGTCGTTTTTATCCGCAAAATGGTCGGTAAAAATGACCAGCCAGTCGGTAAATACCTTGTCACCCCCCAAAACATTTTGGCTAGTAACGCCTCTGCTCGACATGCATCAGAACTAGTTACAGAAACGAGACGTCTCACGTCATCTGGTTTTTTAATCAAATTTACCGGTCCCAAAATACTGAATTATCTGTCAAAGGCTTGAAAAATGCTAATAGCATACCAGAGTTCAAAAGTAAGATTATACGTTTCTATACTAGAAAATATTGAATTAGATCCTAACTTTTTGTACCGATAGTTCTCTATGTTTTGTTTTATCAATTTATGTTTGTTTTCCTTTCCCTCCTACTTCTTTTCTTTTTTCTTTCTTTTTCCTTGTATTCCTTTTCTTGACAAATGAGTGAATACTGTCACCCGTTACGGGCAATGCTCACTTAGGGTGTAGTAAGTTTACAGTGTCTGATTTGTTTTTTGTTAATAAATAAACTGAAACTTCATGTACAAAATACTGAGGACAGGACAGCAGCCTTCTTTCACGTAACTGACTGAACAAAAGGATATTTTTAAATAAAGACACACAATGTCTTTATTCAAATTGAAAGCACGGAGGAAAGTGTTGCAAAGGAATCAACACTAGTTGCGTTTTTGCAGATACCATGGTATCTGACACCACGGTCTAAAGTTGTTTTTGCAGTTATCGTGGTAACTGATCGTGGACAATCGTGGTATCTGAAAAAGTCATCTCACTTATAAATTTTTGTCGAATTGGTGGGAAAAAAGATTTGGTGACTGGATATCAGTTTTCTGTTGGGACGACTTCGAAAAGCGCAATTTTGACAATTGTCGTTTTTGCAGAGCAACCGTATATCAGATACCACGGTAACTGCAAAAACTCCTAATTGCAGATCCAGTTACCGTGGTAACAGATACCACGGTATCTGCAAAAACGCAACTACTGTAAACGTTGCCATTAAAGCTTAAATTTTAACTCAAATGCCAGCTTATTTTTGTATGTTGTATACCAAGAACAAATAAGCACGAGAACCTCCGTTCCTTATCTCTGATGTATATATATATCATCATATATCATATCAATATATTCCCGATGCAAACGAGTGGAGGTAGGAGCTACGCGGAACACCACAATTCGTTACCTCTACAAACAGCTATATGGCAGTAGAGCCCCGGAGAGGAAATTTTGAGTATCAGCCGATTGGTTGTTCACCATTGTGACATCACATATGACGCGCTGCAGAGCGGGTCCTGCACGCCTGCTACAGTTTTTCCTCTGATATGCGCAGCGGCGAAGAGGGAAGTAGACCGGTATCAACTCAAAGCTCAGCAAGTACCTCTAGCTCTGCTCAGTTTTGTCGGGGTATCCATAGTGGCTGCATGGGACCAAAGACGGAAGTTCTATTGGATTATTTATTCTTGGTTATTGTATTGTAAAATTATTTTAATTCAGTACAGGGATTTTTGTTTCACAACAGGTTTCTGGTAATGACAATTATAATATGGAGGCAGTGTTGCCATTTTTCTTTGAAGGAGCCTTACTTTTGGCCACAAAAACATGTGACCATTCTGGCGCCTACGAAACTGGGTCCTTTTACAGACTATTAACAAGAAATCTTGCGTTGTCATCTTCATAATTACATACCTCATCTGTTTGGCTTCATTTTTGTATTTACTGGTGGGGAACCGGTCGCAGAACTCGGGTTAGCTTTGTTGAAGAAATCGAAAATCTGATCAATCGCAGAATTCTGCGACCGGTGGCAACACGGCATGGACGACGGCTCGACGAAAATCACTGGTAGACCGCGCAATTTGAATTTTAATCGATGTCGTGGTTCTTCATTTTGTAAATAGCAAACGACAGAAAATCTAAGACGCTGCTAGAAGTCCGATCGAAAGGAGGATTACCTGGTTCACTAGACTAGACCACGAAATTTGTCGAGTCTTTCGTATTTGTTTCTTCTTTAACCTGCATCTATGCTCTAAAAAATTGTGGAATAATCTATTCATCCAACATTCATCCGCTAATTCAGCCAGCCCCGCCCCCGAATCCACAATCTTACACACGAATTCATATCTCAGATGAAAAAGCTCAACTTAAAATTCCTTAATTTTTCTGCATTTTAATCGTCGGTTAGTGCGTAATTAACTGTTCATCCATCCACTGATCCAAAAAGCCCCCCCCCCCTCCCGAATCCACTATTTTACGCATGAATTCACTCATTCTACTCGATCTGTTAGACCTCAGCTCAAGAAAATCGACATACTTTCCAGTGATAAAATCATCTAAGGTTCCGGTGAGGAGGTCCAGGATTTCGCGAGGTGCTTTCGACAATTTCTTCTTCTTCTTCGGCGTTTCAGTAGATGGTTTCTCCGTCTGAAGGGCCAGCTTCAACACGCAGCTGAAGGCAAGGGAGAGGCCTTCAGTAACATTGCTGGCATGTGCATGACCTTAGGAGAGAATAACCAGGTGAGAACCGCGTAGGACAGGAGAGTAGGAAAGAAAGGAGAAAGGTGATGGAACAAGTGATAGAAAAAATACTGAAGGAACAGCACAGTAAGCGTGCTACCACCTGATCATTTTCAGACAGGGGTTGACGGACTAAGTGCGGCTGGAACACCTGGTTATTTATTTATTTATCTGTAACCCATCAACTGGCCGAAGCCAACACGATGAAGTATAAAAAATAAAAAAAAAATAAACGAATGAGTAAACTAAGTAAACTGAAGTACACAAAAATAACAAATTCCAAATAAGCTTGAGTCATATCAGCTGGAAGGAATAATTTCAAGAGGCTCTTCACTGGTACTCGACGAAAAATTTGCGAGAAGTACTCGTATGGAGTTGTACGAAAAAGTAGCATGTAATAGTAACTGTTGCCACTGCATGCTACTACAGCAAGATTGGATGCTATCGGATACTACTACTCAGGATTAATCCAGTCGGAGACATGTTAAATCAAAGTATTCCATATCAATATATATCAATACATGCAAATTTACTATATATCAATACATGCAACTTTTCGTAGAACCAGCATACAACTACACAGTCAAGAATTTTTCATCGGGTAGCTAGTAGACCTCGTAAGCTCAATCACTATCGGACAGAGGAAACTGTAAGCAGGCTGTTTGGCACTACCACAACTGGCACACTTCACATTGACTGAGGTGCACGGGCTCTCACGGCTGGACTCGTCGCTCCCACCACATAGAGCATTTGACACTGTTCTTGCAGTCAGAGACCAAGTGACCGAACTCTTGGCCCTTGTAACACCGTTTTGGGCCATAGATGTACTTGAATGTTGGGAAGTAGTCGTAGTCAATTTGTAATGTAGTCTGGCAAATCTGTCTTTGCGAGTACGAATCATCCATCACTGTGCCACAATGTCAGAAGTTTCATAACAGATAACAGAAGGATGCGCAGTTTCAACAGACAATACTTGGGATGTAATCTGTTTTGAAAATGTTATCCAGTAAATGTTATGCATAACAAGCACTGTCAGGAAGAGCCGGAAAACCGCCGAAAAATTATCTGCTGACTTTGTTTGTCGTCATGCTACCAGAAAACCTCCTCCCAACCATCGAACCCTACAACAAAATAATTCGACTCCCGAAAGTACGAACAAATCTATACGGAAATTCGATTGTGTCCTTTTTCACCTGAGTGTTCCATGTGGAATCATAGAGTTTGTTATTTATATGTAAGAAATTGAATGTGCTATGATGGTTTTTAAATATACCCATCTCTCTCTCTCTCCAGAGATGGCCCCTAGACAATTAACCGATTGGGGGGGGGGGGACTTTTTGGTAATTTAGCAAAAAACGAACTTTATACTTTTATTTAGTTTTAAAGTGGATTGTTTTCACTATGTACCTGTTTTTTCTAAATCCAAAAATTCTTTCATACTACCTCAACATGCATCAAAGGAAATAGACAAGTATCAACTACAGATTTTCTGTTCAAGCTTAGTATGAGGATTCATTGGCGAAGTACAGGTCCAGTTCGTAGACGGGTCCTTTAATCCTATATTTAGAGGCAGAGGAGGGGTTTCGAATTTACGGTAAAAACATGTATGTTTTATAAGCTAATAAGAGATTCATTGAAGGGGTAAAGTAGTCCGCTGAATCCATATCTGGACTTAGCTTTCTTGCTGGAGAAATGATTCATAACGAATTCGGCCGAAACTGGAAATTTAGTTGAAGCTCAAAGTTGTTTCAGAAGTCGAATAGAAATTCGGTATCGGGGCAAGGAGACATGCTGAATACATTTTTGAACTTTATTTTAACAGTAAAAATCTTCAAGGAATCTGACGAAGACTGAATGGCGAAGACAAGACCCAATTGTCTGGATCAAATGTTTGATTCTTGGGATCCCATCGAAACCTTTGGTCTTGTTCGAAATGGCGGTTATAAATAATTACTTCCTTACTTACTATCCTCGCTAACACACAGATTTGCTGCCTGTACTGCTCTATGTCTTGGGCGAGTCTGGGCAGACTAGACAGATGATTTCATTTCAATCCGCGTTTGTATTTTGATGAAAAGTATTCAAAATCGTGAACTGTATACACAAAACTTATGTTAAACTGTGAACAGCAGATTGCTTCATTGATCCCCGAAATATCCAGCACAATTTTGTGTAAAAAGACATTTACGGATTAACAAACCGAACTGTAATTGTAAATGATTGGTTGTGTTATCTTTCTCCATCTCTTTTTGATGGAAGATCGTTCGCACACGAGTGGGGTTTTTCTTGTTAGTTTGTCCTTCTTTCTCTTTTTCTCCTCTTTTCTCCCTTTTTTCTTTCCTTTTGCTCTGTGTGATTTGATTCTATGAATAAGCTATGAATTAAAACTGAGCCCCACCCGCTGCCAGGCGGGTGCCTTATGGTGAGGCTGGAAGCAAAATGATGTATATTTTTTTGTTTATCAAACGAATTGACATTGAACTGAAAAATTTCCAGCTTTCAGGAGGATGACGACGTAGGCGAGAACTGTATCTGACCGTCAAAGGCAATTCTGGGTAGCTATTCAGTGCTCGTATCCTGAACATGAACGTATTGAGGGAACGATGGAAGACGTTTATTTCTTCCTCCCCTCCCGTCATCAGTACCTCGCTCTGACAGACACGCTGGTAGTCGCTTTTTCCTATGTCCGGCGCATTCGTTTGGTCAGTTTTTATTTACCAGTATTTATTTCGGGACTTCTTTGTGAACTGTATTGATGAATTTGCTGTTCCCTGATTTAATGCCCATTGCAAATAATCCGTATTTTTTCGACTGCTTTCTCTATCAGCAAACTAGTCTGCGAAATAGGTTAAGTAACTGAACAAAGGGAATGCAAAAAAATAGAGACAAGATAAAACGCGAAACTTGAACGCGGGTCATCCAGCTGGACTACCAATGACTTCATTGGGGAGAGTCTGAAGTAACGTATTATTTTAACAGTAGGAACGACTGCTATTAGATCACGGCTTAGAGGATTGCTGACCGAGAATAACAAAACTGAAATGAGTCCATCTCTCTTTTCGCTTCGTTCCTTTTTTCATGTTTCATCTATCGGTATTCTCAGCTTTGTTCATTTTTGTTGTTCTTCTTTATTTAATTAGCAAATAAAGAAGAAAAACAAAAATGGACAAAGCTGAGAATACCGATAGATGAAAGATGAAAAAAGGAACGAAGCGAAAAGAGATAAAGAATCATTTCAGTTCTGTTATTCTCGGTCAGAAATCCTCTAAGCCGTGATCTAATAGCAGTCGTTCCTACTGTTAAATTAATAAGTAACTTCAAACTCTCCCCAGTGAAGTCATTGGCAGTCCAGCTGGATGACCCGCGTTCAAGTTTTGCGTTTTATCTTGTCTCTATTGCATTCCCTTTGTTCATTTAATCAACCTATTTAGCTGACTAGTTTGCTGATAGAGAAAGCAGTCGGAAAAATACGGATTATTTGCAATGGGCATTAAATCAGGGAACAACAAATTCATCAAAACAGTCACAAAGAAGTCCCGAAACAAATACTGGTAGACAAAAACTGACCTAACGAATGCGCCGGACATGGGAAAAAGCGACTACCAGCGTGTCTGTCAGAGCGAGGTACTGATGACGGGAGGGGAGGAAGGAATAAACGTCTTCCATCGTTCCCTGAATACGTTCATGTTCACCATGTTCAGGATACGAACACTGAATAGCTACCCAGAATTGGCTTTGACGCCTACATCGTCATCCTTCTGAAAGCTGGAAATTTTTCAATTCAATTACAATTCGTTTAATAAACAAACAAATAGACATAATTTTGCTTCCAGTCTCACCATAAGGCTCCCGCCTGGCAGTGGGTGGGGCTCAATTTTAATCCATAGCCGGTAGCAAGACCAAGACAGGCCTTAATTTGCTCTTGCTACCGGAAGATGTAAGATTTGTGCGAGTTAGTTTGTTCATTTTTTTTATTTTGTGTGCACTCAAGCTCAGCTCTCAGAAACGGAATTTTTGTACGATCGTAATAAAATACTCATGAACCATCTGCTAGTACGCGGGGGGGGGGGGGGGGGGGGGGTAAGATACCGCCGAACTTACTTTTATGAGTCATCTCAATGAGCTGCTTTATGATATCAAGTAACAGCGTTGCATCCAGCTCAACGGACGAATCTTTGGGCTTCCAGTCTCGAAGGGATCGCAAAGCGTTCCTGGAAAAAAACAAATAAAATAAACAAATAAATAGATTATGTCTTTTATTGGTGAGCACACGAATGTTCAAATTCAGTTTAAGGACCAGTGAACTTGCATAAGTTTTTGGGTGAATGGACAGGGAATGAAGAATGAATGTGAAGAGTCACGGGGAATAGTTGTTTTGGAATATAAGACAGTTGGAGAGGTTGCTCAGGGTAGCCCTTAGCCCAAAAGGATAATGTTAATAGGGGGTAATTTAGTTTGCTATCATAGTAATTTATTTTTTATGCATTTACAAGGGCCGTCAGCTCTTAGCGTTAATACAATATGTTGTCATCTTTAATCACCAACTGGCCGGCCATTAAAATACAAGAGCTGGAAGCTCATATGGCACTTGCAAGGCTAGGTCAGAGGGAAAGTAGGAATTCGTCAATTCGTGGGTTTGTTTTGATCATCTGTAAGCAAAACCCTTGAGATAAGAATGATCACGGGTCCTTGGAAATCACGAGACTGTATCGTTTGGCAATGCATTTGGCTGTGCGCACTTTAAGGGCGCTAGAACATCATCTGTAATCAAAACTCTTGAAGCAAAAAAGATGATCACCAGGAGCACGAAAATGTTTATTTTATTCAAAAGTATTGTTTGTACTTTAAGGCATTCTGTTGTAAGAAAAACAAATGATCATGGGCTCATACGGATAACGAAAATGTATATTTTGCTTTAAAAAAATTTTGTACTTTGCGGTTAGCATTAGTACTTTAAGGGATGATCGGATCTGGGAACTAACTATTTCTAATCCAATCATGTCGAGTCTCTAATTTTCAAGCCAAGTTTCATCGTGCTAGCATATCTGGAAGTACCTTAACTTGCGATCACCGGAATTCCGGACCCCCCTATAACTCCACCACAATGCCCGAATCCGGTCCGGATCTGTCACTGATCTACATAGGGCTTGTGCTTGTTCTTCCCACCAAGTTTCATTCCGATCGCTCCACTCCAAGCATGTCACAAGGTTTCCGGACCCCCCTCCGACCCCCCCTAGCTTCATCGGATCCGGTCCGGACTTGAAATGGGACATCCGAAACATGTGGTCTTTCTACTTATCAAGTTTCATTATGATCCGACCACCCGTTCGGAAGTTATACATACCTCAAGATTCCGGATTCCCCCTCCCTCGACTCCCCCCACGATGGTCGGATCGGGAAGCTGACTATTTCCAGGTTAATCTGGTCGCGTCCCTGATTTGCCTGCCAAGTTTCATTGTCCTAGCCCACCTGGAAGTATCTTAACTCCGTATGACCGGAATTCCGGAACCTCCCTCCAACTCCCCCCACAGTGCACGAATCCGGTCCGGTTATGTCAGTGATGTACCTAGGGGTTGTGCTTGTTCCTCCCACCAAGTTTCATCCCGATCGCTCCACTCTAAGCGTTTAACATGATTTCCGGTTCCCCCCTCCGACCCCCCCCCCCACATTCATCGGATTCGGTCCGGACTTGATATGGGACATCTGAAGTATGACGTCTTTCCAAATATCAAGTTTCATGAAGATCTGATCACCCGTTCGAAAGTTATGCATGCCACTAAATTCCGGATTCCGGCTCCCCTCCCTCCCCCCACGATGTTCGGATCGGGAAAGTGACTATTTCCAACTTAATCAATTGGGGTCCCTGATATGCCTGCCAAGTTTCATCGTCCTAGCCTATGTGGAAGTGCCCGAACTAGCAAAACCTGGACAGACAGACCGACCGACCGACCGACCGACAGAAATTGCGATCGCTATATGGCACTTGGCCGAAGGGCAAGTGCCATAATAAACAACTCAAAATCAACAACTCAAATCCCGTGTCAAGCAATCACGGCGGTCTTTGGGAGCAGACGTAACACCGCTTCTGCCTTTCTTCCGCTAGGTACCCGGAGATACCGGAGATTTTGCAGCGGCAAGGAGAGATAGTCATAAGGCGTATTCACAAATTCCAAAGCAACAACAGAAGAGCGATATGAAGTGCAATCTCACAATATTGCGATTGTTTTCTACAAAAATTGAGATTTCTAACTAAAGACGTTTTTCCGCGGTACAGTTGTGGTCCACAAACTTCTGAGTGTTTTTCGCGGAAACATGATTGTGTGCCACACAATCGAGCCACAAGCTGAAACTCGTGGAAACGCTGTTTTGTCTATTTTTGGGGCGGCAATTTCCAACGTCTGAAAATATAAATAATTTTCAGATAAAATCTCTATAAATAGGACTTAAGCCTTTCGTCCTTATCATTCTCTGCAAAAAGGATCCTCTGTTTATGTCTAAATGCTTCAGAAAGTAGCTTATTTATTGTTCTAGCATTTAGCTGCTGAATTTGAATTTCCCACCAGAATCGAGCAAAAAATCGACAATCACCTCGGTAGTTGTTTGTCGAATATGAGCCACAAAAATCTTGTTGGCCGCGGAAACACACTTGTGGGCCGCAATAGAAGACCGCGGAAACACTATTTTCGAGCCACAAACTGTTTGTGGGAGCACGAAAAAACGCCTTAGAACAGGCAAAAAAGTACCGTTGTGGCAGTTCGGCAAGCCCCAGGGCACCCCCGCCAACAACGTTAAGTAAGAAAAACCAACCTTAGACGGTTTTGGAGCTGCGACTGCTTATTGCTCCGTACGGCTTCGCAGTAGCTATCGGCGAGAGGTGGAATGATCATCAAGATGTGCTTGTAGTCTGCGGTCTGGTTGATCGTAATCTCCACCAAATCTAATGCCCTGAAATACAGATTTTTAATAACAAGTGATGAGAGAAATAATCCTTTTATACAATACTTTATCAACCCTAGCAGAACCTATGTTTGGGCCAAGGCGGAATCTGCGTTGGCGGATCAATGCAACGGATCCTAATGGAAGGAACAAATTTACATAAATGTGCTTCTCATACAGGCCAGCAAGAATTTTCCTGCATGAGATAAAAAGGTGGTGTTGCATATTGATTTCGGGAGTTCGAGGATGTTTCTACGCTGCTGGAAAACCTTGTCAGAGCGAACCAAAAAACTAATGTACTTTATTCATAAGCCCATTGGATCATGTGCCCACAATCGTAGGGTATGTAATTTCTTTTTTAATTTCCCGATGGGACAACTCTGAGAAGACGCACCTGCATAAAATATAATAATAAGTATTCCTTCTGCCCAAGCTGACTGCGAATTATGTTTGGCGGCACTAAAGTCTGTATTTTTGGACTTGTTGACTGAAGTACTGTTGAATGTACTGTTGTATTTATGATACCGAAAAAATAATAATGGCTTTGTTGAGTCTGAAGGAAAGGGTTAATTTTGGTTTATATCATTGGAAATTTATTTGTAGATTTTTTGGAAATGGGTGGAGGCTATTTTGAGGGATACAAATTTTCGGGGAGGCACAGTATGGCACATACACGACTTTTTTTTTTATTGATATTTTCCTTTTTTCCTGTTTTTGGGTTTGTGTCAAGGTGAGTTCGAAGGAAAGGATTGACTTTGGGTTATATCAATGGAGATTTACTTGGTGGATTTTTTAGAATTCGTTTATTAGAAGTTGGTTGTCTTGTTGTATCTTTGTATTAACCACGGCCCGTTATGGCTTTTAGTGTTAACAAATATCTATCTACCTATAATTAAACACATATCCTAAAAGTCTTGGTTGTTGTGTGACATTGGCTTGGTCATTAATAATTAATTATCAGAAGTGATTTTATTCTTAGTTCGGAAGAAATTCAGAAGAAATTAAACTTCTTATTAAGAAAAGAATGAGGTTGTTCAAGGAAGGGAAGCGCGAGGAGGCAATTCAGCTGCGTAATGAAGTGAGAAAAAGGATTAAAGATGCCCAGAGTAAATATTACGAAAATGAAATTGATCATCTGTTAGAATCAAAACCAGCTCATTTTTTTCAAAGAATTAAAAAAATTAGTGGAAAACTTACCCCCACAGTTGAATTTATGAGAGATGAAACACCCACAGTCACAGCAAATGAATTAAATGTCCATTTTTCTTCTATAGTTCAAACTTATCCTCCCCTATCCCATCCGGTGAATGAATCTCACGTGTCAAATACCCAGGATAAGAAAACACCTAGTCCCGGTGATGGTAATTACGAAATCCCTCTAATAACTATGTCAGATGTAAGAACTCGATTGTCTAAACTTAAAAGAACGTCAGTAACCCCTTTTGACATCCCTGTTCAGTTGATTAAAGCTTTCTCTCCAGAGCTGTCTGTTCCTCTTACGAATATCTACAATAAAATGACTCACCTTGGACAATACCCCAAAAAATGGAAGATGGGATTTATAACCCCAATACCTAAAAAGGGTGGGTCTAATGATTTTTCGGGGGTAAGACCAATAACCGTAACGTCAATTTTTAGCAGGGTTTATGAGGGATACGTCGCTTGTTAGCTAAAAGAACATATAAAACATATAATTGATAATAAGCAGTTTGGGAACATCCCGAAAGCATCAACAACCCATTATTTGGTCAGTTTACTGGATTTTATACTAAAAAATCTTGATGAACCGGGTAAGTGGGTTAACTTACTCGCAATTGATTTTAAAAAAGCTTTTGATTTAATTGACCACGAAATTCTGCTGAAGAAAATGAAAGAAAAAAATATTCCTGAATTTATTGTAAATATTATTGCGAGTTTTTTGACTAATAGAGAACAAATTTTAAAATATAAAAATTGTTTTTCTGATCCACAACAAGTGTTTTGTGGTGTTCCGCAAGGTACGGTTCTTGGTCCACTGTGTTTCTTGATTATGATTAATGATATCGCCGAAGATCATGAGGAAAGGTGGAAATACGTAGACGACCTGTCTTTAGTTGAAGTTCTTTTGAGGAATTTCAAAAGCCAGGCTATCTCCACAATCCAAGAGATTGCCTCTGAGGCAAGGTCTCATAATATGGTTGTTAATAACGATAAGTCAGCAATTATCCCCTTCTCCTTTCTAAAGTCACAGCCTCAGTACAACCCTCCCATTCCACCCCATATTCTTACTGATTCAATTACACTCCTTGGACTAATTATTTCTTCAGACCTAACTTGGCATAAAAACACTTCGAATATTATAAAAAAGGCTAATTCGGCGATTTATATGCTCAAAGTACTGAAAAAGTTTAAAGTGCCAAAAAAAAAGATGATATTACTCTATGTTGTAAAATAACACACATTTATATTTATGCCAGACATGTATTGCCATCTATGTGTATTTAGTAAGAGTAGCAGTTACCAATCTCCGAATGATTGCAGAAGAAGAAGAAGAAAAGTAAATATATAAAAATAAGTTTTCAGAAACCCGGATAGGTTAGTTTAATTATTTATTAAGTAATAATTCGGATATTGGTTTAAGTGAATTTAAATAGGATAAGTTATTTATATTGCGAAGTTAGCAAATTGAAAGAGGTATGAATATTATGTTGGTGTTCCTCTTTCAGGGTTTTTATGTTTGGACTCCAGAATAAAGGTCGTTCTACTGAACTGGGTACTCACGCTACCAAACAACAGGTTCCGAATCCTAACAGATGGTGACAGCGAATTTCAAGAATCCACGAGCCTAGCTGAGTTCCAGAGAACTGCATTTTGGCCTGCTGCCTGACGTCTGAACAAGCCCTATCCGAGTATATTTTTTATCATCCTGGAAACCAGTGAATAATCCAGTGATAGTGACAATCTCCCCAAACCCTTCCTTCTACCACTCAGTGCCGTGAAAATCGCATTTGAAAATAATTAATTTTCGATCGTTCGCCATTTGCAAAATGCACGGCGTGCTCAACAGCTGATCATCACCTGAGCTTATAACCGCGTGACCATCAGCTGATCACCACACCTGAACTGTTTACAAACAATACCTTATTACGTCACGTTGACGCTGCCGAGCCAGTTCCCCCTTGTGAACGAGTTATTTCCCACGATAGCCCGAGGGTAGCCGTGAGCGCGCCTTGTAAATGAACATTGTGAGTAAATAGTGGGCCACGTGTACGCAAGCAAATTAGTAAGCAGTGACGTCGACGAAATATTGATCGGATGGATTCGCGAACGTGCATTGAGTGAGGGGTTGATTACTAAGGAACTGGATGAATACAAGATCGAAAGGAAAGAGCGATGAACTGTGGAAGTTGAGTGATAGAAATAAGCCTGTGTTGCAAAGACAATCCGTTCGTGAATTGTACCAAGTGGCATACGACGTATCAAGTGACGAGGAAAAGACTTTGCTGAAAGGAGAAACGTCATTTGAGTTTACATTGCCTGAAGTTGATTCGGATTCCGAACATTGTAAGTTTGAGACTCCTGGTCCAAATTCCAGAAGCTCAACTCCGGAATACAGACCAAACGAATCAATTTCCGATCCGTCAGCCCCAAATTCCTCACGTACGCACATTGTACGGCAGCTACGGTTCACCGACAACATGACCGGCGACCAGAAACCTGCAAGTACATCACAACAGCAGCAGCATACTGTTCAACAACAACCACCAGCAACGCAACAGCAACTTCAACCATCTTCTACGCAAGATCCTCTAATATACATGACACAAATGATGTTGCAGTTTATGCAAAAACAAGAGGACTCGAGACGAGAAGAATTCGAACGCTACGAGCGCCAGCGTCAACACGACAGAGAAGAATTCGAACGCTACGAGCGCCAGCGTCAACACGACAGAGAAGATGAGCTTCAAAGACTCGAACGCCAACGAGAAGACTTCCGACGCGAAGAGTCTGAGAAACGAACTCTACTGCTCGCCAAATTAGAAGAAATGCGCTCAGCTCACAAGAAGCAGCAAGCCACAACCCTCGCAAATGACGATGGCAGTTCCCAAGGAGTTGCCTCGAAGAAGCAAGACGATACAAGCGTCACCGCTGATAGCACCTTCAGCCTTTCTGTGGAGTATGCAGAAACCGACGTCCATGTGTCAGAAAACCCAACTGATGTCGTCGAAAACCCTGCAGCTTCCAGCGAAGAGTTAACTGTCAAAGCGGAAAGCTCTCAAGCCCAACAATTAAACACAGAGTTTGCAGAAACCGACGTCCATGTGTCAGAAAACCCAACTGATGTCGTCGAAAACCCTGCAACTTCCAGCGAAGAGTTAACTATCAGATCGAAAAGATCTCAAGCCGAACAATCAGACCCAGAGTCTGCAGAAATCGACGTCCATGTGTCAGACAACCTAACTGATGTCGTCGAAATACATGCATCGCCCAGCGAAAATTCAACTATTGGGTCAGAAAATTACCCAGCCCAAAAATCGAAACCAGAGTTCGAAACGTTTTCTTGTGAACAGACGTTCAAGCTGAATACAGAGGAGTTTGCAACTCTCCAAAAGAAGGATAAGACGATGCAAAACCTTATCTCAAAAGTTGACCCTACAAGTGACGTTGCCAAGCCTCAACAGGTGCTGCAAATCAACGAACTTTTCTACAGAGCTGGAAACAAGAACAAGTCCCCACAACAACTTTATCACAGTCAAGCCAAAGAAACCAAAACGCAAGGCGCTGCAAAGACCAAAGCGTGGTATGACTTGTCAGCCAAGCCCCGCTCCTTCGAAAAAGGGGAGGAGGTGCTACTCTTGCTCCCGCAAGGTAGCCACGAGCTTCAAGTGTCTTGGAGAGGACCCTACAAAATCCTCAGAAGAAAGAACGAAGTCAACCTTGAAGTGGAACATGACGGTCAACGGAAAAAGACTGGCCTTTTTCATGTCAACCTACTCCGAAACTATCATCGGCCAAAAGAAGATAAATCACAGCCAAAAGAGAAGCTTAGCCTCTTTCGCATTATCCAGCCTGAAGATGAAGACACAAGTTCGGACATTCCAGATCAGAAGTCACCCGAGAAGGTCGACTTCAGTCAACTAATTGACTCCAGGAATACTGAGGAAGATCATGCCGCTCTCATCAACATGTTAGAAGAGTTCAGTGACGTCATCACAAACCGCATAGGACTGATGAAAGACGTCACGCATGAGATCGATACCGGCGATGCGACACCACTGCGATCGCAACCATATCGCATTCCCGAAGCCAAGAGGAAACAAGTAGAAGACGAGATACTGAGACTGCCAATAATCTGTATTCCGAAAAAGTCCGGTGACATAAGGATGCTCGGATTCAAGAAAGCTCAGATTCAAGAAAGCTCAGATTCAAGAAAGCTGAATGAAGCGACCATAAGTCGTTGCAGTGGCTGAACTTTGTAAAGGGCACCAGTCAGAGACTATCCCGGTGGTCAGCCGAACTACAGTTGTTTGTCTTTCAAGTCAAGGCAAAGCCTGGCCACAAGAACGGGAATGCGGATGGACTTTCTCGTTTAGAAGTAGACGAGACAGTTCCGTGTAAATAATTTGTGTATGTGTATGTTTTGCATATGTCAGAAGTCAGAAGTTGATGTTCATGATTAATGTTTAAAAAAAAAAAAAAAAAAAAAAAAAAAAAAAAATAAAAGCCATTAAAAGGGGAGGACTGTTGTAAAATAACACACATTTATATTTATGCCAGACATGTATTGCCATCTATGTGTATTTAGTAAGAGTAGCAGTTACCAATCTCCGAATGATTGCAGAAGAAGAAGAAGAAAAGTAAATATATAAAAATAAGTTTTCAGAAACCCGGATAGGTTAGTTTAATTATTTATTAAGTAATAATTCGGATATTGGTTTAAGTGAATTTAAATAGGATAAGTTATTTATATTGCGAAGTTAGCAAATTGAAAGAGGTATGAATATTATGTTGGTGTTCCTCTTTCAGGGTTTTTATGTTTGGACTCCAGAATAAAGGTCGTTCTACTGAACTGGGTACTCACGCTACCAAACAACAGGTTCCGAATCCTAACACTCTACTGTATGTTTACTCGTCCTCTACTGGAATACGCTTGTCCAGCCTGGCATTATGGGCTAACTAAGTGCGAATCAGATAAGATCGAGAGGGTTCAAAAGCGATCCCTTCAAATTATTTACGGTGGGTGTAAAATGCCGTACTCATTCCTTCTGAATGAATTTAATCTTCCTACCCTATCGGAGCGCAGGGAACACCTTTGTACAAATTTTGGACTGAAACTCCTTGGTAATCCCACTTATCGCCATTTCCTGCCTCCTCCTCATGTTCCCGAAAGAAGCCGACCCGAACGAGACGTGGCTACGAAAGTTCCAAAACTCGCGCCTATCTCTTGTAGAACCAAGCGGTACCGCAATAGTTTCGTACCCCGATTTTTGGAAAAGTACAATCAGCTGATGTAATACGTTATCGGTTGTTTACAAGTTTATGTATTGGTTGTCCTTGTTTTGTATGTACAGTGACAAAGATCTACCAAATTGCTCGCGCATGAAATGTTGTATCCGCTTATTTATCATTAAACATTAAACATTAAACATATAATTTACGTAAAGCGAAGCGGTTTTGAAGCAGATGTGAGTGAGATGATATCGAGACCGGATTAGAAACGAGAATTAGAGTGAAGCCAAGCCAAACCAATTGGAATACCGTCGATATTTTGTGAACCCAAAGATTAATATAGAAGTAAAATCGAACCACCAAACGAAACACTACGATCCCTATACGTCTTCGAAGAGTTGAGTAACTTCCCCACCGCTCGACGCTACCAAGATTAGTCAGCCTTGGGGCTTCGGATTAGAAGAAAACCGAAGTGGGCAAAAGCCCGTTATTTAAGGTGATGGTGAAGATCATTGGGGGACTAGTACACTGTCAGCAGGTAGACAACATATTTTCACGGTTGAGACGTTTTTTCCGTAACAAAAACGTCTCTTTTTGTTAATAAGTCTCGTCTATCCTGTCAGATTCAGTTGAAACTTAGGGTGCAAGTACAGAAGCAAGTATCTAATAACGCTGTTACCTTTCAACATGGTTATTCGAACTTTTTTCTTGCGACTTTTTGTGACGTTTTTTTACGAAAGTGTCTCAGTTTTTTTCTTTTTTTCTTAGCTTTTTTCAAGCTTTGAAATAACAGAATGCTTTGGAACCCGTAGACAGGGAGATTCTCGGTTGTTTTCTTAGTATAGTGAACTCCCGTCATGATCTTGATCTCCTGGCTACAACACTTTTTCTTGCATTAACGTTTATCCGAGACGTTTTCCCTTCAAAAACAGCGCTTTTTGTTGCATTAACATTTTTCCGAGACGTTTTTGCTTAGAGAACAACGTTTTTTAAAACTGTAACATTTTTTCAAACAAAAACGTGTGACATTTTTTTATTGAAGTGTTTAGCATGATAGGCTGATTTTTGTTGCATCTCCTGGCTACAACACTTTTTGTTACATTAACGTTTTTCCGAGACGTTTCCCCTTAAAAACAACACTTTTGTTGCATTAACTTTTTCCGAGACGTTTTCCCTTTAAGAACAACATTTTTTTACAACTGTAACATTTTTTCAAACAAAGACGTGTGACATTTTTTAAATAAGCTATTTAAAAAAAAAAAATGTGTTTCCTCCATGCACACCGTTTTCTTTAGAAGTGACTTTTTTTCGAGAAGAAGACAAATTTATTGCTAACTCGTATCCGACTGCGACTTCTAAACAGAACGTGATTAAAAGTGGGCAAAGTAGTTAGTCCAATCGCTGATTTGATGTTTTGTACTTGACCACCGCTTTCCAGCCCTTTTACCAATTTTTATTTTGTTTTGGCTACTCAAAAAGCAGGTTTGGACATGCTGACTCGTGTATGTGACAAGTATTGTACACACTGCAAAGAAAATTAAAGCAAAGAAAAGAAGTGCAAAAGAAAATTAATTGCAAAAGAAAAAAAGTACAAAGAGCTGTTGAAAGCAGAGGGACAACGGAAGCACACCATTTTTTCCGGTACCAAACTTTTTATTCCTACAGTATTTTTACAATTACATATGTTGCTAAGCCCGTTTTAAAAGAAAAAAGGTTCTGTTAGTTCTAGGCCCATCGCCTTTTATATAACAAGGTTTGACGAAAGTTTAGATGCGTTCAGATGCATTCATGCGTAATTTCCGGCGTTCTCGTCTTTTCTCGTACGTGATCGTTACAGATCATGGATCCAGTAATGCAATAAGGTTTCATTTGTGGTTGCCGGATCCTCTTCAAGGAGTTACTTGGCAACGCCTAAACTTTGCTACAAGTTGATCCCTTCGCCTATCCTTTCTCGTGGTTTTTGTTCTCCTTTGGTTCTGTTTTGCTAGGTCATATCCCCTATTATTTCAAGAGGTTTGATTTTATCTGCCATAGCTATATGGCAGTTTAGCAGCGCGGGCAATTTCAAATTTCGAATCGGGCGTGGTTGTGACTGGTGATATGGTAATTCATAATGGAGAAAACTGATCGATCCTATGTTTTAGTATGCAGAAAAGTCTTGCTGGAATGGAAAGCTCGTAGACGGTACAATATATGTGAATCTACGATTTCTCGATATTAAATGTTAGTTCCAAGTTCAAGTTCGTTTTATTTTTACATACACTATATTAAATAAACCGAATCCAGCAAAGGATATTAGTGCTAGTGCTAGGCTACCACTAGGGCTAGGCTGCACTAAGATAACAAGACCAAAGGTTCCGATGGGATCCCAAAACTTCGATATCTGATCCAGACAATTAGGTTTTGTCTTCGTCAGATCCGGTCTTCGCCAGACTCCATGAATATTTATACTCTTAAAATTTAGAAACAGATTAAGGCCAAACAGCTAGTCATTAAGAAAACCAAGTTCTGATATGGATTCAGCTTGTGTGTTTACCCCTATAAGTCGATTGAAACGATCCTGGCTTACTTCTGCGAATTTTGCGGTTTCTGGCGGAATTCCAGAACTACTTGTCCGACGAAAAACTATTATAAAGCTCAAAAACGAATTCAGCGTATCTTACCCCTATTTCCAACATCTAGTAAACTTCAAATAAAAATTTAACTTATCACAAATTTTCCGGTTTCAACCGGATTCCGGACGAACTATGTCAGGCAAAAAAATTATTGTCATATACGGATTCAGCATCTCGTCTTACCCCTAAATCGGACATCTAATCAACTTCAAATAAAACTTTTACTTTAAACAAACTTTCCGGTTTTGGCCGGATTCCGGGCGAACTACTTGTCTTGCGAAAAAACAGTTTTCATATTATTGTTCAGCATGCCTTCTTACCCCTATATCGAACGTCTAATCAACTTCAAATAAGACTTCCACTTTTAACAAACTTTCCGGTTTTGGCCGGATTCCGGGCGAACTACTTGTCGGGCAAGAAAATGGTTTTCATATTCGTGTTCAGCATGTCTTCTTACCCCTAAATCAAACATCTAATCAACTTCAAACAAAACTTTTACTTTTAACAAACAATCCGGTTTCGGCCGGATTCCGGACGAACTACTTGTCCGGCGAGAAAATGGTTTTCATATTCGTGTTCAGCGTGTCATCTTACCCCATAATCGACTATCACATTAGCTGTTTAAAAATATTTTGCTTGCCCCTTAATTTGAACCCCCTCCCCCACCCCTAAATGTAGGGCTACAGGGCCCATCTACGAACTCGACCTTACTCTTGACCCAAAGAATGCTCACACCAAGTTTCATCAAAATATCTCATTCCCTTCGAGAGTTATCGTGCTCACAGACAGACGGACGGACAGACGGACGGACAGACGGACAACTTTTGCGATGTCATAGGTATCCCTCCACTTACGTTTTGGGATCCCAATAAGTGTTGACAAGAAGTACAGAAGACAAGTAAAACAGAAATTTTCAAATTCGGTTATCATCTAGTAAATTTAGGAGAACCCGGATTTAAATGTTTTTGGGGTTGTACATCTAATTTTCGACCTGGTTTGATTTAACTTTTAAACCTCTCCCCCCCCAAAAAAAAAGTCAAACAAGAATGATATATCAAGATTAAAAATTCCAGTGAGCTAAGAAGAGACAAGTAATTCAGACTTTCCCTTGTTATGCACTTTTCCGTCAGTTAGCCGGTCTATCCTGGGTCTGTCTTGTCGGTCGGCCCAGTGATAGCAAGTTAGGGTACTTCCAGATGTGCTAGGACAATGAAACTTGGCAGGCGTATCAAGGACCTGACCAAATTGGAAATAATCAGTTTCCCGATCCCACCATCTAGGGGGAGTGGAGGACGGGGGAATCCCCGTCATGCGTAACTTTGGAACGGGTAATCAGATTGGAATGAAGCTTAATAACTGAATAAATGACATATCTCTGATATCTCATTTGAAGTCCGGACCAGAATCGACAGCTATGGGGGAGTTTGGGGGGGAAGGACGGAAATCTCGAGAAACGGTTGGAATGGAGGGATGGATGTGAAACTTGCTGGGAAGAACAAGCATCTGCTTCAGATGAATTGTATACACAACTAGACTGGATCCAGACACTTGGGGGGTTGGAGAGGAGTTTCCCGGAATTCTGGTGATGGTCATGGGGGGAGTGGAGGGAAAGGGAATCCGGGATACTGAGTTGTGCGCAACTTTGGAACGGTGATCGGATTTGTGTCAAATATATTAATTGAACAGAGGACATGTTTCTGGTGATCTTTTTCATGTCTGGGACTGGATCCGACAACAATTGGGGGTGGGATGGAAAATATATGACCGGCTTAGGCTGGAGAAATCGGGATGGAACTTTGTGGGAAGAACAAACAGATGCCCTGGATTAATCATTTACAGAGGTTACATTCCAGAAACTTAACAATTGTTAACAAATGTTCAACTTTATTTCGGGGCGGAGCTAACTGCAACTTTAACGATCATTAACTTTTCCCGATTCTACGATTGTTAACTTTTCCCAACGATGCTCCCCGACCATCGTTACAAAATAGTTAACAATCTTCGAAACTGAAATTTACAAAAAAGCAATAACAGTTTTAATGGCACTTGCTCCCTACAGCTACATAAGAAAACAAAATGAAATTCCGGGGTTTTGTAGATCAGCTAATTATCCCTCTAAGACCTTATGCAAGGGATAATATAATTCGAATGTCAGCAGCACTTTCGGTAACCATTTTCAGCAAAGAACAAAGTCCACTTACACAATATAACTCTACACAACATACGAAAGAGTTGAATAGTCAACTTCGCTTTGAACTTAAGTTTCCCTTCAGCTTAGGTACCATATGACAATTTTTGTCCATCAGTCTGGTCATCACAAGTTAGGGTACTTCTAGATGACCGACCATCTTGGAATTTGGGGGGGAATCTGGAATGTTCAGGCATACATAACTTTCGAACAAAGGAACAAATGATCGGATGAATGAAAATTAATAACTGGCAAGATCATTTGTCAGAGATATTTGATTCATAGTCCGGACCGGATCAAACTACTGCGGTGGATGTTGGGGGGGGGGGGCAACGAATATCTTGTGGCAGGCTTCGAGTGGAATATCAGGCTGAAGGAACATTTACTTGGGAGGGATCGGGAAGGATGGTACGCTACTTGGTAAAGCAAGAGTACACCTCCTAGATGTTCAATTCACACGCCAGGCCCAGATCCGGGGAGGGATCTCTTGGCAGTAAGAGTATAAGGCGACTTCAATATGGGCTGGGACGATGAAACCAGTGTATTAAGTACCTTAACAGATAGACATTTCCCTGGCCCTACGGTCCCATAATTATTTGTGAATAAAAGGGAATGTGCGTGCGCTGTATAAAACCAATGAAAATGATTGAAAGAAGACCGTCATTTGTGTAGACATATAAGCTCCGAAAGTCCCATACATTCAGCTCCTAAAGAAATTTAAGTATATACCCTTTCATGCCGCCAACTTCAACTTCGTATGAAGTTCATTACATCTATAATATAATACCCATTTCACCGCGATATCCCCCCCCCCCCGATTTTTTCCCCTTCCGAATGCCTTTTCCTCGTGAAGCTGCCGAGCCTGTGCCTCGTTTAGTGCCGATTGTAGCTTTGCGAGCAAGGTATGCACAGAGTTTAGTCCCCTTGTTTGTTCGTTTATATAGCTCGAACAAATTTGAACGTCGATTTTGTTCATTATAATTGTAGTATTTTATGTTATTGCTATAGAGGTAGAGCTAACTAAGGTACTTTGGATCTTCATATAAGCCCGCAAACTGCAGTGTTCACATTAAAGTATAACTGTTGACATAAGCATACCTCTATTGTAACAACGTGTGCATAATCTGCATTTGTGTCGATTTTGCTTTAATAATTGTTTGATTATTATACGTTTGCTCGAAAAGGTATGTAGCAACACTATATTCGATTACAATGTTTTTCATCGTACAACGTTTTTGGGTGTAACGATATTCGATTCCAATGTTTTTCATCGTACAACGTTTTTGGGTGTGACGCTTTTTTTATGCACAGCGGAGCGCGGCTAAACAAACGTTTTTTTTTCAACAACACTTTTTCTACAACGCTATAAAGTAACACAACGTTTTTGTATGCACAACGGTAAAACTTGACAAAACGTTTTCTTGGACGCAACACTTTTTTTGGCGCAACACTTTTGGCGCAACATTTTTGGTGCAACACTTTTGGCGCAGTAAACGTTTTTCATCGTTCAACGTTTTTGCCATACAAAAACTCCTCAAAAAAAAACGTTGTTTTAGCCGCGCTCCGTTGTGCATAAAATAAGTGTTGTCTACCTGCTGACAGTGTAGAAACCAAATCACATGGTGGCTCTCGATTAAAATAACGAGAATTTGTGGACGGGATACCTGAGTTTCAAGTGCATCCTAGCCAGGGATTCCTTTGCTTCCTGTTTCGTCTGCTTCTTGTTGGGCTTCCCTGCTTGATGGGCCTGGAAAGCCATGGAAAGAGCCTCATCAATAGCTTTCATGTTATCCTCGTCCATATCGTCCAGGTCAATTGACTCCTGTTAGAAAAATAAATCCATATTACTTGAGCGATGCGGTCAAGCACACAAAAAAACATCGTTTCGATTCCATCTCAACAGAGATAGTAAAAATATAGAACAAGAAAACAGAGGAAGTCTTCTACGATTTAGAGGCAGACCGAGGCAGGGACTATTGGAAATGGCTGAAATTAATCAAACAATCAACGAACCTGATCGGTCATGGCAGCGTTATCACCTAATGCTCTGTGCAAATCCATTTTCAGTTTAATCAGGGCATCGCCGCCTCCACCTTCTTCATCGCTCATTTCCGATCCCTCATCACTTTCATCATCTTCGTCGGCAGATTCATCATCAGTTTTGGATTTCTTAGCTACGGGTGGCCGATAGGTTTCTCCGTCTTCTTCAGTAAACTTCAAAACCTATACGGGTAAAAGGCAAGGATAAAGTATAGATATACTGTTACTATTGTTACTATTACCTATACCTGTTCCTATTTATACCTATACCTTTTACTATTTATAAGATATAAATAGTAACAGGAATTTGCAGCACAAGTCCTTAGGACTTTCTTTTTGCTGCAATAATTATTAGGCGTGTCATTTTTATTTATGTTTATATTTTGGATAAAAATAAAACTTACCTACCTACCTACTAAGGATGGCAAATTTCCATAACCATTTTCTAACCAATGAGCTTCTTGGAAACAGCCATCAATCAATCAATCAATCAATCACATTTATTTTTTCAAAATAGCTATAAAGCTAGAATAGGAATAAATTTTTTTTTTACAAAATACACAGAAACGGAACAATTTAACTAATACACTTACAAGATTTGACCAGAAATAAATGATGGAATGAAACTATGGGAAGAGAAATTAACCGGATATGGAGAAAACTGATTACCAGTGTTCCTCTCGGACCGACGCACGACCGACAGGAGGCGAGGGGGGAATCGAGACCCTGATCCGGTTCGAAAAGAGGCAAACATGGCAGCTTCAAATTCGGTGTAGTGCCGTTAAGTTGGACAGAATACACGGTACGAAATACGAAATCTCGCAAGTAAGCCCAGCACAACTTTTGTTTTTCCAGCAATCTGCAGAAGGATTCCTCGTCCTCGCCGTCGTGGTTCATTCCAGGTCGGTCTATAATATGGTACAGTGTTGCTACTGGTCGCAGAATTCTGCGACCTGTCACAGATTGTAGACTTCTTCGGCAAAGCGAGCCAGAATTCTACGACCGGTTCCTTACCAGTAAATACAAAAAGAGCAAAAAAGTTGAGGCAGATAATAATTAAGATGGTAAAGCGAGATTCTCGTTAATGGTTGGTAAAAAGGACCCAGTCTTCGTAGGCGCCAGAATGTCAAAAGGTCGCAGGGTCCGTCTGAGATAAGATTCAACACTGATTTGGTCAGTCTCGATCAGCCAAGCAACCTGGTCACATGAGGTATATGTTTCTTTCCCCATATATGTTTCGTCTTTGTTCGTCTTCCACTGTCAGTAAATGGAATGTTTCTTGCGAACCTTCTGATTAACTAAGAGACAACTGATGAAAAAGGACAAAGAAAACAATTTCCTCACTTCACGTCTGACTTAAAGGACCTGTCTTACCTATATTACTGCTTCAATCTACTTCCCTAATCGTTCCATCCATTCTCATTTCCGGGAATCCGGACTTCCTATGTAATGCTTATCCAATCTAACGCCACTACGCTAATGTTTACATTTGCCGTCTTTGGCTCCCTTTGAGACAGATCACTCTCCCACTTATTGCTTTTGAGGACCTCAGTGGTCGGAAATACCGGTTGTGCAAGTTTTGGGGGATTTCTCGTCTCGTCAACACCAAGGGGGCAGAGTGAGGCTGAAAACTGCCATGGTTTGTAATCTTTGAGAAACCCAGATGGGTTTCAAAGGAGTCACGTAAGTGACGTAACTACTGCGACTGGAGCTTTAAGGATGGATAAAGTACAGAAGGAAAGATATATCAAGCGATAGGTATCAATGGAGTAGAGGATTAAATTCTCCTTATTCCAGTTCTGCGCTACAAGTGGGCTAGTTTCTGTTAGTCCCCCATTTTCTCACAATCAACTTGTGTAGACATAGTAAAAAGTCGGATCCATAGGGTAGTGGGTAACTTTAACTTTCTTCAACTGAGACATAAGCAAAACCTCTATTACCTGGGAAAAGAGATTTCAGGTTGTCTAATCATCAACCTCTTGATCTATTTTACCATGTCTGTCACAAGTGATGATGGTGAGGCATAGGGGGTTTAACGGAAACTAGTCCGCATCGACGCGCTGAACTGGAATACGGCAAATTTTTCTAATTTTAGAGTATTTGTCACTTTCGCAGCAATGCGATGCCGAATTAGCATTTCACGGCAACATAGATAGTGTTAATTCGGTGACTTTCTGGGATTTTTCCCGCGGGGGGTACTTCTGGGAGGTTCATGAGTGGGTGGGAAGAGATCACGGAACCTGGGGTCAGAGAAAGCTCTAATTCAGAACAGATCATTACCTCTAGCAGGGTCTGGAGTGCGTTCTCGTTCAGATGAGGTACCAAGAGCTTCCAGGTGACGTTGCACATATTCCTGAGGCTAGCCTTATTCTGACCCAGGAGATAAAGCAACATATCGGTCATAACTTCAACCCAGGTTGGTTCTGCGTCGGGAATTGTTGATTTTCGCTTTTTGCTCGGTTTCTTTTGTGATTTTTCGAAGCACTTGTCAAGATCCTGGAATGGACGAAGAGTTAGCTTTAAGCGAGAGTCTTAACGTCTCAAACTATGTCTGCGTTCGCTTTCTTTCCTACGATAAAGAATTCGCCGAATGTACTACATCGTCTCTACTATAACTCGTTTTCGCAGGTAGAAATAATCCTTAGCCAGGCCACGAGGAAAGAGGCTAAAAACAGCCGAAGCCTTGCGTAATTCTCTGTTATGCCCACAAAAGGAACTTAAAGCTGAACTGAAACCTGACACTATTCCATTACTTTCCTTCTCAACAACTACCGCGACTACAAGCGGTCAAGCCCGTGTAGTGCCGATTTTCGTACAGTTGTGTCAATGTGTTTGCTCTTCAGCCAAATGTAATCTTCCGACAGAGAGAATTTTCACAACTAAGCCACGCCTCTCGCGTTGTTTGTGATTGGTTCAATCAGAGGTATGCTGTAAAAGCCAATTAGAGTCGACGAATGTTGGCCAGGTTAGTCGAGATTGCGCGTAATAGGTAATGTGCTTTCACAGTGGATGGACACTGGGAGAGTTAGTGCATGGGATCTGGTCGGTTTTTTTCTTCCGGGGAATTCGACTGGAGTGCGACAAGTATATGCATGTGGTGGGGAACTGGAACGATAAGGCGTATCTCGCCGTTCCCCGAGTCGAAGGGAACGGCGAGAATAGAAGGAGTCACTCCACGCGGACTCCGAGTACAGAAAACAGCGAGAACAGGGGAATACTTCCAAAATAGATTTTGTTCGAAAAAAAAATGCAGTTGACGAGATGGAGTCTGGATCCACCTTATTTTTGGTTTTGTTTACTCTGATTGTTTTTAATAAATCTTGCATTGCACCAACACCAGCAAAAATTGATTTCCCTCCGAATCTGAAAGGGAGTCCTTCTTGATGATGGTGATGATAATCGGAGCATTCCTCGTCCGTGGGGACTCGCGAGAATATGGGGAGTGAGTCCACATCAGAGGATCCACATCAGAGGATGGGGATTCGATTATTCTAAAATTACTTACCCCTAAAACCTCATCTACGATCGTTGGGTCCTGGAGCAGCAAGATCCCAGTATGCGCGTACAGAACAATGAAAATCCTATTGCACCAGTCTTTCTCTGTCACTGCAGTAAGCTCCTCCAATCGCTCAATCACACTCCCCCAGCTCTTCACCGCGCCATCTACTTTGAAATAGTCCGCGGGCAAAACTTCATTGATCTGAGTCAGCGTCTTGACCAAAAGAGTACACCACAGCTCGACATCAGAGGATGGGGATTCGATTATCTTGAACAGTTGGTCTTTGAGAGAGGAGATGAGTTCGCGCGGAATCTGCGAGGGCTTAAACGTCATGGAGATGAGCTTGAAGACAGTTTTCTCGAGGAAGTCTGCATCCGACTTCAGGGACGGGTGACAGATGGCTCTGAAAAAAAATTTGGCTGTCATACGAAAAAAAGGAATATCGATACTAAATAGCGCGCCGGACACTTTCGGGGTGATTAAATCTCTACCTATTTACAAGACTGGTAAAAACGAGGTCAAGCATGTAGTGGTCCTTGATTCAGGGACCAAGAATGGAACGTATAGGTTTGGACGGTTGAAGTGACTTCATTCAAAGTCGAGTCAGCAAGCAAGCAAAAGTGAATATTGTTTTGAATACTCCTGTCATTAAGTCTGTTGATAATTTTAACAAGACACCACCACCAGGCTAATGATAAAGATATTGGTGGTCTGCTTAACTGTATGACAATGACAATTGACAATCACGATTTTTTCTGTATAGTAAAATCAGTTGACTAAATCAATCAATCAATCAAATCTACTTCCAAATAGCTTAAAGCTAGAAGAGGAATAACGAAATACACAAAAACGACAACAAATTAACTAATGCATTTACAAGATATGACCTGAAATAAATGTTGGGCTGAAGAAATGGCAGGATACGGAGAAAAATTATTGCCAATGTTCCTCTCGGACAGACGCACGGACGACGGGAGGGGAGGGGGGAATAGACGGCTCATCTGTGGAGACTATCTTTGCTTAATGAGAGACTCTTCACATGGAATGTTATGATCACCCAGGATGATTCTCGCTGCTCTCTTTTGGACATTTTCCAGGCGATCAGAGAGCTCTGCAGAAAGAGAAGAATGCCAAACCGGTGAAGTATACTCTAAATGAGGACGGATATACGTCTTAAAATAACAGTGGAGGCATTTAGTATCCAAACCGAAAGATTTGAGGGTAGAGAAGGATTTAATTAGAAAGTTTGTTTCACGGATAATATTTTCAACGTGAGAATTTCAATTCAGATCGTCATCGATCATTACCCCAAACAATTTAAAGGATTTACACTGCCCTTTACGTTCCCTTCTCAGTCTGCTAAACCTCATAACCGAAGACTTAAATTTACATTTTCATGCTTGAGAGTTTTACGGGAAAGGATGGAGTGTTGTACCTAGGCATGGGCACTGTTCCTGTTTTCTGTTTCTGTTTCTGTTTTTTTCTTCCTGTTTTACTGTTTCTTGTTTTCTGTTTAAGGCATCCAAAATAAACAGAACAGCTGTTTTGAACCCAGCTGTTTTTTTCTCGCCTGTTCTGTTCCGTTTTGGTGTGTCCTGTTTTGCCCTGTTCCTGTTATTTTTTACCTGTTCAACAGCAAAACCTGTTTTTTGGCATTTCACTGCAGGCTATCAGTAAAAGTAATCTTTCAGCTCCAGATTTCCATTATTTCGAAATGCCACATTCCAAAAGAGGCAAATTTGTCGACCTTCTGAGTACACATGCGGATATGCGATGATGGCTGCGGCGTACGAGTAAATCGAATGGTGTTCTGGCCGACGGAACTTAGATGATTGTTCGCGTTTCCTTTTAGCTTACAAGATGTGCTGTTGAGTTAAATCTCGGGTAGCCTATAGTAGGCTAATGTACTAAGTAGGCTACTCAAATAAGAGACTAAGTAGGCCACCAATAGCAAAAAAAAAATCTTCTTATTTGTTTGAAGTTTAGAACTTCAGTTAAGGTGCGGTAAAAATTTTACTCAGCCCTGACTGCGCTAAACGGCTCAACCTGTACAGGACCAAAGGATCCCAAAAAATTAATATTTAATCCAGACTATAACAGATAAAGATGAATGGCTATCCTGGGAAGACCAATTTCAGATACAACATGTGTGTTAACCCCATCCTACGTCGTATCTACTTTGCAAAGCTGATCAAAACTTTCTCCCTTACTTATCCCAAATTTCTGATTTCGACCGGATTCTAGGTGAACTGCTTGTCTGGCAAGAAACAACAGCTCAAAAACGAATTCACCAAATCTTGTTATTCCTACATCTAACATCTAATCAACTTCAGATAAGAAATCACTTTTTAACTAATTTTACGGTTTCACCCGGATTGCGGGCGAACTTTCCGTCCGGGGAAAAGATTATTGTGATATACAGATTGAGCATGTCTTCTCATCCCTAAATCGAACATTTAATCAAATTCAAATGACTTGAAACTTTTAAAAAAAATTTACAGTTTTGGCCGGATTCCGGGCGAACTACTTGTCAACTACTTGTCCTTACTCTCAATATCGACTCAGGGTACATTCTTGATATGTTAGCTAGCTCCCCGAGTCAAGTTTGAGTCAAGTTTTCTGTTCCTTTAACAACTTGGCTCCGGTCTGAGAGAAAACTGGCAATTTTACACTGAATGCATAATGGCTCTAAGCCACGATGTCTCCTTACGTTTTGAATAAAACAATCAAGTGTGTGACAATTAGAAACTTAAAATCGGATTAGTACTAGAACCACCTGATTTTGATACGGACTTTCGGTTCTATTCCAACAGAACCCGACCAAAGTTCGTGTATATTTACCTAGTGAGCTGATGCAAGGCCAAGATTCGATCCTTCGTTTTCTTCTCTGTGTCGTCTATAATTTTCTTCAAACTTGAACATACTTTCTTAATTGCTTCAGCTCTCAACGAAGGTAGGATAACTTGGAGGAGACCAAAGGCTAGAAAAAACAGTACATGGTGAGAAACAATTAACAAACTGAGAGATTTTAAGAATTAATGAATTGAGAGAATAATAGCGAACTGAGAGACAAAAGAGCTCTTAAAGTTTAACCGAAAAGGGCTAGGATAGGACAATCTGGTTACCCATCACTTTTTCACTTAAATTGGCTTGAAGACCCGCTTAAAATGAGTTACTTCGTTGTTCCGCTATTCACAAATAATCGATTCTCAAATAGTGGAATTTCGGTGTGATTTGTGGTGCCTCTATGCGCTTGTATTTTTGTAGTACGACTTACGAGAAAGATTTACCATTTTTTGGGATCCGAAAACGTTAGTGACGGATACCTATGACATCGCAAAAGTTGTCCGTCCGTCCGTCTGTCCGTCCGTCTGTCCGTCCGTCCGTCCGTCTGTAAGCACGATAACTCTCGAAGGGAATGAGATATTTTGATGAAACTTGGTGTGAGCATTCTTTGGGTCAAGAGTAAGGTCGAGTTCGTAGATGGGCCCTCTAGCTCTACATTTAGGGGTGGGGGAGGGGGTTCAAATTAAGGGGCAAGTAAAATATTTTTAAACAGCTAATGTGATAGTCGATTATGGGGTAAGACGACATGCTGAACACGATGGTCAAAACCATTTTCTCGCCGGACAAGTAGTTCGTTCGGAATCCGGCCAAAACCGGAAAGTTTGTTAAAAGTAGAAGTCTTATTTGAAGCTGATTAGATGTTTGATATAGGGGTAAAAAGGCACGCTGAACACGAATATGAAAACCATTTTCTCGCCAGACAAGTAGTTCGTCTGAAATCCGGCCGAAACCGGAAAATTTGTTAAAAGTAAAAGTTTTATTTGAAGTTGAATAGATGTTCGAATTAGGGGTATGAAGGCATGCTGAACACGAATTTGAAACCATTTTCTCGCCGGACAAGTAGTTAGCCAAATACATCTGTTTCCTCGTTGCATAAGCGATTATATTTGTTTTTACCATGATTTCTAAAATTCGTTTTCTTAATGATTAGTTGTTTCACCTTAATCCTTTTCCAAAGTTCAACAGTAAAAATCTTCAAGAAGTCTAGCGGACACTGGAGAAGACAAAACCGATTTGTCTGGATCAAATATTCGGTTTTTGGGATCCCATCGGAACCTTTGGTCTTGTTTTTTTTGTTCAGGCACTAAGCAATCGTCACCAGTCTCAGCACTGCCCACTGAGAAGCCGCATTTGTGTTGAGATTAAAATTTCCCGCGTCATAGTAGAATTTTCGCTGTGGGGACGGACGGAGATATTCTGAGCCTCATGACTAGAGCAGATGGTGGAAAATCAAAATATCCCTTTGCAGAATTCAAATAATTCAGTGTATCCAATTAAATGACACACTAATAAGCTGGCTTTTCAGTTAAACTTTAACGAAGGTAGCATTACTTGGAGGAGACCAAAGGAAGGTACAATTTTTTTATTGACAACTTTAGTATAACTGCAAATCTGCAATAAATAAAAGCGACAAACATGCCAGTGGCATACAAAATGACGCTTCGTTAATTCTAACTGATTTATGAAAAAAATACTAAAACTCTAGCCTAAATTAAAAAAACAAACAAAAACAACTAACAACATCAGCTCAATTTTTTTTTAAGACAGGGTAATTAACAACTAAAACAAACACAAATACGAATACGAATACGAATACGACCAATACGAGAATTTTAGGACAACAGACGTAGAACGAAAATTTTTTTTTTTTTGCAGCAGCAGTCTTATCTTTCTCGAATGAAAAAAATCAATCAGAAATAAAAAGACTATAAAAAGAGTAAACGGTGAGAAAAGACTACAAGTAGCGAACTGAGAGACAAAATTACTACTCGAGCGGGATATGAGCCGACGCCATTCCATCTTCTAAAGCATGCCTAGCACCATTTACAGTTTATGTTGATATATTCAGAACTATTTAAATGATGTAAAAACTAGGCTCTTGCTTTTAACAGATTATACAAGCCTTGTTTTCAAGCTGTTTTAAGCCTTTTCCTAGGCTCATTGACTTCTAGTAAAAACTCGGCAAAGTCCAGATAACAGGTTTTGCGCATAAAGAGCACGATCCGCGAACATTCGTCGGGAGCATAATGCGCATGAAAATACAGAATCGCGTCACGTGCAAAGATTACTGAGGTATCATTGGCGGGTTTAGTTACTAAGGTATCACTAGCGGGTTCGTTTTTCTTATAATACTCTGTACTTTGTGTTTTACACTTCACGGGTAATAAAGTTCATTCATTCATTAGCGGGTTTAGAACATGAAATTTGGGTCTCCAGGTTCAAGATTTAACGAATGGTGTTACGGAAGCAGATGGCATTGCCACTACAGGTCCGACAGGTCCTTTAAAGGGCACCTGAACAATGAAACCATACTTGAACACACCATGGAGAATGAATTACAGACATGGCCACGGAGAGCATTCTTCTCCTGAGCGTGACGTTTTCAAAATAGGGATGTTCGTTTCTGGAGGTTTACACATGCAGACTCCAAGACAAAAAGCGCAATTCATTCAAATCTTATACAGCGCTGGCCGGATCGTATTGAAATTTCTTCTAAATATACGTTTGGGCTTAACTGGTTAAAAAATATTCCAGAAGAAGGGATGATTGGAGACATTTGTTCATTTCTAAAATTGTTCGGTACTGAAATAAGGACAGATGCAAAATGGAGCAAAAATCATAGCTTGGTAACACTATTTTGTATTTGGATTGGGTTTTCTGCAGGCAATATTAACGGAAGTCATACAGATAGGGATGATACTTCATACTTCGTACTCTTCATTCAGGTGTCCTTTAATGGGAAAGGGTTAGTATTTTACGGAAGTGTATTTGACAGTGCGAAAACGGATAAGTCAGCTGAAATTTATTGGAGCTATATTTCGGCCCTTCTTGGCAAGGGTCCTCTTCAGGCTCAAAACCGCTCAAGGTGGAAAAACGAAACTTGTGGTTATCACAAGTTTCAGCTGACTTAACCGTTTTCGCACTGTCAAATATGATTCGCAGTCAGCTTGGGCTGAAGGAATATTTACGGAAGTGTAGACACCAACCGGCAGGAAAAGGAAGTTTTTCGGGAGAACCATCCAGAAATATCATGCAAATCCTCCTTACCGCCGATACCACCATTCGACACAAGCTAACACCCCAGAATATACTGGATCTGGGGAGCTGAGTTTACTCGGCATACCATGTACCGTTGCAAACTATGTTTATCGTCATATCATGAACAAATAATCTGACAGAACCTCCGTCTCCCTATCTCTGTAATATGACTACAGGAGGGGAACCTGACCTCGTTTTTACACTACCTCGATTTTTGCCGCGAAAATGTTAAAATGAAATGTACAAGCTGTCCTGACAGTCAAGAGGCAAAATATGACTTTTTCAAAGTCATATGTCAAAAAATATTCAAATTCTGTATCTTTTTCCCCATTTTGTAGATGTTTTGAAAAGCTGTTTTCTGCCTATTGACTTTGCTAACTCTTCCTTTTTCATCATTTTTAAGTCAATCGAGGCATGGTTAGAATGAAGTAATCTTGTTTGAAAAGAAAAATACATTTAACTAGAAATACTGAAGCAATATTTATTTATCCAATACGTAAACCATTCAATTAGCTTCAGTCTAGTATTTTTGTCATATTTGTTGGTTCCTTTTTAAGCCAGATGGATTATTCTAAAGGAAAGACTTCTCTGGAAATTTGAAATCTTGTCTGAGGTTGGATACCCCTCCTGTATGCGGAGTCGAATATTTTCCCATACCCTGTCCGCTACGAACGAGCGGAGGTTAGTAACTTCGCGCCACACCACGTTTCGTTACCTCTAGAAAAAGCTAAATCGCTGCACTATTTTTTTGCGATGAGCAACGGCGAAGGTGGAAGATGAGTAAACGGGTATCAATATCGGCTCAAAGCTAGAGTAAATACCTTTAGGTCCGCTTAGTTTTGTTCGGGAATTCATATTCGCAGCATGGGATTAAAGACAGAAGTTTTATCAGATTATTTGTTCTTGTCATATTTAAAAACCTCATAACACAATTTATCTGTGACATCAGCTGATAATGGGTTTTAGCATATCTGTTGGAACTGCGCACCCTTGTATGACTTCTTGAGACTTCTGACAATGCATTCATGGCAGTTCATTGGTTTACTTCACATACCAGGTTGATTTCATCTGTCCAAAGCAGCACGCACCCCATCTGCTTTTGGGGTAGCTGCGCCATTTAGCAGAAACCGAGGAAACCCATTAAGAAGGAAGTGGGCGGGGATTGAAATTTTTAAAGTTTAACGGAAAAGGACTGGCATAGGACAATCTAGTTACCCATCACTTATTCACTTAAATTTGCTTGAAGACCCGCTGAAAATGCGTTACTTGGTTGTTCCGCTATTCAGGAATAATCGATTTTCAAATAGTGGAATTTCCGTATGATTTGTGGTACCTCTAATTTGTTGTATGCTTTACAAGAAAGATTTATGACTTTTTTTTTGTTCAGGCACTAAGCAATCTTCAGCAATATCGCCACTGCCCACTGAAAAGCCTTGTTTGTGTTTAGATAAAAAATTTCCCGCGTCATAGTAGAATTTTCGCTGTGGGGACGGCCGCAGATATTATGAACGTCATAACTAGAGCAGATAGAGGAAAAGAAAAAATTCCTTTGCAGAATCCAAATAATTCAGTGTATTCAACTAAATGACACAAAAATAAGTTGGCTTTTCAGTTAAACTTTAAGCGTGCCTAAGCTCAACTTACCGGTAATGGCGTTCTCTTCCCCTTTCGCGGCCTTCACCACTGCCTTGGCCACGTTGGCCTGCGCATCATCGCTGGTTTCTGTTAAGGCCAGCTTCTTCTGGAGCAAGTTGGTGACTTTGTCCACAAGTTTCGCGTTTTCTGAAGTCTTCTCGCCAAGGATTTTGCATGTGGATGGAGAGAGCACGAGGGCAAACTGAAAGACGGTACACGATCGATTAAGAGCGTGTTCCACTCTAATTACCGTAGTTACTTTTATCATTATTATTTTATTTCCCAAAAAACACGCAAGGTGCTAACATGGAGTAATGAAAAAAGAACAAAAGGAAAAAGAAACAAGAGCTGTAAGCTCATATGGCACTTGCAAGGGTTGAGATGTATTATTTGATCAAAAGTAATTTTCGACTGTGCGGTTCAGATGCGCACTTTAAGGGAGCTAGAGAAAAAGTATATTATCGTTGAACTTGGCTGTAATGATGCGCACTTTAAAGGCACTAGAAATTCATCTGTAAGGAAGACCCTTGAGGCAAAAACGATAGCAGGCTCTTAGGGATCATTGATATATACGTATGATCAGAAGTATTTTTTTTCCCACTAATTTGCGCACTCTAAGGGTGCAAGAAATAATTTTTTTTGCAAAACCCTTGTGGGACAACTGATCATGGGTTCAGATGTATCGTTCGATAAAAAGTACTTTTCGACCTTGCGGTTAAGATGCACACTTTAAGGGAGCTAGAACTTCATTTGTAAGCAAAACCCTTGAGGCAAAAATGATCATGAGCTCATGGGGATCATGGAAATGCATATTTTGCTTAAAGTATTTTTCTTAATTTGTGGTCATGATTGGTACTTTAGGGAATGGTCGGATTTGAAAAGTGGCGATTTCTAAGCCAATCTTGTCGCCGGAGCCAATCCGGTTCAGTTTGGACTTGTTTGTTATTCCCACAAAGTTCCATCCCGATCTCTCCAGTCCAATCCGGCCACGTATCCCCCCCCCCCCAATTGTTGTCGGATCCGGTCCGGACATGAAAAAGATCACCACAGGCTCTGTTCAGTTATTAAATTTCACTCGAACCCGATCACCCGTTCCAAAGTTACGCATGGCTAAATATTCCGTATTCCCCCTCCCTCCGATCCCCCCACGACTATCGGATCGAGTGAATTTTTATTGACAAGTCAGTTTGGTCGGGTCCCTGACACACCTCCCAAGTTTCGTCGTGAAAATCCCAAAAACTGTCATCACCAGAATTTCGTGAAACTCCCCTCCACCTCCCCCCCCAAGTGTCCGGGTCCAGTCCAAACGTGTAAACAAATTATCTGGAGCAGATTCTTGTTCTACCCAGCAAGTTTTACTCCGATCCCTCCATTATAACCGTTTCTCGAGGTTTCCGGTCTTCCCCCACCCCAATTCCCCCATAGATGTCGAATCCGGTTCGGACTTCAAATGGAACATCAGAGGTATGTCATTCATTCAAATATTAAGTTTCGTCCCAATCCGATCACCCGTTCGAAAGTTACACGACACTCAATTTTCCATATTCCCCCGCACTGCACCACAGATACAAACCCCTTTGACCCTCGAATGCACAAGCTCTTTCCAATGTTAACAGAGTGATGCGATGCAAAGAGTGACGTCACGCCGCGCGCAGACCTACTAGTGTAAAGAAAGGGGTAGGGGTTTTACAAAAACTACTAAATTTTCCGGATTCCCCCGCCCTCTACTCCCTCCACGGAGGTCGGATCGGGGAAGTGATTATTTGCAAGTTAGTTTGGTCGGGTCCCCGATATGCCTGCCAAGTTTCATCGTCCTAGCACATCTGCAAGTACCCTAACTCGCGATCACCGGACCGACCGACCGACCGACAGACAGACCGACCGACGGAAAAGTGATCGGTATATGGCACTTGAGCGAAGCTGCAAGTGCCATAAAAAAAATACATACACTTCTATCTCACAACAAAAAAGCACTCAGTAAACTATTTTCACGATCTACAGTATTCATAAAACGAGACCGACGTTCTTCAATAACTACAAATGGTTGCGCTATGCCAAAACTAAACACAAGTCGTCGATTGCTCTTCCATAGAGGGATACCTAAAAAGAACTTCGCATAACGGAAATACAGTCGGCGAATAGCTGTTTTTTCAGTTTGACTAAACAGTTCCCAAAATGGTGCTAATGCTAATAAATGGGGCACAGCAAACGCATTGTATATCCTTCCTAGAATTGCCCGCTTATACCTGGATTTGCATGAAACAAGAAGTCCATACGTCCTTCGCAGTCTTTCACTTAAAAACTCAAGCAGGAGGGTCCTAGTATGCTTTAAACTAGAACCGATTGGCAAACCAAGGTAAGTTATACTAGACGAAGGCTTTGAAAGATGCGATCCAAGGCGAATATTTTCAGCAGATGAGCGACCAGTCGACTTTCCTACTACAACAACTTCACTCTTTTCTGGGTTAAATCTATGCATGACGTCAAGAATTTTGGCCTCTTGGCGTCAAGGCTGGAACACATTTTTAAATTTTCGGTAAAACATCACTCCACGGGGTAATCCAGCCAATCACGTTACAGAGATCCGTAGTTACCACGCTTACTATGCTCCCGAGCATGGTAAGCCAATAGTTACTATTTCAAGAAGGTTGGAACGGTCAGCGTAGAAACTTTTCGTGAGGTTGGAACAGAAATAGTAACTAATAGTTTGGGTGTTTGGGTGGCCTAACGTATCCTCCTAACATGCGCCTACCCCCCCCCCCCATTGGATGCCCTACTGCAACTGAACTTCGTTTTCAGTTCAGTTTTTTTTTTTCATATATTCATAAAAATAATGAACACTGTTAACTCTTTATGGCCCCACCATAAAGCTAGGTGCCCGCAGTCGTTCCTAAATGTTAACTGAAGAGACCTTCTTTTTCTTCCGGAAAAAAGCACTTTTCTGCTCTGTCTGTTCAGAAGCGCATCCCTGCGCTGACGAACCCGTTGGGTGGCCTAACGTATCCTCCTAACATGCGCCTACCCCCCCCCCCCGCCATTGGATGCCCTACTGCAACTGAACTTAGTTTTCAGTTCAGTTTTTTTCTTCATATTCATAAAAATAATGAACACTGTTAACTCTTTATGGCCCCACCATAAAGCTAGGTGCCCACAGAACGCGAATCTTTTCCGCGACGCGGCGCGAAACAAATTCGACTTGGAGTTGAAACGGCGCGGCGCGAATTTTTTCCGCTCACGACGTCAAATTCGTCCCTGTGGGCACCTAGCTTAAGGCCTCACATAAGGTCTGGCAGTGGACGGGGCTGTAGTTGCTTAGCTTGTTGGCCGCTGAGTAGTATGAATAAATGAATTAAGCTTATGTGCATGATAAGCGAAAATCCATTTGGTTCCTCTGGACGTTTGGTAATAAACAAAACAAAAATCATGGGCCCTCGGTACATTGATCCATTTCGTTTTTAAAGTTTAACCGAAAAGGGCAAGGATAGGACAATCTAGTTACTCATCACTTATTCACTAGAACTGGCTTGAAAACCTGCTGAAAATGAGTTACTTTGTTGTTCCGCTATTCACGAATAATCGATTTTCAAATAGTGGAATTTCCGTGCGATTTGTGGTGCCTCTATGCGCTTGTATTTTTGTTGTATGCCTTACGAGAAAGATTTATCTTCTTTTTTTTTCAGGCACTAAGCAATCGTCACCAATCTCACCACTGCCCACTGAAAAGCCGCATTCGTGTTGAGATTAAAATTTCCCGCGTCATACTAGAATTTACGCTGTGGGGACGTCCGGAGATATTCTGAGCCTCATAACTAGAGCAGATAGTGGAAAATCAAAAAATCGTTTTGCAGAATCGAAATAATTCAGTGTATCCAATTAAATGACACACAAATAAGTTGGCTTTTCAGTTAAACTTTAATGGGCGGAAAACAACAAAAGTAACAAGACCAAGAATGTCAGTCTATCAGCATGTCTTCTTACCCCTAAACCGAACATTTAATCTACCTCAAATGAAAATTTATTTTTAACAAATTTTCCGGTTTTGGCCGGATTCCGGACGAACTAATTGTCCGGCGAGAAAATAAGTTTCAGATAAGGATTCAGCATGTCACCTTACCCCTAGATCGACTATCTCACTGGCTTTTCAAAACATTTTTTTTTCGTCCCTTAATTTCTCCCCCACCCCTAAATATGTGGCTACAGGGCTCATCTACGAACTTGACCCGTACTTTGACCCAAAGAGTCCTCACTTACGTTTTGGGATCCCAAAAATACACAGTTATGTTTGATGGTACGAAACGGAAGAAGGCCTTTGAAGGTTGCGACGAACCTCTACTACATAGTGAACTCAGTCACATTCTGGACGTCCTGTATTGCATCGAATATCCCAGTCAACTAGCCGACCAAATCATAAGAGAAAGACTGAAACCACATTTTGCCCCCCAAAACAATGCAAGTACGCCTACATTAGAGGTATGCTTATTTGAACGTCGCCTAAGAGTGAACGGTCGGCGAAGAAAAAACAGGATCCAAACAAGACAACTTTTGCTGCAAAGTAATTGCCGGAAACATTTCTTCCATGAATTTTTTGGCTATACGTGTGCCACTTTGTATTTGGAATAATTCTGCCAGTTTGCTCTTAACTGCCACCTGGTATTATTTTTATTTTGCTAAGTGGGAACGTAATGTAACACAACAGATGGCGGTAAAGACCTACGGACACTCTAAAGAAGAAGCACATTTAAAAATTTACAATAAAATCTTAATTATCTAATTCAAACTTAAAGTTTGTGCCAGGGCAACCCTGAAACAGTTAGCTGTTAGCGGATGTCAAGTTGGTTTTTTCCTTTCCATTTGACTATTTCGTCAGCAAACAGTAAAACCAGGGTAGTGAAACGTTTGGAGAAGTGTTCGAACAAGCATATTAACCAGAGGAAAAGAATCTCCGATTCTACCTCCAGTACAATAGAGTAGAACGTCAGTTAATTTTGAACAGTGCCATTTTCATCCACTTTCAACTACCATGTCAACCAAAGTCGCTAATCAAAGGCTCCGAAGAAAGCCTGAATGGGTGTTCCGAATAGGCTTTTACAATTTAGCCCAAAACCGCATTGTTAACTAGCATCCAAAGAAGCATAATATATACTGTACATTCGTGGGGCGACCAAAAAACAAGACCAAAGGTTTCGATGGGATCCCAAAAATTTAATATTTGACCAGACAACTACGTCTTCTCTACGCCAGATCCAGTCTTCGCCAGGCTAATCATCTGAGAAAATTAATTTCAGATATACCTGTATAAGCCATATTTATTTTGACGATGCTGATCGAAACTTCCTGCTTTACTTCTGCCGAATTTCCGTTTTCGGCGGAATTCCGAGCGAACTACTTGTCCAGCCAAAAAAAGATAGTTCAGAAACGAATTCAGCGCATCTCCTTATCCCTATAAAGAACGTCTAATCAACCTCAAATAAAACTTTAACTTATAAAAAAAACTCGGTTTCAACCGGATTCCGGACGAACTATATGTCCGGGTAAAAAATGATTGTCATATACAGATTCAGCGTATCTTCTTACCCTTAAATCTATCATCTAATCAACTTCAAATACAAATTTTACTTTTAACAAATTTTCCGGCTTCGGACGGATTCCGGGCGAACTACTTGTCCGGCGAGAAAATGGTTTTCACCATCATATTCAGCATGTCTTCTTACCCCTAAATCGAACATCTAATCAACTTCAAATAAAACTTTTGCTTCTAACAAATTTTCCGGTTTCGGCCGGATTCCGGGCTAACTACTAGTTCGTCGAGAAAATGGTTTTCACCATCGTGTTCAGCATGTCTTCTTACCCCTAAATCGAAAATCTAATCAACTTCAAATAAAACTTTTGCTTCTAACAAATTTTCCGGTTTCGGCCGGATTCCGGGCTAACTACTAGTTCGTCGAGAAAATGGTTTTCACCATCGTGTTCAGCATGTCTTCTTACCCCTAAATCGAACATCTAATCAACTTCAAATAAAACTTTTGCTTTGAACAAATTTTCCGGTTTCGGCCGGATTCCGGGCTAACTACTTGTCCGGTCAAAAAATAGTTTTCACCATCGTGTTCAGCATGTCTTCCCACCTCTAAACCAATCATCAAATCAACTTCAAATAAAACTTTTACTTTTAACAAACTTTCCGGTTTTGGCCGGATTCCGGCCGAACTACTTGTCCGACGAGAAAATAACTTTCATATTCGGATTCAGCGTGTCTCCTTACCCCTAAATCAACTATCTAAATAGCTTTTAAAAAATATTTTTCTTGCCCCTTAATTTGAAACCCCTCCCCCACCCTCAAATATATGGCTACACAGCCCATCTTCGAACTTGACTTGTACTTTGACCCAAAGGATCCACCCACCAAGTTTCATCAAAATATCTCAATCCCTTCGAGAGTTATCGTGCTTACAGACGGACAGACGGACGGACAGACGGACAACTTTTGCGATGTCATAGGTATCCGTCACTAACGTTTTGGGATCCCAAAAAGTACTATGTGTATGACGGGCGACGCTGACAGTAGTGATAAAGTAGGCTACTTACATTTGCTACGTCCCCGGCCTCCAGCAGTAGTGTCAGAAAGTTCAAATAATTCTGGGTCGTCTTCTGCTTGGCCTGCGCCTCCAACGTTTCATGTAACACTGGCATAAATACAGGAAGCTTGGCATGGTTACGCAAATAACTATACAAGTCGGCAGCATATGTAGAAGTTGGAACTTCACTGGTCTGAAAGAAAAGGGGAATTAATAACTACAGAATAATCACTTACACACAGAAAACAGGCTTTTGCCTCTACAAATTTCTCGTTTAAAGGAGTTGCATCATAAACATTCTAGCACTTGCAACGTCTAGAACCCCCCCCCCCCACCCAAGACCCAAGATCAAGACACGACTCGATCCGACCGCTGGGTCATCTAGTGGCGCGGGTCGGAAGTGCACGACATGGGGAGGCTGGGATCATAGTTTGACTACGGATCTAACAAATTGTTTTTGGGATCCCAAAACGTTAGTGACGGATACCTATGACATCGAAAAAACGTCTGTCTGTCCGTCCGTCCGTCTGTCTGTCTGTGAGCACGATAACTCTCGAAGGGAATGAGATATTTTGATGAAACTTGGTGTGAGGATTCTTTGGGTCAAGAGTGAGGTCGAGTTCGTAGATGGGCTCTGTAGTCCTACATTTAGGAGTGGGGGAGGGGGTTTAAATTAAGGGACAAACAAAATATTTTGAAACAGCTAATATGATAGTCGATTATGGGGTAAGAAGACATGCTGAACACGACGGTGAAAACCATTTTCTCGCCGGACAGGTAGTTCGTCCGGAATCCGGCCAAAACCGAAAAGTTTGTTAAAAGTAGAAGTCTTGTTTGAAGTTGACTAGATGTTCGATATAGGGGTAAGAAGGCATGCTGAACACGAATATGACAGTTATTTTTCTCCAGACAAGTAGTTCGCCTGGAATCCGGCCGAAACCGGAAAGTTTGTTAAAAGTAAAAGTTTTATTTGAAGTTGATTAGATGTTCGATCTAGGGGTAAGAAAAGATGCTGAATCCGTATATGACAATCATTTTTTTGCCGGACAAGTAGTTCGTCCAGAATCCGGCCAAAACCGGAAAGTTTGTTAAAAGTAGAAGTTTTAATTGAAGTTGATTAGATGTTCATTTCAGGGGTAAGAAGACATGCTGAATCTTTATATGAAAAGCATTTTTTACTCGGACAAGTGTTTAGGTCGGAATCCGGCTGAAACTGGAAAATTTTATAAAGCAAAAGTTGTGTTTGTAGTTGATTAGATGTCCGATTTGGGGGCAAGAACAGATGCTGAATTCGTATATGACAATTTTTTTGGCCGGATATATAGTTCGTCTGGAATACGGCTGAAACCGGGAACTTTTGGTTGGATGGTCTAAATAAATGCTTCGTTTCTAGTCGTGAATATTGTAGCCAAATAGCCTTTCTGATTTTATCGGATGCACTTCCAGACCTTAACACTGGATCTCGCGAAGACAAAACCTATTTGTCTGGATCAAATATTCAATTTTTGGGATCCCATCGGAACCTTTGGTCTTGTTATTGTAGCAGGCATATAGAAAATATGTAGAAAAATCAAACTAATTATTTGCATTATCGATTTCTTTGAGTATTTTGTTTTCTGTTTTTTCTTGTTAATTCCCGTAAGTCCAAAGAATTAAGGATGTAAACCAGATCACAATATGCAAACGCCGTAAATTATACTAAATTCGTTATAACGATTTCTTAGAGATTATGAAACTAAGCTAAATAATGTTCAGCTTCCGAGACAAAAATTGTCAAACTGGTCGAGGGTTTCTACTTCAGACATATCGAAACGTCAACAGGGTGATATACTTCGTTGTTTTGATTCTCTTACACGCCCCTCGATCTTCTCGTAGATTTTAGTATACGCCTGACCCGCATCAGGAGATCAGTGAATATTTAATTAGTAATGGCGAGTTGACGACCTTGTTTTCAAGAGTGAAAGTAATTTGTTTATAACTATTCCTTCAGCCCAAGCTGACTGCGAATCATATTTGACAGTGCAAAAACGGAAACGTCAGTTAAATTTTATTCGAATAAAATTAGCTGACGTTTCCGTTTCTGCACTGTCAAATATTGTGTATAACCTTGGATACCATGAAGATTTTGGAGAAAACAAAGGTAACAATGTGTTCGTAAATATTCGACCCATCGTAAAATGATAGTGTCTCCCACCTTCTCGGCCCACGTGAATCAACTACTTTAATTGTTTAAGATCGTGTTCCATCCTTCTTTCAATAATAACTAGCCCACTAGTTACTGTTTCTGTTCCAACGTCGTGGAAATTTACTACGCTGACTGTTCCAACTTTCTCGAAATAGTAACTATTTGCTTACCCCACTGTCGAGCGTGGTAACTACGATCACTGTGACGTGAATGGCCTGATTAGCCCGTGACACGAAAACAGAAAAATGCGTTCCAGCCTTGACGCCAGAAGCCAAGATTCGTGACGTCATGCGTATTTTTTTTTCAATCAATCAATCAATTTATTTCTTGCCAATGTCATTATAAGATAGTTTGGACGGGTCACAAAGAAGACAATGATACAAAACACACAACACGCACAACTGAGATTAAGCAGAAATATTGACAGTTATAAATGAATAAACTAAATCAAAAATATATTTACAATTACTCAAATCTTATATTTACAATTTAATTCATTATATATCATAGTGAATATTAGGATATATATCCTATCAAACGTATTAACTACGGTAAGTAGGGTGGGCCTTATGTTTTTCGAACGTTGCGGATTATAACATTATGTATACAAAATGAGCCGAAACACGGCCGAAACAACATCTGCTGACTTTTTTTTTTTGTCATGTTAAGTCAGCAGATGCTTTTTCGGCGGTTTTTCGGTTGTAATGCCTAACGTTTGAAAAACATATAGCTAACATCCTAAGTATTATCTGTTGAAAAGCGCATCCTTGTGTTTTCTGTTATGAAACTTCTGACAGTGTAGAGGCAACGCGTTTAGGAGCCAAAATAAATATGCAAATGGCCATGACAGTAGAAAAAGCAAGAAATGAGCGAGAGGGACAACTACGAAATTTCGAATAATGGCAAAATTGTCTACCATCATTTTCACGACATACGGAAAGAGTTAGCTTGACTCTTGAGAAGACCCAGACATCTGGTAATCATGGAAGTGACGCCATGGCTATACAATAATTAGTATGACAACATAAGACCCTCATTACGAAATTACCAAACATGCCTTACCATACAACAATACTAGCCAGTAATTTGTCCATTCCTCAAATAAAAAGTAAAACATTACCATTCCTGTTGTAAAAATACCCTTTCCTCCTTTACTTTTTTCCCGAGCTCACGAACTAGGATGACCTACCACCTTCGTTGCTAAACAAAGAATGTCGGCTCTCCGCCCTCGGGTTCGCTGTCGGATAGTGGAATTATCTCCCATAAAGTGTAGTGAATGAAAACTACTAATCATTTTCAAGCAGGTGTGGACCGTCACCTGGCTGACCTTTAATTTCGTCTAAATAGTGTTGTGAGAAATTTATAGAGGCAAACACCTTTTTTCTACGAGCAAATTTTTATTGTTATTTTATTATTTTACTGTATTTTCCTTGAGGAAAACTATGAGTAGGGCGAAGAACTCTTACACCATCTTTGACAGTGCAAAAACGGATACGTCAGCTAAATTTTATTCGAGCTATATTTCGGCCCTTCTTGGCAAGGGTCCTCTTCAGGCTCAAAACCGCTCAAACTGGAAAAACGAACTTGTGAGAAAACCTTACACCATCAGCCGCTTCGGGCCAACTTACCAGCAAAATCTTCGCCAAATGGGGATAGGTCTCTTCCGACGCTATTTCTCCAGTACCCAAGGACTTTTTCAAGACCTTGCTCGAGACGACTTTGGGAAACTTTTCGGAACATTTCAAGAGGAGGGAAAGTTTTTCTGGGGTCTGTTCTTCCCATGTGGCACAGATGATTGGCTGAAGGACTGGCCATATGGTATCCCTCAAGGAATCTTGTGGGACCTGCGAAAAAGCAAGACTAAAGATAATGAACAGAATTAATACTGAGCTTGTCGCTCCAAGATCCTCGTTATTATGTATTTGTAAAGCGTTATCATGTTCGCCGCAGAATTCCGCCGCAAGGCAGATCGGTTTTCCCCAGGTCGCAAGCATCTATTCATTTCAGTTACACACAAGTTGGAGTGCATTAAAGGTTGCGGAATCAACTAGTTCTGGTGACCAGACGCATCACTCCTTAAAGGACACCTGAACGATCCTACCATACTTCCATGGACCCCTCAGATCGTCCTTCACAGTACCGGTACAGAGAAGACGAATTTTTTCGCTCCGTGGTTTCGGCGCTATCCACTCTTGAAGTTCTAAGTCTCCCTATGGCGATTCGTTACGACCTCCCAAGACAAATTTAGCGCCAATATTTAAACTGTCATTATCGCATGGATAAACGTACGTTGATAACGCATGGATGGATAAACAGCGCATGGATGGATAAACGCATGGACTGCTACGGCGTGGACTGTTACAACATGAACTGTTACGCATGGACTGTTACAAGTGTTACGGCGAGCGTTACGATCAAGACAAGTCGGAAAAAAGGCTGAAAATTATAGCACGGTGGAACTTCATCCGATTTTAGTCCGGTTTTCGAGAGATAAATGGTAAGCAGTATGTAAAAGTGGCAATTTAGGGTGTTAGACTTCATTCAGATGACCTTTAAGTACTTTTTTAAAAACAGAGCTCCAAGTCCGAAATGGTGCACAGTTTTTTTTTCCTATTGACGCTCACATCGACGTCTTGATCTCTTATGTGTAGTTAGATTATAAGTAGTACTATCGTAGCTGGGTTTACTTGGATTTGTAGGTACGTTGTCTTTAAATCGATAGTGAACTTGGATCGTGTTCCAACCTCCTTACCGTAGTTACTATGCACGCATGACGTCACGTGTTCTGGCTTTTTGACATTTTTCTATTTTCAGCAAATATCGTGCCACGGGCCAATCCGGCCAATCACGTCTCAGAGATTCGTAGTTACCACGCGTACTCTCCCGAGCGTGGTAAGCAAATAGTTACTATTAGTTATTATTTCGAGAAGGTTGGGACGGTCAGCGTAGTAACTTTTCACGAGGTTGAAATGAAAATAGTAACTAATAGTTACTATTGTTTTAAGGGTGGAACACACTCTTGGTTTCTTGTGAAGTACGAGGCGTAGCAGCCTTAGTTTGCCGGGGGGGAGGTTGAGAGAAAAACCTTTTCTAGGAATGAAAGCCCTGGAAGTTTTATCTGTCAGGGAATGTCGCAAAGGGAGCACTTTCTAGTCTTGCCATGGTTCCGGTTCCGTTTTGTTTCTTTGTATAACATGTGAATATCGCCTCTGGACAGCAAAAAGGTCGTATCTGACATATTTTCGGAAATACATTTTATTGCATTTCTGTATATCCGAACGAAAGACGCATCTTTTGGTCTAACTGTCGTATCTGTACGACACATAGAACTGAGATATGATTATTGCAAAGTCGCAGTCGCAATACAAACGTGGGACACGCTTTTTCGCTCTCCTGAAAAATATTGAAAACTGCAGATACGACCTTTTGGCTGTCCAGAGGCGATATTATTTTGTTTTGGGTGTTACCATGGCAGAGATGGGCAAATCCCATCATGAAAGGATTCGAATCCGAATCCAGGGCTAGGTACGAATCCGATTCCGAATCCACCATTTCATGCTGAGGATTCGAATCCGGAATCAAATCCGATTCGAATCCGAGCTTTTAAAAAAAATATCAAATCATGTACATAGGTAACAGTTTAAGAATCAGAGGTGACAAAAAAGCACTGATACCTAAAGCAAATGAGATGGTATGTAAACCACATTTTTAGGTAAAAATTAGGAAAATATTAAAAACTGCAGCGGATTCGTAAGATCAATGTCTAGAATCCGAGTCCCGATCCAAATCCAGCCTGACATGCAGAAGATTCGAATCCGGATTCGAATCCAGCCAAAAGGACAAATCCTGGATTCGAGTCCGATTCCGGATTCGGATTCCATCTCTGTACCATGGCTGAAAGGCTTTAAGTGCGAAATAAACTGACTGACTCATACCTTTTCAAGTAACAATGTCACTGCTTCCAGAGCCAAAGGAACCAGAGAAACTTTTTGCGAACCAGCATGGAGGACTCTGTTGATCCCGTCAAGAATTTGTTCATCATCTGTGACTTTCCCAGAGGCTAGCACAGCGCGCTCAGCCAAGATTTGAGCTCTGAGGGTGTCGGTTGCCTCCTAGAAAAAAACGACATTAGGTGCATCAATCAAGTAAGCTCTTAAAGCACAAGTTGCAGCAGATACAGTTTCTATATAATCGTAACATATAACAATCTTAACATAAAACTGAGACGACCCCCATTTATAACATGAGCTACGAGCTCATATGGCACTTGTTACGAGTAGGTTGTACAAGAACGTAGATGAGAAAGTCACAAACTACACCCGCCATCCAAAATTGCGGTTCGGACCTAGAAATGGAATATGCAGTTTCACTGGAGTCTCAGGGTTTCCGGTATCGCCTAAGATCATCTGGGACAAATGACTGTTGTAACTTCCAAGTTTCAGCCCAATAAACCCACTGGTTTGATCCCTAGACCTGCCATAAGATTTCCGGTGCCTCCCTCCAACTGCCCCTACCGCGGCCAAATCTGGCTCGGACTCGTGAATGGATCATCTGAAGCAAATTGTCTCGCCACCTATCAAGTTTCACTAGAATCTGAGCGTTTTTAGGTAGGTCCCCCCCCCCCCCAACGTGGTCGGATTCGGTTCGGACAGTAAAATATGCCATCTAGGGCCAGGGTTCCCGGGTGGCTAAAATACCAGCCGGTTAATACCGGCTAAAAGGTGATTTCTGCCGGTATGGTTAAAATCAAGTGGCATGGATAAAATCAAATAATTGGCTAAAATCAAAATTCTAACTGCTACTATGTGATTTTGGTAGCACTCCGCTATTCTAAGACTGTCATACTTCTTTCAGGTATTAAAGAAACCTAGATTTAGAAGAACTCAAACAAGCTTAATTAACTGATCCCAGCGATCTCGTATATGGAGTACTTCTTTATTCGAAAATAATCTGTAACACTTCTTTGTTGCATTTCTCAAAGAAAAAAATGTCCATTAAGTCACATTAATCAAATTATAGAACAGACATTCAACTTCAATAGTAAAACAAAACGAAAACTTCCTCGTTAGTTCAGGCGTCTCCGAACATGATGTCGTCAGCACTTTCCGAATCAGAGTCGGTAACCCCAATGGCTGAACCTGTAGAATTTTGTACAAGCGATGAACCTAGTACTAGTACCTGGTGCTCACCTGCACACACACTAGAAGGCTGATTTTTTTTCTTGGTGGAACTGCCTTTGATTTCCAGGCTACGATAAGAGAACAATAGCTTTTCAGCCTTCTCCACTTTGAGTCTGTTACGAAGGTCGGTATGTATAATCTTCAGGCTCGAGAACAGGCGTTCTAAGCCTGCAGAACTAGATGGGCAGAGCTGGAGAACAAGCATTAGCTCTACAAACTCTTCTTGATTTTTTGGATTAGATGGTACACACGGTACGAACTCCCGGTATAAATAAATAGCAGGAATCAACATGACCTGATGACTCACTGCATCTCTCACGGTTGCTTGAAAAGTGGATGTGATTTGATCGTGTCAGCCCCAAACCGAATTTCTGGACTGGAGTAGGTGAGCTAATTAGTCCGGGAATCAACCCTGGTTGAGAAATAGTCGGAAAACAACGAAGAAACAACAGTAAAGATTGGTACGTAGAAAAGATCAGTGCGATTTGATTTTAGCCAGTTTTAGCCGGCAAAAATTGGTTTTTATTAATAAAAGCCGATTAAAACCGCCGGTATGGTAAAAATCAATTTTAGCCGGCAAAAACGGAACCCTGTCTAGGGCATATGCTTACTCTATAATCCAAGTCTCATTTAAATGAGACTGCGCTGCGCTGCGCTGAATAGCTTGCTGCTTGTTTGTGAAAGGTTTGCCGCTGAACACGATATTGTGTTCAATACCACGAAGACGAAGTGTATGGCATTTCTTCCGAAAGGAACTCGACTGAAACGTATCCCGGACGCCATACTTAATGGTGTCACTCTCGAGTTTGTGACGGCGTTTAAATACCTCGGGTTCCATCTGACGTCTAAACTGACTGACGAGGAGCACGTAACAGCCGTTTCGAGGTCGCTGTGTGTCCGTGCCAATATACTGATTAGAAAATTCTCTTCTTGTGAGGAAGACATAAAATCTTTTCTTTTCAGGGCCTACTGCACTCCAGTTTACTGCCTGGCCCTCGTGACCAGCATCTCTGGGGAAACTGACCGGTCTTTTTGGATTCTCTATAACAATGCTTTCAGGTGGCTGCATGGTCTACCTAGACAATGTAGTGCTTCTGGTATGTTTGTGGTGGCGGGACTTCCTTCTTTTCCTGAACTAAGGAGGAGAAATATTCTTTCTTTGCAGAACAGGATTCTCAGGTCGTCCAATCCACTTGTGCGGGCTGCATCTGCCCCGCTTTTGAGGTTGTCTCTGCCAGTGTGGCTGGAATGGGAGCGGTCTCTTCGGGTGACCCAGGTTCCACCTGGAGCCCGTTCTACTTGATTGTTTTAGTTTAGTGTATTGTTTGTTTGAGTGTATTATTTTTGTTTTGTTTTTCTTATGGTTTATAAAAACCGTGAAATAAAGTAAATTGAAATTGAAATTGCTGCACTCGTTTGACCGCTATGCGAGCCACAAACATTTACCGAGACTTCCCCTACTGTTCCGAATACGAATTGAAAACATAAAAGTTGCATCTCTGACATCTCCTCTTCCCGTCCATCAAGTTCGACCAGAGGCGGAGCGTAGCCTATCCAATCCCTTGACTACAAGTGTTTCACGAGTTTTCCGGTGCCGGCCTCCAACCCCCTCACAAGTATTGGATCCGATCCGGACTTGACATGGAAGATCAGAGACGATATTTCTTTGCACCTGCCAAGTTTCATTCAAATCCGATCACCCGTTCAAAAGTTGAGCATGCCACTAGACTCCGGATTCCCCATCCCTCCACTCCCCCACGATGGTCGCATCGGGAAAACGACTATTCTCAAGTCAATCTGTTGGAGTCCCTGACACGCCTGCCAAATTTCATCGTCCTAGCACATCAGCAAATACCGAACTCGCGGGATCACTAGAAATTCGGATCCCCCCCCCCCCAACTCTCCCACAGTCATCGGATCCAGCCCGTTTATGCCATTCACGTATCTAGGACTTGTGCTTGTTCTTCCCACCAAGTTTCATCTCGAGCCCTCCACTCTGAGCGTTTCCCAAGATTTCCGGTTCCTCCTCCAACTCCCCCCAGTGTCACCGGATCCGGTCCGGATTTAAAATGGGGCATCTGAGACATGAGGTCTTTCTATATATCAAGTTTCATTAAGATCCGATCACCCGTTCGTAAGTTAAAAATACCTCACTTTTCCGGATTCCCCCTCCCTCCATACCTCCCCCCAGATAATCGGATCGGGAAACGACTATTCTCAAGTCAATCTGTTGGGGTCCCTGGCACGCCTGCCAAGTTTCATCGTCCTAGCACATCAGCAAGTACCGAACTCGCGGGATCACTAGAAATTTGGATCCCCCCCCCCTCAACTCTCCCACAGTGATCGGATCCGGTCCAGTTATGCCATTCACGTATCTAGGACTTGGACTTGTTCTTCCCACCAAGTTTCATCCCGAACCCTCCACTATAAGCGTTTCCCAAGATTTCCGGCTCCCCCCTCCAACTCCCCCCAATGTCACCGGATCCGGTCCGGATTTAAAATAGGGCATCTGAGACACGAGGTCTTTCTAAATATCAAGTTTTACTAAGATCCGATCACCCGTTCGTAAGTTAAAAATACCTCACTTTTCCGGATTCCCCCTCCCTCCATACCTCCCCCCAAATAATCGGATCGAGACACGACTATTCTCAAGTCAATCTGTTCGGGTCCCTGGCACGCCCGCCAAGTTTCATCGTCCTAGCACATCAGCAAGTACCGAACTAGCGGGATCACTAGAAATTCGGACCCCCCCCCCAACTCCCCCACAGTGAGCGGATCCGGTCCGGTTATGTCGATCGCGTATCTAGAACTTGTGCTTGTTCTTCCCACCAATTTTCATCCCAATCTCTCCACTCCAAGCGTTTCCCAAGATTTCCGGCTCCCCCCCCGTCAGCTCCCCCCAAAGTCACCTGATGCGGTCCAGGTTTTAATCGGGTCGTCTGGGGCTTCAAGTCTTTCCAAATATCAAGTTTCATTAAGATCTGATCACCCGTTCAAAAGTTATAAATTCCTAAATATTCCGGATTTCCCCTCCACTCCCCCCACGATGTTCGAATCGGGAAAGTGACTATTTCCAACTTTATCATTTGGGGTCCCTGACACGCCTGCCAAGTTTCATCGTCCTAGCTTAAGCGGAAGTGCCGGAACTAGCAAAACCCGGACCGACCGACCGACCGACCGACGGACGGACGGACAGAAATTGCGATCGCTATATGGCACTTGGCCGAAGGGCACGTGCCATAAAAATGTACTGAACAGAAATCTTGGCCTTTAACTCGGGCCTCACTGGTTTCTGTAAGAATAAAAAAAAGTGGAATAATTACCGACTTTGACTGCGCTCCTGTAATCTGAAGATGCTTCGAGATATTGTCATGAAGGTATGAAGCTGAAAGCTCACTCTTTCCATTGACAACCAACTCAAAACATCTTAGGAAGCCTCTTCGAGCTGCTTCGGAAGATGCAGCCAGACCCTTGATTAGTCGGCTAACACAATACTGAACTTCAGTGGGGATTTCTCCATCCTTTGCTTTCTGAAAATAAACAAGGTCTTAGTTCTTTACTTGCCATTGACAATTGACAATATCACCTCTAGGTCAAAATGTTAGTCTGAACCTGGGTAAACCAGGGTCAGTGAGATAAGTTTCGTCTCAAACTACCACTTTTGTGGTCGACACCAAACAACCAGCAAAAACCAACAATCCCTCTTTGGAATTCCCTCTCCGAAACAAGAGCTACGAGCTCATATGGCACTTGTTACGCGTAGTGGTACGAGAAAGTAGAAGAGAACTTCACAATAAACACCCCGCCATTCAAAAATGCGGTTCGTACCTAGAATTAGGATATCTAGGTTCATTCAACCTGAAAGCTCTAGATGACATATTTAGAACTTATGCTTGTTCTTCCCACCAAGTTTCGTCCCGATCCCTCCACTCTAAGCGATTACAAAGATTTCCGGTTCGCCCCTCCAACTCCTCCCAATGTCACCGGATCTGGTCCGGATTTAAAATGGGATGTCTGAGGCACGAGACCTTTCTAAATATCAAGTTTCGGTTAAATCCGATAACCCGTTCAATAGCTGAGCTTGCCACTGGATTCCGGATTCCCCTTTTGTACACTCCCCCTCGACGGCCGGATCGGGGAATCGACATTCTCAAGGCAATAGTTCGGGTACCTGACAAGCATGCCAAGTTCATTGTCCTTGCACATCAGGAAGTACCGAACTCGTGGGATTACTACAAACTCGGATCCCCTCCAACTCGCCCACAGTGACCGGATCCATTTGGTTATGCTATTCACTTGCTCTTCCCACCAACTTTCATCCCAAACCCTCCACTCTAAGCGTTTCCCAAGATTTCCGGTTCCCCCGTCAAACTCCCCCCAATATCACCGGATCCGGTTCGGATTTAAAATGGGGCGTCTGAGACACGAGATCTTTCTATACGTCAAGTTTCATCAAGATCCGATCACCTGTTCGCAAGTTAAAATACCTCACTTTTCGGATTCCCCCTCTCTCCAACCCCACCCCCCAGATGGTCGGACCCATGAAACGACTATTTTCAAGTCAACCTGTTCGGGTCCCATACACGCTTGCCAAGTTTCATCGTCTTAGCGCATCAGGAAGTACCGAACTCGCGGGATCACAGAAATTCGGATCCCCCCCCCCCCCCCACTGTGAACGGATCCGGTCCGGTTATGTCAATCACGTATCTAGGGCTTGTGCTTGTTCTTTCCACCAACTTTCATCCCGATCTCTCTACTCAAAGCGTTTCCCAAGATTTTCGGTTCCCCCCATGTCACCGGATCCGGTCCGGATTTAAACTGGGATGTCTGAGACACAAGGTACTTCTATATATCAAGTTTCATTAAGATCCGATCACCCGTTCGTAAGTTAACAAGACCAAAGTTTTCGATGGGATCCCAAAAATTATATATTAACTACGTCTTGAATTCGCCAAATCCAGTCTTCGCCAGGCTAATCATCTGAGAAAATTAAGTTCAGATATACCTGTATATGCCATATCTATTTTGTTGATACTGATCGAAACTTCCTGCTTTACTTCTGCCAAATTTCTGGTTTCGGCCGAATTCCGAGCGAACTACTTGTCCAGCCAAAAAAAAAGATAGCTCAGAAACGAATTCAGCGCATCTCCTAGAGCTTATCCCATAAAGAACATCTAATCAACTTCAAATAAAACTTTAACTTATAACAAAAAAATCCGGTTTCAACGAACTATACGAATACGAATAAAAAAACCATACGAACTATACGTCCGGGTAAAAAATGACTGTCATATACAGATTCAGCGTCTGTTCTTACCCTTAAATCTATCATCTAATCAACTTAAAATACAAATTTTACTTTTATCAAATTTTCTGGTTTCGGCCGGATTCCGGGCGAAATACTTGTCCGGTGAGAATATAGTTTTCACCATCGTGTTCAGCATGTATTTTTACCCCTAAATAGAACATCCAATCAACTTCAAATAAAACTTCTGCTTTTAACAAATTTTCCGGTTTCGGCCGGGTTCTGGGCTAACTACTAGTCCGGCGAGAAAATGGTTTTCACCATCGTGTTCAGCATGTCTTCTTACCCCTAAATCAAACAACTAATCAACTTCAAATAAAACTTTTGCTTTTAACAAACTTTCCGGTTTCGGCCGATTCCGGGCGAACTACTTGTCCGGCGAGAAAATGGTTTTCACCATCGTGTTCAGCACGTCTTCTTACCCCATAATCGACTATCACATTAGCTGTTTCAAAATATTTTGTTTGCCCCTTAATTTAAACCCCCTCCCCCAGCCCTAAATGTAGGGCTACATAGCCCATCTACGAACTCAACCTTACTCTTGACCCAAAGAATCCTCACACCAAGTTTCATCAAAATATCTCATTCCCTTCGAGAGTTATCGTGCTGACAGACGGACGGACGGACAGACGGACAACTTTTGCGATGTCATAGGTATCCGTCACTAACGTTTTGGGATCCCAAAAACACTTCATTTTTCCGGATTCCCCTCACTCCAGCCCCCCCCCCGGATGGTCGGATCCGGGAAACGACTATTATCAAGTCAATCTGTTCGGGTCCCTGACACGCCTGCCAATTTTCATCGTCCTAGCACAACAGGAAGCACCGAACTCGCGGGATCACTAGAAATCCGGATCCCCCCTAAGTCCCCCAAAGTGAGCGGATCCGGTCCGCTTATGTCAATCCCGTATCTAGAACTTGTGCTTGTTCTTTCCACCAACTTTCATTCAGATCTCTCCACTCTAAGCGATCTTCAAGATTTCCGGTTTCCCCCTCCAACTACCCCCCATGTCACCGGATCCGCTCTGGATTTAAAATGGGAGGTCTGAGACACGAGGTACTTCTATATATCAAGTTTCATTAAAATCCGATCACCCGTTCGTAAGTTAAAAATACCTCATTTTCCGGATTCCCCTCCCTCCAGCCCCCCCCCCCCACCCCGGATGGTCGGATTGGAAGGTCTGTGACAAGTGGTCCTTCCAAATATCAAGTTTCATTAAGATCCGATCACCCGTTCGTAAGTTAAAAATAAGTCATTTTTCCTATTTTTTCCGGATTCCCCTTCCCTCCACTCCTCCTCAGGTGGTCGGATCGGGGAAGCGACTATTTCTAATTTAATCTCGTCCGGTCCCTGATATGCCTGCCAAGTTTCATCGTCCTAGCTTATCTGGAAGTACCCGAACTAGCAAAACCCGGACAGACAGACCGACAGACCGACCGACCGACCGACCGACGGACGGACAGAAATTGCGATCGCTATATGGCACTTAGCCGAAGGGCAAGTGCCAAAAAAACAGTAAACTGCAAAACAGTCGAATCTTTCAAAAAATCCGTTGATGAGGAGTAGAACGACGTTGAGTGGGAGCTGAAACGGGATGCCGTTGATACCAGTATCAACATGTGACGTTTTCATCACAAACATACAGACGAACCATACAGTCAACTCCAAGCTGCAATTTAAGGTAATTTATGGCAACAAAAAACCTTATGAGAGCTATCACTTTGGGGAATAATGGGTATAGCAGGGGCATCTCGAGGGGGAGGCTGCCCCCCTACGTTTTGGGCAATCTTTTGTCCCCACATTTCCAAATTTGGTGTTTAACGTGTTTATTGGTTCCCATTCTTTATGGAATTTGGTAATTCATTCAACTTTCGTTCAGTCCGCTTCGTATTTCCGTACGCAAGTATTTGTAGTAAAAGTTGCCTATAATGGTTTACAAGTTGCCCGTTTTAGTCTTCAGCAACTGTCCATTAGCAGACAATCAAATAAGCATAGGCATATTGGCTGTTAGACCATAATCATCTTCAGCGATAAGGGGGTTTGCAACTATTTCAATGTGGGCGGTGATTTGTTGGGTGCTCCTCTATTTTTCGCCTTGGCATTCAAGCATTGCCGCCCAACACCCGGACAGAGTTCGATTATTTGAATTTTCGGAAATTTTAATGTGGTCCGTGGTTTGGTGGGTGTTTTCCACTTTTAGCTTGGGCACTTCAAGCACTGACACCCTTACCACCTAACGCCCGAACATAGACAGCTCATCCGAATTTTTGTGTGGGCGGTCATTTGGTGGCAGTTAGTTTCCCCATTTTTCACTTGGGTTTCAAGCACTGCTGCCCATACTGCCTAAAGCCCAGAAATAGTACATCCAGCTTTTTGCACTGAAACTGGAATTGTGTCAACCCAGCTTAAGGATGATTCTCATGTGTGGGGGCAGTGATTTGGTGGGCATTTCTACATTCGTTTCCTTTGCCATTTCAAGCACTGCCACCATTACCGCCCAATCACGCCCAGTCCCCATGTGTAGGTATTGGGCACTTTATGGCGGCTGGGCTGTGGCCGGTGGGCGAAAACTTCAAGCTGATCTTCTGGTCTTAGCTGCCAGAACAGATTCAAAACTTTTTTAAGGTCGGGCTTCATTACCCAGATTTTTCGCCCCGATTCTAAGTTCTGTTTACTTCGATTCTAAGTTCTGTTTACTTCGATATCGGTATGGGTAGTGAAGACAGGTCTGAAACGGTCTGAAAACACCCCGGACGCATCCGGGAGTCTGGTAGAAAAATCTACCAGATTCCCGGATTCTGGGTGAAAAGAAACGGGAATTTGGAAGTAGTTTTCATCTGACTTGGAGAAAATATTGTGCTGAGGTGGTAAAATCTAAGAAAATGACAGAAGTGCTGAAAACTACCCAAAAGTGGACTGTTGAAAAGACATTTGATTTGATTTCTGTTTGGGACCATCTTCACATAATCCGGACCCCAGATTCTGGGGCATCTGGGTAGTGAAGCCCGACCTTTATCAACTTCTCTTGCAGTCACTGTGCCCATTTCATAAGATGTTTAGACCCCACATTTCCGATTCATTTCATTCTGATTCATTAGCCTACAGGAGGTATTTATTTATTTATTTGTGACCCGCTTTTTGATAACAGCGGAGTATGAGTAAATACACAAAGGAAAATACACATATTAAAACACTAAACAAGACAATGTAAATAAACATGACTACATTCTTTTCATATAATTAACAGCACACTAAATAGACCTACAGAATTTTACACAATGACAAGCACATTAAACGGGTTCAGGATTGAAAAACTGGCCAATAATTTCATGGGCTGACAAGGCAGGATGTTTGTGGAGGGTAAGTAAATTTGAATGTGAACGAAGGAGTGTATTGATACTATCCTGGACATTAAAATTCGAAACCAATTTACGATTACGGAAGGATTTTGGAAGATACATCAGAAGTTTACAGTACTTAAAGAAACAGCTTCTCAAATTTTTTACATCTTTTTTCCTTAAGATATGGTAAATTCCGGAACAGTTGTAAATATATGGGCCGCAAAAAGCACTATACAACCTTCCGAGCGCCTTCCGAGCGGTATGCGACCTGGACGTTGCATATCCTCGTTTGCGACCCGTTAATTATGGAAAATTCCTGTAGAAGGTCTGTCACCTGCTTGAAAGCTCACCATAAATCTCAAAAAATTCAAAGTTCCCTTTTGTTTATGATTTCCTTTATTTACTTACACTATTCTTTTGTTTCAGGATGTCTGGCGATCGAGGTTGTGTTTTGGCAATCCACCTCATATACAGAATAAGAGCCTTCAAGGAAGTTCGTCGTGGAGGACGATGTAGGCGGTAGACGTTGAGGAGCGAGTGTATTTTTATAAGATTTTGTTAAATTGAAATAAAAAAGAGATACAGCTGATCATTATCAGATTACGAAAATAGTTGTAATCTTCTTCCGTTCTTGCTCAGGTACATGTTCAACAAGACAGCGGAACACTCCGAGTCCCATTGGGTCCGTCAGATAAAAACGAATAGTCGCTTTCAACTCAGGACCTTTGCCGGCACTGAACACGTCGCCAGTTGACGACACATCCACCTGGTCCGTCATCTTCCCTTCCAACATCAAGAAAATTAGTTTAGAAAATTCCTTGGGAACATGGCCAATCTGCTTCGCGGCTACATCACTTCATTTTTTTGTCAACCTCTTCAGCAAATACCGGAAGTCAGGCTCTCGGCCCTCGGCAGCTTGCCTTTGAGCCCGCAAGCCAAGCTACCAGACAAGATACATCAACAGCAGAGGAGGCAAAAAAATGCTTGATTTCGTCCAGTGCCGTCCAGAGCAAGGGCAAAAGGAAGCATTTGAACGGGTTCTAGCCAACGGAACAAGTCTGGAGGGGCCAACGTTTTGCATCTGGAGCGACTTGAGACGGATTGCAGATCCTGCCAACCAGTAAGGCCTTCTACAGTCGCACAAAATGCAAAACTAGCCCCAGTTGCACCAACACAGCAAAGCTCACACTTAGCCCCGAAAAGGCCGAAACTGCAGCTAAAAATGTTTGCCATCCCCGGATCAAAGAAAAATGCAGAACGGATTGAACGTTTTCAGAAAGAGAAGAGGAGACGAGAAAAGGAAAAGAGGAAAAAAAACAAGAAGAGGAGGATGAAGAACCGTGCAAGGCTTCGCCTTGTCATTTGCCGAATCGCAACACGGTTCGGTGGGTACAGTGTGACGTCTGCCAAGATTGGTACCACTTTAGTTGTGTTGGGATTTTCGAGGATGCATTCGATAGTAGTGAAGACTATGTATGTGAAAAGTGTGGGGGAGATCCATAATTTGATTTAATCAATCATATTTAATTAAGTCGCATTTGACTTTGAACCTAAATCACAAATAAATAGGGTGCCACTACCAGTAAGCGGACAGTTAATTCACTTCCAGTTCTTTCACCTTCTGTAACTCCATCAAATTTCAAGCTATCCCAGAGTATTTGGTCACGTTTTGTTCCAAATTTAAAATGGCCGCCAATGAGGAAACAACGGAGTCCGGCAGTGTTGTCAAACGAACACAAAAGCTTACGACGCGAAGTCAGTACATTCGTCAAATTAAGCGTCCAAAAAAACTAACGAGTCAAATAGAGCGGACATGTCGTCATGAATAGCGGACAAGGTTTGAATGCACTGACAGAATTGATTAAAAAATTGTGGATTACAGTATGAAACAAACTACAAATCACAACTTGAAAGATCTTTGATCATAATTATCACAGGGTATAATAACTTTGAGTATTGACTATTAATGACGAGTGATAAACAACCGACGTAAAAAGCGGACAGTGTGACGTCATTAAAAGAGTGAGAAAATGTCATTTTCATTATTTATATTTTGTTCAAGCAATTCTGCTCATGAAATTGTGTGGCATGGCAATGCTGTGGAAGTTAACGTCAACTGAAGAAGAAAAGTTTAGGGTTTGTTATTGTTTAGGCAGATTTATCCTGTCAGGTTGTACTTTGTCCGCTTTTTAGGTCGTGTCCGCCTACTAGTAGCGGCACCCTATATGTTTTCTTTTCACAACTGTGAACAGCTCTCTTGTTCTCTTGATTCACATCACCTGTATACAAAGGGGGTACCAAAATGCTGCTCTATTTTGTAACTACAACAGCAACAAACAAAATAGCCTAGCTGATCCAGTCCAGGCTAATAACTGTAAGTTTAGATTCAGTGGCGTTTGGGGTGAAAGTCGTGTGCACTGACAACAGACAACGCCTGCTGATCGAGAATATGCTTAGCGCAATCGAGGTAGGATTACCGTCGTCGAGGTATTGTAAATACACTTGGATGGACTTCAAAAATCTTTGTTTAATTCTGGGCAAAAGTTTGCTAAAAGCAAATTATGTTTTCATATTCTCAAGAAACCTAGCTTCATTTTCATATATTGCTTGTTTTTTTATATTCCCTTGAAATAAAGATAACAGAAAATCAAATCACTAAATTTTCAGAATTTTTGAAATTTCTCTGAGGATAGATAGGGTAGCCACTAAAAAAAAATTTAATAAAACCTGAGCTTTTGAAGATCAGAATGCGATTCTCCTATCTTCTAGCTTTGATTTGAGGCCAGAATCACCTCTCTATCTTGTCTCTAAGCATCTTAAATCTTCTTTAGAAAACAGTATTTTACATAAGGAAATGCCTATGTTCATCCATTGACTTTAGGGTTTTGTCCATCTAGTAACCAGCTTGGAACTATGTGCTTCAATGAAATGCTATGAAACTGGGTGATTTTGAGCTGGTTTTGAGTGCATGGGGAGCCCCAGCAAGTGAGTTAGATGAGATAATATGAATATGATCATCAAGGTTATAGTCCAATAGACCTATTGCTGCTATAGGCTGCTGACTTTTCCTCCTTAGTATCAACAAATTTTTGTAGGCAAGTTCAGCTACTTTTTTTTACATCTAAATTTACATTGAATATTAAGAAATAATATTACATAGCTAGGACATCTTACTGTTAGCCTTATTAAATAGACAATTTTGTCCTGAATTCAATGGTATTTTTAAAATATTTTTTTGAGATGTTTTAGATAGGTAAAACTGATAAGGAAAGTTCACAGCAATTTATGCATTCATTACAACAAAATTGCCAATTTTTGCCACTAGGTGTTTTTGTGGCTACCCTAGGATAGATACCTCTCCTGTACCAAACCAACAAACCAACATTAGCCGTCCGTATCTATTATCAGAGCTGATCAGGCAACAATGAGGGCCAAAAAATAGAATAATAACAGAATAATAACTGTTGAAAATGAGTCTCACTTTCTGCTCTCATTTTATGAGAGCTTCAAATACCAAAACATACTGACCTTAAGGCTTACTAGGAGCCTGTGTGACAGGGTTTTTACTGCAAGTGACTGTTTCTTATCATCTTCTTGTCTTAGCTGCCAGAATAGATCCAAAAGTTTCTTATCAACTTCTCTTGCAGTCATTGTACTTCACGTGGTCCGCGTGCCGGTATAAAATTAAAAGGCGCGCCTCAAAATGAAAGTGATGAACAAAGCGTAAAAGCAACCATAGAGGTCACTGACTGTTCAATTAAAAAGTGACGATCTGGTGACGATATACGTTAAGATAATCATTCGAGATAAGAGCTAGTTTGGAAGAACTACTAGGGATACTTAGAGCTGCGTGCGTTTGTGGGAATTTCAAATGATTCATGGTAAAATTTCAGAATTCAGTAACTATTCTAAGATATTAGAGTCCGCGCCTAGCCTAGCTTAAAGGAACAGTAAACTTGACTACGCAACTTTCGGCCCATCGAATCGCCTGGGGGGGCTTAGATAAATATACAGGGTCTTATTGTCGACAGCCCCCCCCCCCCCTTCTTTGTTATCTCAAACCGTCTCGAACCCCCTACTTAGTGTTCCCAAAGCTAGCTGGCAGGCCCTTGCCCTTATGCACTGTTATTATGCACTTATGTACTGTAAAAGTTCGCCTTTTTACATGTAGACCACAGAGAAACGACCTCCCCGACAAGACGGCCGGGGTTCGATTCCTAGTCGCGGCACACAAACCTTTTGCTTTTGCAAACCTTTTGCTCAAAAGTCGAATTCTCGGAAACTGCCCGGAAACTGCAATGGTCGTAGCGAGAATTTTTCTTACTCTCAATGTCGACTCAGGGTACATTCTTGATATGTTAGCTAGCTCCCCGAGTCAAGTTTGAGTCAAGTTTTCTGTTCGTTTAACGTATCCCAACTAATCCCAAACATCTTTCAGGTCATGAGTTTCTGCCTCAATGTATCCCAAAGTATCTCGATGTATCCAAAAGTAGTTCTAAAGGCGTATTCTCGTCGTTCCCCGAGGACTCCACTTGAGGAGTCCCCGAGTTTTTGTTTGTCCCGGGGACTCACTCCCCGTATTCTTGCGAGTCCCCACGGACGGGGAATGCTCCGATTATCATCACCATCATCAAAAAGGACTCCCTTTCAGTTTTGGAGGGGAATCAATTTTTGCTGGTGTTGGTGCAATGTAAAATTAGTTAAAAATGATCAGAATAAACAAAACCAAAAATAAAGGGGATCCAGACTAATTTTGTCAGCTGCATATTTTTATTAGGAACTAAATCTGTTTTAGAAGCATTCCCCGTGTTCCCGCTGTTTTCTGTGGGTCTAGGCTAAACCCCCCCCGGTGAAAACCCCCCCGGACAAAACCCCCCCGACCAAAACCCCCCCGGTACCAAAACCCCCCCGACCCAAACCCCCCCGGTACCAAACCCCCCCCGACCAACCCCCCCCCAGTACCAAAACCCCCCCGCATAAAAAAGAAGGGTATAAGTAGAGTAACTGGTAGTTAGAGAGTAAGAGTAAATAAACTTCTTTCACAAACTTGACTCTACAATAATGTCTGAAGTACAGTGGGTATCAGAACAATGATAAACAAAGAGAGTGTAAGGCGAAGGTGAAGGTTGATGGTTTTGCTGAAGTCACCAAACACCCGCATTCATTAACTGAAGCTGTTGTCAGTGAGGTGTTAAATGTGAATGATCAAATCAAAGCCAGTTCCACTCTGTGTATCGATCCCCCCAACAAATCCTTTCCCAATGCCTCCTCCTTCTTGGCAAGGAAGCTGCAGTTAGGATGCCACCCATTGGTGCAATGTGAAGCTCCATTTGCCTGATTGCTCTTTAGTTATCCCTGATTCATACCAGAAACTCAAAGATGGGCAGTAAGCGGAGGAAAACCTATGACACCGCAAAAGTTGTCCTACTTTCCGTCTGTGAGCAGGATAACTTTCGAAGGGAATGAGATATTTTGACGAGACTTAATGGGAGGATCCTTTGGGTCAAGGGAAATGTTGAGCTCGTTTTGTGATAGCACTTTCAAGATAGTCCCAGAAATATTCTATCAGCGCTTCACCTTCGTGCTTGTCAATGGTAAAACTGTCACATGGTTGTTCGTTTTGTTGCCCAGTAAATCCCAGTCTAAATATGTGTGAGTGTCTAAGGATTCGGGGGGGGGGGTCTATTCTTCTCTTACTCTCTACCTAACAGTTACTTTACTCATACATACCCGTCTTTTTTTATGCGGGGGGGTTTGGTACCGGGGGGGTTTTGGTCGGGGGGGTTTGGTACCGGGGGGGTTTTGGTCGGGGGGGGTTTGGTCGGGGGGGGGTTTGGTCGGGGGGGGTTTGGTCACGGGGGGGTTTTAGCCGGGGGGGGTTTGGCGGGGGGGTTTTGTCCGGGGGGGGGTTCGCCGGGGGGGTTTTAGCCGGAACCCGTTTTCTGTATGTGAGTCCGCGTGGAGTGAGTCCCTCTATTCTCGCCGTTCCCTTCGATTCCCCGAGGACTCCTCGGGGAACGGCGAGAATACGCCTTAAGTCTCTCAGTGTATCTCGAAGTATCCCAAAGTAACTTTAATATCCTACTTTAACTTTAAGATCTTTCGTACACCCTCGTTTTTGGTGACCAACCTCGAGCGACTTAAGAGTTGTCGAGCTCCCGAATGTTCATCTTTATCCCTTCTTGGCATTGGAAGGCACTGGCACCTTATTTGACCTTTTCATATTTTCCTGTCGTAATCTTTCATTAGGAAATCTTCCATTGGGAAGTCATTAGGAACTTTCATTAGGAAGTCAAATGTCAGCTTTACCGGGACCAGTGCTTCTCCGCTTCCACGCTTGTATTAAAGGACCCAATTCTGCTTTTTGGGATCCCAAAACGTTAGTGACGGATACCTATGACATCGCAAAAGTTGTCCGTCTGTCCGTCCGTCTGTCCGTCTGTCCGTCTGTAAGCACGATAACCCTCGAAGGGATTGAGATATTTTGATGAAACTTGGTGGGACGATCCTTTGGGTCAAAGTACAAGTCAAGTTCGAAGATGGGCTGTGTAGCCATATATTTGAGGGTGGGGGAGGGGTTTCAAATTAAGGGGCAAGAAAAATATTTTTTAAAAGCTATTTAGATAGTTGATTTAGGGGTAAGGAGACACGCTGAATCCGAATATGAAAGTTATTTTCTCGTCGGACAAGTAGTTCGGCCGGAATCCGGCCAGTTTGTTAAAAGTAAAAGTTTTATTTGAAGTTGATTCGATGATTGATTTAGAGGTGGGAAGACATGCTGAACACGATGATGAAAACCATTTTTTGACCGGACAAGTAGTTAGCCCGGAATCCGGCCGAAACCGGAAAATTTGTTCAAAGCAAAAGTTTTATTTGAAGTTGATTAGATGTTCGATTTAGGGGTAAGAAGACATGCTGAACACGATGGTGAAAACCATTTTCTTGACTAACTAGTAGTTAGCCCGGAACCCGGCCGGAACCGGAAAATTTGTTAGAAGCAAAAGTTTTATTTGAAGTTGATTAGATGTTCGATTTAGGGGCAAGAAGACATGCTGAACACGATGGTGAAAACCATTTTCTCGCCGGACAAGTAGTTCGCCCGGAATCCGTCCGAAACCGGAAAATTTGTTAAAAGTAAAATTTGTATTTGAAGTTGATTAGATGATAGATTTAAGGGTAAGAAGATACGCTGAATCTGTATATGACAATCATTTTTTACCCGAACATATAGTTCGTCCGGAATCCGGTTGAAACCGGATTTTTTTTATAAGTTAAAGTTTTATTTGAAGTTGCTTAGACGTTCTTTATAGGGATAAGGAGATGCGCTGAATTCGTTTCTGAACTATCTTTTTTTGGCTGGGCAAGTAGTTCGCTCGGAATTCCGCCGAAAACGGAAATTCGGCAGAAGTAAAGCAGGAAGTTTCGATCAGCATCGTCAAAATAAATATGGCTTATACAGGTATATCTGAAATTAATTTTCTCAGATGATTAGCCTGGCGAAGACTGGATCTGGCGTAGAGAAGACGTAGTTGTCTGGTCAAATATTAAATTTTTGGGATCCCATCGAAACCTTTGGTCTTGTTATAATATATCTAGCTCCCATACAAAATTATAAGCTTCTAAAATCCCCACCTTTCTCCATTGTTTCGTTTTGTGCCTACGAAATTTTAGTGCTTTTTTTGCCTTGCCGAGTTTTGACCGTCACACAACGAAACGTTTGCCGGGGTCATCAACGTCTGCTGACAACTCTTTCACACATAAGGATCTGAGAAGCTTTTGTTTATTACTTTTTTATTTGCTTAGTTTTCACACTTTTGAACCACGGCGCGATCAGTTTTCAAATGTTTTGTGCCTAGCCGCCGCGTCGGAGAGCAGGAAGGCTGGAGATAGTCGACAGGCGCTAACAAGAAAATCGCTAATTTCAGATGGAAAGTAATTGTATTTTCGAAAATGTTTTTATCTGATCCATTTCATAGGGAAAATATTATTTCTAGTAAGAGTTGTGCTTTAAGGCTATATTAGCCGTTCATTCAGTATAGGTGTCCATTTTAGTACCAGACGTCTAAAAGTATTACGCTCCCTTTCTACTAGCCTACAACTAAACCTATCTATTACACGATATCTATTAATATTGCCCCAGCCGCCACCGATCCGATAGAATTCGCACATTCTCCAATTGAAAAGGTTCAAATACAGGCAGTAGGTCCACCCGGGGACCCGTCTATTCGCCCATCCGTGATTTCACCCGAAAATCCGTCGAATGTCCCACTTTTTTCACAGTTCGCCCGCAGCCCCGCACCCGTCAGACGACCCAAAGTATCCGTCGGTACGCCCATCCGCTGATTCGCCTACCCGTCGATTAGGCGAATTGACGTTATGTGATTTGGCGGGTGGACGAATCGACCGGTGGTGCGAAACAGCGGTTAGGAGAATCAACAGGTGGCCGAATCAACGGATTTTTAGGAGTGGGCGTATTGACGGGTGGGCGAGTCGACGGGTGGGGTAGTGACAGCGACCCTCCATCCCTAGTTTTATTTTACACATAATTTGCTTGGTGAATCACTAGCATGTTGCTAATGAGGTGAATCACTGAGCCCTTTATGCTTACGAATGATTTTGGTTTCTTTGAACATTAAAGCTTTCATGCAACAAAACCCATACGAAAACACTATTAAAATCACTTTACGCACACTATCTGCACAACTTCTCCACAATAAAATACATCCGATGTTTAAAAGTTAACTTCAGGAACAACATTTCTTAGCTCTTTCAAATCATTACTTCCCATCGTTTTACTATCCATTTCTTATCCATTCCCCCATGGCCGTATCCAGAAATTTATTCCGGGGGGGGGGGTTTGCTCGCGGAATTTATTTTGGGGGGGGGTTTGTCTACGGATAGGACCAAAAAGTACAAAAAATACATAGATCAGAGGTTAAAACCTGCAAAAAACTATTACTTTTGTGGGTTTCGGGGGGGGGGGGGGTTGAACCCCCTAACCCCCCCCCCTGGATACGGCCTTGCATTCCCCCTACCCCAAAATGTGTCCCTTGGGTAACTCTCGAAATCGCAGCAAATAATTATAACAAATATTCAGAAAATTAAGAAAGAGAAAAAAAGTTTCATTCAACGGCAGAGCCAGCACTTCCTCCTGGTATGGATCTCTCATGACCCTTGTTTATTTTCCCATATCAACACTTATCATTCCGGTAGAAAAGAATTTCAGCACTTCTTGTAGTCTGTACAAAGTCCAGGCACCAACTCGACAGTTGCCGAATTTTCTAGCGATTACAATAAGGGATGGGCACTCCAATTCTGACAGGTACAACTAAACCACTCGAAGAACGGATCTTATCACCTTGATCGTTCTAGACATTTCTGCGATCGATGGTTGTAGTCTTTGTAGACGCATTTAACCGACCCAAAACGTGAATATACGGCACATTATGTGGAAATGGTTTCTTTACAAACTTCGGTAGTTTTATATCATATGCTTTTCAGGAGGTAGTGTATGCGTCCCCGTGCGTCCCTCATAAAATACAAAGACGAATTGACGCCAGATGCGCTAGAGAAACAATAACAATCACACGTGAGATCGAGGGATAAGTTATCTGAAGGGTGAATAAGCGATTAGGCTTTCGCTTCATACCGAGTCGCGCATTAGCCCCGTTGAAAAGTCAACTAGCGCTCAGCACTGAAGTCGGAAGCCAGAATTGACAACTTGATGAAGTTTGACAGAACAGAGTTGGGTAGAGCACAAATAGAGGCAGAAGCATTTTAAACAGTTTCAAACATGGTTGGGCCTAAGAGGAATTGAAAATAGCCAAATAAACCTGGATAAACGTATACCCGGAAGTAACGTGTCATTGTTTATTTTATGCTAGCGCATCTAGCGGCCAAAAATTAACTAATCTGGAAGGAACTTTATGTTTATTGTTACTAATCCTAGCGTTCAGGCACTCATCCAAATCGGAAACTTTCTAGGCAGTATTGCATTTCAAGGCACAGACTTCAAGTTTGCCAAGTTCCTGCTGCGTTGTCCCTTCTGGACGAGTAATACTTATATGATTGATAGACACCAGATTGCGGACTCTATTATCACAGTGATTCGGGTGATATCAAATTTCCAGGCGAAATGGAACCACCCCTGGCTTAACATTTGTATAGTTGTTGATTCCGTAGCTGTTCCGTAAAGTGTCACATTTACACTGTCAGAAGTTTCATAACAGGTAGCGCATAACACTTTCAAGGATAACACCTTTTCACTTAGAAATAAAGTCTCCAACAACACCTTCAGTTGGTAAAAATACTAACGGAAACGAAAGAAACGTAACAGATAACATCCCAAAGTGTTATCTGTTGAAACCGGGCATCCTTCTGTTGTCGTTATGTAACTTCTGACAGTGTAGAATTTTTACAAATTGAAGGTGTTGTTGGAGATCTGGGCACGAAATAGTGTAAACTTAATTGGTCAGAACACTTTATTTCTAAGTGAAAAGGTGTTATTCTTGAAAGTGTTATGCGCGATCTGTTATGAAACTTCTGACAGTGTATGTATTTACGTTATGCCTTGAATTTTTCTCCTTTTTCCTTTTTCTTCTTTACTCCGTGAGTGAAAAATACGGGTAGTAAATACTTTACTTACTTTCATACTTACCACAGCTTACGTATCTAGATGACTAAGCTGTGATACTTACAGAGAAGTAACACATCTCAGGTGGTCCTTTCGTGGAATCAAGTCAAGGGGTCGACGACTCTCCCGGAATGGTGTACACAGGGGCGTCGCGACACCTTACTGATAGGTGGGGTGCGGCTTCGGAATTTTACCGGAATTTTTCGGGATTTTACCGGAATTTTTCAAGATTTTACCGGAATTTTTCCTTAGTGAATATCTCTGCAGGCACAGGCGTCACTACTAGGTCGCGATTTTGAGTAAAACCACTGTCAATTTTTCTCTTAGAAATAGTCGTTTTTTCTTAAAAACGGTCGTTTTTCTTAAAAATAGTCGTTTTTTCTTAAAATCAGCCGTTTTTTCTTAAAATCAGCCGATTTTTTGTCAACACAGTCGTTTTTTTCTCAATAATAGTCGTTTTTATCTGCAAAAACAGTCGGTAAAAATGACCAGCCAGTCGGTAAATACCTTGTCCCCCTCAAACATTTTGGCTAGTAACGCCTGTGTCTGCAGGAGCTCTAGAATACTGTTGTGTTCTGACTCGGATTGTGTGTTACAAACGTGGTTACAAACAACGGTAAACAAAGACAGGCTCGTTGAAGTTTAACTGCAAAGGCAAAACTTATTTTTACTTCTGATATTTGAAAACACTGAAATGTTCTGACTCTTTCATAAGAAATACAAAAATTGAGCAAATGAATTGAGAAATGAATGTAATACTTTCTTTTAATTTTCGGCTATGGCTTTCATTTCTAGTTGGTAAATATTTAAAGCGTAGAGGGACAACCGCACAGAGGTACCACAAATCTGTAAGTTTCGACAGCCTTCTCGACTCAAAAGTTAGCCTTATTGCGACATGATCTCGGAAGTCCCCAGGACAGCCTCGAAACACACAAAAAGTTTGAAGATATATATTCGAAGAATTGAATTGAATTCGTGAATTAAACGATGTCTTACCACTAGTATGGAAAGCGTTAAATCTGGCTAAGACAATCTCTGTTAGCTCAGCAAAAGGGGAAATAATTTTTCGGATAGTAAGCCGAAACTGGTGATACTGTGTTCAATAGAGGCCGACCATCGTCTTGAGAGTCTGTTACTAATCGCATGTGAAACCGATCTTGACGAACGTTAAATTTTAACTAAAATTCACGAAAGAATTCGAATACCATATTTCTTCAAACTTTTTTTTGTTCCGAGGCTGTCCTGGGGACTTCCGAGATCATGTCGGAACAAGGCTAACTTGTGAGTCGAGAAGGCTGTCGAATCTGGAGTAGACGGTACTGTGATTTTATTCCTGGAACAATATTTGTAGCTGGAAATGGTGTAAATTTTGGTAGGTTGCCTAATTTTTGAAAGCTACAGAAATTTTGGAGATTACCGGAATCACCCAGTGAACGTCCAGGTACGCTGTTTTGTCCGTCTGCACGATTCACTCTTATAAGTTGTGCTTCGGGGTCATCCCTGTAAGCAGTAAGCAGCAAAATTCCGGTAGATGCCCTGAGCCGAATTTTGGAAGATTCCGCGGGGCATATTCCGGTAGATCCCCTGAAACACGTTCCAACAGATTCCCTAAATCAAGTTCCGGTAGATTCCATGTGAAAGGTTTCGTTAGATTCCCTCAGCCGAATTCTGGAAGATTCTGTGGGACAAATTCCGGTAGATCCCCTGAGACACGTCCCGACAGATTCCCTAAGTCAAGTTCCGGTAGATTCCTTGTAAAAGGTTTCAGTAGATTCCCTGAGCGAAATCCGGTAGGTTCCCTGAACAGTAATCCGGTAGATTGCCTAAAAATCGTCAAGTTCAGGTGAATTTGTCAAATTTTAACTGGCGCGGCTTCGCCGCACCAGTCAAAATTTACCGGAACTTTTTCCCACGGGCCTTCTGGGGGGGGTGCAGCACCCCCCCACACCCCCCCTCGCGACGCCCCTGGGTGTACACGTCCCGAAGGAATAATCCGGAATGGTCAGAATTATTCCGTTATTCCGGAACAGTGTACATCAAAAATGAGAGTTGTCGACCCCTCGTTCGCCCCAGGACAGACCGAATGGGGTGAAATAAATGCGGACTAAACAAAATTTGGTGAATTACCAAACTCGATAAAGAATGGGAGGATATGGAATGGTTAGGAATTCGGAATGGTGTACATCAAAATGGGAGTCGTCGACCCCTCGAACCAAGTTCGGAAATAGGTAAGTGAGGACGTAAACGAATCCGTGCTGCAGGCAATTTTTCGTACCATCAGGGACGTCACTGTAAAATCTGGTTGAGGTTACAAACTGATCCTCTTTCTGCAAAATATTGTTTTACTATTGCCTTAGTGAGAATATTGTTTACTTTTCGTTCAAACGTTGTTAATCACAAAGTTTAACCGAAAAAAAAAGAGATAGAACAATCTAGATCAGCAGGATCTCTTGTAATGATTAAAAATACAACTTCCGACAGACCGGAAGTACGTCGACGATCTGTGTCTTATTGAAATATGTGGGAAAAGACAAAGTAGTGAAGCGGCCAACATAATTTCGCAGATACAAGCCGAAGCTTTAAATTCAGACAAGGTTGTGAATGAAAAGAAGTCTGCAATCCTTACAATTTCATTTTTGAAAGAGAGGCCAATTTTTTACCCTCCCATTCCAGATACTTTGCGTGTAAACCAAATAAAACTCTTTGGTTTAATTATAGCAAATGATTTAAAATGGGAAACCCAAACGGAGGAAATGGTAAAGCGTGGACATACCCGCCTTCATTTGCTAAAGTTACTCGCTAAAAATAGGTTCCCTTAACAAGATTTGCTCGTTTTTATGTTTCTTTTATACGTTCGGGGCTTGAGTACCTGGTGAAACTGGTGAAAGCCTGGCACTTTGGCCTTACTGAGGACCATGCCTATCGGACCGAAATATACAGAAGCGGGCCCTACTGATCATGTCAAGATGCCCAGAATTCCTTATAATGAGCTCCTCCAGAAATTTAAACTTGAGTCCCGTAGGTTGAAACTATGCATGGCTTCTGGTAAGAAAATTTAGAAAGTGCTTGAGCATCCTATCCAAAGGTATATACTTCCGACGCCATTTGAGACTGCTCGCGAATGACCTGCAAGAGCGGCCTCCAACAGGTTAAATGTGACCATGTACGATATGAAAAGACGTTTGTACTATCCTACCCAGTGCCAAAATTTTCTGGTATTCCCCTGATGTTAAAAGAAAAAAAGTTCCATCCGGGCGTTATTATCAAGTGATAACGCACGGTTGGATTTTTTTTTAACATCAGGGGAATACCAGAAAATTAAAACATGTGTACTAGTGTTATAATCATTATCGCCCTTGCTTTTATTCGGGCGATAGCGGAAAATTTGGTCCGCGGGTGGCATGATAGGCTGATATCACCCGAGCGCAGCGAGACGCCCTCTTCAGGCTCATGCCGCTCAAGCTCGAAAACGAACTTCAGGCTTGAGCCAGAAGAGGACCCTTGCCAAGAAGGGCCGAAACATTTCTCTAATAAAATGTAGCTGACTTATCCGTTTTGCATCGTAAAATATGATTCACAGTCAGATTGGGCTGAAGGAACATCTGTCACCTAAGAACGGAACTATGGCCCCTACATGCTGCCGACAAGTATCCATCTTAGCTGGAAAGAAGAAGAAGAAACAGGTGACTCCAAAGCCAAAATGCAGAAGGATCTCTACCCTTTCGACGACCCAATCGAACAGCAAAAACAGAAGCCGTGCCCAGAATGAATCACAGCACCAGCTTTAACCCCAATCAATTTTCAGAGAAGAAGTTCGCAAAATCAGATATTTTAAGAAGAATCTTTAACTGTTTTTCTATAAGTTCATATTCCAGCTTGAGCCTGAAGAGGACACTTACCAAGATGGGCCGAAATATAGTTCTAATAAAATGTAGCTGAGGCATCCGTTTTACACTGTCAAATATGATTCGCAGTCAGCTTGGGCTGAAGGAACTTCGATTTATTTTCTGTCTTTAAATATAGTCCAATGAAACTGAAACGCAACCATAATCTCTGTCGCGGTAAGTTTATAGTCAGTGTTGGAAAAACTCCTTCTTCAAGCACTATTTAAAGCACACCTCGCAATATTTACTGTTTACCTTCCAATATTTCCAATAATATACGCAGATTTAAAACTTTTCTTACCATTCAAACCTGCAAACCATGTTCTCTCAACGCGAAGTACTCGTCTAGTACAAATTCAAGCACAGCTTTGAAGTACTTGTCCCAATACGTTCACAGTGGTGTGTATCTTCAAGAGTTCCCGACCCCTAACCTACAACCATCTGTTCTAAGCAAGCCCAGCAGTTGGCAACAGATTTTTTATTTCTAAAGCTGAAAAAAATAGCTCACATGGTGTTAAATCACAGAATTCACTTCATGGAAGAATTCAGCAGACTGACAAGTAGCAGCTTAGAACATGAGTAAGCTTTTAGCTGGAAACCTCCGTAGGAACTTGAGATGACTAAACTCGCTTGTAGATTCGGGTGCAGACGACATTGTCGACGGTTAAGACCTGAAAATTATCACGATTTAATTAACACATACTTCACCCCTGGATCGGTTAGAACTAAACGCGTTATTCCGCGATCTCATGAAGTGCGTGTGGCTCGGTTATGGCTCGAGAAGAGTATTTCCGTGGTCGTTTGTATGGCCCACAAGTGCGTTTCCGCGACCAAAAATATTTTTGTGGCTTGCATTGTGGCTCGAATTCGACAAACACTTGTCGATGTGATTTTCGATTTCGTGGCTCAAACTGGGCGTCAAATTCGTGACATAGCAGCCGGCAAAGAGTGTGGCATCGCTCAAAAATACAGCTTTGGCCACGCTACGAATCTGTTTTGAATTTCGCCCGCCATTTTTGTCGCTGCAATCTTCCTTGTCATTAGTTGCGTTTTCGCAGATACGACGGTATCTGATACCACGGTGTAAAGTCGTGTTTGCAGTAACCGATTATCTGGCCAGTGGCCAGTTACCATGGTATCTAAAAAAACAAGACCAAAGGTTTCGATGGGATCCCAAAACTTTAATATTTGATGCAGACAACTAGGTCTTGTCTTCGCCAGATCCAGTCTTCGCCAGGCTAATCATCTGAGAAAACCACGTTCAGATATACCTGTATAAGCCATATCTATTTTGACGATACTGATCGAAACTTCCTGCTTTACTTCTGCCAAATTACCGGTTTCGGTCGAATTCCGAGCGAACTACTTGTCCAGCAAAAAAGAAAGATAGTTCAGAAACGAATTCAGCGTATCTCCTTATCCCTAACATCTAATCAACTTCAAATAAAACTTGTAAAAAAAATCCGGTTTCAACCGGATTCCGGACGAACTATATGTCCGGGTAAAAATGATTGTCATATAAAGATTCAGCGTCTCTTCTTACCCTTAAATCTGTCATCTAATCAACTTCAAATACAAATTTTGCTTTTAACAAATTTTCCGGTTTTGGCCGGATTTCGGGCGAACTACTTGTCCGGCGACAAAATGGTTTTCCCCATCGTGTTCAGCATGTCATCTTACCCCTACATCGAACATCTAATCAACTTCAAATAAAACTTTTACTTGTAACAAACTTTCCGGTTTTGGCCGGATTCCGGTCGAACTATTTGTCCGGCGAGAAAATGTTTTTTACCATTATGTTCAGCATGTCTTCTTACCCCATAATCGACTATCACATTAGCTGTTTCAAAATATTTTTTTTGCCCCTAATTTAAACCCCCTCCCCCACCCCTAAATGTAGGGCTACAGTGCCCATCTACGAACTCGACCTTACTCTTGACCCAAAGAATCCTCACACCAAGTTTCATCAAAATATCTCATCCCTTCGAGAGTTATCGTGCTCACAGACGTTGTTGATCGGTTTACATAGGATTTGAATCAATTCTGAGGGTTCGTCTCGGTGACGTTTCTTGTCCTTCTCGAGGTTCACTGGCGTGTTTCGGACTTGGTCATATAGAGTATTGTCGTTTTTGCAAAGCAACAGTGGTATCAGATACCATGGTAACTGCAAAAACGAGGAAATGCAGATCCAGTTACCGTGGTATCAGATACCATGGTAACCGCAAAAACGAAAAATGCAGATCCAGCTACCGTGGTATCACATAGCCTACCATAGTATCTGTAAAACCCAACTAGGCGTAAATTTTGAACTTACGGTCTTCATCTCATCTCCGTTGACTTCACGGGTGACGGTGGAGGTCTTGTCGGTGGCCTTCATGACGTGGGTGAGCTTGTTGCCATCCTTCGTCACGGTGCTCTTTACCTTCTGTCCGTCTTGTCGCTCTTCGTCGAACTCCTCGTTGAGCTTAAATAAAAATAAAAAATCGTTAAAGCACAGCTCTTACTAGAAATAGCCTTTTCCCGATATAATGGTCCGGAAGTAGTGTTTTGCACAAATATGTTTACTTGCCTCGTCAAATGAGGCATTCTCTTCTTAAGGCGAATTTCTCTCGTTCCCCGAGGACTCGACTTCAGGAGTCCCCGTGTTTTTGTTTGTCCCGGGGACTCACTCCCCGTATTCGGACGAGTCCCCACGGACGGGGAACGCTCCGACCATCATCAAAAAGGACTCCCTTTCAGTTTTGGAGGGGAATCAATTTTTGCTGGTGTTGGTGCAATGTAAAATTAATCAAAAATGATCAGAATAAACAAAACCAAAAATAAAGTGAATGCAGACTAATTTTGTCAGCTGCATATTTTTATTAGGAACTAAATACGTTTTAGAAGCATTCCCCGTGTTCTCGCTGTTTTCAGTACGGGGAGTCCGCGTGGAGTGAGTCCCTCTATTCTGTCAGCTGCATATTTTTATTAGGAACTAAATACGTTTTAGAAGCATTCCCCGTGTTCTCGCTGTTTTCAGTACGGGGAGTCCGCGTGGAGTGAGTCCCTCTATTCTCGCCGTTCCACGAGGACTCCTCGGGGAACGGCAAGAATACGCCTTCAGAGCTTGCCGACTCTGGCTGCTTCGCGCAAAAACACTTGGTTTTTCTCGCGAAAGAAACAAATGCGCGCCGTGGTTAAATGCTGAGAAATCATAGGAAGGAAGAGGCGCGGCAGGGCTGGCGCAGTGACGAGATCAGGCTTACAGCGCCCGCTCCCTGTTGTCTAAAGACAAAAGGAAGTTATTGTCTGGCAACACTGTAAAGTCTCTCCTATATCGGACTTCAGAAACTGTGCATCGCCGAATTCGCAGATTTTTATTTATTCCGATTTCGGCGAGTTAAAATCCGATCGAGGATTAAAACACTAGAATGCAAAATGCTGCAGATTAAGATATCTGAAAGTGGTTATTTTTTGTACAGTGAACCAAGGAAAATCTCGGCTAGCGCTGACAAACGAAAAAAAAAGAAATTAACTGATAAATATGGATTTCGTAAAAAGGGAGATGGAGATTACAGAGGTCAGTAGACAACTCACCTCTGTAATCTCAACAGTGAAAAGCAAGAGAGTCCTTTAAAAAAATATGCACCTTTTCACAGGAAATGGTTCGTTTTATGGTATTTCCTTAGTTTACTCATTGCTGTGATTGTAGAAATTGTTACGGGCTTTCTGGCCGTTGAGTAGTAAAAATGGTTCGTTTTATGGTCTTTTGTTTGCTTAGGAAACCGACCAAACAAAGGGTCAAATTTCTAGTTTCTTTAAATTTTTGTTTAATCTGAACGGTTTAATGGTCCACTCTCTGGCTATCGGAAAGATGATAACGTCACAATATTCCCTCGAAAATATGGCTACCATAAACTCTCACTCCTTCGCGCTTTATTACTCGATGAAAGTTTGTAGCTTGTGGATACACTGTCAGAAAATTCGTAACAGATAACACAAGTATGCGCGGTTTCAAAAGAAAACACTTGGGATGTTAGCTGTTATGATTTTGCAAACGTTACGCATGAATGTTATGCAAACAAGAAGAGCTGAAACACCGCGCGAAAAATATCTGCTGACTTATTTGTTTATCACCATGATATCGGAAAAGTCAGCAGATGCTTTTTCGGCTCTTCTTGGCAATGCTTGTTATGCATAACGTTTGCAAAGTCGTAACAGATAACATCACAAGCGTTGTCCGTTGAAACTGCGCGTCCTTGTGTTATCTGCTATGAAACTTCCGACAGTGTAGTTTTATGAAACAACTTCATCCGTGAAGTTGTATGTAGCCTATTGATATGTATTAGTACAGAGTATTTGCATTTAACTGTGCTTCATACTGGAATACATTCTTACATACATTGGAATACACACATTCTTGATATACCGTAGTAGCATGTAGTGGCGTCAGTTACCGCTGCATGCTCCCAAAGCTACAACTTCATCGATCTAAATTTCGACAATTTTCCATCATGTGGCACTTTATGTGGAATTTTTTTTTGTGACGCATCACACGATCACAAGCACAAAAGACGGAGCATGAACTAAGAAAAAAGAGAAAAAAACAACAAGCGCATTCACTTTTACCAGGTTGTCCATCTCCGATAAATTTTTTCTATCTCAATCATTTTGTTATATAAATATTAGAATACCTAGTAGCGAAATTTATGACGAATTATTTTTGTAATTGTTTTCATGACTTGTCATTTAAATTCGCGTTCATATTTTGATGAAATGTATTTTAAACAGTGAATTGTATATATAAATCATAGGTTACAATTGTAAATATATCCTTGATTGATCTTTTTAAATGTAATGACATGTCCAGCACTATTTTTGTTTGTAAAAGACATTTATGGATAAAATAAACCGAATTGTAATTGTAATTGAAGAGTAAACATCCATGCTCCTCGTCTGTCATTCTTTTTGCATCATTGCGCGATTCCGGGATTCCTAAATTCCTTCCATGAACATACTGAATCATCTGTCAATAATTAGCTATTGCATATTTGTGAGTTTAAGACATCAGTTGTAAAGGGTTGATCCTTTCGAATATTTTGATTGCCTTCTTTAAATTTTGCCCCTTGTTTTGCTAGGTAGAAGAGGAATGTTTGATGCCTGAAATATTGTCCGAAGCCAAAGCTGAAGAATGGATTAGGATTAGTCACCTATCTACGGTACTGGTACCCAGAACAAACGTAATGCCAACCATATGACTACTAGTGACTGAGCCACAGCTTAACTACTAGGCAGTTGCGCGGAGTCGTATCTTGCCCATAGAAAGATTTCAACACACATCTTTAGAGTAGGCGTTAACCTCCGGCGCTCCCACAGCCAATCAGCGCGGAAAGATCTAGGGTCTATTCCGTGAGTGAAAACAGAAATTTCTGTTGTGACCACCGTGGGTGCGTAATGTTATCAGAAGAAAGCAGTGGAGGTCTCACATTTATTGCGCACGCCGCACATGTTGCCTCTTCGGAATCAAGTTTCGAACTGCGAGAGTGTCTAGGTTTGACGCAGCGCCAATTAGTGTCGCGACGATAGCTATGTGTTGCTTTTGAAAAATGTTTGCGCAACTGCCTAGTAGTTAAGCTGTGGACTGAGCCAACCTTTAAATAGTTTATTTATACCAACTGGTCGGTCGCAATACCTCATGAACAAAGCTTGGCAGGCGGACACAATATTGGCTCATTTGAATGGTCTCGAGTTCACGGCTTTTGCCAACTTCCTCACACTCAACTAGTCCTTATGTCAACGGATCCGCATTCTTGGGACTTTTAAGTTCTCGCACGACGTCTTATTACCCAATGGGACATACCGTACATGAACCAATCACAGAACGCTATGTTGTGACCCTAAGTTAAAGCGAAAATGACAGTAGACGGTCCCAACTAAAAATATTTTCTTCTCTGTGACTTTCTTTGTCGCCAACCGTCTAAAATTTAAGCCTTTTTCCAATTGTTTATTTATCATTTCTTGTATATTCTCTTTCATTTCATGTATTTCTTGTTAAGCGTTTATTTATCTTTTTGTGTGTATACACTGTGCAAATGCCTGACTACTAGGCTGCACGTAACAAATTCATTCATTGCTCAACTATCATGCGAGGTACGGGGTCTGGTGTATACCGGAATCTACGACATCCCTCAGTCTGGAACGCTCTGTGGAGCTCACTAACAGACTCCATTGTTACCTGCCAAACAACAAACTATTCTGAAAAACAACTAGGGTGTCAGGCAAACCCTGGAAATTTGATTGGCAATCCAAACAAATTTGGCAGATTTCCTATTCGCCTGCAACTGATAATTTGCAGGTAATGAATATTCCCCTTTGGGATCCCATCGGAATCTTTGATCTTGTTTTTTTTTTTCTTGTGAAAATCGGCGATATTAAATCACTGTCCAGATATCGGCACCTACATTCCCAACAAATTCCGAACTAGACGATTTCTTCGACATATCGATGATCAACTTGAAATAAATCTGGCGGTTTGGTAATCACACAATTCAAGGATAATAAACAGTAACTAAGTATTATGAAATGTGGTTTGTCGATGGACATAAAATTTATGGAGCAAGGCCGCGACGAAAGGATCAGTCAAACTAATCCAGAACTGTAATAGCTTGTTCAGACGGGACGTAAATAGCGACGTATTCTCGATTACGCGCGTATTTACGCGCGTAAATAGCGACTGAAAATAATCCAAAAAACAGCCGCTGATCGAGAATCGGCCGCTGTTTCGACCCACCGATCGGGAGAAACTGAAATCCTTTGGGGCTTTGGAATGTAACCTTTGATGACTCTGGGGACAGTGAACAGTCTGTAATTAGGGGAATTGGGTCAAACTTTGAGAGCTTTGGATCAATCCAGTTTAAATTCAGTTAGACCAAAGTGAACATATCATGAATTCATGACATTTAGCATCCAAGGATTACTAAATTATTTCGAAAAAAGGTACAATAATTTTCTAATTACAAAATCTTATATTCTGTTTATGTCTGATATTTATTATTGTTTTTTGTCATGAAAAAAAAAATAATCTTGTTTGAATAATTAATATAATTTTTCCATTCAACTTTCATTCAAAAGCAACTGAACAAGCTAAATAATTGCTCCTATTTTTTCTGTTTATTATTAATTATATTTTGTGCTATCATTTAAAAACTAAAACATTTCAATGATTTTTAATTGCTTTTTAACTTAAAATTGCCAAGTCGCCTGAAATCTGTCAATATTCAGTTTGTGACTTTTTTTTTAGCTTAAAGTCAACTATTTATATATCAACTAAAGTCCTATTTTTTCTGTTTATTCTTAACTATATTGTATGCTCTCATTTAAAAACTAAAAATTACAATGAATTTTATTTGCTTTTTAACTTAGAATTGCAAAGTCGCCTGAAATCTGTCAATATTCAGTTTGTGACTTTTTTCCAGCCTAAAGTCAACTATGCTTGACTTAGACAAACTCACAAGATGTTTTTGTAAAGTCTGTATATTTTATTCCAAACATAAGCAATATTCGAAATTAGGATTTTCTTTTTAATTCTTCCGTCAACCCCAACCAGCTTGTTTGTCGTCTGAACAGATCAGCCGCTGTTTCGGCGCTTATTTACGTCCCGTCTGAACAAGCTATTAGACCAAAGTGAACATATCATGAATTCATGACATTTAGCATCCAAGGATTACTAAATTATTTCGAAAAAAAGGTACAATAATTTTCTAATTACAAAATCTTATATTCTGTTTATGTCTGATATTTATTTTTGTTTTTTGTCATGAAAAAAAAATAATCTTGTTTGAATAATTAATATAATTTTTCCATTCAACTTTCATTCAAAAGCGACTGAACAAGCTAAATAATTGCTCCTATTTTTTCTGTTTATTATTAATTACATTTTATGCTATCATTTAAAAACTAAAACATTTCAATGATTTTTAATTGCTTTTTAACTTAAAGTTGCCAAGTCGCTTAAAATCTGTCAATATTCAGTTTGTGACTTTTTTTTAGCTTTATATCAACTAAAGTCCTATTTTTTCTGTTTATTCTTAACTATATTGTATGCTTTCATTTAAAAACCAAAAATTACAATGAATTTTATTTGCTTTTTAACTTAAAATTTGCAAAGTCGCCTGAAATCTGTCAATATTCAGTTTGTGACTTTTTTCCAGCCTAAAGTCAACTATACTGAAAATAATCCAAAAAACAGCCGCTGATCGAGAATCGGCCGCTGTTTCGACCCACCGATCGGGAGAAACTGAAATCCTTTGGGGCTTTGGAATGTAACCTTTGATGACTCTGGGGACAGTGAACAGTCTGTAATTAGGGGAATTGGGTCAAACTTTGAGAGCTTTGGATCAATCCAGTTTAAATTGTGGGAGCGAGTTGATACTGAAAGTCGTCCTAGGGGTCGCACGCTCAGTTTTGCGGTGCATAACCGACCAGTAGCGTGCATTCCATATTATTTAGAGTATTGCCAACTTCCTCACACCCAACCCTAGCCTACTGCGAATCGTGTTTGGTGATACCGGATTCGACCAAATTATTATCCGAGCCGGTAATAACAGCGTATTCTGATTCAGTTTCCTGTTTTAACATTCAACGGCACACCACGGATTTCTGGATACGCTATGCCAAACGTTGGGTATTTCTTGTATTTGGCATAGTTTATGCCTAACGTTGGGAACGCTAGATGCTCCGACGAAATAAAATACTGATGATTTGAGTGAAGCTCAGAAATCAACCAATCACAATTCCTTGATAGTGCAGTAGGTCAGGGTTAGGGCACCCAACAGGTATCCAGCGTTACGCATAGGGTGTCCAAAAATCAGCGGTTTGTGGTAGACTGGGACAGTGGGGCCATACCTCTGAGATCTTGAGGGTGGAACACGCTCACACTCTTCGCCGCACCCGCAAGATGGATATCTGCAACATCCTCCCGTCCAAACGGGAAGGTATGTGGGCAGCGGCTTTTGAGCGTGTTCCACCCTACTTACCGTAGTTACTACGCATAACGTCACGGATTTTAGCGTCAGTGCTGGAACGAATTTTCATATTTTCGGCAAAATATTTGTGTCGCGGATGACTGGGCCAATCACGTCACAAAGATTGTTAGTTACCACGCCCTTAGGCAAATTCAAGTCAATTCCGTCTTACCTTGAACTTGATTTCGCTGGTCTTGAATGTGGAAGAAGTCTTAATGGTGTACTCGCCATCGTCACTCACGGTGATTTCAACGGTTGGGGACAATGAGCCGGCGATCTTTCGGGTGGCGAAGCCAACACCTGGAAACGATTCAGCCTTTAAATTATGGCCAGATTTCAAACGATCCGGGTCTCATTCTAACACTTTGACACTAAAGTCAATATTCGGACTGGCCCAGTCAAGCCCGTGTTGCCACTTTCTCTGACGGAACCTACGACATTTGGCCACAAAAACCTACCCGATGAAAAATTCTTTGACTGTGTAGTTGTAGGGTAGTGGTATGAAAAAGTTGCATGGAATGATATGTAGTAGTATGGAATAGTTTGATTAGTGATAATGTAGTAGTATGGAATACTTTGATAACCATGCCTCCGACTGGGTTAATCTTATGTAGTAGTATCCGATAGCATCCAGTTTGCTAGTAGTAGCATTTAGTAGCAACAGTTACTCCTGCATGCTACTTTTTCGTACTACTCCATACGACTAATTCTCGGAAAGTTTTCATCGGGTAAAGCATTCTGGCGTCTACGAAACTCGGTTCTTATCCTGTGCTTTGTTTGTTTTTGTCCTGTGCATTAACTGCGTTATCGAAAGCTCAGGGTAATTTTTCTTTTCCTTTTTTGTACTGCGGTATTCCCCTTTTCTTGCCTATAGTACGTTAAAAAAAAATTCATTATCACCATTATAACCAAAACCGTCATTAACGAAAAATCTTGCCTTTTCAGCTTCAAATTATACATTATAGCCTATATGTCTTTTGCTTTTTTAACCGTCTCACCGGTCGCAGAATTTTGAATCACTTTATCGAAGAATCGAAAACCTACGATAAATCGCATAATTCTTCAACCAGTGACAACACTGCTTTAAATTATGTCCAGATGTCCGACGACTCTGGTCTCATTCTAGCCATTCGATCCCAAAAGTCAATTTTCGGACTGACCCATTCATACGTCACTCGCTGGGGGGTCGAAGAAAGGAAGGAAGGGACTGGACACTCCGAAGGTTGATCACCTAGCTTGGTCCAATAAGAGTGGATATTTCTACACCCTCATCGAAAAAAAAGGAAAAACAAATAATTTACATTGTGAGGTATAGGATTTCCGACTTTGAAACTCGACGTTTGATAACTCTGATCCTGTAAGTCATTCAACAAGTTTTATCCGACCCTTTCTTGATTGTTGAATCACGGTGTTGGAGGGTATTAGCAAGGCCGTATCCAGGGGGGGGGTTAGGGGGTTCGAACGCCCCCCCCCCGAAACCCACAAAAGTAATAGTTTTTTTGTAGGCTTTAACCTCTGATCTATGTCTTTTTTGTACTTTTTGGTCCGACCCGTGGGCAGCCCCCCCCCCCCGAAATAAATTCCTTGATACGGGCCTGGGTATTAGTAACTGATCTTCGAGTAAAAGCCTGGCTTCTCATTTTGCCAAATTTTAAACCAAATTGTAAATTAAGACCAGACTTACTTGTAAATATTAATCTATGCAAAACGAGCCTCAAGAAAATCCATCTGAGCGATTTTCAAAACCATTTGTGCTGTATTTTCACTAAGTTTTATAAGGACAAGCCCAGATTATTTTTAAAATTTACTTGGATCCCATCGAAACCTTTGGCCTTGTTACTACTGAAAATGGGAGAGGGTTAGGAGACGGCAATACGCCAGTGAACCTCGGGAAGAACCAGAAACATCACTCGAACGATGGCTCAAATACTATGTCAACCAATCAACGGCGTTCGTTAGGGACAGCTGTGTTGACGCTCCCGGCTCTTCGTTAGGCACACGGCAATACTCTATATGATCAAGTCCAAAACACGCCAGTGATCCTCAGGAAGGAGTAAACGTCTCCGTAACGACTCAAACTCGACGACAATCCTGAGTCAAGCAATCACGGCGATCTTTGGGAGCAGCTGTGATACTACTTCTGCCTTTATTCCGCTAGGTACCCAGAGAGGCCAGAGGTTTTGCAGCGGCAAGTAGAGATAGTCATCAAGAGTATTATTCATTGGCACGACGAGTTAGTCATCAAGAGATACTGTACCATTGTTCAACAATTCAAGAAAATAGGGTCTCAACCGTCAACGTTCTGCTTAGATTCCCTTCTCATCTCCACTAAGCCAGGAAGGGACTAATTAACGCTAGTAGAGAGATTAAGACACTCTAGAATTACAAAGCCGACTGTACGGCGGATGTCCCGCAAGCGCCCTAAACACATTTCCAAAATAATAAAGACAATCTCAAAACACGCCGTTTATGCTTACACCTCACACAACACAAGACGGTGTTTCTGCTCAGATGTTCTAAGATGGTTGGTCACTTCACAACTAAACTAATCCGAAAAGCTCCACGGTGCTATCACTGTATGCATTAGTGCTGGGCGATTGCGATATACGACAGCGATTACGATATATCGATAGCCTATATACAAAAAAAATTACATACCCAATATGTTTAACGGAAAATGATACAAAATGCTATGTGAGGACAATTTTCTTTCCTAAATTTTGAGTGAAACAAGATGTGTAAGAGAACGAAAAATTATCACAAAATATCGACCAAGATATATCGAACATCGTAAGTTAAAATATCGATATATCGAAAAACCCAAATATCGCGCCTGTACCCGGGGAGATTCGGAAATCCGAGCGAATACGAAACGTTCTGGACAAAATTATCCTCGGAATTATCCCAGACACGTCAATGGCTATAGCATCTGTTCATCGGTTAGAAACAGATCTGCCAGTAGGATACTGTTGCCAAAACTCGGAAAACTTTCGCTGTCGCAACGTAATCGGAAACTTTTTCTTGCCAACTTAAAGAACGTGCAAAACTGCATTAAACATAAGAAACGTGAGAATGGGTGAATATCTGGTCTCTCAGCGGAAACAAATAGCAAAGTATGGGTTCTACACTCTCAGAAGTTTCGACAGACAACACTTTTGTTTCCGACCCCTCGCCTCGGTCACCCTCTTTCAGCATCAGGACCTACTCTTAGCAACTCATAAAACTGAGGTTCTAACAAGTCTCCTTACGCCTGCAAGAACAAGACTAAAGATTTCGATGGTATCGAGGACCAAAGGAGAAATATTTGTTGGTCTAACATAAATCGTGATACAGACAAACGGGTCTTATTATTTGTTACAAAAACCGTGATAAAGATAAACGGGTCTTACTCGGTCAGTGCCTAAACCCGTAAACATTTGACAGATCCACCAGGTAATATTTCGATATTCCAGCAAAAGCATATCGGACTAACAGATTAATTCGTAAACATCTGGTTATGACCAGATTCCAACCTGACTATCCATCCGAGGCGACAATAAATATTATTTCCCGATTCACAGGGTTATCAAGTACACCAACATTTCCCAAAAAATTACCGACACCAGAACAAAAGCTATAGCTTTATATGGACTTGTCAAATTTCCGGTTTTGGCCGGATTCCGATCAAACTACTAGTAACGCGAGAAAACCAAGTTCACATTTAGGTTCAGCATGTACTCATACCGTATACCGATGCTCCGATCGAATTAAACAAGCAGATCACTTAAGGTTTCTGCCAGATTCCGGGCGAACTATTGATCCAACGAGAAAATGAGGTCCATATTTCGTTCAGCATGTATTAGTGGCGTGTTTGATCGCCGATCAAATTTGATCAGTAAACGAAGCGAGTTTGCCGATTCGTGCTTAATACTGTTTTCAATAGCCGATAGCCCTTGGCGTTCGCCGTTGTTTCTGGGTGCGCAAAAACGGGTTTTTGGGATCCCAAAACGTTAGTGACGGATACCTATGACATCGAAAAAACGTCTGTCTGTCCGTCCGTCCGTCCGTCCGTCTGTGAGCACGATAACTCTCGAAGGGAATGAGATATTTCGATGAAACTTGGTGTGAGGATTCTTTGGGTCAAGAGTAAGGTCGAGTTCGTAGATGGGCTCTGTAGTCCTACATTTAGGGGTGGGGGAGGGGGTTTAAATTAAGGGACAAACAAAATATTTTGAAACAGCTAATATGATAGTCGATTATGGGGTAAGAAGACATGCTGAACACGATGGTGAAAACCATTTTCTCGCCGGGCAAGTAGTTAGCCCGGAATCCGGCCGAAACCGGAAAATTTGTTGCAAGTAGAAGTTTTATTTGAAGTTGATTAGATGTTCGATCTAGGACAAAGAAGACATGCTGAACACGACTGTGAAAACCATTCTCTCGCCGGACAAGTAGTTAGCCCGGAATCCGGCCGAAACCGGAAAATTTGTTGCAAGCTAAAGTTTTATTTGAAGTTGATTGGATGATCAATTTAGGGGTAAGAAGACATGCTGAACACGATGGTGAAAACCATTTTCTCACCGGACAAGTAGTTAGCCCGGAATTCGGCCAAAACCGGAAAATTTGTTGCAAGTAAAAGTTTTATTTGAAGTTGATTAGATGTTCGATCTAGGGGTAAGAAGACATTCTGAACACGATTGTGAAAACCATTTTCTCGCCGGACAAGTAGTTAGCCCGGAATCCGGCCGAAACTGGAAAATTTGGCAGACGTAAAGCAGGAAGTTTCGATCAGTATCGTCAAAATAGATATGGCTTATATATCTGAACTTGATTTTCTCAGATGATTAGCCGCGCGAAGACTGAATCTGGCGAAGACAAGACCTAGTTGTCTGGGTCAAATATTAAATTTTTCAATCAATCAATCAATCAATCAATCATCGTATTTATTGCTGAATATCTGTTTTACAACATGATTTTTGGGATCCCATCGAAACCTTTGGTCTTGTTATTTTTGAAAATACCGCCAAATCCTCAAACGAAATCCCGACGTTCAACGGCAAACGGCGAGTCCTAGGCGATCGGCGATGAACAAGAATTTAGGCGATAAACGTTAGCCGATCAGACCAAAAACAGAAACTAAGATAAACAGCCGGCAATCGGCTTTCCGGCGAACGTCGAAAAAAAACAAAAAATCAGACGGCTACGCTATCGTCGAACTAATCGGCGATCAAAAACGCCACTATTCTTGCTCCTACCTGCATGTTCTGATAGTCTTGGGCGGGAATAGAGTTCAGACATGGATTAAGGATATTTATTATATTCTTACCAATATAAGTGGGCTATGCTCGAAACGACTTCAAACATAATTTTACTTCTACCAGATTTCCGTTTTTTGCCGGCTGCTGGGCGAGCTACTTGTCCGGTGAGCACTGAGCACACGAAGTTCAGATCCGGATTCAGCACGTCTCCTTACCCCTAAATCCACTGTCACTTTAGCTTAAAAAAATATTTGTTACATCCTTAAATCTGAAAACCCTCCCTACCTTTTGATTTTGCGAAACGGATATGCCAGCTACATTTTATTAGAGCTATATTTCAGGCTTGAGCCTGAAGAGGACCCACGCCAAGAAGGGCCGAAATATAGCTCTAATAGAAAGTAGCTGACATATCCGTTTTGCATTGTCAAATGTGATTCGCAGTCAGCTTCGGCTGAAGGAATATCTACCCTCCCTACCCCTAAATACAGGGCTAAGGGACCCATCCATGAACTTAACCTGTATGTTGGCCCAATAAATCCGCACACCAAGTTTGAACAAAATATCTCAACTCTTTCTAGAGTTATCGTGCTAACAGTACGGACGGACAGACTTTACGAAGTTATAGGTATCCGGTCACTAACGCTCCAGGATCCCAAAAACAAGAATTTAAGCTGAGGTAAAAATAAAGCTTCTAACAGGGAAAGCAGGAAACAAAAGTACGGTTTAATGAAACTTACCGATAGCTGACATGTACTCATCGAAGTTTTCGCTGGAGACGAGCTTGAACTTTCCGGAGACGTCGGCCATTTTATCTTCGATCTTTCGGACGAGCACGTGCAGAAGGAATCAGACGACTACCGGCTTTTCGACTCATTCAAATTCGGCGGCGTGGTGTGGCGTGACATGCCAAGCGCAAGCGTTCAAACGCAGCAGACGCTCATCAGCTAGAGGTAGGGGACAGTGTGACTCTAGGAAAACCAAACTGATGATTATGGTGAAGAAACGTAATTTTATTACAGGTTAAAAGAAATTCTGTGATCGTTAACGACTTTCCAAACTACTTCTGGAGTCGTGAAAAGTTTTGTTTACTTTAATTCGCATTTGAATTCAGATGTCAGAATCCGCTGAGCAGCTTTTCGTGTCTGTGCTGTTTCTAAAACTAACTCTACGACATCCGCCAGTTGTTGTATCAAGGCGCCACCCCTACAATTGGATCAATTACGATCAATAGAGCAGAACTCGTTCTACGACTTTTCGGAATACGCCGGGGGTGAGGGTTGGCCGAACCATGTCGTACGATTTTGCTACTTGTCCAGCTGTACCACGTGGGACAGCAATGTAACACAATTTCATTTTGTTGTTCATTCCCGACAAACATAAATTTTCAAGTAAAGAACCAAGCACTTCGGTAGTTCGGACGTCATTTCTTCTGTTCTTAAAGGAACAGAAAACTTGACTCGGGGAGCTAGCTAACATATCAAGAATGTACCCTGAGTCGATATTGAGAGTAAGAAAAATTATCGTTACGACCATTGCAGGTTCCGGGCAGTTTCCGAGAATTCGACTTTTGAGCAAAAAGGTTTGCAAAAGCAAAAGGTTTGGGTGCCGCGACTAGGAATCGAACCCCGGCCGTCTTGTCGGGGAGGTCGTTAGTCTGTAGTCTACATGTGTTCTTACCCTTGCAAAACGTTTACCCGTAGGGAAAAAAGGTACCCGGATTCCCGTAAAGGTGTCCGGAATTTTGGAACAACATTCCGGGCACGGAAAACGCAACGGAATTCCCGCCTAGGGAGTCTTGTTTCCTGGAATTCCGCAGTTTAACGCGGAATTCCGGGAAATAAACCCCCCAGCCGGGATTTCCGTTACGTTTTCCGTGCCCGGAATGCTGTTCCAAAATTCCGGACACCTTTACGGGAATCCGGGTACCTTTTTTCCCTACGGGTACCTCTACCAAATTTCCGGTTACTGCCACATTCCGAGTGAACTACTTATTCAGCAAGAAAATAAGATTCATATATGGATTTAGCATTTTACTTGCCCCTATATGAATGTTCCGATCGGCTTCAGAACAAAATTTTACTTTTGACACATTTCCGGTTTTCGCCGGATTCCTGTCGGTCTACTTGTCTGCGCGAAAAAACGTCCAATATTAATTCAGGATGCGTTCGTATCTATACATCGACTTCGGAATTTGCTTCTACCAAATTTCCGTTTTTTCCGGACTCCGGGCGAACCACTTGTCCGTTCACATCTCGATTCGGCATGTTTTATCACCCCTAACTGCTTCTACCAAATTTTCCGTTTTTTCCGGACTCCGGGCGAACCACTTTTCCGTTCACATCTCGATCCAGCATGTTTCGTCACCCCCAATTGTTACATTAGCTTGACAAATATTTGTTTCATCCATTAATCTGAACCCCCCCCCCCCTAAAGATAGGGTTACGGGCCCCATGGATCCTCACTCCAGGTTGGAAGCAGAGGCGTTACTAGCCAAGATGTTTGGGGGGGGGCAAGGTATTTACCGACTGGCTGGTCATTTTTACTGACTGTTTTTGCGGATAAAAATGACTATAATTGAGACAAAAACGACTGTGTTGACGAAACATCCGCTGATTTTAAGAAAAAAACGACTGTTTTTAAGAAAAAATCGACTAGTTTTCACGACAATCGACTGTTTCCAAGAAAACAAGACCAAAGGTTCCGATGGGATCCCAAAAATTGAATATTTGATCCAGACAAATAGGTTTTGTCTTCGCCAGATCTAGTGTTAAAGCACAACTCTTACTAGAAATAATATTTTCCCTGTGAAATGGATCAGAAAAAACATTTTAGAAAATACCATTACTTTCCATCTGAAATTAGCGATTTTCTTGTTAGCGCCTGTCGACTACGTCCGGCCTTCTTGCTCTCCGACGCAGCGGCTGGGCGCAAAACATTTGAAAACTGATCGCGCCGTGGTTCAAAAGTGTGAAAACTAAGCAAATAAAAGAAGTAATAAACAAAAGCTTCTCAGATCCTTATGTGTGAAAGAGTTGTCAGCAGACGTTGATGATCCCGGCAAACGTTTCGTTGTGTGACGGGCAAAACTCGGCAAGGCCAAAAAAGCGCCAAAATTTCGTAGGCACAAAACGAAACAATGGAGAAAGGTGGGGATTTTAGAAGCTTGTAATTCTGTATGGAAGCTAGATATATTATAAAAAGCAGAATAAGCAAGAGGGGTCCTTTAAGGTCTGGCAGTGCATCCGATAAAACCAGAAAGGCTATTTGGCTACAATATTCACGACTATCAGAAACGAAGCATTTATTTAGACCATCCAAAGTTCCCGGTTTCAGCCGGATTCCAGACGAACTATATATCCGGCAAAAAAAAAAAATGTCATATACGAATTCAGCATCTGTTCTTGCCCCCAAATCGGACATCTAATCAACTACAAACACAACTTTGCTTTCAAAAATTTTCCAGTTTCAGCCGGATTCTGACCTAAACACTTGTCCGAGTAGAAAATGCTTTTCATATAAGGATTCAGCATGTCTTCTTACCCCTGAAACGAACATCTAATCAACTTCAAATAAAACTTCTACTTTCAACAAACTTTCCGGTTTTGGCCGGATTCCGGACGAACTACTTGTCCGGCAAAAAAATTATTGTCATGTACGGATTCAGCATCTCTTCTTACCCCTAGATCGAACATCTAATCAACTTCGAATAAAACTTTTACTTTTACCAAACTTTCCGGTTTCGGCCGGATTCCAGGCGAACTACTTGTCTGGCGAAAAATAACTTTCATATTCGTGTTCAGCATGCCTTCTTACCCCTATATCGAACATATAGTCGACTTCAAATAAGACTTCTACTTTTAACAAACTTTCCTGTTCTGGCCGGATTCCGGACGAACTACTTGTCCGGCGAGAAAACGGTTTTCATATTCTTGTTCAGCATGCCTTCTTAACCCTATATCGAACATCTAATCAACTTCAAATAAGACTTCTACTTCTAACAAACTTTCCGGTTTTGGCCGGATTCCGGACGAACTACTTGTCCGGCGAAATTTTTTTTCATATTCGTGTTCAGTGTGTCTTCTTACCCCATAATCGACTATCACATTAGCTGTTTAAAAAAATTTTGCTTGCCCCTTAATTTAAACCCCCACCCCTAAATATAAAGCTACAGGGCCCATCTACGAACTCGACCTTACTATTGACCCAAAGAATCCCCACACCAAGTTTCATCAAAATATCTCACTGCCTTCGAGAATTATCGTGCTTACAGACGGACAGACGGACGGACAGACGGACGGACAGACGGACGGACAGACGGACGAACAGACGGACAACTTCTGTCCCAGGTTTGCGAGTCAGACAGCCTGCAAGGTTTCTTCACTATTTTTCCAGTTTAATACCATGTATACTTGTGATTGGGACTTTTTAAGAACGGAGTCGAACAAAAGATTATCTCTGCACTTTGTGAATTTGTGTCCCAATCTTACTGCACTTGTGATTGTAGAAATCACGTTATTGTTCTCCCCAGGGACCCATTAATTTCCTGTAATGACTCGCCATTCAGGGGGCTTGTCATTTTCTATGCTTCTATGTTGTCCGAACCTCTCCTGGTTTCCAAAAATTCCGCTTGGGTCGAACCGGCGTTCTTGCTTGCCTCATTGGACGTGAGGCCAAAGAGACTCCTCCCTCAACGCGGAAGCTCTTCTCCAGCAGCCAATCCCAAATTTTGTATGTCTGGATAGTCGGGTGTTCTATCCCCGTGGATATTTCTCGAACTATCTTACGTCCGGCCAAGAGCGCATCAGAAATATCTTATTGACAAGCCCCCTGAATGGCGAGTCATTATAGGAAATTTATGGGTCCCTGCTACGAGTGTGTTTCACCCTTCTAACAATAGCAACTATTAGTTACTACTTCCATTCCAACCTCGTGAAAGTTACTACGCTGACCGTTCCAACCTTCTCGAAATAATAACTATTTGCTTACCACGCACGGTAGCGTGGTAGCTACGACCTCTGTGACGTGATCAGTCCGCGGCACGATATTTTGCCGAAAATATGAAGTTTTGTTCCAGCCTAGAAGCTAGGCTCCGTGACGTAATACGTAGTAACCACGGTAAGTAAGAAGAGGAACCTTGATCAAAATTTCCAGTTCGCACCCGCTATAGGCCTACCATCCTTGTTCTCGGTCTTCGATTATCTGTTGCGTAGTTCAGATGTTCGCTTGTTGTTGTGTTGCCAACGCTTCGAAAGAAAAAGCAACTGAGCACGCCCGAAAAGTGTTCCACTGACCAAAAAATGTCCTGAATATTTTAGCAGAACTTCTCACCGTCCAGAAAGTTCTTCTCAAAACTTCTCAAGAGGATCGTGAATAAATCGTGTTTAAAGTTAGCTCGGATGGAACGACTCACCATGGTTAATTTCTCGTGTACAGTAGAGGTATGCTTATGTGAACGTTTGTTGACTTCGAATTGCCATTTCCAAGCACTTGCTGTGTTTAAAGCTAACTACCAGTTAGCCAAAGTAGGTAAGAAGGGCAGCTGAAGACACCTGTACAGATATTTTAGATCTTCAGTCTACCATTTAGCCCAAAACTGCAGTGTTCACATTAAAGTAACTGTTCACATAAGCATTCAAGCTGACTACGAATCATGGTTGGTGGTGCTAAGCGAATTATGTTTCGGCGATATTTCGGCTCTTCTTTGCAGGGTTCCTGTTCAGGCCGTAACCAGGGACCCATAAATTTCCTTTACAGAGGGCTTGTCAATAAGAAATTTCAAATGAGCTCTTGACCGGTCGGAAGATAGTTCGAGAAATACCCACGGTTCAATCACGTCAAAGGCCAGATAGACAAAATTTGGGATTGGCTGCTGGCGCCTTGAGGGAGGAGTCTCTTTGGCGCTCACGTCCAATCAGGCAAACAAGAATGCCGATTCGACTCAAGTGTTGATTCTTGGAAACTAGATCTGGATCGGTCAACATAGCAATATAGAAGCATAGGAAATGACAAGCCCCCTGTTAAGGAAATTTATGGGTCCCTGCCGTAACTAAGAGTAAACTGGCGTCAAAACTGTGCTTTTTACAACAAGAGATAAACGGCACCACCAGCTGCCAATCTCGTTCTTTGTCTTCCGTTCTCTGTTAGGTAGTTCAGATGTTCACGTCTAAGCCACGATCTCACAAACTGTTTGTGGCTTGAAACGGGTGTTGCCGCGGTCGTTTTTTGGCCCACAGGTGTGTTTTCAAGCAACTGTCGATGTGGTTTTCGATTTTGTGGCTCGATTTTGGCTAGAAATTCAAATTTGGTGGCAAAATGTCCTAAGAATAATCTGTATTAGCTAAACCTTAAAAGTAAAGACCCTTCTAGTACAGAACGGCAAGGACGTAATCCTAAAGTTTTATTTATTTACATGTTGAGCGTGTTCCACTCTTCTGACAGTAGTAATTATTAGTTACTATTTTCGTTCCAACCTCGTCAAAAGTTACTACGCCGACCGTTCCAGCCTTGTCGAAATAGTAACGGATTGTAACTATTAGCTTACCACGCTCGGGAGCGTAGTAACTACGCACCTCTGTAACGTGATTGGTCCCATCAGCCCGCGGCCGGATATATGACCGAAAAAGGAAAAAAGCGTTCCAGCCTTGACGCCAATAAGCGTAGTAACTACGGTGACTAGCGTAGTAACTACGGTAAGTAGGGTGGAACACGCTTGTTATCTAGATTTTATTTTCAGACATTTGGAATTACTGCCAAAAAATCAGACAAAACGGAATTTCCCCGAGGGTCAACTTGTGGGTCGAATGTGTGGCGCACAATTATGTTTCCGCGAAGAGGACTCGGAAATGTGTGGCACTCAAATGTGCCGCGGAAAAAACGCCTCCAAGTTTGAAGCTTGGCTTGGAAGGGTAAAGACTCGCCACCAAATTATAGCCTCGATTATAGCACTATGCGCCACCAAATCAAATGGAAATATTTTCGCAGATAACATGATGCGCTCTTGACCGAGCGAGGTTGTGCGCATGCTCACCACGTTCTGACCAAAATAATGCGACAGGCCACCTTAAATTGATCAACCATTCACATTTGTTCCATAGACATCTCTGGGGCTTTTGATAATGTTGTCCATTCTCAAGCTTTGTATTCGCTTGCTCGTTCTGGAGTCAATTCCTCTATTCTTTGCCTTTTAAAGTATTGGTACGCAAATTCTACCGTTCGGTTAAAATGGCAGGGCCAATTATCAGAAAATATTTCAGTGAACCATGGAGTTCGCCAAGGTGGAGTTTTGTCACCATATATATTCAAGTCTGCAATTTCTGATTGCTTGGATTCTCTTCTTCCTTCATATCTGTTTAAGGAGATTTCTATCAGCTACATCGCGTATGCTGATGATATTCTCCTAGTCAGCCGTACAAAAACTACTCTTTCTAAAAATATGAAAATTTTAGCAAACAAACTTTCGGACATTGGACTTGAGATAAATCTGTCAAAATGTGAATATCTTTGTTTCGGTCGTACAACAGCCTCTGAGCGCCCTTCTGTTGCAATTGGTTCTTCTTCTATTTTATCGTCCGAGTCGCTGAAATGGCTCGGAATTACCTTCAAATCCACATTATCTTTAACTTGCTCCTCTATTCTAAAAAGTGTATCAAATTCCATTAGATTTGGTTACGGGCGTTTGGTCCCAAATAGAGGAAAATATTCACGCAAGGCGCTCGGAAGGTTGTATAGTGCTTTTTGCGGCCCATATATTTACAACTGTTCCGGAATTTACCATATCTTAAGGAAAAAAGATGTAAAAAATTTGAGAAGCTGTTTCTTTAAGTACTGTAAATTTCTGATGTATATTCCAAAATCCTTCCGTAATCGTAAATTGGTTTCGAATTTTAATGTCCAGGATAGTATCAATACGATGTAAAAAATTATCCACATTACCTTCGTTCACATTCAAATTTATTTACCCTCCACAAATATCCTGCCTTGTCAGCCCACGAAATTATTGGCCAGTTTTCCAATCCTGAACCCGTTTAATGTGCTTGTCATTGTGTAAAATTCTGTAGGTCTATTTAGTGTGTTGATAAATTATATGAAAAGAATATAGTCATGTTTATTTACATTGTCTTTAGTGTCTTAATATGTGTATTTTTCTTTGTGTATTTTACTCATACTCCGCTGTTATCCAAAAAGCGGGTCACAAATAAATAAATAAAAATTGTTCGAGAAATACCCACGGGAATAAAATGCTCGACTATCCAGATAAACAAAATTTTGGATTGGCTGCTGGAGAGGAGCTTCCGCCTTGAGGGAGGAGTCTCTTTGGCCTCACGTCCAAGGAGGCAAGCAAGAACGCCGATTCGACCGAAGCGGAATTTTTGGAAACTAGGTGAGGATCGGGTAACATAGCAACATAGAAGCATAGGAAAAGACAACCCCCTGAATGGCGAGTCATTACAGGAAATGTATGGGTCCCTGCTCATAGTCAGCTTGAGCTAAAGGAGAAATTAACTATGGCGGGTCGGGTTTCATCCGAGCTCAGTTTAAGAACGATTTATTCACGATCCTCTTCACACATATTGGCACAAAAGTACTCCGTATTTTCCAAAACATTGGCACAAAAAAAAAATTCAACAACAAATATCACAGACCCCGATTGCTTTTCTTGAAAACAATGAACATTTCAGATAAATATGTACTAAACTGCACTTTCATATCAACGAATTGCAAAACACGATTTCAGAAAAAAATAAATACAGCACAAACCTTAGAAATACTTAGCGAACTAAAGGTGACTTGATATCAATGACGCTTAGTCCACTAGCCCTCATACTGCACATGCTTGGCACACAGTACACTAGCCGCAGGGTAATATGTAGACACTGCGCGATCGTACAAATTCGTTCACATAATTATTGTGCAATTGTTAACTAAATGGCAAAAATAAAACCAAATACGCCTATTCAGATCTTCTCAGGGGTTGTTAGGGTATATTTTCGTCACACTCGTAGCTAGTCGTAACTCAGACACCATCAAAGACGCATATCTACCGGCAAATGGCGTGTTTACCTTTATATGCTTGGTCATACATAGGTTGCGTTTTTTTGGATGTAGTTTCACTGTGGTTTGACGTATTTTGTTTCAGTTATGAAAGTCAAGTAAGTAGAATGGACAAATAAAACGGTACACATACACAACTAAAGCGGGTACTCCACTGGCAATCGTAAGCTGTCGGAAGCGATCGTAACCTGTCGTAAGCGGCCATTTTGGCGGTTTTCAGCCAATGAGAGCATGCCGGGTCCGGACGAGCACGGTTACAACGGACTTGCGATTGCCATTGGAGGAACCACTTAAGTGTACAAACTACAGTGAAACTACAAACGTAATTATTGTGTAAGTGAACATAAGGTTGAGAAATCGATCGAAGTGACAAGTTTCTTCCGTTGCATGTTTCACTGTGTCCAACGCTCTGAGAAGTATCCCACTCGAACCATAGAGCTATGTTCACTTGAACCAAGAACAAATACTCAGTAAGAACTTCTGTGTTTAGTCCGTGCAGCGACTATGAAAACCCCGACAAATCTGAGCGGAGCTGGAAGTATTTACTGTAGCTTTGAGCTGATGTCTGTCTCTTCCGTCTTCACCGTTGCCTATCGCACAAGAAATAACGAAAAAGGCGAGAAGGAGGCGTACTCCGCGCGCTGATCCTCTCTGGAGCGTCTCCACGGAACCAATCAGCGTTGACTTCTAGATTTCCTCTTTCACAACTTACCGGCGATCTAGCTATTTATAGAGGTAACGAAACGTGATGTGGCACGAACCCGCTCTTCTGCATCGGGAATAGGTCGTATTTTACTCGACTCAGCATGTTTGTATTACCGAGATAGGGAGAGAGTAATTCTGTCTCGTTATTTATTCTTGCTTGAACTCAATTTTTCCATACTTTGGTTTTGTTTCTTGCTTAATAAACAGTCAACCGGAAAGGGAAAATAACAAACTCAGTGAACAGCTCACTGGCTTTCAATCTTCGTTGGCACCAATTAAACTGAAAAAGTTGTGTTTACATCATTTCCCGGAACGTCTAAAATCCTTCTTCTTACAACCGTGGATTTGAACGATCGATCAGCGAGGTAATCCCGTTTTTTCATACTTTTCGTGTTTTTCAGTGGTACTTACTTTTCTTTCGTTTCTTATAAACCTTGTTTATATGCAGTGGGTAATAAATAATTGTGTATTATTTATTATTCTGGCGGAAAGCTCAGTAACTTCCGCTGGGAATGTGAAAACCAAGGATTGATACCAACTTCGCTTTCCAGTTCGCGAAACTCTCAATTGTATCAGACACCTCCGACACTTCGCTAAACATAGGACTAGCACTAAAATAGTAAGCTGGCTTATTATGGGCAGGCAATGTCGGCTTAGCACCATTAAACAAGCATGTTACCCATTGTGCCGATACGCGAATTAAGCAGGTGTTATGACACGTTTCATAATTCTGTTTGTGCAACATGAACAACCGCGAAGTCTTAGCGTCCAACACTAGAAACATGTAGTTTAATCCTTGGCACGTTTACGAGCCAGGTCCCTGAACATTGACAACCGGCATGTACGAACTTCCAACTTATAAGGAATACATTTCAGTGACGTTTCATCCTCGGTACCTGTAGCACTTGGTTTGGCACATTTCTTGGTATACTTGTCAGCATTCTGGAGCACGTGCCCTGACACATGAACAACCGACAAGTGCTAACTTCCAACAGAACGTGTAAGTCATGTTTGATAATCGTTTTATAAATAAGGCACGGGTTCTGGCACGTTTGACGATCCAGGTCGCTTAACATTAACAACCGACACGTACTAACTTCTGATTGGGAATACGTGTTAATGACATGCCATCGTCGGAACATGTAGCTCTTGTTTTGGCACAACTCATGATTCACTAAGCCCCACATAGGTAAGTCTGAGCTTCCAGGATACAGGAGCACGTATCAGTCACGTGTCATCTTCGCCCCTTGCACTGAGCACTTGCAGTAGCCTCCAACATTCTGCAGAACACGTCATCGTTGGCACGTGAATTTAGCACGTTCAATGGCACTTTTCCTATCTGTGGCACATTATCACAGACCGCAGCATGACTTTATTTCGGCACTAGTTCCATCTAGCAGGAATTCTCAGTTCTTCGGACAGAAGCTAAAGTTTGGAAACAGTTGGCAGTGCAAGGAGAGAAACCTGAAATGAAAATAGAAAAAAATTATTAAAAATAAACAGGTCTCCTTCTACTCCAGCCTTTTTCGAAGTCCTAGTTTTTAGGATCCAAAACGTAAGTGGAGGGATACCTATGACATCGCAAAAGTTGTCCGTCTATGAGCACGACAACTCTCGATTTTGATGAAGCTTGGTGGGAGGATCGTTTCGGTTAAGGGAAAGGTCGTGTTCGTAGATGGGCTCTGTAGCTGGTGGGGGAGGGGGTTCAAATTAAGGGACAAACAAAATATTTTTAAACAGCTAACGAGATAGTCGATTAAGGGGTAAGAAGACATGCTGAACACGAATATGAAAACCATTTTCTCGTCGGACAAGTAGTTCGCTCGGAATCCGGCCAAAACCGGAAAGTTCGTGAAAAGTAAAAGTTTTATTTGAAGCTGATTAGATGTTCGATTTAGGGATAAGACGACATGCTGAATACGAATATGAAAACCATTTTCTACCCGGACAAGTAGTTCACCCGGAATCCGGCCATAACCGGAAAATGTGTTAAAAGCAAAAGTTGTATTTGTAGTTGATTAATTAGATGTCCGATTTGGGGGTAAGAAGAGATGCTGAATCCGTATATGACAATCATTTTTTAGCCGTTATTTGAAGTTATTTATTTGAAGTTGATTAGCCGGACATTACGCGAATTCGTTTTTGAGCTTTCTATTTTTTCGCCGGACAAGTAGTTCCGGAATTTCGCCGAAACCGGAAAACTGGCAGAAGTAAGGCAGGATCGTTTCGATCGGTTCCGTCAAAATGGACATGACTTATAGGGGTAAACACACATGCTGAATCCATATCTGAACTTGGTTTTCTCAGATGATTAGCTATTTGGCCTTAATCTGTTTCTAAATTTTAAGAGTAAAAATGTTCAAGGAGTCTGGCGAAGACTGGATTGGCGAATACAAAATCTAATTGTCTGGACCAAATATTGAATTTTTGGGATCCCATCGAAGATCCATCGACTGCAATAGGTTAGTCGATATAGATAAGTAATCATGTCGTAGTTTGTTTGCTTCTTTTTACTTATAACAGTTTTCTTCTTTTTTATTTCATTTTATTTTACTCTGTTTATGCTCATGCTTCTCGTCCACTCTTCGATTTCAGTGTACAGCCAAGTGCGGCAGTGCCGGCAGCAGCCGACACCGGTTGCCACGTGTTAGAACACTAAAATCAGCATGTTTAGAAGCAGGAATAGTCTAATTTGTGGCCGGCACAACTTGTTTCAGTCGGTGAGTGGAAGGTTTAGAGAAGGTGCCAGGTAGTCGGTAACCCCTCGATGCTTTTGACAGGTCGGAAACAAATTAAAATTATTTTTATTATTATTGAGGGAGAGTTGACCAAATTTTTTTTTTATAGATAACAGTTTTCTTCTTTTAGCATTTTAAACTTTAAAGGCACAGAAACCTTGACTACGCAACTTTCGGCCATCAAACCAACCTGGGGGGCTTGGATAAATATACAGGGACTTACTGTCGACAGGACCCCCCTTCTTTGTTATCTCGAACCTCCTCCTTAGTGTTCCCAAAGCTAGCTGGCAGGCCCTTGCCCCTTATGCACTGTAATTATGCACTGTAGAAGTCCGCCTTTGGCCGTGTTGACTAACACACCGAGATAGTAGTCAAGAGGTCGTGCGTTCGATTCCTACTCCCGGCACACAGACCTTTTTCTTTTTTTTTCTTTTAATCGGAAACTGCAATGAGTAGTAACGAGAATTTTTCTTACTCTCAATATCGACTCAGGGTACATTCTTGATATGTGAGCTAGCTCCGCGAGTAAGTTTTTAACCCGTATTATTTCGGTTGGTTCGCCTACCGATTTTTGTACCATTTTTCGCAAAAGTAAAAGTCAGTAGAATCTCACCTGGTCGGATCCAACCTCCGGTCGAAACCCTCCACAGTCAGAGCATTCATCTCAGTATCGTATTTTGAATAGCTGTATGAAATCTGAAACAATTGAACGTACGATTAGCAAAAAAAAAAAAACAGGTCAGAATTCCAAGAAAAACGGAAGAAGCGTGACTTTGGTCCAAAACTTCTGAGTCATTTTTCCGATCAGAAGAAAGCGCTGCAAAATCCATGTCAAAGTTCCAAGAACAAACAAGAAGCATTTTCGAAGGCCCTTTTAAAAACAAAAATAATAAGCACAAAGAAGTTGTTTTTGTTTTCAAGACGTTTTAGTTCCAGTCTCAATGTGATGAGCCTCCTAGTAGTATTAATATCCGGATTGACAAATACTGGGCGCTAATTACGCCTGTTGGTTTGAATCAGCTGGATGTAATATATGAAATATGACAGTTACTCGTTTGAGAGCCCAGAGAGTAACCCGAAGTAAAATACCTTGCCGGTGACCAAATCATTAGCTGGCCTTGTTGCAATGAAAAGCAAATGAATAATCTTGAGACATAATATATAACATATGACAGTTGCTCGTTTGAGAATTTAGCTATCTTGAGCTAAATAGCATAGCTTGCCATAACCGTCCCGAAGTAAAAAATCTTGCCTGTGACCAAATCATTAGCTGGCTTTGTTGCAACGAAAAGCAAATGAATAATCTTGAAACATAATGTTTACTATATGACAGTCACCCTTTTGAGAGCCCAGCTATCTTGAGCTGAATAGCATATAGCGTGCCGTAACTGTCGCAAAGTAAAATTGCCCCGCAAATCTTCTCTGACAGCTGGTTATTCTCTGAGTGTCAAAAGAGAATATTTATCGTCATGCACAAACCGGCGAAATTAAAATTGTTAATTGGTTAATTAAAAACCTGTATGGAAATTGCTGGTTGTTTAATTATTTTTCGAGACGACGGAGACTTATTTGGTCAGCTGACGCCAGCAATTTCTTCACGAGAAAGCTGTGTCTACTGATAATTTTCCATTCAGGAACGGAAAAAAGTACTGTAACGCCTGTTGCCGACTTTTTTTTTTAAGTTTAACCGAAAAGGGCTGGGATAGGACAATATAGTTATCCATCATTTATTCGCTTAAATTGGCTTGAAGACCCGCTGAAAATGCGTTACTTCGCTGTTCCGCTGTTCACCAATAATCGATTTTCAAATAGTGGAATTTCCTTGTGATTTATGGTACTGAAGTTTTGTTGTAAGCTTTACGAGAAAGATTTATGATTTTTATGGCACTTGCCTTCCGGCCAAGTGCCATATACCGATCACTTTTCCGTCGGTCGGTCTGTCGGTCTGTCGGTCGGTCGGTCAGTCCGGTGATCGCGAGTTAGGGTACTTCCAGATGTGCTAGGACGATGAAACTTGGCAGGCGTATTAGGGGCCCGGCCAAACTAACTTAGAAATCGTCACTTGCCCGATCCGACCATCGTGGGGGGAGGGAGGGGAGCCGGAATCCGGAATTTAGTGACATGCATAACTTTCGAACGGGTAATCGGATCTTAATGAAACTTGACATTTGGAAAGACACCATGTCTCACATGTCCCAACTCAAGTCCGGACCGAATCCGATGAATGTGGGGGGGGGTCGGAGGGGGGGAACCGGAAATCATGTAAACGCTTAGAGTGGAGCGATCGGGATGAAACTTGGTGGGAGGAACAAGCACAACCCCTAGGTACATCACTGACAGAAACGGACCGGATTCGTGCACTGGGGGGGGGAGTTGGAGGGAAGTTCCGGAATTCCGGTCATACGGAGTTAAGATACTTCCAGGTGGGCTAGGACGACGAAACTTGGCAGGCAAATCAGGGACACGACCAGATTAACCTGGAAACAGTCAGCTTCCCGATCCGACCATCGTGGGGGGAGAGGAGGGAGGGGGAATCCGGACTCTTGAGGCATGTATAACTTCCGAACGGGTGAGCGGATCATAATGAAACTTGATATGTAGAAAGACCACATGTCTCGGATGTCCCATTTCAAGTCCGGATTTGATCCGATGAAGCTGGGGGGGGGGGGTCGGAGGGGGGGTCCGGAAACCTTGTGACATGCTTGGAGTGGAGCGATCGGAATGAAACTTGGTGGGAAGAACAAGCACAAGCCCTATGTAGATCAGTGACAGAACCGGATCGGATTCGAGCGTTGTGGGGGAGTTGGGGGGGGGGGGGGGGTCCGGAATTCCGGTGATCGCAAGTTAAGGTACTTCCAGACATGCTAGGACGATGAAACTTGGCTTGAAAATTAGAGACTTGACATGATTGGCTAAGAAATAGTTAGTTCCCAGATCCGGCCATCCCTTAAAGTACTAATGCTAACCAAAGTACAAAAAATACTTTTAAGCAATAGATACATTTTCGTTATCCCTATGAGCCCATGATCATTTTTGCCTCAAGGGTTTTGCTTACAACTGAATTCCTTAAAGTACAAACAATACTTCTGAGTAAAATATACATTTTCGTGCTCCTGGTGATCATCTTTTTTGCTTCAAGAGTTTTGATTACAGATGATTTTCTAGCGCCCTTAAAGTGCGTACAACCAAATGCATTGCCAAACGATACAGTCTCGTGATTTCCAAGGACCCATGATCATTCTTATATCAAGGGTTTTGCTTACAAATCATCAAGGAAACCCACGAATTGACGAATTCCTACTTTCATCCTCTGACCTAGCCTTGCAAGTGCCATATGAGCTTCCAGCTCTTGTTTTTTTGTTCCGGCACTACGCAGTCTTCACCAATCTCACCACTGCCCACTGAAAGGCTGCGTGTGCGTTGAGATTAAAATTTCCCGCGTATCCAAATAATTCAGTGTAGCCTATTCAATTAGACAACACAAAATTAAATCGTCTTTTCAGTTAAACTTTAAGATTCAGATTATTAACACAAACAGTAATATAGTTCCAGGAACAAGCTGCATGTCCGCCTAAAACTATGGGAGCGAACATAAAAATAAGGAACTCATTCAATAATACTTCTTTTTAGAACAAACATAAGAAGAAATATTATTGTTTAAATACAGTTACAAATACCAACTCTCAACTACTATCACTTGAAAATGACTCTTTCAGTTGTTTTTAAAAGACTGAAGGGTTGTTGCAGTTGACAAAATTTTTCAGTTCACAAACAGAAATTTCCCCCGTTTTAGCCGAATCGCGGTGAAGGAAGTAATCCGTCCGTGTACAGAAAAGTTTCCATGTCTGTGCGAGAACCTTTTCCTTCACAGAATATTTCAGCAGCGGGACAGGAATATTCTGTTCAGCTTCAGAAGGTTTATGCTTGGGTACAGGAACTTTCCGTTTATAATAATTGTTTCAGAATCCCGAAAACCGAAAACTTATTTTGGTGAACGTGTTGGTTACTGAATCTTTCCGTTACTGACCAAAAAGTTACTTTGGCTCGGTCTTGCAGAAACCTTCTGTACAGGAACGGAAGAAGTACTGTCACCCCTATTGCCGACATTTCTCTGTTCATGAACGGCTTTTCCCTTCGAAATTTTGTGTAGAGACAAATGGAGACCTAACAGCGAAAAATGAACGAAATTGTTGGATCCAGAGTCGTTTGCTTCAGAAATAGTAATATAAGTATTCCTTCTGCTCAAGCTGACTGCGAATCAAATTTTACTCGGCTGATGCATAACCTCAGGTTCGTTTCTCTGGCTCGAGCCTCTCGGCTCGAGCGAAGAGTCAAATATAATAGCGAATCGTTTAAAAACCGAAACAGACTATGTCCGGTCAGGACATTTTTGTGCTTTTTTGTTTTCCAATCCGTAGTATTTGTGTCACATACAATGTCACTAAACGGCTCAAGCCGCTCACAAGCTTTAACTAGCAACTACAAGAAATTCAGAAAACCAGATATTTAAGGAAGAATCTTTAGTTGTTTTTCCACAAGTCAATTTCCGGCTTGAGCCTGAAGAGGAACCTTGCCAAGAAGGGTCGAAATATAGCCTAGCTCTAATAAAATGTAGCTGACGTATCCGTTTTGTATTATCAAATATGGTTCGCAGTCAGCTTGGGCTGAAGGAATATTTGGGGTCACAATATCACCGAACAACAATTCCTGACGACTAATCTACCAGGAACATGATTCACAGTTAGTTGAGCTGAGATAATGCTTATAACCTATGTGTGGCTGAATTTTCTGTAAAAACTATCCATAGGCGACTTTTACAGCACAGCAACTCTGGGTTGCTCTGCTTCAAAAAAGTTTCTTGCTTAAAAAAGTTTCCATTGGCCTACAGACACGTGTTTGGTTTTCCATTGACTCGACCAAGGGGTTTCAATGCTCCATCGCTGACTCGGTTTTGGCGCAAAAAATCGATTCTGAAATTCAAATCCTCGCAAACTTTGCAAATATCAACCGTCAACCCTGGAATTTTATCCGCTGAAATATTACTGGATGGAGGGGCGCATTCTCAAGGCGATCAAGAAAACGTAATCCATCCAAGCTGGAGACACTGTCTTTTAAAGACAGCGTTATCCCATAGAGACACCCCAGCTTGTACCGTGCCCATCAGTCAACGGTCCATGCGATGGGCGCGTCAGCCCACCTATAGAGACCTCTGCGCTAGTTGGGTATAATTATCACCGGAATTTCATTTTGATGAGACGTTTTTCCGAGAGAAATTCAACAAGCTAATCACGCTGGAAAGCCAGATTAAAGGCCGTACTCAAACCTAATTTTAAAACCAGATCTGATACCATCTCGACTTTCCTTATCAACATCATCTACACTACTGATGTTTCAAAAACTATTTTCTAACAGTATTAACATTAACCTACCGATTTTCACAACTAAACTAATAAATTTTATTCATTACCATTTTCCTATTAATTTTTTTCTTAAAATTCAAACAGTCATATTTTACACGTTCGATCAGGAATAAAAATCAAACCAGAATTAGAAACACCACTCCAACCTTCAACTTCTGGTTCAGGAAAATTCTGGAAAATGGCAACGAGCAAGAAAAATAAATAAAAGTAAGTTATTAAAAATATTCGCAAGGATTGAGTCTTTGAATAGCCTACTCCTTCAGCCTAAGATGACTCAAAAAGGAAAAGTCAGCTAAGATATTCTTCAGCGATATTTCGGCCCTACTTAGCAAGGGTCCTCTTCAGGCTGTATCTGGAAGAAAGGCTGGAAAATAAGCTGGAAGAAATCCACCATCGCTAATTGTTCACAGGTAATTTACTATCCTCGTGGAAGGAATTTAGGAATCCCGGTGTCGCGAAAATAGTAAAAAGTGGCAGGTGATGATCGAAGGGGTAATAGACAGAACAACGACGTTAAACAAGTTTACCATAAAGTTAACCAGCATTACCTGTTCAGACAGCTTTTCAGGTTTTAGGAACTTCATCGGCTCTAAGTGAGAGTGGAATTCCTCAATAACAGTTAATTTAACTTTAAGCAGATGTTCAATGATGTATCCCATAGTGACGTCATCAGGAAGTCGAATGTTCTCACCAATCGTTGTTATCCGGCCACCGCTAAAAAGTAACCCGAATTTAGTTTACCAGAAATCCGGGATTTGCCGAAAATGCGGCTTCCGGGTTTAAGAAGTGAAGACTGGTCGGCGGTATACACAGGATAACGTCGAAAGAAGGAAATCCGGAATCAACAGGAAAAGTGCGGCTTTCAGGTTTAGACAGCGTTTACACGGACAAGAAATCCCGTCGGGTACAAAGGAATTCCGGTCGACTTGAAAGGATTCCGTTCGTGAAGACGACTAGAAAAAAAGTCTAGCGGGACGGGAATTCCTTTCATGATGAAAAGAATTCCGGTCTACTTGAAAGGAATCTCGTCGGCGGGGCTGGCAAAAAGACAAAAAAAAGTCTAACTAGCTTTTGAGAGCAGCAGTCGTCAGTACTGATCTCATAAATGCTATCAAAACATTTTTTGTGAATTTATTTTTGTTAGATTTTCTGGTTTGAAGAATTATTTTTTTTCCCTCTGCGTGTAAACACAATCTTGTCACCAAGACCGGATTCTGTTCAAGTTTTCCTGTACTTGTAAACGCTGCATTAATGAAGGGAAGGGTGATCCGGCGGTATGTATGCAGTTATTTGCATGATAACGCCAAAAGAAGAAAATCCGGAATCAACCGGAAAAGTGCGGCTTCCGTGTTTAAGGAATGAAAGGTGGATAAGGCGGTATCTATGCAGTCATACGCAAGAACGCCAAAAGAAGGAAAACCGGAATCTACCAGAAAACTGCGGCTTCCGAGCTTACGAACTGAAGGTCGACCCGGCGATATTTATGTAGTCATACGCACGATAACGTCAAAAGACGGAAATCCGGAATCAACCGGAAAAGTGCGGCTTCCGGGTTTTAAGGAATGGAAGGATGATCCGGCGGTATTTATGCAGTCATACGAACGTTAACGTCGAAAGAATAAAAACGTCCTAAGAAGTGAAAGTCGATCCGGCGGTATTTATGCAGTCATATGCACAATCACATCGAAAGAAAGGAGTTGTTTTTAGAGGGGTTTAATTCAAACTAAAATTGCCGGTGTTTCGCTACCCTCTGCCGGACGTGAAGTCACCATTCGACGCTTTCCGTGCTTTCCCCTAGATGTCTCCGGGGGACTGGTGACTTAATTATGTACGCAGTAGTAAATAGCGTGATAAAAGTCAACTACGGTACTGTCAAAAGTTTCATAAAAGATACCACAAGGATGCGCAGTTTCAACAGACTTGGGATATTATCTGTTATTCAAATTCAAATATTTTATTAACCTCCAAGATCGGAGAGTATAAAATGAAATAAATACAAACTAATTGGCCCAACGTATAACACTACAAAAAAAATACAATCTGGCCAAAAATACTAGATACACAAGAAAATAAAATTATGCACACGCGTTAAACTATAATTATGGTTTTGCTGACTTATGGTTTTGCTGAATTATGGTTTTGCTGACGTTATGGATAACAAGCATTGCCAGGAAGAGCCGAAAAAACGCCGAAAAACATCAGCTGACTTTTCCAATGTCATGATGACAAACAAAAAGAGTCACCTGTTATCTGTTGAAACCGCACATCCTTGTGTTATCTGTTATAAAACTTCTGACAGTGTAGTGCATGATTGTTCGGATGTTTCCTTAAAGCCCCACTCACAAGCATACCTAGCCGGATGTCTAGGCACGTGCCTAGCATCTCCGTTCACACCAATGCCTAGGCACAGATTTTGGGTCAGGCACGGAGTTCCAGGCTCTAGAACTCGGTGCCTGGCTAGGCATGCTTGTGAACGCGGCTTAAAGGACCTCTCTTGCTTATTCTGCTTCTTATAATTTATCTAGCTCCCATTCAGAATTAGAAGCTTCTAAAATCCCCACCTTTCTCCATTGTTTCGTTTTGTGCCTAAGAAATTTTAGCGCTTTTTTGCCTTGCCGAGTTTTCCCCGTCACACAACGAAACGTTTGCCGGGATCATCAAGGTCTTCTGACAACTCTTTCACACTTAAGGATCTGAGAGGCTTTTGTTTATAACTTCTTTTATTTGCTTAGTTTTCACACTTTTGAACCATCGCGCGATCAGTTTTCAAACGTTTTGCGCCCAGCCGCCGCGTCGGAGAGCAGGACGGCTGGACATAGTCGACAGGCGCTAACAAGAAAATCGATAATTTCAGATGGAAAGTAATGGTATTTTCGAAAATATTTTTTTCTGATCCATTTCATAGGGAAAATATTATTTCTAGTAAGAGTTGTGCTTTAAGGGAAAGGCGCCCTGTTCTCTGAAACTAAATAGCCGTCCCACGCATGAAACCTCCACTAACTTTGCCAGGAAGCGATCAGTCCCTGAGATTTAATATTAGATTTCCCGACTTTCACAATAAATTTTCAGAAAGTAAGCTAAAGAATACCAATACTCCACTTACCCAACGATTGGCATCATTTTCAGCGCCAGAGCCCGACTGATGCAAAACCCAGCGCCTCCGGTGGCAAACCAAAATGACAGTTTTTGCTAAAAAATAAATTACAACTCTAAAACACGTAATACACATTTCTGAAAACTATACTTGGGTCTAACTATGCACGAACGGTCGGAAAAGATACCGATGTTGTGGCAGTTGTAACTGATTGTCTGCAAACCAAAATGACACATTTTTGCTAAAAAAATAAATTATAACTTTTAAAAAATGTAATAAACATTTCTGAAAACTATACTTTGGTCTAACTACGCACGAACGGTCGGAAAAGATAGCGATGTTGTGGCAGTTGTAACTGATTGTCTGCAAACCAAAATTATATGACAGTTCTTGTTAAAAATAAATTATAACTTTAAAACACGTAATACACATTTCTGAAAACTACACTTTGGTCTAACTATGCACGAACGGTCGGAAAAGATAGTGATGTCGTGGCAGTTATAACTGATTGTCTTTTTCTGCGCCAATACATGGATCATGACAAAAAGAGGGTGTGCTCTTAGAGGATTTACATCATGTTTAATGAGTATTTTAATGACAACTGGAGGATAAATTGGATGTTGTACCCTGTTTCATCGTGCACGACTATCTAGTTAGCTGAACGAATTGGATACCTGAAGCGTTTGAGATTACAACAGTAGCGAATTGAAAATAGAAATGCTCCTCAAGCGGTCGGCTCCTCCGATGAAAAATATCCGAGAATTAGTCGTATGGAGTAGTACGAAAAAGTAGCACGCAGTAGTAACTGTTGCTATTACATGCTACTAGTAGCAAACTGGATGCTATCGGATACTACTACATAAGATCAATCCAGTCGGAGGCATGTTTATCAAAGTATTCCATACTACTACATATCACTAATCAAACTACTCCATACTACTACATCCCATTCCATGCAACTTTTTCGTACAACTACCATACTACTACACAGTCAAAGAATTTTATGTAGCCTACGCTCAAATCACTTTTTACTTATTTATTTATGTATTTTTTTTTTTGTCGAAATTCAGTGATTGTGGGAGATCGGAGAGGACCTGGAAATAAAATAAAAACAAAATTCTTCAATTGGTCTTTTTTGTTTTGTTTTGACATAAAAAAATTCGTTTATTTGTTTATTATTTTTTCTATTCACCCCTGTGTAACGGGCCATGGAGCTTTGTAGGGGTCGAGACTTATTTGTTCATTTATTTTCGTCTTTTATAACGCTGAACTAAATTGAACTATAGAGGAACTTAGCATAGATTGCAGACCACTGCACTCGACAGTTAGTAAACGGGCAACAGGAACTCGACAGTTTAAGTAATAGCAAGAACAAATAAGCCAAACAGAACCTCCCATGCGGCGACAACCGATACCCCGACAAAACTGAGCTGAGCTAGAGGTATTTGCTGAGCTTTGAGTTGATGCCCGTCTACTTCCCTCTTCGCCGCTGCGCATAGATAGATAGATAGATAGATAAGTGTATTTCAGAAGCCCAAGGGCCATATACACAAAAAAACACAACGAAATATAACTTAAACACTCAGACTCCTTCTTAACTCTAAACATTTATCTATGTACACGCCCACTCGAGTAATTACGGTAGGGTTGATATTAGTCAAAATTTCAGGAAGTGACAAATTTATACCTTCTAGATACATTTTTCTTAACTCAGAAAGCTTCGGGCATCTGCGGAGAAAATGGTCCAAATTTTCATCCTCCTCCTCACAGAGTGGACAAGCATACCTCCCATCAGGAGCCACACTACCTCTCTCAAAAACCTTCTTCCTGCTCTGAATTGGAAGGCAGTTTGCCCTTAGTTGGGTCCACTGACTTAAAACTTTCCCGGGTAGATTAAATTTAAAATACACTTCCTCTCCAAAACAAATTTTGACCACCTGATAATGACTTAGTGTTATAGAACTATTAACAATACTCTGCCAACATTGGATTTCCTGTCCCTCTAAAACCACTCTAATCTGACGGTCTAAGTCTTTTGGCAGATCAACATCACCAACACCTTCATTCCATATATATGGCATTCCTACTCGCTCCAGTATTAGTTTTATCTGGGATGGCCAAGAATGTTTCAAACCAGTCTTCAACATCTCATCATAAGCCAACCTAGCTAGCCTATCCTTACTCATTTTTATAATCTTTAACCATAATCTAAGCATCAGGATAGACCTACGTAATTTTATAGAAAATAAACCTATATCACCCTTTAAAATTTGAGAATGGGTGGTCTGATGTAGCCCAAATACTCGTTTATAATACTGAAGTTGGAGCGACTCTAGCTGTTTTGCCACCTCTCCACCCCATATCCCTGCTCCATATTCTAAAATTGGCAAAACCTTTGTATTAAATATTCTTTTATGCATTTTAAGGTTTTTTATACCCATAATTGTCTGATTTCGAAAAATGGCGAGGATACGTGAAAAAATATGAGGATACGTGCAGGAGGCGCGCTGACCCGCTCTGAAGCGCGTCCAGACAACCAATCGGCGTTTACTGTGAAAATTTCTTGTCCGGGGCTTTACTGCGATATGTAGTGGTAACGAATTGTGATGTTCCGCATAGCTCCTACCCTCCGCTCGTTTGCATATCGGGCAGGGTACAGGAATCTATTCGACTCTGCATGGTCGTATTACGATTTAGGAGACAGAGGCTCTGGTGCTTATCTGTTCTTGATCATAGAGATAATTACCGAACAAGCGCGAGTGAACCTACGTACACGGCACCAGAACCACAGATGAAATACGTCACTTTTTATTTTATACATAGTAATTATATATAATTATACATATATATATAATATCAAACTCTCGTCAACCGCAAGAATCTACGAGTTTTTCGCTGAAACTGAAAAAGAAGGAACGAATTTCTTAGGCGCCAGAATATACGTTTCTGTGGCCTTATGACATACGGACCGTCAAAGAAAACTGGCAACACTGGACTTGGTATGTTGGCTCTAGTAGTGGCTCTTAATTTACGTCTCACATAATGACATAATCCTCTATCAAAGACAAGTAAGCGGCATTTATCCACTAGAGTAAGCCCTATTCATCTTCACCTATCACGCGGAGAATTAAGTCCCATTAACTGACCTCCGTCTGTCACCACACAGTATGCAGACAGAAGAAGCCCTGTATCAACACAAGGATCTTAATCCCTCAATTTCTGCTGTTTATAGTTCAGCTGAATGGCCAACTTAAGGACGATAATCTTCACGGAAAGAAACAAACGATCTGATAACAAATGATTTCGTGGATTGCCCTTGCTAAGTACTCTACCATTTTGTGTCAAAGAGGGGTTTCATACTCGATTTGTGTTTATGTACACCCTGTGCCCGTCGCTCTTTCATTCACACTCTTCCGCCATGAATTGTCTTTTTTGAATCTTTTGCTCTTTTAGCTCGGTTATTCTACCCTTTAAAGGCAATATTAAGCGTCCAAAGAATACTCTATACGACCAGGGACCCATACATTTCCTGTAATGACTCGCCATTCAAGGGGCTTGTCAATAAGAGATTTCTGATGCGCTCTTGACCGAGCGTCACATAGTTCGAGAAATACCCACGGGGATAAAATATTGCCTTGAGGGAGGAGTCTCTTTGGTCTCACGTCCAAGGAGGCCCGGGATTGGGTCTATCTGAGCAAGAACGCCCATTCGACCCAAGTGGAATTTTTGGAAACTAGGTGAGGCTCGGGCAACATAGCAACACAGAAGCATAGGAAATGACAAGCCCCCTCACGCCAATGAACCTTGGGAATAATAAGAAACGTCACCCAAACCCTCTAAATAGATTCACATCCTTTGTAAACCACTCAACAAACGTTTGTTGTCGTGACATTTCTGGCTCTTCGCTGGGGAGACGGCGATTCTACATCGGCACGAAGAGTTAGTCAACAAGAGGGTTGCAACACTTCTGCATTACTTTCATGATTGTCCGAAGTCTCCCAACAGAAGAAAAATACTGATTTCATTATTTTTATCAAGAGGAAGGTGAAACATTGGACTCTAAACAAAACTAAGAGAGTCGAAATTTTGAAAAGTGCTCAAAGAACCAAGAACCTCTACTTTATTTAGATTGGACCGATGGTGGTAGCTTTAGATAACAATGGGTAGGAGCAGGGACCCATACATTTCCTGTAATGACTCGCCATTCAGGGGGCTTGTCATTTCCTATGCTTCTATGTTGCTATGTTGCCCGAGCCTCACCTAGTTTCCAAAAATTCCACTTGGGTCGAATCGGCGTTCTTGCTCAGATAGACCCAATCCCGGGCCTCCTTGGACGTGAGACCAAAGAGACAAAGAGACTAACCCCCCCCGAAAATTTATTTCGGGGGGTTACCCGCGGATCGAACCAAAAAGTACAGAAAAGACATAGCTCAGTCGTTAAAGCCCATAAGAAACGATTAGTTTTGCATGTATCGGGGGGGGGGGGTCTGGACCCCCTAATCCCCCCTGGATACGGCCCTGGTAGGAGGTGAATCACATCCGTAACCAAATATGTAGCCTATGTGTTTATACGGAACGTCTGATCCCTCCATCAAACAACATTCGTCTAGCTCTTAACACGTACAGCATAGGGTCAGCCATTTGCTTGAAGCGAGCAAGAAATTGCGAAACCGCAAAATCCTTTTTTGGTCACCAGATGCTGGCGTGTGCTTTAGAGGAAACAGACCTCATCTTGGGGTCAGGGGTTGCACACGATTTGGTGGTTGCTGTAGATTTTGTGCATAATTGCGGGCATGCGCACTCATGCGCAATGATTGCTGTGGCAGCTGCGGTAGGAACACTTAATAATAATAAGAAAATGCGGTTTTAAAGGATATATCCTACTATTACTGAATTAGATACAGATCTGGGATATAAGGGGTGGTCTATAACTATAAGCGCTGACGGCTGGTATAGTATGCTTGTAACATACTGTTACTATGCCGAGAGAATGGGTCGAATATTTTTGTCCTTCAGCACAAGCTAACCAACTGCGGACTAATTCCTGGAGATATCTTTGCGGCTGCGCTGCACTCGACGCAGCCTTTACTTTGGTCTATATCATACAATTCCCGGCCCAAGAACAGATAATGATCAGAACTTTTGTCCCTCATGTCTTCGCCGGGCAAAAATACGCGAACGTGTTCCGTAAATACTGAGCGGATGCTTACACAGCCAATAATTTAGAATGTTGTTAGGTTCAGTTTTATTGTATATCTTTGAAATGTACCCATACGATGATGATGATGAAATTTTATTTACGTACTATAGACAAGAAAAAGGGAATAGCGCAGTACAGAGAGAGAAAAGAAAAAACATAACGAAGACAAAGACTTTCAATGACAAAGTAAATGCACGAGAAAAACAACAACATAAAAATGATAAGGGACTAATCGGGTCTTAAAAACTGTTTGGTTTCTTACGATTTGGGTACCAATAAAATACGAAAAGTCCGAAACCACGGATATGATAACGGATGGAACGGTTAGGGAAGTAAACCGAATCAGTAATATAAGACGAGGCCTTTAAGGGATTAGGCCAGTCGGTCTACAATCAAGTTCTGCAGATTATATTGTTCCAACGAAGTCAGCCTCACCGAACTTATGAGGTGGTTTTAATTTATTTGGCATTTCTGGGCAAAGATGAACATTTCTGGGCCAATGATTACCAAATTAGGCATACAATAAATAATTCCGAAAGTTGTTTCGGTGGCTTCACCAGACCAACCCCACTATTTCGTCCCAATCATGCATAAACAAAAAAATATAAAGAAAAATAAAATACTGATTTTAGAGTAAAACTAAATAAATAATTTGTTCTGATGCAAATGATGTTCAGTGCTGTTGAAGTATGATTTTTAATTATGAAAGATTAGTATCACGAGCAGATGACCTGAATTCGAAAATGTAAAAAAAAGCATACAAAGGCTGCTGGCGAATCTCTGAAAAGAAAATAACGAATTCCCAAAGTTGCTTCGGCGGCTTCACCGGACCAACCCCTCTATTTCGTCACAGTCATGCGTCAACCAGATAATGAAATCACATCTAGCTATTTTGTTGTGTAAGTCACCTGCATCCTCTTATATCAAGGAGGCACACTCGTGCCTCTTTAAAGAGGCGAACCACGACAATGTTAAGCGATCTTCGGTTCCAGTGGTCGCAGAGGGATGGGGAGGGATGCATTTCGTAGCCCGAGCTCCAACTAAGAAACCTGCCAAATTTCATCCCCCTCCGACTTTTCCTTCATGGGGAAAATCTGGCCGAAAGTTTCGACCCCCCAACCCCACCCCCCCTTTAACGTTGTCCGATCGGGCTGAAATTCACAAGTTAAGGTCCCCTAGGGCCCAGGAGCTTATCCGCGAAATTTCAGCTCGATCCGATAACTCCTTCCCTGTTTTCCAGAAACCACGCATAGCCACTTAATGTTCATGTTCTCCTTTTGTTTTTTTTCCGCCACGCCTACAGGTCACAGCCGACATCGGATCTGGGTGTACGAAGACTCATTCGACGCGGAATTCTCCGAGTAATTTTCCTGGAAAGTTTCGTCGGAAAATCTTAACCCCCCGATTTTCTAGCTTAGAAAAACCCCATTTCCCCATAAGAGCCCATGTTAATTTTTTAAATTCTTAAAAGTTACCAATATCAACATTCAAGTACATCAAAATGATCAGCTCGACATGGTGAGACTGACTGCAAGCTTCAAAAAATTCTGTCTTAATCCGTAAAATTTTTATTTGAGAAAAATGACCTTAAATTTTTCCGAAGCCAAGAGCGGGGGGTTAGGGGGGCGGCAGCCCCCCACAACAAAAAACCTGTACAAAAGAGTCTTTAAAAGCGGGGGGGTTGGGGGGCGGCAGCCACCCAACTTCCTCTCCTAATTCCTGTACGAGGAGTACAGGAATTATTAACTTACATCCACCATGGATTGTAGAAAAACGTACAGAAATAATATGAAAAAAACTTCGTTTTCTTAAAGAGTTAAAGAGGCTGCGTCCCAAAGTCGAACCTTAAAACGTACAGGAATTAGGAGAGGCAGTTGGGGGGCTGCCGCCCCCCAAACCCCCCGCTTTTAAAGACTCTTTTGTACAGGTTTTTGTTTGCTACCCTACCCCCACCCCCAGCTCTTAGCTTGTGTGCTCTGTGTCTGGGAAACAGTTTCAATAATTATGTTAAAATGTAAATGGAGTGGTCAACTTCATTGTTACTAATTACTAGTTTCGGCGCAATGGTTCTCCTGTCCTCTTGTGTTTAACATTTTTAGAAGTTATTCCATTATTCATTCATTTCAATTTTTTGTTAATTAAAAGAGGGCCTTTCCGAAGCCAAGAGCGGGGGGGTTAGGGGGGCGGCAGCCCCCCACAACAAAAAACCTGTACAAAAGAGTCTTTAAAAGCGGGGGGTTTGGGGGGCGGCAGCCCCCCAACTGCCTCTCCTAATTCCTGTACGTTTTAAGGTTCGACTTTGGGACGCAGCCTCTTTAACTCTTTAAGAAAACGAAGTTTTTTTCATATTATTTCTGTACGTACACTGATAAATAACGGCCATGATTTGCTTAACTACGGTCCACGCTTCCCACCTGTTGCCCCAGCGGCTTCCTGAAACAGGACTCCGAGGCAACCCTCGGGTTTCGCCAGAATCATAACCTCCAGCAAGCGAAGGGCTAAACAAAATTAAATCTGAATCACGGAATGTTTCCTATATATTCTATCAATACTTGAATTTTATGGAGAATATAAGGTTTGAAGCCAGGCTTACCATTCATTGAGAATGGAAACAAAAGGCGATATTTTCGGGGGGGGGGGGTTCTTGATCAGGTAATGCTAATTATCCCTTTCAGATGTTGTGTGAGTGATAACTTTTAGTTTCGGATATTACAGGATGGAACGAGTATTTTTCTTTTTTTTTGTAATACAGAGTAACGACTCATTTATTTTATATAATTATTGTGATTCATATTAGAATCATACCCTCCACCAAGCAAAGGGCCGAACAAAAATTAAATCTGAGTCACGGAATATTTCTTATTATAATCGTTCCATCCGCTACTTGCATTTTTATTTCGGTTCCCGTTGCGGGTTCCCGTCTAGTGGTGAGTTATGGAATTATTAATATTTATTTGTATAATTAGTTATATGTCAAATAAATTTGTTCTCTTATTGTACCGAGTTTTGGTCAATCGACCTTGAGTCTCCGGCTTGACCCTATGTACTATCTTTTTATACAGAAGTTAACTAAAACCTTGAACCTTATTTAGGTTCAGATTCAGATCATTGGACAAGGTGGCGTTCAAAGTAAATACCATATCCCTATTCAAATTTAATGTAGTTTTTGGGATCCCCCAACGTAAGTGGAGGGATACCTATGACATCGCAAAAGTTGTCCGTCTGTCCGTCCGTCCGTCAGTCTGTCCGTCTGTCTGTAAGCACGATAACTCTCGAAGGGACTGAGATATTTTGATGAAACTTGGTGTGAGGATTGCTTGGGTCAAGAGTAAGGTCGAGTTCGTAGATGGGCTTTGTAGCCTTACATTTAGGGGTGGGGGTTCAAATTAAGGGGCAAGCAAAATATTTTTAAACAGCTAATGTGATAGTCGATTATGGGGTAAGAAGACACGCTGAACACGGATATGAAAACCATTTTCTTGCCGGACAGGTAGTTTGCCAGGAATCCGGCCAAAACCGGAAAGTTTGTTAAAAGTAGAAGTCTTATTTAAAGTTGATTAGATGTTCGATATAAAGATAAGAAGGCATGCTGAACACGAATATGAAAACCATTTTCTCGCCGGACAAGTAGTTCGCCCGGAATCCGGCCAAAACCGGAAAGTGTGTTAAAAGTAAAAAAAATATTTGAAGTTGATTAGATGTTCAATTTAGGGGTAAGAAGCGATGCTGAATCCGTATATGACAATCATTTTTTAGCCGGATATATAGTTCTTCGGGAATCCGGCTAAAACCGGAAAATTTGTTAAAAGTAATTTAGATATGACGTTGATTAGATGTTGGATATAGTGGTAAGGATATATGCCGAATTCGTTTTTAAGCTTTATTTTTTTCGCCGGACAAGTAGTTCTGGATTTCCCCAAAACCGGAAAATTCGCAGAAGTAAGGCAGGATCGTTTCGATCGGCTTCTAGGGATATCCAAACATGCTGAATCCATATCTGAACTTGGTTTTCTTAGATGATTAGCTATTTGGCCTTAAACTGTTTCTAAATTATAAGAGCAAAAATGTTCAAGGAGTCTGGCTAAGACTGGATCTGGCGAAGACAAAACCTAGCCTAATTGTCTGGATCAAATTGAATTATTGGGATCCCATCGGAACCTTTGGTCTTGTTTCCTAGAGCAATTTTAAAAAGTAACTCCCCAAAATAGGATACTTATAGTTGCAAGACACCCTAGCTGACTTTTCTGTTTATGAGCGATTGTTTAACACATACACACCTCAAAAAGAAGAAGTAGCCTACAATTGAAAGTAAACAAAAATAATATTGCGGCAATGTTTTGCGAAAAGAAAGCCGAAACAGTTGGCTGTTAGCTGATATCAAGCTTGTCATTTTCATTTTTTTTTATTAATAAATTTAGCGGTACGCTTTACTTTTTCGCACTGTTCGTCGCTATTTTGTCCGCTATACCTTAAAATTTAACCGAAAAGGGCTGGGATAGGACAATCTAGTTATCCATCATTTATTCACATAAATTGGCTTGAAGACCCGCTAAAAATGCGTTACTTCGTTGTTCCGCTGTTCACGAATAATCGATTTTCAAATAGTGGAATTTCCTTGTGATTTATGGTACTGAATTGTTGTTGTATGCTTTACGAGAAAGACTTATGACTTTTTTCTGTTCAGGCACTAAGCAATCTTCACCAATCTCACCACTGCCCACTGAAAAGCTGCGTTTGTGTTTAGATTAAAATTTCCCGGGTCATAGTAGAATTTACGTTGTGGGGACGGCCGTAGATATTCTGAATGTCATAACCAGAGCAGATAGTGGAAAATAAAAAAATCCTTTTGCAGAATCCAAATAATTCGGTGGATTCAATTAGATGACACAAAATTAAATCGGCTTTTCAGTTAAACTTTAAACGGCACAATATATACAAGGTTACATACAGAAAAAATTGTTTGCCTGAAAGGGTAAAAGCAAGAAAAGTACAACAAATTATAAATAAAGTAGTGCGCATCCACATGGAATTTGTGTTTTCGAAGATCAACGGCCTTCGCTTTTAACTCTTTCGTCTGTCTTAAAATTAGACGTCCTTATTTTAAGTTCTACCACGCTTTTAAGCCAGATTAAACTTATTGAGTTGTCAAACTGAAAGTCGTGACCGTTTCTACACAAAAACCTGAAAAGCTTTTTGTTCCGCAAATCTGAATCTGTCGACTCACGGCATCTGGAGTTTTAAGAAGTTGGTATTAAAATTTCCGTTTAACTGTTCATCATTGTGCTTTTGTCATCTTCGCAAATAATTAATTAACATTTTAATGAAGATTGCCAGGCGTTCTCTTTTATAATGCATACAATGTCTCTGGCCTTGCTGCAATTTAAAGGTTCATAAATTCCAGTAAAATGTTTCACTATGGTTTTCCTCCTTCATTTGTTCGTAACGAAAAACAAAATTACACGACGGATGATGAGTAACAGATGTCTGAGAACTATATTACCATATTTTCCAACGATGTAAAGCCGCGTTCTTCATAGATAGTACCAGGGACCCATGAATTTCCTTTACAGGGGGCTTGTCAATAAGAGATTTCTGATGCGCTCTTGACCGGTCGGAAGATAGTTCGAGAAATACCCACGGTCCAATCACGTCAAAGGCCAGATAGACAAAATTTGGGATTGGCTGCTGGCGCCTTGAGGGAGGAGTCTCTTTGGCGCGCACGCCCAATGAGGCAAACAAGAATGCCGATTCGACTCAAGTGGGGATTTTTGGAAACTAGATTTGGATCGGTCAACATAGCAATATAGAAGCATAGGAAATGACAAGCCCCCTGTAAAGGAAATGTATGGGTCCCTGATAGTACTTATTACACTGAGTATTTTTCTTTTTAGATTTCTTCTGTTTGATTTTTGGTCGAGCTGCTATAACATAAACTTGTAAATGTATAAATGAATGTATTTACAGGAAACAAAATAAAATAATACTCAATACTCAGAAACTCGATATAAACACAAAATACCTCAGCCCTTACCCCCCAAAACGATCACGATGGTCCACAGCCTGCTTGAGGATCCCTCCAGCCAACGAAGGTCACCAAATTGCCTTCCCCATATTATTGGCACAGACAAACATTTTATAGGAGTTTTGATTGTTATTTTTCTTGTGTTTGGATTTTGCATTTAACTTTCGCCATGTTCCTGTGGCTGCTTAGCAATAAATAAATAAATACATACATATACCTATCTATTTATTTAGAACAGACTAAGAACAAAATGCAGAACTCAACCACCAGAGATATACAAAATTATCAGCTGAAAGGTCCAGAAATGGAAATAAGTGCTCGAGTTAAACCGCTAAGCTTGTACAGTGACTTAACTTCGTTGTTTGGAAATTTTTAGCATATACAGTTAGCCCTATTTTGTGTATTTTCTTCTCATGTTGTATTTCTATTTAGGTCGTACTTCACTTTTAATCACGATGATGGTTTTATGTTTTACCCATCAAAATAGGCACAAGCCACGTAGGCGGAATAGATGTAAGGAAAAGAAAAGGCAAACCGACGAAAAAAGTTTATTTACATAATACAGACAAAGATATTTAAGGTAATTAATAGTATATATATTTATAATAGTATATATAGTATTCCTTTAGCCCAAGCTGACTGTGGATCATTTGACTGGAAGAATCATTTTTGACTGCTTGTCCGTTTAGTGCAGTCAAATGTACGGCATATTTACAAATATGTATAAGAGCTTTTTGAGCGTGTTATAATGGGTTATTGCAGAATAACACCAGTACACCGTGCAGTCCCATGATATCAGTCCTATCCTACCCAGTGCCAAAATTTTCTGGTATTGCCCTGATGTTAAAAGAAAAGAAGTTCCAACCGGGCGTTATTATCAAGTGAAACGTCCCGGGCGTTATCAAAATAAATAACGCCCCAGGCGTTATCAAGATAAATAACGCCCGGGCGTTATTATCAAGTGATAACGCCCGGCCAGCCATGCGATATCAAGTGATAACGCACGGTTGGCATTTTTTTTTTAACATCAGGGGAATACCAGAAAATTAAAATAAATGTACTAGTGTTATAATCATATCGTCCTTGCTTTTCTTCGGGCGATAATATATATTATTATCATCACATGCTGGACAACTTTCCTACTTTATTCCTTATTACCAGATCAAGAACCATATCTTAGTGTTTTTTAACCACCTGTTACCACACTAATCATTCCCAACAAAAAGTCACATATGCTTGATTACGGCTGTCAGTGTATGTCACCACACAAAAACCATACACTTTAAAAAAGATCGCATATGTTATCTCAGAACATAATCTGTTGGTGAGCATGCGATGTCGTTAAATCATCTCTTTCACGATGCTTCAAGTCTAATTATGGAAGTATTGTAAAAATCCCAGTTAGAAACCGTCAACTAATCACAGTCAATGGGAAGTTTCAGCATTTTTTTTTTCCTCATATATGTAACTACACAGCACATATTTTTATTTGTGAACAGAAAAGTGGTTAAAGCTTCTCTCACTGAAAAAAAAAAACATTATACAAGAGACTAGCAGTATTCATCCGGTGGGATTAGGTCCCATTTTCTATAAAGTGATTTATTTTTTATTTGTAAGTTTTTGTTTTTGTGTTGCTTACCACGGCCCTTTGGGGTTTTCGTTTACACAAATAGTCTACATACTTAAACATGTTTCATTTTAAATTTAAGCACACTTGGCTGTGACACAGTATGACCGAACACGACAGAACTTTTTGTTTTCTGAATCACGAGACATCTGTAGCCAACATATGAGTTGCGTTTTTGCAGATACCATGGTATCTGATACCACGGTCTAAAGTCGTTTTCGTAGTTGCCGAAGTATCTGATACCACGGCCAAAAGGCGTTTTTGCAGTTACGGTCTCTGGCCAGGTACTGTGGTATCTGATATTCAGATACCACGGTCCGACTGTGGTAACTGATCGTGGTATCCGAAAATTTCACCAAACTTTCATCATCACTAACAGAGGAGACTAGTTTTTTTGTCAAATTGGTGGGAAAGTAAGTTATGTCACTCAAGATGTCAGTATTTATTTTTTTGATGATTTCTAAAAGCGCAAATCCGACAAGTGTCATGTTTGCAGAGCAACCGTATAAGTATCAGATGCCACAGTAACTGCAAAAAACGACCAGTTGCAGATCCAGTTACCATGGTAACAGATAGCCTACCATGGTATCTGCAAAAAACGCAACTATTATTTGATCTATTTTTGCAGGTCTAAAAAATGAATAAACATTATATATAAAATAACTAATAAATGTATATAAAAATGGGACAAAATTGTAGCAAAATTTTGCTTTCTTTTACTCTTGCCTCTCAGCAAGTTAAAATGCCAAACTGAAATGCTGGCCCAAATCATTGATGATGTCCAAACATCCCAGTGCATACGGACCAATACCCCCCATGAAATATGGGCTTTCCTACAATCTCGGCAAAGGGTTACTATAAATCCGGAAACTTTCGTTCAGACTGTTAATAGCTCTGCGGGACCTCTTTCACTTTATCTGAGGGTCAACTAACTTGCAGCAGAAGGTATAGGCATACTTTAAATAGTCTTTATATTTGTCCAATCATTTAATATTGAACCCTCGAACTGTATCGTATTGCCTTATCTATAATAACTTAAAGGAGAACCATCTTTTGAGAGTACGTCAGCAACTTTCGGATCTCATACGAATTACAGTTCCCGGATACTCTACTGTCTCGTAACATAGCAAAAACCTTAAAGATATGAGAATTTCTAAAAAGGCGTTATATAATAACTGAAATATTAAAAAAGAAGCAAATGCTCTCGAGTTTGTAGGACTTTCTGGCTAATACACACTATTATTTTCCACATCAATCAGTGGCAGATCATTTCTGACGATTTATTTTTAAATTACTGAAAAAAAATTTACAAAACCAAGATATTGCACAACAACTTGCAGGGCATTCCAGCAGTTTATGTTTGCTTTACGCTTCTAGAAAGGGCTTCATACTTTTTGGTTATATTTCCCGAGTCTCCAACCCCTACTACCGGAATGCCGTTTTTTGTCGCTGCTTCATTAAAAGCTAATTTTGTGTTCTTCGGTAAATTCTTGCAAGAAAATACGCGGTAGGTCTTGTTGACAAGGGACTGACATTGACGTAAGACCTCCGCGTATTCGGTTACAACGAACTTGATAGAATAGGACCCTTTTTCAATCACATTTTAAGGGTTAATGGGTGTAGTACATCCTTAAACAACCGTTTGTGGGTAGTTCAGACAGTATCTTTCTGTGATGGGTTTGAAGTCTCAATAGTCATCAACCATGTACCTTTCTTATTGCCATATCTTTGGTTTACTGGAAGTTTTATATTTGCTCTAGACGGAATTTTAACAATTATGAAATTACACTGTATCCATAGCCTACATATGATATTACGCGTTTTCTAAATATGTCAAGTTAGGGCCTGGATTGCCATTATTGTTTCAGAATCGTCGCGTTACACACAAACTTGGTATTAGGGACTCAAACACAGTAGCAAACTTCTGACAGTGCCAAAATCTTGGAAGGGCCATTGGCCGAAGTGGTAAACTTAAAAATTATGTTGGGTAAAAAAGTATAGTTGGTACTTAATTTCTAAGTCTGCTTGTCTGTCTTCAAGTCAAAGTAAAAAATAAATAAAAGGAAAGTTTGCTTTTTACTAAATTGTCAAAAAGCGGGATCCGACTCTGTTAGGTGCCTAGAGACCCTGGATCCTTAAGTCCGGGCTTGGCCTTGCTAACAGTCTTTCGTCTTAAAGGACACATCGCACTAATTAAGTGTTTCTGCTAAGATGTTATGTGCGAGTTGACTGCTTTAAAACTTGGATGTGCTTACAGAAAATTACCCAAGGCTTTGTATGTTTTTAGCCTCTTTCCATTTCCCTTGACTTGAGGACGAAAATTGGCAAAATTTGGATAACCGGTCTCCCGACCAATAAGCTTCGCCGAAAGAATGATCGGTAGCCTGATACGTCATGCAAACAGAATAAACGTGGCAAGCGTGATAATCAGTGTAATGCTAATAGAGGAGATAAGAACATGTATGAAATATAGAATATCGGGAACGAGAATAAATGGAAATATTACTGAAGCAGAATGAATTACAATCATAAGTAGCTACGACGAGTCCTTTAAAAAATCTGCATTTTACTGCGGAAACTCAAGTATGAGACAGGAATTCAGGATTTAAATTGACATGTTTTGTAATTATGTTCGTTATCGGATTGTATTTTAAAATTGAAACATATATGTGTTTATTTATGATTATGTTGACCATGTGTTACGATCCACCACTATTTTTGTAAAAAGATAAGATGGAATTAAACGAATTTGAATTTGAAAGATGCTCTTCAGCATCCAGTCCAGGCAGTGGACACATGTGACCCTAAATAAACCGGGAAAAATATCGTTTTCTCCACGGATGGAAGGTCTTTAGTAAATAACCAGGTTGTGAGAAACTATAACGGTCCTATGTTAACATTCGACTGTCTAACAATTCTGCAGTTTTTACAGCAATCCAAGACGAGACTGCAGTCGGTCTTTGTCGTAATCGTTCATCCATCTTATCTTTAAACATATCATTACTACCATTTGAATGCACTTATCGTCATCCCGGTGGTCCGGGTCATTCATCATTTTAAAACAATCGAGGTTTGCCCACCCCTGTGCCATTTTTCATCACAGGGATTATCTGATTTCACATTAGTTTTGAAGGTAGGCGGAAGTACAGTCTGTACGTTACAGACTACGTACACTTGTAATCAGAGTTATTAGAAGCATGAAGAAGCACACAACCATAGTATTACATAACCAGAAGAATCCGTGGGTACTCGAGACGCCTTTCTCAAAACAAGAGCTCGGATTCATTCCTTCCCGAACCGAGCCATTTCACTTTCGAACAATTCGTCAGAGAAATCTCAAGACCGTAAATGCATTCAAACGTTCCGGGAACTGATCGGCCAACAAAACCCTGAAGGCTGTATTGGGTCAAGTCAGGGACCCCTAAATTTCGTGTAATGCCTCGCCATTCAGGGGGCTTGTCATTTCCTATGCTTCTATGTTGCTATGTTGCCCGACCCTCTCCTACTTTCCAAAAATTCCGCTTGGGTCGAATCGGCGTTCTTGTTTGCCTCATTGGACGTGCGCACCAAAGAGACTCCTCCCTCAAGGCACCAGCAGCCAATCCCAAATTTTGTCTATCTGGACAGTCGCGTATTCTATCCCCGTGTGTATTTCTCGAACTACCGGACGGTCAGTCAAGAGCGCATCAGAAATCTCTTATTGACAAGCCCCCTGAATGGCGAGGCATTACAGGAAATTTGTGGGTCCCTGGTCAAGTGTAGTAAAACAAGAGCTGAAAGCTCATATGGCACTTGCAAGCTTTTTTGCTTGTATTCAAGTTATCGTAGTACGATGTGAATGGACAGTAGTGCTCCCCTCCCTCCCCCCACGATGGTCGGATCGGGCAAGTGACTATTTCCAAGTTATAGAAGATCATCTGTAATCAAACTCTTGAAGCAAAAAAGATGATCATCAGGAGCACGAAAATGTATTTTGCTCAAAAGTATTGTTTGTACTTTAAGGAATTTTATTGTAAGCAAAACCCTTGAGGCAAAAATGATCATGGGCTCATAGGGATCACGAAAATGTATATTTTCCTTAAAAGTGTTTTTTTGCACTTTGCGGTTAGCATTAGTACTTTAAGGGATGGTCAGATCTGGGAACTAACTATTTCTAAGCCAATCATGTCAAGTATTTAATTTTCAAGCCAAGTTTCATCGTTCTAGCATGTCTGGAAGTACCTTAACTTGCGATCACCGGAATCCCGGACCCCCCCTCTAACTCCCCCACAATGCCCGAATCCGGTCCGGTTCTGTCACTGATCTACATAGGGCTTGCGCTTGTTCTTCCCACCAAGTTTCATTCCGATCGCTCCACTCCAAGCACGTCAAAAGGTTTCCGGACCCCCCTCCGACCTACCCCCCCCCCCAACTTCATCGGATCCGGTCCGGACTTGAAATGGGACATCCGAGACACGTTGTCTTTCTAAATATCAAGTTTCGTTATGATCCGATCACCCGTTCGGAAGTTATACATACCTCAAGATTCAGGATTCCCCCTCCCTCCACTCCCCCCACGATGGTCGGATCGGAAAGCTGACTATTTCCAGGTTAATCTGGTCGCGTCTTTGATTTACCTGCCGAGTTTAATTGTCCTAGTCCACCTGGAAGTAACTTAACTCCGTATCACCGGAATTCCGGAACCCCACTCAAACTCCCCCCACAGTGCACGAATCCGGTCCGGTTCTGTCATTGATGTACCTAGGGGTTGTGCTTGTTCCTCCCACCAAGTTTCATCCCGACCGCTCCACTCTAAGCGTTTAACATGATTTCCGGTTCCCCCCTCCGACCCCCCCCCCAGCTTCATCGGATCCAGTCCGGACTTGAAGTGGGACATCTGAGACACGTTGTCTTTCTACATATCAAGTTTCATTATGATCCAATCACCCGTTCGGAAGTTATACATACCTCAAGATTCAGGGTCCCCCCTCCCTTCACTCCCCCCACGATGGTCGGATCGGGAAGCTGACTATTTCCAGGTTAATCTGGTCGCGTCCCTGATTTACCTGCCGAGTTTCATTGTCCTAGCCCACCTGGAAGTAACTTAACTCCGTATCACCGGAATTCCGGAACCCCACTCCAACTCCCCCCACAGTACACGAATCCAGTCCGGTTCTGGCAATGAGGTATGTAGGGGTTGTGCTTGTTCCTCCCACCAACTTTCATCCCGATCACTCCACTCTAAGCGTTTAATATGATTTCCGGTTCCCCCCTCCGACTCCCCCCCATACATCGGATTCGGTCCGAACTTGATATGGGACATCTGAAGCATGACGTCTTTCCAAATATCAAGTTTCATTAAGATCCGATCACCCGTTCGAAAGTTATTCATGCCACTAAATTCCGGATTCCGGCTCCCCTCCCTCCCCCCACGATGGTCGGATCGAGCAAGTGACTATTTCCAAGCTAGTCTGGTCGGGTCCCTAATACGCCTGCCAAGTTTCATCGTCCTAGCACATCTGGAAGTACCCTAACTCGCAAACAGCGGACTGACCGACAGACCGACCGACAGACCGACGGAAAAGTGATCGGTATATGGCACTTGCCTAAGTGCCATAAAAAACAAATAAGAAGAAGAATGGAAAGAAGGGAGAAATATGGATGAGCAGTATGTTGTGGGAACCCAGTTTCCGGTCGGATAATTTCTGTCTTCGGCGAAAACGGAAACTTCACTCCAATAGTTGCGTTTTTGCTGATACCATGATATACGGTCTAAAGTCGTTTTTGCAGTTATCATGGTATCTGGAAAACGCATCTCACTTTCATCAAATTTTGTCAAATTGGTGAGAAAGAAGTTCAGCACTTAGTGATGTAACTGGATATCAGTTTTTATTTTGGGATGACTTCGAAAAGTGCAATTTCGGCAATAGTCGTTTTTGCAGTGGACCGTATATAAGATACCACGGTAACTGCAAAAACGACTAATTGCAGATCCAGTTACCGTGGTATCTGATATACGGTCCAAAAACGACTAATTGCAGATCCAGTTACCGTGGTAACAGATACCATGGTATCTTCAAAAACGCAACTAATATGACGGTTGTTTATGGGGCAAGTCGATACAGCATTGAGCTTGCATCCACGCCAGAGATTGTGTCAAGATAATTTAAACGTGTAACGTTCCGGTATCAATAATCGTTAAGAACCGTGACAGGCCTCGCTCTGCTCGACTACTTGTTCTGAACTGTTTGCGGACAAATATTTATGAAACGCATTTACTTACAAACAATTCAAAGCTCACTGCAGTACCCATTTACGGCCCCAGAAATCCACAATACTCCGACACTAGACATTTCGGCTAGGCTTAGAGCAGTCATACACAAACCCGAGCACAAACCCTAATTTCTGGGGCATGCCCCAACGCATGGGCATGGTGCTCATGGAAATGAGCTTTTCAAACAGATTTCTATGGGGATACCATGACCTTGCTCTAGGGCATGGTGCCCCAATGTATTAGCACCATGCCCATACGTTGGGGCACCATAATGCCCAAAGACTGAGGATTTGTGTATGACTGGCCTAGAGTTCGGCATGCATCACTAATGGGACAACTCTGTCTTCCCTCGCATGACGCCCGAAGTTCGTTGGACACTTTTCGGAAGTTCTACAGTAGGCTACTCCTCTAGGGAGTTACCATGAGCTCTATGACATTGAAACTAGGAGAACCGGCTTCGGTAATTGGTAGTTCGTAGGTAGCAACTAGGATTTCTATTTACATCATTTTCATCTATGATGTCAACTTAAAAGGCTGATAAGCTGTAATTAGGAGATGGAACTTTGTTACTGTCTTTGTACGGACAATGTTATTGACTTCTGATAGTTCATCTTTAATTACTCGAATGTAGTCAATGTAGACAGACTATAAATGATACAGGTTTGGTTTTAATGATGCAAGCAGGAATGAACGACTTCTAGTATCACTTCCGCCTTCCCATGAAAAGAATAAAACCCCAAGGCAATCAGTAACTGATACATTTTGACCGCATTTCGGATTTTTCGAAAAAAATAAATAACAAATATCTGGTAAAAGAATTGGAAGTCATGAAATTCCACCCAAATTACGCTTATTTGATAGTTATTATACGTTCTTCAAAAAAACTTGCTTCAATTCACCCTATCCAGGATCTCACCCAGGTCAGGGTGCTAACTTAAACCACGCTGAATGTTTTATGACTTCAATAAACATACTGAACATTTGAAATAGAAATGATTAACATCTGAATCATTTTACATGTCCTGGATAGAAGAAACCAAAAAATTACGTTGGCCATATACGACTTCAACCTTCATGAATTGAAACTCAGTAACCCGTTGCTTATATGAGATTGTCCGTCCGATTCGTCAGGATCATAAATCAAGCCGAAGTTCTGACTTGACGGGAAAGTGTGTCTCTGATTTTGCATTTTTTGTATCTTCAACCTGAATATACTTGGATTGTGTTAGGGGATTTGTTTTATTATTTTTCACTATTTGCTCTAGTATGACGTTCAGAATATCTACGGCCATCCTCACAACCCAAAGGTCTAATATGACGCGGAAAATTTTAACCTCAATACAAACGCGGCTTTTCAGCGGCCAGTAATCAGCTCGCTGAAGGTGAGGTCGCTGCGTGAACACTTATTTTTTGTAAACCGCTTTCGTCAAGCATACAAAACGGGTAGCCTACAAGGCGCATAAAGGTACTACAAATCCGACAGGTAAAGTCCAATAAATGAAAATCGATTATTCGTGAACAGCGGAGCAGCAAAGGAACGCATTTTCAAAGGGTCTTCCAGCCTCTTTAAGTGAATAAGGGATGGGCAACTAGATTGTCTTATCTCAGCCCTTTTCAGTTAAACTTTAAAGGAAAAGCTAAATCCAATCGTATCGTGGACAGACTTTTCACAATCATGCCCTCTCGTGTCGTCTTTGATTGGTTCAGGTCGGAGATATGGAATGTGGGCGATATTCACGATTTGGCAACAGCTTCACGCCATTCTGACAGGCTCTAAACATTAGACTGTCACACTGACAAGCTTAAAACATACGACTGATAGTACGATTGTCTATGGCGGGGGTCACCCCCCCCCCCACTTCGAACCAACCCTTCCGAAACTCTTCCGAGTTTCCAGGTTCGTGGTAACTCCCGAATCCTGGCAATTATACCGAATCCAATTTTTTATACCAAATAAGTTTAGACCGACAGTATGATCGGGATTCTGTATAACTACCGTATCTCGGTTATTTTACCGAATTATTTTGGTATCGAGAGACCACCGAATAATATTCGTATTCGGTATAATTACGACGAAACTGGAACAAAAGTCGAGATTCGTGGTAACTACCGAATCCTGGAAATTACACCGAATAAATTACCGAATCCCAATTATGATACCGAATAATTCTGGACCGTTACCTTATTCGGGATTCTGTGTAACTACTGAATCCCCATAAATATACCGAATAGTTCCGGCATTGAACAAGAGCTGGAAGCTCATATGGCACTTGCAAGGCTAGGTCAGAGGTCAGACTTCGAACCAACCCTGGCAAGAGTTAATGCATAGGAGCTTATCTGTTTTTTCTTCCACCGGATTTGACCCGGAATGCAGCGCAGCAACTGTATGCCGGAAGAGTGAAATTAGAAGGATAACTCTTCGGTAAGCCTTAACACGAAAACAGTTTGACTTACGCTTAAGTTATCCTTGTTTAAGATTTCCAGTGGTGCTCGTATACTCGGCTTACCCAGGTACCAGTCATCCTGCCAGCTGCGTTGCTGCAAAACCCGGACAAGTTGGGGCACGTTTACGTAATTGTCGTCGTCAAAATGGCAAAACCACCTGAAAAGAACGGAAAATTCATATTTTCGCAAAATACACAGTTAGAGCTTCTTACAGTAGCTTCTTTGGGCACTTTTCTAAACTTTCGACCACCTGAATTTTTTTTTGCTGCTAAAACTGAAATAATTTAATACCAGATAAGAGCCGCCAACATGGCAAAACCATCTGAAAGGAAAGGGAATTTCATATTTTCGCTAAAAAAAACCAACAAAAAACGAACAGAGCTTCTCACAGCGGCTTTTTGGACACTTTCCTAACTTCCGACCACCTAAGTTTTGTTTTCTGCTAACCAAACAATGAAATTTAAATAATGACTTAATATCAGCTAAGAGCCGCCAACATGGCAAAAACGTCTGAGAGGAAAGGGAACTTTTATATTTTCGCTCGAAACAGAAAGGGGTATGCTTCTTTGGGCTCTTTAATAAACTTCCGGCCACCTGAATTTTATTTTAAATTTGGATAAAGACTTAATACCAGATGTTCCAATGTTTCAGTTTGCTCAGGGAATGTTCAATTTCAGATCTTATGGTCCCTTCTGAATAAAGCCTGTTATTGCGTGCGACCCAAAACAGATTTATTTTTCGGCAATCGATAACCTTTTAGTTGCTAATAATTCAAGCATAAACGTACAAGCACACGAGGTACTCCAAATCGAACAAAGTTAATTCAATGAAAATCTGTTTTATGAGAATCGGAGCAACAAAGCAAAGCATTTACATAGGCTTACCGATGAAACGGCCCCCTGCGAAACGTCCGCGTGTTAAAACGTCCCCATGATAAAACGTCCCCAAGCATAAATTTTTAAGTTCGCCTCGATCTTCAAGTGCATTATCGAGTTAAACAACTTCAGAGTGTGCATTACAGATGTGGGAACATTCCTTATAAGCAGGAAATATCGGACATAGGACTGGTTGCTTCATAAGATGTATTGTTCTCAGTTAAAATCTGTAGTGTAATATGCCTTGCAATTGACCCGTAACTGATCAGTTCTAGGTCGTTTGAAGCAACATGCACAACCTGAGGAGCACCAATATGCTCCTCAGAGAAAAGGGAAGCCAGCTAATAAAACGAAAATTGACAAACTACTAAATCTTCGCACTTTCTTTAAGAAATGGCTATAGCCGGGACCAACACTTTGGTTTGTTTCTTGACTTCTTGACACCGGCGAATCTACAGGATGTTCACCCAACCTTATTCGCCGGCCAGTGCGATTTAAGGTAATTTAAGGTAAGGTAAATGCTGAAGTAGTCATCGCATCGTGGTTTTCAAAAGTTTATATTCCAATAACATTTTTTGTTCTTGGAATATTAACTTGATGACGCAATCAGTAATCTCATAGACCTAGCGACGAAAACAAAAATTCTATAGCCGGGGGCGTTTCGCCAGGGGACGTTTCGAATGGGACGTTTCGCCGACAACCCTTTTCATCGGTCTTCAAGCCTATTTAAGTGAAGTAATAAACAGAGTGTCGTACATCAGCCATATTCGGTTAAACTTTAAATTTCCTTCTTCTGTTTTATCCACGTTGTCGGGGTCATAAATAACTATATTGTCAGAATGTCAGATGCCTATTATCTATTACTCATGGCTTAAAGGTGTGTTCGTGCATTCTTCCATACCGTAGTGAATCAGGATTGTTCTTATTAAAAGTGGCTCAGCTGGTAACTACGGAATGACCATAAGGTAATTATAGAAAAAAAAAGCTGAATAGTTGACTTTAACCTCAGGGTTCACCAGAAGATGTGGATTCTGGTCTTGTTCGTCGGCTCTCAGAAAAGAACGTGCAAATGTAGGAGATGCTCACTCTTGGCTCAGCGTGTGCAAGAACTCGTGCCAACCACATATAGTTTACTGTCAGAAGATAACACAAGGATGCGTTGTTTCAACAGATAACACTTGGGACGACATGATTTTGTAAACGTCATCAAGCACTGCCCGGAAGAGCCGAAAAACCTAAATATTCCTTCGGCCCAAGATCATATTTGACAGTGCAAAACGGATACGTCAGCTGAAATTTATTAGAGCTATATCTCGGTCCTTCTTGACAAGGGTCCTCTTCAGGCTCAAAGCCGCTCAAGATGGAAAAATTTTTCACAACCTAAATATTCCTTCAGCCCAAGATGACTGGGAATCAGATTTGATATATATTGTGCATATATTGTGCAAAACGGATACGTCAGCTGAAATTTATTAGAGCTATATCTCGGTCCTTCTTGACAAGGGTCCTCTTCAGGCTCAAAGCCGCTCAAGATGGAAAAATTTTTCACAACCTAAATATTCCTTCAGCCCAAGATGACTGGGAATCAGATTTGATATATATTGTGCATATATTGTGCAAAACGGATACGTCAGCTGAAATTTATTAGAGCTATATCTCGATCCTTCTTGGCAAGGGTCATCTTCAGGCTCAAAGCCGCTCAAGATGGAAAAAGTTTTCACAAGTTTATTTTTTTTATCATCTTGAGTGGCTTTGAGCCTGAAGAGGACCCTTGCCAAGAAGGGCCGAAATATAGCTCTAATAAATTTCAGCTGACGTATCCGTTTTGCGCTGTCAAATATAGCTGAAAAACCACCGAAAAAGCATCTGTTGACTTCTCCGATATCATGATCACAAACAAAAAAGTCAGCTGAAGTAAAAGTATTTACGTTATTAATTAATATTAACGTTGTTTCTCCGGACAGGTTGCGTTTTTTGCTTTTTAAAATGCTTGAAAACGTCTGTTTTCTGATGGACCCTTGGGGGTCTATCAGAAAATCACGGAGCCTGAGGAAGTGAGGAGGACCCTTTCCAAAAAGGGTCGAAATATCGCTTGAATAAATTCAGCTGACGTATTCATTTAGCGCAGTCATCTGTTTTACCGATGATTTTTTTTTCGCAACCAACCAACCTGTCTACAAACACTTCGCTTCAGGTCCTTCATTTTGCTGACAGCTGATCAGGTTTCCCGACCGGATTATCCGTACTTTCATCATGAATTTGAATAAATCTCATCTTTTCCGCACGGAACTGATGACGGTGCCAAAAACCCTGGCCCGAGTTCCACTCCGAAACGGCCAGACTCTGATCGTCACTTCGCACTATTATTTCGCACTATCGTGTTTTCCGTTTTGTTTGTTTGTTTCTTTTTCTTGTTTTTTTTCTTTTGTTTTTTTTTGTGATATGCCGTAAAGGTGGATTATGAAGTTAAATAAATAAAATAAATTATGCTGCTTCTTGGCCCAACTTTAACTTCCAGCTTGAGCCTGAAGAGGACCCTTGCCAAGAAGGGCCGAAATATAGCTCAAATAAAGTTCAGCTGGCGTATCCATTTTTCACTATCAACTATGATTCGCAGCCAGTCTCGGGCTGAAAGAATATTTACTGCTTCTTGGCCCCCTAGGTAAACCAATCAACGGAACCCGATCAATCGATAATCTAGAGATAAACAGTATTTAAGAGAACGATTTGACCAAGTTAAACAAGGTTATCGGCGACCCCTAGGGTGAAGGAAAATGGGGAAAAGGACCCCGGTCGGTATCTTATTAGCTAATTGCAATAACATGGTTACGAACTTATGTTTCGTCTTGACCGAAGGCTGATAACAAAGTACCGTGACTGTAAATATGGAAGGGGCGTGCTGCGAATCTCTAAATGAAAGGGGTTGGGGAGTCGGAAGGCTCTATCATTCACCCCCATAGGCTATCACAACAACATCACAAACTATCTGCTTCCAGCGATTTTCACACGACTGCTATCAATTTATATTATTTTGGGGTATGCCACAAATTCTGTCCGAAACTCAGGTTGCCAATGGCCCACTGTCTCAATCCCCTCTCCCTCAAAAAGAAAACAGCTGATGGCAAGCAATACGCTGTCCAATCTTTCCAGTTAGTCGGAGGAACTCGGAAACTGCTAAACCAAACGCGAACCCTTTATCGACCGTAACTAGCGATCTGAAAGGGCATATTACTGCAACGTTCTCTGCAATGTTCTTCTAAATTTAATTTAGCCCCGTCCATTGCCAGGCCTTATGGTGGGTCATAAAGAGTTAATATTATTTTTATGAATAAAATTGAACTGAACTGAAACTGGAATTTAAACGGGTTATGTCAGAAGCATTCTCCTATATTATTGTCAGTCGCAGCAACAATTCACCGATGTAGCGTATACGCCCTTCATAGAATTCCTTCCAGATTGATCCTTTTTTTGCCACCAGATGCTCCAGCGTAAAATAAAACAATGACACGACCAGACCAGGTTTGTTTGGCTATTTTCAATTCCTCTTAGGCCTAGCCATGTTTAAAACGCCCCTGCCTCTATGTGTGCTGTACACAACTTTGATCTGCCAAACTTCATCAAGTTTGTCAATTCTGGCTTCCGACTTCAGTCCTGACTGCTCGTTGACTTCTCCACGGGGCTAGTGTGCGACTCGGTATGAACCGAAAGCCTAGTCGCTTATTCCCCCTTCAGATAACTTATACCAAAATCTAACGTATGATTGTTATTATTTCTCTAGCGCATCTGGCGGCAATTCGTCACGGGTTTTCAGAAGGGCGTATCTTACTACATCATACCTTGGTTGGTTTTTCTTTTCTGTTTACATACACGACCAAAGATCCCGCATGCGAGGGATGGAATTTGCCTTATTCCAGTTCAGCGCTCTAATCGAACTTCTAGTTTCTGTAAGTCCCCCTTTGTCTTATTACCAAGACTTTTAGCAGAGAGATAGTAAAATCTGGATGCATAAACCACAAGGCAATTGGCTTGTGGAAAGCTTTTACTTTCTACACCAAAGATGCAGATTGTCTACTCATCAACTTCTGGATCTATTTCACTATATCCGTCACAAGATAATGAGATAACTGGGGACTTTCAGAAACTAGTCCACTTAGAAGCACCGAACTGGGGGGATACGGCAAAATTGACAGTACGGCAGACGGCTATTTCTGACAGACTTTCTTCCGATGATTTCAATATTTGGGTAAAGTAAGAAACCTACTTTTTCGTTGACTCCAGAAAAGCGTCGAATTCGGCAGACATCTTGCAGCAGAGCGATCGCCTATAAAACAACCGAGGTCAGAATCGATGACGTCTTCGACCTCCTTATACTCAACACGAGAGCATATATTCAAACAATGGATAAACGGATACGTCAGCTACGATGCTCTGGCAGTGATACTTCGGCCCTTCTCGGCTGTCGAATGTCAGATGCAGGTTCGTTTCTTCCCCAACGTTCGACAGCCTGACGAGGATCCTTGCCAAAACGAGCCGAAATATGACTATATAGAATAAATCTCAGCTAGCCTAAAACAGAGATGGGAGAATCCGGATTCGTATCCAGGAGTAGTCCTTTTGGCCGGATTCGAATCTTCTGCTTGTCAGGCCGGATTCGGACTCGGATTCCAAGTATTCCAACCCCCAATCTTATGAATCCGCTCAAACTTCTAGTCTACATCCCTCCAGTTTCCGTTTCCCAATTTTTACACAGTGGGCTTAGGCAATCTTTTTGATCGCGGCTATCAACCATCCTCAGTAATCTATCACGTTATCTGATTACTTCAGTGCCTTTTGTCACCTCTGATTTTTAAACTGTAACATATAAACAGGGCCGTATCTAGGGGGGTAGGGGGTTCGCCCCCCCCCGAAACCCACAAAAAATCGTTTTTCGTAGGTTTCAACCTCTGATATATGTATTTTTTTTTACTTTTTGGTCCGACCGCGAGCGACCCCCCCCCCTCCGAAATAAATTCCTGGATACGGGCCTGCCTATGCATAGGATTTGATTTTTGTTTAGATCGGATTCGAATCCTCAGCATGAAATGGTTATTCTAACCTAGCCCTGGATTCGGATTTGAATCCTTTCATGATCGGATTCGCCCATCTCTGGCCTAAAAGCCGAACGCCTTTTCCTTTTATAAGTTGAATTCCCTTGCCAACATGGGATGAAATGTCGCTAGAAGAAATCTCTGCTTAACCGAGTTTAGCACCATCAAATACTTTTTTATATCCTAAACTGTGAACCTACAGCAAGAACTAAAGCTTTACTCCGTCGAAGTCGCAACCACTTCTCATTAGTATTACGGAAAATCCACTTGACCCGTCGACTGAGGCATTTATGTCGCGTCCACACATGCCAGCTCATCTCTGAAACAGCCTTCGTGTGAACTTCAGGATGAGCAAATACCTCTCAGCGTTTCGAGTGTTATGTTTATATTATCTGAAGTCTGGCCGTGTTTAGGTAGCTTAGGCTTGCTGAACGATGAGAAAGAAGTTCCCAGGAAATAACGAGCTGGAAAAGGAGGCACTATGTAAGAGTCCTCGCGATCCTAATAGGGTTTTTATGGCACTTGCCCTTCGGCCAAGTGCCATATAGCTATCGCAATTTCTGTCCGTCCGTCGGTCTGTCGGTCCGGGTTTTGCTAGTTCGGGCACTTCCACAAAGGCTAGGACGATGAAACTTGGCAGACATATCAGGGACTCCAAATGATCAAATTAGAAATAGTCACTTTCCCGATCCGACCATCGTGGGGGGAGTGGAGGGAGGTGGAATCCGAAAAATTTTGGAAAAGCGAGGTATTTTTAACTTACGAACGGGTGATCGGATCTTGATGAAACTTGATATATGTAAGGACCTCGTGTCTCACACGTCCCATTTTAAATCCAGACCGGATCCGGTGACACTGGGTGGAGTTATGGGCTCCACCACGCGTGCTTGTAGACAGAGCCGAGTGTAGGCACATAAACAGTTTAAGTATTAAACCGACTCTAATCGAGATTATTTGCCACTCCTAGTCTTATAGGTATTTTATGATTTAGACTAACATCAAGGTGTTTTTGGTGGAGTGAAGGGAGGGAAGTACAGAAATTGACTTCCCCAAGTTGCGAACGGGTAGTCCGATTCGAGTAAAACTTAATAGGTGATAAGAAATAATGACCTAGGCATGCAACACCATGCGTTCGAACCACAAGCGGCCACGGTTGGGGGAGCTGGAGTCTGTTAAATTTTGACTTGCACAAAAACCAAACGGATGAACCGAATGGGATGTAAGTTGGACTGTACCGAGTTTATGCGGCCTAGATTTGTTATTGGGCGCCCGGACGGTCCGGCCACGGTTGGGGGGAGAGCGGGAACCGGAAAGTCGCAGATTGGCTATGCTCCGTTTATAGTCAAACATGATGGAGGGGAAGAGGAGATAGAGGTTTACTGTTTTCAAGAAGTATCCGGCCGCAGTAGTCTCAGAAATTTTGTGACACGCATATTGGTCAGACGAGTGCAGCGATTTAAATGAAACTTGGAAGGTAAAGAAAGCATATGCCCAAGATGACATATTGTAAAGTTCCGAATCGGTTCCGACCACGGTGTGGGGGGGGGGGGGGTACCGAAATAAAAAAAAATGCTCAGGTTCGAGTGAAACTTGATAGGCGGTAGGAGAAGATGCGTCAGATGGTCCATTCAAGAGTCCGAACAAGATTCGGCCGTGGTAAGGAGAGTTGGAGGGAGGTGACTTGAGCGAATGAACCTATCCTATTAGTAGGCCCGAACCGTACTTTTGGATGGCGGGTGTATTGTGTGACGTTCTCATCCACTTTTTTGTACCGTCTACTGCCGTAACAAGTGCCATATGAGCTCGTAGCTCTTGTTAGATTTATCCTGGTGTTGCATGCACAAAGGAATCTGGTTGGACTCTGTGAGCTCGTAACCACAAACTTTTGCGAACATACGATTCTGCTTACGGGTGGGCGTAATGACGGATGCTTGAAAAGCACTTCCAAAGAATTATCTGTGGGTGAGCGCTTTCTGTTGACGCAAGAAAAGAGAGCTCACCTGTTATGGGAGGCTGTGCAGTTCGTGTTGATGAGATGACCATCTGTGAAAAAACAAAATGATATCACAATTCGGCCTGAATAAACACTGATCAAGCACAGTGTGTGTCCGAGCCTTAAGCCCGCCCGTTGCAACTTCGGTACTCTCGTGCGAACTCCTTTTTTTTTACAATTAGCACAAGCACAGAACTCCGCTAGCGTATACATCACATAACGACGAGTAAAGTTGGTGTTGAACATTAAGAGCTTATCCTGGCGGTTCTTAAGAGGAAGAGCGTATTTTTTTTTCTTCCTTCTGTCGTATTGTTTTCTTTTTTTCGTTTTTCTGTCCGCATCACTAGATCGTAGGCATGCTTACGGCCCTCGCAATTTTTCTACAGTTTCATCAAAAAAGTTTTCTTTTATATACTCCAATTTTCAAAATGGCGAGTCACAAATACATTATTTACTTACCTGCATAATTTGATAAAATCTTCCTTCCGCCAACACAGGATCTTGGCTTCAACATACCGTCTTTCTGTTTAAAAGAGATAAAATACGCTCTTTGTCACAGGTCTGGTTCAGTGCTCGGGGTTTTTCATACCCACCACCAAACTATGCCGTTATACAGGAGGATCTTAGGATCTAGTAATTTTTATTGGGAGAAAGAGAGCACTTACTTGTCTTTTCCTTGTACTCTGGGTCCTCAGCGTCAGTGAAGAACCAAGTCTGGAACAAAAATACAGTCTTAACTCAACTGTAGGGTTATGCTACTTCAAGAGTAGAAGGTAGGCTAAGGTACCAGCATCAGCCTTGATAGGCCTTACTGACGGTGATGATCTCCGATTCCCTCCCTTCAACTAGGAAGTGCAATGGGAGGTTCGGGGCAAGCCAACTGTTTTTTTTTGCAGGATCGAGTCTCGATGACTGATGCCTACCACTTGGCTTTTTTTTACAGTACAGGGTCACGTACCTAACCTTCTTCCCAAGCCAAACGATAGGCATCCCCAAGATTCAAACCTGCACCCCCGAGGGGATCAGGAAAACTTCCGAGTTCAGCGCACTAGCAACTCGGGACCCCATGTTCTGATGGAATGTCAGTAATTTCCGGATCATAGAGTGAATTCCAAGTAGGTATGAAAAAAGTTCCTTGATATTCCAGAGACTCGTAATAAAAGAAAAGCAATAAATAAACATGAATTTCTGAAAAGGGCACTGTAAACCAAAACGTGAGTAGTTTAAAAGGTACTCAAACTTATGGCCATTCCGCTAATGAACAAAATTATGGTCTGTAATAATGTTGTAACCGACTCGCACAGTAAAAGCAAGCACCCAACTTCAGCCCCTAAAGACAAGAACTGATAAGACAGAATAATCAATTCACCTTGGAACTCCTACCCAGTTCGCCCGCTTTTCAACAGCCCCCGGTTTACATATACCGGCTGTAGACAATAGTTTTCAAATGAAACATAAAGCTAAAATAATTAAGATATGCCAATTTTAAAGAGTACTTTAGCTGAATAAAGGGACGTCTTGGGTGACGTAAAGTGCATCGTTTTCATTATGTACATGTATTTTGTACGGCCAATTAGGCATAAAATTATTAATTTATTCATTTCAACTTCTACGTCTGGGAATAAATGCAACGCAATATACGTTCTATGAGTGTCCAAGGACGTGAGCAAAGTCAGGCCGTTAGAAAACTGACACCGTTCCCGCTCACATCACTAGGAACCAATTATAATCCCCAACTGTCGGTCTTCCCCAACTGTTAGGTCATAAATCACTACCCCCTTCAAGCAGAACCATTCAATGGTTGTAATCCGATCCCAACGTCCTCAGAAGGAAATATTATCAAATAGATGAACATAAACAAATAAAAAGGCGCGCCACTTGTGGCCCTGCAACAACGTTACAGCAAGAACAAATAATCAGATAGAACTTCTGTCTTTAGTTGCATGCAGTGACTATGAAAACCCCGACAAAACTGAGCGGACCTAGAGACATTTACTCAAGCTTTGAGCTGATGTTGATACCCTCTTCCGTCTTCGCCGTTGCTTATCGCGCAAGAAATAGTGAAGGAGGCTGGCAGGAGGCGTACTCCGCGCACTGACCCGCTCTGGAGCGCGTCCATAGAACCAATCAGCTTTGACTCCTACTTTTCGTCACGAGCGACTTAAAGGACACCTGAACAATGAAACCATATTTGAACACACCATGGAGATTGCATTCACAGACATGGCCACGGAGAACATTCTTCTCCTGAGCGTGACGTTTTCAAAATAGGGATGTGCTTTTCTGGAGGTTTGCACATGCAGGCTCCAAGACAAAAAGCGCAATTCATTCAAATCTTGTACAGCGCTGGCAGGATCGTATTGGAATTTCTGCTAGATATACGTTTGGGCTTAAATGGTTAAAAAATATCCCAGAAGAAGGGTTGATTGAAAACATTTGTTCATTTCTAAAATTGTTCGGTACTGAAATAAGGACAGATGCAAAATGGAGCAAAAATCATAGCTTGGAAACACTATTTCGTATTTGGATTGGGTTTTCTGCAGGCAATGTTAACGGAAGTCATACAGATAGGGATGATACTTGGTACTCTTCATTCAGGTGTCCTTTAACAGCGATTTAGCTATTTGTAGAGGTAACGAAACGAGATGTGGCGCAAAGCTAGTAACCTCCGCTCGTTCGTAGCGGACAGGGTAATGGGAAATACTACACTCCGCATTGTCATGCTACAGAGATAGGGAGACGGAGGTTCTGTCAGATTATTTGTTCTTGGTGACAGCATATATAACACTAGTACACCATGTCTGCGACAGTAAAAGGACTCCTCACACTGTTCCAATACCTTAAAATAACTGAAAAAAAAAACTAAGGTCTGCTTTAACAGATTAGTCTATAATCAAAGCCGACATCTAGCAAAAACACGGACACCGTTTTTTCTGACGACTGAGCTTCTCTCAAACAAAAGCCGAGATCATGATACGCATCGAAAGTAGTGAAACACGGGTTAAAATCACTGTGGTGTCATAAGGGGTTTACAACGTACCGAAATGTTTGAAGCGATTCCGGAAGTAGGTTGAATCTCTAGTAGCCTACAGGTACGAAAGAACAATTTTTTTTATGTACTACAGATTACTACTAGAGTAGAACTTAAAGGACCAGTCGTACCTACAATGTCAATGCAACCTACCTCCGTAATTACATCTATTAATTACTTAGCCCGGAGACACAATATTTCATGTTACATTTTAACCCGCTAACAACAACTTACTAACTTTCACACTTGCCGCGTTTCACTATTTTCCATGCGTATCATGCTCTGGACGAGTGTTCGGGTATCATAGCCTACTGTTGATGAGTAAAACCGGTTATCCCAGTTTTGCCGCTTTCTTGCCAGAAATCAATGGGCCTGGGAAAGGCTTGTAGCACCCAAAGCCGTGTATAATTCGCTAAATGCAGAGCCTAGGCCTAGTGGCTCTGGATACTGGAACATTAAATAAACATTAAATTAAATTAACAGTTAATAGTGCGAGGTGTGTTTTAATGAATAACGGAGAAAACCAAAAGAAACAAAATCACAGGTTCGTTTTCCTGGCTCCAGCCTGAGGGGTACAAATCAGGGCCGTATCCAGGGGGGGGGGTAGGGGTTCGACCCCCCCCCCCGAAACCCACAAAAGTAATAGTTTTGTGTAGGCTTTAACCTCTGATTTTTTGTACTTTTTGGTCCGACCCGTGGGCAACACCCCTCCCGAAATAAATTCCGCGGGCAACCCCCCCTCCCGAAATAAATTCCTGGATACGGGCCTGGTACAAATGCGAAGTGTCACTAGAACAAAACTCAGCTGACGTATTTAGTTCACATATTTTGGTGATCTCCGAAGGCTGGGTAGATTCCTGAAGATAGCTATGACCCACCGCGAACTATTTTTATAGAAGTTGATTTTTGGTTTGTTTCGGAGTGTATGATATTTTGTTTGTTGTTATTTTTTTTTATGTTTTCCGCCATGGCCCTTGGGCTTTTTTGGAATTAATTCATTCATTCATAAAAGATAAGTACGTCAGACTACAACATTAATTGGCAAACAGAATAATTTAGCCATCTGTTCGTTGGTCTAGCGAGAGTATACAATCAAATCTTATGTTGTTGAATAATTGTATAGCTATTTTTGTCACGTGAATGCTTAGTGAAACCAGGGACCCATACATTTCACGTAATGCCTCGCCATTCAGGGGGCTTGTCAATAAGAGATTTCTGATGCGATCTTGACCGACCAACCGGTAGTTCGAGAAATATACACGGGGATAGAATACGCGACTATCCAGATAGACAACATTTGGGATTGGCTGCTGGCGCCTTGAGGGAGGAGTCTCTTCGGCGCTCACGTCCCATGAGGCAAACAAGAACGCCGATTCGACCCAAGTGGAATTTTTGGAAAGTAGGAGTGGGTCGGGCAACATAGCAACATAGAAGCATAGGAAATGACAAGCCCCCTGAATGGAGGCATTACAGGAAATGAATGGGTCCCTGGTGAAACGAACTTGAGCTGTCAGTGATGACGATTCTGAAATCCCTTTCCTCCTAAATTTGCCAACCCTTGCCAAACAGAATCCTCCGAACGTCCAACAGCCTTGAGGAATCTCACAAGCTGACGCTAATAGCCCCCGAGTCCATTTTATGATTGCTAAATGGACCTGTATCCCAATTTTGTATCTCATCACTGCAATAAAGATCTTTGTGCCCGACCGCCAATGTTTTTCACTTGAACAGAAGTCCAGCTAATGGTTTAACAGCAAGATGGAGGCCCCATAGAGTTACTTATCAAGTTCCCTATCACAGAAGAATGAGGGGTTGCACGATCCAAAGAGGAGAAAAGAAAAAAGAGAAAAATAAACCAAAGCAAGAAAAAAACGACACCAAATTCACCGCTACACCATTTCTGGAATACAGCAGATGAGACGGTCGACCACATCCTTCTCGCAGGTAATTTGTTTTCTAAGCTGGGTAGGTTTTCTGCAACTAAACAGAAGGACTAGCGCTGCAAATATTTATGAAAGACAAACAAATAAAAACACAAAAATTCGTATTCAAGTTCCAGCTTCCACCCCAGAAAAAAAATTGTTAGCAGCTTTGCACCCGATCCAATTTATAGTTAAGATTGTGTATTAACCTACTTCGTAATGACAGTAGACGATTTCAAATGGAAGGTCCTAGATTTTAGTAACTTTGGTAGTAGGCTGTAATCAGGGAAAAAATAATCGTTTTTTAGGCTTTAACCTCTGATCTAGGTCTTTTTTGTACTTTTTGGTCCGACCCGCGGGCAACCCCCCCCCCCCCCCGAAATAAATTCCTGGATACGGACCTGGCTGTAATAAACCCAGCATAGATCTACGATTTCATCGATTGTTACATACACTCAACTGAGGACTCTACGACCCCTCTGTTATCAAATTCCCTATCCCTGCATAAAGCAATAGTTTCATGTGGTGAGCATTTTCTGGTACTATTAGGAAGCCAGCAGGACATTTTGTGGTCAAAATCTGAGATAAAATTTCTTCAAGATATCCATCCTAATGGATGGGATGGGTACAGGCCGAATCAAAACCAGATAGGAGTGGTTAGGCTAATAAATCGCGGCAAGCTTGAGTGGTTACTGACCAGCATTAAGCCTACGGAGGGTCTAAGTCGGCCTAGGGGATAACCACCAGAAAAAAGGACCGATTCGCAAAATGGATCAAACTACGTATTCTTCGGGCACCAATTGAGGTATAGACACTCAATCTACTACTTTTGAATAATCAATCCGAGGCTGGTCTTATTTTTCAATTCAATCCAAATTCAATTCAGTTTATTTTCAAAAATTCCTTCACGGACAAAGCCGAACACTTTTTTCAACTAAACAACTACAAACAACAGCCATATTACAAATAATCTTAATTTAGTCAAATTACATGTGTCTCACAATCAAACGCGCAATAAACCTTACATCATAAATAACATATCAACTAATCAAACATCTTTGAATAAAATTTCTTATTTGGTCAAAAATAACACCAAACAAAAACTAGATATATTTACAATTCAGTAACAATACACATACATGGATTTTTGTCACGGATGAGATCAAAATGTTTCTTCTCTGGGATCAACGTGATATACCATGATTGGCACGTGTTGGACAGGAGGAATAATACAAACAGGGCCGTATCCAAGGGGGGGTAGGGGGTTCAACCCCCCCGAAACATACGAAAATAATCGTTTTTATAGGCTTTAACCTCTGGTCTACGTCTTTTTTGTACTTTCTGGTCCGACCCGCGGGCAGCCCCCCCCCAAAAAAAAAAATCCTGGATACGGACCTGAATACATAAGTCACATTTTACCATCGTGAGAGGGATGTTTCCGAACTGAGTGAGGGGGCGGGATGGCTGATGACTTCGGAAAAAAATTACGTTACATATAAGAAATGTGCGGAAGGTTCATTGTCGCACAGGGATTTCGTTTTTATATTTTTACTTTGTGTTCATGCCCGAAAAGGCTTTGATACAAAATAAACTTTTTTACATGCTTGAATATGCCATTGTAGGCTACACGCATTCTATAAGCAAACTAGACTACCTATTGCCCGAGAATAATCTGTGGGAAAAAAAAATCTACGTCGGTCCACATTTTTGAGTGGTTTCCAGTATATTAATATAACCAACAAGGAAAAAAAAAAAAAACAAGCAAAACTGAGGGTAAGGCTACAGATAAATAAGCAGATAAACAGTGTATTACACCAAAAAACAATATCTGCTGTGTGCAATAAACAGAGACAAAACCACGAGAAAAAAACACAAACAAGGATCATAAGATACATTTATCTTTTCCCATACTTAAAGTTTAACCGAAAAGGGCTAGGATAGGACAATCTAGTTAACCATCACTTATTCACTTAAATTGACTCGAAGACCCGCTGAAAATGAGTTACTTCGTTGTTCCGCTATTCACGAATAATCGATTTTCAAATAGTGGAATTTCCGTGTGATTTGTGGTACCTCTATGCGCTTGTATTTTTGTTGTTTGCCTTACGAGAAAGGTTTATAAATTTTTTTTGGTTCAGGCACTAAGCAATCGTCACCAATCTCACCACTGCCCACTGAAAAGCTGCATTTGTGTTGAGATTAAAATTTCCCGCGTCATAGTAGAATTTACGCTGTGGGGACGGCCGGAGATATTCTGAGCCTCATAACTAGAGCAGATAGTTGAAAATCAAAAAATACCTTTGCAGAATCCAAATAATTCAGTGTATCCAATTAAATGACACACAAATAAGTTAGCTTTTCAGTTAAACTTTAATAACTTCACAAAAAGCTTTGTCGCTGCCCGAAGGTCAGCTTCAGTGACTTTCCGGAACCTTAAATCTAAAAAAAAAAAATTTACTCCTACTAAAATTCGGATAAGGCTCTATTGTGATAATACAACCATAGCAAATTTCAGAAAATCACAACAGACTTTGGCATCCGGAATGCTAATTGATAGGCCCGAATCAGACTTCAGTTCCTCTGCAATTATCGGCGTTCTGCTTCGAATACATTTCCCTATCGGCCCCGCCCATTCAGAGTATTTCAAACAAATTTGCAACCCAAAATAAGCCTCCTCGATTTACGGTTGAAAAACCTTTTGAATTTCTAAAAGAGGGAGGAATAAAAACTGTGGGCGGATTTCCCACTCGGAATCAGGCTTCAAAGGTAGTTCGTGAAGTCAGCTTTATTTTTGCCGCCCTGCAATAAACTACTCTTATTTCCACTGGAAGCCGACTAACAGGCCTTCGAACTATGGTAAACATCAAAGGCGTAATCAAACGAAGTAATCGGACTTTTTTCCATGGCGAAATTACGACCCATCTACCAAAAGTATCGAACTGGGCGTAACAAATGCAGTAACGTTTTCAAATAACAACAGATCACATCCCAAGTATTGTCTGTTGAAACTGCGCATCCTTGTGCTATCTGTTATGTAATTTCTGACAGTGTAGATGTCTCCAACTGTTGCTTTATGATTTATGGTTCTGACTCTACTGATATTCGGAACGAACATGCTACGAAGTCTCTTTGACGAACCTTGTGAATGTCGGGCAACACCGGGGGAAGTCGAAGCAGAACAGACGACGGAGAAGACCCTGTATACCATGCCGTCGTGAGAAAACATCAGTCGGATCGCCTTTTCTAATTCGCCTTGTGGGATCGAAACTTGATACTTTAATCAAAGGTCTGTAAAACGGTCCACTGTATGACGGCTCCCACAAAGAAACCACAAAACTTGATCGAGCTCTTGACTTGAGACTTATTGTCATTCAGTTGGGATTTCCAAATTCTTCTGCATCTCGTTTCGTCAAAATTATCAACAATTGTTGACTAGGGGTGGACCCCGTCGTGAGTGTCTTCTGACATTCAGTTGATGTATTGGTACGTGACATGGATACATGGGTGGAATATTGAGTATTTGTTTGGGGTGAAAGCATAGATTTGTACAATTCCTATCGTCAACAAAACCTCAAACAGAACGCTGGTTACAGTAGTACAAATCCTTCATCAGGCACTGAAAGAAAGGTGTACTCAGCCACGGGGGTCACTGATGTCTGAATTTTGTAATCTTTAATTATATTGTTTGTAGTTTCCGCTCAGGCAAAATCCGAGACACATGCGAGTGTTCACTGCCGGGAACCAGGCCCTTACTCACAACAGAACAAAAAATAATCAAAATGCGCCCCCCCCCCCCCGCCCATGCCAACGATCCAATCGCGCAGGGGCCGTTTCCAAAATACAATCTCAGCACCAGGTTCCACCTCAAGCAATTCCTAGAAAATAACTTCCACAAAAAGGATATTTATACACTCTATTGCAAGTTCGTCTCTCCTGTGTAACAACCTGACACGAACCATTGCCAAGAACGGTCGAAATTTCCCTACATCGATCTTTGAACTACAACTGAATTTAACTGGACTTACGGTTACCCAAACATCCCTTATCGTTGCTGGCGTGACGGTTTGACAATTGGGGCGACGTAGCCTTTAGGCTACTCTTGATTACTAACTTTTCGTGCCAATGAAGAATCGCCGTTTGCCCAGCCAAGAGCAAGAAATGTCACGACAACAAACGTTGTTGATTGGTTTCCACAGTATTTGAATCAGTTTTGAGGGTTCGTTTGGGTGACGTTTCTTGTTCTTCCCGAGGTTCACTGGCGTATTTCAGAGCTTCCGAATTGCGCCATTAGACGGTCCCACGGGCAGGGCGAGTCTTGGTTAAAACTCGTGACCTGGGTGGGGTGATCTAGGCATAAAAAATACTAGAATCACTCCGATTTAACTCTATATCTATATGGTTATCTCCGCCGTTATAGCACTTCCTACAACATTTTCCTACGCTACTCAATTCCATTGGTTTCCCCTACCGTATCAAATCTGTTCCTTTTACCAATTTTGCTATATTCAAGTAATTTTGAGTCAATCGAATTCACCGGATATCACAGTTTTCAAACCCAGTTTAGTCTTCAAAATGGTAGATATCTATCTACCTAAAATTTTAATGCTCTATTTGGGGGAGTTCCGAAGAGATAATAACTTCCTCAAACAGGAGCAATCCACCTCTGTCGTTCCGAAATACGGGAAGTGTCCGGCGCTACACGAACCACCGGGCAATGTACACAAAAGACGCTGCTGGAGTGGACGAAACTGTTGAACAAGGACGAAAAGTTGGCGACTAGTTAATATCTTTCTCCGGTCATAATTTTCTTTCTTTCAGTTGAACCTAGGCCTCGACCAGGTCCGTATCCAGGAATTTATTTCGGGGGGGGGGGGCTTGCCCACGGGTCGGACCAGAAAGTACAAAAAAAGACATAGATCAGAGGTCAAAACCTATAAAAAAACGAGTATTTTTTTTTTTTGGGGGGGGGGGTGTGCCGCATTGTCTTTATCCTAAGGTTAGACTTGCTGGATTCAGTCATTAAATGGATATCCGTAAGCATTTCTTCAGTCCAAGTTATTTAACTGAAACTTTTGTTCGGAAATATTTGGGTCGCAAATTTCAGCATTCAGATACAGCCTGAACAGGACCTTCGTCAAGAAGGGCAAGAAAATCGCCAAATAAAAATTTCAGTTCGCTAATGTATTTAGCTCAGCCAAAGATGATAGAACTAACTGATCTGGTACGTTACTTCTCCCTAGTTAGTACCAAAAGCTCTTTGAGTCTACCTGAATTGCTTTAGCATGGATATTATTTCACAGGCGAGTGGACAAGAATGGGGGTTGAGGGTGATTTTGTGATCCACAGGACGCCGACGGCGGGGGGTTGAGTACGGCTCATAATTCCTGACGCTTGAAGGATTGAGTATGTTGGGTATCTGACAACGATCTTATGCAATTTTTTGTAGCTCAATAATCCCACACAACCAGAATGAACGTCAAAAGTGGCGATTATCTTGATAGCTGATAAACGCCTTACGGAGGGGAGGGGAACAGTTAAAAAAGGGAATTCTTAGATATGGGTATGGCTACTGCCAACTGTTTTTATTATTTTGCTTTATCTTATAGGCTATATAATAATTTTTACCCTACATTCAGCCTACATTATTTTTTTTACCTGGAATCCCGACGAATTTTTTTCCCAAAGAACATTGATGACAAATACTTTGACAACCCGATCAACTGTTTTCGCATTGTGTGGACCAAAAAAAAACAGAACATCGGAAGAAGACATTAAAAAAAAAAATCTTGTTTTCTTTGCTGTGAGAACCTACCTTTTAAGACATGTCAGAATCGTCGTGGATTAATTTATCAAACGAAGCCCCTTCTCCGCCCTCCACCCCTTCCACACGTCAAAACAATCAGTTCGTGACAAATGGCTTTTCTCTAATGATTGGCCGCTTCAAGAATTCGGCAATTCTATCCCTCAGTCGCCTTCGTGTCGCTGCAACCCAACACGCTCGCCACCCTTATTAATATGAGCCTACCCCTCTAACCCCGTGACCTCGGCGGTCGCACTGGCTTTTCTGTAGATTTCTAACGAATGTTAGGAAAATGCTCCAGTTAGGAAATAGTCGGAATAAAGAATCTGAGGAATTTAGATTGGGGGATCTTGTTCGCGGAAATTCCCGATTCGTAGAAGGGAAAAAAGTGTGTACGAAAATCTTAAAGGGCCCCTCGCACTATTTACTGTTCATGTGGGCTACCAGTATTATAAAAATAGTTTAATACTGTTAAACTAGGAAATTGACTATTCGTAGAAGGGAAAAAGTGTGTACTACGAAAATCTTAAAGGGCCCCTCGCACTATTTACTGTTTATGTAGGCTACCAATATTATAAAAATAGTTTAATACTGTTAAACTACAAAATTGACGATTCGTAGAAGGGAAAAAGTGTGTACGAAAATCTTAAAGGGCCCCTCGCACTATATGCTATTTATGTAGGCTACCAGTATTTTTAAAATAGTTTAAACTAGGATATGCTTTCAACAAACTACATTCGCACTGGATTTAAGCCTTTCGCCAGGCCCGTTGGCTTCTAGCAAAATGGGACAAAATAAAATATACCCAGCTCACTGGCGAACTTCTCGCAATCCACCGTCGTCAGCCTGATATGCATCGAAAGTAGCGAAAAAAGGCAAGTGAGAAATCAGCGAGGCGTCTTTGTGGGTGTTGGAACCTATCGCATGAAAGGGATTTTAAAGTCTTTGATTCATGTGGGCCGAGAAGTTGGGAGACAACACACTGTTTCCTTTGTTTTCTTCAAAACCCTCACGGTGGCCAACGCTATCCACAAATTACTTGAACACAAGTCACTCTTGAAAGCAAGGTCGCCATTGCTCATTAACTATTCATTAATCTCCCGTCGGAGGTTAAAAGAGTTACTAAAACTTCGAGAAGATCGAGTGGCGTGTAAGAGGTGGAAGAGTAAATCATCGGCCAGTTTGACATTTTCTTGGTCTCGGCAGCTGAATATTATTTAGCTCAATTTCAGAGCCTTCAAGAAATCATTATAACGAATTTAGTATAATTTAAGGCGTTTGTTTCTTGTGATCTACTTTACTTCTTTCTTCTTTGGACTTACGGGAATTAACAAGAGAAAACAGAAAAAAATACTAAAAGAAATCAATAAAGCTAATTATTAGTTTGATTTTTCTCCACATTTTCCATATACCTGCTAAAATAAAAACATTTTGTTAGATCCATAGTCAAACTATGATCCCAGCCTCCACATGTCGGGCGGTTCCGACCCGCGCCACTAGATGACCCAGCGGTCGGATCGAGTCGTGGCTTCATCTTGGGCCTTGGGTGGGGGGTTCTAGACGTTGCAAGTGCTAAAATGCTTACGATGCAACTCCTTTAACCCCTAGCCACTAGCCAGTGAAAAATTCGCACCCCATCCCCTCGCAAATCATCTTCGTCACACGAATTTCATTACAGAAAATTAAACATTATTTTGAAGGTTATTAAACTTTTTTTTAATCCGAATAAACCAAAGTTACGCCTCCCCCAAAAAACGAAGTGGGGCCTATATACAGGTTCCAACTTAGCCTCTTTGATCCGTCACTGACCACCCACCTTAGCTCGCTCGCTGGAAGACCAATTTCACTGCTGATTTCTCTAGGAAAACAAGAACTACCGCCACCAGAACCGCAATACATAATACAACATCACAGCCGAGACGATCTATCACGGAAAAAAACAACAAAAAGATCTAAAACGCCCCTTCCACTATCAAAGACAGGGTATTCATCAACACAGACCGCTGATTTTCCCCTCTCTACACGAAGTTGCGACGCAGCTTTATGGACAAAGATTTTCGCTCAATTCAGAGATGCATCAAAACCCGCCTTTTTATCTAAATTATTGCTGGCCGGCCACAGCGCCTATTGTTCTATTGTTAACTTGATAGGAATTTTATGGAGTGGTATATGTGCGGCGTTCCGTAGAAGGACCGCTGTTCAGTAAAGAAACCAACAATTCCGGATTTGTTCAAGGGTGGTAGCTTGGGATAAGTACTGTTTAACTTCTGTATGCCTGAAGCGGCCTTCACATTGAATCATTACGTCTTAAATTAGTTTGCATTAGTCAGAGCTGGTGGACTCGGACTCGTCTTTCACGGAGCTGTCCGTCCTCGGACTCTGGATTCGTCTAGAGACGCCTTTTTCACGGACTCGGACTTGTCTCGGACTCTGATTTGCTGGACTCGCAGCAGCTTTGGCATTAGGTTATGGTATCTCTCGTACTAGTGCCATGCTATCTAATGCGCCTTCAGTCCAGTAAGCCAGACGTCCTAACTGAAATTGGACACGGAACTTCTGTTTCTGTAGCGATGCGGCCCAAAATACATCTTTTGGCACACTCAGAAAAACAACTTCGTAAACAATATATCAACAAGGCTGGAGAGATATCCGAATGCTTAATACACGAGCCTATAAGCTACTGTACTTTACAAGACATTCGTCCTGCTCATCCATATCAGACTTTGCATAAGAAATATCGTCATAGTCACCCAACCCGGACTTTTCCACCCCCTAATACATTTTTTGGCGAAGACAAGTGCACTACTTTTTTTTTTACAAAAATATATTACGGATCTATAAACCGAATTGTAATTGTAACTGTAATACAGAAGCTTATATGTTACTGCGCTTCAAAAAAAAATCGTCTTAGTCCCCTAAATATAACTTACACACACCAGAGTAGCCTGAATTGCTCTAGTCGCCCAAACCAGACTTTAAGCCCCCCCCCCCCATTTTTATTTGGGAAACCTCACACAACACGATGCTATATCATTCAATCTCAATTCAGAAAAAAAAACTCGCACAGTAGCCTACCACTACTTCAACAACATAATAAACAAGCTCGAATAAAGACGGAACACTTACAATCGCTTAGCTCGTCGTAGTCCCACAAATCAGACTTCCAAACCCCTATTTTTGGTCAACCTGCCACAGCGAAACGCTAGATGATTCAATTTTCAACTCAGCAAAAATGCTCGCACAACATAATATCCAAATTCCCTAACAGCATATCGACCAAGCTCGAATAAAGATGGAACGCTTGCAGTCGCTTAACTCGTCTTAGTCCCCCGAATCAGACTTCCAAACCCCAAAACAAATTTTTGGTCAACCTGCCACAGCGAAACGCTAGATCATTCAATTTTCAACTCAGCAATCTCAATCCCTTCAGAAAGACATGTGCCCCATACAATAGAGTGAACACAGGTGGAAATTCGAATAATGGGGGGCAGCACTGTACAAATTTAACGACCCGAAAGACGACCCTACCCTCTCAATCATTTGCTTTGTCGCATACCACTTTGGGAGACCTACCCTCACAGCAAACAGTGTCGGACCAGGCCGGTTTAGACAGACACGAGATGGACGAAGGGATGGACAAATAAGAGTATGAAAATAGCACATGTGAGCAAATATTTTCGCAAAGTAGGCGTATTTGGCAAATGTTTGTAAGCGGGCCGAGACTATGACGTACAAGTTTAGGAAGGGTAATGTGCATTTACCAAACCCGACTATTTCTAAAGTGATTTGAAGGACACGTCGTAGGCTACTTACGACAGCACGTTTGTTCTCTTTACGGGACATTTCAGGCTCCCCGACATTGTTTCGGAGAAGCTTATTGGTCCGGAAAATCCGTTAGAAAAGTTTTGCCAAGTTTTTCATCCAAGGCCAGGGACATGGAAAGAGGCTAAAAACATACGAAGCCGCGTGTACTTTCTACATTTTAGAGTAGTCAACTATCCTAGAACATCTTAGCGGAAACACTAAGTAGTGCGAGGTGTCTCCTAAATAAGGATAAATCATGTATTACAAGTTAAAGGTAGAAAGAAGGTAAAGTTATCAGCCTATAGCCTACAGGCCTAAATGGCGGTTCTGATCTCCAATTCTCTGCCCTCTGCCAGGTCGTGCAATGGGTGGTTTGGGGCTAGCCATCCTAGTGATATCGTACACCCGCCCTGTCACCTTCCCCAAGGTACCCATTTGAAGCTGGATGGACTTTGGCTTGTCTTACAGGATTACGCCACAAACCCCCTTCCCAAAACAAGCGGTAGGCACCATCGAGACTCGAACCAACGACCCTTCGCTTACAATTTTACGCATTCATGTTATTACAAGTTATGCATTCATAAGCAATGATATAAAACCTTGGGCTCTTAGGTGTTTTTCCTGGATCGGAAGGACACCCTTCACGCTAAAATTTATTTGGTAGTTTCGATTTTTTTTTTTTTTTTTTTTTTTAATGAGCGAGTATCGAATTTTGCGGAAAGACCTACAAACAACAATGCTCTTTTAAAGCTTGATTCCATCTGTCTACCCCCCAAGGGATGTCTTCATCTGCTAACACTTTCACCACTTCTAACCGTATGTCTGTCTTCGCAGATCACCACATGCGCAACAGGCGGTGGTCACTCGCGTCTAGCGTCAGTTGTTTCATGTAACATGATAGGACCCTCATAATTTACACCAACCCTGAAATCAGAGCCTGCCAGCACATATGGAACACATCAAAAAGTGAAATGTGCAACTGGGGAAGAATGCTGAGCTTGTTAAAAGAGAATGAAACTGCTGATCAACACGGAAATGGTAACTATGAACAAAGACATACAGCAAAGCAATAAAACAAATGTGTTCAAAGGTCTGGACGAGGTAAGTTACCGTTTATGCATAGGTTATTTTCGTCCTAAATAGCCTATTCAGGGCCATATCCAGGGGGGTTAGGCCATATCCAGGGGGGTTAGGCCCCCTCTCCCCCCCCCACCGAAACATACAAAAATAATCTTTTTTTATAGGCTTTACCCTCTGATCCATGTTTTTTTAACCTTTTGGTCCGACCCACGTGCACCTCCCCCACCCCCCGAAATACAATCAAAGAGTGAATGTGCCACTGGGAAAGAATGCTGAATATGCAAAAGGGAAACGAAACTGCTGGTAAATAGGATAGGTTTTGGTGCTTAAAATATTATGACTGAGAGTTTGTAATTTTTTTTTATCTTAGTACCGTACCGTATTTGATCTCCCGCTTTTCGTTCAAGCATATCCTAAGGTATCAAAAAGTCATCAAAACACATAAAAAAGTGACTCTGGAGAGACTGCTGAGCTCGTTCAACGTTCAAGGGGAACGGAACTGCTGACATAGGTGGGATGCAAGGAAACATGGACAAAGATACCAAGCAAAAATATAAGAATTGTGTAGGCTACGGTACCAAAGTGTTTTTATAAGTTTGCGAAATATGTAAAACATGCGTTTTAACGAAACTGCTGGAATGCTAATCATGAACAAAGAAAAAAAATCAAACAAATGTGTGCAAAGGGTTGAAGTAGGTAGGCTACCGTTATGTGCATATGTTACTTTCGTTCAACCAATGTCGTTCAAGCTAAATGTCATCAAAACACATAAAAGGGACACTGGAGAAGACTGCTTAACGGGAAACGAAACTGCTGACATTCGGATGTAACGAAACCCGGACAAAGCTCCAAGCAAAAACATAAGAACAGTTTACAGTTAGTGTTTTTATAAGTTTGCGAAATATCTGTTTAGACTATCACCTTGGTCAAGTAACAGCAGCATATCGAGGAAGTATAGAGTGGCCCAGCCCGTAAGTGGTGTGCAGAATGGTGCAGGCAAGATCCCAATTCGTCAAGTGATATCAAACAGTTGAAGACATTACGTAATTTCGTTGTAGAGACATACTGACGTATATTGTCTTCGCTTTCCCTTGTCTTTTTTACTCCGTTTTTTGTACTTGTACATTACAATCGGTCATGAAATTAATAATAATAATTATAAAAACAAATGTAGGTATTCAAAGGGCTAGATGACGTCTCGGATGAGGTAAGCTACAATTCTGAGCATAATCTATTATCGTTCGAGCATATCCTAAGGTAAACAAGTTCGATTTGTATCCATGAGCTCCGTCACATCAAAACATTTCATCCTAAGACCTACATTTACCAAGTCTAAGAAAACGATGTATTCATCCCTGGCACAACCTCTGCTTTGGTTCATTATTTACGTATTAAACGTTTTCTGCTAGCTGTCCCCATTATGCGGCCGGATGGTGGTCGCTTTTTACTGCATCCCCTATTTGTGACCTCGTTTGTGACTGACCATGTTAAATTATACAGACTTTGTTTTCTACTGGTCATCGAGCTTGCTCCCTGCTTTGACGCGATTCGTGATCATCTGAAACTCGTAATTTGAGAAAATAAATGAACCTGAATCTGCTCTTATTGTGATAGTTGGTTAAAATTTTATTTTTTCATTTCTAGGTGATTACGGTCGGGTTTTCAACAATTTCATTATATATTATTTAATAGGTACCGCATTGCTTATATTAGCATAAAGGCTTGCGCTTAAACACATAATACTAATTTTGAGTTTTTTACACTGGAGTTAATATTCAGTGATTCACGTTTGGCTTTGGATGAAGGAAATAAATAAATAAATAAAATTAAATAACCTCATGCCCTCATGCTCGGGTTATAACGGCAAATGGCGACATAATTCAACAAAGTTCGTAGTTGGAAGTTTGGAAGACGACTCATTGGCATCATTTTGGGAAAAAAAAAAAAAACGAAAAAAAAACAGTAGCATAGGCCTACTGTCACGCGCATATAGGCCTACTTTCACAATGGGAAGGTAGTGCAAGGCAAGAGAAGGGGAAAAAATTACTTAGTTAAGTCTTTCAATAAACCTTTAAAGATAGTGCATCCAAAAAGCATCTTACCTGGTCTCTTGCCAGCTTGTACCACGTCTTCAAAATTAAGTCCAACCTCGGCCGGTGGTAGTTTAGTGTCGTCTTGACTGATATAAATAAATCCTCTTGACTAAACGGTGGCTTCGTCGTTATCCTCTTCGTAGGTTCTACTCTCTTCAATTCAGTTTTTTCGTCCAAATTTTCATATTCCTTTGAAATGTCTAAAGACCGCGGCGCCCGTTCTTGCCATACCACTTTAAAGTCACTATTCCCTTCTTTTAGTCGGTCTGTTATACTGTAAATCGCCAGTACGGCACACAGAAGAAAGGAAGTAAGGGAAACGATTTGTACAACTCTCACCAGTCTGAGTCGCATGGTTGTGTCAACTTCATAAGGCATCGTTAGTCACATCGACGAAAGTCCCTTATCGATTCCTTGTCTAAACACTGATAACAGTCAAACACCTGCTTCTCTCAAATCTCTTTTTTACCCTCAGTCCTTCTAGGACCAATAAGTCAGGCACTTTATAGGCTCACTATGTCATGTGTTTCACGTTCCAAGAACTGAGCAACTGCATCAATGGCCAAGTTGATCAAGGACGTAGATAGCAATTCCACCATTCAATGGCAACGACTGCAATAAGCTCCCACTTAAAGGAGTTGAAGAACAACTTAATATATGATTGTCACAAGATGAACCAAGAACTTTGCCAGCTGATCAGGGACTTCTTAGTGCAAAATCTGTTTTGGATCGGAATATTTGGCAGCAAACACTCTCCCAGTGTGTTGTAGTTTACAGCAAACACATTCCGTAGTTCACAGGCGTCCAGCTTGTTCTGCACTGTGGCCGATCAGGTCTTCTAGCTTGATGTATCTCTAGACCAAGGCAAGCCCTTGATTTTCATAGGTTCACAAAGCTTCTAGGCTATTGGCCTTCTCTAAGCTGTCTCTAAGCTTAATCCCGTCCACCATCAAACACCTGCTTTGCAAGGCACACATCAAACACTGCATAGCCAAGGAAACAGCAACAAGTGCCCATCTTTGAGAGCCAGAGGGCGAGACGCTGATTACCAAATGGCATCCACTCCTTGGCGCAAAGGCGCCAAATTTGAATACCAAAAAATTGATTTGCCAGCGGGAGATGAGGGCGGCGAGATCCTGCAAAAAATGACGGTTTTTAGCACGGAATGATACAAAATAATACAATGCAAAAAATAGGCCATGGGCCTTTACAAAGTACGTCTGAAACACTGTTCGTTAAAGGACCCCTCGCACTATTCACTGTTTATGTTTCTTCATTTTAAAATAGTCGACTTGGACCACGGATTTGAATATTTCAGGCCTTTTTCCAGGTCCGTTGGCTTCTGGGGAAAGCAGGGAAAAATTTACATAACCGTGTTTTCTGACGAATAAACTTCCTGCAAACAACCGTCGACAGCATGTTACGTATCAAAGGTAGCGAAACAAGACAAGGTAGAAAATCAGTGAGGTGTCGTCAGGGGGTTAATGTATGAAATTCAGGTCTCGGTTTAAAGTTTAACTGAAAAGCCAACTTATTTTTGTATCATCTAACCGAATACACTGCACTATTTGCATTGTGCTAAGGGATTGTTTTATTTCTCACTATTTGCTCTAATATGACGTTCAAAATATTTACGGCCGTCCTTACAACGCAAAATTTTAATATGTCGCGGAAAATTTGAACCTCAATACAAACGCGGCTTTTCAGTGGCCAGCGATCAGCTCGCGGAAAGTAGCTCACTGTGAACTAATTTTTCGTAAATCAAATCGTAAATCATTAAGCAGACAACACAGGTACAAGTGCGCAGAGGTACCACAAATCCGTCAGGGAAATTCCACTGTTCTAAAATCGATTATTCGAATAGAGGAGCAACGAAGTAACGCATTTTCATCTGGTGTTCAAGCCTCTTGAAGTGAACAAGTGATGGGTAACTAGATCCCCATCTCAACCCTTTTCAGTTAAACTTTAAGGATGAATCCAGCGAACACGGAAGTAGGTTGCATTGACATTACGGGTACGACCAGGAACAAATAATCTGAAAGAATCTCCGACTCTCTATCTCTGTAATATGACTATGCGGAGTCAAATATTTCCCCATTAACATGTCCACTACGAACGAGCAGAGGTTAGTAGCTTCGCGTCACATCACGTTTCGTTACATCTACAGATAGCTAAATCGCTATGAACCCGCTGGTCAGGAAAAGTAGGAGTCAAAGCTGATTGGTTCTATGGACGCGCTCCAGAGCGGGTCAGCGCGCGGAGTACGCCTCCTGCTTAACTTCTTCGCTATTTTTTCTGCGATATGCAACGGCGAAGACGGAAGATGAGTAAACGGGTATCAACATGAGCTCAAAGCTAGAGTAAATACCTTTAGGTCCGCTCAGTTTCATAGTCGCTGCATGGGACTATGACCCCCTGGGTGGGCCCAGGGGCGTCACGTCTAACGGGGACGCACCCCTAATGTTGTCGGCCAGTCGGTAAAAAAATTGCCGATTTTTCCTAAAAACAGTCGGTTATTCCTAAAAATGGTTGATTTTTTCTTAAAACCAGTCGATTTTCTTAAAGTTTAACCGAAAAGGACTGGGATAGGACAATCTAGTTACCCATCACTTATTCACTTAAATTGGCTTGAAGACCCGCTGAAAATGCGTTACTTGGTTGTTCCGCTATTCAGGAATAATCAATTTTCAAATAGTGGAATTTCCGTGTGATTTGTGGTACCTCTAATTTGTTGTATGCCTTACAAGAAAGATTTATGACTTTTTTTTGTTCAGGCACTAAGCAATCTTCACCAATATCGCCACTGCTCACTGAAAAGCCTTGTTTGTGTTTAGATAAACATTTCCCGCGTCATAGTAGAATTTTCGCTGTGGGGACAGCCGCAGACATTCTGAACGTCATAACTAGTGCACATAGTGGAAAACAAAAAATCCCTTTGCAGAATCGAAATAACTCAGTGTATTCAACTAAATGACACAAAAGTAATTTGGCTTTTCAGTTAAACTTTAAAGGATCAGCAGATTTTTCATCAAAACAGTCGTTTTTCTTAAAAATATTAGTTTTTTTCTTAGAAACAGTCGTTTTTCTGCAAAAACAGCCGGTAACCCCCCCCCCCCCCCAGAACATATTGGCTAGTAACGGCTCTGGGTGGGCCAAGAACGTTGCACTCTGATCATGCAAAACAGTGCCTAAGGGATTGAAAATACTTAACGTGATAATCAACAATCTTCTACTTTGTTAATATAGGCTAAGCTAACTTTGCAATACTTTTAAAATGAAAGCCAGGGTAACTCCTAGCCTACTCCTAGTGGTATGTAGTGGGAAACGAGGCAAGAGTTAGTTTAATCCTACGTGATAAGATAGCTAATAAATGGCCCACTCTCAGGACTGGGCTAACAGCTCGATGCCATTTCATTAAAGGACACCTGAATGAAGAGTACCAACTATCATCCCTATCTATGTGACTTCCGTTAACATTGCCTGCAGAAAACCCAATCCAAATACGAAATTGTGTTTCCAAGCTATGATTTTTGCTCCATTTTGCATCTGTTCATATTTCAGTACCGAACAATTTTAGAAATGAACAAATGTCTCCAATCAACCCTTTTTCTGGAATATTTTTTACCCAGTTAAGCCCAAACGTATATCTAGAAGAAATTCCAATACCATCCGGCCAGTGCTGTACAAGATTTGAATGAATTGCGCTTTTTGTCTTGGAGTCTGCATGTGCAAACCTCCAGAAACGAACATCCTTATTTTGAAAACGTCACGCTCAGGAGAAGAATGCTCTCCGTGGCTATGCCTGTAAATGCATTCTCCATGGTGTGTTCAAGTACTTCAAGTATGGTTTCATTGTTCAGGTGTCCTTTAAAACTTAGGAGGAGAACATAGTAATTGTGGGCCCCAATCCCAAGTTTACTAATCAGACTCAGAATCTTTTGGGTTGAATCAAAATTAATTTCCAAATATACCTTACAGTTAACCTAAGTCATTGCTTTGCAGTTTACCTTCTGAGACTTAGAGCCACAAAATATCACAAAGAAGAAGATTTGAAATCTCAGGTGGCAGTGATCCCCCTGCCCCGCCCCTCACCCCCAAATAGCACCCCAGTGGGTTAATAGCTAGCTACAAGATAGCTCACACTTTAAAGAAATCCAGTCTTACTGGTGCCATTTCAGGTGATTTTAAGACACCTTCACTACACTGTAAAAAAAAAATCTTGCAGTATTTGCTACTGGGATCAGGGGCGGTTCGAGGGGGGGGGCGTGGGGGGGTGACTCACCCCCCCATGCTTCAGAGAATCGTCCTCTCAGTCGTATGTTTTGAGCTTGTCTGAATGACAGTCGTATGTTTTGAGCTTGCCAGAATCACATAAAGGCAGTTACAAAACGTGAATTTTGCCCGCAGATGACATTTCTAGTCGGATGGCTACGAAGATCTTTCCTAGTCGTATGTTGTAGGTCTGTCTGATTCACAGTAGTTGTATATTCTGAGTTTGTCAGAATGATAGTCGTATATTCTAGCGTGCCAGAATAAAACCAGATCGTGAATTTCGCCAGACGCAAATCACCTGTTCCTTGTCGCATTTACGAACAGATTTTCTAGTCGTATATTAGAGACAGTCGTAAGTTTTGAGCTTGCCAGATAAGGCACCTAATCCTGAATTTTAGTCGCAGATGACCTGGTTCTGGTCGTATGGTTACGTATAGATTTTCTATAACTCATATGTCACGAGTCAATCGTATGTTTTGACTGAGCTTGTTAGAATGGCATAAATACAGTTACCGAATCTGATTTTCACCCGGTGGTGCACAGTGGGAACACAGCTGGTTTTGTACCAAAACCTTTGTATTTTAGCAGAAAACACGTAGCTGATTTTTGAAATTTCAACAGTAGCCTATCTGGTTTTGTGCAAAAGATCCTTATTCTAGAATAAAACAGGTTGATTTTTGGCTTGCGGAGTAAGGTTTGACCATAAACCGGAGATGTACGCACTGCAAGGACGGGCCTGATGATCGCACCATACTGCTAATTCAAACCAAATCTACTTTGTGTCTATTTTATTAGGGATGGCTACTCCCTTTTTTCGGAAGGGGTCAAGTATGGAAGCACTGCTGTGTACCAACTTCCGGCAAGATATCCTACTCCGTTCTAGAGTTAACGTGGTTACGGACAGATCTGTAGCACTTACTTTTGTTTGGGTTCCGAAAAAGACCCATAAATGTTTCCAAAACTTCGCCTGCGGCGCTTTTCATGGTAGTCTATTCTCTATCTAGTGGCAGGGCGCGTCATTTAGGTGCCGTTTTAGGCATAAGATTTGAACCACGTTAAAAGCTATAATTTGTGCTGGAAGTAGTTGAACTTTTCCCAGAAAAAAGGCGGATTTAAAAAGTTCCGCCTGCGGCGCCTTTCGTAGCAACCCTTTCACTATTTACTTGAAGCGTGCGTCATTCAGGTGGGTTTTAAGCTTGAGATTCTGGGGTTTGAGCAACATTCAAAACTATAAATTGGATTGGAAGTAGTTGAATTTTGCTAGTAAAAAGTCAGATTCAAAAAATTTCGCTTGCGGCGCTCAGCTTTTCTGTAGTAAACACGTTAGAGGCTGCTGCTTGGGATCGTAGCCACGTTACAAGCAAAATTTAAATGGGAAATAGTTGAATTTTGCCAGAAAAAAAAGGCTGATTTCAAAAAATTTCGCCTGCGGCGCCTTTCGTATAGTAGACCTATCCTATTAGATTTTTTTTTTCAAGGGTGCGTCAATTAGGTGGAGTTTTAAGCTTGAGATTTTGGGATCTGAGATACATGAAGAGCTAGAATTCGTAGGGGGAGCAGTTGAATTTTGCTCGGATTAAAAAAAATTTCGCCTGCGGCGCTCGGTTTAAGTTGTCTTGAGCACATCCGTCAGAAGCTGGTACCGAAGATTGGCTGTTTCCTGCGAAAGTTGAAATTAACGTCATGCTGAAACTCATAACCTTTTAAAAATCTATGTTTATATTTCTTGAGCCTGTGGTACTGTGCTTTTCTATTTCATTTTTTTTTAATCGACATAATTGCAGATTACCTAGTCGTATGTTTTGAGGTCGTCACCCCCCCATGCCCAAGCACTTCGAACCGCCCCTGACTGGGATTAATCTTGTATCTTTTTAGATAAGATTATCTCTGATTTGGATTAATCTTATCCCAGTAGAGATAAGGTTAATCCCAGTAGCAAATACTGCAGTTGACTTCAATCCATAGTCCGAGAAACTTTTTACAGTCTAGTCCGGAAGCAAGCAAAAGTAGCTAACACTGAACATCTATTTCGGTTAGCATTCTGTTTTACCTTTTCTATGTTTTTACTTAAGTTCAGTTTAGGAAGCCCCATTGACGTATGTTACTGTTGGCAGTGCAACTTTCACTGCAAACAACAGTAGCATTCACCACTTTTTTTGAAAGGATACAAATCTTTTGACTTTAAGCTATGCCCATGGGAAACAATAAATTTTCCATTCTCGTCAATTTGCAAAACTCTAATCTCTTATCTCTCTCTGATGCAGCTCTGATGCTCTTGCCTCTAGTCTCTATCCTCAATAAAAGGTTTTTTTTTTATAGTTCCCCTGTGCTGCACACTTTGAGTTTGGAACCAAGAATTTATTGGTTTCATCCACCTTTAATGTGATGAACCTCTTACTAACAACATGCCGTCACCATCCTGTCACCATCCAAAAACGTCAAGGCTATGCAACTGCCAATCCAATCGGTGATGATGATGATGAACGAATTTAAGACCCCTCTTGACTACTAGGTCACCTGGGTCTTCTCAGGTCTTCTATCCTTAAATCTGTGACACTCTTTCGAGTTTAGTAGTTGATAATTAATTGTTCGAGAAACAACTCTGTCATTCACTTATCATAACTGTTGTCCTCTTCATCACATATTACAGTTCCTCCCGAGATCGCGGTTAAAAACTGTGCAACCGACTTTAAAATCTCTTTGTTGTCACCATCATTCACAAAACCTTCCTTCCTTCCTTCAAAATATAAAACCAATCCAAAAATGTAGGGCCACTGGGTCCAACGTTGCGTCGGTCCCTTTCGGCCTTTCTTTTGGGCACGGCCAGCAACCCAGTTTTTGCTTTGAGATTTGAAATTCGCGCGTCTATGGGTTGCGCTGTGCGGAAGAGAACCGAGTATTTTACTAAAGGCATATTCTTGCCGTTCTCCGGGAGTTGCGTATGACGGGTCAAAAGCTTTAACTTTATTTTGATCATTTTGAGTTTTTTTGAACCGTCATGGTTGCGGGCGTTGGTGGCTTTAAAAACAGATGGTAAGGATGGTTAAAAAAAAAATGGAGGTCAATGTCGGGTTCAGTTGTGGGAAGAGACATGGGACTGTGGGATATACAAATGTCATACTAAATAAAAAAAAACAAATAAAAAAAAACAGATAAAAATACAGTGGGTTGAACTTGCAACTTTTACAGACTAATAGGATCACCTGAATAATGAAAAAAAAAATCGTACAAAATTAATTTCTCTCATTGGTTTCCGTACGGTGAGTCCACAGGTTGTGACTCCCTCCGTTCTTGTCTTATGGTTTCCCTCGAGTCCGCTCAGAACGGGAAGAGTCGAGGGAAGAATATGCCATGGACAGATGATTAGGATTCCCCGGCCAGATTCTCTTCATTTCCTTCACGAAGTTTAAAAAATTTCAACTTTTGGGGGTCCTAAAAAATCGTGGAGAATACTTAAAGTTTAACTGAAAAGCCAACTTACTTTTGTGTCATTTAGTTGCATACACTGAATTATTTAAATTCAGCACAGGGATTTTTTTGTTTTCAACTATCTGCTCTAGTTACGACGTTCAGAATATCTGCGGCCGTCCCCACAGCGAAAATTCTACTATGACGCGGGAAATTTTTATCTAAACACAAACAAGGCTTTTCAGTGGGCAGTGGCGATATTGGTGAAGATTGCTTAGTGCCTGAACAAAAAAAAAGTCATAAATCTTTCTTGTAAGGCATACAACAAATTAGAAGTACCACAAATCACTCGAAAATTCCACTATTTGAAAATCGAATATTCCTGAATAGCGGAACAACCAAGTAACGCATTTTCAGCGGGTCTTCAAGCCAATTTAAGTGAAAAAGTGATGGGTAACTAGATTGTCCTATCCCAGTCCTTTTCGGTTAAACTTTAATGCTACGTTTACACGCTGCGTAAATCCGAGCGTATTTTAAAATACGAGCGTATTTTATGCACGTATTTGGGCTTGAAAAGATCACTAGCAATACGGACGTTTTTTGAGAAATCGGTCCGTTTTGTATATAAATACGTCCGTATTGCTAGAAATCTTTTCAAGCTCAGATACGTGCATAAAGTACGCTCGAATTTTACGCAGTGCGTGTAAACCCACCATAAGACTTCGTAAAAATTGTCCGTTCGTTAGCACGATCACTCTCGTTCGCCTGGAATCTGGCCATAGCCGGAAATTCGGTAATAGTAAAAGTTCTTTCTGAAGTTGATTAGAAGTTCGATGTAGCAGTAAGAAAACATACTGAATATGTTTTTGAGCTTTATAGTCATACCGGACAAGTATTTCTTCCGAAATCCGGTCAAACTTGGAATTCGACAGAAGAAAATTTTGATTTGTGAAGTCCATTGCAGATTCGATCAGGGTAATAATGCATGCTTTCTTACCTGACAAGCATAGTTCGCTCGGAATGCGACCTTGGAAACCGAACAAATTTAGTATTTTTAACTTACGAAAGGGTGATCGGATCTTATTGAAACAATTGATATGCAGACAGACTCGTGTCTCAGACTTAAGCCCCGTCTCCATTACCGTAAACCGACCGTTTTACGGCCGACCGTTTGACCGTTACGGCAGTGAAGACGAGTCTTTCTCTACGGACGGCCGTAGCCGTAAAACGGCGGTACTGACCCCTCCGTAACCGTAAAACGGACGTAGTGGAGACTGCTTTTTTGTCACAGTCCCATGTAACTGTTTTTCAACTGTTTTTCAAGTCACATATAAACTGTTTTTTAAATTTCAACACAAGATTCACCTAATTGGGAGTAATGTAGACCACATTTTTGCGGTTACGGACCTAATGAAGACCACATTTTTGCGGCTACGGACCGTCCGTAAAACGGTCGGTTTACGGTAATGGAGACGGGGCTTTACCATTTTAAATCCGTTCGGATCCGGTGACATTGGGGGGAGTTGGAGGGGAGAACCGGACATCTTTGGAACGCTAAGAGTGGAGAGATCGTGAAGAAACTTGGTGGAAAGAACAAGCACAAGCCCTAGATACGTGATGGACATAACCGGACCGGATCCGCTCACTTTGGGGGACTGGGGGGGGGGGATCCGAATGTCTAGTGATCCCGCGAGTTCGGTACTTCCTGACGTGCTAGGCCGATGAAACTTGGCAGGCATGTCACGGACCCGAAGAGATTGACTTGAGAATAGTTGTTTCCCCCAACTGACCATTTGGGGGAGGGGGTTGGAGGGAGGGGGAATCCGGAAAAGTGAGGTATTTTTAACTTAAGAACGGGTGATCGGATCTTAAAACTTGATATATAGAAAGATCTCGTGTATGAGGTGTCACATTTTATATCCGGACTGGATCCGGGGACATTGGGGGGGTTGAAGGGGGGACCCGGAAATCTTGGGAAACGCTTTGAGTGGAGGGTTCGGGATGAAACTTGGTGGGAATAACAAACACAAGTCCTAGATAAGTCATTGATATAACCGGACCGGATCCGGGCACTGTGGGGGAGTGAGGGGCGGGGGTCCGGATTTCTAGTGATCCCGCGAGATTGGTACTTCCTGATGTGCTAGGTCAATTAAACTTGGCAGGCGTGTGAGGGACCCGAACAGGTTGACTTGAGTACAGTCGTTTCCTGGTCCGACCATCGGGGGGAGTGGAGAGATGGGAAATCCGGAATCTAGTGACATGAGCAACTTTTGAACATGTGTTCGGACTTCAATGATACTTGGCAAGTGGAACGGGCTATCGCCTCAGATGTTCCATGCCAAGTCCGGATTGGCTCCGATACTGGGGGGGGGTGGAGGGGGCACCGGAAAATGCTTAGAGTCGAGGGACTGGGATGGAACTTGGTGGTCAGAACAAGCGTAAGGTCTAGATATATAATTGACGGAGCCAGATCGTATTGGAGCTCTGTGGGGGAGTTGGAGGGGGTTTTCCGGAATTCCGGTGATCGCGAGTTAGAATGGTTCAAGATGTGCTAAGACGATGAAACTTTGCAGGCGTGTGAGGGTCCCGAACAGGTTGACTTGAGTACAGCATTTTCCTGGTCCGACCATCGGGGCGGGGGGGGGGGTGAAGGGATGGGAAATCTGGAATCTAGTGGCATGAACAGCTTTTGAACAGGTGATCGGATTTCGATCAGACTCGGCAAGTGGAACGAGCTAACGCCTCAGATGTTCCATGTCAAGTTCCGAATCGGACCCGATACTTCTGGGGGGGGATGGAGGGGGCACCGGAAAACGCTTAGAGTCGAACTGGGATGGAACTTGGTAAGGAGAACAAGCGTAAGGTCTAGATACGTAATTGCCGGAGCCAGATCATAATGGAGCTCTGGGGGGGGAGTTGGAGTTTTTTTTCGGAATTCCGGTGATCGAGAGTTAGAATAGTTCCAGATGTGGCAAGATGATGCAACTTTGCAGGCATATTAATGACCCGACCTAATTGACTAAATAACCCGACACGTGCCCTAGGGAAACTTCCGTTCCTGGTTCCGACTATTTTTTGGGGAGTGAGGGAAAAGGAATACGGAAATTGACTTCCGTAAGTTGGGAACGGGTTTTCCGATTCAAGTTAAACTTAATGTATGACAAAAACTGATGTCCTAGTCGTGCAAAACATGAGTTCGAACCACATGCGGCCACGGTTGGGGGAGTTGGAGGGGGGGGTCCAGAAACTTTAGACATGCCGAAAAAACAAACGGATGGACCGAATGGGATGCAAGTTGGACAGCACCGAGTTTATGCGGCCTAGATTTGTTATTTGGCGTCCAGACCGGATCCGGCTACGGTAGGGGGGGGGTGGAACCGGATATTTGCAGATAGGCTAGGCTCCAATTCCAGTCAAACTTGATGGACGGGAATAGGAGGTGTTAGAGATGCGGCTTTCATGTTTTCAAGTCGTATTCGGCCACAGTAGGGCCCAGGGAGTTGAAAGGGGAGTCCCGGAAATGCTGTGGCTCGCATAGGGGTCACACGTGTGCAGCGATTTCAATGAAACTTGGAAAGTAGAGAGAGCGTATGCCCTAGATGACTTATTTTAGGGTCGAAATCGGATCTGACCATGGTGGGGGGGGGGTACTGAATTTTTCAAAAAACGCTTCATATTCGAGGTGCTTTAGATTATCCATTCTTGATTCCGAACCAGATTCGGCCGAGGTAGCCGGGAGGGAGATACCGGAAATCGTCTGTAGTGGATGTTGGGCTGAAATTCAGAAGTTATGACAGTCATTTGCTCCAGAAGATCCGAGGCGATGCCGGAAATGCTCAGACTTGAGTGAAACTACATATCCTATTTCTAGGTCCGAACCGCATTTTTGGATGACGGGTGTATTCTTTTCTTCTTATTATTTTCTTTTGACGGGTATCTTTTTGTCGTGATTACGATTTTTGTGCGTAAAAAATACAGATACAAAATTAAAAATAGACAAAAGTAAAAATAAATTAGGCCGTACTTTTCAATAGTTTCACCTGAGTATTTTTTGTTCGAGCAAAATTGATGCGGATGTATTCTCGGTGTTCTCGTCGTTTTCTATCCCAGGAGTCCCCAGGAAGTTACTTCCTGTATTTTCGTGACTCCCCTCGACTCCCGAGGAGTCCCCGGGGGACGGCGAGATCGATTTTTTTTTGCTTTCTATATGGTGGACTAAGGTTGATTATATGGTATATTGAAGACATGTAAGTTCACGGTTTTCAGCACATTTGCATCCTTCTGAAGTGCCATATAGCGTGCCATATGTCTGTCCGTCGGTCCGCCTGTCTAACTTTTGCTAGTTTGGGCACTTTCAAATAAGCTAGGACGATGAAACTGGTCAGGCATGTAATGTACCCGACCCGATGCTCAATGAAGAAGTCTTTTCCCGACCATCCGTGTGTGAGTGGAGTGAGCATATCTCTCGAATGCCTGATCCGGTCCGGGTAGGACTTGAAAGCTGGCGAGAACTCCAGTCCTAGATATTCAATTTGTTTGTATGACCTGACCGACCATAGACAACCCTTAGCTGAAATACATTACCTATTCTTGCAAGTGTCATACGAGATTTCAGCTCATGATTTATTAAGGTATAGTTGTATTTACATTGCATAATATACAGCAGAGAGAACTGAAGATGGAAGAAATAGATGACAAATTTGATATTGCAATTGATTTTGTGCTTCGTTTGAAAAGCGCTAAGGACTGCAGGCAAAAATCGCAACTGTTGTAAAATTGATAGAGCTAACTTCGATGATTCGTCGGCGAGCCGCCGAAAAGTTGAAAATTCTTTTCCGAATAAAAATTCGGTGCGGCTTCCGGGACTACCATCTGTACAGCTGTGGTCATAGCTAGAGATGAATTGGTTTTCCTTGGATTCTCTCTTTCACCGAAAAGCTTTGTCTCTGTTATTTTCGCGAAGTTTTGCTCAGTCTCGGGAAATGTGCAGGAAAACCTTTTAAATTTATTTTTCAATCATTTAGTAAAAGTGCACGAAAGAAACAGCGGTCGGATCGTTCCATTGCTTCACGTCGGTTCCTTCCAGCCCTTCCAGCGGCAGTATTTTCAAAATGCCGAGTTCGGATACCTCTGTAGACGTGATAGTTATTGGAGGTGGGGTTGCTGGGCTCACAAGTGCCTACAGGATTCATAAGATATCGCCAGAAGCTAAGGTGCTGGTTCTGGAAGCTAATGGTAGGAGTTTAAGTAACATGTTTTCTTAATTCTTCAAGGCGTTTTTCCGTGACACAACTGTGGGCTGACTGTGGCGGCCACACTCACACACTTCTGAGTGTTTTTCGCGGAAACACAATTGTGTGCCACACAGTCCAGCCACAAGTTGAAACTCGCGGAAAGGCCGTTTTGTTTATTTTTTGGGCGGTAAATTCAAATGTCTGAATATATAAACAAAAATCATGTAAAAATCTCAGTAATAGGGTGGCCACAAAATCACCTGTGACGGAGTCCCCGTTTCCATTCATTTATATTTCTTGGTGCCCTTTGTACAGTTCTGAAATCAGTAATAAATCTAGCCTCCGAAGTAGAACATCGTTCGCTCGCTGAGCGTTTAGGCCACGCCTCCACATCTGGTAGTCAGCAGCGGGATTTTATTTCATTGTGAAATAAATTTCAGTGACTCGACAGTGGTCAGGCAGTGAAGTACTGTTAAGTGGAAGTGAAAAAACAAGGTATGTTTGGGTACGTTTTATCACTGTGTTAAGAGGCTTTCTAAAGGGCTAGTAGAAAGCTTTAGGCTACTAGTTCTGAGAAGCCGAAGTAAACGGTACCGAATCGAGTAGGTTCTCGTTTACGTATTATAGTCAGGATAGAATCGGTCTCGAATAAAAGCAACAAGACGGAATAAGCTTTCCGATGATAATTATTCGAGAAACCGAGGCATTCTAGACTATAAAAGTGGAAGACAGTAAGCGAGTTACAAGGAGCCAAGGTGTACAAGAAAGGGTTATACACCAGCAGCTAATCCAAGTCGGCAGATCGTTTCAAGCCGAGCCTGTCGAATACACCTCAGGTTCTCAAGTAATCGGGTCGCGTATAAACTGTCCAAAAATGACGGGAGCAGACGGAGTTTCCGCTCATGAAAAGCAAAACTCGGGGGAACTTGCGGATCTAGTCTCCCAGTTTAAAGAAATGATGAAAATGATGCACGATCAGAAAATTGCGGATGACTTAAGGCATGATAGGGAAAGACGCGAACTTCTAGATAAGCTCTCTAAGCCGAGGGAACCGTCTCTGCAAAAGATGGCGGAAAGTGATGACGTCGATTGTTTCATTACCGCTTTTGAGAATACGGCTTCTCTCTGCTCATGGGATGGTGCAAATAAAGCTCTGCGGTTGATTCCCCTTCTGTCGGGAAAAGCATTAGAAGCAATATCCTGTTTAAGCCCAGTTCAGTTGCGTGATTTTGCAGTAGTTAAGGCTGCTATCTTAAGAAAGTATAGTATTTCTCCCGAAACTTATCGTTCCAAGTTTCGAGAATTACGCATGTCCAGCGACACAACTTTTCAAGAGCACGCCGATAAGCTTGAACTTTATTGTCGGAAATGGTTACAAATTATCGAGAGTGATATAAGTAGCACATCGAACGCTTCCGCATTAAGGTTGAAAGCCGTAATAACTGAACTCGTGTTGGAACAGTTCGTTGAAAGTCTTACTTTTCCAGGTTTAAACGTATATTTACGTCAGCAAGCCCCGAAGTCCCTTTCCGAAGCTATCAATTTTTCTGAAAACTTCGCCGAAGCACAGAAGAAGAGCAAGATGGCTACACGTACTTCCAAGTCGGCAGACGAAGCGGGTTTCTCCGGAAAACGCCCAAGTAAGTACGACGGAAGTAAACGTGCGTGTTTTTCTTGTGGTTCCACAGAACACCTAGCTCGAGAGTGTAAGCAGGTAAAGCAGGACCAGAGACACGAAGTAAAGCCTAAAATGCATGTAAAGTCGAGTTACACGAAAAGCGCTTTGGCCATCGGAACAAAAGGTGTCTCGAAACGCCCACCTTTAGATGGAATTATTCTTCACGAATGTAAATCGCCTGTCATTAGTTCTGCAGTTACCGTTCGTGGTTGCGTTGACGGTAGGGCTACAGATATGTTAATCGACAGCGGAAGCGAAGTTACCATCGTAAGAAAGGACCTAGTTCCGGAAGTTGAGGTAATGACGGAATATTACCAGGTCGGTTGTGTGCATTCCGACGTAAAATTGCTACCAGCAGCGGTAGTAACGTTATCGTTTTTCGAAGGAAAATACGAAAGAAAAGAGAGAGTTAAAGTCGCGATCGCGGATAAGCTGTTTTTTCCGGTTATCGTGGGACGTGATTGTTTCATTTACAATTCCGTTACAGGGGCCAGATCTGAAAGCAGCGACGTAAGCACGTCATCAGATCGCGCAGATGCTTCGCCAGCGCTTTCCTGTTTTGTTTCGGAACAGAACGGTTTCGAAGACGATTTTTTCGAGGAGCCGGCGAAGTTGACTAAGAAACGTCGATCGGAAAGGCGCACTGACAAGTCTACTTTCTCGACACAAGCATGCGACTCAGATGCGACACGTACGGGAAGTCTACCCCATGAGCAAGCATCCGACCCAAGTCTGAGGTCTCCCTTCGAGAAGCTGAAAGAATTGGAAGCAGAGAACAAAGAGGTACGTTTTATTTTGAAAAACGAAATTCTTTTCAGAGTTATCAAAGACAAGCTTAAGAAAGTCGATAAGTTTCAGCTAGTCTTACCGAAATGTAGGCGACTAGAAGTACTACGTATCGCCCACAGCACACCGCTAGGTGGACACCTGGGGCGAACTAAGACCGTTGATCGAATTCTTAGGCACTTTTACTGGCCAGGAATCTACAGAGACGTAGCCCAGTACTGTAAGACGTGTTTTGAATGTCAGATTGTCGCGCGCGCAACTAGACGTGACAAAGTTCCGTTAGGTTCTTTTGACCCTGTAAGCAAGCCTTTCGAAAGAATTGGTTTAGATTTTGTAGGACCACTCACCCGAAGCAAAAAAGGAAACCAATGGTTGCTCGTAATCGTTGACTATTACAGTCGTTGGCCCGAGGCTTTTGCCTTACCGTCAAGCACAACAGATAAGGTCATTCAAGTCCTGAGCGATTACTTTTCTAGACATGGAAATCCTAAATTTCTCGTGAACGATCAAGGATCCAATTTGATTTCTAAGAAATTACGCGATTTCTTGTCAGAAAGGGGAGTAAAGCAGACAAGAACCTCTGTTTACCACCCTCAGTGTGACGGGTTGGCCGAAAAGATGAACTCCACGGTAATACAAATGTTAAAAAAGCTCGTCCTAGACCAACCTAAGAAATGGGATGAGATGCTTCCCTCGGTACTTTTTGCATACAGAGAATCGATTAACGAATCGACTGGTGTTTCCCCATTCGAAGCCCTGTATGGCGAAAATCCGAGAGGCGCGCTCGAAGTCCATAAAGAACGTCTCTTAGGTGGGGTTTTTGCAGAAGAGCGTGTAAATCAAGACCCGCAACTGAGTGACGGTTTGCCAAAGCCTAATTCCGCGAATTCTGTTTTACAGCTCAACGAATGCCTTAGCAGTGTACGCAAGCTGCTAGAACAGAACGATGCGAGGGCAAAGGAAAAGCAGAAGGCCCAGTACGACGCTAGTACCTCGCAGACCAAAAATTTGGAGCCTGGCGATCAAGCACTTGTACTTCTGCAGTCGCCTGGTGCAAAACTCGAACGGCGATGGCAAGGTCCTGTCGAAATTATCAAGAAAATAGGTGAGACAAATTTTCTTGTTTCGGGATATTTGGGGCGCAAGAAGCCAAAGGTTTTGCATGCCAACCTTTTGCGAAAGCTTTACCGCCCTAACCATTCGCTCTATTCTACTGTATTATCGCCACCAGACGCATTGGACAAAGAGTATCCGTTAAGGCTGGTCACTTTCGGAGCATCTGACGAAAACAGTTTGTCGAAAGTAGAAATCAGTACTAAGTTATCGGAAGACCAAAAGTGCGAGTTGTCTTGTCTACTTTCAGAATTTTCCGAAGTATTTAGCGAGCTTCCCGGAAAAACGAATCTTATCAAGCACCGTATCGATACGGGAGAAGCTAAGCCGATTAAAAGAGCCCCGTATCGCATTCCACAAAGCAGACAAGCGGCAGTAGAACAGGAAATAGAGCGAATGTTAGAGGCAGGGATTATTCAGCCTTCAAACAGCAAATGGGGTACACCTCTGGTAATCGTTCCTAAGCGTGACGGTTCGTTGAGGTTATGTTGCGATTATCGCCCACTGAATGCTGTTACTGAAAGCCCAGACCCCTTCCCTATGCCTCGTATAGACGAGTTAATCTGTAAAGTGGGAAATGCTCAATATTTGACCAAGTTCGATTTAGTTAAAGGGTATTTCCAAATCGAGATGGAAGACGACAGCGTGGAAAAGACAGCTTTCGTTTCTCATCACGGGCATTTTGAGTTTCTTCGCATGCCGTTTGGTTTGAGGGATGCGGGTGCCACTTTTCAGAAACTTATGAACCGAGTACTCGAGAAAGCTGAAAACCACGCTGGCGCCTATTACGATGATCTCATAGTTTTCAGCGTAGGTTGGAAAAATCACCTCAGAGATATTAGAGATATTTTGTCGCGATTACTAAGAGAAGGGTTAACAGCTAACCCCAAGAAATGTTACGTAGCTTTCCCACAAGTTGAGTACTTAGGATTTGTCGTCGGAAACGGCAAGATTCAAGTCACGTTGGAAAAAGCCCAAGCGATTCAAGATTATCCGAGGCCCAAAACTAAGAAAGACGTGAAAGCATTCTTGGGATTAGTTAGTTACTACCAAGCATTCATCGAGAACCGCGCAAAATTAGCAAAACCTCTTGTTCAGCTCACTTTAAAAACGCAGCCAACGTTAGTAGAATGGAGTGACGTTTGCCAGAGATCATTTGACGCGCTTAAAGGACAACTGACGAGTGACAAAGTCATGCGATGTCCAGACTTTAATCGCGAAATCATTATCCAAGTCGACGCCTCTGCTGACGGCATTGGTGCAGTAGCGTCCCAGATTTTTGACGATGGTGAGCGTCCCTTCATGTTCCTAAGCCGCAGCCTTACGCAGGCGGAACAGAGCTATTCCGCGATTGATCGGGAATGCTTGGCAATCGTCTGGGCCGTGAAGAAGCTTTACTTTTACGTCGAAGGTCGGCCTTTCGAGGTTCAGACAGACCATGAGCCCCTTAAGTATCTCGCAAGCATGAAAAACAGTAATCCACGACTCATGAGATGGGCCATGATCTTGCAAAGTTTCTCAATCAAGTTTACCGCGAGATCTGGCATTTCAAACGGAAATGCCGATAGCTTATCCCGTGGTACATAAATCCAGAGAAACTCCTGTAAATATGAATGTACATATAAGTTGTTGTTTTTTCTAGATGATCGAACGCAAGGAAAGGCGATGTCAGCCATCGTTCATTTCGAAAGCCTCCTCCCATTTCCGCAAGAAGAAAGCGAGAAGAAATACGAACTTGAGGTCAAAAGAGACCAAAAGATCAAAAGCCTTACGCAAGCCGTAAAGGTCAAGCCGCGGCAAGATTTAAGCATTTTGAAGTTTGGACCATACGTATTCAGGCTATGGAGGATCAACACCGAGATCGCCCTGATCCTGCCAGCCCCATTTAGAAGCAGAGCCGTGATGGCCGCCCACCACAGTCCGAGGAGTCCAGCCGACCAACATGCTTCGCTCCCAGTGACCATTTGCCGCCTGCGCCGCCATTTCTACTGGCCTGGGTTAGCGGATGACGCAGAACTGCTAGTCCGAGCCTGCGTTTCATGCCAGAATAAAGAGTGAACTTAGGATAGGTTTTATCTAAGGAAAGGGTGATGTGACGGAGTCCCCGTTTCCATTCATTTATATTTCTTGGTGCCCTTTGTACAGTTCTGAAATCAGTAATAAATCTAGCCTCCGAAGTAGAACATCGTTCGCTCGCTGAGCGTTTAGGCCACGCCTCCACATCACCTAGTGGCAAAAATTGGCTATTTTTTTGTAATGATTGCAGGCATTGCTGTGAATTTTCCTGATCAGTTTTACCTATCTAAAACATCTTCAAAAAATATTTTGAAAATACCATTGCATTCAGGACTAAATTGTCTGTTATGTAAGGCCATCAGTAAGATGTCCTAGCTATTTAATATTATTTCTTAATATTCAATGTAAATTTAGATGTAGAAAAAAGTTGCTGAACTTGCCTACAAAAATTTGTTGATACTAAGGAGGAAAAGTCAGCAGCCTATAGCAGCAATAGGTCTATTGGACTATAACCTTAATGATCTTATTCATATTTTCTCATCTAACTCACTTGCTGGGGCTCCCCATGCACTCAAAACCAGCTCAAAACACCCAGTTTCATAGAATTTCATTGAAGCACATAGTTCCAAGCTGGTCACTAGATGGACAAAACCCTAAAGTCAATGGATGAACATAGGCATTTCCTTATGTAAAATACTGTTTTCTAAAGAAGATTTAAGATGCTTAGAGGCAAGATAGAGAGGTGATTTTGGCCTCAAATCAAAGCTAAAAGATAGGAGAATCACATTCTGATCTTCAACAGCTCAGGTTTGATTAAAAAATAATTTACTGGCTACCCGAGCAGAACTCCAGGCTTTCTTACCTACCATTCATTGCACAAAGGATCTTCAGTTTTATTTCCACACACTTGAGAAAGCTTTTAATTTTGTTGTTTTGACGTTAATTTGCCGTCAAATTTGAATTTCCCGCCAAAATCGAGCCACAAAGTCGACATTCACCTCGGCAGTTGTTTGTCGTTTTTGAGCCACAAAGCGAGCCACTAATTACCTTAATTACCTTAATGGCTTAATAAAATCTTGTTGGTCGCGGAAACACACTTGTGGGCTGCACAGACGTCCGCGGAAACACTCTTTTCGAGCCACAATCGACCCACAAACTGTTTGTGGGAGCACGGAAAAACGCCTGTAGTGTGGTAGTTTGGCAATGTAGAGTACAGTAGCAGTAGAGCCAGAGGTATGCTTATGTGAACGTTTGTTGACTTCGGACTTTGCCATTTTCATGCACTTGCTGTGTCCTGGCTGTGTCTAAAGCTAACTACCAGTTAGGCGAAGTAGGTAAGAAGGGCAGCTGAAAACACCTGCACAGGTATTTTGGATCTTCAGTCTACCATTTAGCCAAAAACTGCAGTGTTTAGATTAAACTAACTGTTCACAGCTAACTGTTGTGTCCAGGGGGGGGGGGGGGGGGCGCCTACACCCAAGTTGAGCTGAAACAGGGCTACTTATTGTAATTATTAGTTTGTAATGTGTTCATTAGATCAGTCAAACCTGTAGATACAGTGTTTTTGTTGTTTTTTGCTTTGAAAGTGTTGTATACGGACTGGGACCCCTCTACAAAATCAGGGGTACACAAACGTATGAGCACCATGCCCATTTGCATGCCCCGCCACAGGAGAATGGCATGGGTACTAGAATCCGGATAGACAAGTTTCAGAGTGAGTTAGAGGGTCTCATTCCTTGAATGTGTATTGTTATGATTAGAATTTGGTATTAAATAGACGTAGTTAAATGAATGAAGATTGCAGCCGATTGTTTCTTTAAAAATACAAACTATAAACTTAGAAACTTTTTTACTAGGACGCCTTGGTGGACGCACCTTAACAGAAGACATCCAACTGCCAGATGGAACCAAAGAACCCTTTGACCTAGGAGGACAGTGGGTATCCTGTACTCAGTACCATGTGATAAACATGCTGAAAGAGCTAAACATAGAAACTTATCCCCAAAATGTCAAAGGGAAGAAAGTTATGCAAGTGGGGAAGGAGGGTAAGATCCGAACGTACACAAATGATATTCCGAGTCTTGGATCTGTTTTTGGATTGGTGGAGCTGCAGCTGTTTATCAACAAGGTAGGTTAAAGTGCCTAGCTTAGCCAGAAGGAACATAGAGACAGATGTGGTATTTGTGAATTGTATCTGCAACCAATAGTACAAATAGCTCAGTCAATGAGGATGCGTTTCAGCGTCCTATCAGTAGTTAATAAGAGCTACCATTGTCATTCCGTTGCGATACGGTACGTACTTATTAAGAAAATTTGTACAACCTGCTATTTGTTACTACTGGTAGCTTTTTACCTACCATGTTCAAGTGCATAGTAGGTAGTGGTAGTATGGAAAGTCTGAGCTGGAGATTTTGATTCTGAAAAATAACAAGAGCTGTAAGCTCATATGGCACTTGCAAGGGTTGAGATGTATTATTTGATCAGAAGTAATTTTCGACTGTGCGGTTCAGATGCGCACTTTAAGGGAGCTAGAGAAAAAGTATTTTTATCGTTGAACTTGGCTGTAATGATGCGCACTTTAAAGGCACTAGAAATTCATCTGTAAGGAAGACCCTTGAGGCAAAAACGATAGCAGGCTCTTAGGGATCATTGATATAGACGTATGATCAAAAGTATTTTTTTTTTCACTAATGCGGGTAAAATGCGCACTTTAAGGGTGCAAGAAATTATTTTTTTTTGCAAAACCCTTGTGGGACAACTGATCATGGGTTGAGATGTATCGTTTGATAAAAAGTACTTTTCGACCTTGCGGTTAAGATGCACACTTTAAGGGAGCTAGAACTTCATTTGTAAGCAAAACCCTTGAGGCAAAAATGATCATGAGCTGATGGGGATCATGGAAATGCATATTTTGCTTAAAAGTATTTTTCTTAATTTGCAGTCATGATTGGTACTTTAAGGAATGGTCGGATTTGAAAAGTGGCGATTTCTAAGCCAATCTTGTCGAATTTCTAATATTCCAGCCAAATTTCATCGTCCTAGCACATCTGGAAGTACCTTAACTCGCGATCACCGGAATTCCGGACCCGCCCCTCAAACTCCCCCCACAGTCGCCGGAGCCAATCCGGTTCGGATTTGGACTTTTTTGTTATTCCCACAAAGTTCCATCCCGATCTCTCCAGTCCAATCCGGTCACGTATTCCCCCCCCCAATTGTTGTCGGATCCGGTCCGGACATGAAAAAGATCACCACAGGCACGCCCTCTGTTCAGTTATTAAATTTCACTCGAATCCGATCACCCGTTCCAAAGTTATGCATGGCTAAATATTCCGGATTCCCCCTCCCTCCGATCCCCCCACGACTATCGGATCGTGTGAAATTTTATTTACAAGTCAGTTTGATCGGGTCCCTGATACGCCTCCCAAGTTTCGTCGTAAAAATCCCAAAAACTGTCATCACCAGAATTCCGGGAAACTCCCCTCCACCTCCCCCCCCCCAAGTGTCCGGGTCCAGTCCAAACGTGTAAACGATTTATCTGGAGCAGATTCTTGTTCTTCCCAGCAAGTTTTACTCCGATCCCTCCATTATAACCGTTTCTCGAGATTTCCGGTCTTCCCCCACCCGAACTCCCCCATAGCTGTCGAATCCGGTTCGGACTTCAAATGGAACATCAGAGATATGTCATTCATTCAGGTATTAAGTTTCGTCCCAATCCGATCACCCGTTCGAAAGTTACACCAACACTCAATTTTCCATATTCCCCCGCACTGCACCACATATACAAACCCCTTTGACCCTCGAATGCACTAGCTCTTTCCGATGTTAACAGAGTGATCCGATGCAAAGAGTGACGTCACGCCGCGCGCAGACCTACTAGTGCGAAGAAAGGGGTAGGGGTTTTACAAAAACTACTAAATTCTCAGGATTCCCCCGCCCTCTACTCCTTCCACGGTGGTCGGATCGGGGAAGTGACTATTTGCAAGTTAGTTTGGTGGGGTCCCTGATATACCTGCCAAGTTTCATCGTCCTAGCACATCTGCAAGTACTCTAACTCGCGATCACCGGACCGACCGACCGACCGACCGACCGACAGACCGACCGACGGAAAAGTGATCGGTATATGGCACTTGAGCGAAGCTGCAAGTGCCATAAAAAGCTGAGATGACGTGAAAACACAGGAAAAGTTGATAGTTGGGAGCAGGTCCGTATCCAGGAATTTATTTGGGGGGGGGGGGTTGCCCGCGGGTCGGACCAAAAAGTACAAAAAAGACATAGATCAGAGGGGAAAGCCTATAAAAAAACGATTATTTTTGAATGTTTCGGGATGGGGGGTGAACCCCCTACCCCCCCCCCCCCGGATACAGCCCTGGTTGGGAACGTAAAAGCGGTATCTATCTGCTTGACTAGGCTAACCAGTTTTAGCAAAAACATTGGGATAGCCCTAAAAAAAACTTCTCAGATCAAATTTTTCGTCTATAAAAGCAAGAACAAATAAGAGCAAGAACTTCCGTGTCTCGTCCAACCACCGATCATAAATGTTCCGACAAAAATGAGCGGAGGTGGAGCCAATACAGAGCCTTCTTGGTCGCCCGTGTATACTCGTTGGTCTCCGCCGTTATTTGCGAAGAAAACAACGTAGCCACTAGCGAGGCGGATGTTCTGGCCTGTTCACACGGGAAGGAAACAGCGTTGATTTTTATCACTAGACGCTGGGTGTCTGATTACTGATGCGAAAAATAAAAGCAAAAAGTAGTAGTGTAATCAAGGCTTGCGAGGATTACTGAAATTACAGAAAAGGTATGGAATAGCATGGAATTGTCAAAATAATGCCAGTAGGTGAGTGTATATTTTGTATTTTTTCCTAGAAAAATAATGGTACACATTTCGATTTAGTAAGTTCGATTACATTTAATTTCGACTAAGTAGTGAACTGAAAGACGAAAGTTCACTTCAACCTGGGCTATTCCAGTCTGAAGCGCACTTTTGTCGTTTAGATCACTACTTATAAATAATTCCATGTCAACGGCGTATTTTCCCATCAAATACAATCTTTGGTTTTCGAACTGTGGCCCTGCCATGTGGGTCCTAGTTTGTCTAGGACCCACATAGGAGTCCTAGTTTTTATGGCACTTGCAGCTTCGTTCCAAGTGCCATATACCGATCACTTTTCCGTCGGTCGGTCTGTCGGTCGGTCGGTCCGGTGATCGCGAGTTAGGGTACTTGAAGATGTGCTAGGACGATGAAACTTGGCAGGCATATCAGGGACCCGACCAAACTAACTTGCAAATAATCACTTCCCCGATCCGACCACCGTGGAGGGAGTAGAGGGCGGGGGAATCCGGAAAATTTAGTAGTTTTTGTAAAACCCCTACCCCTTTCTTTACACTAGTAGGTCTGCGCGCGGCGTGACGTCACTCTTTGCATCGGATCACTGTGTTAACGTTGGAAAGAGCTAGTGCATTCGAGGGTCAAAGGGGTTTGTATCTGTGGTGCAGTGCGGGTAAAACAATGTGTTTTACTTCATTCTGTTAGGTTTTACTGTTATCGGCTTCTGCCTAAACCGTAGCCGCTCCACTGAGTGGCCTGAAAGGAAGGGCTCTTCCTTTCAGCTCACTTATTGGATCCAGGAGTCTTTCGACTTGGTAGCGTCTAATCGAAGGCTTGGATTTGTTCGTACTGTTCTCGCTAAGTTCAGGTTCAGGACACGTTTATTTCACTCTACTCACTCTTGTTTTGTTCCTTCGAAGCTTCACCACTCTCTGCCGTAAATATTACTAAAGAAGTCCCGACTATAACTCCTTCTGACGTCAATCCACCTTGCTCTCCTTTCACTGATCTCCCAGTGGTTCTCCCGTTCTAACCACAAGCTTTTCTCCGGAGTTCTATGCTTTACATTAGACTTGGACATGAGTTTGGAAACCATATTTCCTTTTAAATCTCGGCTAGGTTTAAAAGGCTCGTGACAATTTCCCTTTTAATTCTGACTTGGAATTAAAAGGTAAACCAGATAAAGATTGTAAAGATAAAGATATGAAAACCCTTCGTAACACGGGGGAATATGGAAAGTTGAGTGTTGTGTAACTTTCGAACGGGTGATCGGAATGGGACGAAACTTAATATCTGAATGAATGACATATCTCTGATGTTCCATTTGAAGTCCGAACCGGATTTGACAGCTATGGGGGAATTGGGGTGGGGGAAGACCGGAAATCTCGAGAAACGGTTATAATGGAGGGATCGGAGTAAAACTTGCTGGGAAGAAGAAGAATCTGCTCCAGATAATTTGTTTACACGTTTGGACTGGACCCGGACACTTGGGGGGGGGGGGGAGGTGGAGGGGAGTTTCACGGAATTCTGGTGATGACAGTTTTTGGGATTTTCACGACGAAACTTGGGAGGCATATCAGGGACCCGATCAAACTGACTTGTAAATAAAAATTCACTCGATCCGATAGTCGTGGGGGGATCGGAGGGAGGGGGAATCCGGAATATTTAGCCATGCGTAACTTTGGAACGGGTGATCGGATTCGAGTGAAATTTAATAACTGAACAGAGGGCGTGCCTGTGGTGATCTTTTTCATGTCCGGACCGGATCCGACAACAATTGGGGGGGGGGGGGGGGAATACGTGACCGGATTGGACTGGAGAGATCGGGATGGAACTTTGTGGGAATAACAAACAAGTCCAAACTGAACCTGATTGGCTCCGGCGACTGTGGGGGGAGTTTGAGGGGCGGGTCCGGAATTCCGGTGATCGCGAGTTAAGGTACTTCCAGATGTGCTAGGACGATGAAATTTGGCTGGAATATTAGAAATTCGACAAGATTGGCTTAGAAATCGCCACTTTTCAAATCCGACCAATCCGACCATTCCCTAAAGACCAATCATGACCGCAAATTAAGAAAAATACTTTTAAGCAAAATATGCATTTCCATGATCCCCATGAGCTCATGATCATTTTTGCCTCAAGGGTTTTGCTTACAAATGAAGTTCTAGCTCCCTTAAAGTGTGCATCTTAACCGCAAGGTCGAAAAGTACTTTATCAAACGATACATCTCAACCCATGATCAGTTGTCCCACAAGGGTTTTGCAAAAAAAATAATTTCTTGCATAATTTCTTTCAGTGCGCAAATTAGTGGAAAAAAAAAATACTTCTGATCCTACGTATATATCAATGATCCCTAAGAGCCTGCTATCGTTTTTGCCTCAAGGGTTTTGCTAACAGATGAATTTCTAGTGCGGTGCCTTTAAAGTGCGCATCATTACAGCCAAGCTCCCTTAAAGTGTGCATCTTAACCGCACAGTCGAAAATTACTTTTGATCAAATAATACGTCTCAACCCTTGCAAGTGCCATATGAGCTTACAGCTCTTGTTTATATTTAATTCAAAACCGTTTCTGATTGGTTTGTTACAGTAGAAGCCTATTGTATAATGTTCCATCTGCGTAATTGTTCATTTCCGTTCAGCCTACTAAATCTGAAACACGTCCTTTTTGATAGAATCTGCATGTTTTCGTCTGATATTCTCAGATGAGAGCAAATATCTGGAATGAAATTTATCTCTTCTTATTACTGATCTTGATACCTTGATACCACTTAGTAGAATTGACCCCGAAAAGATAGAATTTACGTTATTATATATATATACAGTTTGTAGTACTTTTAACCAAATTACCAGAGGCTTTTACACATTCGTTTTATCTGCTTTGTTTCGAATGCCAGTTTCCTTATATTTGGATATATTCTTGTTTCTGAATTTTCTTGTCAACCCCCAAAAGCTTGTCTGAATCAATGAGCCGACAACCGCTGTTTCCTTCCGCGTCCAGTCCAGTGTGAACATGCTTATCACTTCTGCCTTCATTCGATTTTTCTTCCTCGGTGGTTTACTGCGTTACACCTTCTCTGTAGAGGTAACGACTTTAGATGTCCCGGGTAAGCTCCACCTCCGCTCACTCGGGTCGGATATTCGCCATATTTTAGTCGACTACGCACGATAGCATCAGCGAAATGGGGAGACGAAAGTTCTTGCTTTTATTTGTTCTTGATAAAAGTAACGTCCGCTCTTTACAGATCCTCTGTGGCCTAGAAAATATTAAAGTTACGCAAAACCGCATCGCTAAACAAGTGTGGATCCTTGGATTGTTGTCATGTATTATTTTAGGTTGAATCTCTTGCAAAGAAAGTACCCATTGAAGACCCTTACTCATGTCCGGCAGCCAGGGACTTGGACAGCATGACCCTTGAGACGTATGTGAACAAATATCTAAGGGTCCAGGCAGCTAGGGATACCATCGAAGCAGCTTGTCGTGCCTGTCTTGGTAAGTTTGATTTACTTTATTTTTCTTTTGTCTTTAGGTAGCCTATCTTGGCAGATACATTATTTATATATTTTTTCCCTTTACACAAAGTTCAACTGAAAAGCCTGAAAAGCCTTAACTGAAACTTATTTTTGTATCATTTAACTGAATACACTGCATTATTTGGATAGTGTTAAGGGATTTTTTTTCACAATTTGTTCTAGTAGACGTCCAGAATATCTACGTCCGTCCTCACAAGGCAAATTCTACTATGACGTGGAAAATTTGAATCTCAGTACAAACGGGGCTTTTCAGTGTTCCCATCTTCCGGAAGGTGGCTCACTGCGTGAACACGTATTTTTCGTAAATCGTTTTCGTCAAGCATACAACACAGGTACAAGCGCATAGAGGTGCCACAATTCCGACAGGGAAATTCCACTATATGAAAACTGATTATTCGTGAATTTTATGGAACAAAACTTGACTAAAAAATGAGTTAGGCTGCTATATGCGGTGAGGCTGAGGATTGGCACAGCAGCTTGGTCGACATAATGTAATTTTAGTATATGTATTGTGGACGTAAAATGATATAGTCGGTTTACCGCTTTTTCAAGAGTTTTAATGAATAAATTGAATTGAGGATATTTATTTACTTAGGGCAATATGTTGTAAAGATGTGTCCGAAAGCATGTATCGTGAAATCAGGAGTCTTTTTTTGTACCGGGGGGGGGGGGGGGGGAAGGTAAAAAATATTGTGGGCGTTGGGGTTAAGACGTTTTCGGGACTGGAATACCGGGAGGGGGATGATACCTATCCATAAACTCCAGCAAAGCTCGACCTTATCTGATTTTACAGGGTGTTGGTTAAAAAAATAAGTAATAATAAGTACAGTACGTTAATAAATTAGTTCGTGCAGAAGTACGCTTAACATCCTGCATTCTCAGCATTTGAAACATTTATGCCCCACTATCAGTTTGTTATCTGTCTGTTTTGGCGGAGCTAGTGGCGTCCCAGATCAGACGAACAAATAAAAGATGTGCAGTGCTTACAGTAAGATAGATAGATAAGACATTTATTAAAGCCCTTAGACCATGAACAACAAGACCAAAGGTTCCGATGGGATCCCAAAAATTCAATGTTTGATCCCTGGTTTGATCCAGACAATTAGGTTTTTGTCTTCGCCAGATCCGGTCTTCGCCAGACTCCTTGAAAATTTTTACTCTTAAAATTTAGAAACAGATTAAGGCCAAATAGCTAATCATCTAAGAAAACCAAGTTCAGATATGAATTCATGATGTGTGTTTACCCCTGAAAGCCGATCGAAACGATCCTGCCTTACTTCTGCGAATTTTCCGGTTTCAGCGAAATTCCGGAACTACTTGTCCGGCGAAAAAATAAAGCTCAAAAACGAATTCAGCGTATCTCCTTACCCCTATATCCAACATCTAATCAACTTCAAATAAAAAAATAACTTATTACAAATTTTCCGGTATCAGCCCGGATTCCGGACGAACTGTATTATTTCCGGCTAAAAAATGATTGTCATATACGGATTCAGCATCTCTTCTTACCCCCAAAACTGACATCTAATCAACTACAAATACAACTTATGCTTTTAACAAATTTTCCGGTTTGGGGCCGGATTCCAGGCGAAGTACTTGTCCGGGTAGAAAATGATTGCCACATATGGGTTCAGCACGTCTTCTTACCCCTACGTCGAACATCTAATCAACTTCAAATAAAAGTTTTACTTACTTGTCCTTCGCTAAAATGGTTTTCATATTCGTGTTCAGCATGTCTTCTTACCCCATAATCTCATTAGCTGTTTAAAAATATTTTGGGACATCCCGCAACCACCTACTCTTTTCCCTCATACCAACCCCTTCGACCTTCGATTACACTAGCTCTGTCCGACATTCATAGATTACCCACTCTGCGTGTGGGTGACGCGCAGAGCTATACTAGTCTGAAGAATAGAGTAGGGCCGAAAATTGGCCGACGAATTTTGTGTCCGGTTTTTGCCGGATTCCGGGTGAACTACTTGTCCGGTGAGAAAATAACTTTCATATTCGGATTCAGCATGTCTCCCTACCCCTAAGTCAATTATCTCAATAGCTTTCAAAAAATATTTGTTTTGCCCCTTAATTTGAAACGCCTCCCCCACCCTCAGATATAGGGTTACAGAGCCCATCTTCGAACTTGACTTGTACTTTGACGCACATTTCCGCGTGTTTTTGAAGTTTAGGGATTCAGTGTTGTTTGCTCATATCTTGCCTAGCTTAGGAAAAAATAAATCCTTCCGATTCCTATCGTGCTGTCAGCAAAAGTGGTTTTCCTGAAGTTCGTCAAAAGTACCGAACCTGCCCCACCCCTGTCCACGTTCGGCATACATTGGTCCAGGTTCGGCATATCAGTATTTCGGTACTAGGACCAATGGCGAACCATCGCTCAAGTGGTCTTATAATGTCTAATATTGTGAAACTGAAGTTTGTACTTTGGAAAAGTAAAAAAAGGATGTCTGACACTTCTGAAATAATTGTAAAGGCTAGTCTTACAAAAATTATTTTATTACACTGTATCCAAACGAAAAACAAACTACGGTATTTATTTTTTTAACCTAGGACCTGCAAATATTATGTAGCCGATGCACATTACTGTAATACTACTCCAGCACGTGGGGCCCACGTTAGGCAGGGGACGATTGCATGCCGAATGAAGGCCTGGGTTAGGGGCCGAACCTGGGATTCTCGCCACCTTTCGGGAAAATATAATTTCAGACGGAAATAAAAGATGCCCTTGATCTCAACAACGGAACACACCAGGTCAAGCCTACCCGAAATCGGCACAGTTAACAGTTTTTTCTTCTGCAAATATTTTATGCCGACTTTTCAACTTTTTGTGGATCCCAAAAATTTCAATGTATCGGCTTAAAACAACTTGTCGCAACACAAACTTCAAAATTGAACAGAGAGCATCGTAGTCACAATCAAAATATCCGGAACAACTGAGACAACGTCCCAGCCATACTTTCAGAATTTTTCGAAAGATGGCTGGCCTTTAAAATAAAAAAGACGAACCTGGGCCCTGCCGATCGTGGCCCCTTCTCCCCTACCCTAACCTAACTCGAAAAAGTGTGACAAAAACTACTCAGTTTTCAGGATTACCCCGCCCTCCGCTCTCCCCCAGATGGTCGGATCGGGAAACTGATTATATCCAGGTTAGTTTTGTCGGGTCCCTCGTACGCCTGCCAAGTTTCATCGTCCTAGCACATCTGGAAGTACCCGAAATCGGCTGCAAGTGCCATAAAAATCAGATCAGAAAATAACGGTCGTCTTGTGTTTAGGAACTGACATGGCTCGAGTATCTGTCCTGTTCTTCCTAGCTTATGCCAATGCCGCGGGTGGAGTCATGCGGCTCTTCATGGCAACTGAAGGGGACGCACAGGAAATGCGCGTAAAGGTACGATCTCTTGTCCTGGTTCACACAGACCTACTCGATAGAATACTGCTAGATTTTCTAGAGGAGACTTGACTGAGCCGTTCAAATTGATTAGCGTTATGACACCTTTGAAGTGACCGATTTAATAAAATTCAGCGTTAACCGTCATCATAGGGGGTAGGCCTACGCGTTCAAGCTTGAAAAACCACGATTCCACAAGGACATATATAAGTGGAGTTTTGTCCTTGGAACAGCCTTACCGAAGATGCGGCTAATGCTGGATTGCAGTTTGTGTAACAGATAAGATGTTTAATATGCTCATTAAGATTACTTCCAATTTCTCAGAGTTATTTAATTCAACTCTTCCCCTAGTTCGTCGTGTTTCCTACTTTTCGTTCGAGTTTTTTCTCTGAAGTTTTTGCGAGATTTTTTTCCGGAAACAAAACGCAAAGTTTCGAGCGCAAACCGTTGATGGTTCGTATAGCGCAGATCCAGATCTCCTGAAACTCTGCGCTGGGAAGCTGGGTGGACTTTAGGCTTGCTTGTAGGGAAACGCCACTGTCCCTCGCCCAGAACCAAACTGTTGACTCCACCGAGACTTGAACCAGCGATCCTTCGCTTGCGAGTTCAGCGTGCTAACCATTCGGCCAGGACATACAAAATATGGCAACACTTTCCGAGAATGCTGCATCGCTTTCTGGAGCACAACAAGAGCTACGAGCTCATATGGCACTTGTTACGAGTAGGTGCTACAAGATGAGAACGTCGCAAAATACCCCCTTCAGCCCCCCTAGGTTCGGACCTAGAAATAGGATATCTAGTTTCACTCGAGTATGAGCATTTCCGGCATCGCCTCGGATCATCTAGGGCAAATGAGTTTTCTATTTTCCAAGTGTAGAAACACTCGTTTGATGACCAAATGCCGACAATTTAGTTTCAAAGTCGAAAGTTTCATACTGTCCAATGTTAAGTTATTTTGTTATGCTCCTCTGATGATGGTTTAGAAAAATCCGTTTCGTCGGGTAGGCTGCAACACCTCTACACATGCAGCGCCGTAACACGTATGATAGGACTTTCCCTAATCCACAGGGAAGGCCTTAAATCAATTAAATCTTAAGTCTTAAATCAGTATTTATTTTGAGCCATTACACATCACATATTACACTAAAACAGGACTATCCTTAACTACATATATACAATCATTTCATCCATTCGGTGGCTCGGGGCAAAAACACAGTGGACGGAAAAGCCGGTGAAAATGGCCGGAACGGCACTCTGCATTCTCGCAAATTGCCTTTAAAAGTGGGTTTTCGGAGACTTATAACCTTGCAACAAAACTAACTATCGCTTTCTGTCTCATAACATCAAAAGATTCAGTTTCATTTTCTAAGAACATTTGACGAGCAGAGTAACGTCGATTATACGGAACGAAAAGACGAAATGTATTGTTAAAACAAACTTTTAATTTACGCATTGTCGTCTCAAGATAGTTATAAAAAAGTGGGAGACAATATAGTTGCGTGCAATAAGTCTTAAATAAAAGAATTCTCACCGACACAGTACACAATTTAAAATTACGAATTAAGTGGTTCGAACGCGCGCACAGACCCCGATACTGACTCGAAATTGCTGAATCGTCATACAGACCATCGTCTAAAAACAACCTAAACAACTAACAAGAGCTGTAAGCTCATATGGCACTTGCAAGGTTGAGATGTATTATTTGATCAAAAGTAATTTTCGACTGTGCGGTTGAGATGCGCACTTTAAGGGAGCTAGAGAAAAAGTATATTATCGTTGAACTTGGCTGTAATGATGCGCACTTTAAAGGAACTAGAAATTCATCTGTAAGGAAGACCCTTGAGGCAAAAACGATAGCAGGCTCTTAGGGATCATTGATATATACGTATGATCAGAAGTATTTTTTCCCCCACTAATTTGCGCACTTTAAGGGTGCAAGAAATTATTTTTTTTGCAAAACACTTGTGGGACAACTGATCATGGGTTGAGATGTATCGTTTGATAAAAAGTACTTTTCGACCTTGCGGTTAAGATGCACACTTTAAGGGAGCTAGAACATCATTTGTAAGCAAAACCCTTGAGGCAAAAATGATCATGAGCTCATGGGGATCATGGATATGCATATTTTGCTTAAAAGTATTTTTCTTAATTTGCGGTCATGATTGGTACTTTAGGGAATGGTCGGATTTGAAAAGTGGCGATTTCTAAGCCAATCTTGTCGAATTTCTAATATTCCAGCCAAATTTCATCGTCCTAGCACATCTGGAAGTACCTTAACTCGCGATCACCGGAATTCCGGACCCGCCCCTCAAACTCCCCCCACAGTCGCCGGAGCCAATCCGGTTCAGTTTGGACTTGTTTGTTATTCCCGCAAAGTTCCATCCCGATCTCTCCAGTCCAATCCGGTCACGTATTCCCCCCCCCCCAATTGTTGTCGGATCCGGTCCGGACATGAAAAAGATCACCACAGGCACGCCCTCTGTTCAGTTATTCAATTTCACTCGAATCCGATCACCCGTTCCAAAAGTAACGCATGGCTAAATATTCCGGATTCCCCCTCCCTCCGATCCCCCAACGACTATCGGATCGAGGGAATTTTTATTTACAAGTCAGTTTGATCGGGTCCCTGATACGCCTCCCAAGTTTCGTCGTGAATTCCGTGATACTCCCCTCCACCTCCCCCCCCCCAAGGGTCCGGGTCCAGTCCAAACGTGTAAACGAATTATCTGGAGCAGATTCTTGTTCTTCCCAGCAAGTTTTACTCCGATCCCTCCATTATAACCGTTTCTCGAGATTTCCGGTCTTCCCCCACCCCAATTCCCCCATAGCTGTCGAATCCGGTTCGGACTTCAAATGGAACATCAGAGATATGTCATTCATCCAGGTATTAAGTTTCGTCCCAATCCGATCACCCGTTCGAAAGTTACACAACACTCAATTTTCCATATTCCCCCGCACTGCACAACAGATACAAACCCCTTTGACCCTCGAATGCACTAGCTCTTTCCAATGTTAACAGAGTGATGCGATGCAAAGAGTGACGTCACGCCGCGCGCAGACCTACTAGTGTAAAGAAAGGGGTAGGGGTTTTACAAAAACTACTAAATTTTCCGGATTCCCCCGCCCTCTACTCCCTCCACGGAGGTCGGATCGGGGAAGTGATTATTTGCAAGTTGGTTTGGTCGGGTCCCCGATATGCCTGCCAAGTTTCATCGTCTTAGCACATCTGCAAGTACCCTAACTCGCGATCACCGGACCGACCGACCGACCGACAGACCGACAGACCGACAGACAGATTCGACCGACGGAAAAGTGATCGGTATATGGCACTTGAGCGAAGCTGCAAGTGCCATAAAAACAAGTACTCAACTTTATGTACCCTCTTCAAAGCAAAATCATCAAGTCGAATAGCCGGAAATATCAGGGATTTAAAATGTTTCGGGATAAAAATCATGTATTTGCACTTCGCAGAATTAAAATTAATGTCGTGCGACTCTGCATAATTTGCGCATGAACTTCAGTTGTTAAAAAAAAGCATGCGAAGCTCGCGAAGTGTGAAAAAAAAAAAAAAGTAAAGCAGACTAAAGTCTTTTATTTTTAGGGTGGGACTCAGCAGATTGCAAAAATCCTTGCATCACGGCTTGGAGAAGAAAATGTTCTTTTGAACCAACCGGTGACGTCGATTTCACAAGATGAATCAGGTGTAACTGTCACAACACTGCCCGGAAAGACATACAGGTAAGAAGCCTAGGTCTTCATCTTCATCGCTATACGCTGGGAAAACTGTTTTTCGCAGGCAAGTTCTTGTTGTGACCACTGAAGAAAACTATGATTGTAGAAAGCACTGTTGAAAAGGGTTTGTTTTCTGAAAAATGATACTCGTTGTAAAGGAGGATAACATCCCGATGAAAAATGTCCGTGAATTAGTCGTATGAAGTAGTACGAAAAAGTAGCATGCAGTAGTAACTGTTGCTACTACATGCTACTACTAGCAAACTGGATGCTATCGATACTACTACATAAGATTAAAGGAACAGTAAACTTGAATAGGCAACTTTCGGCCATAAAACCGGCCTGGAGGGCTTAGATAAATGTACAGGGACTTACTGTCGCCAGGAACCCCATCTTTGTTATCTCGAAACCCCTCCTTATTGTTCCCAGAGCTAGCTGGCAGGGCCTTGCCCCTTATGCACTGTAGTTACGCACTCATGCACTGTAAAAGTTCGCGATTTTCTGTGTTATCAACATACAGGGTTGCCACTTTACTAAAATAAATTCACTATGCAAAAGGAAAAAAGTTATACCAAACAAGAAAAGTACTCAGAATGTGTTGCTGGGTCATAGTCACCTTGGAAATAAAACCTGACAACTACTTTTTTCTTACGATCTGCTGCCAAAGTAAAAAGAAAGTTCTATTGTGAGCACAATTGTACTACCGGTGGCAACCCTGTTGACATACATTGTATTACTTTGTTTCAAGAGGCTATTGAGGCAAAGATCGTGGGTTCGAGTCCTACTCCCGGCACACAAACCTTTTGCTTTTTTGTTTTGTTTTTATGGCACTTGCAGCTTCGCTCAAGTGCCATATACCGATCACTTTTCCGTCGGTCGGTCTGTCGGTCTGTCGGTCGGTCGGTCGGTCGGTCGGTCGGTCCGGTGATCGCGAGTTAGGGTACTTGCAGATGTGCTAGGACGATGAAACTTGGCAGGCATATCAGGGACCCGACCAAACTAACTTGCAAATAGTCACTTCCCCGATCCGACCACCGTGGAGGGAGTAGAGGGCGGGGGAATCCTGAGAATTTAGTAGTTTTTGTAAAACCCCTACCCCTTTCTACACACTAGTAGGTCTGCGCGCGGCGTGACGTCACTCGTTGCATCGGATCACTCTGTTAACATTGGAAAGAGCTAGTGCATTCGAGGGTCAAAGGGGTTTGTATGTGTGGTGCAGTGCGGGGGAATATGGAAAATTGAGTGTTTTGTAACTTTCGAACGGGTGATCGGATTGGGACGAAACTTAATACCTGAATGAATGACATATCTCTGATGTTCCATTTGAAGTCCGAACCGGATTCGACAGCTATGGGGGAGTTGGGGTGGGGGAAGACCGGAAATCTCGAGAAACGGTTATAATGGAGGGATCGGAGTAAAACTTGCTGGGAAGAACAAGAATCTGCTCCAGATAAATAGTTTACACGTTTGGACCTGACCCGGACACCTGGGGAGGTGGAGGGGAGTTTCCCGGAATTCTGGTGATGACGGTTTTTGGGATTTTCACGACGAAACTTGGGAGGCGTATCAGGGACCCGATCAAACTTACTTGTAAATAAAATTCACTCGATCCGATAGTCGTGGGGGATCGGAGGGAGGGGGAATCCGGAATATTTAGCCATGCGTAACTTTGGAACGGGTGATCGGATTCGAGTGAAATTTAATAACTGAACAGAGGGCGTGCATGTGGGGATCTTTTTCATGTCCGGACCGGATCCGATAACAATTGGGGGGGGGGAATACGTGACCGGATTGGACTGGAGAGATCGGGATGGAACTTTGTGGGAATAAAAAACAAGTCCAAAACTGAACCGGATTGGCTCCGGCGACTGTGGGGGGAGTTTGAGGGGCGGGTCCGGAATTCCGGTGATCGCGAGTTAAGGTACTTCCAGATGTGCAAGGACGATGAAATTTGGCTGGAATATTAGAAATTCGACAAGATTGGCTTAGAAATCGCCACTTTTCAAATCCGACCATTCCTTAAAGTATAAATCATGACCGCAAATTAAGAAAAACATTTTAAGCAAAATATGCATTTCCATCATCCCCATGAGCTCATGATCATTTTTGCCTCAAGGGTTTTGCTTAATTACAAATGAAGTTCTAGCTCCCTTAAAGTGTGCATCTTAACCGCAAGGTCGAAAAGTACTTTTATCAAACGAGACATCGCAACATTCGCAACCCATGATCAGTTGTTCCACAAGGGTTATGCAAAAAAAAAAAATTTCTTGCACCCTTAAAGTTCGCATTTTACCCGCATTAGTGAAAAAAAAATACTTTTGATCATACATATATATCAATGATCCCTAAGAGCCTGCTATCGTTTTTGCCTCGAGGGTCTTCCTTACAGATGAATTTCTAGTGCCTTTAAAGTGCGCATCATTACAGCCAAGTTCAATGATAAAATACTTTTTCTCTAGCTCCCTTAAAGTGCGCATCTGAACCGCACAGTCGAAAATTACTTTTGATCAAATAATACATATCAACCCTTGCAAGTGCCATATGAGCTTACAGCTCTTGTTGTTCTACTAACTCAAAAGTCGAACTGTCGGAAACTGCAATGGTCGTAACAAGAATTTTTCTAACTCTCAATATCGACTCAGGGTACATTCTTGATATGTCAGCTAGCTCCCTGAGCCAAGTTTGAGTCAAGTTTACTGTTCCTTTAACCCAGTCGGAGGCATGTTTATCAAAGTATTCCATACTACTATATATCACTATATAATCAAACTACTCCATACTACTACATACCATTCCATGCAACTTTTTCGTACAACTACCATACTACTACACAGTCAAAGAATTTTTCATCGGGATGTACAAAATTAGAAAATATGTAGTGAGATAAAATAGATACATACATGTAGGAAGCATAGGCCCAATGTATTTTTTTGTTGAAGAGGATTTTATAGCGGAACAGATTTGAGCACTTACTATTATTAATGTATTTGTATCCGCCAAAATCGTCGAGTAATTAAGTATAGGTCATCACAAACTCGTGAGTCTCTGTCTATTTTGACCAGTCACCAATCCCCAGAGAACAACGCTGCTGGTATATTAAATTAAATTAGATTAAATCAAATGTTAACATATATAAAAAAACATTTTGCAGCCCCTGCTAAGAAAGCCTCTTGTAGAAAAACAAAACACAAACTAGTTATGCGTGCCTCAAGAGTCTGGATTCCCCCTCCCTTCATTCCCTTGATGATCAGATTTGGGAAGGGATAATTTCCTGGCCAATCTGGTCAAGTCGCTAATATGCCTGACAAGTTTCATCGTTCTAGCTCATCTGGAAGTACCTTAACTCGCGGTCACCGGACTGACCGACAGACAGACCGACGGAAATGTTATCGGTAGATGGCACTTGAGTCAAAGTCTGCAATTGACGTACAAATAACCCAGCTGGGCCTGTCATCAAAATATGGAATAAAAAATAAACAAAAACACTACCGAAGAATACTAGAATTATAATTGGTTTGCGGAGTCAGGAAACTTTAGTACAAAGTTTGTTTTAAACCTTTCTGTTTAGGTAAGGTAAGGTACAATCTTATTGACAACTTTTTGAAACTGAAATAGCATAAAAGCGACAGACAGGCAAGTGGCAGAAGAAAATTACGCTTCGTTAATTCTGACTGATTTAAAAAAAGGAAAATTCATTAACTAAACCCTAGGCTAAGGTGTTACAGATAAACCCAAACGAACAACATCAGCACGAAAATTTTAGACAAGATAATTTACAACTAAACAAACACGAATACAAATACCAACCCGATAATTCTAGGACAACAAACATACAACGAAAGAAAAAGGAAAAAAAGCTTGCGGCACTAGTTTTATCTTCCCCCAATAACGAACAAAATTTAATCAGAAAAAGTGAGTAAAGGAATAAGAGTTGGGACGTTTTCCGATTTTGTTCTGGATAAGCGCCTACAGCGGATCCGAGAAAAATAACTTAACAAGCGAGAGCAACAGTGGATAGCTCTAGAGGCTAAGCACTTCGATATGTGCGGCACTGTAGTTAGATCCACATACATGGAAGGTCGGTCGAACACCTGTAGTACACGAGTACACGTAAGGAGGGTGCAGTTTTTGACATTGCAAAATAAAACAAAAAGTCAGCTGGATTTTATTACAGCCATATTTCGACCCTTCCTGTTCTCAGTATAGCTCTAATAACATTCAGCTGAGGTAAGGTGAGGTAGGCTAAGATACAATTGTATTGACAAATATAAAGAAACCTCGTGTTGCTTAAAAGCGTCAGACATGCCAGTCGCATAAGAAAACGGCGCTTCATTAATTCTAATTTGTTTGTAAAAATTATTTATAAAAATCCTAGCATAAGGCGTTATGAAGAAAAAAACCAACAAACAACTAACACACACCAACACTTAGAATTTTAGGACCAGATAATTAATAACTAAAACAAACGCAAATACCAACACGAGAATTCACGACAACAGACACACAACGAAAGAAAAAAGGTTTGCGGCAACGCCGGCAACAGTCTGGTCTTCCTCCGAGCACAAACAAAAATGAATCAAATAAAATCTGACAGAAGACAGATAATTGCTAGATAACATTACCTTTTGAGAGCACTTTTAAAAACTTTTCTATCTTCGGACACTCTTAAAGTTTAACCGAAAAGGGCTAGGAAAGGACAATCTAGTTACCCAGCACTTATTCACTTAGACCCGCTGAAAATGAGTTACTTCGTTGTTCCGCTATTTACGAATAATCAATTTTCAGATAGTGGAATTTCCGTGTGATTTGTGGTGCCTCTATGCGCTTGTATTTTTGCAGTTTGCCTTACGAGAAAGATTTATCAATTTTTTTTTGTTCGGGCACTAAGCAATCTTCACTAATTTCACCACTGCCCACTGAAAAGCCGCATTTGTGTTGAGATTAAAATTTCCCGCGTCATAGTAGAATTTACGCTGTGGGGACGGCTGGAGATATTCTGAGCCTCATAACTAGAGCAAATAGTGGAAAATAAAAAAAAAACTTTGCAGAATCTAAATAATTCAGTGTATCCAATTAAATGACACACAAATGAGTTGGCTTTTCAGTTAAACTTTAACAGTTTCGGGCAATGAATTTCATACTTTTATACCTGTATGACGAATAGAAAAACTAGACTTTGTACAAGGATATCGATTGGTAGAAAGATTGGACCGCCGTATCGTGTTATAGTCATGAATTTGCCTGTCCATATAAAAAAGATTTTTAAAATCAGCAGGTAGTGAATCTTCTAGAAGATAACGGTAAACAAAGCTTGACGCATCCGTTTTGCACTGTTAAATATGATTCGCGGTCGGCTTGGGCTGAAGGAATATGTATGAGCGTGAAGTTGATACTGGCTATTACAACTGTTGTCATTAAGAGCGTGTTCCATCCTTCATACAATAGTGTCTTTTAATTACCATTTTCATTCCAACCTTGCAAAAGTTACTACGCTCACTGTTCCAAGCTTCACGAAATAGTAACTAATTGCTTGCCACGCTCGGCAGTGTAGTGAGCGTGTTAACTACGATCTCTGTTACGCGATTGGTGCGATATTTTGCGGAAAGTAGAAAAATGCCGTTCAGCCTTGACACCAAGGAGCCAGAAGTCGGGACATCATGCGTAGTTACTACGGTAAGTAGGGTGGAATACGACCTAAGTGTTAGACAGAGGTGCTGCGAGTCCTGCTCGGACTCGAGTCAAGACGATTCATGTCCAGTACTCGGACTCGTCTGTCCATATTGCCATATTTTGTGAAGTTTTTTAACAAGTGAAGACACGTATAATGGTTTGACAACTAATCTAGTATTACACATTTTATATTTTTATGCTTGACATGCCGTTTAAATATGTTACAAAAGTTTAGTCGTGTAAGTTTTAAAATGAATTGTATATATCAACTATATTTTGTTTGAATTGACAGTCCTATGTTATCATGTTGTAAAACAGATATTCAGGAATAAATACGATGATTGATTGGATTGCTGGACTCGCAGCAGCTCTGGTGTTAGAGGATGATTTTATACACTCTTTCCAGGTCGAAGTATGTGATTTCCACTGCCCCTCCCAACTGCCTCAACCGAATTTCCTTCGAACCGCCACTGCCCAAAGGAAGAACGCTACTGATGCAAAACATGCCCTCAGGCCATCTCACGAAGTTTGTGGCTACCTATGATAAGGTAAATCCCCCTGTCCAGGGTTGCCACCGGTAGTGCTACACGCGCATTTTTGTGTAGGTAGTTTTGTAGCTTCCGGCTACCCTCCCCCGGTGACCCTCCCGCCAAAACTACCCCGACGAAATCCCCCGGCACCCCCCCCCCCCCCACCGGGTACCAAACCCCTCCGACCGACCCCCCCCCCACACACACTGTGTTAACAAAGTAAAACGTATTTTTATGAAAAGTATAGATAGAGGTGAGCGGCCAGCGAGCAGCCGTCACGCGTTTACATTTAACTCGCTTGTCCAGGGAAAATCTTTAAGTGCTTTTCTGTATTTCCTATATCATTGCATTCGGGGGGGGGGGGGGGGTCCCAGAAATGTTGTGGCTCGCGTAGGGGTAAAACGAGTGGAGTGATTTGAATGAAACTTGCAAATTATAGAGAGACCGTATTCCCTAGATCATACTTTAGGGTCCGGACCGCATCCGAGCATGTTGGGGTACCGGAATTTCCCGTAAAATGCTCATAATCGGATGAAACTTGATAGGCGGTAACGGAAGATGCTTTAGATGATACATTTATGTATCTAAATCAGATTTGGCCGCGGTAGGAAGGGGGGGATTGGAGGGGGGTACCGAAATAGTGTGGCACGTCTAGGGATGAAATGAGTGGATCTAAACTTAGATAGGAGGAAAGTCATTTTCCCGAGATGATCCGAGGCGATGACGTAAATGCTCAGACTCGAGTGAAACTAGCTATCCCATTGGGGGGGGGGGGGTTAAGGGGGTATTTTGTGACGTTCTCATCTACTTTCTTTTACCATCTACTCGTAACAAGTGCCATATGAGCTCGTAGCTCTTGTTTCAGTAACTTTAGTTTGGGCTCACCGAAATAAGTGAACTATTTTTGGTCAGTAGGGATGATATTTGATAGACAAATTAGAAACCTTATTTCTACTGGCTTTGGTTCTGGATCGGTCTGAACTTTGTGATATCGTGAGAGTTGATGGGATCAGAAAGTCATAATTTGTGAGACTTGTCACGTTTCTGTGAATTTAGTTGTTAGGTGACATATATAAATATCCTTATCAAAGTAATAATAACCCAGGTCGTCTTTGAATCCGGGGCCTATCACATTTCGCCTTGTTTGTAAGCACTGTCAGAAGTAACGCAAAGATGAGCAATTTCAACAGATATGAGATAACACACTGTCTGTTCAGTGTTACAGACAAATTGTGTTATGAGCCTTAAGTGTTGCGTTTCTGTGAAACATAACATGAACCATGGTTTGCAACGTTACGGGGCCCTCGGTAACGTTACTTTAGCGTATTTGACAGTGCAAAACGGATGCGTCAGCTGAATTTTATTTGAGCTATATCTCGGCCCTTCTTGGCAAGGGTCCTCGTCAGCTATAAATAAAAGAATAACAAAAGCACTGGGTGTCCACTCAGGATTGGTTGTACACTGATTAGGCGTGGATGAGAGAATGAAAAGATTAGTTGCGTTTTTGCAGATACCATGGTATCCGATACCACGGTCTAAAGTCGTTTTCGCATTTACCGTGGTATCTGATACCACGGTCAAAAGGCGTTTCTGGAGTCATCGTGGTATCTGGCCAGTTATTGTGGTATCTGATATTCAGATACCACGGTCCGACCTTGGTAACTGATCGTGGTATCTGAAAAAGTCATCTCACTTTCATAAAATTTTGTCAAATTAGTGAGAAAGAAGTTTAGCACTTAGTGATGTAACTGGATATCAGCTTTTCTTTTGGGATGACTTCGAAAAGTGCAGTTTCGGCAATAGTGTTTTTTTGCAGAGCAGCCGTGTATCAGATACCACGGTAACGGCAAAAACGACTAATTGCAGATCCAGTTACCGTGGTAACAGATACCATAGTATCTGCAAAACGCAACTGTTGTATGAGCTTCCGGTAGCGATTGGAATGATGTTCGTTGCACTTTAAGTACTGTTTGAGTAAATTTTTCAATCCTCTTCCAGGCTCATTGGCTAGAGGCGGGATATTCCGGTGAAATCGTTAGCAATGGAGGGCATTCCAAGGTCCCTGATGTTTCCTCCGGCCCACTAAGTGTGGTGTACGACGCTACGACAAACAATGGCGTCCCAGCCCTGGTTGGCTTCATCGCGGGAAAACAGGGAACGGAGTGGAGTGCGGTTAAGGTAAGCCTATTTTTGTATAACCCCCAACGTCAGTATCGTAGTCATAATTTTTTGACACAGCAAAACGGATACATCAGCTACATTTTATTAGAGCTATATTTCGGCTCTTCTTGGAAAGGGCCCTCTTCAGGTCCAAGCTGGAAAATGACTTGTCGTAATATAGTCTTGAACTTGTAAATGAACTTGTCTGAGTGTAGCCGAAATATGACTAACAAAATGTAGCTGACGTATCCGTTTTGCAGGGTCAGATATGATTTGCAGTCAGCTTGGGCTGAAGGAATATTCATGATTTTAGTTAAAAGAATAAATGTAAAAGCTGTTTAAATCTGAACCATCTCCGTTATTTTATTTGTTAAAATAGGACTGAAGCCTACTAAACTATCCTTTCCGAAAGCACCCATGACATATTTTTTTGTTTTTCAGCTGATCTATAATAAACTCACCGTTTAGGCACCCAGCACATGAGAGTAGGTAATATGAAGAGAAATGCATTTCCCAGATAACCACGTTCAGTTTAGTTCAGTTCAGTTTTATTAAATTCGAAATAAATGAACGTCGAGGGCTTCAAGCCATAGCAAGATTTATGAACCTGTTTCATCTTAAATACTCCTTCAACCGGATGTCCCATCCCAAGGTGACTGGGGGCTACTAGCCCTTCTTGGCAAGGATCCTCGCCAGGCTGTTGCTGGAAAAAACTAACCTTTAATCATTGCAGAACAGGTGAGGTAAGGTAGAAAATAATTGTCCCTAGGACTAAAAAACTGACCATTCTGTTCATCAATCAAATTTAATTCCAAGGAGCTTAAAGCTAGAAGAGGTCAATAAAATATTTACGAAAACATAAAAACGACTACAAATTAACTAATACACTTTACAAGATATGACCTGAAATCAATGCTGGAATGAAAAATTGGGTTGACGAGACGGCAAATAATGATTGACAGTGTTCGTCTCAGACCGACGCACGGACGACGGTAGTGGAGGGGGAAATAGAAAGATGAAAAATCTCCTTTGTTGACAACTTATTTTATTTTTGTTTGTGAATAAAAAACATCGTATTTAAGCTCTGCCCACGAGAGATATGTTTTGTATTATTATTAAATGAAATGAAATCATCTGTGGACAACACACCATCTTTGCTCCGAAATTTTTTGAAAGGGTATTTCTGCGGTCAATTGATTTTCCATTTTAATGAGAGCCTCTTCATATGAAATGCTTGTATTTCATATTTCCTCTTCGTATATGAAAAGCACAAATTTTCACAAAAAACAATCACAAAAGAACTCAGATCCTGAAAGTTAGTAAGTAAATGACGTAATCTACAGGTATGGCACAATTCCCCCCGCAACCACCACCCACTTTTTACCATCACCGCGACCAAAATAATTACATCTGAAAAGATTAAAGAATTAATTATTAATTACCGAGCACTGAAATGAAATCAAGGAAGAACGACGCCTACACCATAAACATTTGGAAGTTAAATTTGACGAGTCATGTATTTTTTTAAATCAGCCTTAAAGGGCCCGTCGTACCTGTAATGCAGAACCTGAAGACCTGAATTTAATACTGTTCATTCTACCCCCCTCCCTAACGACATCTAACCTGCCTTTTCAACTTGCCTTGTTTCACTATTTTCGATGCGTATCATGCTTCCGGTTTGTTTGCGAGAAGCTGCATTGTCAGTAAAACCAGTTATGTAATTTTTTCCTGTTTTTGCCAGAAATCAACGGGCAGGGACAAAGGCTTATAACAGCCAAAGCTGTGGGTAATTTCTTAAAAGTAAAGCCTAGTTTTAAAGTATTCAACTATTTTAAGGTTCAGGTTCAGGTTGAGGTTCTTTAATTTGAAAAATATTTCTTAACAGTAAACATCGATCAGTGGGGGCCGGCAGGGATACGAGCTCGTTAGCTCGTCCCCATTTTATGCATTTACTATATATACGTCGATAATATAAATGAGTCGTTCAAATATAAAAATAAAATATTTGAGCATAAACAGTGAACAGTGCGATGTGAGCTTTAAGAACTTTACAGTGTTCGTTTATCTAAAAAAGGCACCGAAATCCAAACTTTTACGCCGTCGTGATGAAAAGATACTAGTTCTGGCCGTGAGTGGTCTATTGGAATGGACGCGATTCGCTGTCAACTTTACCTTAAAATTACCTTAAATCGCACTTGCTAGCGACAAGGCTGTGTATTCTCTTGACGTCGCTGGTGCTTATGGTCTGGAAGTTCACACTGGATCCCTATGGTTTTTTTTTTCCAGGTCACGTCTTTCCAATCGCAGTCAGAGGCGTCACGACTAGGGGGGAGGGGGGACGACCCCCCCCCCCGAATGTTGTCGGCCAGTCGGTAATTTTTTTTCGTAAAAACAGTCGATTTTTTACTTGGAAACAGTCGATTTTTCTTAAAAACAGTCGGTTTTTCGTAAATTTAGTCCATTTTTTCTTAAAAATAGAAGTTTTTCTTTAAATCAGCCGATTTGTCGTCAACACAGTCGTTTTTTCTCAATAATAGTCGTTTTTGTCTGCAAAAACAGTCGGTAAAAATGACCAGCTGCAGGTCGGTAAATACCTTGCCCCCCCCCCCCCAAATATTTTGTCCGGTAATGTTCTGTTGTTCCGCCATCACTGTATCCTCGCCAAGAGAGTTCCATAGGGGGACAACCCGGTTTGAAAAGAAATTGTACCGCTCCCCCTTTGGCTGAAAAAGTTTGCTAACCAAGGCCGTATCCAGGGGGGCTCACCCCCCCCCCGAAACCCACAAAAATAACCGTTTCTGATAGGCTTTAATCTTGATCTATGTGTTTTCCGCACTTTTTGGTCCGAAACGCGGGCACCTTCCCCCCCGAAACAAATTCCTGGATACGGTCCTGTTGCTAACTGAATCATTTTTCTTCCGTTGTATGCTGCTCGTCCCCTCTACCGTCTGAACGAGTCTAGTGAGTTGAATGTTTGTTTCAGCCAGATACCCGCAAGAAAGCGGTGTTGAACGACTTAGCCAAGTGTTTTGGATCCTGGGCCACCAGTCCAACAACTTACACAGAGAAGGATTGGATGGAAGAGGAGTATGCTGGAGGTTGTCCTGTATCTTACAACGTACCCGGTGTGGCGTATAGCTTCAAGTACCTAAGAAAACCTGAAGGAAGGTAAGTATTGAGTGTGCTCCACCCCTCTACCAATAGTAAGTATTAGTTACTATTTCCGATCCAGCCTCACGAAAAGTTACTACGCTGACCGTTCCAACCTTCTCAAAATAGTAACTATTTGCTTACCACGCTCGGGAGCGTAGTTAGCGTAGTAACTACGCATCTCTGTAACGTGATTGGTCCGATCAGCCCGCGGCCTGATATTTGACCGAAAAATTAAAAAAACGTTTCAGCCTAGCGTAGTAACTACGGTAACTAGCGTAGTAACTACGGTAAGTAGGGTGGAACACGCTCATTAGGTCACATTCCATGCAGTGCCGTCTTTACCCTTAGGCCGGTTAGTCCTGGGCTGGAGGGCCAGGAGAAACGAGAGGCCAAGCGTCCGGTGTAAATTGCTGAGAAACTAGGCTACGGTTGCTAGCCGTGCCTTATTCATTACGATCCAGGTGTGACCAACTGCAACTCATACCGAAAACTGTGCTCAGATGTGACCAGTGATACTGATACTTTATTGTAAAACGAAACTTTCACAGCATTGGATTGCCGAACTTGTCGTTTTCGTCAGGTACATACATTTTGCTGAACATCATCGACCATTGGACCCAACCAGCGCATGACATTTTATCCTGTCTCCTGGCCGAAGATTAAATTTTGTGTTATATATGTTATGTGTTTTGTATTTGTTTTTATTTATTTCTTTCGTTATACTCCGCTTTCCAAAATGGCGGGTAAAAAATAAATTACTTACTTACTTATAATAATTACAAAACATTTAATAAGGCGGTTGTACATAATAAAGCAATAGTAAAAAAATGATCAAACAGAATAAAAACCCTAGACAATTAAAACATTAATAAGGCGGTTGTAAATAATAAAGCAATAGTCAAAAAATGATCAAACAGAATAAAAACCCTAGTCAATTAAAACATTAAAGGGAAATATTTGATAAATTGTTTAAAACTTCAACAAAAGATGGTACAAAGCTCCTTCTGTAGCGTTCGCGGTTCGGTTCTTGTATAAACAGGGTTAAGAACCGGAACTTTTTGTGCTACAGCTCGAGGTAGTCGAGGTTTTGGCGGGCAATATGGGGTAGAAAATAGGTGCTCAAAACCTGAGTGGGAACGCAGACTGTTCCTGAAACTAGTACAAAGAGTAAGACGTCGGGCGGCTAAAGTAGGGAGGCGGAATTCTTTGTGGCTCGACCAAGAATCGCGGGTGCTAATGTGCTGGAACATTTTTGACTCATGAGAAGGGGCCAAAAACCCTAGGATGACTTAGGGTTCACCAAAAGTAAAAGACGACACTGATTCCACGTAAAGTACGACAGTAAAAATATGATGATAATAAGAATAATAACATAAAAGGTTTTCGCCTCTACAGATCACGAAGAAATTTGGAACGAACGCACTGGGCGAACATCTTGTTCACAATAACCACATGTTGGCAAGACTGTTCCATGGTCTTCTTTTTGTTTAATTCATCGTTTTAAATGGAATTTGAGAGAAGAGAAAAGAAAAAATTAGAATGGCAACACTAAGTAAAGAACGTACTAATCGCCTGTGACAAACAGCTTATGACACATAGAAGACTGAACGGATGCACTAATGTCAACAAAAAACGTAAATGGAAAAAATTCGGATTCGCTTCAGATAACCTTTTCTTCAGGCAAACATTCTTCCAATACCGCTGACCTTCTTCTCTCCCAATTTACTCCCACCCTCCGTGATCCTCTGTATACCCTCCACCCTCCCACTTTCTTTCCGTTTTAAATTCTGCGTGAGCCAGTCTACCCTAAACCCCCGATTTTTGCATAGACTTTGCTAAACGTGGGTAAACCCACAGTTTAGAACTGATTATGCCAACCGCCGGTTTGCATATGCCAAGTGGCTGGGCACCCACCAAAATTTGTGTTAAATGGCTGTTTTGTAACATCACTGAATACTTCAGTATTTCATTGGGTTGGGATAGGCTGCCCCAGCATTTGGCGTACGCTATCCTGCGCTTGTAGCAGGCTATTCCGAATTGTGGGTATACGAAAGGTTTGGCATAGCCTATCGAAAAGGAACCTGTGCATTCTACCACAAACCCATAGTACAAAAATCACCGTTAGGCATACCCAAGGCCTAACGCTGGGATTATTCGAGTACAGCTTAGAAATCAACCAATCAGAGTTCCTTAACAGTGAAGTAGGTCCGGATTGGGTATCCACAAGAACAAATAACGAGACAGAACTGCCGTCTCCCTATATCGGTCATACAAACATGCTGAGTCGAGTAAAATACGGCCGACTCCCGACGCAAATGAGCGGAGTTTACTAGCTTCGCGCCACATCACGTTTCGCTACCTCTACAAATAGCCAAATCGCCGTGAAGCACCCGATGAGGAAAAGTAGCATTCAAACCTGATCCGCTCTAAGGGCGTGCTCCGGAGCGGGTCAGCGCGAGGAGTGTGCCTCCTGCAAGCAATCTTTCACTATTTTTTCTGCAAGATGCAACGGCGAAGACGAAGAGGATTAAAACCGGGTATCAACATCACCTCACAACTAGATTATATACTCATTTTTTTTTCGGGGTATTCATAGTCGCTGCATGTGACTGAACACAGTAGTTCTATCCGATTATTTGTTCTTGGTATCCAGCGTTTGGCATAGGGTATCGAAAAATTAGAGGCTTGTTGTAGACTGGACTTGTGGTAGACTGATGTAAGCGTGTGGCTTTGTTTTCTTTTGTAGACCTACTGCATGATTTCAGGACGTATTTTTATGGCACTTGCAGCTCCGCTCAAGTGCCATATACCGATCGCTTTTCGGTCGGTCGGTCGGTCGGTCGGTCGGTCGGTCGGTCGGTCGGTCGGTCGGGCGGTCCACTGTTTTCGAGTTAGGGTACTTCCGGATGTCCTAGGACGATGAAACTTGGCAGGCATATCAGGGACCCGATATAACTAACCTGGAAATAATCAGTTTTACGATCCGACCATCTGGGGGGGAGTGGTGGGCCTTGGAATCCTGAGAATTTAGTAGTTTTTGTAAAACCCCTACCCCTTTCTTCTCACTAGTAGGTCTGCGCACGGCGTGACGTCACTCTTTGCATCGGATCACTCTGTTAACATCGGAAAGAGCTAGTGCATTCGAGGGTCAAAGGGGTTTGTATATGTGATTCAGTGCGGGGGAATATGGAAAATTGAGTGTTGTGTAACTTTCGAACGGGTGATCGGATTGGGACGAAACTTAATACCTGAATGAATGACATATCTCTGATCTTCCATTTGAAGTCCGAACCGGATTCGACAGCTATGGGGAGTTGCGGGGGGGAAGACCGGAAATCTCGAGAGACGGTTATAGTGGAGGGATTGGAGTAAAACTTGCTGGGAAGAACAAGAATCTGCTCCATATAAATCGTTTACACGTTTGGACTGGACCCGGACACTTGGGGGGGGGGAGGTGGAGGGGAGTTTCCCGGAATTCTGGTGATGCCAGTTTTTGGGATTTTCACGACGAAACTTGGGAGGCGTATCAGGTATCAGGGACCCGATCAAACTAACTTGTAAATAAAAATTCACTCGATCCGATAGTCGTGGGGGGATCGGAGGGAGGGGGAATCCGGAATATTTAGCCATGCGTAACTTTGGAACGGGTGATCGGATTCGAGTGAAATTTAATAACTGAACAGAGGCCTGTGGTGATCTTTTTCATGTCCGGACCGGATCCGACAACAATTGGGGGGGAATACGTAACCGGATTGGACTGGAGAGATCGGGATGGAACTTTGTGGGAATAACAAACAAGTCCAAAACCGAACCGGATTGGCTCCGGCGACTGTGGGGGGAGTTTGAGGGGCGGGTCCGGAATTCCGGTGATCGCGAGTTAAGGTACTTCCAGATTTGCTAGGACGATGAAATTTGGCTGGAATATTAGAAATTCGACAAGATTGGCTTAGAAATCGCCACTTTTCAAATCCGACCATTCCCTAAAGTACCAATCATGACCGCAAATTAAGAAAAATGCTTTTAAGCAAAATATGCATTTCCATGATCCGCATGAGTCCATGATCATTTTTGCCTCAAGGGTTTTGCTTACAAATGAAGTTCTAGCTCCCTTAAAGTGTGCATCTTAACCGCAAGGTCGAAAAGTACTTTTCATCAAACGATACATCTCAACCTATGATCATTTGTGCCACAAGGGTTTTGCAAAAAAAAAAAATTTCTAGCACCCTTAAAGTGCGCATTTTACCCGCATTAGCGGAAAAAAAATACTTTTGATCATACGTATATATCAATGATCCCTAAGAGCCTGATATCGTTTTTGCCTCAAGGGTCTTCCTTACAGATGAATTTCTAGTGCCTTTAAAGTGCGCATCATTACAGCCAAGTTCTACGACAAAATACTTTTTCTCTAGCTTCCTTAAAGTGCGCATCTGAACCGCGCAGTCGAAAATTACTTTTAATCAAATAATACATCTCAACCCATGCAAGTGCCATATGAGCTTACAGCTCTTGTTGAGGATAATTGTTCATATAAGTAATTGACTTGGCCCAGAATGCTTCTGATGCGCAGAAACCACATCGATATATTTACATTTGTTTATTTGTTTTTCCCGACTTGATTAGTGACACTCTAAAGATTATTTCTTTTTCTTCAAAAACCTGTCAATTCTTGGAACAAGCATGATTGCCTGACGCTCTTGGAACGTTTTGTTTCGTTCTAAGCTTTGTTTGTTTTTCATCATTTCTTATCTCTTCATTTTGGTTTAATCTTTTCTGTTTGTTCAGGAGATATATGGAATGTTCCTCACGTGATGCCACGTGATACGTTTTATTTTTGTCGCTTATGACTTCGGTTTCTTTGCGTGGCCGAAAATTTCAAACACTTAATTTTTATGACTTAAAAACTCATTGAGCCCAAGCTGAAACATATGTTCATACAAGGGATAAAAACGGAAACATCAGCTACGATGCTTTGGCAGCGATATTTCGATATTCCCTTGCCAAGAAGGGCCGAAATATCATATATTCATATAATATATACACAAACGGATTCGCCAGCTGTGATGCTTATGAAGCGATATTTCGGCCCTTCTTGGCAAGGGTCCTCTTCAGGCTGTTATTCTTCTGGGCCAACGCTGGGGAAAGAAACAAACCGCCCACTGCCAGTGCATTTATGTCTTCTCATGGGTGGTTACCTATCATGATGGGTTATTATGTAATTTAGCAATAAAACTGGACCCACGTTGCCCGGGCAACGTGAAGTGTTGCAGCAACCCTTATTCGGCTTCGCCGACTAAAGTGTTGCGAGAGCAACACTTTGGTTTTGTTTCTCACTATCTGTTAAACGCTGAAGTTGTCGACCCATCCAGGTTTTAAAAATGGCATGTTCTAAAAAGATTTTACGGATTAAGATCCGTAAACATATGGCTATAGGCTACCTCAGGTTATAAAGAAATACAGAAATAAGAAAGTAGGGACTAAACTGACTTTGCAGACAGTTGAACTTTATCCTTTTCAATCGTAGACATCGGGACTGGTGAAAACTTGGGACATTATCTTATATAACCTATTTGGGATTATAAAGCTGTCCGTAACGTTTCAGGACCATATTGCCATAGATGCCACTTTACTAATTATTGCAAAACTATGTCATTGTTGCCATACCACAGGGATTAAAGAAAAAACAGAAAATCGGAAAAGGGGACTAAATTGAGTTTGCAGCCAGTTGAACGTTATCCTTTTCAATCGTTGACTTTGGGACTAAAGAAAACATTGAACATTATCTTATATAACCTAGTTGGTATCATGAAGCTGTCCGTAGCTTTTCCAGATCAAAATACCATAGATGCCACTTTACAGCTCATTGTAAACTAAGTCATTCTTTCGAAATATGATTTGTATTTGTAGCGTAAACATTCAATTCTCGGTTATATATAGAGATTCTAAGGTACAGTGATAGACCAAAGAGACCAGCTTTCTTACCTTCAGATTTATAGAGATCAAATAAAATGTGCATTGATTTGCACAAGTGTCCAGCCCCTCGTGAAGCCCTTCTAGCAACCTATTCTTACTTAAAGCCCATCTCCCAGTGATAGACATGGTACAGTATCGTTCTTGTCCTGAAATACCCTGGCAAAAAATAATAGATACACTAACTAGCAAAAGCTGCCAACCCCCTCATCACCAAATATTCTAGCGACCGATTCTTACTTACAAGTCCATCTCCCCATGATAGGTGTGGTACCAAATTGTTCTTACCGTACAAAACACAGGAAACAAATTGTAGGTACACCAAGTATCCAAAATTGCTAACCCCTCATTGCCAAAGTTGATTATGGTCTAACAGCCTATTGTTGCTCACAAGTCCCCCAAATGTCTCAAGAATGGGATCGGCCTATTTTTGGTTTCAGTGTGTATCTTACTACCGAAGTTGTCAACCCCTCAACACTTTCAAACTGTTGAATCTCATGAAGGAATTTTTGTACCAAAAAACGGATGACATTTACTTTGACCAGCTCATCAAGGTCTATCGATTGCCGTTAACAAAAAAAAATTTATCTGTATTAATTCAAAGTTGACTTTTTTTGCCGTAGGCCAACTTTCTAATATCACCACTTAGAAAGGAGCAAAGGATAGGCTCGAAAATCTTTAGCAGTGAGAGAACTTTTAAAGTTTAAGAGGCGTGTCTGATACCAATTCTCTTCTTCAATCCCAAGTGTAAGAAACGGAATGACAAAGTGAGCAGAAATCACGAACAGAAAATGGTAGAAACAATAGATAGATGCCACTTTTCGAAATATGATTTGTATTCGTTGCGTAAACACTTAATTCTCGGTTATATATAGATATTCTAAGGTACATTGATAGACCAAAGACATCAGTTTTCTTACCCTCAGATTTATAGACATCAAATAAAAATTTATTTGATTTGCAAAAGTTTCTAGCCCCTCGTGAAGCCCTTCTAGCAACCGATTTTTACTTACAAGTCCATCTCCCCGTGATAGACATGGTACCGTATCGTTCTTACCATGAAATACACTGGAAAAAAATAATAGGTATAGCAAGTCGCGGCTATCTACAATTCAATCACCCCACGTCACGTCCTGTATACTGCACCTTTTTGGAGACTTCTCACCAAATCGGACAAAAAACAAATCCGATCAATATTCTATCGTTTTGCTAAATATATATTACGCCTCCCTATTGGACGTGAAACTCGAATATTTCCAGTCGTTATAAAATTAGTGATCCACTGACAGCAGTGGAGAAACAAATAGGAACATATAGCCAAAATATTGATCACGACTGGAAAACCCTCTTGGTTTAGTTTTAGGGTAAAAGTTATATTGTGTATTTCGTAAGTTAATTCTCTTTCGCCTGTTCCTCCTTTTTCTTTGTTTTCCTTATTATTTACTCCGTCTTCGTGCTTTGTGCTTATTTTGACGGGCTATAAATAAAATCGTCACCATCATATCCGAGGGGTTGCTCACTCTCCGGCACCCGGTGTACACTCATTCCCGGCACCTCCCGGCACCTCCCGGCACCTCCCGGCACCTCCCGGCACACCCCGGCACCATCCGACTTTTGTCAGTTTTTAACCTCTCTAGGGTGAATTTTCCTAAATCAAGTAATATGGCGCTGTCTAGCGTCAAAAGAAAGTCCTATAACCGATTTACTGCATCATAATAATCAACAACTATTCACCCTAGAGAGGTTAAAAACTGACAAAATTGGGAAGGTGCCGGAAGGTACCATCCTATTTATTAGTCGGTGTTCCAGACTCACAAAGTTCAATAAAGGTGCATTAATTGGTGCATTAGTTATGTCAGATTATTTACAATAATTGTAACATGAACAAATATCGTCTCGATATCGATATTTATGTTTCGATACTCGATATCGATATTTGGTCCGATTTATCGTTATCGCTGTCGAATATCGCCCAACACTATTCCCGGTCGCCTTATAACAAGTATTTTTCTCGTGTTAATACACAAGTAGTTTCATGAATCTTTTAAAGCAGTTTTTATATACCGATCGCAATTCCGTCTGTCTGTCTGTCGGTCCGAGTTTTTTGTCACACTTCTTCGAGTTAGGGTACTTCCAGATGTGCTAGGACGATGAAACTTGGCAGGCTTGTCAGGGACCCGATCAAACTAACCTGGAAATAATCAGTTTCCCGATCCGACCATCTGGGGGGGAGTGGAGGGCGGGGGAATCCGGAAAATTTAGTAGTGTGTAACTTCCGAACGGGTGATCCGATTGGAAAGATATTTTAATAACTGAATAAATTGTATATTTTTGATGTCCCATTTGAAGTCCGAACCGGATTCGACAGCTATGGGGGAGTCTGGGGGGGGGACCGGAAATCTCGAGAAACGGTTAGAATGGAGGGATCAGAGTGAAACTTGCTGGGAAGAACAAGCATCTGCTCCAGATAGATCGTTTACATAATTGGACTGGATTTGGACACTTGGGGGTGGGAGTGGAGGGGAGTTCCCTGGAATTGCGATGATGGCGGTTTTGGTGATTTTCACGACGAAACTTGGGAGGCGTATCAGGGACCCGATCAAACTGACTTGTAAGTAAACTTTACTCGATCCGATAGTCATGGGGGGAGTGGAGGGAGGGGAATCCGGAATATTGAGTCATGCGTAACTTTGGAGCCAGTGATCGGATTCGAGTGAAATTTGATAACTGAACAGAGGACATATCTGTGGTGATCTTTTTCACGTCCGGACCGGATCCGACAATAGTCTGGGGGTGGGGTAAAATACATGATCGGCTTAGACTGGAGAGATCGGGATGGAACTTTCTGGGAATAACAAACAGATGCTCTCGATAAATCATTTACAGAACCGGATTGGCTCCGGCGACTGTGGGGAAGTTTGAGGGGGGGTCCTGAATTCCGGTGATCGCGAGTTAAGTTACTTCCAGATGTGCTAGGACGATGAAACTTGGGTGGACAAGATCGACAAGATCGGCTTAAAAATCGCCACTTTCCAAACCCGACTTTTCCTTAAAGTACCAGTCTAATACTTATAAGCAAAATGTACATTTTCATGATCCCCATGATCCCATTATCATTTTTGCCTCAAGGGTTTTGCTCACAAATGAAGTTCTAGCTCCTTAAAGTGCGTATCTTAACCGCAAGGTCCAAAAGTACTTCTGATCAAACGATACATCTCAACCCATGATCATTTGTGCAACAAGGCTTTTGCTTAAAGTTTAGTTAGTTAGTTTAGAATACTTTTATTAATAAACAATCAAGACCACATAAATAGCACAGCAAAAGCACTGCTTGCGAGGATGTGCTATTAAACCCAACAACAAAAAGAAGAAAACTAAACGAAGGAGAGGGCGAAACCATGTACCGAAACCAATCACACAAAAATAAATAAAACGCAATATTATTATGTTTTCTAATCCCGAGGCAACAAAAAAACAAACAAAAAACTAAAAACAAAAAAAACTTTCCTTAATCCGCTTCGAAAGTATACTTACCAAGCAACTCCATACGTAGCTGTGATTTAAATGTACAAATATTACTCAGTTCCTTTAAACTCATACTCAGCTTATTCCAAAGCTTCGAAGCTCTAAAAATAATAGAAAACGAAGACCTACTTGAAACCAGGCGAGGAACCTGAGTATCACCTCTTGACCGGGTATCGTGATGGTGAACATCTGACCGCTCACAAAAAATCCCTTCAAAACAATTTGGAAGGTACCCATTATAATATTTATAAATAAAAATCAGAGTATAAAAATCACGCAATCCAGCTGCAGGCATTATATTTATTTCCCTGTATACTGACCGCATTGACTCACAATTCCGCACTCCACAAAAAGCTCTGATGGCGTTATTCTGTATCACCCGAATTGGACGAAGTATAGATGGGAAAGTACCGAGCCATACCGATGAACAATACAAAATATACGGGTGTATCAATGAAAAATATAATAAACGTAAGATGTGGGAAGGAAAAATGTATTTTAATTTACGGATAATTCCCAAATTACGTGATAGTATTTTAGAAAGACATTTCACGTGGTCTTTAAATGATAAAGTCTCGTCAACATTTATTCCAAGGTACTTGACGAAACTAGTGCGATTGATTTTTCCCTTCTCAGAAATTATTTCCGTAATCCATGGGTAGTAATTCGGAGACCGTGAAAAAATTACAAATTTGGATTTATCAATATTTAAATCAAGACGGTTTACCTTTAGCCATGTGCACAATTGATTCATAGCCGAATTAACTGTAGAAATAAGTAGTTGCTCAGTTGGTGCAACACACATTAGAGTCGTGTCATCAGCAAATAGGGGCGCAGTTACCTTCGTTATAGGATTTGCGGTGTCAACAACGTCCCGAACTGAAGAAACAGCTCTAACGGCATCGGGGAGATCATTAATAAAAATCAAGAAGAGAGTAGGTCCCAGTACAGAACCTTGGGGGACACCACATTTTATAGCATTTTTGCATGACGACAAACCATTTAGGTGGACATACTGCTCTCTGTTTTGCAGATAACTACGAAGCAGACTCAAAGTAGCTCCTCTTAATCCATAAAATTCACATTTTTTTAATAGTATTTGGTGGTCTACAGTGTCGAACGCCTTGACCAAATCCAAAAAAATACCAGCTATCCTTAACTTCTTATCAAGAGCCTCATTAATAATCGCAGTAATAAAAGAAATGGCCATCTCTGTTGTTCTATTCTTCCTGAAACCAAATTGATTAGGATGTAAAAGCTTATGATGTTCCAGATGCTCATATATTCTGGAATTAACACACTTTTCAAGAACACGAGAAATAACGGGTAAAACTGAAATTGGTCGGTAATTCCCAAGATTATTTTTATCACCACCTTTAAATATAGGAGTAATTCTAGCGATTTTCAAACAATCAGGGAACCTTCCTTGTTTCAAACAAGCATTAATAAGGGACGTCAGTACATCTGAAATAACAGGTAACGCTGTTTTCAACACAAGAAGATTCATGGAATCACTACCAGCCGAAGTGCTTTTCATTTCAAAAATAATCTTACGTACCTCATCTTGAGTAACGGGTCTCAAATACATGGAAACATCTACCGGAGTACCTAAATAAGAATCAAGCGAAGAATCATGCTGAGAATCCGCCGTAGCAGAAGACAGTTTTGCACCAACAGTAGCAAAATGTTCCGAGAGAGCATTGCACACATCTTCTGGTTTAATTGACGATAAACCTCCCTGTGTCGTAACTTCATCAGGCAAAACATTATTTGTTGATCCGACAACTCCTTTTATAATTTTCCACGTTTTAGCAGGGTTCCCGCAAGCTTCTTTAAATCTTGTTTCGAAATATTTTTTCTTCGCATTTCTCAAAAGCTTATTAAGGGCATTTCTGTAATTTTTGTATATCCTTGAACAAACTAAATCATTTTCATTCAAGACTGATTTTTTATAAAGTTGGTTTCTTTTGTTGATACACTGTAACAGACTACGCGTCAACCACGGTTTCTTTGGTTCATTTTTCCTTGATTTTGTTCGAACCGTCATACATGTCTTCGTCAATATCGATGTCAACAAATCATAGAATTTTTTGAAACTTACATTTACATCATCTCGTAGATCTACTAAACTACACCAATCAACATCTGCAATCTCTTGCTTAAATGTTTCAAGATTATTTGGGTTGAACACGGGCAAAGGAATTGGTGGAATTTTAGGTGTTGGCTCGGATGGGATAACAAGTTTAAGTCTTGTTGAAATCCCGAAATGGTCAGAAACATCTGTAACGATCACTCCTGGATTAGAAAAATTCAAGTTCGTAAAAATATTATCTAGGAGTTTCGACGACGATGCTGTGACACGTGTACAAATATTTATTGTAGGAAACAAAGTATAAGACATACAAAGCTGCAAGAAATCCATAGGAATATTCGAACCCAGATCATGGAGGTCAATATTATAATCCCCAACCATTATAAATGGGTGTGAACCAATTTGTAATTTTTCAAACTGCTTATCCAAAAGATCCATGAATGTTGGTATAGACCCAGATGGTGGCCTGTATAGCACAAGAACAAACACATCTTTCGGTTTCAGTTTAAGCTGAAGTATAAATGGTTCAAATAGCATTTCGTGGTAAATCGCGAGGTCATTTCTTACCAGAACTTCGATATCACTCCGTATATATGCTCCATTTCCTCCATGCTGTCGCAGTTGACGGTTCCTGTGGTAAAAGTTATATCCTGGAATTTGCAGAAGGGCTGAATTATTTTCATTCAGCCAAGTTTCTGTTAGACCAATAACCTGAAACATAGAAAGTTCGCATATTTCGTTTATAAAATTAAATGATGAGTTGAGGCCTTGGCAATTAAGGTGGAAAACTTTGAGGTCTTCCGTATCACCACCACGATACATAGAATTAATACCATCTTTAAACAGGTACTTCGAATTACTTGAAACATAATGACCAGCTGTCCCAACATCATAGCTACGATGGAGCTGCTCTGTAAAAACACTCCCAAAATCCACATTTGACGCTTCTAAATTTTTGAGGCGGCTTGTACCTCGGGTAACAGTATCATCATTAGCCATAATCATTACAATCCGGGAAATTGGTACCGGTACATGGCTTCAACCCTCCAAACCACCAAAAAATAACAAAAAAAATACAAAAAATGATAAGGCAAGGAAAACGGATAGTTTTCAAAACAATACAGCAAAACAGGAAAAAAAGAGGCCACAAAAGTATTACTTGTGGCGGTCCCATGTAAAAAATCGCCCACCACAACGGCTACTAATTTCTAAACTCACTCACAATCAACAATGGAAATATCACATTTTATCAATCAATGTTTTGAATAAATCACAAAAAAAGGAGAAAAAATAATACATTATAATAAATGCAGGAAAACGGAAATACTTCCAACTTAACCAACAACAACAAAAAAATCATGGTAACAATAAACCCTTTGCATTATACCATTGTACTTTTGTAACAATGTTATCTGTCTTGACACAAATGCAGGGGGGTAAGCTGGGGGGTACCCAGCATTCCACACCTTTCTCCACCAAGCATTTTCGGATACCGAGCAGTTCCTTGCGCAAAACTCGCACACGAGGTGTAACATCGTCACCAACAAACACAGATTTGTAAGCACCAAACTCTTTCCCTTTGAGATTCTTCGCATTGCTTAAGATCAAAAACCGGGCCTTCAGACTATCCACTTTGATTTTCACGAATTTATTTGAACATTGAACAACACTGAAAGATGGTAAACTTTCACGACCAAGCGACAATCCGTTTACAAGCACGTCCGAAATCAGGGATGCAGCATCGTTAACAGGAACGTCAGACAAACCCCAGAATAAAAGATTGTACATTTTGTCACGATTTTCATCAACCAGCGACTGGTTTACGACCGAATTCATTTGATCATTGCATTTGCTAAGCATCTGTGACTGTGCCTCGACAATGGTCTTCAAAGACAGGAGTTCCGAGTTCACCCTTGCGAGTTCATTCTCAGTAGAGTTATTTTTGTTTTCCAGTACTGAGACACGGTTGTTCACTGCACTTAAATCACTTTTGATTGCAAAAACGTCATTTTTCAGGGACACAATGTTCTCATTAATACTTTTAACCATTTCCAGTATTTTGACGATATTTTCAGCATTCGTTTTCTGACAGTCGGCCACGCAGCTCTCATCTGAATTGCTTGTTGAATTCATTACCGGATCAGATAATTCAGCCTCCGTTCTGTTGCGTTTCCCCCGGGTTTTTCTACCCATGATGGCAATATCCAAACAAAAACGATCGCCTACCTTAACATGAACTTATTGTTTATCCACGCTAGTTCACAGCGTGCATTTCGCATAAGCCGTTAAAAGGGCACGGCTAACACCCAAATCAGGAACTAACTCGAACGTAAAAAATCCTCCTCAGGACCTCCTTCGAATATCCGCTTATATTATTTCATCCCAGCTCAGTTTGTACAATTGTTCACAGAGATCATCAACATTGCATAGCACCCGTTGTGTTAGGGCAAAAGCAGTCAAACAAGTTCACTCATTGACTGCTGAACGCTGAACGCCCTGAACGATCCTACCATACTTCCATGAACCCCTCAGATCGTCCTTCACAGTACCGGTACAGAGAAGACGAATTTTTTCGCTCCGTGATTTCGGCGCTATCCACTCTTGAAGTTCTAACTCTCCCTATGGCGATTCGTTACGACCTCCCAAGACAAATTTAGCGCCAATATTTAAACTGTCATTATCGCATGGATAAACGTACGTTGATAACGCATGGATGGATAAACAGCGCATGGATGGATAAACGCATGGACTGTTACGGCGTGGGCTGTTACAACATGAACTGTTACGCATGGACTGTTACAACTGTTACGGCGAGCGGTACGATCAAGACAAGTCAGGAAAAAGGCTGAAAATTATAGCACGGTGAAACTTCATCCGATTTTAGTCCGGTTTTCGAGAGATAAATGGTAAGCAGTATGTAAAAGTGGCAATTTAGGGTGTTAGACTTCATTCAGATGACCTTTAAAAATTTATTTCTAGCACCCTTAAAGTACGCGTTTTAAATGAAAAGTGAAAAAAAAATACTTTTGAACAAACGGTATACATCGATGATCCCTTAGGGCCTGTTATCGTTTTTGCCAAAGGGAAATAAAATACTTTTTCTCTATCTCCCTGAAAGTGCTGAAAATGTGTTACTTGGTTGTTCCGCTATTCAGGAATAATCGATTTTCAAATAGTGGAATTTCCGTGTGATTTGTGGTACCTCTAATTTGTTGTATGCCTTACAAGAAAGATTTATGACTTTTTTTTTGTTCAGGCACTAAGCAATCTTCACCAATATCACCACTGCCCACTGAAAAGCCTTGTTTGTGTTTAGATAAAAATTTCCCGCGTTATAGTAGAATTTTCGCTGTGGGGACGGCCGCAGATATTCTGAATGTCATAACTAGAGCAGATAGTGGAAAACAAAAAATTCCTTTGCAGAATCCAAATAATTCAGTGTATTCAGGTAAATGACACAAAAATAAGTTGGCTTTTCAGTTAAACTTTAAAGCTCTTGTTAGTGGACTGCTCCTTGGAACAGTCCACCCTTGCGAGCGCTGTAGCAGCTTTCGGCTTTCGGTTTTCACCGTTTTTGTGGAGCTCATGAAGGTATCGAGTTCGAACTTGGTACACTTGTGGGTATTGGGGATGGGGTGTAGTTATGCCTTTTGGGGGTCCCACCCCCTACACCCACCCGGTTCAGTAGCAAACGGGCCCAGTTGCCCAGTGAATAATGTTTGCAACTCAAAGAACGAACCACGAAATTATGTTCGTAACTTGGCCAGAGCTGGACATAGGACGATGAAACTCCTTGCGCTTGTAGATCCTAGGGTTGAGAAATTACTTTTAAGGTTGCATCTCCCCCACCCACCCCGTTCATGGGCAACTGGGCCGAGATTGCCCAAGAGGGGGCAGACTCGTGACAGGAATCAACAGGTATCTAGTTAAAACTTGGTAGGCTTGTGAGCATTGGGGTCTCCTTTGCTTTTTGGGGGTCCAAACCCCACTCCGACTTGGTTCAGGGGCAATGGGGCCCAGGTTGCCCATTTTTCAATGTTTTTAACTTGACAATAACTGGAGATATGGCGATGAAATTCCTTGTACCTTTAGATCTTAGGGTTGGGAATATACATGTGGAGTTGAACCGCACCCTCCACGTTCATGGGCAAGTTGGCCCAAGTTGCCCATGAGTCAAGTTTTTGACCCGTGACTCGAATCAAACTCTAAGCTGGGATACTTCAGGATATATATGTCTAGATACGTATTTTGATGGGTCCCGACCCCCCCCCCCCCCCTCCCGTTCACGGGCAGCTGGAACCCGGACTCGAGAACAGTGGCCTGACAGACCGACCGACCGACCGACCGAAAAGTGATCGGTATATGGCACTTGGCCGGAAGGCAAGTGCCATAAAAACTTTGAAGATAGGGAATTTACGAGGGGTTACTCACTCTCCGGCACCCGATGTACACTCACCGAAAAGTGATCGGTAGGCTATATGGCACTTGGCCGGAAGGCAAGTGCCATAAAAACTTTGGGGATAGGGAATTTACGAGGGGTTACTCACTCTCCGGCACCCGATGTACACTCACCGAAAAGTGATCGGTATATGGCACTTGGCCGGAAGGCAAGTGCCATAAAAACTTTGAAGATAGGGAATTTACGAGGGGTTACTCACTCTCCGGCACCCGATGTACACTCATTCCCGGCACCCACCCGGCACCCACCCGGCACCCACCCGGCACCTCCCGGCGCCCACCCGGCACCTTCCGGCACCTCCCGGCACCTCCCGGCACCTTCCGGCACCTCCCGGCACCTCCCGGCACCTCCCGGCACCGGCACCCGGTGTACACGGGTTTGGGGAGTGAGCAACCCCTCGATCATATCTTGGAAATGAGAGCGAATGGAACGATTAGCGACTTTTGTAGAAGTAGTGAGACACTACTTCTACTTCTACAATATTTCCATCTCAAGGGCGTATTCCCCATCAAAGAATTACATTTGGATTTGTTTGGTTTTCACCATGAGACCCCGCCAAGTGGGTCCTGGTTTGTCTACGAGGCTCCGAAATTGGAGTCCTAGACTTCTGCACTAAATTCAAAAAGTTGCTCTTGGTTCATTAGTCACGGTAAAAGTCCATTGTATAAAGTGCCATCTATGTATTACGATTAGCGACGTAAGAATAAAGCAGTAATGTAGGTAAGACGAGTCCTTTAAAGGAACAGACAACTTGACTCAAACTTGACTCGGGGAGCTAGCTAACATATCAAGAATGTACCCTGAGTCGATATTGAGAGTAAGAAAAATTCTCGTTACGACCATTGCAGTTTCCGGGCTGTTTCCGAGAATTCGACTTTGAGCAAAAGGTTTGCAAAAGCAAAAGGTTTGTGTGCCGCGACTAGGAATCGAACCCCGGCCGTCCCGTCGGGGAGGTCGTTTCTCTGTGGTCTACATGTAAAAAGGCTAACTTTTACAGTACATAAGTGCATAATTACAGTGCATAAGGGGCAAGGGCCTGCCAGCTAGCTTTTGGAACACTAAGGAGGGGGTTCGAGACGGTTCGAGATAACAAAGAAGGGGGGGCCTGTCGTCAATAAGACCCTGTATATTTATCTAAGCCCCCCGGGCGATTCGATGGCCGAAAGTTGCATAGTCAAGTTTACTGTTCCTTTAACTGGTTAATTGGTTTCAGGATCTTCTGGGCTGGAACTGAAACGGCGACCAAATGGACTGGATATATCAGTGGCGCCATTCAGAGTGGTGAACGCGCAGCTACGGAAGTCGTTTTCAGTATGAATCCGGAACTAATTAGCAAGAGTGACCTCGAAGGGACCTGGTTCGACCCGAAAAGGTAGGACGGACTTTTCCCCCTTAAATCCCCTCCCTAAGGTGGTGAATAATAGTGAAAAATAATAATAGTAATAATAGTACTAAGTAATAATAATAGTAATAAATAGTAGTATTATAATAATAGTGTATTGATTAGATTAGATTAGATTAGATTTTATTTATTTGCTAAATTACATAATAATCCATCATGATAGGTAACCGCCCATGAGAAGACATAAATGCACTGGCACTGGGCGGCTACCACAAACTACTTCAACTTAACTACTTCAACTTAACTTTATTTCATTCAACACTAATTAATCAAAATAATTTTTTTTTTAATAAGAAAAAAAAAAAGAGAAAAAAAAAAAGTAAATGTAGGCTAATAAGAAAAATGAATAAATATTAACGTATCACTTCATCCTCTGAATCGTGGCTCCTCACCCCTCCAACAAAAATTTCTTTAGTCTTGTTTTAATTGCATAATTAATGCATCATAAATGCTTTCGCATCCACATTTCTCAAAGAAGTTGGGAGAGTGAAAAGAGCAGAATGAAAAATCTTATTTATTTGGCTATTATTATTATTAGTAAGTTCGTTGCAACGGAGTTGCAAAAAAGAAGAAGAAAAGAAATAACAAAAACAAGTAGAAATACACAGTGATTAATAACTAGCCTAGATCAGGGACCCATACATTTCCTGTAATGACTCGCCATTCAGGGGGCTTGTCAATAAGAGATTTCTGATGCGCTCTTGACCGAGCGTCAGATAGTTCGAGAAATACCCACGGGGATAAAATATTGCCTTGAGGGAGGAGTCTCTTTGGTCTCACGTCCAAGGAGGCCGGGATTGGCTCTATCTGAGCAAGAACGCCGATTCGACCCAAGTGGAACTCTTGCCGCTGAAAAATCTGGGGGAGGATATCACGTAGTGCTGGTGTATTCAAGATTTTAGTTCCAAACACTAACGAGAGTTTTTCACGGCGCTTCAACAGGGTTTATAGATTATAAGTATTAAGGAGGTCTATATGCGGTACTTTAGGGGACTTGAAAACTACAAGGAGGGCTTTGAACTGTATCTAGTAGGGCCTCGCAAGTATCGGGTCACCCTCACTTCTGTAGTTGGCAGCCCCTGTATCAAGGGAGGAGGGTTATCGGGATACAGGCTAATATTCCAGTTTCTCGTACTCATAATAGTTTTTTCGAGGGAGCAGAACTGATGTGGTTGGACCCGTCGAAGAAAAATGTGTCTTTCGTTGGACCTTCGTCTTACCTGTGGCTGTTATTGCTGTGTCCTGGTTGGGAATTGTGCTCAGGAATAAGTATGGGGTAATTTTGTCGGGGAAAATAGCCTAGAGGGTGTTTTTATATATTCCTAAAAGAGTTTAAGCGTACGCCTGTATCCTATTTAGTGCAATGTTGATTCGAAAACTGCCCCTTTTTCGCTTTAGACTGTTCCATCATACAAAGGCCTGTGACGTACACTGTAATTGTGGGTGCGTTTCAGCCTTTTACCAGGAGAAATTAACTGCGAAATTTGCTAAAATGTTAAACAGAAAAAGACAAAAGAAAGGTTTGTTTAAAATTCAAATTTGAACGTTCCCGTTTGTCTTGTAACAAATCAGTATAACATATAATCAATAAAATAAAATAAAAAATTTAAAAATACGAACAATAAGCAATAATTTAAGAAGCGTCAATTTCGCTTCAGTGGTGGCCAACATTGTTTGATCGGAAGTTAAGTTTATTTAGTAACTATTTTTAAAGGGTTGAAGGTTTTTATAGTAACTATATGTAGGCGATGATGGTACGTAAGTTGTAAGGGTTGCTAAGAGGTTGGAACACAACCTTTGTGAGCAATACCAACAACCGATAATGACAAGAAGCATAAGAAGCATCTGGGGAGTACGGGCAGGGTTTGGAAAAGAATCCCCTCGTCCTACCACTGCCGCCACTTTATAAGGGTTGTTACGATGGTCGATGTATGTAACTAATCTTCCTGCTCTAATATGGTGGCGGTCTAGGCGTCAGATATTACGAAAAGACACGGTTCTTTATTTCAAGAATGTTGACGATACACTATATACAAAATGTGAAACGACGACTCCAAGACCCCGGTCTGGTTACCCCCCTTTTCCTGCTGTAAACCATAACTTTACAGTCTGACCAGCATAAATTCCTGGAGACAGTTTAAAGTGACAGGCCGAATCTCAGTTCGCGTGGGAAGGACTGTTTTCCAGACCCTATCCTTACCTTATTCCCCAGATACTTCTTATGGAACTACTTATTGAAATAGGGGGTCACTAACCGCCTACAATGTAAACAAAAAAATCTTGCAGTATTTGCTACTGGGATTAATATTATCTCTACTGGGATAAGATTAATCCGAATTAGTGAAAAGATTGTCTCAATAGAGGCAAGATTAATCCCAGTAGCAAATATTGCAGGATTTTTTTTCACAGTGTATACTCAGTAAAATACCATCTAGTTTTTGCGCGTAAACTGCATATTTCAGGCCTAAAATGTCATCGTGATTACGGTTTGATCAGGAACGTTTGATGTATTCCTAGTACCGTATACTTAGGCTAGAAATCCACGTATTTATACACGAGCTTGCACAAAAGTAGAAGTCGAATCCGTTCCGTTTTCACATTATTGGAATGTTGAGTTTTACGCTTATAGAAGGCAGTCGTGATACCAGTGATTATATTAACTGCTCGATGTTCCTACAAATAAATGTGTTATCGTATTTGCTTTTCTTAACCGGATCTTTGGAAACTCTAGTGTGCAGGTTTTCGGAGTTAACTTCTAGGGTAAGATAACATCATCTCCCTAAAGCCCATGCAGTAGAAGGGTGATACTTCGATGTCGTCCAGAGCAAAATAACACTAGGGAGTAGCGCCAAGACCTATGCTTTCCATGCTTTGCAAACGGGCCATACTCATAGCGCCGCCCACTACTCTTGCGACGACTCTTCCCCGAAGAAACAAACTTGCGGGTCTAGAAATTTCTAGTAAAGCTAAGATGAGGTCTGCACACATCGAGGAAGCTAAGGAAGTTGTATCTTTTTTGTGCCCTGTTCAGAATATGGAGTTATTGGAGCCAGCGGTGGTGCACGACCGATTGAGTTTTAGTAGGAACGTTCACTGTCGCTAGTGTCGCTGCTATTCGAGTGTGTGTCACTTTTTCTAAGTCTTGGCACTACTCTCTAGTGTTATTTTGCTTTGATGCCGCCTAACTTCGAGTGACGCAGGCGATGACGAGCAGAGTATCCTACTGAGCGCGGACAGTTGCTTGAGTAGAATGAAGTGACTTCTAAGCCAACAACTGTTATTCTTTTGAATATTTTGCAAAGCTGAAGGTGAGTCCTAAGTCCCTCAACTGACCCGGCTCCGTCACACTTGCCGGTTCTTTCTTCTGCACTCGTTTCGGCCAGTTTACGATGTCCGAAAGATTGCAAAAATTTTGCGTTACTTCTATGGCCGTCTTAAGTATCCCAGTAGAGGAACAAGAACATAAAAAAGAGACGAAATCACAGGGAGATTATTTAATTCCATTCTTTATGTAAAAAAAAAGCTGAAACAGTTTAGTTTTAGATGATATAAAGTTCTTAATCTATTATGTCCATCCGACTGTTTTAGGGACACAAAAACAAAACCAAGGTGGTCTAGACTTCTGAGAATTATTCCAAAGAATTGCACCCTCTACCATCGCAATGTAAATCGCGATTCCAGAGTTTCTGATCTGCAATTTATAATCTGCTAGCCTTCAAGCCTATTAGGTTTGCAAATAAATGTAAAAACAAAGGATCTGGCTTCGCATTGTCGCCTCCTTAGAAAAAGCGAAACATTGAAGTTTCTGTTGTGTAAATATTTCCATCAAAACATTCCTTATCTCTTACGTATAAAGTTCAGGAGGGCGGGGAAATGCATTGTATCTTCTATAAAAGCCCCTTGCAATTCTTTTCGCAAGTTAGTTGTCGTCGGGACTTTACCCTGTTCAGACGTTCCGATAGGGTCCTGATGGTACTGTCGTTAGGTATAGCTGAACCCTTTAAAAAATCGAGTCAGTATAGAACCCGCAGTCGTTTCCGATTGGGTAGTTTTAGAGTCTTCCCCGACTACTGAAGAAGCCGGAATGGAACAACTAGATGTCGTCATTGTTGGAGGAGGCGTGTCGGGTATGACCGCTGCTTACAGACTGCTGCAAAGAAAGCCTCTGACGAAACTCGTGGTGCTTGAAGCGAGTGGTGAGTTTCCATATTTTGTGGTGTTGTTAGCTTTTACACTTCCATGTTTGCTAGTTGCCTATACCTTAGATTGCAAAACTTGTCCTGTGTGCGTGCACCGTCTAGATACTGGTGTTTTTGTTTTGTTTTAAATAAACGAACATGAACCTGAAAAAGAAAGACTACCCCCCCCCCCCCAGACAAAACAAATCATTAACATTCATTTCATTTCATATATTTAGTACTAATCTGATCTTGAGTATATACATTAACATAACAGTGAAAACATAAGAACATTAAATAAATAGAATAAAAGATTAAATAAACGAACATGAACCTGAAAAAGAAAGACTACCCCCCCCCCCCCGACAAGACGAATCATTAACATTCATTTCATTTCATGTATTCAGTACTAAAAATCTGAAAATGAATATATACGTTAAATAATAAAGAAAACATAAGTACCCCGTCAGCCCAAGCTGACTGCGAATCAGACTTGACGGCTATAAACGATGATCACAGTTTTTTTTTCTGGCTTGAGCCTTAAGAGGACCCTTGCCAAGAAGGGCCGAAATGTCGCTCGAATAAAACTCAGATGGAGCTATAGCTCCAATAAATTTTCAGCCGACTTATCCGTTTCGCACTGTCAAATATGATTCGCAGTCAGCTTGGGCTGAAGGAATATTTTTGTATCTACAACATTTGGAAGAAATTTTTTTTTTTTTTTTTTTTTTTTTTTAAAGCTTATATTTGTGATAGTATATTAAAACTCGGAATAAAAAAATCATAATTTTATTCTCAAAAAGCTAATAACCATGGTGTCTCGTATTTTGTGTTGTTCTTAGCCGTTACACTTCCACGTGTACTAGTATGCCTTGACCTATGTGCGCCCAACATCTGGACATCTGGATTTTTGTTGGAAATTAAGTTAAAATGCGTTCCATTTTTGCTAGAACGGATCGGCGGCCGGACACTGACCGTAGACGTCACCCTACCCGATGGCCGGAGAGAACCATTCGACTTCGGGGGCCAGTGGGTATGTACCAGTCAAATCCACATTATGGAAATGATACAAGAACTTGGACTCCAGACCTACCGACAGAACGTCAAAGGGAAGAAGGTCATGTACGTCGGTGAAGATCCAAAAGTTAAAGTTTATGAGACGGACTTCCCAATGGAGGGAAGTGACGAACTAGATAAGTTCTTTGAGGAGGTAAGCTTTCTTTGCAAGTTTGGTAGCAATCACCACAAGGATGCGCAATTTGAAGGGAAAACGCTTTAGATGTTCTATTTGATGGCAATAAACTAAGATTTTTTTTTTTTTTATGCTTTTTTTGGGATCCCAAAACGTTAGTGACGGATACCTATGACATCGCAAAAGTTGTCCGTCTGTCTGTCCGTCCGTCCGTCTGTCCGTCTGTGCGCACGATAACTCTCGAAGGGATTGAGATATTTTGATGAAACTTGGTGGGAGGATCCTTCGGGTCAAAGTACAAGTCAAGTTCGAAGATGGGCTCTGTAGTTCTATATTTGAGGGTGGGGGAGGGGTTTCAAATTAAGGGGCAAAAAAAATATTTTTTGAAAGCTGTTTAGATAGTGGATTTAGGGGTAAGGAGACACGCTGAATCCGAATATGAAAGTTATTTTCTCGCCGGACAAGTAGTTCGCCCGGAATCCGGCCAAAACCGGAAAGTTTGTTAAAAGTAAAAGTTGTATTTGAAGTTGATTAGATGTTTGATTTAGGGGTAAGAAGACATGCTGAATACGATGTTGAAAACCATTTTCTTCCCTGACAAGTAGTTCGCCCGGAATCCGGCGAAAACCGGAAAATTTGATAAAAGAAAAATTTGTATTTGAAGTTGATTAGATATTCGATTTAGGGGTAAGTAAACGTGCTGAACACGATGGTGAAAACCATTTTCTTGCCGAACAAATAGTTCGTCCGGAATCCGGCCAGAACCGGAAAATTTGTTAAAAGCAAAATTTGTATTTGAAGTTGATTAGATGATAGATTTAAGGGTAAGAAAAAACGCTGAATCTATATATGACAATCATTTTTTAACCGGGCATATAGTTCGTCCGGAATTCGGTTGAAACCGGATTTTTTTTTTAGAAGTTAAAGTTTTATTTGAAGTTGATTAGATGTTCTTTATAGGGATAAGGAGATACGCTGAACTCGTTTTTGAACTATTTTTTGTTTTTGCTGGGCAAGTAGTTTGCTCGGAATTCGGCCGAAACCGGAAATTTGGCAGAAGTACACCAGGAAGTTTCGATCAGTATCGTCAAATAGATATGGCTTATACAGGTATATCTGAAATTGGTTTTCTCAGATGATTAGCCTGGCGAAGACTGGATTTGGCGAAGACAAGACGTAGTTAATATTAAATTTTTGGGATCCCATCGAAAACTTTGGTCTTGTTCATCTTTGGGCTCAAGTATCTGTGACATTCACAACATGTGATGCTCCGAAAGAAAAAGTTAATTCGATGAAAATCTATCATATGAGTAACGGAGCAACGACGTAAGGCATTTCCATCGGATCTTTTTTTTTTTTACCTCGTAGCAATTTTTTTATTTCTAAGATTTGCTTTAGCGACAGTTCGGCCATTCTTGGCAAGGGAACTCAGCAGGCCACAGCCCCGATGAAAAATTTTCGAGAATTAGTCGTATGGAGTTCTACGAAAAAGTAGCATGCAGTAGTAACTGTTGCCACTGCATGCTACTACTAGCAAACTGGATGCTACTACAGCAAGATTGGATGCTATCGGATACTACTACTTAAGATTAATCCAGTCGGAGGCATGTTAAACCAAAGTATTACTACTACATAGATAGATAGATAGATAGATAGATAGATGGATAGTTTATTGCTATAAGCAGCCCGAGGGCCATGGCAAAAATTTAACAGACTAACGTATAAGGCTACACTAACACTAACATATAAATAATACTTGAACATAATTTCCGTTTATTTTTTTTTACTTATTCAAAAAATCTATTTCTGTGTTCCATCGCTAGCCTAAAAAATCGCCCCATTTTCTTTATACCAGCAAAACACTCATACATGCAACATGCATCATCAGTACATGCAACTTTTTCGTACAACTACCACACAACTGCACAGTCAAAGAATTTTTCATCGGACTAGAAGAAACGAACCTGTGAACTTGCAGGTTCAAAGCTTGTAGTAAAACGCCATGTGAAGCTAAGGACCATTGTTTTTTTTTAGATGGAGAAGTTAAGCAAACAAGTTCCGATTGAGGATCCTTATTCCTCCCCGCTGGCTGAAGAGCTGGATTCAATGACCCTTGAGACTCTTCTGCAAAGTCGCCTGAAGGACAGGTCAGCAAAAGATGCGTTTGAAGCCCAAATCCGCTCAACTCTTGGTAAGATAGAGGTCAAGATGAAGCGGATTTTACATTTCTATTTTTTTACAAACAAAAAATCAATAGCCTTAATAAAATAGATGCCTTTTTTTCAAAATCAGTCTTATCAACAGGGGCGTCGCTATGGGGGGGTGTGGGGGGGTGGTACCACCCCCCCCTCGAAGAAAGAAAAAAGCTAAAACGGGCGCTCCTAGAGCGCCCGACCAAAAACTTTGAGCTAGTCTGGACCTTCGCAGAGCGCCCGATCAAAAACTTTGAGCTAGTCTGGGCGCCCGCAGAGCGCCCGTCAGCTAAACTGGGCGCTGGCAGTGCACCCGTGAAAAGTCAGTAAGGGTAGTTCTGGATTACCAAGATAAACCGACACGATGTGGTATGTACCAACATCTCTCGATCCAACAAAATTCAGGTTGATTTTGCTTGTGGCGTATATTTTCAAGAATCTGTTAGTTACATGCAAAGGTGCTTTGTGTTTTAACAGAAAATAATTTGGTGAAAAGAATTTTTCTCCAGTACGTCACATAAGAATAAATCGGCTTTGTGAGTCAGCAATGGAGGAAGATGTAATGACAGGCCTGATTATTACAACCCGTCATTTGATTTTATTTTGTTTTTATGGCACTTGCAGCCTCTGGCTCAAGTCCCATATACCGATCGCAATTCCGTCCGTCGGTCGGTCGGTCCGAATTTTTTTGTCCCACATGTTCGAGTTAGGGTACTTCCAGATGTGTTAGGACGATGAAACTTGGCAGGAATATCAGGGACCCGACCAAACTAACCTGGAAATAATCAGTTTCCCGATCCGACCATCTGGGGGGGAGTGGTGGGCCGGGGAATTCTGAGAATTAAGTAGTTTTTGTCACACTTTTTCGAGTTGGGGTACTTCCAGATGTGCTAGGACGATGAAACTTGGCAGGAGCATCAGGGACCCGACCGGACTAGCCTGGAAATAATCAGTTTCCCAATCCGACCACCTGGGGGGGGAGTGGAGGGCTGGGGAATCCGGAAAAGTGGAGTAGTGTGTAACTTTCGAACGGATGATCAGATTGGAATGAAACTTAATAACTGAATAAATGGCATAACTCTGATGTCCCATTTGAAGTCCGGACCGGATTTCGACAGCTATGGGGGAGTTGGGGGGGGGAGACCGGAAATCTCGAGAAACGGTTAGAATGGAGGGATCGGAGTGAAACTTGCTGGGAAGAACAAGCATCTGCTCCAGATAAATTCTTTATACATTTGGACTGGATCCGGTCACTAGGGGGGGGGGGTGGAGGGGATTTTCCCGGAATTCCGGTAATGGCGGTTTGGGGGATTTTCACGACGAAACTTGGGAGGCGAATCAGGGACCCGATCAAACTGACTTATAAATAAAAATTTACATGATCCGATAGTCGTGGAGGGAGTAGCGGGAGGGGGAATCCGGAATACTGAGTCATGCGTAACTTTGGAACGGTTGATCGGATTTGAGTGAAATTTGATAATTGATCAGAGGAGATGTCTCTGGTGACCTTCGTCATGTCCGGACCGGATTCGACAACAATGGGGGGGGGGGGAGAAAATACGTGACCGGCTCAGACTGGGGAGATCGGGATCGAACTTTGTGGGAATAATAAAGAGATGCTCTGGATAAATCACTTACACAGCCGGATTGGCTCCGGCGACTGTGGGGGAGCTTGAGGGGGGGGGTCCGGAATTCCGGTGATCGCGATTTAAGGTACTTCCAGATGTGCTAGGACGATCGAACTGGGCTGGAATATTAGAGATTCGACAAGATTGGCTCAGAAATCGCCACTTTCCAAATCCGACATTCCTTAAAGTACCAATCTTGACCGCAAATTTAGAAAAATACTTTTAAGCAAATTATACATTTTCATGATCCCCATGAGCACATTATCATTTTTGCCTCAAGGGTTTTGCTTACAAATGAAGTTTTAGCTCCGTGAAAGTGCGCATCTGAATCGCAAGGTCGAAAACTACTTTTTTTCAACAAACGATACATCTCAACCCGTGATCATTTGTGCCACAAGGGTTTTGCTTAAAAATTTATTTTTATCACCCTTAAAGTGCATATTTTAACCGAAAAGTGAAAAAAAAATACTTTTTACCAAACGGTATATATCAATGATCCCTCAAGGGCCTGTGATCGTTTTGTCTCAATAGTTTTTCTTACAGATGAATTTCTAGCGCCTATAAAGTGCGTATCATTACAGCCAAGTTCTAAAACAGAATATTTTTTCTCTAGCTCCCTTAAAGTGCGCATCTGAACCACAAAGGTAATCTTAAAAGTACTTTTGATCAAACACTACGTCTCAACCTATGCAAGTGCCATATGAGCTTACAGCTCTTGTTTAACTGTAAATTGAGAACATGCCAGCTCTGTTACAAATTGTTTTTATGGCACTTGCAGCTCCGCTCAAGTGCCATATACCGATCGCTTTTCGGTCGGTCGGTCGGTCGGTCTGTCCTTCGGTCGGTCGGGCGGTCCACTGTTTTCGAGTTAGGGTACTTCCAGATGTCCTAGGACGATGAAACTTGGCAGGCATATCAGGGACCCGATATAACTAACCTGGAAATAATCAGTTTCACGATCCGACCATCTGGGGGGTAGTGGTGGGCCGGAGAATCCTGAGAATTTTGTAGTTTTTGTAAAACCCCTACCCCTTTCTTCTCACTAGTAGGTCTGCGCGCGGCGTGACGTCACTCTTTGCATCGGATCACTCTGTTAACAGCGGAAAGAGCTAGTGCATTCGAGGGTCAAAGGGGTTTGTATATGTGATTCAGTGCAGGGGAATATGGAAAATTGAGTGTTGTGTAACTTTGGAACGGGTGATCGGATTGGGACGAAACTTAATACCTGAATGAATGACATATCTCTGATCTTCCATTTGAAGTCCGAACCGGATTCGACAGCTATGGGGAGTTGGGGGGGGGAGACCGGAAATCTCGAGAGACGGTTATAGTGGAGGGATTGGAGTAAAACTTGCTGAACAAGAATCTGCTCCATATAAATCGTTTACACGTTTGGACTGGACCCGGACACTTGGGGGGGGGGGAGGTGGAGGGGAGTTTCCCGGAATTCTGGTGATGACAGTTTTGGGGATTTTCACGACGAAACTTGGGAGGCGTATCAGGGACCCGATCAAACTAACTTGTAAATAAAAATTCACTCGATCCGATAGTCGTGGGGGGATCGGAGGGAGGGGGAATCCGGAATATTTAGCCATGCGTAACTTTGGAACGGGTGATCGGATTCCAGTGAAATTTAATAACTGAACAGAGGGCCTGTGGTGATCTTTTTCATGTCCGGACCGGATCCGACAACAATTGGGGGGGGGGGAATACGTAACCGGATCGGACTGGAGAGATCGGGATGGAACTTTGTGGGAATAACAAACAAGTCCAAAACCGAACCGGATTGGCTCCGGCGACTGTGGGGGGAGTTTGAGGGGCGGGTCCGGAATTCCGGTGATCGCGAGTTAAGGTACTTCCAGATGTGCTAGGACGATTAAATTTGGCTGGAATATTAGAAATTCGACAAGATTGGCTTAGAAATCGCCACTTTTCAAATCCGACCATTCCCTAAAGTAGGCTACCAATCATGACCGCAAATTAAGAAAAATGCTTTTAAGCAAAATATGCATTTCCATGATCCCCATGAGTCCATGATCATTTTTGCCTCAAGGGTTTTGCTTACAAATGAAGTTCTAGCTCCCTTAAAGTGTGCATCTTAACCGCAAGGTCGAAAAGTACTTTTTATCAAACGATACATCTCAACCTATGATCATTTGTGCCACAAGGGTTTTGCAAAAAAAAAAAAATTCTAGCACCCTTAAAGTGCGCATTTTACCCGCATTAGCGAAAAAAAAATACTTTTGATCATACGTATATATCAATGATCCCTAAGAGCCTGATATCGTTTTTGCCTCAAGGGTCTTCCTTACAGATGAATTTCTAGTGCCTTTAAAGTGCGCATCATTACAGCCAAGTTCTACGATAAAATACTTTTTCTCTAGCTTCCTTAAAGTGCGCATCTGAACCGCGCAGTCGAAAATTACTTTTAATCAAATAATACATCTCAACCCATGCAAGTGCCATATGAGCTTACAGCTCTTGTTTCGTGGATGACCAGTACTTCTTTTTCGGAAAGGGTCACATAACCGACTTCCAGCTAAATGTGTCAATTTTTTCTGGATTTGTCGTGAACAAAGACAGACGGGCAGATCCGTGCTAAATGGCCCTTACTTTCATTTGGGATTCGAAAAGACGTTCTAACCCTACCGGACTGCAAAAAAATTTGCCTGCGGCGCATTTTTTAGCGTCATCGCGTCTTCTCGTTCGGGTTTGCTTGGAATTTCGCGGCTTGGACCATATTAAAAGCAAGATTTTGTTGGGGGGGAGTAAGCTAGTGTTTAACCCGAAAAAAGGCATAGGTTACTTCAAAAACATCGCCTGCGGAGCTCATTTTCATTCTGTCTGATATGCATTCGTCATTCTGTCTGGTAGTAGCGGGCTGTGGATTGAGCTTTTACGAAAAGAAAATTCCTCGTTATTACGAATGAGCCCAGTCGTATATTTTGAGGTAGTTACCTTCCATGCCCAAGCCGTTCAAACCGTCCCTGAGCTGGGAGATACGACTAGGCATTTCAGTCTTCAATGCTTGCAGTATCACGAGTTTTATCAATAGTCTACATTTTGCGACGAAAAGCTGAAACGGGCGGCAGGGCGCCGGCAGGCGCCCAGCCACCCCCCCTCAAGTTTTGGCTAGCGACGTCCCTGCTTATCAATCACTAACTGAGATATGAATACTGATCTAAGAAACTCTTTTTAACCATCACTGATATCTGACTCCCCCCGCTGAATCTGATAGGGAGTCCCTTTTGGTGATGGTGATGATAGTCGGAGCATTCACCGTCCGTGGTGACTCGCGAGAATACGGGAATTGAGTCCCTGGGACTAACACAAAACGCGGGGACTCCGTCATTGGAGTCCGCTGGGAATGGCGAGAATCCGCCTTTAGTTACCCACCACGCTACCTGGTATAGTACTGAATCAGAGAATGAAGGGCGGATGTTGATTTGATTAGTTTTTGTGTCCAGTCAGTTTTCATCTGTTCAAAACAGAATGCGCATGTCATTCTTATGCGCCCTTCCGGCACTTTTCTGAATTTTGCATTTGCAGTTTTGGTTCTTTTCGAGGCGGTCCCGGCTCCCGCTTATAGCTTCTGAAGAGCTCATTGGTCAGAAATACCGGTTATGCAAGTTTTTCAATGTTTATCGTCAAAGCCAAGGTAAATGATGCTGAAAACAGCAGAGACGGGTTGTGATCTTATGAAATCCCGGCAGAGTTTCAAGGAGAGTAGAACCTGTGTCTGCTGTGTGTGCTCCCGTTGAAAAATACCCGAGAATTAGTCGTATGGAGTAGTACGAAAAAGTAGCATGCAGTAGTAACTGTTGTAACATGCTCCTAGCAAACTGAATGCTATCGGATACTACTACCTAAGATTAACCCAGTCGGAGGCATGTTTATCAAAGTATTCCATACTACTACATATCACTAATCAAACTACTTCATGCTACTACATACCATTCCATGCAACTTTTTCGTACAGCTACCATACTACTACACAGTCAAAGAATCGGGCTTTAACATTTTTTTTCGTTTTCTAGGTACGGAGTCGTCACGATTGTCTGCCCTCTACTTTCTAGCGTTTGCAAATGCTTGTGGTGGCGTCATGAAGCTGTTTCTAGCGCGTGATGGCGATGGACAGGAATTACGAGTCAAAGTGCGTACAGGCTTTCTCTTATAAATAATAAATAAATGTACTTTATTTCCTTAATAGCTTGTATTGTACACGCTAGCATTGGGTCGTCATTTTACAAATAACACATACGAAATTACACAAATAAACAATTTATCTATTCGCACAAATTAAAATATAACTTGACTTAGCTAGAATTAAAATACTGCGTGAAATAGATTTCAAATAACGATCAGTCGAGTGTATCGGTGGTCTTTCAAGTCTCTGGGAAGAGACTAAAGGACCCCTCTTGCTTTTCACTGTCTTCACATTCCCAGTGGTGACCAGAGCAAAATAACACCAGGGAGTAGCGCCAGGACCTATGCTTTACATGCTTTACATGCTTCATAATCGGGCAATACTTGTAGCGCCGCCAACTACGCTTGTGGCACTTACAGCGACAAAAAATTCGCATCTGGAATTTCTAATAAAGCTAAGATGCGGTCTGCACACACCGAAGAAACAGGGAAGGCTGTATCCTTTTTTTTTTGCTGCGTTCAGAATTTTAAGTTATTGGAGCCAGCGCTGGTACACGATTGATTGAGTTTCAGTAGGGACATTCTCTGTCACTAGTGGTGCTAGTGTCGCTCTTATTCGAGTGTGTGTCACTTTCTCAAGTCTTGGCGCTACTCCCTAGTGTTATTTTGCTCTGGTGGCGACTGATGCGGTATACTGATATCTGAAATTTCCGTCTTGACTAAATCCTTGTGAAACAGTTTATTTGAATTTTTCGCTTCTTACCGCTAGCCAAGATTTTCCTGGATTGCCAGACAATAACTTCGGAAAGGCCGTTTTCTAGATGAAGGTGGGTTATCCTCCATGTCTAAATCCCCCGGCTGGGCTGACCAGGATTCGGATTATATTACTAAGCCGAGTACTGGGAGGCCAAGCCGGGTCAGTCGCTCGGCGAAGCATGGCGTAGGCAAGCGTGAACGATAAAGGGTAATGACGATAGACGATTAAAAAAAAAAAAAAAAAAAAGAAGAAGAAGAGATTGACGAAGATTTATGAAGTGTTTTGAAAGATTGATGAAGTGTTCATCTTGGTTGACCCGGTCGGAATACGATAGCTTGGCTTAAGACAGGTTGCTTCGTCCAATGTCGTCATTGTGGACGTCGAGGAACCGATGATTTTTCATTATTTAACCACGGCGCGCGTCTGTTTTAAATTTTTCGCGAGCAAAAGGAAGTATTTTTGCGGTAAGACCGGCCAGATTCGGCAAGCGCTAGCAAGATAATCCCTAATTTGACAAGAGTTGCGTTTTTGCAGATACCATGTTTTTGTTACCCCGGCAACTGGATCTGCAATTAGTTGTTTTTGCAATTACCGTGGTATCTGATACTACTTTTGCTCTGCAAAAACGACAATCTCCGGATTTACGCTTTTAGAAATCATTCAAAAAGAAATACTGATATCCACTGGTATCAGATACCACGGTCGGACCGCGGTAACTGATCGTGGCATCTGAAAAATTAATCTCATTTTCAACGTCACTAACACAAGAGTATTGTTTTTTTTTGTCAAATTGGTGGGAAAGAAGTTATATCACTCTAGATATCGGTGAATATCAGTTTTTCTTTTTGGATGATTTCTAAAAGCGCAAATTCGGCAATTGTCGTTTTGCAGATCTAGTTGGTATGGTATCTGCAAAAACACAACTAGTGTAGTAACAAATTTAAAGTTACGACGCTTTGGAAGAAACTTCGTTTTTACAAGAAAACGTCAGTAATTTTCCCATGCCATAATATTTTCCCATTATTAAACATAATGATTTTATCAGTTTTTTCGGTAACTGCTGGGCTACAGTTTTCAAATAACTGTAGTAATAAAACCTATAGAAGTGTAAAAATAATTTGATTGCGATGTAAATTTGTGTCGTCTATTATATTTGGTTTTTATCCTCTGTGATGTGTATTTGTATTTCGAAGGAAAATAAAAATAAAAATAATAATGACCCAAGGTGCTTTTTTATTTCTAGGGAGGAACTCAGCAGATTTCCACAATCCTAGCATCAAGAGTCGGCTTGAACAAAGTACATGTAAATCAGCCTGTTCAGAAGATCTCACAGAATACAGATGGGGTTACCGTTGTCACCTTAAACGGTACTATATACAGGTGAGGACAGTCTTCATAGCCTTTCTGACTGTAATAATGTTAATTTGGCAAGAAAGGTTATTCTATGACGAAATTAGAGCCAGCCACGAAAAACATTAAAGCACAACTCTTACTAGAAATGATCTTTTCACTGTGAAATGGGTCAGAGACATCGTTTTTCGAAAATACCATTACTTTGAATGTCAAATTAGCGATTCTCTTGTTAGCGCTTGTCGACTTTATCCAGCCTTCCTAGAGCGTGTTCCACCCTACTTACCGTAGTTACTACGCTAGTTACCGTATAGTTACTACGCTAGGCTGGAACGCTTTTTTAATTTTTCGGTCAAATATCAGGCCGCGGGCTGATCGGACCAATCACGTTGCAGAGATGCGTAGTTACTACGCTAACTACGCTTCCGAGAGTGGTAAGCAAATAGTTACTATTAGTTACTATTTTGAGAAGGTTGGAACGGTCAGCGTAGTAACTTTTCGTGAGGCTGGAACGGAAATAGTGACTAATAGTTACTATTGGTAGAGGGGTGGAACACGCTCCTACTCTCTGACGCGGTGGCTGGGCGCATAACATTTGAAAACTGAACCCGCCGTAGTTAAACGAGTGGGAAAACTAAGCAAAACGAAAGAAGTCCATAACAGAAGATAGATCTGATGGTCTATCATTTCTTCCAAAATGAAAAACAACACTTTCAAGCTTCTCGTATCCTTATGTGAGAAAGAATTGTGAGCGGACGTTGAAGATCCCGGCAAAGTTTGCGTTTCATGAGGGGCAAAACTTGGCACGGCCGACAAAGCGCAAAAAAATCGTATGCATAAAACGAAACAATGGCGAGATGTGGGGATTTTAAAAGCTTGTTGTTCCATAAGCGAGCTAGGCATACTATAAAAGACAGAATAAGCAAGAGGGGTCCTTTAAAGCGCTAAAAGGGAGTCATCTGCAGCCTACTTATTTTATCTTATCTATACTTTGAAGGGGCTCATGGCCTTTCTTCATTGTTTATACTAAAAAAAACATCAGAATGTTTACAACCATTCACGAACTGGCGAAATTGCAATACTGTCTTTTCTTCTGATCCTAAGCAGTAAATCATCGAGCAGTAAGAGTTATGATCCTAAGTAATAATCGCAGTAAGAATTGATCCTAAGCCCATCCATTTCCTAAGTCTGTCCAGTCGATCCGAAGCCCACCATTTGAAACTTCAATAAATGCATACAGTAACTTCATCATAACTCGAACGGTTAGGCAAGTGGCCTCACTTTCCCTATGAAACTATCTGAGTGTGGACGGTGGCAGCCTACATTCCTTTTGTGGGGAAAGTTCCGAAGGAAACTGAGCAGTGGAATACAACCATCAACCTGTATTTTTTTTTTTTTTTTCAGAACCAAGTACGCCATTGTGACTGTGCCCCCAAACTGCGCCACGAAAATAACCTTCGACCCACCGATGCCACAGCGCCGCAGGACCTTCCTAGAACACATGCCGATGGGCCACTTTACCAAATTCAACATCATATACGATCGACCGTATTGGCGGGAAGCAGGATTCTCCGGGGAGCTAACAAGCAACGGGGGTCTGTCGAGGGTTCCAGGAATATCGGTTGGTCCATTGAGCATCACGTTCGATGCTACAACGGACAATGGGATTCCAGCTCTGGTTGGATTTATCGCAGCAAGGAACGGCGTGGAGTGGGGTCAAGTAGATGTAAGCACATTCCGATCTTGCTTTTATTTGTTTTTAATAATAATAATATATTGCAAAAACAATAAGGCCACAAAGCCTCTACAAAGTTCTTTTAAACATTTAGGGCCTCTTTCAGTGAATAAGTGATGGATAACTAGAACAGTCCTTTTCGGTTAAACTTTAAGATCCCAAAAATGAACCTGCGATCAAAGTCATCTGAATAAATCTCAGACCCTTCCATCAAATAGATAGATAGATAGATTTATTTGCGCTAAAAAGACACAAGGGCCATGGCAAATACAAAGGAAAAAAAAAACAAAACAATAACAAACCTACAAAAATCCTTCCCTATAGACATAGCGATCCAAAGGAATCTTCCAAATCTCTTTAAATCCCCAAAATGTTTACTTTTTAATTTTCTAACAAGTTCCTCCCTCGAGAAAAATCCCACCCTAAAAATGTCCTCCCTTAAATCCCTTAAACCCTCACAATCACAAATAAAATGCTCTACATCTTCATCAATCATCCCGCACAAAGGGCAGAAATAAGGACCAGACGAAACCCTAATTTTCCCAATATATTTTCTTCTTTGGCCAAAAGGCAAACAATCCCCTCTCAGACTAATTAAAAATTTAAATTCTTCTGGAGATAACCCCGACTTAAAATAAATTTTCGCAGTCAAACTCGGGCTGAAGGAATACTTATATTTACCTTACCTATCAATCTCTAGGCTGAAGTCCGAAAGCGAGCCGTTTTGGAAGACCTAGCCAAGTGTTTCGGACCCTGGGCCCTTCACCCTGTCTCCTATAACGAGAAGAACTGGGCGTGTGAAAAATACGTCGGCGGCTGTCCGGTGGCGTACAATGTACCAGGAGTGGCGTTCACCTATAAAGGGTTCAGGGAACCGCACGGAAGGTGAGGATGCTATCCTTTCATGTCAGTAGGCTAGTGGCAGACGGCTTTACCCTGTCTCCTATAACGAGAAGAACTGGGCGTGTGAAAAATAGGTAGTCGAACTGACGGTATGCGAACTGACGGGTGGGTGTAGTGACGGGTGGGCGAACTAACGGTTGGGCGAACTAACGGGTGGGCGAAGTGACAGGTGGGCGAACTGACGGGTGGGTGAAATGACGGGTAGGAGAAGTGACGGGTGGGCGAACTGGCGGATTTTGGTGGGCGAACTGTCGGGAAAGTGGGCGAACTGACGGAATTTTTAGGCGAACTGACGGGTACGCGTACGTGGGCCAACTGACGGGTTCCCGTGGCAAAGGCTCAAGCGTGTTTAGGATCATTCAGAAACTTATTGTTTCTTTTTTTATGTTTTTCTGTTGATCCTCCATCTCTCTCTATCTGTCATGCTTTTGTTGTGGACGGGTCAACAATAAACTGAATTATCTTTTCACGTGTTAAAATGTCGGATGATGGATGATTTTGCACCAAAACATTCCAAAGGAAAAGGCAACAAAAACAACTTAACAAACACTAATATTCGATCCTAATACTATCTTATCTAAGAAACTAGTTAGATGTTCCATCGCAGACATTAAGAGCGTGTTCCACTCTTCTAAACAATAGTAACCATTAGTTACTATTTCCTTTCCAACCTCACAAAAAGTTACTACGCTGACCGTTCCAACCTTCTCGAAATAGTAACTAATAGTAACTATTTGCTTACCATGCTCGAGCGTAGTAAACGTGGTAACTACGGATCTCTGTAACGTGATTGGCTGGATTACCCCATGGAGTGATATTTTACCGAAAATTTAAAAATGCGTTCCAGCCTTGACGACAAGAAGCCAGAATTCGTGACCTCATGCGTAGTAACTACGGTTAGTAGGGTGGAACACGCTCTACGTAACACCCAAAATAGTCAGCCAAAACACATTCAGATCCTTCTTTTATGTCAGTAGGCCAGTGGCAAGGGCTCATGCCTGTTCTGGTTCATTTAGAAACTTACTGTTTCTTTTTTTTTAAGTTTTTGTTCTGATACTCCATCTGTCTAAATATGCCGCCTTATTGTTGTAGAAGGGTCAAAAATAAATTGAATTATTTTTTCACGCGTTAAATGTCGGAAAATGAATGGAGTTTTGGGACTGAGGTTTTCGCAGACAAAAGGCGTATTCTCGCCGTTCCCTGAGGACTCCACTTGAGGAGTCCCCGCGTTTTTGTTTGGCCCAGGGACTCACTCCCCGTATTCTCGCGAGTCCCCACGGACGGGGAATGCTCCGATCATCGTCACCATCATCAAAAAGGACTCCCTTTCAGATTCGGAGGGGAATAAATTTTTGCTGGTGTTGGTGCAATGTAAAATTTAATTAAAAATAATCAGAATAAACGAAACAAAACCAAAAATAAAGGAGATCCAGACTAATTTTGTTAACTGCATATTTGTTTTAAGAACAAAATCCGTTTTGGAAGCATTCCCCGTGTTCTCGCTGTTTTCTGTACGCGGAGTCCGCGTGGAGTGAGTCCCTGTATTCTCGCAGTTCCCTTCGATTCCCCGGGGATTCCTCGGGGAACGGCGAGAATACGCCTAAAGAAGCTTGAACCATCCAGATAGGCCACCTCGAAGTTCCGAGCGATGGTTAACAAATTTTGTTTTGAGAAACTAATTGATCAATCGTAGTCTGACATAAGGCGTTTTTCCGTGTTGTTCCACACACTGGTTGTGGGTCGATTGTGGCTCGAAAGCGTTTCCCCGGCCTTTTGTGTGGCCCATACATGTGTTTCTGCGACCAACAAGATTCTTGTGGCTCGCTTTGTGGCTCGAATTCGACAAACAACTGCCGAGGTGATTGTCGATTTTGTGGCTCGATTTTGGTGGGGAATTCAGCTTTGGAGCAAAATAACATCGAAACAATAAAATTAAAAACTTTCTCAAGTCTGTAGAGATAAAACTGAATATCCTTCTTGCACGGAATGTTAAGGACGAAAGCCGGGAGTTCCATTTATTGAGAATTTTACATGGTTTTTATTCATAATTTCAAACATTTGAAAAGATAAAACTAAAGATCTTTTTCGCACGGAATGGTGAGGACGAAAGCCCGGAGTTCTATTTATTGAGATTTTTACATGATTTTTATTTATAATTTTAGGCATTTGAAATTAGCGCCCAAAAATAGACAAAACGGTGTTTCCGCGAGTTTCAACTTGTGGCTCAACTGTGTGGCACACAATCGTGTTTCCACGAAAAACACTCAGAAGTGCGTGGCCCACGATTGTGTAGCGGAAAAACGCCTGTATTTGGTGGTGGTAAATCGATAAGTCAGCTGAGGTATATTCTAGCGATATTTCGGCGCCTCTTGGCACGAGACCTCTTCGAGCTAAAGCAAGAAAAACGAACTTGCGATCTGGGAATCTAACAATTTTAAAGTTCAACTGAAAAGCCAACTTATTTTTATTTCTTGGATTTGAATAAACTCAATTATTTGACTCTATTTTCATATACTATAAAAATGGATTCGTCAGCTGTGATGTGACACCTGCAAGCGTGTTCCTTCCCCAGCGTTGGCACAGAAGACCGCCAAGAAGACTGACAGCCTGAAGAGAACCCTTGCCAAGAAGGGCCGAAATATTGCTTCAAAAGCATCACAGCTGACGAATCCGTTTTTATACTATATGAATATATGTGTCTAAGTCAGCTTGGACTCAAGGAATATTTATTTGACTCTGCTAAGGAATTTTAATTTTTCATCTTGGGCTGTAATAGTGACACTGCTGTCCCGACAAGACGAAGATCGTGTTCCACCCTACTTACCGTAGTTACTACGCTAGGCTGGAACGCTTTTTTTTTCGCTAAAATATCAGGCCGCGAGCTGATCGGACCAATCACGTTGCAGAGATGTGTAGTTACTACGCTTACTACGCTCCCGACCGTGGTAAGCAAATAGTTACTATTAGTTACTATTTTCAGAAGGTTGGAACGGTCAGCGTAGTAACTTTTCGTGAGGCTGGAACGGAAATAGTAACTAATAGTTACTATTGGTGGAGGGGTAGAACACGCTCAAAGTTCTTCCAGACGCGTGCATTTCAATGGCTGATGAGATGAAGCTCAGGAAATGTTCAGTTCCAGATTGGAATGTCACTTCCGAAGAAAGCTCACTCTTGTGTGTGACACAAAAAATACCTATTTTTCGGCAATTCTGTACCGTTGCAGTTGCTACATGTTTCAAGCACAGAGGTACTGGCACATAGAGGTACAAGAAATCCGAAAGGAAAAGTTCATTCGATGAAAATCGATTCTATGAATAGAGGAGCAACGAAGCAACGTATTTTTATCGGGTTTTCAAGGTTATTCAAGCACCTAAGTGATAGATAATTAGACTGTCGTAACTCTGCACTATTTAGTTGAACGTTAACCTTTCAGTTTAAATTTAAATCCCATGTACACAACGTGTGAAAATGATCAAATTTCTTCACTTTTTTTTTTTTTTTCCTTTTGCGCTGGGCCTTTGCCCCAGCTACCCTGTGCTTTGCGCATTCGCTATGAACTGGTTTCGCCCGTGCCTCCGAGGGTGAGAATAGTACTATATTCACACCCTCGCATGCACGGGCTGGTAGTATAAGATATGGAGTCAACCTTAACCCCATCCAGTGCCTCCCTGTATTCTTAGGGCCTCAGTCTCCTTAAGGAAGGAGACTGAGGCCCTAAGAATACAGGGAGGCACTGGATGGGGTTAAGGTTGACTCCATATCTTATACTACCAGCCCGTGCATGCGAGGGTGTGAATATAGTACTATTCTCACCCTCGGAGGCACGGGCGAAACCAGTTCATAGCGAATGCGCAAAGCACAGGGTAGCTGGGGCAAAGGCCCAGCGCAAAAGGGAAAAAAAAAAAAAAAAAGTGAAGAAATTGGATAAAAACTCGATGAAAACCACGTGCATGTAGCCTTATCCAAGATGCAGTTAATTCAGCTTCAAGCGACAGTAGAAAGTGGTATGTAGAGGTATGATGCAGCGTATTACTAATACTATAATTTCTTGTAGGATTTTCTGGGCAGGAACTGAATCGGCAACGCACTGGGCCGGCTACATGAGTGGAGGAGTGCAAGCCGGGGAGCGAGCGGCAAAAGAGGTCCTGCACAATCTTTACCCATCTTTGCAGTCCATTGACGAAATGAAAGGAACCTGGTACGATCCCAGAAGGTAAGGTTTTTTCTCATTCAGTCTCTTACTCGGCTTTTGTGTAAGCGCGGAAAAATGTAGGTGATCACTATAATGTACTTTATTTCCTTAAAGTTTAACTGAAAAGCCAACTTATTTTTGAGTCATTTAACTGAACACACTGCATATTTGGATTGCTTTAAGAGATTTTGTTTATTTTTAACTCTTAGCTCTAGTACGACGTTCAGAATATCTAACGAAAAATTCTACTATGTCGCCGAAAATTTGAATCTCAATACAAACGAAGCATTTCAGTTGCCAGTGATCAGCTTGCGGCAGGTAGCTCACAGCGTGAACACCTATTTTTCGGGTAAATCGTTTTCACAAGCGCATAGAGGTACCAAAATTAACACGGAAATTCCACTATGTGAAAATCGATTATTCCCGAATAGCGGAGCAACGAAGTAACGCATTTTCATCGGGCCTTCAAGCCTCTTTAAGTGAATAGCTGATGAATAACTAGATTGACCTATCTCAGCCCTCTTCGGTTGACCTTTAATAGCTTGTGTTCCACATGCTAGCACCGGATCGTCACTAACGCAAATTGCACATGACACAATTAAATAAATAGACATTTCATCTATATGTACAACTTATGAATATCATTTAACTTAACTGGAATTAAATTATTGGGTGAAATAGGGTACCAAAGATTTCAGATAACGATCAGTCGAGTTTATGAGTGGTCTTACTACACCGTAAAACGTTTCTCCGAATAAGGGTGCAGTATTTGCTACTGGGATTATACTCTTGGTAGCTGATTAGATGTCCGATTTAGGGGTAAGAAGAGATGCTGAATCCGTGTGCGACAATCATTTTTTTGCCGGACGTATAGTTCGTCCTGAATCCGGCTGAAACCGAAAAATTTGTTATCAGTTAAGTTTTTATTTGAATTTGATCAGATCTTGGATATAGGGGTGAGTAGATACGCTGAATTCGTTTTGAGCTTTATTTTTTCACCGGACAAGTAGATCCGGGATTTCGCCGAAACCGGAAAACTGGCAGAAGTAAGGCAGGGTCGTTTCGATCGGTTTCGTCAAAATAGATATGACTTATAGGGGTAAACACACATGCTGAATCCATATCTGAACTTGGTTTTCTCAGATGATTAGCTATTTGGCCTTAATCTGTTTCTAAATTTTAAGACTAAAAATGTCAAGGAGTCTGGCGAAGACAAAACCTAATTGTCTGATATTGAATTTTTGGGATCCCATCGAAACCTTTGGCTTTGTTTTTTTGTCAGTATTTTAAGATTAATTTCAAGATATTTGTGGGATCGCGGAAAACGCCTTAAGAGATGGCAGCCACCTCGAGCTTAGCCATCAGTATCATGACAGAAGAGAACCTTACCGATCAGTCAACGAATTAAAACTTAATTTTTTATTTAGGTTGCCTGCCGTCAAATCGTCGCTCTGAGATAATGGAAGTGTACAAGGTTCTACATCCGCCTATATTCTTGTTTTTTTCCTAAATTTATTATTAAACAAGTGAATATATTTATTACCTGCCTTGACGTAAAATAAATTATTAATCGGCTTCACAACGCTTCTGTCAGAAATAATGTTTGGAGACAAGATACACTCATATTCAGTGTTTGTATATATTTTCTTTGGTTTTTCCTTCTTTTTCTGTATGTACTCCACTTTTTCCCTTCTGAAGGCAGGCAAAAATAAATATAAATATATATATTCGAAATTATTTTACTACAGGATTCGAATTTGTCGCTGTTCATGTTTGGGAGCGCCACAGACAAGAGCATAGCATCAAGGTCAGAATGAAGTTACATACCCATTCTGGTACTCACAGTGGAATTGTACGTTCCCTATAGATGGCGCGGCACTCAAGATACTGAGCGGTCTGTCTCCTCCACGCTGATTCACTTAGGCTTTAGCGGCTTCTGTGGTGGAGATGCAGAAGGTATACAGCTCGGAGGTATAATATCAAGAACAAATAATCAGCTAGAACTTCTGTCTTTAGTCGCATGCAGCGACTGTGAAAACCCCGACAAAATTGAGCGGACCTGGAGGTATTTGCTTTAGCTTTGAGCTGATGTTGATACCCGTTTACTCCTCTTCAGTCTTCACCGTTGATTCTCGCACAAGAAATGTTGAGGGAGGCTAGCAGGAGGTGTACTCCGCGCGCTGACCCGCTCTGAAGCGCGTCCATAGAACCAATCGCAGCTTTGACTGCTAGATTTCCTCTTCAGCGACTTACGGCGATATAGCCATTTGTAGAGGGAACGAAACGTGATGTGGCGCGAAGCTAGTATCCTCCGCTCATTTGTGTCGGGAGTCGGCCGTTTAGTCGACTCTGCATATTTGTATGACCGAGATAGGGAGACAGCAGTTCTGTCTCGTTATTTGTTCTTGATAATATGTATAATATGTACAAAACACGATACAAAATAATTCCAAATTAAGACAACTATCGCAGGCTATCGATCAAGAACGGGATGTCGGAATCGGAATATTGCTGAAGGGGGATATCGTAGTGAAGGGGTATTTCATCGCTAAGGTTGACTCCGCTATAGTTGCAAGTGAAATGATTTCCCAGATTCTGAAAAATGGAAAAAATTAAATACACACTGTCAGTAGTTTGAAAAATGTGTTTTGTTCCGCGAAAATGTAACAATTAAAAAGGTCTTAACATGAATATTATCGGCATCCGTCGTAACATGTAACACGAGGACTAGCTTTCTATGTGTTAAGTGGTATCAAAATTCTGACAGTGTACCAGCACGGTGCTAATTTTAAAAAGTTAGCCGAGCATGCGCTTCGTCCTGCATGGAAGTATCCCGCTCTCTGGAGGCTTACATGGCTATGTGATAGCCATGCAGCACATTGTAGTTTATTTAGCAACCGAGAATGCCCGCCACATTTCGTTTTCGTCTAATTTTAAATCAGAGAATCAGGATGAGGACTGCTTTCGATAACAACAGATTTTAGGGGGAGATTAACTAGTCTAATACAAACTCCCATATTAGAAAAGGCTGCATCAATGTCGGATAGGTCATGACTGTCGACTACCATCTGGCTGAAATTCAATTTAGTGTGTAGAGTGTCCCGAGAAATTTATAGAGGCGACAGCCTTATTATTGCAATTATTATTATTATTATCATGACTAACGACCCAGGTCGCACACAACCTCTGATAACGAATTTATTAGTCTTTTCTTTCTGACCTTTTCTGCAGGTCTTCGGTTACTGGTCCCGGTAATATAGCTTTAAGTCCCAGAACAGGCTTTGATGGATAGTGTTTAAGTCTGAATGAACCCGTGGGGAGCCCCGTTGTTGCTTTCCCCTGATTGAAAGTGACCGATTCTTGTCGTGTTTCCGAGCCCGCCCATGAAGAACGCAATTATTACTCTATAGTTGGGTTTTATTGGATCCACTTCTGTTTCGTCAAAGTTTGTAGTTTGGCTCTTGTTTTGTCTTACTTGCGTTTTATTAAGTTCTTGTTTCCGAAGCTCAAACTACGTATGCGAGGTAGGTTGTAGTTTGAGCTAATTAGTTTCAGGTTCGAAACTACGGCCCTTGAAATCGGCAAATAAAACGGCATAAAGCAAAACTTAAAAAAAAACGCTGTTAAGCGAAACTACACCGAAACTACATCAAATAAAACGCAACTTCTATGACTAAGCCTGAAACACGCCAGTGAACCTCGGGAAGAACAAGAAACTTCACCCAACGAACCCTCTAAGGTTACGTTCCAGAACTTGACGATTATTAACAAATTGTTAACAACTGTTAACTTTTATCGTTCCAGGTTTCTGGTTTCGGAATTAAAGCTCCGCTCACCCAGAATTCCCGTTCCAGAACTTAACGATTGTTAACCATTTTGTAACGATGGTTTGTGAGCATCGTTGGGAAAGTTAACAATTGTAGAATTGGGAAAAGTTAACGATCGCTAAAGCTGCAGTTAGCTCCGCCCCGAAATAAAGTTGACGATTGTTAACAATTGTTAAGTTCCTGGAACGCAACCTAAATTGATCCAAATCCTGTGTAAACCAATCAACAATGTTTGTTGTCGTGACGTTTCTGGCTCTTCGCCGGGCACACGGCGATTCTTCATTGAACGAAGAGCTAGTCATCATGAGTATTTGCATACAATACCTGGGAGCAGCCTGGGAGCGACCACTGAATAGACCCTTTCTGAAAACTCAACTTCCTTTGTGTTGGATCCTGCGACAAGGAGCAAAGCTGTTCGTAAAGTTTTCCTGAAACAACCAGCACCGAATTCAAGCTAGCGTCACCTGTCATCATTCGTGCCCTATTTCATCGAATCCTTCAATTGTACATAGTTAATTGACTTTAGTGCCTTAATTTATGTTGACACTGCCAATGCTATTTTTTATAATATTACGGCGCAGTAAACGGATTGATTGATTGATACCGTAGCAACAACGTTACAACATCCTCCACGAACTTCAATCACTTCCCAGAAATGTAGAAAAGTCGAACTTACGAAAAACTTCGGCAGGAACAAGACCCCCGCTTCCCAGGCTTGTATCGTGAGGTTGCCAGCCTTGTTTCGCATGCCCCAGGCTGCTTTCGAAACATTTGCCGAAGACAGGACGAACCACAGAGCTTTAGAACCGTCAGGAGAGAGGCGGGTGTAGGACTTGATGTGCGGCATCGCCTTCGTACGGAAGCGCTGGTCGCATTTCCAATGACTAGAATGGTTAAAGTCACTGAAAAATATACTGCTTGTTCTTTATATCCAATTCAATTCAATGTATTTTATCACCAATTACGGACAAGCAGAATAGCAGGTAGTAACGCCAGACATAAATCAGAAACAACAAAATATAACACCAGTACACTGTGCAGTCCCATGATACCAGTCCTACCCTACCTAGTGTCAAAATTTGCTGGTATTCCCCTGATGTTAAAAGAAAAAAGTTCCAACCGTGCGATAACAATTGTTATAGCACAGCCAGCCATGCGATAACAAGTGATATCGCACGGTTGGAACTTTTTTCTTTTAACATCAGGGGAATACCAGAAAATTAAAACAAGTGTACTAGTGTTATAACCATTATCGCCCTTGCTTTTCTTCGGGCGATAATATATAGTGTCAACATAGACAAATTGTGGTCAAATTACATATAAAATATTGAAAACAAACAATGTACAAAATACAATGCTATTACCCAAAAATACCTTTATGCTCGAATTTCCCCTTATGCCCTAGTAGCCAACCTTTAGGTGATCTGCGCCTTGGTCAAACCTTTCTTATTAGTCATCATTGACAAATCTTTTGTACAAACTCTTTCAAAGAAGGCGAGACGGAAGTTTGCCCTATTTTGGCAAGAAAAAAAAAACATGTCAAACGTCCGACCAAAATTATTTACCAAAGACAAAATAAACGAAGGTTTCGGATATCAACTTCAATTCTGCTTGCATGGTAATCCACCCGAAAGAAGAAAGTAGTAAACTATAATACAAATTGAAAATAAACTGGTCCAAAATAAAGTGCTCTATTTCGAAATAAAGTAGAATCGGAAACACTTGTTACGTTGGTATACACACGGGTTTGGGTTTCTGCCAAGGACTAATTTCCTAACGCTGGTCCAGCAGGTTTTGGGGGCCCATGGTATGTTATTTTAGACTATGTATGGACAAGAACAAATAATAAGATAGAACCTCCGTCTCCCTATCTCCGTAATACGACCATGCGGAGTCGAATATTTGCCCATACCCTGCCTGATACAAACGAGCGGAGGTGAGGAGCTACGCGGCACATCACGTTTCGTTACCTCTACAAATAGCTATATCGCTGTGAAGCCGCGTAGAAGAAACTTTCAAAGTCAAAGCCGATTGCTTCTCTGGACGAGCTCTAGAGCGGGTCAGCGTGCCTCCTGCACTTACTGCTCTGCGATGAGCAACGGCGAAGACGGAAGTAGACGGGTATCAAACTCAAAGCTAAAGCAAGTACATCAGCTCCACTCAGTTCTGTCGGGGTATCCATCATGGGACCAAAGACTGAGGTTCTATCTGATTATTTGTTCTTGGTATTAATGATGAACTAATACTTTCAAATTCAGCAAATTGCCATAGGCAAGAACACAAAGAAACAAAAACAACAACCAAGTCCAAGGAGGCCCAGGATTGGTTGCTAGAGACGAGTCTCCGCCTTGAGGAAGGAGTTTCTTTGGTCCCGCCCTGGGGGAGGAGCTACATGGTGAGCAGTAGCGACTTCTCACTGCGTAGCTCCTCCCCCAGGGCGGGGTCAAAGAAACTCCTCCCTCAAGGCGCAGACTCATCTCCAGCAGCCAATCCCAGGCCACCTTGGACTTGGTCAAACTTCCCTCAACGAAACCCGGCTCCGACCCCGACTTTTGGTATGGATTGGAGCAATATGGCATGGACCACCCGTGGATAAATAAATTATATTATATTCTGTAGATCTAGGGATATTAACCTCTACTTACTTCACAAGAAAACAACCAAAAAACCAACGAAAATGGGGTTTATAAAGGCCAACGAAGGTACTGCAATAACCAGCGAATATTTCGGGAGGACAACCGCCTCCCTTCTTCAGCGCAGACAGAAAATTTTGAAGAAAAATGCCAAAACGAGGAGGCCGATCAAAAAACCAATAAAACCAAAACGACGCAGAAAACCAATAAAAACCAAAAGTTAAAACCAAAATTGGAAGAGTTCAAAACCAAATTTAAAAGCAGCGAGCCACTCACCAATACCTGCGAATAACAATCAAGACTGTTCTCGCTCGGTACTAGCGAGTGACTGGTTTACGAAATTATCTTCTACTTACTTCAGGTATCCGGTGAGCCAGAGTTGAGTCGAGTGCGTTTTCTTTGAGTATGGTAAGCATCCTCCACCTAGAAGCCCATGTAAACTTTGTCGAACATCCGAGTGACTTGGATAGATCTATTGAGAAAAAGTAGGTAAGAAATAAGAACGTATAGCAAAAAACAATAATTCATAATCGCACAAATTTTGAATACAATCAGAATCAGAATCATTTTTATTTACCAAATATCTTTACACAAGGGAAAAAATAACCTGGGAGGTCAACAATTTATACGCGTCATGAAATAGGCTACGTAAAATAACACTTAAAATATACAATTAATTCATATCGTGTCAAAATGCTTCATTGTCTTCTTTTCCTTCTATTTTCAGGTTGTGATGACGGATGAAATATGGCACAAACGATCAGAAGAAACGAACATTAGAGATAAAAACAGCCAGCCTACAAACTATCTACGTCGTAAGTTAACCACTTCCGAAAAATGTTGGTTGAAAGCTGTGGGTTCTCCCACGTCAATACCTGAGGTTAATTAGATGATTACTTTTATTTTAAATTAATTCTTAAAAGCTGACTACAAATCGTATATATATATATATTTATTGACGACTAAACGAATATACGGCTCGCCCGCTTCCCGTTTTAGAAATAAACTGAACTGAACTGAGCAACCAAAATAGAAGCCGTATCTAATATGAAAATCACAGCAATAGCTTTCACTTCCAGCAAATCCTAAGAAGTAACTTCCCAAAATAAAATATGTAAACATTAATTAATATATATATAGCCTACATATATAAACATATATAAACATTATATAAGAAACATTAACTATTTTACTGCAGGCTCGTTTCTTCAAACCATAGCCAGATAAGGACTCTTGCCATGAAGAACCGAAATCCCGCTAGAACAAATCTCGGCTGACTTTCCGTTTAGCGCTACCAAATTTCGCAGTCGGCTTGGGTTGAAGGATACTTTTTGACCCACTTACTTACCAACTGAATCTCGGGGGCTTTTCCTGATCCAAGGCTTGGTCCTTGATTGCCTGTAGTCCCCAAAGCGGCTGCAAACTCTCCCTGGAACCAAGAAGATGGCAAAGGTCCAAGTGAGCCAATCGAGGAGCACTGGGCCACCGTCATCCAATTACCTGAAATCCATACAACTGAACAAATTCTAGTCCGAATGAAAGATTTATTACGCACTGCCCGATGGCATAAACGAAAGAGTAAACAAAAACTAACAAAAACACACACAATTTCAAAGAAGTCAACTCACGAATTAGAACTAAGCTAATGTTAAACAATAAACAGTGATCGGAGGATATTTTTAGGGATAGATTTTCCATTGTCAGTAGTGGTTCCTGAATCGACAAACGGCGGCGTCTTAGGTCATCCAAATGCCTAAATACAACAATGCAAGAATCGCACTGTGCAGACGTGGAACTAACCAGTTGAAAAATTCTTTGACTGTGTAGTTGTATGGTAGATGTAACGAAAAAGTTGCATGTACTGATATGTAGTAGTATGGAATACTTTGATTTAACATGCCTCCGACTGGGTTAATCTTACATAGTAGTATCCGATAGCATCCTATCTTGCTGCAGTAGCATCCAGTTTGCTAGTAGTAGCATACAATCAGAGCTGGTGGACTCGGACTCTGGACTCGTCTCGAGACGCCTTTTTCAAGGACTCGGACTCGTCTCGGACTCGTCTTTCACGGAGCTGTCCGTCCGCCGGAGCTGTGGACTCGGACCCTGGACTCGTCTCAGACGCTTTTTTCAAGGACTCGGACTTGTCTCGGACTCGGATTTACTGGACTCGCAGCAGCTTTGCATACAACGGCAACAGTTACTACTGCATGCTACTTTTTCGTACAACTCCACACGACTAATTCTCGAAAAAAATTTTTATCGGGAACTGCCGCCTCACATCATTGTCCGTCAGTTGACGCCTACAGAAAAATGACAAATATTGTTGACCATGTTGAAAATGACAAATATTGTCTTTTCGTATAACTTGCATATTCTTGCACATATTTTTGCTTCTGTTAATACAGCGAGAATAAGGTAACAATAATAAAGGTAATATATAATAATCTTTATGTTTACCCCCGCCCCCTTCCAGAGGGGAGCAAGTGGAGTAAAACAAAGCAAAATAAAAAGAGAAACTATGACCTTAGGCAAAAAATACACAAACACACGAACAAGGAAGTGAATCCCTGTGTGAATCCTTTTTAGTGTATCTTTGTTGTAACAGTGTATAGTGCAGTGTTGTTAAACAATAGTTCATGTGTTTTGACGAGTGATAAGCTACGGCTTAACTTCTTTTTCTATTGATAAATAAATTATATTTTTGTTAGATTTATAGGGTACGCAGTTGTTGTTATTATAGTAAAAATTTTAACAAGCACCGCATGTTCGAATGTTTGTTCTCCACAGTGCTTGTATAGTGTATTTGTATTTTTGTGTAAAAAAAAAAAAAAAAACTTGAACTTGAACTAGTCTACTCCCACGAGTGCCAAGAAAGTCAATTCTTGTGGGCGTTTTCGGATAGTGGAATATACCATCCGATCCAGATCGGTTGCATCAAAGGCACAGAGGGAAGACAGCTGCTCTGCTTTTTTGTTGTCGTAAAGGACCCACCTTACCTATACTACTGCTTCACTCTATATATTCTACACTCTACGTTGTTTTTATCAAAACTAACGGCACTACGCTGATTTTTTCCTTTGCCACGTTGGTCTCTTTTCGAGGCGGATCCCGCTTATCGCTTTCGAGGAGCTCACTGGTCAGCTATACCGTTTATCAAAGTTTTTTCCTCCTCCAATAAGGCACTTGTCACCACTTGACTCCTCCCCCAAGGCGGTAGGAATTAAAATGGATGGTAAGTTTGCGGGCGGATTCTCTCCCATTGGGGGAGAGAAGAAAGTTTATTGGGAAAGTTAAGCTATGTTCTGGTCCTTACTTTTGCCCTATGTGTGGTTCATTTGGGGAAGATATTTTTCATTTGGTTGGTAGTTGCGTTGAGTTAAAAGAGCTGCGAACAGAAATGTTTGGGAAAGAAAGGATGGAGGAAGAGGATTTGGTCAAGATTATGGGGAAGAAAAATTTTGGGGACCTTCGTCGGCTGGAGAGGTTCCTCAAGCAGTCTGTGGAGCATCGGGAGCATTTTTTGGGGTAAGGCGTTCTATCTTCTTGGTGTATATATTGAGTTTTCGTGTTATTTTGTGTTTATTTTGTTTTCCCGCCATGGCCCCACGGGCTTTTTTGGGAGTAAATTCATTCATTCATTCATGTCACTTGTCACTTTTTTCCAGAAGGCAGGGAGTTCCGACGCTCGGGATTGGCTAATGGATACGAGTTGGCTCCTCCTTTGGGAAAAGGCAACTCAAGACAGGTTTCCCGCCTCGGAGGAGGAGTCAAGTGGTGACAAGTGACACGTGGCCCGCCTTGGAGGAGAAAAAAAGTTTCACAGAAGTCGCATATGTTAGAATACTGGGATAGAGACTGTATCTATTTCGATTTCTGCATTAACTTACCTGATATTTTCGAGGCTTCGGGTGTGTGTAGTCTTAGAAGCGTGCTAAGTCGAGGGTGGCCAAAGGACTTGTCTGTGTGGTTGCCTGGAACCGAACCAAGGAAAGCCACCCTATGAAGCAGAAAAATTAATAAAATAAAACTGAAAGCGGCGCCCAGAGGGGTGAAGGTTACATACGGTCAGTAGCGTATATTCCGATTTGTTTCGGGAGGGGCGAAAGATCAGTGAAAATATGCGTCCGAATGCCGTCCCCGTTTTCAACACTAAAAACACCTCTAGCCAGACTAAAATTCGACTCCATATGACGATTTTGTTAAAAACGAGGTGCAAACAACATCTTTTAATCTTGTAATCACTCACATTACGACTCCAAACCAGTTTCTGAGATCTATTACTGAACCGTGCTGTAAATAATTTCGATTGATCTTCTCAGTTTGTATTTTAGCGTACGTTTTTACCGTAAAAAACTCCTTTTCCGAGAATTTCGGGTGAGGATCGCCCCTGTCGCCCGAGTTTCGCACACGTTTTTCCCACTAAAAATCCCTTTTTCGAGAATTTCGGGGGGGGCGATCGCCCCTGTCGCCCCCCCCCCCTAATATACGCTACTGCATAAGGTGACACAAGACTGCTATCATGACGTCAACAACGCACAACAATTTTTTTTTTTCTTTTCGAGGCGGATCTGGTTTCCGTTATTTCTCCGGAGGATCTCATTGGTCAAAGTTACAGAGTATGCAGGTTTTTCCTTAAAGCTTAACTGAAAAGCCAACTTATTTTGGTATCATTTGGCTGAAGACACTGCATTATTTGGATTGTGTAAAGGGACTTTTTTATTTTTCACTATTTGCTCTAGAATGCATGACGTTCAGAATACCTACGGCCGTCCTCACAACGGAAAATTCTACTATGACGCGGCAAATTTGAATCTCAAACGAAACGTGGATTTTCAGCGCCCAGTGATCATCTTGCGGAAGGTAGCTCACTGCGTGAACACTTGGTTTCGTAAATAGTTTTCATGACGCTTCAAACACAGGTACAAGCGCGTACAGGTATCACAAACCCGACAGGGAAATTCCTATTTGGAAATCACTTATTCATGAATAACTGAGCAACGGATTGACGCATTTTCATCGGGTCTTCAAGCCTCTTTAAGTGAATAAGTGATAGGTAACTAGATTGTCCTATCTCAGCCCTTTTCGGTTAAACTTTAACCCCACGTACTCTCGGCATTCGATACACCGAATTTTGCTCTTTTTTTTTCTTTTCGAGGCGGATCTGGTTTCCGTTATTTCTCCGGAGGAGCTCACTGGCCAAGGTGACAGATTACACAACCAGGACCTGTTTACATTTTCTTTAAGAAACACGGCATAGTCTTAAAGAGGCTAGGTACGTCAGGATACTGGAACACAAAGTATATCTACTGTGACTTTTGCTTTAAGTCACCCATCGCCACATAGCAGAACAAACAGCCATTACCTTATTTCTGACATATCCACTTTCCTCAATCTGTCCATCCACTTCCCCAGCAAGCTAGGTTGTTCATACGTCTTCAGGTACTCCAACATATCTTTCCGGAAATGCGTTACGGAATCCGCCGGATTTCCGGTCACTTCACATTTCGGCGAAATCCACATTCCCTGCGTCCGATCCTCCCAATCACTATCATACAAATTTCCGGTGTGGACAATAACACGGACGCTCTGGTCCTGGTAATATAAAAGGCTCATCTTCGTATGGTGTTGACCGAAGAGGTATTTCGGTTTCAGTCTAAGAGCGGTTAGGGTTGGGACCTTTCCGGAAACCACTTCCATATCCGGATTTTCGGCTCCGTAGAAAACAGTAATAGGCGTCCGCTGCAGTTTGTGAACGCAGTACTGGGCAAGGAGCCAGCCAGGATCACACATGTAATTAATTTGCACTGACTCCTCAAGGACACCGAGCGACGGGTCCAAGGTATCTACAAAAGAAAAGAAAATACAGCTCATGATGATACTGTGATCAAACAATACATTGCGTGAGGAAATTGTACACATTTCGCAATGCGAGTAGCCTATCAAGACGGATGAGCATCAGGGGGGTTCGTCGCACTCCTACATTGTCGGAAGTTGCATAACAAGGATGCGCAGTTTCAACAAACAACACACGGGTTTGTCATCTGTTGTGATTTTGGGAAAACATTGTGCAATAAATGTTATGCGTAGCCTAACAATTAAGCATTGCCATAGCGACCCGAAAAAAGCATCTGCTGACTTTTTTGTTTGTCCTCATGATACCGGGAAAGTCAGCAGATGCTTTTTTCGGGAGGTTTCAGCTCTTTCTGGCACTGCTTTTATCCACAGCATTTTCAAAATCACAAAATAATACATCTCAAGTGTTGTCTGCTGAAACTGCGCTTCCTTGTGTTATCTGTTATGAAACTTCTGATAGCGTAATACTTTTTCATTTTTTACTAGCTAGTGTCTGGTATTTCCTCTATTCGGAATGTTGTGGTCTTCCCGTTTTCTCAAGTGACTTACCCACCAGCTTCTGGTGAGTCCACACTGATAAGGTAAGAACAGACAGCGATGAGTCCGAATACGGTTTATAACACTAGAAAGCATTTCTTTCCATGTTCGCCATAATAAGTAAATTAGCTCCTCCTTCTTATTGTTTTCGTTCCGCGACTGTTACGATCGTTACAATTTACTGACAATGGTCGCGAGCATAAGAAGTGCTAATAAATGTCGGCTCTGTCGGAACTCTCGTAAGAGTGATGACGTATGTCTGCGTTATTATTTTCCTGCCAGAAAGCGTTGTAATTACTATAACAATACGGCGCTGGCCCCTCCTCTTATCATCGTAACATGTAATGACTTGCTGGAACGCAACCTTAGAACACTTGCCATATTGCAGTTTTGCTGTGGGTTTGATGAATTATAAAATAATAATTCTCGTGTCACCTGTGCTCTGTCCTCTAAGAGTAAAGATCATATAATTCATAAGAGGCTTTCCTGTGAAACGAAAATCAATAGGATCAATTCCTGAAGACCATACCTGAGAACGTAAGAGTCAGTGGCTCATGATGCGTCTCCGGAACGTTAGAAATCTTGCTGAGGAAAAGGTGAAACGGAGCTGCTGCCTTCCACTTATCCATAACAGTCTCAAAACCACTATCACTTAGCAGCGAATCTCCTTTATCCCTCAGTACCTTCACTTCTGAAGGCTCGTCTACTTTTACTTTCTTCGAAGGAGGTTCTACGTCAGGCGTCGCCACTGGAGGCAGGGGAGGGAGAGGCGGCATTTTCGGAGGGTCGATCTTCTTTTTGTCCGCTTCTGTATCTCCGGAGACTTGCGCGATGGCAATTTTTCCGGTTTCAACTAACTTCTGGATGATTTGAAGCTGTGTTCGGATCAGTGCAGATATATTGGTAGAGGAGGAGCTAGAGGGGTCAGCCAGAAGGGCCTCCACTACAAAAGAAAATGGATTAAACAGAAGACATTCCCGATCTTGCATTAAACAACGAGAACCTAGTGTGACTGGCTGACCGCTCATTACCGAAGTCGGTTCGTAAATAGCGACTTGGGGTTAAACAAAACAGGTTAATTACTGCAGGAACAAAGGCTTGTCATCCCCAGCCTACAGCTGGATGAAATGTCGCCACTACGCCAATGCTCAAGATCTAGTTCCAGTACCAGTCTACAAATCTAGATGCCTAACATCACATTAAAAAAATAAAATATGGACAAGGCTTCATCTTTAGTTTTTTGGTTGCACAACAACCGCATAGAAGGGACTTATAGAAGCACAGCCACTGTACTGATTGTCCCCAAATTAGGCTACTGTAAAGTAGACTGAAGTATTCAACCCAAAACTCCTGCTAATCGACGCCATTATTTGTTAAACTATCTACTGATATAAGCAGTGAAGTTTCTGAATTCTGACCTACCATGTGAGTGCTTGTACTGAAGAAAATGGTCTGGGTTTCTACGATAACAGCCTGTTCCATAGCTACAGTCAGCTCTCAGGTCACTCATTCTGAAAGCTACCTAGAAGAAACTAGTGAGGAAACAGTGATGGTAGAAACTACAGCTACTTTCAAGACAGGAGTGGATCGGAGAGCCGTAACCTGGGAAACTAGCCAAAGGATTCAGCGTGCTTCCAGGCTGTAAGCATTGGTGATGTAAACCAGCAATGCAGTCTTGTCGCTACTATGTGTGGAATTGGCCCTAGTGGGCCAACGGAATACTGAAACATACAGGGACTGAATTGATCTTGATTAATTCTGACTAGATTACTCAGTAACAAATAGATCGAAGTAAATGGGTACGGTATCACGTAAACCAATTTTACTTGAAATACCACTGATAGTTCTTTAGCATTTTTTCTGTTGCTCAGCTAATCTGCCTGAGCATGCCATCCAGGCACCAAACAGCTTTAAAAACAGAGTGGAAAAGTTTAGGGAAGGAAGTGACAAATTCAACACATTGGCTTAATGGTCAAACTAGCAGCAACACCAACCAACTACAAATTTGTAGAACAAACAGAGAGCAACAAACAAGCAGGCAGACTGCCAAATGGTGCTGAACAACTTTAACTAAGTAAGTAATGTTCCTGAAACCTTAGCCTCCAGTTCCTGAAGATAAGACAAATCAATCAAAGACTACGGGCTGAATCAGGTCCACTTATTAGGAAAACCTGAAGTTACTTTGATGATTGTTATTCAAGAGACTGTTGTTCTGACTAACTGAATCAGTAGTTTTTGCATTTTCTTGGCAACTTTGGCAGTGTGAGCTTGCACCAGACTTGATTCATGTTAGGACCAATTCCTAGGAAAAAAGCTAACAGTATCCAGACTCAACATAAGAATGTATGCACTACTTGTTCCCTAGACCAAGTAAAAACCATGGAATATCCTATAGGGGAACAAAATACTAAATTCTGTGTTGTACATTCCAGTCTACCACAAATCCCTGTGGGTACTCTAACCCACTCTAACCTGACCTGCTCCATTGTAAAAGAATTCTGATTAGTTGATTCCTGACTTCACTCAAATCATCAATATTTTTGTGGGTTAGTTTGTGCAGGGTTAGTGTATTCAGCATTTGGCATAGTATATCCAGAGCAGTTTACCACAGACCCCTGATTTATGGATAGCCTATGCCAAATGCTGGATATATCTAGCATTTGATATACCCTATGCCCAACGCTGGAACACTATGCAAAATGCTGGATACTCTTAACCCAATCAAATTGTGATGGTTTGAATGAAGCTCAGAAATCAACCAGTCAGAATTGATTTATATCTGACTAGGTCAGGGTTAGGGTCAGGTTAAGGTACCAGCATGTAAGGTAAGGTAAGGCGCAATTTTATTGACAATTGTGAAAAACTCAAGTTGCATAAAAGCGACAGACATGCCAGTGACATAAGAAAGTTACACTTTGTTAATCCTGACTGATTTGTAAAAAAAAAAGTTAATAAAATCCAAGCCCAGTTTGGCATAGGGTATCCCTGGGGTATTCAGCGTTAGGCATAGGCTATGTTAAATGCTAGACATATCCAGTGTTAGACTGGTTTGCAGGCACCCTGGGCTGACCCTGGGACCTTATTAGGGTATGCCCCTGGTATGCTCAATGCAGAATAGCCTATACCTAACATTTGGCATAGGGTATCCCAAAATAGGGGTCTGTGATACAGCTGTGGTATGCTTAGCAGAAGACAGACAAATTATAGCCTACTGACTAGGATGGCCACAAAAACACCTAGTGACAAAAATTGGCAATTTTTTTGTAACGAATGCATTAATTGCTGTGAATTTTCCTTGTCAGTTTTACCTATCTAAAACATCTCCAAAAAATATTTTAAAAATACCATTGCATTCAGAACAAAATTGTTTGTTTTGTAAGGCCATCACTAAGATGTCCTAGCTATTTAATATTATTTCTTAATATTCAATGTTAATTTAGATGTAAAAAAAGTAGCTGAACTTGCCTACAAAAATTTGTTGATACTAAGGAGGAAAAGTCAGCAGCCTATAGCAGCATTAGGTCTATTGGACTATAACCTTGATGATCATATTCATATTTTCTCATCTAACTCACTTGCTGGGGCTCCCCATGCACTCTAAACCAGCTCAAAATCACCCAGTTTCATAGAATTTCACTGAAGCACATAGTTCCAAGCTGGCCACTAGATGGACAAAGCCCAAAGTCAATGGATGAACATAGCCATAGGCATTAGATTAGGCATTTCCTTATGTAAAACACTGTTTTTTAAAGATGATTTAAGATGCTTAGAGGCAAGATAGTGAGGTGATTTTGGCCTCAAATCAAAGCTAAAAGATAGGAGAATCACATTCTGATCTTTAAAAGCTCAGGTTTGATTATTTTTTTTTTTAGTGGCTACCCTATCCTATACTGACTGAATGATTTGGTACTGTTGGTTTGGCTTTACTCTACTGTACTTGTCATCCAGAATCTTGCAGCCCAGTTTCCGCACTTACTATAAATATTATAATGTTTTAATGGTTACATCTGGGTTACACAGGCCAAACATAGGCTAGCATAATTCTTCAATTTCCTTCTCCAGATTTCTGGGTTTCAGAATTCTATCCTATATTTTATTCTATCCGACTTGGTTTCGAACGGTGTTACTAAACTTGAGCCGATTATTGAACATCGATGACGTCACGTTACATGATGTCACGATCCGAGCAGATAGCAAAATGTTCAGGAGCAACTGAGTTTAGCAAAACTTTCAAATTTCTTTGTTGGTCTTCATAACTCTTCATAGAAAAGATTGGACAACCTGGACATTACAAACAAGCTGAGTAAGAATCATAGTAAGTAGTCTGACTAGCTGAATCTTAGTCAAGCTCCAGCAGTGAAAGTTCTGACATATCCACAGAAAAGATATCAACATTATTGTCCCAAAACATGCTGTTAAGAATTTTTTTTGCAGTCTAAACTGGTTTCTAACTGTCCAAAAGCAAAATAAATAGTCTTGATCCCAAGTTGATTGAGAAACAAACACTCAAACAATGCCATGGTTGGAAAATGGAAAACTTCTTCTTCTGAAGGGTTCTCTCCAAGCCGATAAATGCTAGGGACAAAGTCAAAGCTGAAAGATATGAATCTGCCATAAATAACAGAAGCTCCTACCAATTGAAGGTATCCTAAGTTGGGCGAAGATTTTTTTACATAATTTTTGCGAAAAAATTAATTCTGAGATTTCGTTTTTGACATGGCTACTGTAATTACCTACTGCTCAACTCGGGCAATGAGAGGAATTTTTGGGGTTCTGGGGTTAAGTGGAAAAGGCACTGAGAGTTGGCTGACCCTCTCCTCTTCCTACTCTCATATTTTGTGCCTCCTCGAGGCAATGCCCCCACTTGAATTTCAAAGGGGCCCCCTGCTATCCAGGAAAATATCATGATCTGATACTCAGGGGCATCGCAAGGGGGGACGCAGCACCCCCCCACCTTTTTGAGATTCAGTAAATTTTGGGCCAGAGGCCCAAAATTCACTAAAATTGTTCGGTCTTTTTTCGATAGCAGAACTATTCGGTATATTTACGGTGATTCGGTAATTATACAGAATCCAAAATAGGCTACCGGTACAAATCTATTCAATATAATGATCGGGATTCGGTATAATTGCCAGTATTCGGTTGTGATCACGAATTCGGTGAGAAAATTTACTGAAGTTGTTTGGAATTTTTTTAATGCCAGACCAGAACTATTCGGTATAGTTATGGAGATTCGGTAGTTACACAAAATCCCGAATAAGCTGTGGTCCAAATTATTCGGTATCATGATTGGGATTCGGTAATTTGATCGGTATACTCGTCAGGATTTGGTAGTTACCACGAATCCCGACTTAAGTTCTAGTTTCGACGAAATTATACCCAATACGAATATTATTCGGTAGTCTTTCGATACTAAAACAATTCGGTAAAATAACCGGGATTTGGTAATTTACTCGGTATAATTGCCAGGATTCGGGAATTACCACGAACCTCTGAAACTCGGAAGAGGTCCAGTGAAACACTGGTCACAGACAAAAGGACTAATCTATAATTATATCCGTAGTCCTTACTTTTATTTTGGATCCCGAAAAGAAGATCTAACCACACATTTTTCGAAAATTCCGCCTGCGGCGCAATTCTTACTATTCACTATATTGTGGAAGGGTGCGTCATTTGACCGGGGTTAAGTCAGTTTTAGGACTGGATTTCGAAACATTAATCGCTAGAATCTGGATGGAAATAGTTAAATTTGCCAGGAAAAAGGTAACTTTAAAAAATTCTCTTGGGTATAACAGATAGAATCTGTTACTGCAATCGTGCCCGGCAGTATATTCTCCAAGCGGGCTTCGCCGAAACGCCGCCTAAAAGTTGGCCTATCGTCTTTCATGCTGCCCTTTAATGTTCCTCTTCCTACGTAATTCTTTCTGTTCCACAATTTAAAGCTCAAGTTCTCAGTTTCTATAATTTTTTTTGTGATATTCAGTCAAATTTGGCTCGTGAACTGAATTGTTGGTGGGATTGAGGTTTAAATATCAACGATCCGCGCAAGGTCTGTTTTTGGCCTTCCGTCTCCGATGCTGTAAAACCATCATCGACGTAACGGTTGCAGAGTCTTTGGAACCGTTTCCTCGATTTTTGTCCATATTAGTTGAGAGTGCGGCCCTGAATGTAGGTGTGCATGGTGTCCGTAGGAAGAACCGAGAAATCTATCATTTTTTTCCGTTGGGGCTCGAATGTAACCTAGCTCTGTATAATCTCCACTTTCACAGGAATGTTTAAATATACATAGTCGAAATCTTTTCCAGTCATCTCACCACAATCTAATGTTAAATTTTCCAGTCTTTCGTTTTCAAATTTCGCGCTACGATTTCCTTCATCTTGTATACTCTGATCGAACCAGTTGCTTTTGTGTCTGCTAACTACTCGGATTTCTCCAAGATTTTCATGACGTCAGATCAAACGTCACCGGTTGTTCGATAATCGGCCCAAGTTTAGTCAACACCTTTCGAACAGCCTGCAAAACGAACCAACCACTTTTCGAAGAGGCAAACGTCATCTAGCGATGTTTTTGTGAAGGCCTGTTCACTTTGGGCATTGAGATTTAAATAGTATTAAAGTTTAACTGAAAAGCTAACTTATTTTTGTTTCATCCAACTGAACACACTGAATTATGTGGATTCTGCAAAGGGATTTTTCTGTTTTCCACTATCCGCCCCAGTTATGACGTTCAGAATTTCTACGGCCGTCCCCACGACGAAATTTCTACTATGACGCGGGAAATTTTAATCTGAAGACAAACGCGGCTTTTCTGTGGGCCATGGGTAGATTGGTGAAGATTGCTTAGTGCCTGAAAAAAAAATCATAAATCTTTCTCGTAAGGCGTACAGCAAAATACAAGTATATAGAGGTACCGCAAATCACACGAAAATTCCATTATTTGAAAATCGATTATTCGTGGATAGCGGAACCCAGGGTTGGTCACCAAGAACCAGGGTGTACGAGTTACTTGCTTACTTCAGGATACTTTGGGTTACTCAGGGTTACTTTGGGTTACATTGGGTTACATTGGGTTACATTGGGTTACTTTGGGTTACATTGGGTCACGAATCTTGCGCACAAATGGCGTACATCACGCTTGCAATTGTCTCAAAAGTATCCCAAAGTAGCCCAAGTATCTCAAAGTATGCCAAAGTAACCCAGTGTAACCCGAAGTAACCCAATGTAACCCAAAGTAATTCCTTCACTAAACAATTGAAATTCACGGAAACTTAAAGTACGATGGACAGTTATTTTGCTTTATTTTTTGTAAAATCCATCACAAATAAATATTTCTGACTTCCCGTCTATCGCGCTTCCAAAATACTCTATGTTCTTGTTATCGCTGGTCTTTACCTCTGTGGCCTGTCGACGATAGAGCTCGACAGAGCTCGTACTAGACCTGCGCAGAAAATTCAAAAACTCTCGGTCACGCGCGAAAATCGATCAGTTTATAGAGTTAAGTGAAAAGTGGGCTGTGGCTGCCAAAATAAACAATATCCTTAGCCGGGAGATTGTGCATGTGCGTTCTGAATCTGATGATCTCTTTTGTGCTACCACTGAAAAGTTTTGGAAGTGCAAGGTTCCTGTCCACCTTTCATTGTAACAGCAGTGTCTTGGCACCTTTATTACAGGGTTGGAGGAGACTTGTGTGTTTATTAAATTTGCTGGTCTCTCTCAACCTTGTGGTTACGGTCCAAGTTTCAGCAGAGCTTACCTACCTGCGGTAGTCATTTGGATTATTTTCGGTGAGTCTTCGGTTTAAAAAATCTCTCACTCTCAGTTGTTCTCTTACATCCTCTAAAGTTACTGTACATTTTATGATTGTAAGTCAAATTTTCCCACTTAAATTTAGAAATTTCTATTGACTTACAGGATGGGTATCCTACCTCGAATGTGTACAACCCCGACCCTGGCCTAAAATTTGACAGTGCAAAACGCCAAAACGGATATGTCAGCTGCAGGCACATATGCAGGAATTTTTTTAGGTGGGGGCCCAAATCCTTCAAAACAGTATATAAAAGGCGCATTATATTATGTAACATCTACTATTATTATGTACATCTAAAAAATCATGAGATTTCGGGGGGGGCCTGGGCCCGGAGGCCCCCCTCTGCATACGTGCCTGGTCAGCTGAATTTCATTAGAGCTATATTTTGGCCCTTCTTAGCTCTAATAAAATTCAGCTGACTGACTTTTCCCTTTTACTTTTTTTGCCCTGTCAAGTATGATGCTCAGTCAGATTGGGCTGAGGGGAATATTTGGCCGAAAACGTCTGAAAAGAAAATTTTAATGCAGTCAAATCAAGGTCCAAAATGTAAAGAAGGTAGCCCTGAATGACCTATAGCCTGTTTTGGACTGCACAGAAGTTTCCTTGTAAAACCTGTAGGCCAAGTTCGAGGCTTATACAAGTTCAAGAATGGATACCCCGGAATACCCCTCCTGCAAGCTATTTTGAGCCATCAGAAAGTCAGTCCCATATAGAATGTTTGCAGAAACCAAAATTATTATGGTGCCACTTTCCAGTAAGATTGATCTAATGTGTTCCACTGTTGAAATCAATGGCATCTTTTATTTTCATCTCAATTGTTTTCTTCCAAGAGATAGCGAGAATCTCAGGTTAAGCTCCAAAACCAGACCCTTGTTTAGCAGGCAATGAGATGCAGAAGCAAGGCTCCATATACTGCGTTGCATAACAGTACTGGGTATGGGCTACGGTAGGCCTACATGATATTTTCAGGTCCTAGCCTAGGTTTGGATTTTTCTGGTGAGGGAATAAAAGAAAGTAGCTTGATTAAATCATCAAAGCATCATTTAATTCCAACTTTAATTTTAAACTCTACATTGTTTTCCTACTATTCAGTTTGTTCTGCGGAAACATTAATTTAAAAAGTGTTGAACATGGGCCATCTCCTTGTAATACTTGTCCCAGTCAAATCGTTGTGATCACCAACAACTCTCTATGCATGGGACCATGCAACTGTTGCAAACTAAAAAGCCCAAAGTATAATTTGGGATGTTTTCCTAACATTAGACAAGAGGAGTTGCCTGTACATTGTATTCATTCCTAGGATTTCACTGTACTCTTACCAGTGTGGCACCTTTCTTGCATGGTTGGGAGTAGCTTGACTCACTCAGCTTTGAAGCAGCAACATTCAGACAGCCCTACCTGAACATTTGTCAGACATGATGCACCGATTGCTTATCAGAGGATAGTCATTGTGACCAGGAATCTTCTAAGAATGCAATCATAAAGTTTTCCCTTCTATCAATAAGCATACTGTAGATGTCTCATTGTTTGAAATTTCTAAGCTACAGTTGCAGCATCTTCTGTAATCTGTATAACTCTTATAGGGCGACTCACACTCACCCATACATTGGACCAAGAACAAATAATCTGATAGAACTTCTGTCTTTAGTTCCATGCAGCACCTAGAGGTATATAACTCTTATAGAGCGACTCACACTCACTCATACATTGGACCAAGAACGAATAATCTGATAGAACTTCTGTCTTTAGTCCCATGCAGCGACTATGAATACCTCGCCAAAACATAGCGGACCTAGAGGTATTTACTCTAGCTTTGAGGTAATACTGACTGATACCCGTTTACTAATCTTCCGTCTTTGCCGTTGCTTATCGCAGAAAAAATAGTGCATGAGGCTGCCAAGGGGCCTACTCCGCGCGCTGACCCGCTCTGGAGCGCGTCCATAGAACTAATCAGCTTTGACTTCTACTTTTCCTCACCGGCAGCTTCACAACGATTTAGCTATTTGTAGAGTTAACGAAACGTGATGTGGCGCGAAGCTACTAACCTCCGCTCGTTCGTAGCGGACAGGGTATGGAGAAATATTCGACTCCGCATAGTTATATTACAGAGATAGGGAGACGGAGGTTCTGTCAGATTATGTGTTCTTGATTAGACCCAGCAGGGTGTTGAAACTATTTGCTGGAAACATTGGACCAAGAACGAATAATCTTATAGAACTTCTGTCTTTAGTCCCATGCAGCGACTATGAATACCTCGCCAAAACATAGCAGTTCACAGCAGTTACCTGGTTGATCCTGCCAGTAGCATATGCTTGTCTCAAAGATTAAGCCATGCATGTCTAAGTACAAGCTGTTATGCAGAAGTGTTATGCAGCTGTTATGAAGCTACTAACCTCCGCTCGTTTGTAGCGGACAGGGTATGGAGAAATATTCGACTCCGCATAGTCATATTACAGAGATAGGGAGACGGAAGTTCTGTCAAATTATTTGTTCTTGATTTAGACCCAGCAGGGTGTTGAAACTATTTGCTGGAAACATCTACTAATCTTCCATGTAAATTTTGCAGTCTAGGGCCAACCTCGGGGAATGGTACTCGCCGTGGTAAGATTGTATCTCGAAAGTGTGGGAAGTTTACATCTCTGGAACACCCTAGTATAATGCCCTAAGAACTTGGCGGCAGCTGATGCGGTTCTTGATGATATTTAGCACTGTAGCACCTTGTCCCACATTCGAAGGTGCAGCTAAGATGTTTGCCGGCCAAACTGATCCATGGACAAACAAAATCTTAAACAGAGAAATAGGCTATTCAATTAGGCCACACCAATTAATTAGCTGCACACAATAAAGGCAAGTCAGTCTGACTGATCAGAGATACAGGTGATGAGCTAATAAACTTTAATTTTTGACATAACATACAATGAAGAACCGGAAATAAACTGTATTACTCTTTAGTTTCATCATTTCCGAAACACTATGAGCCCAGTATGCTTCCCTAGACGTCAGTGAATCAGGTGCCGCTTCGACTGATAATGGCCATTACAGCTGTTTGAATGTAGCTGGCATCCAAGGTAATACAAAAGAAGTCTTCAAACGAAACATGGCCAGGTGAATATTATCCCTGCAAATAAAAATGTCAACTAGAATGTTGGCTATTCCAATAGCGTGAATACACGATCAGCACCGGGAGCTTTCGGACTGGAATTCCTGCCCGAAATTTGACACCATCATCACTTCTATATGGAAAAGTTGAAATTTGTTCAACTTGACGATGAAAGTGCAGGAAATCCGGCCGTAACTTAGCATTTTTTTTTAAAATCTGAAGTGTAGGTACTTGACTCGCTGCACCTTTAAAGTCTATATCCAGCCCCAGATATCTTACCCGAGACAAGTCTCCAGTTTATGCTTCAAACAAATCTAACCTCTGTTTTGGTAGATGGTCCAACCCAGAAAATGTGCCAGGCATGAAACGCTTGCTTCCTAAGTAGGATTACTTTCTAGCAAGAAAGGTAATAAAAAGTAAATAAGGCAATCATAATTTTTGTTAGGATGAAGCTTAAATCTGGAATAATTCTAACGCATGAAATATTCAGCTTATGCTCCAGCAGTTACTTTCAAGCAAGAAAGGTAAAACAAATGAAAGGAGGCATCTAGCTGTTTGCAAGGATGATGCACTCCTGGGCATCTTTAACCGAATCAAATCTACAGCTTGTGCTTCCATCAACTAGTATCGAGTAATGAAGGTAATAAGAAGTGCGCAAGCGCTGAGGAGTGGGGTGTTGATGTCGGGTGATTTTGGCCAGGTTGCCCATAAACGATGAGGGTGGGGTAGGTATAACTTCAAAAGTCTCTTCCCAACTCTGGGATTTATAGGGACATGAATTTTCATTGTCTTAACTCCAACCCTGGTCTATTACCATCTTGCGTCACTCGGCAGTCTGGGCCCAGTTACCAAAAACCGACCGCTGCAGCGAAACCATGTGTGCAAGCGCTCAAACGTGGAGAGTGAGTCAAATTTTTATCAAATCTTGTGTTGTACACGAACAACCCAGAAACAGTTGATTGCCACTGACCCTTACGGGCGTGGGAGGTGAGCCATCAAAAGACATATCTAGACCCCAATGCCTAACGGTATACCAAATTGGAACAGTCATTGGACAATCTGGGCCCAGTTGCCCCTGGAGCATTTGGGTGGAGGAGGAAATACACATAAACATCACGATGTAAACAAGTTCTCCAAGTTTCACTTTGACAACAGTCATGGTTCGCAAGTTACGCCTTACGCAGTGGGACCATCTCAATTGCCCCTGAACTGGGCAATTCGGATTTGATACCAGTCACCTGTCGCAAACTTTACTCATGGGCAATCTGGTCCCAGTTGTCCAAGAACAAAGAGTGGAGGTGGTGAAACTCCTAAAGTCTCTTCCCAACCCAAAGATCTAGGAGTACAAGGAATTTAATCTTCTCATTCTCAAGCTATTGCTGAGTAAAGAACACAAATCAATGGTCAATCTGGGCCCAACTGCCATTGAACCAATTGTCTGTAGAGGTTGGACTTCTAAAAGGCATAAAGCGACCCCAGTGCTCGCAAGCCTACCCAGATTCTACTTGAAAACTGTCTATACCTGTCACTCTCGGGCAATCAGAGCTCAGTTGCCCACGAACAAAGAGGGAGATCCAAAGAAACAAGTACATCCATGCTCCTACTCAAGTTGTAGTCAAGTTGGGAACAATACTCAGTGGGCAAATCAGCGTAACTGCCCCTTTGCGAGTGGGTGTGGGACCACCAAAAAGAAACAAGACCAAAGGTTTCGATGGGATCCCAAAAATTTAATATTTGATCCAGACAACTGGGTCTTGTCTTCGCCAGATCCAGTATTCGCCAGGCTAATCATCTCAGAAAACCAAGTTCAGATGCCATATCTATTTTGACGGTACTGGTCAAAACTTCCTGCTTTACTTCTGCCAAATTTCCGGTTTCGGACGAATTCCGAGCGAACTACTTGTCCAGCAAAAAAAAAAGAAAGTTCAGAAACGAGTTCAGTATAAAGAACATCTATTCAACTTCAAATAAAACTTTTATTTTTAAAAAACTTTCCGGTTTTGGCCGGATTCCGGGCGAACTACTTGTCCGGCGAGAAAATAGTTTTCATATTGTGTACAGCATGTCTTCTTACCCCATAATCGACTATTACATTAGATGCTTAAAAATATTTTGTTTGCCCCTTAATTCAAACCCCCTCCCTCACCCCAAATTTAGGGCTACAGAGCCCATCTACGAACTCGATCTTACTCTTGACCAAAAGAATCCTCACACCAAGTTTCATCAAAATGTCGATTTCCCTTCGAGAGTTAACGTGCTTACATACGGACGGACGGACAGACGGACAACTTTTGCGATGTCATAGGTATCCCTCCACTTACGTTTTCGGATCCCAGAAACTAGAACCAATGCCCACGTGTACACCAAGTTCATCCTCATACATGCTACAGCGGCGCAAGAGTGGATTTTGTAGTGCAGTTTTCCCTTGAACAATCCACTATTGCGAGCGCTGTAGCAGCTTTCGGTTTCCGGTTCTCACCGTTGTCGGTTCCCACTTGGTTCAAGGGCAATCAGGCCCAGATTGGCCATTTCTTAATGTTTTTAACCTGACAGTAACTAGATGTAGGGCGACGAAATTCCTTGTGCGCTTGGATCTTAGGGTTGATAATATACATGCGGAGTTACACCCTCCCAACCTCCAAGCTCATTGCCAAGTGGGCCCAAATTGCCCATGAAAAAAGTTTTTGACCTGTGACTGGAAGCAAACTCTAAGCTGGTATGCTTGAGGAAATAGAGGTGTAAATACGCACTTTGATGGGCCCCAACCACCCCACCCCCACCCCCGTTCATGGGAAGCTAGGCCCAGATTTACATTTACTTTCACACTCCACGTTTGAGCGTTTGCGCACTTGTTTATAATGAGCAGTCAAATAAACCTACCTAATGTGATCCGCTTTTGAGCCATGTTGATTCCTGCAGCAGTTATGACAGCAAAGCCTCTATAGATACAGACAATTCCGCGGAATACTGCCTTTGAATGTTTACTGGACGGTACTGACTGTGGGTTGATCTTGGCAGAAGGTATTCAAAGTTTCCCAAGGCTTCACTGCACTTTGATCTAAAATATATTTTTTTTTAGATGTTACCCAAAAGGTTCCAGCTGAAAAAAAAAATTATTTGGTCTCAAATGGCAGTGGGATAAGGGTGGGAACAAATATGGTACAACAAAACATAACTATAGAACACCCCTGTTGTTTGTCTGGATGAGGGTTTACCTCAGCCTACCTCTTTGTTAACCAACTACTGTTTTTTTGTTTTTTTTTTGTTGTTTTTTTACTTTAGTAAATAATACATTCAAGGTAATTACTGAAGCTGGAAAATAATCACTAACTCAGAAATAACAGGAGATATAAAGGTCTAAAGTACAAAGATACTACTGGCACCCTGGCTATCTGTTAAGGAACCAAGGGTAAGTGTGCCCCATGCTGTCTGGTTTTCCATTCTACCTACTGTGGTTCGGAATGACAGTCACAAATCCTAGCCGGTGATCTAAACAATTACTTCTGTATCACAACTGAAAACAAGGGACCAGATTTCTTGTATGTTTGATCTCAGTTGGATAAGTCATTCACAAATCCTCAGTATTCGGGCACAGGGCTGTAACGTTAGGAAATGCATGCTCTAAGAAACAGTAGAGGAAGGCTTTGCTTATTTGAACACCTCTCTTGATCCTTGGCTTTGTTTCTTGCCTATAAAACAGTCAAATGGAGCAGTCTGCCACAAACCCTGGAGTTTTGATACCCTATGCCAAAAGCTGAATCTATCTAGCGTTTAGCATAGCCTATGCCTAACGCTGGATGCCCTATGACAAACGCTGGATAGCTGTTGGTACCTTAACCCTGACATACTCAAACATAAATGAATTCTGATTGGTTATTTCTGAGCTTCATCCAAATCATCAATATTTGTTTGGATTAGAGTATCCAGCATTCGGCATAGTGTATCCAGCGTCAGGCACAGGCTATGCCAAACTCAAGCTATACTCAGCATCTGGCATAGGCTATCTAAAAATCAGGGGTTTGTGGTAAACTGAAACGGAGCCAACTATTTCTTCAATCTTACTGCCACAAAATTAAACTGAAAAATATCTGTTTACAGGAATTCTTTGAAGTTTCAAACTTCTCTTCTTCATTCCCTTGTTTGAACTAGCAGCAAGGTAGAGCAATTTGGAATCAGTCCCTGCCAGTTTGAAGGCTGTTTATCAGTCCAAAAAAATTCCAACAAAGTTTATGTGTGAATATTATCACTTGCATTTTGCCCAAAACATTCAACTGTTTTTTCGAACATTAGCCTACTACTTTTGGTATCAATTCAAAGTTTTTGGCAAGTACCGTAGCAAGTTACCAAGGACGGTTTTAGCATTTTTCTTCTGCGACAATTCTTCGTCAAGGCAAAATAAGCATACATACATATCTACTTTATGAGCATGGTACTTACATTCTTTATCCCCATGTCTCTGAGCAAGAGAACACTACCCCACACGAAACTGTTGGAAAAGCAAATTTTCATTTCAATTCCGACTTGTCAAATATCATGGGATTACCGAGCCATTGCTCAAGGGTACCGACATGGTGCCAGATTAGGAAAGTTACTGACAAAATCGAGAGAGGTATTCAAATAAGCATAGCCTACCTTTACTGTACTTTATTACCAATTTATTTATGAGGAAAAGACATTAAACAAACAAAAGTCAGAAATCCGGGGCAAAAGAGTAAAAATCTGGAAATCCCACACAGGAACCAAGCAGTAACAATAACAGGCCTTGGGCTTGGGATACGCCCAAACACTGACCTAACACTGGTGCGTAGTCTATGCCCGAAAAAATGAGGATTTGTGCAAGACAGAGTTTTGACTTTTGTCCAAGCAGGCAAGATTTTCTCTCAGATTTTACCCAAGACTCTAAAATTCATAACAGAAAAAATTACACACAGGATAAAATAAGAACAAGCAGCATAGTTTTCTTTGGTTTAAACTATTTTATGTATGCAAATCCAGTGAATTTAATAATATTAATGATAATAATTCCTCAGATAAGCTCAGAATAGGAACACCAGGCCCAGAGTAGAATCACTGAAACTTGTTAAAATAAAAGAAAATTCAATATTAACTGAAAGAAACTTACCAAGCTGAAGCGTATCCTTCTCTGATGCTAAGGTGAAGCTGGGTTACAAGGTTTTGTTTGTTTTTGTTCCTAAGCTGAAGTTTGTAATTATACAAAAATGTACACATATAACAGTCTTATTTGTGGGTCAGTCAATTTTAAGTCAAGAAAATGCATTGATTTATCAGGTAATTTGTTTAAAATAACTTTCTAGAGGAATAAAACAATTTTAAATGTAAAATAACAAAGAAAAGATAAGTAAAGAGAAACTCCGCTTATATTTGTCAAAGCCAGCAAATCGGAGTTCGGCAGACTGCAAAAAAGGCCGTAATCGAATATCACCGAAGATAAATTGTTTACGAATTGGCTGATTTCAGATGTAACACTGCATCCGGGGGGGTGGTAAGCCGACAACGTGATAGTTTCATCAGCCCATTGTACTTTAGAGATACTTTGGGATACTGTGGGTTACTTTGGGTTACATTGGGTTACTTTGGGGTACATTAGGTTACATTGGGTTACTTTGGGTTACATTGGGTTACTTTGGGTTACATTAGGTTACATTGGGTTACTTTAAGATACTTTTGGGTTACTTTCCAGGGTGTACGTTCGTTACTGCTGGTGACCAACCCTGGAGCGGAACAACGAAGTAACGCATTTTCAGCGGGTCTTCAAGCCAATTTATGTGAATAAGTGATGGGTAACTAGATTGTCTTATCCCAGCCCTTTTCGGTTAAACTTTAACAACTTTTATCTATTTAACAAAATTCAGTTATATATCTAATTACGAAAATAAACCTGTACAAACGATGAAGAGGAACCAAAATTAACAAAGTAATATAAGTAGTCCACTTTATAAGAAACCTGCTAGATGGCGTTTGCGGCTGCGGAGGTCCAGCGGGACCTCGCCCTGTCATCTAACGGTTTTCAGTTGCAAACTCTCGAAAGTCTATGTCTAACCCGGGCATATAGAAAAAGGAAAAACCCGGAGTTCAAATACTTCAAAATTTGAATGAAACAAAAAAGTTGAGAAGCATTGTAAGTTAGTGGGACAGTTCCGTTTTTCTGCCTTTTTAGGTTCTGCGCTTGTTCTTCAATTTTTTTTAGTGACTTGATCTGTTGATTTTCCCCATTTTTACCTTATATCAGATAGGCTAGGGCTAGGCTATGGCAAGGAAAACCCAGTGCAGTGATGTTAGTGCTGAAAAGTTCGACACTTTGGATCTTTAGTTTTGCCTTTTTTGATGCTTTTGAGCAGGTGAAAATCTTATGTATGCTTCTGAGTGTCTGAAACAAAACCTTTCGAAACTTTCTAATGCAGTACGACTTTCCGTTTGTTCTTGCTCTCTGCGGATTCTCACTTTGCTTTTCGGAAAGTGAATCCAAGAGCTTGCCAGAATTGCCCTTTTTTCATTGTTAAAGGCGATTCTGGCTCTCAGCCGAGCGCAAGAACCAGCAAAAAGTAATTGTGCCTCAGATGCACCTTCTCAACTTCTCGCTGACTTGCTGAAATCACTTTTCACTGGCGAAGTGGATTCGCTTTCCAAATCGCTTGCGGAAACTAGCAGAGCCCGAGAACAGCTCTGGAAAGCGAAGCGAGTTTTAGCCGAAGTCGCAAAAAACAGCCGGCGTTTAAGCTCACGGAATTTTCCAGACCGCCAGAATCGCCCTAAAATGAAAGGAAGAAAAGAAGAGAATGAAAAAAGAGAAAGAACTGTACATGTGGCTGTCCGGTGGCTTGACAAATGGGCTGTGGAGCATGAAGAATTCAGTTGTTGGCATTGTTGCAGCTTTCTTATCATGAACTGATCTTCACAATCTCATGCAATTTGGCTGACTAATTTTTGAATTTTTTGCTCTGTGCCTCTTAATCAGCCCAGTACACTAAGCCCAATTTAATTTTGATGCTCAAATGCTGGGGCAACTATATATCTATCTATTTATCTTGTTACCTACAGTTGCAACTGGTTCATATACTCTTGGCTCCTGTTTTCCTTATATTTGTTTGATTGTTCCTTAAGGATACCAACAATACTGACCCACCTTACTTCCCATATGGCTCATTCTGTTGGTATCACAGAGGTTTCCAATTTTGTAAGGTATTTTTATTCACCCTGTTGACAATGCATTGATTTTGCGTCTGCTGTGTTTTGCAGTTCTTGTACGACAGAATATTCAGTTTGTTAAATGAAACCATTGGCCTGAAATCTGGTTAAAACTGTTGATGTTCATTTTTGAAAACAAAGCTGAATTTGACAATGTATGATTATAATTATATAAGAATGGTATTGATAAAGTTCTCCTCTCCAAGTTAGCCAAATGTAGTCAATTGTCTTAGGATATTGAACAAAAAGAGTAGGCTATGATCTGGAAGCTTGTTTTTATTTATTCTGTTCTTTCTAGCCAAGCACAAGATGAAGCGTCTTAGTGCCACTTATGAAAATGTGTCAGATGCATTCAAACTTAAAAGAAAGGAATTCTCTCATCAATATGCACATATCTATGCCGTTCGTCTGTTGGAGCTGCAATTGATGCTTGAACAGAGATCAAAGGAAAAATGGGGTAAGTGACTTTTCTACATGAACCTTATGCAGCCTACTTAGAATACCAAAAGTCCAGTGGACCAGAATAGCATTTGTCTGCTAGTTTTGAGGAGCCTTAGTATCCTAGCCTTTGGAAGAACAGCTTTTTTTAGTTTTTCAAGCAATTTAGGTTCCTAACATGTTGTTAGATTTCAGGCTTCCTTTATTGGTAAATTACGGTTCCTGCCACAAATTTTATGTGAAGTACAGAAAAAATCCTTGTGAATGGTTACTAATTTTTGACGGTGGAGTTTTTTTTTTTTTTGTACTTAGTGGTAAGATAAATCTCCATTGGGTGTTCCTGGGTTAAGTAACTACTTTGACTCACCCTTTTATCAAATCAAGTTGGTAAAATGAAGTTTAACAGACAAAGAAGAATACTTCTTGGACTGCTTTTTCTGGCACTCAGATTCGCATTCATTCATATCAACACCCCCGAGAGTTCTGTAGGGTGATGAACCAAGCACAAAGCAGCACAGTGCAATACACGACTATACGTAATAAGATAAACGTGTAGTTAAATGCAGTACATTTCGGATGGATTCCTTTTAACCGATTCTAACTGAATAAATATCAGTACTTTCAAAGAATCAGTCTGATAGCTAGAAACCTACTTCATTGAGACTAATTTCTCAATGAATAATGATCGTTAATAATTATTGCAAATGATAATTTGCGAAATCACTTTGAAGAAGCCATGCCATGAAGAAATACAGTTTAGCATGGATCTTTTTTAGGGCCCAACATAGAAATTCGGAAATTGTCAGAGCTGGAAGAAAATAATGAGAAAGAGGTGGTTGTTATTGGAACTATCTACAAGCAGCAAGATTTAAAGCCCAGCATTCTGAGGGAGGTCAGTGAGGAGGTAAGGTGCTCTCTGTTTTTTACACTCGTCGGTCTGCCCGTCCAGCATGTGTTTTTAGTATGGATTCTGTGAAAACCAAAACTGACGTTCTTCTTCATAAGGCCTGCGTATTAGGACAAGTTCTGACAACGGACACGGAAAGAGGCTAAAAGTGACGGAAGACGTGTGCAACTTTCTGTAAGCATAATGGTAACTGTCTCAGGACATCTTAGCAGAAACACTATGTAGTGCTAGCACAAAATATCTTTGCTCAGTATAGGTATTCGTATTATTGTCTTTTTATTCAGTGGCAAATGACATTCATTAATACAGAGAATGTACAGCCTGTGGGCACTAAGACCGGTTATTCCACTTCCTGCTTAGCGTTTCGCACTGCCAATTTTCTCCTCTTTTCGAACTTCCTCTTAAGTTCTTACCTATCTTCTCGGCTTTTCCAGCATAATATTCTGCCCCTGCCGCCAAGAGCCAAGTACATCAGCGACACGGATGAGCTAATTTTGGAAGATGAAATTCAGAGAATCAGACTGACCGGTGAGATTGACAAGTCTGAGTTCGTGACGGGTAAGTGAATGAAACCATTCTCTTGTTTGCAATGTTTAGTCTGATCATTTACTTTGAAATACCCCATGTGCGCACGCCTTTTGCCATTTCTTATACGGGTTGACAAAATTATTGATTGTTTGATTGAATAATATGTGCGGTGGTTGGGAGAATAACAGGTCTGTTGACAGTGCCGATGCAGCGATGCTGTCTGTTAGGACCATTTTTGAATTGCAGTCTTTGCTTTCAGGAGTTATCTGCGCCTTCAAGGGCTACGGTGACGAAACCGGAAAGTTTGTTGTTTCCGACTATTGCTTAGCCGGATTGCCTGATGTCGGAATTCGTAAAATCGATTCAGGCACCAAGTACGTGGCTTTCGTGTCCGGTCTCGGAATTTCCGGCTGTGGCTCCAATGATGCACCGGATAAAGATGCAAGCTCCTTATTGGCTCTTCAGTTAATGATCGACTTCCTGATAGGTCAGCTAGGAGTGGAGGAGACGCAGCAGGATGTGGCGAAACTAGTTCGAGTAATTATTGCCGGTAAGAGTTTTGTGAGAAGTAGCAAGAACAAATAATCTAATAGAACCTCCCTCTTTGGTCCCGTGGAGCGAATATGGATACCCCGATAAAATTGAGCGGAGCTAGAGGTACATGCTGTGAGGTTTTAGTTGGTACCCGTCTACTTCCCTCTTCGTCGCTGTGCATACCAGTTGTAAAACCATAGGATGCCTGCAGGAGTGGAGAACGTGGTCTGCAGCGAGTTAGACGTGACGTCACAGTGGTAGACGACCAATCAGCTGTAAAGGACCACTCAGACGGCGTTCGTATTCTTCTGCGGAGTTGTACTGCGATAGAGCTGTTTGTAGAGGTAACAAGTTATTCGACTCCGCAAGTTCGTATTGCAGAGATAGGGAGACGGAGGTTCTTGTAGATTGTAGTTCTTGGTAGTAGAGGGCTCTTATGCGGGGGGGGGGGGTCTAGAGCTATATTTTTATCATTAAAAACGGATGAGTCAGATGTAATTCTTGGCAAGGGTCTTATTCAAGCTTTAACTATAAGAAACGAACCTGCAATAATTGTAAATAATTAGTTGAACCTGCACTTCAGTTTATTTTGTAACCCGTCAAAAAAACAGTGGAAGGTGTGAATGAAGCCTTAGTGACAGAATACAACAGAAGAAGAAAAAAACAAACGCAAAAAAAAATTTACTGCATTGAACAAAAATATAAACAGGACCGTATCCAGGAATTTATTTCGGGGGGGTGGGGGTTGCCCGCAGAATTTATTTCGGGGGGGGGGGGTGCCCACGGGTCGGACCAAAAAGTACAAAAGAGACATAGATGAGAGGTTAATACCTAAAAAAAACTATTACTTTTGTGGGTTTCTGGGGGGGGGGAGAGGTCGAACCCCCTACGGCCCTGACTACAAATCACACGAAGAGGGAGCTAGGACTAGGAGGGAACTCTTCACTATAGCGGAAGATTTGAAATCTTCGACTCCTTTATCAATAATCTTTGCAGGCAGTACCAGTTGGAATTGCTGTGCCAAAAAGAGTTACTGATCCGTCGGGACAAATATAGCAGATTGTGGCAAATTTAAATAGAACCGGCGCATTTTTTTTTATTTGAATCAGAGAAGAGTGGCCAACTGGGGGAGGAAGAGAAAGAAGATGGGGCACAGTTAGATTATCATAATAATTATTGCAGGTCCGTTTTTCTAGCTGTAAAGAAGGGCCGAAATCTCGCTGGCTGAAGTCACAGCTGACTTTTCTGTTTTGCGCCATTAGATACAGATCACTCTCTTTGTAAAAAATACTTTCTCAACATTCCTTCTTAAGGCGTATTCTCGCCGTTCCCCGAGGACTCCACTTGAGTCACCGCGTTTTTGTTTGTCCCAGGGACTCACTCCCCGTATTCTCGCGAGTCCCCACGGACGGGGAATGCTCCGATTATCATCACTATCATCGAAAAGAACTCCCTTTCAGAATCAGAGGTGAATCAGTTTTTGCTTGAGTTGGGGCAATGTAAAATTAATTAAAAACAATCAGGATAACCAAAACTAAAAATAAAGTAGATCCAGATAAATTTCATCAATTGCATATTTTTTTTTCCGAACAAAATCCATTTTGGAAGCATTACCCGTGTTCTCACTGTTTTCCGTACGCGGAGTCCGCGTGGAGTGACTCCCTCTATTCTCGCCGTTCCCTTCGATTCCCCGAGGAGTCCTCGGGGAACGGCGAGAATACGCCTTTAGCAATCCCTGTCTTACCAGAGCACGAATACCGCTCTCGGAAACTTGGCCCAGTCGAGGAAACCAACGGAAAATCTCGCTGGATCAAGTCACAGCTGACTTTCCCGTTTCGCGCCGTGTTACTCTGGTTGCTAAAAAAGGCTTCTCCAAAACTTCTTGTTGAAAATCGCACGAAAACCGCTGGGAAAAATTCAGTGACTGGGCGCGATCGGGAAATCAAACGGAAAGCGTTTCCGGAATTCCTTGCCATATGGAATAAACCCTGCTTACGTGAGCCAATGGGAAGTTCTTGGCAGCAACGGTTAAGTATAGAGAAAAATAAATATTTTTTGTGTTGGAAAAAGCAGGTGCTTCTTCTTGTAGTTCAGATTAATCGCATGGCCAGAGTTGCCACTTTACTGAAATAAAATTCACTACCCAAACTGCAAAAAAGTACCACCAGAGGAGAAAAAGTACTACCTCAATGTTTGTTGCGCGTTAAATAATTTTTGAATTTTGTTTTTGCTTTCAGGAGATTCACTGAGTGCTCACACTAAGGATCGCGGTGTTCTTGAAAAAGCCAAATACCTTCTAAAAAACGCTCAGGCAGGCAGCGTCGATGCCGTCAAAGTCTTGGACAGCCATCTCGTGCAGTTAGCGGTAAGGCAGCCTTTAAAGTTTAACTGAATAGTGCTGAGATCCGACAGTCTGGTTGCACATCACTTATTCAAAATATTTTAGTGTATTCGAATATCAGATATAAAAATAAGCTGCCTTTTCAGTTAAACTTTAACCTAGATTCTAGTTTAAGCGTGACAGAACTGGTGTGTAAGTATTTCTTTCGCCCAAGCTGACTGCGAAACATATTTGACTGCGCTAAACTGGTAAGTCTCTTTAGGCTAAAATTTTTTAAAAATTTTTATACGAATCATATCAGATAATTTTGATAATTCATATCAGGTGTCTGCCGCACACCCGAGCGCACATCCGGAAGTACGGTCTGTGCCATAAGGTGAAATTAGCCAATAGAACTTCCATCTTTGGTCTCATGCAGCGACTATGGATTCTCTGACAAAAGTGATGTATTTACTGAGCTTTGAGTAGTACCCCTCTACTTCCCTCTTATATATTTATGGATAAAATAAACCGAATTGTATTGTAAAGCTAGAAAGATGCAATACGATAGCAGGTTCGACTTTCTACCTTCAGCCTTAAGAGGACCCTGGACGAACTTACGATCATATACCATACGATACAGTACAATAGCAGGTTCGACTTCCTAGCTTTGGCCTGAAGAGGACCCTTGCCAAGAAGGGCTGAAACATTGCTAAAAACTGAATTCATAAAAATAATCGATAGATTCCATCTACTATATGACCCTTAGACCTCTTATGTAATATTCGCATTTTTCAGTCTGGAGTCGATGTTGATTTGATGCCAGGAGAGCAGGACCCAGCCAACTATCTGCTGCCACAGCAGCCATTCTACAGGTTCCTCTTCGAAAAGGTATGAACTTTACTCCCTCAAAAACCAACTCTTTTGAAATCCCCAACGATAGTGCTGAGATCTGTCCATAAGCCTAGAAGCGATTACTATCAGTCTGAGAGACGATGAAGTGGATTTGAAGACCGTTCGGTTGTCGAATAAAAGTGAGCGAGATTTTAATGGCACTTGCTGCCGTTAGCTCAAGTGCCATACAGCCATCGTAATGATAGTAGGCTACGTCTGGCCAACTTTTTCGAGTTTTGGCAGTTCCACATACGCCAGGACGATGGACGTGTCACACATATGAAGACCCGACCCAATGCTCTAGGAAACCTGCATTTCCGGGCAATCGCAATCCGGGATATTATGACACGCCGTAGCTGCGAACTGGTCTTCCGATTTGAGTGAAACTTGATGGGTGGTAGGAGCAGATGGCCTTGATGCCATTTATGTGGCTGAACCGCATCCGGCCAAGGTTGGGGGATTTGAGGGCGGTTTCCGGAAATGCTATGATACGCGTAGGGACCAAACGGATAGAGGGATTCGACGATTCGATCTGAACTGGGTGTGGGGAGCTTGAGGGCGTATGGAACCTTTCCCGAAATGCAAATTTCGATACGAATGAATGATCCGACTCGAGCGAAACTTGATTGTTGTTACGAGCAGGTGCCACTAGATGTTCTAGTTATAGATCCGAGACGGTGGGAGGGTTGGTGGGAGGGTTGGAGGGGCTCGCAGAAATTCGTGATATCCTCATATACTTTGTTTTTCAGTCTACCCGTGACAAGTACCATATGAGCTCTTAACACTTGTTATTTACTGCCAATAGAGTCACTCCGTTAAGACGCTATATTTCTGCGCGTTTCTTTTACACGGGGCATCTTGGCGCTAATGTTTCAATAAAAATAATAATTTATTTTTAACCCACAAATCATATAAGACGAAAACAGTGGAGTCCAAAAGTAATTAAGAAGACATAATTAGGGAAAATACAACACATACAACAAAATCTACTCAAGAGTCATACAGACGAATAAGCCCATGAAAGGGCGACAGACGCGCGTACGCCGTTTTGGACAGTTTTCTGTGGAGAACAGACAATTTCTCTGTAATATCCGGTAGCGAATACTTACTGATAATTTTAGAATTTCTTTGCCAAGGAGGGAGAAAAATAAGAAATTTACAGAAACGAAAGTAAGAGATCGCATTGCGATGAAACATTGCCGATTTTTGTCTCCGGCATAACTTAACGGAACTGACGCAGTGTGTGTAAACCAAGTGTGATTCACTTTGGCGACCCCTTAAATTTCTATTCCTGTGCGTGTTATCTCAACCCTCCATGCTTGTTACTTATTTAGGCTACCCCTTTAACATTCTTTTACTTAAGGCCAACCACTATGACACCTTCCACTGCGTCACCAACCCCTACGGTTGCGTCGTCGAAGATCGCTACATCCTTGGAACATCCGGGCAGAACATAACCGACATCTACCGGAATTCCGACCTGACAGATCCCATAGAGATAATGAAACACACGCTAGAGTGGCGCCACATGGCTCCCACTGCGCCGGACACCCTCGGATGTTATCCATATACGGATACGGATCCGTTCGTGATCCGGAAACGGCCGGATATTTATTTTAGTGGGAATCAAGAGAACGGACGTTGTGAACTTGTGAACGGCACGTTGTTGGTTGCAGTACCGAAGTTTGTGGAAACGAAATCGATTGTCTTGGTGAATCTCAGTACGTTGGAGTGGAAGGTGATTAGCTTTGATACTGAAATGTTCGGAAGCCTCGAATGAAAAAAAAATACATATTTAATGGAACGGGGAATAGTCCGGTTTTACAAACGCAATGGTTCGGAGCGGGGTAAACGGATTTCTGAAATTTACAGCCCAAAGTGCAAATGCGAGAAAGTGTAAATGCGAGAAGGAGCATTCACGGTACCGAACCAGAGCAGAGTAAACTGAGAATAAGATAAGCCAGAATAGGGCCTTTGGGAACTTGCAAATAGAGCCTTCCGTTGAAAGCCTTCATAAATCGCCGAGAGTTAAATAGTGAAAGTGCCTTTGCGAAACAGAAGTTTCAGCTGACGGCTCAATCGTTTACTGCTCGAACAGTTGGATCTGCTTCGTAAGCGTCTAGTGTTGTGTGAAGTAATCCGGAGAGAGTTCTACAGTACCAGCAACGATCCTCAGCTTATATCGAGTGTTAAATCTTAGTGCCCTCCCCCCATCCATCTTCCTCAAGCAGTGTTGTTAATGAAACTGCATCTCATTTTGTACAATGCTTTTTTGTACGGTTTTTATTTATAGTTACAAAAGATCTAGACATCAACAAATTCAGTCAAATCCAGAATGACGCCTTGTTGAAACAGGCAAGGGGGAGTTGCCGAATCGGTGTATTCAGTGATGCTTGGCTCCGGTGTATAGTAGAGGTATGCTTAAAAGACCAGTATCAATCGTGTACTGCTCGAACAGTTGAGAGAGAGAGAGAGAGAGATACTTTAATTTAAAAAACGACTATCACAGCGCATGGCGCCGAACTTGCGCTTCACGTCAGGTAATTAACTATTCAGGTTAAAACCAATCGTCGACAATAAAATTAATCAACAACAAAAAACTAAATAGCCTAAATCACTGGTTAATAATATTTACAAACGACGGGATGAAGCTTTTCCTATATCTCTCGTGGATTGGTGGGAGAGGTTGAAGGGTGGGGACTTTCTGGGAGTTGAGTCTTTGAGGTCGGGATCGTAAGGGTTGAAAAGGCGGGGGGAATAAATCTTGGAAACGGGGATCTGTCATGGCTTTATTGCCAAACCGGGTACACAGGAGGGTTCTTCTCTCCGATAAGGTTGTGAGCTGGAAATGCTTAAGAAGGAAGTGATATGGGAGTTTACCTTGACAATAAATAATTCTTAATGCTCGCTTCTGGACTGACTCTATTGAATTAGATTGGGAAACAGTTAAACCAAAATGCCAAACCGGACAAGAATACTCAACGATAGGGCGGATAAAACTTGAATAAATTCTTAAAAGTTGGATTTTAGGACAAGAAAACTTGGAGAAAAATTTAAGCGTAGAAAGTGCCAAATTAGCTTGCTTTGTGATGTTGGCGACGTGGGCCTCCCACTTTAGATCGCTCGAGATGGTGATACCGAGGAGCTTGCACTGCTGGACAGACATCTCTGGAGGAACTGGTTGCTTGAACGATCTGCTTCCGATTCTGCTTCATTGGATCTGCTTCCTAAGCATCTGGTGTTGTGTGAAGTAATCAGTACAGAGTTCTACATTACCAGCAACGATCCTCAGCTTATATCGAGTGTTAAATCCTAGTGCCCCCCCACCCCCCCATCTTCCTCAAACAGTGGGGTTTACTAAAACTGCATCTCGTTTTATAACAAAGCTTTTTTGTACGGTTTTTATTTATAGTTAGAAAAGATCTAGACATCAACAGATTCAGACAAACCTAATTCGGTAATTGCATTTATTAATTTTTAAACCCGGTGACCCAAATTTCATATGTTACATCCTAAACCAACTAACGACACCTCACTAATCTTTGAACTTGCCACGATTCACTATTTTCCATGCACAATATGCTCCCGACTAGTGTTCGCGTATCATGTTATTGATGCGTAAAACCGGTTATCAAAGTTTTGCTGAGTTTTTGCTAGAAGTCAATGGGCCTAGGAAAAAGCTTAAAACGGGCTTAAAAGGAAAAAGCAGGGTCTAATTTTACAGTATTCAAATAGTTTTGAATATTGGAACATAGACAGTAAACAGTCCGAGTTGTGCTTTAAGGTTATTAACAAACGACAGCGCCCTTTCTGGCTATAGGCCACAGTAAAATTAAAAGCCTAAAACACTGAATCTGATTTACCTCGAACTGTTTACTGTTTATAATCCAATATTCTAAAATAGCTGAACACTTTAGAACAGATTACCCGCGGCTTTGGTTGTTTGAAGCTTTTCTCCAGGCCCGTTGACTTTTAGCAAAAACACGGAAAATGTTAGATAACCGGTTTTTCTGACGAGTGGGCTTCTTGTAACCAATCGTTGGGGGCATGATACGTGCCGAAATTAGCGAAACATGTGAGAAGATTTGTGAAGCGTCGTTAGGGGTGTTAGAATGTACCGTATGAAAGTATTGTCCCCGGGTTTAAGAATGGATGAAGCGATGGCGGAAGTAGGTTGCGTTGGTATTATAGGACGGGTCCTTGAAGTAAATAATTAATTATTATATATTATCGCACTCGCTGAGCTCGGGGCGATATCAGCCTATCATGCCACCCGCGGGCCAAATTTTTCCGCTATCGCCTGAAGAAAAGCAAGGGCGATAATGATTATAACACTAGTACATTTGTTTTAATTTTCTGGTATTCCCCTGATGTTAAAAGAAAAAAATTCCAACCGTGCGTTTTCACTTGATAACGCCCGGTTGGAACTTTTTTTGGCACTGGGTAGGATAGTACTGATATCATGGGACTGCACGGTGTACTAGTGTTATACGCAAATAATTAATTATACGCATAATATACGCATTGTACGTAAATAATAATAAAAAAATAGCCGAGGCAGAGCGAGGCCCTGCCACTGTTCCTACCGCCTATTTAAAACCGAACGTTACGCGTTTATAACACCAGTATACTGTGCAGTCCCATGATAACAGTCCTATCCTACCCAGTGCCAAAATTTTCTGGTATTCCGTTGATGTTAAAAGAAAAAAGTTCCAACCATGCGATATCATTTGATATCACACAGCCAGCCGTGCGATATCGAGGGATATCGCACGGTTGGAACTTTTTTCTTTTAACATCGAATACCAGAAAATTGAAATAAGTGTACTAGTGTTATTTGGAAAATTTGGCCCTTGGGCAGCAGTAAAGTTGCAGTCTAGGCCACCTTGCAGTAGTGATAGCCAACACAAAAAAGTACCAAGGGGACTGATGTGATAAAGTCAGGATGAGTGCTAACAACCAAGAACCATTAGCCTAGGTAAACAGCCATGCCTCGCCTCTTAGATCTTGGAAATTCTCATCTTGGAACAAATCTGGCTTAGCTCACAGCTCGTGTGATAAAATCCAACAGGAATTTGGCAAAACCAAACAAAAGCAAAAGAAGTGCGTTTTTATCTTTCAAATAAATCGCCGTGAAGCACAAAATGCTAGCCAACTCTCCTTCCCGCTGTGTAGGTCTGCGTATCATACAACCTTTAATCTAGAAATGTTCGCTTCTTCATCATATCATCAACGGGTCCGACCCTGTTTACCTTTTCCCTAAGTAGGAAAGATCGGACACTCGGCAAAAAGCGCGTCATAGAAAATCGACTGTCTAGCCACCTAGCGATAGGCTCTTCGTAAGAGTTGTTCAAGATGTTTCTGACGCTAGATGGTACCACAACAAATCTTAACGAAACTTCTTTACCGAATTGAACTGAACCGTTTTGATGATGGATTAAAGGTGAATCATCTACACGCAGGGCCGTCACTACTAGGGGGGGGGAGGGGGGGGACGCCCCCCCCAATGTTGTCGGCCAGTCGGTAAAAAATAGCCGAGTCGGCGCGAAGCGCCGCTGTTTTTCATAAAAACAGTCGATTTTTTTCTTGGAAACAGTCGATTTTTCTTAAAAACAGTCGGTTTTTCGTAAAAATAGTAGATTTTTCTTAAAATTAGCTGATTTTTCGTCAACACAGTCGTTTTTATCTGCAAAACCAGTCGGTAAAAATGACCAGCCAGTCGGTAAATACCTCGTCCCCCCCCCCCAAACATTTTGGCTAGTAACGCCTCTGTCTACACGTTTCGGTTTTTCTGGCAAAGATTGTAAGAGGCATTACTAGCTACTATAGCAATTTTAGCATTAATTTTTAAGAAAAGATTGAATAAAACAGTTGCTTTTTTTACCGAATTTCTGCCAGGAGGTATCACGGGACTGCACAGTGTACTAGTGTTATAATCGTTATCGCCCTTGCTTTTCTTCGGGCGATGTCTATGGTAATTACATAAACACAACTAATATCACGCCCAAAGAGGCATACCTCTACCGTACCAAGAACAAATCATCTGGTAGAACCTCTGTTTCCTTATCTCTTTGATACGACCATGCAGAGTCGAATATATTCTGCTACCCTACCAGATGCAAACGAGCGGAGGAGGAGCTACGCAAAACATCATATTTGTTATCTCTACATACAGCTGTATCAAGGTACAACTCCGCAGAAGAAACCGAACGCCGTCTGAGTCGTCCTGTACAGCTGATTGGTTGTCTGCCATACTGACGTCACGCGTGACGCGCTGTAGAGCGGGCTGTCCACGCCTGCAAGGCATCACGGTTTTTCACCTCGTATGAGCAACGGCGCAGAGGGAAGTAGACGGGTATCAACTCAAACCTCACAGCATGTACCTCTAGCTCCGCTCAGTTTTATCGGGGTATCCATAGTCGATGGATGGTGACCAAAGACGGAGGTTCTATCAGATTATTTGTTCTTCGTACCGCGTGATTCTTCTCGAGATTACATTCCAACAGAGGTTGTCCAAGGTCCGATATTGTTCTTAAGTTTCTTCGGGAGATAGTCGGCTAGGATCCTTCGAAAACTCTCGCACTGTAGTCCGTATATTATGGGGTTGATGGCCATGTTTAAGTAGGTCCCAGTGTGTGTGGCGAATCGGAAGATGTAGAGCCAGTCAGGTATCTGCGAATGAAACGATCCGATAATTATTATTATTATTATTGTAGCTTAATTTGAAAAAAAAAAAATAACACCCAAAACAAGACATCTGACACGCAACGGAAACATTAGCGAACTGTCAGTTTATCGCTCCAATCCTGCCATGCTGAGCTGAAAAATAGGAAAAATAGAACTTCGATAGGGCTGTATTCAGATCTTAATAGCCGACGTTTCAGTGAATAAGCAGATTGCCGAAGATTTTCGGTCATGGCACTTAAGGTGGGTTCCACTCAAGCGCAGTGCTGTTTCTGTGGTGCGTGTCGCGTTTGCCTTGGCATAGAATCAATGCAGTGGCTCCTATTATTTTTAAGATAATTCGTGGGTTAGAAGTGTCCTGTAAGGCAATCTTGTGCGAAAGAGCTCATATTTTTACACATTTTTTTCCTTGACATTTCTGAGTGTTTGTCACGGAAAAAGAAGTGCCTGTTTTTTGGCTGTACAATTTCAAATGCCAGAAAATAAGAATACTGAATAAATAAAACATTAGAGTCATTCCACGTGAAGTGGTCCGAAAACGTGTCAGGGCTATGTCAGCGATTTTTTTCTTTTTGACCTCAAACGGTTCGTATATCATCGAATAACAACCTCTGAAAGTTTCAGCTCTCTAAGTCAACCGGTTCCGAAGTTATGGTAGATTTAGTGCGAACAGGTCGGACACTCAGTTTCTTCCTCAGCAACCTTTGCATTTGATTGTCCCAAAGAACAATTTTTCATCTGAAAACGATTAGAGGTATCAACTCAATTTTTTTTTTAGATTGAAGGGGATGATTGGAGTGTGTCCGTGTAAAATAATCGACTTCTCAACTTGGATATTTTTGGACCAGCAGACTCTTGAAAAAGGCATGCTGAAAAAGTGGGTCACACGAGATATTTTTTTTGAACCCCGGCAGGAGGTTCAATCTTCATGAAATTTTCACGGTCGACTCAACTGATAATGTTCTATTTCCTGTAAAAAAAATTAAGTGGTAACGGACACTGAAAATTGGGTAACTAAACCTTCAAACTTGACTGATTTTTCGACCAAAAAAGACGAAATATGCTATTATATTTGGACTCTGTCAAGTGGTTGATCTTGATGCAATTTTTGCAGTGTACCCACCGGATGATTATCTATTAACCTTAACAAAATTACACCAGACAGGACAGAAAATCAGGAAACTGAAACTTAAATCTTGTCCGTTTTTTTCGACCGAAAAAGTCGAAAAATGCCATTATCCCTTTTTCTATAAGACTAGTTCGAACATATCCATAAAATGTTTTTTTTTGTTTTTTTAATGACAGCAATACTAAATAGAACTCGTTTTCTAAAATATCGAAGTTATGGTTTGAATTTTTTTTAGCTACAGAATTTGCCACATGAGCCCGTTTTATGGCGTTGTTCACTAAGAAACTGGCTATGACACCAACAATTCTTTTTAGCCCGTCATTTGCTTGAACTGGTCTGGAACTCCAACTATAAGTCGTTCAGTCTCTGATCTGACTTGTCTAGAAAAATAATTTTCATGGAGAACGTGAAATGCAGGGAGGAATGTGAATCTGTCTTGCAAGTTCTAGCGCCGTCTTTCCCGTCTGTGTTATATAATTGGCCCCAAAGGCACGACAACTGCTGTATCCCACTGCACCATGTACTGCTTGTTGTGAAGGTCGCAGAGAGCTCAGGAAACTTTACCATAGTGTCACTACCCGACAGTGAAATACAACTTGCTTTCCGGAAATTTCAGTGTAACGAAATGCTTCACTAGCCTGTTTTCGTAATAGTGTGTAAATAGCTTCAATACATAGCCTTACTAATTCTGTATCTTACATGTTTTAGTATCGAATAACTTGACAGAATGATAGCAAACAGACGAAAGGGAATAAAGACCTTGCTCTTTTGAGCCTACATTATTAAGCTGAAACCGCAACATGCTACGAAATACTCTGTCTAACCTTATTCCTGGAGAAATAAAAAGGATAATATCATGTTTCGTCATTTTTAGGCGAAAAAAAACGGTCAAACATTGAAGTTTCGGTTACCCCATTTTCAGTTTCTTTGAAGACGTAAGTTCTCGTTTATATAGTGAGAAAAATAATGGCATATTTCGTCTTTTTTGGTCGAAAAATCAGTCAAGTTTGAAGGTTTAGTTACCCAATTTTCAGTGTCCGTTACCACTTAATTTTTTTACAGGAAATAGAACATTATCAGTTGAGTCGACCGTGAAAATTTCATGAAGATTGAACCTCCTGCCGGGGTTCAAAAAAAATATCTCGTGTGACCCACTTTTTCAGCATGCCTTTTTCAAGAGTCTGCTGGTCCAAAAATATCCAAGTTGAGAAGTCGATTATTTTACACGGACACACTCCAATCATCCCCTTCAATCTAAAAAAAAATTTGAGTTGATACCTCTAATCGTTTTCAGATGAAAAATTGTTCTTTGGGACAATCAAATGCAAAGGTTGCTGAGGAAGAAACTGAGTGTCCGACCTGTTCGCACTAAATCTACCATAACTTCGGAACCGGTTGACTTAGAGAGCTGAAACTTTCAGAGGTTGTTATTCGATGATATACGAACCGTTTGAGGTCAAAAAGAAAAAAATCGCTGACATAGCCCTGACACGTTTTTGGACCACTTCACGTGGAATGACTCATTAGGCATACGCGCTTACGATTCTGTACTAGAAGGATCCACGGTTTTATATAAATCTGTTTTAGTGTACTTGGCTAATAATAACTTATTTCAAATTGTTTTCTTCATAACGGACAGCGCTAAACGGATGCGTCAGCTGAATTTTATTAGAGCTACATTTCGGACGTTCTTGGCAAGGGTTCTCTTCAGGCTCATACAATAACCATCAAGTGCGCTAGTGTGACCTTCAGTGAGTTGGAGGGATCACTGATAAGGACGACCGCAGTCAGCGGTTGCCCTGGGACCGCGAAGCGGGCTAACTTATGTCTAATTACCTGCACATATTGCTGATGCCATAGTAATATAAACGCCGTGAAGGGTACCCAACACACGACGAAAACGATGAGCAGAGTAAAAATGGTGCGAGCGATCCTAGCGGGATTCGAGGAAGCTGAGGTGGGCAGAGAGGATTGGCTGGCGTGGATTGATAGCTGAAAAAGTGGGAATATGCGCTTTATACAAGGGACTTGTACCGTGACAGATAAACCAGAAACAGATTTTTGAATTGAATTTAGCAGTCTAGGACTCCAATGTCAGAGTCTCATAGTACATATCAGCAGGGACCCATAAATTTCCTGTAATGACTCGCCATTCAGGGGGCTTGTCAATAAGAGATTTCTGATGCGCTCTTGACCGAGCGTCAGATAGTTCGAGAAATATCCACGGGGATAAAATATTGCCTTGAGGGAGGAGTCTCTTTGGTCTCACGTCCAAGGAGGTCCGGGATTGGCTCTATCTGAGCAAGAACGCCGATTCGACCCAAGTGGAATTTTTGGAAACTAGGTGAGGCTCGGGGAACATAGAAGCATAGGAAATGACAAGCTCCCTGAATGGCGAGGCATTACAGGAAATGTATGGGTCCCTGATATCAGGCAGGACCCTCTTTCAGTTCACTACTTATCATACGTAACTAAAAAAATGTTCAAGGGCCATTGCAATACAAAAGAAAACTTAATCACCTTTCAAATTGGATAAACCTCACTCGATGCTTTATCGAAAGCTTCACACACCAGGTGTACAATGTCCTGACCAATATATACAGATGGGGCAGTAGCAAGGACCAGTCCATCTCAATAAACCCCTCCCACATACTTTCCCCTATAGATTACTTAGCTAAACAGTAATATAGCGTCGTCTCTCGCTTCTCACAAGTTTGTCATTTTCTTGCGTGATCATGATGCGATGAAGTTCTTATTACGCACTGGATAGAAATAGGAAAATAGTGCAGTACAGAGAAGGAAAAGGAAAAATTACATTAAGCTTCCAGTAACGAAGTGAATGCGCAAGATGAAAAAAAATGGGGCCAAAATTGTTCCTAGATTGAAAGCGAAGAAATGGCCAAGGTTAGAAGAAATGTTTGTGATGAACAAAGAGAAGAAGGCCAAAGGTTTCGGTGGGGAGTTGGTTTTGTTTTCAGCGGATTCCATATGAATATAAGTTGAGAAAACCCGCATCTTGATCGAGCGGGAGACACAGACCCCTTGGGCAAGAGGAAGGACTAGGAATTCAGAGATTATCCTTACTTTTACGAAGATTGCGGTGTAGAAGACGATCATTATGAACAGGGGTACCCATACAGCGACGACTAGAAGAACTATCCAATAAGGGCCAGAGGACTTCCTGTCTTCGTCGCACCATATCTCTAGGTAGTCAGACCACTGCCTTTCCTGAAACTAATAGCAATAAGAGGCATAGCTTACTCCCTTCCTAAAATTCTAGTAAATCATTAAAGGACCCGTCTTACCTATATTATTGCTTCCAGATGCGTCACTACTGGGGGGGGGGCGTCGACCCCCCCCCCAATGTGGTCGGCCAGTCGGTAAAAAATAGCCGAGTCGGCGCGAAGCGCCTCGATTTTTAGGAAAAACAGTCGATTTTTTACTTAGAAATAGTCGTTTTTATTTAAAAAAAAAAACAGTCGGTTTTTCGTAAAATAGTCGATTTTTTCTTAAAAATAGTCGTCTTTTCTTGAAATCAGCTGATTTTTCGTCAACACAATGGTTTTTTTCCCAATAATAATCGTTTTTATCCGCAAACACAGTCGGTAAAAATGACCAGCCAGCAGTCGGTAAATACCTTGCCCCCCCCCCCAAACACTGTGGCTAGTAACGCCTCTGATTGCTTCACTCCACTTCCCCATTCGTTCCATCCATTCTTATTTCCGAGATTTCGGACTTCCTGAGTCAATTTTTTTCAGCTCTATAACCTGATCTGCCTCGAAAAGACCCGAACAGGGCAAATGCAAAAATGATCACTATAATGATTATTTTTGTATTTGCCGTGTTTGGCTCTTTTCGAGGCAGATCAGGTTATTGGTTCCGAGGAGCTCATTGGTCAGAAATGCCGTGAAATTGTCCGTGTTTCTCGTCAAAACCAAGGGTGCGAGGCTGAAACAGCCAGAACGGGTTTGTAATGTTTGAGAATTGTCTGCACGTCAACCGATGCAAACAAAAAACAGTCGTAACTGTATACATGCACCAAACAAAATATTACTATTCCAGCTTACAATATAAGCAGTAAGTAAGTGAATAAGTTCATTAGTCTTTAAAACCACGAACGAACGAGTCGATATTAGTTTCTCGGTTCAACAATCTACACGAGGCGGAACAAACATAGTTTTTTTTTTAGAAACATTATATTCCAATGGACTTCCCATCAACTTTCCTTCCTGGTTTTTAGGTTCAAGGTTTTTTATTCATAACTCTAAATGCTACATAAACATTAAAAATACAATACTCTGCACTTACAATTATTACAGGGTTTGAACCGGAGAGAAGAAAAACATCGAACTTCCCTATACGTTTCCCCTTAATCGCCCCCTCCTTCTAGGCACCCCTCGTACCAGTTTCATCCTTCCTTTCTCACTCACGAAATCTCAGTTAAAGTCCGTATCCAAACCCTTGATTTCTCTTCGAATGGCCTGATCCTAATCCTTTAGCCTCATATAAACCCACCGTCTGTTGTGGCACACCGTCTCGTCGAGGCAACATTTCAGGCATCAGACATTTCTATGATACATAGCAACACATTTCAGTCAAGGAAGAAAATAAAAATGAAAGAAAATATTCAAAATGTTCGCCAGGATTAATCGTTTCAAAGTTGACAAAGAAAACTCATGAATATGTCATTAAAAAGCTTACACGTATAAATATGCGACGTATAATACACAGTGAAACAGGCTATTTCGAGCCCGTCTTTACGGAAGTTTCTGTGTGACTAACGTACCTTGTAAGTCCTCCAAGTTGGATATGGTGAAGCGATGGCCGCTGAGATTATCCATATGCTGATCATCATATAAATCACTGGTTTCGTTTGAAGCTTCCATCTGTGTGGTAGAAAAATCGTCAAAAGACGGTCAAAGGTGACGAAGACGAGACTGAAGATGATGACAAGCATCATAGCAACTGAAAGTGGAATGTAATAGAGAGGAATGCAATAGAGAGGACCCTTGCCAAGAAGGGCCGAAATATAGCTCCAATAAAATGTCGCTGACTTATCCGTTTTGCTTCGTCAAATATGATTCGCAGTCAGATTGGGCTGAAGGAATATCTATGCAATAGAGGAATTGGTGTGAGGGCGGGAGGGGGGGGGAGCACGATATCCCGATGGATTTTTTTTTAAATTAGTTGTTTGAAGTTTTATGCATTCAGTAGTAATTGTTGCCGCTGCATTCTACTATAGGAAGACTGGATGATACTTTAGCCAGACTAGATGCTGCTGGATACGACAGTTAGATTATCCCAGTCTGAAGCACGTAAAATGATAGTACTACTATATATCAATACATGTAACTTTTTCCCACAACTACACAGGCTACAAATTTTTCATCCGGATTGCATCGTTTTTCACCAGTGTCTTCTAGAAAGTCAGGAACATGTTCATGCGTTGAAGCTGTTCTTCATCGTTACTGGGGACAAAGACTCGCTTCGCTCGTCTGATATTTTGTATCATGTATAGAACGAGCCTCGCATTCCGTGATTACACGATCAGGATTTTCCAGTCGAATGTTCTGCTCTATCATGATTTAGTTGACAAATTCTCAACTTTTCGAGATGGTGCCGCAATACGGGCAGGAATTCCTGTCCGCAGGCACTCGATCCTGATCGTCTGTCCGTCATTAACCGGACGTGTTTAGTTTAGAGGGCAAAGATATAGCTTCGTAATGCTGAAGACAGAAGATCCGGTGCTCGGGGGCTGGAGTTCCTGCCCGGATTCTCGGCACGTCCATCAATTCCATTCAGAAAAATTTAGATTTTGCCAGCTTAATGATGAAAATGTAGAAAATCCGATCGAAATATTGCGATCGTGTATCGCGCGGCACCAGAAGCACTCGAGGTAGGGCAGGCTTATGGAGGGTATATCATGGTAAAATGTGTGATGACTGATGAGTGAGTGGGGGGGGGGGGGGTAAGTGTAGGAAATCGTACACAAAAATATGTGAATGGTAGCCTACCTCTTAAAAATCCTTCGATCAGGCATATTTCTGGTCCAAGCACGTAATTTTGAAACAAATCCGTACACAAAAACATCCAGGGAAACAACAACTGGGAAATAAAACTGGCAATTGTAAAATTTAAGACAAAGAAATTTGTGGAACACTGCAGTTTCTTATGTCGCAGAACTAACAAAATAACGATGAGATTCGTCGCAATTCCAATGATCGTTATCACACCAATCAATGAACTTTTAAGTCCAACTTCAAACGGCGGTTTCACCCCCCAAATTTCACGGGGGTAAGGGTATCGGGAGAAATTCAACCTAACAGACATTCCCAGGGAATATCCGTCAAGTACTGGGCGGATTCTCCGTAACCATTCCAGAACTGGAAATGAATATTTACATTGAGTGTAGGAGATAGTGAGAGTTCGTAAATGACTATTCCATGTTTTATTCGCGATAATACAGCTGTGACGTCAGTCGGTTAATGAGAGCGGTAGTTCAAATAGTAGGAACAGATGTTCTCAGAGTATCCCTGTAAATTAAAGTAAGAGAAAGGTGTGTTCCTGTTAGAACATGGAATGAGAGAAAGTGTTGCTTAGGGTTTTGTCGTCAACCCTCCAGACTCGTTTTCTTCCAATTATCTTTTTCGGTTCAGTTTTAGTTCTTGGTTACACGGATGGCAGTCGACTTCCTGCTAGTCTAGTCTGTCTGGGTACTACGGGATGGCAACCCTTGACAGTGTAGCGACCTTATTGCAAACCCGCTGGCTTGCATCCTAACGATTTTTCCCTTTCACCTCCACGTGTTTCTATCGGTCTCGGTAGATGACTCCGCTGAGACTGCGATAGGGCCGACATGATTCCTGCAATATCACTAATTCTAATTACATAATATCTTTTCCTTGATGCCACCCTCCCGTATGTACATTGAAACCGCTCCGAATGCAAGAAGGTATACCAGCAATCGGTGTAAGAGGCCCCTGGACTGGGTGGATGACCACGTGGGCTTTTGTTTTTGAAAGCAGCACCCTATTTTCTGATTGGCTGTGCCACTCTCTATTCCTGCGGTGATTGGCTGGAATTCTTTGCTGAGTTGGAGGTTGAAATTTGTTCTGGAATATTTTTCTTTTTGTCTGTGGGGAGGCTGGAACGCCTTACACTGGAAAATTGATGAGTTTAGCCTGTTAGAGCAGTGACAGTGTTACAGGCATCTGGTTTCGTGACAAAGTAAGTTTCTTATACTGACTGTACAACATTTTGGACATATTATTAGATGTGTTATCAACACTGTTGGTTCAGTGTTGGTTGGCACACTCAGTCAAGCACACTAACTGACTAGCCTAAGTCAAGTTAGTTTAGTTTAGTTACAGTAGTCAGAGTCGTTACTAGCCGACAAGGTATTTTCCCACTGGCTGGTCATTTTTACTGACTGTTTTTGCAGATAAAAACTGGATAAAAATGACTAATATTGCGAAAAAAAGACTATTGACTGAAAACTGGCTGATTTTAAGAAAACCGACTATTTTTAAGAAACAACTGTTTTTAAGAAAAATCGATATTATATTTTTCAACTCTTCGCGCCGACTCGGCTCTTTTTTACCGACTGGCCGACAACTCCCCTCCCCCCCAGTATTGACGCCTCTGACAGTACTAGTTCGTAGCTGAGTCACTAACTGCTAACTGTTGCATTTTTCCGTGACAATCCAGATTGGGGATTCGCAATCCGAATTCTTCAGAATACTTTTTCCCTGGCAACCAGACTATGAAAAATCGCTTTCTCTGACTATCCAAATTCATACTTGGATCATCAGTTAAGGAACGTTGTAGCAGAGCGAGAAGATGGCCGGATTGTCGTTTTGTAATCTGAGATAATCGATTTGCTGTTTCTCTGATGAATCAGTTATCTAGGATTCAAATCTGGGATTGTTGCGGAAAAACGCCTCTACCGACTGTCCTGTTGGTTTCTTTTTTTTACTCATAGTGTCTGATGTTCCAATAAATTACAAAACCTGATTTATGGATACCCTATGCAGATCCTATGCCAAATGCTGGGTATATCTAGCATTTCATTTGGCATACAGTACCCTATGCCCAAAACTGGACTGACACTGGTTGCCCTATGCCAAACACTCACTGGATGCATGTTGGTAACCTAACCCCTGCCTAACCAGAGCTACTGTACTGCTGAGCATCCCTACTAAAAATAGATTCTGATTGGCTGATTCTGGGTTGATTTCTGAGCTTCGCTCAAATCATCAATATATTATTGTGTTTGTTGGATTATCCAGCATCTGGCATAGTGGTCCAGCGTTAGGCATATACCATAGTGGCAAACGGTAGACATAATCAGCCTTGGTATCCAAAATCAGTCTGTTGTGATCTTGAAAATATTATGCACTAACTAAATGTTATGCAAAACAACCATCACCAGGAAGAGCCAAAATACCACAGAAAAAGCATCTGGTGATTTTTTTCTTTGTCATCATCAAATTAGAAAGTCAAAAGTGGGTTTTGTTTTACCTTTGATCAGTATTTATTTCTTTAGTGTTTGTATTTTGAATTACAGTAGGTATACTATTTATTGTTTATTTTTTGTTTTGTTTTTTATGGCACTTGCCTACCGGCCAAGTGCCATATACCGATCACTTTTCCGTCGGTCTGTCTGTCGGTGAGTCCGCTGTTTGCGAGTTAGGGTACTTCCAGATGTGCTAGGACGATGAAACTTGGCAGGCATATTAGTGACCCGACCAAACTAACTTGGAAATAGTCACTTGGTCGATCCGACCATCGTGGGGGGAGGGAGGGGAGCCGGAATCCGGAATTTAGTGGCATGCATAACTTTCGAACGGGTGATCGGATCTTAATGAAACTTGATATTTGGAAAGACGTCATGCTTCAGATGTCCCATATCAAGTTCGGACCGAATCCGATGTATGTGGGGGGGAGTCGGAGGGGGGAACCGGAAATCATGTTAAACGCTTAGAGTGGAGCGATCGGGATGAAACTTGGTGGGAGGAACAAGCACAACCCCTAGGTACATCATTGACAGAACCGGACCGGATTCGTCCACTGTGGGGGGAGTTGGAGTGGGGTTCCGGAATTCCGGTGATACGGAGTTAAGTTACTTCCAGGTGAGCTAGGACAATGAAACTCGGCAGGTAAATCAGGGACGCGACCAGATTAACCTGGAAATAGTCAGCTTCCCGATCCGACCATCGTGGGGGGAGTGGAGGGAGGGGAATCCGGAATCTTGAGGTATGTACAGCTTGCGAACGGGTGATCGGATCATAATGAAACTTGATATGTAGAAAGACAACATGTCTCGGATGTCTCATTTCAAGTCCGGACCGGATCCGATGAAGCTGGGGGGGGGGGGGGGGGTCGGAGGGGGGTCCGGAAACCTTGTGACATGCTTGGAGTGGAGCGATCGGAATGAAACTTGTCGGGAAGAACAAGCACAAGCCCTATGTAGATCAGTGACAGAACCGGACCGGATTCGGGCATTGTGGGGGAGTTAGGGGGGGGGGTCCGGAATTCGGATGATCGCAAGTTAAGGTACTTCCAGACATGCTAGGACGATGAAACTTGGCTTGAAAATTGAAGACTTGACATGATTGGCTTAGAAATAGTTAGTTCCCAGATCCGACCATCCCTTAAAGTACTAATGCTAACCGCAAAGTGCAAAAAATACTTTTAAGCAAAATACACATTTTCGTGATCCCTATGAGCCGGTGACCATTTTTGCCTCAAGGGTTTTGCTTACAATAAAGTTCCTTAAAGTACAAACAATACTTTAGAGCAAAATATACATTTTCATTGGAAAGACCTCATGTCTCAGATGTCCCGTTTCGAGTCCGGACCGAATCCGATGAATGTGGGGGGGGGTCGGAGGGGGGAACCGGAAATCATGATCCGATGAATGTGGGGGGGTCGGAGGGAGGAACCGAAAATCATGTGACACAGTTAAAATGGAGCGATCGGAACCTCCCGAGCGACACCGTCGAAAAGGAAGTGCTTGAAAATTTCGCTGATTTTTCCATAAGATGTCAAAATGTTTAAAATAAATTGTTCAAATATATTGTACAACAGCAAATATAACTAAGTGACCATTTCTTTTGCACGTAACTGTAGTACCAAACAACCCATCACACTGACAAAGCTACTATCCATTTACATCCTACTACGATAACTTGAATACAAGCTGAAAAGCTTGCAAGTGCCATATGAGCTTGCAGCTCTTGTTTGTTTTGATACTTCATCTTTAGGGCGTCTCTCCCTCCTTTTGTAGTAGATAGATACAAAAAAAAATGAATTGAGCTGCATTATAGCCTCGCCTATGTCTTTCAGGTTATTCGTGGCTGACTTATGGCTTATCTAGGTTTGATCTAGACTAGCAGCAAAACTATCTGCACTGACCTGGGCCATGGGATATAGTTAGCATAGTTATGCTTATGCTAGTTGTTGGGCATTGTCAAGCTCTCTAGATTTTGTGCTTTCATTTGCTATTCTGACCAATTCATAAATGGGATCCATAGGATAATTAACAACAAGAAGAATGTTTAATCTCTATGTTTGGCAAACTTAGCTTTTATTTAGCTTAAATTAAAAATCTGTTGATCCCTATTGCTAGGCCATTGTTTTTGTAAAACTGATAATTTTTTGCCTCGTGCATTTTGGATTATTTCTTTTTGTCCTTTTGGAATTTTGTTGGTATTTGGTATGATAAAGGAGGTCTTACCTTAAATCACCTTAAATTGCACTTCCAGCGAGATAAGATGTTGTGGTCCTCCTGTAGAGTCTCTCGCTGGTTGGTATCTTGTGTATTGTCCTGTTTTTGTGTTGTTGCTGGTGGGTTGAAAACTAAATAGTTTTTTTTTTAGACAGAAGTTTCAACAGTGTCGGGATGTTCAAGCTGGTATTCTTTCTCCTTTTGATTTCGATCTCAAGCTCCATTGGATTCACTGTGGCCAAGGATGGTGAAAAGAAAGAGAGATCCTTCGAAAAGGTAAGTGTATAAACAGTTTTATTTTTGTCACTTCCTGTCTAAGGTTAAACAATGGCTAGTTTTAAGTTGCTCTCAGATTTTTGCGTGTTTCCAAAAATAGTAGTCTGCGTAGCCCCATGCTGCAAGCTTGCACTTGTTTTGTTCTGACTCCTTTTGAAAATTGATCAGTCTGAAATGTTAGCTATGACAGTGACAAGAGGCCTGCAAGGGGCCCGGCTTAGATGTAGGCTACTCCGTGAGGTGTTTAGACCTTTATTATAGGCTAAACCTCAGACTTCGTTATATTCAACTTGCCTCCTGTAGACTAATATAGCCCGGCCAAACTGACTAGGAAACGTATATTAAACAATGCTAGTATGGAAAGTCAGCTACGATCACTTTCTTATAACACATTTTTTGATAACTATTCTACGATGATTCTTTGCTGGAATTGCGGTTGATTGACTGTTTTCATTAAATTTCCAGGAAGTCATTAATGTGGCTAAAATTAAAAGACCCAAAGACCATGAAAAAAAAAATCTGTTCTTCTTGCTTAAATATTTTAATATATTGATGGTTAAAAAAAAAATATTATGATGTTTATCCAGAAATTCAGAAAATGTTTCAGTCACTCAACTGGCATAGCAGGATGTGTTAGTCTGATTTCCTTCCTCTGTTTCTTATAGCCATTGAGTCACGAAAATCATCAGGATCATGGTGAACACAATGAAGATTACGATCATGAAGCATTCCTTGGAGATGAAGCAAAGGACTTTGACAATCTGACACCTGAAGAAAGCAAGAACAGACTGGGGTAAGTGGTCTACTCTTACCGAAGGGGTCGCTAAGTTCGTCGCCTGGTAAACAAGCACTCTGGTTTGGCTCTGATTTATTGATTACGGAGTTTTCGTTTCTTTTGTCGTGGACTCATTCTACATTTTTAGATCACAAGTTTTTATTTAAAGTTTAACTGAAAAGGACTGGGATAGGACAATCTAGTTACCCATCACTTTTTCACTTAAATTGGCTTGAAGACCCGCTGAAAATGCGTTACTTTGTTGTTCCGCTATTCAGGAATAATCGATTTTCCAATAGTGGAATTTCCGTGTGATTTGTGGTACCTCTAATTTGTTGTATGCCTTACAAGAAAGATTTATGACTTTTTTCGTTCAGGCACTAAGCAGTCTTCACCAATATCGCCACTGCCCACTGAAAAGCCTTGTTTGTGTTTAGATAAAAATTTCCCGCGTCATAGTAGAATTTTCGCTGTGGGGACGACCGCAGATATTCTGAACGCCATAACTAGAGCAGATAGTGGAAAACAAAAAAATCACTTTGCAGAATCCAAATAATTCAGTGTGTTCAACTAAATGACACAAAAATAAGTTGGCTTTTCAGTTAAACTTAATAGTAATAATACCTTAATACCTTAAATTGCAGCTTGGAGCAATTGAAGGATTTTCCATCCTGTAATCCTGTTTAATTTTTCACCCATCAAAAAGCACATGGCATAGACGGAGTAGGATAAAGAAAGAAAATAAGAAGGAAACACTATAATAAGAGGAGACCACGACAACATCATCCTATCTACAAAACTATCCTAGTGTAGAAGAATGCTCTCCCATTAATGCCTAACGTTATTGTTGTACTTCTGTATAAGTTGTCCAACTCCCGTCGCCAAGTAGCGACGATTTTACTATTTCGGGTCCAAGGGGGGAGGTGGAGCAGGAATTTACAGAAACGAAAATAAATGCAGCGAGTTTGTTTTTTTATCAGTGTTAGTTAACATTCGCCAGAAAGGTGCGATACATAAAACATGAGGCAGGAAATTTAAGCATTTAATCATTTTTAAAGCACTCCTTTGAAGCTCTGCTGGGCGTCTCAACAAGCCCGCATTGGCTGTTTTCAGCCTTGGACATCCCCCTTGGTTTACGGAACCGGTATTTCTGGCCAATCAGCTCCTCGGAACCGATACGCGGGAGTTCGATAGGCGGGAGCCGGATCTGGCTCGAAAAGCGGTTATACTGTTACGGTGATGCCATCTGCACTCCGTATGTTTTACTTACTCCCTTCCATTGCCTGTGTCTTTAATCTTCTATACTGTCGCGGCCACTCTTTCTATTATTTATTAACTCTTTGGTCATTGTGACTCATGCGGTGTGACTCACCTTCTTCCGCACTTCTTTTCCGGGCCTCGACCGGCCAACAACCTTTTACCTAAGGTTGTTTAATTTTATGTTGTAGCCTAAGTACTTCAGTCAATAAAACCTTATGTTTATTTACGGACCATAGTTCACTTCTATGAGTCTCAGTTAAGCTCCTTAGAGTGGGCTGGCCTTTAGGGCCTAGTGTATGATGGGTGGTTGATAACCTGTTGTGTGTTCGGTACGCAAACCATAATGTGAATCGACCAGGGGAATCCATAATGAACCCGTGAAGTTCTGCACGTATAGTAGGCCACCAACGCCCTAGGCCATCCTGACTCCGATGATTGTATACATGGACATTTACCATCTTATGTCCTGCCTACTATACCCCTCGCCATAACATCAGGTTGAGATTGCAACCTTCATATATAAATACAGTCATCGTAACAATACGAGAACGCTCTCGATCCAATATTTTTCGATGGATTTTTTTTAACATTTCAGAATAAGCACAAGACATGAAGACGGAGACCGTGTTCCACCCTTCTAACAATAATAACTGTTACTATTTCCGTTCCAACCTCACCAAAAGTTACTACGCTGACCGTTCCAGTCTTCTCGAAATAGTAACTATTTGCTTACCACGCTCGGGAGCGTAGTAAGCGTGGTAACTACGGATCTCTGTAACGTGCGTAGTTGGATTACCCTGTGGAATAATATTTTGCGGAAAGTTGAAAAATGCGTTCCAGCCTTGACACCAAGACGCCAAAATTAGTGACGTCATGCGTAGTAACTACAGTAAGTAGGATGGAACACGCTCGGAGTATACAAGGAATAAAAGAAAAACAAGAAAGAACAGCACGAAATATAAATAATTTACAAAACACATTTTACCTTCTGATCATTTTTCGAAAATTTGAACATTTATTTTCAATTACAAGAAAAAAAGAGATTAAAAATTACATTTGCAGTTTATATTTGTGGGTATAGTTCCGCCCGGTCTCATAGTCGGCGATGTACACGGGATTTGCTCAATCGCTTGGGCTTATTTCGAGCAGTCTGTCTGTACAGACTTTGACGATCCTGGCGGATTCTGCCGACTGAAGAAAAAAAAAATTGATTTAATCCATTAGATTTTTGAAATGTATAGCTCTGAATATATCAATTTTAAACACTAATTTTATATAAAAATCATCAAAATATAAAAAACGACTGCGAAATTAAACGGTAAGAACAAATAAAACTTCTGTTCAGTCCTTGAAAGCCTTCGCCCTCTGCTCCTTTTGTATCGAGTCGATGGATTTTCCGATGGTCGTCTAAGATGCGAAAATAGCTGGGCAAACTGGCTATAATGGTCACTCTTTCCACCATCACCAGAATCATGCCTCTTCTCTAACCAAATGCGAATATTCAAATATTCCAATGGTCGTCTAAGATGCAAAAATAGCTGGGTAAACTGGCTATAAAGGTCAAAATGACCCAACACGCCTTCTCTTTCCACCATCACCAGAATCATGCCTCTTCTCTAACCAGATGCGAATATTCAAATAGAATTCAGAAGACCTAGAAAGGCGCGCAAGAAACTCGACACTCAACAGTACCGCACTGCAACTGGTTCATATATTTTGTCTTTCAGTTCACTACTTCTAAAAATATTTCCATCTCAAGGGCGTTTCCCCATCAAAATTACATTTGGATTTGTTTGGTTTTCACCATGAGACCCCGCCAAGTGGGTCCTGGTTTGTCTACGTGGCTCCGACTTTGGAGTCCTATCCTTCTACACTAAATTCAAAAAAGTTACTCTTGGTTTATTAGTCACAGTGCAAGTCCCTTGTATAAAGTGCCATCTATGTTCCTATTCAAGTTCTTTTCTTCTTTAATCTGATTTTTTTTTCTTACAGAAAAATCGCCGACAAAATAGACACAGACAAAGATGGGTTTGTGACAGAGCAGGAACTAAAAGCCTGGATCCAATACACCCAGAGGAAATACATTCTGGATGACGTAGAGCGACAGTGGCGCCAGCATAATGCGGTGGACAAGATTTCCTGGAAGGAATACAGAAAGTCCGTTTACGGGTTTTTGGATGACATGGATCCAAAGGAACTTGAGAAGGACGATGAAGGATACTCATATAGGTGAGCTAACGATTTCGAGCCTGTCCGAAAGCTTTTCAGTGCTGTAAATGCTGCATTTAATGCTGCATTTTTTTTATTTTATTTTTGTCCAAAAGCTGTTACCTTTATTTCTTCTCTGACACTTCTAGAGTACCGAAATTTAGCCTCAATCACCTGCTCCCCAATTTTTTCTTGAAAATTCAGCGTAAAATTTAGCATCTTTGCTGAATTTTTCGATGAATTTCATGCTGAATTAATGCTGCATTAATTAAGCGAAAATTTAAGTCCGAAAGCGAAATGCTGCATAAAATCCTGAATTAATTCAGCATTCTCGTTCGTTTCGGAGCCTTCGGAAACGTTCCTCATTCGTTTCAAGCAGAGCTGCTGCGAGTCCAGCAAATCCGAGTCCGAGACAAGTCCGAGTCCTTGAAAAAGGCGTCTCGAGACGAGTCCACAGTCCGAGTCCATAGCTCTGGTGGACAGACAGCTCCTTGAAAGACGAGTCCGAGTCCTTGAAAAAGGTGTCTCGAGACGAGTCCAGAGTCCGAGTCAACCAGCTCTGGTTTCGTTTTAATTTAAACTCCTGTACAAAATAACATATAAAGAGTCAAGCTGGAGACAGAAGGTCGATTGACAAAAACCCGTTTTCAACGCAAGTGTGGACTTTCACGTTGCAAATGCGAATATTGCATTCACTAAGCGGTGAGGATTCCCCCCCCCCCCCCCCGAACCCAAATCCGTGGCAAATACTCTTGATGACTAACTCTCATTGCCAATTCAAAATCGCCGGGTACCTAGCGGAAGAGCCAGAGCGGCACCACAGATATGCCCAACGTTCGCCCGCGATTGGTTGATACAGGATTTGACTGTAGAGTTTGAGTCGTTAGTGAGACGTTTTCTCGTTCTTCCTGAGGACCAGTGGCGTGTTTTGGACTTAGTCATGTAGTGTATTGTCACCTAACTTTAGGTTTTAGTCAGCCGAGCGAAATGATCACCTTCTTTAAAATTCAAATTAAAAAGGATCAGTTCTTTAAAACGCGGGTACTCCGCTCCATGAACTCACGAGGAATGTTGAAAGCCTACTAACTGAAGAGATTTGCAAGTTGCGAATAGCAATTCAGTTCAGATCAGTTCATTGTCAAAACCGAGACAACGGTCAAGCCGATTTTTGGTTATCGTCCATAGAGAGAGAGAGAGTTTATTCAAAAAAGAAATATGCATGTAGGATACTAGCCTATCCAAGGGGGTGGCCAGATTAAATACAAACAGTTACCATGAAACTAACCCCAACATGTACACAGAGAACACACAAACCAATTGAGAAAAAAAAACAACACATAACCAGGTACACTCCGCAAGGGAGAATGGTGATTTGTAGATACTAAATTATTTTATATTTATTACTAATTTATTTATTATATTAAATTTCTAGCCCTCATTTTAGTTTACTATGAATTGAACACCTCAAATAATTCAATTGTGGGCATTTTGAGCCGTGTTCATTATGTGTCGTAGGCATTATGAGTGTTAGCCGAAATTCAGATTTGTTCTTCGTCAATCAACCGAAAGGTTTAGTTTTTTGCTAAGTTTGTGGCGTAATCAAGTTGTTCCTAACGCTCTCATAGGTATCAGTAGGTATTATACATAGGTATTCGATCATATTTCTGTCGTCGTTCTTTTGCTTGAATGGAAAGATGCATAAAACGCACTTATCGCTATTACGCTTCCTGAATAACTTCCATTCTCCCAACACAGGAAAAAACCTCCCCTGTCTCCTCGATGTGCACACCGCATCTTAGCTGTGCTACAATTTTCTAAACCCGCCACTGCATGAAAAGACCGCTCACTTAAGTCTTGACGACTCGAATGCCTTGAGCGTAGTGGGAGGAGCTGTGACTAAGGCCCGTTTTCAGTACATGGGAAGCATACAGCTTGTCGCTACTCCTTAGGGTTATTTTGCTCTGGTTCTGTGTCTATTTACAATTTACTGACAGTTTTTACAACTGTTCGCCTGGTAAAGCGCAGAAGCTTTCATCTGTTGAAACCGCGCACCCGCGTGTTATCTGTTACGAAACTTATGACAGTGTATCCAGTGAATTAAACAAATTACTATTAAAATGTCGCGAAGTGATATACTTTTGCATCGCGGCGCTGGATTCCCCTGTGAATGCAAGTCCGCGTTCTAATTGACTCTTTGTCAAGTTCATTGTAACTCCGATATTTCCCTAGGGACATGGAACGCAGGGACAGACGACGCTGGTCAATCGCTGATACTGATGCTGATGATTCACTGACCAAAGACGAGTTCGTCAACTTCCTCCACCCAGAAGACGCTACACATATGCAAGATATTGTTGTTATTGAGACTATGGAAGATATTGATAAAAATAAAGACGGCAAAGTCTCTTTGGAAGAATACATCGGTAAGCAAGAAGCATATCTTTTAATAAATAACATACGATTTTAATTAGTACTTTAGTAGGGACACTTTTAAGTTGCAAACTCAGACAGTTGAATTTAGAGCTAGTGTCGTGATGATAATGATGAACCGGGAGTCGTCCGCTAACTTTCAGCGCCAGGGAGAGCTGAACCAGTTTACCACAAAACCCTTGGTGATTTCGGTGAAGTTCAGAAATCAACCAATCAGAATTCCTTTCTAGTGGAGTAGATCAGGGTACCGTGCGTTTGGTGTAGGGCATCCAGCGGTAGGCACAGGGTATGTCAAGCCCTAGAAATACCCAGCGTTTGGCATAGGGTATCCTAAAATCAGGGTTTGTATACGAGCAGAAGAGCTTGTGTCCTGAACCAGGTACAAGTACAGTGTTTTCGACGTGCAGAAAAAGTATAGAAAAATAAGTCAGTTGAAAATTTTTAGGTGACATGTACCGTGGTAGCTCAGAAGGGGAGGAGCCAGACTGGGTCAAGACCGAACGTGAACAGTTCTCACTCTACAGAGACAAAAACAAGGATGGAGTAATGGACCATGATGAAGTAAGAATTTTGTTTCCATTTCGCCTGTCTCTAAAATTTTGGTTTTTGGCCTGGTGGGCCAACATCCATTACATTTTCGTTTTCGGTCCTGCTATAATATGTTTGTGTGAATGGCCCTAGTTGGCTCTTATTTCAGTAAAAATAGTAAATGACAAAAATTTCGTTAAAAAGCCAAATTCAGCCATACATTAGACGCTTAGATGCCGAGAAATTCTTACTACAGAAAAACAACTGGATGTTTTCTTTTCTTCAGAGCATTTATCACGTTTTGGATAAAGTACCCCTTCAGCCTATACTGACTGCGTATCATATAAGAAACGGCGTCAGGATTTGGCTAGAACAAACGACACTGATTTCAAGTACAGTTGCTGGAGAAAATCTGAGCAGACTTGTCCGTTTAAAGCCATTTCTATGCAACATTTTGGACATTTTAGTAACCTAGTGAAAGCACATAGACAGCAACTGACGGATCTTGTGAACCAACCGGTACATGAGTCAGGCAAGCAATGGAACTTGCGGGGGGGGGGGGGTCAGTCGACCTTGTGTCTCCGGCTTTGACCCTCTGTATATGATCATTTTGTACAAGAGTTTAAATTAAAACCTTGAACATTCGGTATGCTTCATTCTACGTGCGTAATCGTTTCATCCAGATTTCAAACTTCATATGTCAGTGTTATCTTGGTGTTATCCACTGAAGGTACTGCGTGCTGATTTTTTTGTTGTCGTTTTACCTGTTTAGTTCTTTTCGAGCCTTTCGCTTATTGCTTCCGAGTAGCTGATTGGTCAGAAATACCGATTATGTAGGTTTTTCCATGTTACTCATCAAAACCGGGGGGTCGAGCGTGGCCGTAAACGGCTGGACGGTTTGCATTTTTCGAGAAACCGAGCAGAATTTACGTACGTTAGAACAAGAATAAATAAGGGAGAGAATTGAGAACTCGCATAACCTTGATGTCAGCAACCTAAGTTGACTTCTGCCCGGAAATATTGTACCGGAGGTGGAGACTGGGTGGAGCTTCGCGTGTTGCCTCTTGCAGTACTAAGCGTTACCTCCTGAGCAAAAGTGATGAAGCAGCCAGAAAAGGCGGGAAGTTTAAACAGTACTGATTTCTGCGGATTATACAAATGAAAACGACTTTCAATCTCGGGTCAGATTTTCAATAAGATGCTTATTTTATCGCGACCTTTCACAAAGACTATGAAGCCCAAGGGAGTGCGGCATTTGATGACTCAGGGAGCAATTAGGAGCAAACGTTGATGCACTTGAGGAGTTGAGGCAAAGACCTAACACGCGTCTTTGGTCCAGATCAATAGGATTGGTGATGGTCTGATGGATTGGTGTGAACATTAGTAATTTATTTTAGTCTTCTCAGGACTGTAAAGCATCGCTTCTAGAAAAGGTATGGACTTAAGTTATTTAGCTGGCAAAAATGTACTGAATGAGTTATTATGTTTTGTTTTTAAATTGTGCTCTCTAGTCTCGACACAAAATTTAGCTCATATCATTTTCTCGTGTAGTTGCAAAAAACAGTTGACTGTAAATTTTTTCAAATTTGCATTTGCTGATTATAAGAAATCCAAAACGTCCCCATTTGTGATAATAACTTATTATTCTTGGTCAAAATGTATATGATTATCTCGGATGGTTTATCTATGCTACTATAATGTCATTATCTATGCTATTATTAGTCTGTTATTTCATCATCGTTTTTTTTTTTCAATATCATGTTTTTTCATCATTCAAATTTGAATTTTAGGCATAAATGGCGAAATGTACTCAAAGATTTATTCTGTTATGTTTTAAAGTTGTATTCACTACACAAAATTTAGTTCATATCATTTTCTCGGATAGTTGCGAAAAACAATAAATTCTAGTCTTACACTAATAACTGATTACTAGAAATGATACGTACACGCACACTCAGGATCTGCCAGAGAGATTAAATGATTATTTGTGGATGAAAAAAAAAAGGTGAGTTGTTCTTCTCACTTCTCCAGCGACGGATATAATAACTGACTTTCTAAGCCTAGAGTAAAACATTTGGTAGTAAGTCCCTTCTTTTCTTTAATTATAACTTTCAGTCCAAATTGCTGACGGTCCTTTTCTGCCTTTATTTTTGTCTTCTAAATTCTCCCCTTCTTTATTCTTGGTATAATCCTCGGAAATCAGCAGTGTTTGAAAATTCCCGCCTTTTCTGACTGCTTCATCACTTTTGCTCTGGAGGTAACACCTAATGCTGCAAGAGGCAACACGCGAAGCCCCACCCAGGCTCCACCCCCGGTTTTTTAGAAGCGGGTGGAAAGGAAACTCGGTTGAGTCGAGTCTTCTCAATTCTCTCCCTTATTTATTCTTGGTTAGAATATTGGGATGGAAACTGTGTCTGATGCGATTTGTGCTTTAAAAGACACCTCGCATTACATAGTGTTTCTGCTCGGATGTTCTGAAATAGTTGACCACTTAAATAAATAAAATAAATAAACTCTTTATTTCCATAATAGCACGGGGCTAGCGGGACGTCATACCGACTAAGCTATTCTTACAGAAAATTGCACACGGCTTTTACTGTTTTTAGCCTCATTCCATGTCCCTTGCCTTGGATTGCAATCTTGGCAAAAATTTGCATAATCGGTCTCCCGGAGCGAATAATAAATCAGTGTATTGCTAATAGAGGAGATAGGATACACTTATGAAGTAAAGGATCTCGGGAACGAGAATGAATGGAAATACTACTGAAGTAGAAAGAATTACTATCATAAGCACGACGTGTCCTTTAAGCTTGCTTTTTACGTGAAACTAATCGGTCTTCTCTCAGGTTAAGAACTGGATCATTCCTCCCGATTTTGATCACGCCGTTGCTGAAGCCAAACATCTCATCTACGAATCCGATTCGGACGGCGATAAGCAACTAACGAAAGACGAAATCCTGAACAAGTACGACCTCTTCGTTGGATCTCAAGCGACGGACTTTGGTGAAGCACTAACACGGCATGATGAATTCTAAGTATCTTAGAGTTTGTGATCTTTGGCATCTCAGAGTATATAAGCGTAACCCACAGCTGTTTAACAAAGTTGAAGCCAGGCCAGTAGGGAGCTCCAAACTTTCCGGTATTTGAATGTGACATTTTCGATGGAACCCAATTTTTTAGAATGTATTTCTTTGAGTTACTTGCAACCTTAGAATTCGCTAGGACTATGGTTTTAGGCCATCGTTTGTGATTCCTGAAGGCATGTTACTCCATATCACTCCGTATGTTAAGCTTAATCACTTCCAATACTACTCACGCATGGTGCTAACTGCGTGTCGCTCATTCATGTAGGCAACGATGTAGGTAAGGGCTCCGATCCGATAGTATTGCAGGAGTCTTCTACCGGGATTGAACCACTCGTGTTAAGGTAAAAGAAGATCAGTGAGTTGCCATTGGTCCTTTAAGAGTTTCGCGCGATAACCGAAAGCCTTGGGCTTGTTTGAGGAAAAGGCGTTACCAGTTGTCTTGCGCTTCGCTAATAAAAGAGCGAGTACCGTAGGACCGGCATGGTTTTCGAGGCTTTACATGTCAGCTGTGGGTTACTCTTTTCGAGTGAGCTTAGTCATTTTATACCACCAACACAGTGGTCATTTTGTTCGGTCGGTGGGGGGTGGAGATCTGCATTTCCGATCGGATGAGATGGTTTTTTGCTTCAGTACACACTACAGTTGGTTTAGTAAAAACCTTACAGTTCAGGGCACATTTTCCCAGTTCAATACCACGCGTAGGACCGAAAGAATCGTGTCTTGAGCCGCGTTCGATTTACCCTTGTCTCGGTCCTGTCAGCCAAATGCCGTTTTATTTAACTGCCTTGTTCGCTTAATGCCATTTTATTTGTCCTGTCAGCTGACAATTGTCAGTGACCTATCAGACAGGACGCCATGAATGATGACATGATCTCGGAGCAAGTTTCGGTTCTGTCTCGGGTAGATTTCTCGACTGCGTTTTATTTGTGATGCTTCTCCGTCGAGTCATTCACCTGACAAGGCTAAATAAAACGGCTTCAAACCTTTACAAGGCAGTAACAAGAAGACAAGGAGGACTCAAATCGAACGCAGCTTTGAATTTGTATCGTTTTTGACAGGATCGATTGTACATGCCCAGTTGATGAAAGTGAAGGTGTATTTATTGTTGTTGTTTTTTGTGAGATCACAGAACCGCACACGGACTGCTGAGTTTGAATCGAGTGCGTCGTGTTGTGTGGTTATGCCAAAGCTTCGTTCTCCTTTTGCTGCTTTTGTTAGCCCACATTTGCTAAGTGCCTTCTTCTTTGTTACAAGAGTTTTTGTCTACCATAGAATTTTTATTAACATGATTTGAATTTATTGTTTGTTTATCTTATTCCCTACCCTACAGTGTATAGGCTCTAGCTAAAAAATGAACCTGCGATTGAAAACGAACCTGGATTGTTTCTCTATAGCCACACTGTCAGAAGTTTCATAACAGACAACACAAGGATGCGCGGTTTCAACAGACGATGAGTAAGACAACACTTGGGATGTTGGCTGTTGTGTTTGGAAACGTTATGCATGAAATGTTATGATAACAAGCATTGCCAGGAAGAGCCAAAAAAGCATCTGCTGACTTTTTTGTTTGTCAATGATGTCGGACAATTTAGCAGATGCTTTTTTTGCGGTTTTTCGGCTTTCCCTGGCAATGCTTGTTATGCAAAACATTCCATGCATAATGTTTTCAAACATAACATATTACATCCGAAGTGTTGTCTGTTGAAACTGCGCATCCTTGTGTTGTCTGTTATGAAACTTCTGACAGTATACTCACGACAATTTTTTTTTTTTTTAGAAAATAGCTTAGCAGGGTCAAAATAATTCAGTGTATTCAGATCCAAGATATAAAGATAAGCTATAGCTTTTCAGTTAAACTTTAAGAGAAGTTTTCAAAGAAGCATACCTCTACTGTTGTCTATAGAGGCGTATTCTCGCCGTTCCCTGAGGACTCCTCGGGGAATCAAGGGAACGGCGAGAATATAATGGAGTCACTCCACGCGGACTCCACGTACGGAAAACAGCGAGAACACGGTGAATGCTTCCAAAATGGATTTTGATCGAAAAAAAAAATATGTAGGCTAGTTGACGAAATTAGTCTGGATCCACTTTATTTTTGGTTTTCTTTATTCTGATTGTTTTTAATTAATTTTACATTGCACAACACCAGCAAAAATTGATTCCCCTCCGAAACTGAAAGGGAGTCCTTTTTTATGACGGTAGGCTAATGATAATCAGAGCATTCCCCGTCCGTGGGGGCGAAACGGCGAGTGAGTCCCCGGGACAAACTAAAACGCGGGGACCCCGAAAGTGGAGTCCTCGGGGAACGGCAAGATTACGCCTTAGGCTACCAATTCAAGTATGTGCTATGAATTACCCCAGCTAATTAAAACTCTCGTTTCCTGCTGGAGAACAACATCCGAATTCTGGATCACGGTTCTTCGGTCACAGGGACTGCGCCGGTAAAACAGGGTCCATCCCTCCGTCGTTGAAAGCGCGGCTTGCAGCTGCTCTGGGGGGCTTCGTTCATCCGCTTCGATCCCTGGTTTCCAGAACCTGGAAAGTTTTTCCAGAATCCCACGATCCCCCCCCCCCTTGTATGCACCTTTTAGACCCGGTAGCAGCATACCAACACTGTACAAAAAATCTTGCAGTATTTGCTACTGGGATTAATCTTGTCTCTACCGAGATAATCTTTTCTCTAATTCGGATTAATCTTATCCCAGTAGCAAATACTGCAGTTAAAGGACACCTGAATAATGAAACCATACTTGAACACACCATGGAGACTGCATTTACAGACATGGCCACGGAGAGCATTCTTCTCCTGAGCGTGACGTTTTCAAAATAGGGATGTTCGTTTCTGGAGGTTTGCACAAGCAGACTCCAAGACAAAAAGCGCAATTCATTCAAATCTTGTACAGCGCTGGCCGGATCGTATTGGAATTTCTTCCAGATATACGTTTGGGCTTGACTGGTTAAAAAATATTCCAGAAGAAGGGTTGATTGGTGACATTTGTTCATTTCTAGAATTGTTCGGTACTGAAATAAGGACAGGTGCAAAATGGAGCAAAAATCGTAGCTTGGAAACACTGTTTCGTATTTGGATTGGGTTTTCTGCAGTCAATGTTAACGGAAGTCATACAGATAGGGATGATACTTGACAATCTTCATTCAGGTGTCCTTTAACTTTAATCCTTACTCGGAGAAACTTTTTACAATGAATGCTGCTACCGGACAACACCTGATAGACCTCGCCAGACTCCGTAAAGCGAGCTGTAGAACTCACCTTCAGCCAAATGGACTTAGAAAGCCCATTGAACTGGACCCTCACATTGAAGCCGTGTCGGTGACGGCAAAATCGTGTTTTTGTTTGTCTTACCCGCTTCTTTAGATTTCGGAAAAAACAAGGCCCGTCAAGCGGTAATGAATGGTCTTATACGTCCCTCATAAAATCCAATGACAAATTTACGCCAGATGCGCTAGAGAAACAATAACAATCACACATGAGATCGAGGGATAAGTTATCTGAAGGGTGAATAAGCGATTAGGCTTTCGCTTCATACCGAGTCGCGCATTAGCCCCGTTGAAAAGTCAACTAGCGCTCAGCACTGAAGTCGGAAGCCAGGATTGACAACTTGATGAAGTTTGACAGAACAGAGTTGGGAAGAGCACAAATAGAGGCAGAAGCATTTTAAACAGTTTCAAACATGGTTGGGCCTAAGAGGAACTGAAAATAGCCAAACAAACCTGGATAAACGTATACCCGGAAGTAACGTGTCATTGTTCATTTTGTGCTAGCGCGTCTAGCGGACAAAAATGAACTAAACACGTAGGACGACTTTAAATGGCAATCGTGCCGCAGTCGATCCGCTCTTCGCCCTGCCATATCATTTCTCTTTTAACAAGTTGTCAGTTATGTAGAAATTTTGTATTGAGAGGCGTGAGGAATAAATTATTTAATCTGGAAGGAATTTTATGAAGAGCGTATTAGCTTCTCCGCACATGACACAACTGGATGCTCGGAGGTCAATGTGGGAGAGCTTGAGCAATGTACTAGAACAAGCGCAGAGCAGTGTCGGATACCAATAGGCACCTCTTTTTGGGCCTCCCTTCCTTTTAAGGACGCCGTAGCAACTGCGGTCAAAATAATAAAGACTGATTTTAAAAGAAAATTACAACGAAGCTTTTCTAAATTGTTTGGTGTAACTGCGTACGTACAATAGTGATGGTCAGCCCTATGTAGCGGTCGACTTACCCACTTTTAGGGGAAACCCGAAGCACTTCGAAGTTTTGACCACCTGGGGGCCTCCATATGGTTTAATCAACGTTGCTGATATTATCAGTTTCTCGGTAGCAGTAGAAAGACGGCAGCTTATTCTTACTGTCCAGGGAGATACCCTTTGTTGCCTTCAAAGCGGCCCTTAGACTATTGATTGTCCCTAGAACGGTTTATAAGTGTAAACGCGTCCGGCGCCTCGCTGGCCGCTGAGCTCTATAGTAGCCAATCAAAAATAGTCCAAGAGGCCGCTCTGAAGGCAACAGAGGATATCTCCCTGGATGGTGAGGATAAGGTGAAGACGGAGGGCAGGAACGAACGTAACCCAGCCCTGGCACTAGCTTATGACTAGCTTATGGTGGAGTTTTATCGGTCATTTATTCGGAAACCGACTTTTATAATAACGAGAACGAGCCTTCACTGTTCACAAAAGGGCTACCGCCCATTTCACTCACTCTACTGCTCTCGACTTTATATGCATCATATAAAAACACTTTGTAGTTGACTGTATGGGTTATATCACAGGGACAGGAGCTGATACTAAGTTAGGGAAATTTGGGTTCCTTACTTCCTGATGATGACAAATTCACCAGCTTGAAAAAAAAAGAAAAGATTAGTAACTATGTCGCCATTTGGACACTACCCCGCAGTCGCTCCACGTATTTGCTTGACATTGACTTAAGTTCGTACCGGCAAGGCCGCTTAACTTTCCATCGCCCTTTTCTCTGCCCGCTGAAATCGTAACCAGATCATAAGCCTTATTTATTAGCCTGTTTACGTTTTGTTCAGCTAGAAGCCGAGTGTAGTGTTGGGCGATGTTCGATATCGATATGTCGGACCAAATATCGATATCAAAACGTAAATATCGATATCGAAAACGATATTTGTTTATTTAAATTATTGTAATTAATCCAACATAAGTTATATTTATATATCCGAAACTGGAGCAACACGTTCTGCGTTATTCCGTTTTTATTTATTCGAAGTTTGAGTTCATGCAAGTGCTTTCTTACAACAATTTTGCTCTTAAACTTTGGCGAAACGATACGTTCACCATAAAGAATCATGGTACCGAAATATCGATATCGAAAGTGAAAATATTGATATATCGAAAAATACAAATATCGCCCAACACTAGCAGAGTGGACTGAGCTGTATATTGCTTCCACTAGCTGGCTAGTCAGCTAGGCCCAGTCAACAGCCGATTTCAGGGGCTCGGTTAGCAGGGCAACCGTGGGGCAACTGGGGCTATACATCTAATAGCCTATTCAACTAGTAAAGCAAGGACGAGATAGCCGACACAAGCGCTATAAGCGACAGAACGAAAGCTAGACTTAAAAGTGCAAATAGACAATCAGGGTCTAGCGGTCAGACATAACTTTTCCTGCCTAAGTTTTCGGCACCAGGCACCGCGACCGGAAAATGGAAAAAGTCCGACCGGAGAAACCTGATCATCTGTCCGCACTGTTAGAAAGACAGCTAAGCGGGACACCGACACCTCAATTCTTGCAACGCGTTTATATACAGACTGCGTCACTCTCTTGGGGTTTTTCGGCAGACGCAAACGCACGCGTCATAATGGTCCGAAATCGCAGTAACAGTGGATTACACTTTGCGAAATTTCGAGCGTATTTCAAATATGTGAGTATTTTATGCTCGTTTTTGCGCGATAAAGAACAAAATCGGACGCAAATTAAGCTCAGATTTGGAAATACGCATATTTTTCAGCAACGTGGGCTTGAATTTTCTCATCAGTGTTGAGAGTCTGCCATTTCGAAGCCGTAGGTTAGTAACCATCAGCGCACAAGGACAGTTGGTAATCGCAATAGTCTTAATAGTGCCAAGGGAAGAAAAGCATGCACTTTGTAAGGAGTACAAAAAAAAGCAAATAAGACTGTCTCCACTTCGCCTTTCCTTCGCGCCCGCATGCTCAGTTTGAACTGAGAAGCAGGGAACAACGGCAGACAGACGGACGTTTCCTGCTTGAAAACGGATGGCGAAGGGGCAAATCTCAAAGGGATGCAAACACAAATAAAAGGTTCAAAATCTTACTTTATAGGGGTGGGGTCAGAAAGAGCAATCCAGCAAAGCGAGGGTTAAGAATTTGTCATGTATTTTACCACAAATCCGCTACAATACGAGTATGTACAACCCGGCAGAATCGAGCAATATTTCCTAATAAAAATAAAACCACTCCATCCAATCTAGGTCAATGTCAATGGTGGATGCTTTTGCGTTGGGTAAGTTGGGTCACTGGGTCAAGGCACTTGTGAGCAGTTTTCAAAAACACACCAAACTCTGGGGTATGGAACAGGGTTAACGGATGAAGTCGTATTCTGTGGAAGAAATAAGCGGTTAACACTGCAATCGGGTTCAAAGTACTTATAGCCATACAAAGAAGACCAAATACCAATATCATACAGTAGAGGTATGCTTATGTGAACAGTTACTTTAATGTGAACACTGAAGTTTTGGACTAAATGGTAGACTGAAGATCCAAAATACCTGTACAGGTGTTTTCAGCTGCCTTCTTACCTACTTTGGCTAACTGGTAGTTAGCTTTAGACACAGCAAGTGCATGAAAATGGCAAAGTCCGAAGTCAACAAACGTTCACAAAAGCATACTTCTACTGTAGAACAATGAACAAATTCGTACAGAAATGCTTCTGGGAATTGAGCCTCGTTTAAAAGTATGAGCCCCATTACCCCTCTGTATTTTTTTTTCTGTCGCCGAAGGGGGAGGTAATTACGTATAAAAATAAACAAAAAACTAACAGCAGCCGCCAGGCAATAAAGTAACCGGTGAACGGTGGCGGAGGAACAACACAAATGCTTGGTCATCCCACAGGTAGCATGCTAGACGAGATCGACCAATCAAAGAAGGGCTCATCTTTCTGATTAGAACAAAAGCACCCAATCGTTAATTGTCCGAAGAAAACTTTTGTACAAAGTAAATTAGTTACGGTCAACGACGCTTATTCCCACTTCAGTACTTCCCGCCATTTGGGTAATGGTCATAAAACTGTCAATCAGACGCTCAATTCCGATCAAATATTTATCTCAAACCGCTTTGTCCGACTACCTTATAACTGATCCCAAATTTGTTAATGAGGCACTTCTGTACAAAATTGTCAACTGGTCTACGTCCATGTCTTTGAAAATAAAGGAGGTTTAAATTTAAATCGTTCTTGTGGCTAAGCGAGAAACAGCAAAACTTATTACTATCAGAAGTTTGAGAACAGATAACACATGTTTGCGCATCCTTGTGTTAAACACTGTAATATCATATCTGTTACGATCCTTTTTGAGTGTTATGTTTCAAGACGAAACGTCTATTATGACCCTTTAAACGTTATATTTCGCGTAAAGATAACACTAAAAAGGGTTATAACAGATATATTCTCGTAACGTTTAACACAAGGACGCGCAACCATGTGTTATCTGTTATTAAAATTTCTGACAGTGTATATTGCGACTGTGGGGCCATAAGGGAGGACAATAAAGCAGACACTTCAACAGCATCAGCAACGTACAGCTTCGTTTGCAGGCGGTGTGTGCCAGTCTACCACAAATCCCTGATTTCTGGATACCCTATGCCAAACGCTGGGTATATCTAGCATTTGGCATAACCTACGCCTAACGCTGGATACCCTATGCCAAACGCTGGATAACCGAGTTGGTAACCGAACCGTGACCTACCTCAATATAAAAGAATTCTGATCGGTTGATATTTTAACATCACTCAAATCATCAATATTGTACTGGGTTACAACATCCAGCACCTGGCATAGTGTATCCAAAGTTATAGGGTATGCAAAACGCTAGACATATCCAGCGTTTCGCATAGGGTATCCAAAAATCAGGGGTTTGTGGTTGACTGATGTCTGCTGCATTGTGCCTTGTCAGATCTTTCCCTCTTAAACTTAAATCATACAGTAAGGCTTACCAATGTTGGTGTTAGTTCAATCCATGCTGTAGGTAGCCTACTACTGTTGACAGGCACATGACCACACGCAAAGTCAGTAGGGTAGGTGAGGAGCACTCAGGTGGATCACAAACAGACCCCCCCCCCCCGGTCACGAACCTTGGAATTCCAATAGAACTAAAGATTCCGGGTACGTCTATTTGAAAAACATAAACCCCTATGAATAGAACGGACGCTTTATCGCCATTCAGTATTATTTATTTACAAATATGGGTAGTCAGAAATGTTGATCACTTGTCAATTTATACCTGCCGCGATCTGCGATTGAGAGATGCGTCGGAAGTGCGACGAAAAAGGAAGGTACAAAGTATTACATTCTACAGGTGGATTTCACCTTTATGACTCAAACCTTACGTCCAACTGGTCGACTTCGTTACTTGAGCTGATTCCGCCGAATTGGGTGCGATCTCAGCATATTCAAAAAATCATTTTTGATCTTAAACGTTAATTTTTTTTAAAATATGCAAACCTCGAAGAAAGAGAATGAGCGGTCAACCATTCAGTCCCCACGGACGTGAACAGCAAATCGCTACATGGCCTCAAAAACCAGTAAACCCCGTCTAACCCAAACCCCAACCCACTAGTATTTTACACTTCCTGAATTTAGAAGACATATTGACGTCGTAGGCATGCCGAGAACAGTCACTACTCGGCTCGAGCCCCCTAAAGATTGAAACCGTTTTTTACAACAACCTATAGGCGGCAACAGTAGGATGACATGACTTCACTCATGGCAACGTGGTTGCAAGGCAGTCATAGCGTGAAAGATGCGCAGTAGAGGCATGCTACTCCGAACGTTATTTAACTTCAAATGGTGCCATTGTCTTACACACAATATGACAAAAGTCCCCCCCCCCTTTGCGAGTCAAACTAGTTTCTCACCGCGTTCTAGGAGCAAGAGATGGTTACTTTATTTTACTATATTTTTAATTATGTTTTTATTTTAATTTATTTTAAGTCAATCACTGCACTTTCCGAAGTTTATCGTCCAAGTAAGTCACTCTACTGTACTTTCAAATATATCTAATCTTGGAATTTTAAAGTCAGGACCATCGAAGACCGGGGTAGTCAGGTGTGCTTTAAGAGTTGTTGGAGGATAAAACGAGACAAGTGTTAGCACATGTGTTAGTTACAACGGGCTGGACTGGTAGAATTTATTTCGAAATCTGCATCAACAGAGTATCAGTGTATCAACATGATGATGTATACAAAAGACAACTTGGTACAGCATGCAATCTAATACACACTAGCCTACGTAATAAATATGGAATAATGAATCGAATGCTCCGAGTCTAATGTGTCATTCAACACGGAATTATAAAATATTGCCAGCGGACTTACAGAGGGTGAGACATGGGAGGAACTGTAATTTTTCACTCAGGATCAGGATTTACACCTAGGGCAAGATTGTGCGCCCCCGTCCTAGAAACGGACTGGGAATTTTACATAAAAAGCTAAAATTAATTTTGCTCAGTCTCGCCCGGTCTAGGGTTTTCAGTGTTAGCTACACAGCTGTAAAGGACTGGAAATTTTACATAAAAAGTACCAAAAAATACTTCAGAATTTTGTTATATTAAATTAGGCCAACAGTTAAAGCTTCAAAATGCTCAGTCTTACCCGAGACAGTTTCGATATGAGGGTTATTGGAAAGATGAGATCCAGTTTTAGCTTTTTCTAACCCCATATCTGCCTGAAAAAAAAACTCGCAACAAGAAAGAGGAGACAGTAGTACAAAAATCCCTAACCTAACAACCAGAAGCTTCCATTGCGATTTTCTCAATTTTTCAAAACGCACCCACACACTAGCAACCTTTGCACTCCGGGGGCCGATTGGCTCTGCAACCATTCCAGTTCGACTCAAAAACACCAAAATTACCCTAACTTCTCTCGAACTTCGAAAAACTTTTTGGATTTCGACGACACGAAATGCTCCCCCAACCTATACAAGAACATTGCATTCTTCAACTCCCGAAAACTCACAGTGCCAGCTTGAAAGACTCCTGCTCTTCAAGGTCCAAAACCTTAACAGCTAGGACGAAGTCACTGAATTCTAAAACTTCTTTTTTGGGTCACTATGCCGGTATTCAAAAATCCCTAAAGGCCGGGCGATCATAACGGGAAGACTTTCAGCATACCGAAAAACAAACTCCATGCAAGGACGAGGACCCATGCATCTTTGTCAGTTATGTAACTGCTGACGAGCTTACCATCAGTGTACTTTCTGGCAACGAACTTCAGGATTTCGTCCAGCAGCAAGACGGGTAAGCTCATCTTAAGGACTGCGATCCATTCATCGAGAGTGAGTGGGCAGATTTGGAAAACGGTCTGGAAAAAAAAAGGTAAGTTAGTAATACTGCTCTGGTGGACTTAGCTGAGGCGTTTCTGAGGCGTTTCTCGGCGATCCCACAAAGTGCCTGTGGCTTGAAAACAATAGTGGCGTTTTTGATCGCCGATCAAATTTGCTCAGTAGACGACGCGAGTTTGCCGATTCGTGCATAATACTGTTTTCGATAGCCGATAGCCGTTGGCGATTGCCGATGTTTCTGGGTGCGCAAAACGAGTTTCTCATTTTTGAAAATACTGCCTAATCCTCAAACGAAATCCATACGTCAACGGCTAACGGCGAGTCCTCGGCCGATGGGCGATGGACACGAATTTAGGCGATACACGTTAGCCGATCAGAACGAAAACAGAAAATAAGATAAACAGCTACGGCAATCGGCTTCCAGCGAACGTCGAAAACACCAAAAAATCAAACGGCAACGCTATCGTCGAAGTAATCGGCGATCAAAAACGCCTAATGCTTCCACGATCTGACCCGTTAGTGTGTTTCAGCGGCCAACGCCTTGTGGCTCAAAATCTGCTAGAAAATTCAAACTTTCGACTTGTGAGTGGAGTGTGTCACACACCTTTGATGTGTGGAGAAAATCATGATTTACTGCATCTAGACCACACCTCGCACTATTTACTGTTTATGTTCCAATATTCAAGCTTATTTGAATACTGTAAAACTAGAATCTGCTTTTAACAAATTACACACGGCTTTGGCTGTTTTAGGCCCTTTTTCAGGCCGATCGACTTTTGGTAACAACTCGGCAAAATTCAGATAACCTTTACACATTAATAGCACGACACGCCAACACTCGTTGGGAACATAGTGCGCATGGAACATGGTTAATCGCGGCAAGTCCAAAGATTAGTGAAATGTCGTTCGCGTGTTTAGAATGTAACATATGAAAATTGGGTCTCCTGATATGAGAATTAATGAATGCAATTTCGGAAGTAAAGTTGAATTGGCGTTATCTGGACGGGTCGAGAGTCGAGACCGAAAATTTATTCGGGGTGTTTGGAAAGAGGGGAGATGGAGAGGATGAGAATGGGTGGAGATTATTTCGAGGGATACAAGTTTTTTGGTGAAAATTAATTTGTTAATTTGGGAAGGTTGGTTATAGTCTGGACATAGCACATAAAGACAAAAATTTTTAATTTTTTTTTTTTTTTGTACAAGTTACTTAAGAAGAACGGCGCGCCGTGATAAAATGAAATCGAGCTCGGCCTTTCCTTTCCGATGACGTCGTAAGATAAAACAAAAGTTATTGTCTGGCAACCCGGGAAAATCTCGGCTACACTGTCGGAACTTTAATAACAGACAACACAAGGATGCGCGGTTTCAACAGACAACACTGGAATGTTATCTGTTGTCGCGACAAAGGTTATGCATGAAATGTTATGCATAACAAGAATTGCCAGGAAGGACCGCCAAAAAAGCATCTGCTGGCTTTTTTGTTTGTCTTCATGATATCGGAAAATTCAGCAGATGCTTTTTGGCGGTTTTTCGGCTCTACAACGGTTTTTCGGAACATTTCCGTTTGTCACGACAACAGATAACATTCCAAGTGTTGTCTGTTGAAACCACGCATCCTTGTGTTGTCTGTCATGAAAATTCTAACAGTGTGGCGCTGCAGAGCGAAAAATTAAAACAGTGGTACACGGATTTTAGAAGGGAAAATTTCAGAACTCATGGAGTAATATTATTTTTTTTATTCATCTGAGTCTAATACCGGCCGACTAGGGCCATAATACATTACAAATTAAACACTTTACACTCTAACACTTTACACACTAAGTTGAGTCGAACCCACAGTAAACCAACTCCCCACATTTCAGAGAGAACAGCAAAAGAGAGTTCTGGGACTCCAAAATCCTATTCTGGAGCGAAAGACAAGCAGAACCACGGACATCAAAGAAAGTTGGGAGACCTTCACCAATAAATATTGCCGAGGCACTAAAATACCAGGGAGAACCGTGCAACCACCGGAGGGAGTTATTGTTCAGAATACGGAAAGAATTACCGTGTCTCACCATGATATTAGTCACAAGAGACTGAAATGAGTCGAAAACTGTGTATCTAAAATATTGACGGATGGGAGTGTAGGCTACTTACGGAAAGGATGTCGACGTAGAGAATGACGAAGTGAAGAGTCATGGAGAGGGCCATGGCAGAAAGCAGCCAGATGTTGGACCAGGGTGGCATGACCAAGAGAGACTGGTTCTCAGACAAGCTGTTCAAGGCGTTCAACATTTCAATTGTGACCAAGACGGAGAGAGCCATGGTCATTGGGTGGGGGTCGCTGAAGATGCCGCAATCGATGCCCTCGAATGCCTCGTTGTCGGGAGTGCACTGAAGGTGGTGGCTCTAAAGGGAGAGAAATAATGTAGAGTTAAAGCATCAACGACAGGAATAGCGGTATCCTGCTCATTTGATTAGCAAGTAACCTTCTAATTTTCCAGTGCTATAGCTTTTGTCCTACACAGCTGTGAGGGACTAGGTTTTCTACATAAAATTACTAAATTTGTTAAGATTTTTTTTTTCATTATGTGCCAGCCAACAGTTCAAGGTAGGTAGGTAGGTAGTTTATTTATAACAAATTTAACCAACTTCTAACAAACAACGCAAATGCCTCACGACATACTTAAGCGCGTAAATTAACTCCAACAAAAGAAAAATAACCGTCTTAACCTAGCCTAAACAAAATAAATAATAGAAATCCTTCGAAACACCACAACTAAAGATACGTACATACACTTTATTGCTTGCAAGAATCAATAATATGCCTTCTAAGCAGTTTTTTAAATTTTGATGGGTCAAGACACTGCTTCAAATCAGCTGGAATGGAGTTCCAGATTTTCGGACCAGCATGGCGAAGACCAAAACTAGATCGTGAAGTAGGCCTAATTTCAACTGAAAAATCCGATCTACGGGAAGTGGGATAATTGTGGAACTGCGAGTTAATTGAAAATAACCCTGCATAACTTAATGGTAATAATCCACGTTGATATAAAAAACAAATAAATGAAATAGACATATCTCTAAGCTGACAAATACTGAAGATTCCCGACAAAATTTCGATATCTCACCCTGTCCACGATTTTCGGGTGATATAGGGTTTATTTTTTACTCCTATTCTAGCTTTACCTGGAGCTATTTAAAAAAAAAATGTGATTGATTGATTATTGCAAAAAAAATCCACTTATAGTTACTTCTATCCCTAGATCTGCAGTGCGACGCAAAATATATAAACAAATACAATATCAAATAAGGCTTTTATGCCTCATACTTCTCAGTTCAAAAAACAAACAAAAGTTAACCACAAATTTAGAATAATTAAATCATATCAGCCCTACTTATAATGTAGCTTCAAATTTCGGTGCAAAACGTCGAACGCAAAATTATAGCGGAAAGAAACCTGTGCAATGTGAACAGTATCTTTCCTTTCTGCCCTGCAAGAATAGTCTAATAACTTACGAGCTGGTAGTAGTTAAGATGAGGTCCAGTCGGGGAAAGAATGAACCAGTAGGCGGCGGCACCAACGGTGGCAGCTCCGACGTAGGTACCAATGGCCATGTAACGGAAGAAGAGCCATCCGGTGATGAGACCCTCGTTGGCACGACGTGGGGGCTTGTCCATGATGTCAAGATCGGGGGGGTTGAAGCCAAGAGCGGTGGCGGGGAGACCATCAGTGACCAAGTTGACCCACAAGAGCTGGACGGGAATGAGAGCCTCAGGAAGACCAAGGGCGGCGGTCAAGAAGATGCTATAAGAAGAAAGGAACATGAGCATAAATTACTGCTCTGCTTGCTATTTTCCCACTGTATTTTTTTATTAAAGTTTAACTGAAAAGCCAACTTATTTTCGTATCATTCAACTGGATACATTGAATTATTTGGATTCTGCTAAGGGAATTTTGATTTTCCACTATCTACTCTAGTAGTGACGTTCAGAACATCTACGGTCGTCCCCACAAGGCAAATTCTACTATGACGCGGAAAATTTGAATCTCAACACAAACGCGGCTTTTCAGTGGCCTTGGAAAAGACTGCTTGGTGCCTGAATACTATATTTCGTATATATTTTCCGTCAAGCTTACAATACAGGTACAATTGACCATAAAATACCCCTGGTATATTAATGGTTGCTCTAGTTTGATTTAATCGTTTTGGGACTGCGTCTAGCGACGAAGCAACGGATTTTCATCGGGTTTTCAAGCCTCTTTAAGTAAATAAGTGATAGGTAACTAGACTGTCCCATCTCCCCCCTTTTCGGTAACGAAAAATGGTTAAACCAAGCTTCTCTCACTACAACAACATACAGTCGTAGCTCACTCGAAGAAAACCAAATGGCGGTAAATTAAAGGACTTGACCCATCTATCCAAGTCTCTGTCTTCTCAGGAGCGGTGTTGCCACACGGATACATTTTTTCGAGATTCTAAAGATCACAAAAATTGTTCTTACTACTACCTGAAGTAAACGAGTGAAGCCCATTATTTTGTAAAATAAAAAGTACTAAATTAACGGATGGACAGCACTGGGTCCTCGAACTCGCGGAACAGAACAAAACGTGTTCTTTTGAAGAAAAGTTGTTGCTTCGGCTTCCAAAAAAGTAGAACTTCAGTGCTTTTTGTGATAACCCTGCTCTGGAAAAGAAAATGGCATCCATAATGCAACTGAGGGGTCAGGCACTTGTACTCGACATGCCTACGGGAGTTCCATAATCGTTTTACTTGCAGAAATGTACTGAATGTTTCAGATATTTATCAGCCAAATATGCTTTTACAGATTTGGTCTAGCTAAACTGAATTAGCGCGTCGGGAAATCTACTCGAAAGAAGCTGGATGACCAACTGACAAACAGGTACACCACGAGACTGCTATGGCACAGGCATTCCGACTCCAACGTTACAGCACTTCGACTTTGTAAACTGCAAACGCTACAACAAGATGATCGACTGACCGACAGATAAAGCTATATATACGAGATTTCAACCGTACAGCTACGTTAATTCTGCTTCAAGCTCAGACGTTTCATATAAGGAACACGAAAAACACTTACGATACGACTTCACCAATGTTGGAGGAAATAAGATAACGGATGAACTGTTTCATGTTGTTGTAGATAGCACGACCTTCCTCAACAGCAGCGACGATGGATGAGAAGTTGTCGTCGGCGAGAACCATCTCGGCGGCGGACTTGGCGACGGCTGTGCCGGAGCCCATAGCAATACCGATTTCGGCCTTCTTGAGGGCAGGGGCGTCGTTGACACCATCACCAGTCTGGAAGAAGAGGTAGGATTTTAAGAAAAAAAATGATGAAGTGTGACGAGGAGCTGCAGACTCCAGTTCGAGCAGTTTGTGCTTCCAAGTTGTTTGACGAATGGTGGGCAGTTTACAAATTACGAATGAACAAAGGAATATCTAGGTAACCGTAACTACCCATACTAAGGAAACTCGTTTCTGTTTCTTTCTTTCCCTTTATAAGAGTTCCTTCTCCTTTACTATTTCTTTTAATCCGTCTATACCTCGTGATTCTGATGGGTAATCTACAAAATTATTGTTGTAACATTATCTGTAATTGCCTTGGATGTATCAAACTATTTTTGGCCCACACAAAAATAAATGAAAGGTACCGCAGTATAAGTAAAAAAAGACGCAACTGTAGGATTTTCTTTTCCCCCAATTCATAAATATTTCGGGAAGGAAAACGAAAATGGTTGTGTTTTTACTTTTGATCGAATTCATATTCGTGTTAAGTGTTAAGTTGCTATGCAAGGGTTTGGTTTCTCAGGAAGGACGAATGTTCCAGCGCTCGTCCAGCAGGTTTGGGGGTTCCGCTGGACAAAGGAACATCCTTGCTTCCGGGGCGCGGAGGTATTTGGGGCGCGCGACAGAAGGGCATAGAATAGACAAGACCGAAATGCAGAGACTTCCTTCGTTGCCGTCATCCAGAGTATATCTAAAGATAAGTTGATATTTTTTGATGTTTGTGTTTTGATAAGTTGTGTTTATTTGTTGATCTTGTGCATTTACTACATTATTGAAAGCTCAGTGTGTTTTTTCTTTTTCTTTGTCTGTACTGCGCTATTTCCGTCTTGTTAAGTGCGTAAGGAAAATTTCATAATCATCATCATTTACGCACAAGTGTTTAATCAGTTCTGATGTAGAGTTATTATTGTCTTCAATAAAGTTAGTTGTGTTCGCCTTACCCTGCCCTATACCAGACATTAGGGATGTAGTACATCTTGCATACGAAGATCCACTAGTCCGGTCTACGCTACCATATTAAGTCTCTATCCAACCTCGAATTTATATAACCTCGAACTTGGCCTGAAAATACCACAAGCAAACTCCTGTACAGTCCGAAATTTAGCCTAGGTCATTCAGGGTGCCTTTCTTGACAGATAGGACATTGTTAGGATTGCACTGATCTTTCCTCTTAACCTTTTTTGGCCAAGTTCGAGGTTGTAAAAATTCGAGGTTGGATACCCCTCCTGTACGTTAACGAAGCTGGGACCCGACCCAGTTAACCCTGGACACCCCAGTAAGGCCTTCGACTTTTTGACAGACAAATAACCGTTATTATCTTATCAGGAGACTTACCATGGCAGAGATTTCGTTCATGCCCTGGAGGAACTCAATGATCTTGGACTTGTGGAAAGGCTCAACACGGGCGAAGAGACGTGAACGTGCGACAGCCTCGCGCTGCTGATCCAAGGGGAGATCGTCGAACTCGCGACCGGTGTAGGCCATGCCAGTAGTGTCCTCATCCTCACCAAATACACCTGAGGAGACAAATCTAAATCAAAACCCAAAGGACTTGCTTTCTACATTTTCAATCAATCAATCAAATTTATTTCCAAATAGCTTAAAGCTATAGAAGAGTTGGGATTCAAGTCACTACAAACCAAAAGTTTGACATTTGAATATATTGAAATATTTTGACTCATCTGAGAGATTTTGTATTTTTTCACCGGGGCTCTAGCAGTAACCGTCAGAGTTGGGTTACACGACAACACAAAATTCACCAAGACGCGGAGAACTTGAATTTCAATAAAGGCCTTTACTTCCAGGGTTAAAGATGCTAAGCTTGGAAAAGTTACGCCTGTAGAACGTAGAAAAATGATGTCAAGATATGTCTTGCAAGGAAACGGACATTTTTAGTTCATTTTTCGGCAATGGCTTACATTTGTAATCGGTAAATATTTCAAGCGTAGAGGGACCTTAGGGGTCGACACTTATTCCGTTCATTTGTTTGTGTATTAAATACAAATGAACTTAATTGAATGGACATGGATTTACCCCCCCCCCCCGAACGCCATAAACCGCAAGAGATTTCGCATTACAAGGAAATAGGCGGGATACTCACCAATACGTCTGCAGATGGCCTCAGCGGTGGCCTTGTTGTCACCAGTGATGACGATGACACGGATACCAGCAGCGCGGCATCGGACGATTGCGTCGAAAACTTCCTTACGAGGGGGGTCAAGCATACCAACAACACCGACAAATGTGCAGTTTTGCTGAAAAACAAGAACATTTCTCTCCCATTCGATTTGATTACGGAAAGCTACACGCAATTCAAAAAATTAAGTAGAACTTTTTTTTTAATATAGAAACAAGAATGTTTAGAAATTATGTTTCTGTTAAAAAAAAAAATGTTTTATAAATTTTTATAATTTTTTTAATATAGAAACCTGTTTCAAGGAAACACCTATATTTAACACAATACTGGTTCATACGGGACAAAGACTTTGGCACCGAGTTTACTCCGCCAAAGTTTTTCCTTTTGTTATTATCTATAGGTTCATATTAAAAAGAATTTAGAACTTGAGTGTTGTGCCCAGCGCAACCCTTTTTTCCTGTGATATCCGCTAACGGATACAAGTCAGCTACGATTCGCTCCTGATTCCCCCCTCCGCTCCCGTCGTCGGCCCGAGAGGAAAACTGGCAATCAATTTTCTCCATATTCGGCCAATTCCTCTTCCCAGTTTTTTACATAGTTTCATTCCATCATTTATTTCTGGTCCAATTTTGTAAGTGTATCAGTTAAATTGTTCCGTTTCTGTGTATTTTGTAAATATTGTTTTTTTTTATTCCCATTCTAGCTTTATTTAGAGCTATTTTGAAATAAAAGTGATTGATCGATTGTAGGTTCATTTCTTCTTGCTACGGTCTGACGATGACCCTCACGAAGAAAGGACGAAATACTGCTGGAACAAATCTCCCTTTCTTAACCTCTCATTCGCAGTCTTGGAGAGTATTTATGCATTAGCCCCTCGCACTCGCGGCGATATTCCAAGAAGAAGCAGAATATTCTTGGGAGAAGATCCGAAGCACCGATTTCATAAACATCCGATACTGGTCGTAAACTACCTTCGAAAATAAAGTCATTCTTTGCAGAACACGATTCTCAGGTCGTCTAATCCACTTGTGCGGGCTGCATCTGCCCCGCTTTTGAGGTTGTCTCTGCCAGTCTGGCTGGAATGGGAGCGGTCTCTGCGGGTGACCCAGGTTCCACCTGGAGCCCATCCGACTTGATTGTTTTAGTTTAGTGTACTGTTTGTTTGAGTGTCTTATTTTTGTTTTCTTTCTTATGGTTTTTAAAAACCGTTAAATAAAGTAAACTGAATTGAAATATTCCTTTGGTCTCCGAAAGGTTAATGTATTTATTTCTAAAAAGAACCCGATGTGCCGAAAAGAATATCGAGGCCCGACAAAAGGATACAGAATTCGATTTCTCCTGTGTTCTGCACGACAAATGTGTGCATAATTTGATTTTTTGCGTACGAAAAGAACCCGATGTGCCGACGAGTCGACCGACGCCCGACAAAAGGATGCAGAATTTTATTTCTTCTGGGTATAAGAATTCGAGTACGCCGTGTTGTATTTAGTCGTCATAGACAGTTGCACCACGCTATACCCTCAGAGTAACGAGTGACGACTGAAGGTAACTCAACTGTAGGGAAATACCTTCTACATACATTAGCTGGTAGTTCCCAACAAGAACCAGAGGTTCAAGGTTATCTCTACTTACAAGCAAACGATCTATTACCTTTTCCGCTGCTGAGAGTCAGACCGCGCACGAACAAATAAAACCAAAATAACTTCAACATAACGACTCAGCTTAGGCATCGAGATAAATAAAAACACACGAGTAATAGAGAAACCCTATGGTACGAACAGACCTGCTGCGAGTCCAGCAAATCCGAGTCCGAGACAAGTCCGAGTCCTTGAAAAAGGCGTCTCGAGACGAGTCCAGGGTCCGAGTCCACAGCTCTGGCGGACGGACAGCTCCGTGTCCGTCCGAGTCCGAGACAAGTCCGAGTCCTTGAAAAAGGCATCTCGAGACGAGTCCAGTGTCCGAGTCCACCAGCTCTGGATACGAACGATAACCGATATTTCCGACTGTGCTTACCTCATATCGGACGAACTTGGTGGAGTCGGCAATGTCCATGGTAGCTGGGTCCATCGGATCATCGATGGTAGCCAAAGCCAAACAACGAAGAGTATCGCGACCAGTACCATAGGCACGGGTGACCTCCAAGATCTTGTCCATAATGACGGGGGTCATTGGGACCTTCTTGGTTCCAACACGAACGTGAGTGCAACGGTCCAAGACACCCTCTGGTGCTCCCTTGACGAACATCTTTGGTCCGTCGGCAAGGCGGCCAGGCTTGAGTGGGAGGCAGTACGATGACATGGATTTACGATCGCGGGAGAATTCGAGGGTGAATTCCTAAAAGAGAATAACTGCTGTTGGGTATGGAAGAAAATTGCGGTGGCCTTCCGGAAGGGACGGAGTAGACATGCTCCGTATATGACAATCATTTTCTCACCGGAAGTATAGTTCGCTCCGAATCCGGCTAAAACCGGTTTTATCTGAAGTTGATTCGTGCAAATTTGTAATCTTTACTAGTGTTACATTTGTATATATTGACGATTTCGACAAATTTGGTTTTTACCATAATAGCTCGAGAAGAATAAAAGCGATATCTATCTATCTAATTACCTTTGTCCATTTGGTGTTCATGTCCTCACGGACAATCATGGCAGCGCCACGACGATCCTTTCCAGCCTTGCTCAAGTTGAAGGGGTTCAGCTTCTCACCAAGAACAATCAAGGCAGTCTCAGTGGCCTCACCGACCTTCTCGAAGGCCTGCTTGTGCTCGTTGAAGTCAATAGCGGAGTCGTTACACATCATGCAAATGGTGCCGATTTCCTGAAGAGTTTCGTAGTCAGCGGGCTTGATCTTCTGTCCGTTCAAAAAGGTTTCGCCAATTGGCTCGTAGGTGGAACCGGTGATTTCGAACTGGTAGAGGTCGGGTACTCCACTGTCGGCGATATCCTTGAACACGAACATCCTGTGGGGAGGAAGCAGGATTAGTTCAGAAGGTCGGGACGTCGTGAACAGCCACAAAAATTTTGCCAAATTCAAATTCACTTTATTTTACCTTAATATTCTTGTCGATGACAAAAAATAACAGTGGAAGTAAAAAACAATTTAAAACATTTACAAAATTAAATTATTTACACATGATTTATTGACGATTTTTCCATGCACCATTATAATGTTTTACGAAGTAGGAACCAAATGACTTCAGGTAACGCTCGGATGAGTGGATCGGCGATTGTTCCAGCTTTGCTGCGTTTATTGTTCTCTCTCTCAGCCTAGTGGAGTGTTGAGTTTGGCGTGTCTCAAAACTCGGAAGAAGATCGCGGTGTGTTTCCGAGTCAAGGATTTTTCGACCGAAATCCACCAAGTTAGTCTAAACAACTGTTCGCTGTAGGCTATTTTGGCATAGCTTACAAACTTTTCACGGAAATAGGTTTTTGTGACTAGTTAAAATAGAAAACCATTCCTGGAATAGGTATCCACGTCGTCTTAGCGATGATGTGAAAGCTTAGCCCTTGGCTTGTAACTCTCGGTGAAATATTCTACAAAGTGAAATGCTCTACCTCAAGTCCTTTTATTTTCTAGTTGGCTTCCTTATTTTTCTAATTCTAATATTGCGCATATTCAAACTACTTTTTTAATTTTGGTAAATTTTTGTGTCGACTTTCAAAAATTCCATTCTACTTCAACTGCTATAAATTTGTACCATTTGAAAGATCCACTTCAAATTATACGAAAAAAGCAAGAAAAATTTCTGTCGAAAATGTCTTCTCTTACTCATAGTACAAACCCCAGAATTATATGCAGGATTGGTCTATATCTGGATCATTTAAACAAGAAAATTAAAAGTATGCGAGGTTAGATTGTCGTTTGGGGGAAGTAGTTTAGTTTAGTATCGAAAGTTCGCCCGTATACTGAATGTGAAGTTGGTATATTGTAGTGTTTGTTTTGTTTTTGTTCATGGCCCAAGGGCTTAAATAAACATATATCATCATCATAGCCTATATTTAGCGGTTAAAGAGTTAATACAGTTTAACGCGTGTGTATACTTTTATTTTCTTGTATATTTAGTATTTTTTGGCCAGATTAGTTTTTTGTAGTATTACATGTTGGCCGTTGGGCCAATTAGTTTGTATTTATTTCATTTTATACTCTCCGATCTTGGAGGTCAATAAAATATTTGAATTTGAATATGAAAACGGCAAGTTTACTGATCAATCGTCTAACAACATCTTAATCATAAGTACGAAAATTAACAACATTTCTCCGGTTCTCTGAATGCAATCTGAAGGAGAATCCTAAACCAATCCGGAGTCAGATGACGTAAGGCACGACGGGTTGGTCACTCTATCACAGATGGTTTTCCCTAGCTGGAGACTCAATCTCAGTCTCTTACCCAAAATTCAAATGTCGTTTATGTCAGCGTTAAAACCCAGGTACGTCTACAGAAACCCGCTTTTACTAGCATGAGGGTATGGAGATGAGCGCGCCGTAGGATATCAAAGAGCTCCGAATCGACCGTGCAAAGGCGAGGATACGTGAAATACAATCAGGACGAATCGGAGACATCCATGAGAATATGTCGAGATTCCTGAATTATCTCCATGATTTTTTTTTTTTTTAAACCTCGTATAGTATCTTTTCTATTCTTCCAGTCCAATATGAATTGGCCAGGTGACTACGCTTCCACTTGCCCTCGGTGACGCCAACGGTCTTATCAACTTTTTTTTTTTTTTTTTTTTAACTTAATCACATGACCGGCCTATCTATTTAGCGTCACCTACACTTTCCTCTATGTCTACGTTTATTTTTAATTTCTTAATTACTTTTTTCCTTCAACTCTTTCTAATCTTTACACTTCCATCCTATCTTTATTTATAAAATTAATCTCTCCATGAATAGTACAAATCATCTGTGAATAATAAGCAACGGCATGTTTGTGACTTTCGGATATGAGCTTGTAAACAGTTGATGCGTCTCATCTTCTTTCATTTTTATTTTCTCTCTTCATCTAACTGGGTTGCTACTTAAAGTTTAACCGAAAAGGGCTAGGATAGGACAATCTAGTTATCCATCACTTATATATTCACTTAAATTGCCTTGAAGACCCGCTGAAAATGAGTTACTTCGTTATTCCACTATTCACGAATAACCGATTTTCAAATAGTGGAATTTTCGTGTGATTCGTGGTGCCTCTATGCGCTTGTATTTTTGCTGTATGCCTTAAGAGAAAGATTTATCAATATTTTTTTGTTCAGGCACTAAGCAATCTTCACCTGTCTCACCACTGCCCACTGAAAAGCCGCATTTGTGTTGAGATTAAATTTCCCGCGTCATAGTAGAATTTACGCTGTTTGGGACGGCTGGAGATATTCTGAGCCTCATAACTAGAGCAGATAGTGGGAAATAAAAAAATTACTTTGCAGAATCCAAATAATCCAGTGTATCCATTAAAGGACACACAAATGAGTTGGCTTTTCAGTTAAACTTTAAAGACATGAACGTAAATCCCGAATCGCCCTGACGGTGACCCACAGCGGATGGTGGATTTGAGCGAACCAAGAGCTGAAGATCAGACCCCATGTTTTTATGCGGACTTTAAGTATGCGGACTTCCCTTACCTGGAAACGGACATCTGGTTGGTGGTCAATGTTCCGGTCTTATCAGAGCAGATGACAGAGGTGCAACCAAGAGTTTCGACGGAGGGCAAGCTACGGACGATGGCGTTCTTCTTGGCCATACGACGGGTGCCGAGAGCCAAGCAAGTAGTGATGACGGCAGGGAGACCTTCTGGGATGGCGGCGACAGCGAGGGCAACGGCGATTTTGAAGTAGTAGATAGCGCCCTAAGACGAAGAATTTCCTGTTATAAGATTGTTTTAATTATAAGAGCAATTTTTCTGTAAGAGTAGTTCTTTCATGGTACATTAGAGGGATGCTTCTCTGAACGGTTACTTAACTCTGAATTGTGCCATTTCATCCATTTGCTTCGACAATCTTAACAACTGGTCAGTCAAAGCAGTTCAAATATCGGATTGGGTGAAATATGATTAAATTCGTAATATTGAGGGGAAGTTACTGGAAAGGTAGAAGTGAAGAAAACGAACTGACGAAGAAAAAATAAGTTGAAGTTATAAAGGTCGCCATAGACGAAAAGGAAGAAAAATCAAATATCAAAGCATGTGTTGGTAAATAAGTAGATGAAGAATTTTAGATTGTGTGTGTCGAGAAATCCGACTAACCAGCAATACACGAAGCACAACGGCAATAAACGGTATACTAAAGAAAATGCCACTTTATTGTTATAATATTCGTTTTTCATAATTTACTTTAGGCTATTATTATTTTCTATCCCTCGAAATGTACCAGAGGAGTATGAAAAAGAAAATAAATGACATAGGCGTGAAACTATATCATAAACAATTTACATGACACCGTAGGAGTATGAAAGCCGGACCGAAAAATTAAAAGGAACACAAAATAATTGTGTAAGATTACTGCTGTTTAAAAGAGGGGAGGACGTTGTGACACGGGAAAATTACTGCCAATTTTAATTTTTAAACCGAAACAAATTTTTTCCAAACCTTCGCTATCAGGTCTTTTAACAGACTGAGACTAACCTTGATCCATGATCCACCGTGGGCGGGGTCGTTGAAATGTCCAATGTTGATGGCCCAGACGGCAACGCAAATGACGGAGATGACCTTGGACAGCTGCTCACCGAACTCGTCGAGCTTCTGCTGGAGGGGGGTCTTGATATCCTCAGTCTCAAACATCTCAGTACGAATCTTACCTGAGAAATTCAGACAATCCTTTAAGAATCGGCTAGTACGACCTAACAGGTCAATATTGCATAAACAGCAATAATCAGGAACGGGAGAATTTTGTGAGTTTTATCTTAAATCTTACTACGAAGTCGTGAAATAAATATATCTATCTATCTATCTATCATATCTATTGATTGGGGTGTACATTTGTGAATTGCGAGAGCGAACCCCTTCACCCGGATACGAGCTTGGGTTCTCCGAACCCAAGATCCGGGTGATAGGAGCTCGCTAATTAATCCTATATATGTGTACTATATGTGTTCTTGTATATATGCATCATTTTGTAAATGAGAAAATATAGTCGTCTAGTAGCTGAAGTCGAAGAAACAACCATAAGTAGCCTGTTTGACGACCCACTGTCACAGGCGTTGTATTTCGCTCTCGATTGGGCGCTGGCTATCCGAAGTTTCCCTGTTTTTTTGTTTTTTGTTAGAAGTGGGTAGCAATACATTATAATTATTATTATAAGGCCGTGTCACAACCGTCATCTACTTCCCCTGACGTGTTCTGATTTTACCATCGGAAGCCTAAGCCTCACACCGTCTCTTTCAGTTCAAAGCTCCTGATAAACATCATCACAAATCCAAATTTTGATCCCTCTCTACAGCTACCCCCCACCCCACCCCACCCCCGCACTAACCAAAGACGCAAAAAATCCTGTATTATGATTATAGCCTCTTAGCTGAGGAAACTGTGTCAACGATATAACACTGTATCTGCACCCATGGGCAAATCTTTAGCAAATTAAGCCAAGACCACAGCCCCCTACCCCACCTCCTAAGTAACAAAACGACGATTCCAAGACACTCGGCTTTGTAGGCAATGTGACAGGTTGGTATTGTTTACAATTATTACTTTACTGTTGTATTGCACTTATGCCCTAGGGCAGTGCGTAATAAATTAATTCATTAATTCAATCTGTTAGAGGCAGCCTCATACCAGGGGAAACTGTATCAACGACATAACACTTTCTTCTGGATTTTGTTTCCTATTTACACAGGGACAAACCCTTCAACAGATTATGTAACGCAGCCCCCCCCCCCCCCCTACGCCAACTAACAAAGCGACGACCACTTTATAGGCAATGCAACAGGTTGGTAGGGTTTCTAATATTTTTCGGAGTAGCCTCTTGGCGAATGAAATGGCACTGACGGTTTAACAAATAAACAAGTTGCATACAGCCATAAGCAGACGTTCTAGAAAGCCCGACAAAATAGATGCCGCCACCTTTGTCGGCTTTCTTTCGCATGTTTTCCTATGCTCTTACGAAAACAGAGCACCCTTTTCCAAATTATGCAAATGCTAAAAAAAAGTGCCCTTATGTGCTTGTTTATTTTTACTGTTTTTTTCTTTTGCATTTGATGGTAGGTACATTGTGTAGGCTATTTCGTTTTAATGCTTAATCAGCTGCTTATATTTATGTAATTGTGTTTTGATGTGTTGTCGTTTGAAGTTTTATCCATTAGTCTTTGAAAGAAAAAAACGTGATTTTTTTAATTTTTTTTTCTTGATCAGCTAATTATCAGATAGCCTACGTCATAAAAAACCGAAAATATTCCGAAAACCGCTTGGATTCAAACCTTATATACACTACTATTCAGTTTCGAAGAAACCGAATAGGTTCAGGTTCATTTAATTTTCAGGTTAAATAAATACATAATTTCAGGTTAAATAAATAATAATAATAACAACAATGCACTACCGCCATTACCGGTTACAAAAGGACGCGTCAGCATTAAGCGGTTTTGCCGGCAATGTGACAGCCTAGTATTGTTTCTACTCTGTTTAGGAGTAGCCTCTTAGCGACGAAACTGTTTCAACAATTTAACAAATAAACAAGTTGAATACAGTGCGTAAGCAGATGTTTTAGAAAACCGGACAAACACGATGCCGCCACCTTTGTCGGAACATCAAGTAATCCAATCTGTACGCCGGCAAGGGGAGTCCGGAAACAGTCCGAACACCGACACTCGGTCTATAATTCAGGGCCGGCAGAAATGATGTTCGTATGTGTCACGCGAAAGCGACCAGAAACTGAAAATTATGGCAAAAACCAATTCGAAATATAGGTTCCTCAAGGCCCGTTGTACTAATAATACTAATGGACAATACCTCATCCCTAATTTCCCAATCTATTGGTTCGTATTCCTGAATTTTCAAATTCTGTACGACATTTTTACCGGTTGCACCGGTAATACTCGTTCAGTAATTACAAATTAGTCCAATTGCCTCTCCCAATTATAGTAGAGGTATCTTTATTTGAACAGTTATACTTAAATGTGAACAGTGCAGTTTTCGGCTAAATGGTAGAATGAAGACCAAAAATACCTATTCAGGTATTTTCAGAGGCCCTTAATTACCTACTTTGGCACCTGGTAGTCAGCTTTAGTCACAGCAAGTTTGTGAAAATGGCGAAGTCAAAATCAACAAACGTTCAAATAAGCATATCTCCACTGTAAGTAATAACTAACCCCCACTTACCAATAGCGGTGTTCAAGCCAGTGCCAATGACAATACCACGGGCCTTGCCAGCCGATACATTGGTACCGGAGAAGAGCATGTTCTTCTTGTCCTGGTTGACGGCGCGGGGGTCGGGAACGGGGTCGGTGTGCTTGATGACGGACACGGACTCTCCGGTGAGGATGGACTGATCAATTCGGAGGGTGGTCGACAGAATCTTGATGAGCCTCAAGTCAGCGGGAATCTTGTCACCAACTGAAAGGAGAATGGTGGTCTTTAGATGGGTGGTGGAGGAATGGTGACCTAACAGGACCAACATTGGGTGACACATTTGAAGCTTTTTATCGACTCAGCGTTAACTGCAAGCTCCAACGATTATGCTCGAACAACTCCACTTGTACACACTATTGTGGCCTGTCCCTATGATGACGGTTAATGCTGAAATTTACGTATGGTAACACCCGGTTTAAATGGGTGGGGGAAGCATTTGTAATAGGGATAAACTTTTGATCAATTTACGAGGGGCTGTTTTGTTTTTATTACAACTAAGAATCTTCTACATCTCCACACAATTCAATTTTCTGCCCAATGCTATGCCATCGTTTCTTTTCTGGCTCATAACAATTTTTCGTCTTTTTCATCATGCTTGAATTTTTGAATACTTTTTCTTTATTTTTGCCTATGGCTTATTTGCGGAAACAAACCGTGTCCATGAGAAAAACTTTCCGAGGGGAACACTGGCAGTCGCTTGTTCATTCGATCTTATCATCTTAATTCAGTTCCAAGAGTCAAGATCTCCTCATTTATTTGAAAATTTGGTTTTGGAACCACTCTTCTATTGGCCGACCTTATGAACTTTACGAAAAAATTTAAGTAAAGTTGAACTTCTTGCCTACTGCCGTGAAGGACTTTATGCGCAGGTTTATGGAATGACTTTACGAACGCAGTTTGCGTCGTCCTTAATGATGATGATGAATACTTTCAATTCAGCAAATTGCCACAGACGAAAAAAACACATAGAAAAGAAAACAACAACAACAACAAGACCAAAGGTTCCGATGGGATCCCAAAATTTCAATATTTGATAGGTTTTGTCGCCAGATCCAGTCTTCGCCAGGCCAAACAGCTAATCATTAAGAAATCCAAGCTCAGATCAGAATCAGAATCATCTTTATTTACCCAATATCTTTACACAAGGGAAAAAATAACCTGGATTCAGCATGTGCGTTTACCTCTATAAGCCGATCGAAACGATCCTAGCTTACTTCTGTGAATTTTGCGGTTTTGGCGAAATTCAAGAACTACTTGTCCGGCGAAAAACTAAAGCTCAAAAACGGATTCAGCGTATCTCCTTACCCCTATATCCAACATCTAATCAACTTCAAATACAACTTTAACTTCTAACAAATTTTCCGGTTTCAGCCGGATTCCGGACGAACTATATTTCCGGCTAAAGAGTGATTGTCATATACGGATTCTCCATCTCCTCTTACCCCTAAATCTATCGTCTAATCAACTTCAAATAAAACTTTTACTTTTAGCAAATTTTCCGGTTTTGGCCGGATTCCGGGCGAACTACTTGTCCGGCGCTAAAATGGTTTTCGTATTCTTGTTCAGCATGCCTTCTTGCCCCTACATCAAACATCTAATCAACTTCAGATAAAACTTTAACTTCTAACAAACTTTCCGGTCTTGGCCGGATTCCGGGCGAACTAATTGTCCGGCGAGAAAATGGTTTTCATATTCGTGCTCAGCATGGTTTCTTACCCCAAAATCAAACATCTAATCAACTTCAAATAAAACTTTTACTATTAACAAACTTTCCGGTTTCGGCCGGATTCCGGGCGAACTACTTGTCCGGCGCGAAAATGGTTTTCATATTCGTGTTCAGCATGTCTTCTTACCCCATAATCGACTATCACATTAGCTGTTTAAAAATATTTTGCTTGTCCCTTAATTTGGACCCCCTCCCCCACCCCTAAATGTAGGGCTACAGGGCCCATCTACGAACTCGACCTTACTCTTGACCCAAAGAATGCTCACACCAATTTTCATCAAAATATCTCATTCCCTTCGAGAGTTATCGTGCTCACAGACGGACGGACGGACAGACAGACAACTTTTGCGATGTCATAGGTATCCGTCACTAACGTTTTGGGATCCCAAAAACCACAAAATCATGCAGTCTGTTCCTGCTGCCGCGTTGCAGCAAGGAAAGACTGCCTTACAGGCAGGCAATGAAAAACTGGCTCGGTGGGAAATTCAATAACCTCAATCTTTGAATCTCAAAGACGGAACAGAAGTGCCGCTCTTGCCTTACGGCGAATTCCATCAAAAGTGAGGCATCTCCTCGAAACGAGCGCCAAAGAAACACTGTAGATACACGGTAGCTTAAACAAACGCCGGAACACACGGCTATAGCTTACTTTGGCATTGCTAAGATTCTTAGCGGTAGGATTATCACCAATACTAAAGCAAAAAGATGATAGCAATACGTTCTAAACAGCTCAACACGTACATCAAGGTCCGCCTTGCTGAACTTACGAATTAAAACGTTTGCACGTTTGCACAGCCCCGATATCAACTCTTTAAAGTTTAACCGAAAAGGGCTAGGATAGGACAATCTAGTACCCATCACTAGATACTTAAATTGGCTTGAAGACCCGCTGAAAATGAGTTACTTCGTTGTTCCGCTATTCACGAATAATCGATTTTCAAATAGTGGAATTTCCGTGTGATTTGTGGTGTCTCTATGCGCTTGTATTTTTGCTGTATGCCTTACGAGAAAGATTTATCATTTTTTTTTGTTCAGGCACTAAGCTATCTTCACCAATCTCACCACAGACCACTGGAAACCCGCATTTGTGTTGAGATTAAAATTTCCCGCGTCATAGTAGAATTTTTCTGGGCCTCATAACTAGAGCAGATAGTGGAAAATCAAAAAATCCCTTTGCAGAATCCAAATAATTCAGTGTATCCAATTAAATGACACACAAATGAGTTGGCTTTTCAGTTAAACTTTAACATTAAGGTCACCATTCAGGCTAGACTTGCATGGGAAATGTTGGGGTGGAGGAAACTCACCTGAGACTTCAACAATATCACCAGGTACGATTTCGCGTGCTTTGATCTTCTGGATACCAGATTTGTCGGCACGCATCACTTTGCCCATCTCGGGCTCGTACTCTTTCAAGGCTTCAATGGCGGATTCGGCATTTTTTTCCTGAAATAATAATCTACTTAGCAAACTGACGAGACCCTACAAATGCTCTAAATACACTCACAAATCATCCCATTTCGTTTTTTCAATATGGAATGATTTTCAGTCCCCTCAGATTTTATTTCTGAAGCTTGGTTTTTTCCGTTCAGATTTTCGAAGCAACATGTAGGAAACTGGCAAGCATTCGCGGAGGGTTTGGACCTTTCTTCGTTTGTTCTGTACTTTATTACACAATTTAACTTTGGAGTTTGATAATGTCTGTACATCAGTTGACGATCCTACGCTAGCTTTTGCTCTTATGGAAATATACGAGTAAAGACTCTTGAGCACAAGCTGACTGGGAAAATTTAATAACAATTGTTTAATATATTCTTGATTGTTTGAAATATACGATAACTATTGTTATTTGAATTATACACGTGTTTCCCACAGAAGGCTCCTTATCAAAATCTGTAATTTACATTCGAGAGTTTCCTATCTAGGTATTGTGTCTCTAAAAAACGAAGGGCGAAAGAATAAACTATCTTTCTCCCTTGGACCTTTAACTGAAACCCAACTGACTGATTACCCCTTCGCCACGTAAGAAGATTTACTGGTAAGTCTTCGCCACGTAAGAAGATTTACTGGTAAGTCTTCGCAACGTAAGAAGATTTACTGGTAAGTCTTTGTAACACCCTTCGCCGCACCTATCAGCCGGATCCCTGCAAGATCAGCGCCTCCATCCAGCCCAAATGGGAATGGCTTCTTGATAGATAGGTAGCAATTTTGTTTTACAAATCGAATTTCGTGGTCACATTTATTGTCAACAAAAAACTTCAATATCTGTGTCAATACACTTAGAAATCAATCATGCCTCGTTACAAAGTCTTACGAATTCTGGAACAAAACTTTCCGTAGATATCTGGCGTGTTTTGTAGGTATAGGACGGACAGGTCCTGGGTGCCCCAAGCGCCAGTGGGGAGGTGCGAGGGAGTTAAGGTCTAAGGTAAGGTTTTGGTTTCAATCACACTACCCAGGTTAGGCACACAGGAAATTTGTACGAGCCCTAGTCTGGGACACTGGTACCCTCCCCCTCCTCTATTCCGAAAGAACCTTGTCATATAATCCGCACTCCACAATTTTCAAGAATGCCAGGGAGTGAGAACGGAAATGAGTCTAACGATTCATCTATTAATCTACGTCTATGACAAACTTCCTCTTCTGAAGACCACCCATGTACCGGAATCTCAAAAAAACTTGCGAAAACCGCTCGTGCGGTTTGCCAGTTATCCTTTACTATAAAAATAAATCTCCTATTTTAAGAAATCCAATATGGTCCAACAGTAAACACACGTCAATTCTCCGTCAAATCTGGATCCTCAAGAGATGCAGCATACTAACGTCAACTGCGAACATTTTGCAAACGAAAGAGAAACGGGTGAGAACACTAGATAATAGTTGCGTTTTTGCAGATACCATGGTATCTGATACCACGGTCTAAAGTCGTTCTTGCAGTTGCCGTGGTATTTGATACCATGGTCTCGACTGTAGTAACCGACCATGGTTTCTGAAAAAGTGTTTCATCATTACCAGCCAAAGAGCCTAGGTTTTTGTCAAATTGGTGGGAAATAAAATTGGCACTTGTGGTTTGAGTGGATATAAGTATTTCCTTTGGGGTGACTTCTAAACCGCAAATTCTAAACCGCAGATACCATGGTAACTGAAACGGCTAAATGCAGATTCAGTTACCGCGGTATCAGATAGCAAGGTATCTGAAAACGCAACTAATATTCCTTAGGTCAGTTTCAAGCTATTTCCACCCTAAGCGAACAGAGTACCGCTGTTACCACTGTGGAACTGGGTACCTCTGTCGACCTTTAGTCGTAACGTAACTCCCCTGGAAATGCCGTGTAAGCATCTGCACGACGGTGGTACTGGAATAGGTCCACGTCCACTCCGAAATCGAATACTTGACGGATAGAGTGACGAATAACATTCACCCCGTTACGATTTTTGTTCGATTCTTGTCTACACCAAAGAGGTGGACACTTACCTGCCAGACACCGACGACTGCGTTAGCGATGAGAATCAATAGAATGACGAAGGGTTCGACGAAAGCGGTCAGCTGTTGTGTTTCATCTTCGTGCTCTTCGAACAAGGCAAGTACCTGAAGAAAAAAGTAAGACATAAGCTTTACTGCACAGGATTGTCCTCTGCAGGCGGGGCTTCAACCGGGGACTCCCAGGCCCACAACCCACCCCCGTTGCCGCGCACTTTGGTGTCGTCAGTGACATCCCTATTCGAAACGTCCCCGGCGAAACGTCCCCGTGACAAAACGTCCCCCATCAAAACGTCCCCATGACGAAACGTCCCCGGCTATAGAATTTTTTTTCATCGCTGAGGGATAACTAGGCCTATGAGATTACTGATTACGTCATCAGTTCCGACAAAAAATGTTCTTTGAATATAAACTTTTTAAAACCATGATGGGTTGACTACTTCAGCATTTAACGGCTTACATGCCTATTGCTGTATTTACGACACAGCCAGTGTTTTTTGAATAAAGTGGAACTGAATTGTTGATCTTTGGCCTAATTTTTATACCGCAATAGTTTAAATTCCCGATTTCAGTTGCAGAATTTACTACGTAGTTTTACTTCCCAGGATGGTCATCTGCAAAAGAGCGGACCTCCAAACCAGTGTTACCAGATTGGGATCCAAGAAATACGCCGCTGTCTTTGAAAAATACACCAAAATTTCTTTTTAACCCAAAATTGCAAGAAATCTCCAAAAATTTACAAGGATTGTCAGTAGAACCCAAACAATTTGAATACGCCAGCAATAAAAAAGTTCCGCCAGTCGGTCGTAAAATTCTCCAATATGGCAACACTGCTTGAAACGGCAACTCCCAGGCCCTCAGCCAACAACCGTAGCCGCATAATGCGACGACTTGATGTCGTCATTGATATAGGTCGCATGACTTATAGGTCTATTGCTGTATGTATGACACCAAAAAAAAATAATCGATTTTGTCCGTGCAGTGTTTTTGAATAAGTGACACTGAATTGAACTTGGGGCTCGTTTTTTGTAAGGTAAAAGTTAAAGGACCCCTCTTGCTTATTCTGCTTTTTATAATATATCTAGCTCCCATAAAGAATTATAAGCTTCTAAAATTCCCACCTTTCTCCATTGTTTCGTTTTGTGCCTACGATTTTTAGCGTTTTTTTGGCCTTGCCGAGTTTTGCCCGTCACACAACGAAACATTTGCCGGGATCATCAACGTCTGCTGACAACTCTTTAACACATAATGATCTGAGAAGCTTTTGTTTATTACTTCTTTTATTTGCTTAGTTTTCACTCTTTTGAACCGCGGCGCGATCAGTTTTCAAATGTTTTGCTCCCAGCCGCCGCGTCGGAGAGCAGGAAGGCTGGACATAGTCGACAGCGGCTAACAAGAAAATCGCTAATTTCAGATGGAAAGTAATGGTATTTTCGAAAGTGTTTTTTTCTGATCCATCTCATAGGGAAAATATTATTTCTAGTAAGAGTTGTGCTTTAATGTAAAGGTTAAATCCGCCTCTCAGCATATATGCAAATAGCATCTGCCGCTATGTTTATCATTTACTGCGTAATTTTACTTCCCGAGAGACTTTTCTCTAAACGAGCGGGTTTCCAACCGGGGACTCCCCGGCCCTCAGTCCGCCACCATTGCCAAACGCTCAGCTTCGACGCCTTGACCCTACAGGGATTCAGTGGATAATAAAATAACACATCTCTCATCCGGGACCAGCCGGAAGGAGCAAGATAAGATAGGTATTTTGTAATTAAAGTATCGGTCAAATGATTCGTGTGTAAAGTCATTTCCGCAGATGCAACCGTCTCTGACGTGAAATGACTGGGACACGAGCAGGGTAATTGGCTTGAGTTATGTGCCCCTGCACATGCAGTTCTATCTTAAAGGAGTTAACTGATATGGCGGAAAATGGGGGAGAAACCACCAGTCATGAATGGGTACTGTTAGAACTACTGTACAGCCAACCTCGGAACTAAGAGAAACTGACTTGACCCTTAAGACAAGGAGTCAGTCAATCCCACCCGCTCATAGATCATTCAGTTGGTCAGACCGCAAACTGATTAATAGACACATCTTTTCTTCATAAGTCAAAAACAGCAGCCGTTTCCAAAATGAAATCTCAGCAACCTTTTTAACTCCAAGCTACTCTCCAAAAGGAAGTTCACCAATTTAGATATTTAAGACTAAGCTAGAATCTTCAGTTTTGTTATCACAAGTTTCGTTTTTTCCATCTTGAGCGGCTTTGAGCCTGAAGAGGACCCTTGCCAAGAAGGGCCGAAATATAGCTCCAATAAATTCCAACTGATTATCCGTTTCGCACTGTCAAATAAGTCATGATTGTTATACATGAAAAAAAAGACAAAAACTGAAAGAAATATATATTGCCAAATCTGTAATTTATAACTTTTTATCCATGTACCAGCCAAATTTCTTTATGTCTGATTTTCTTGTTAAGATCTACCTTAAGCTTGCCCATGAGGGTGTTGCCGAATCGCGCCACTAGACGAGACAATGGTTGTAACGAGTTCCAGTCTGGAGTAGCGACTTGGACACGGGTGGTATAGATGCTGAAAATGGCTTCTGATCTAACACCTTTAAGAGCTTGCCAACATAGCGATTGGTGTACGTGTACGCGAATTCGGAAACAACTAGCAGTAAGGGTAATCTCACGCCGTCTTAACGATGCCGAGGTTTTCCGCACCGCTTGGCGAATAATTTTTGCCTTCTTTGCCCAAGGGGGGCAAAAAACTAGACTACTAAGAAGAGACTACCCTGTCAGAATGCGGATCTCTGTATTGAATGTTATGACGGGATGCCGAGAACTGAAACTTTAAAGCGAAACATAACATTTAAAAGGTTCAGTACATGAATATCACCGACATCCATCATAAGATTTAACAGGGATGCGCACCCATGTGTTAGATGCTATCAAACTCTAACAGCGTAGTAAGAAATAAGCTACGAAAATAGAGAATAAGAGGAATACTTACAAAAGAAATAATAGCGGCTAACAATAAAATTTTCACTAACAAATCATCGAACTGTTCTAGGATGAGCGTGAGAAGAGATTTGCCTTCCTCTGCAGGTAACTCTGGAAGAAAAGATTAAAATTAGTTTCAGGGCGCATACACCGACTAACCTAAGATCATACTTGGCTTGGACTGTTATTTAACTTAGGACGGCGTAATCGTAAGTCACTCCAATTTCTTAAGAACCACTTTAGCATCATTAATCGAACCGTATCCGTCTTCATTCCAAAATTAAAGAAGCATGCCTCTACTGTACAGATTTAGTGTGAAAACTAGGGGAGTAATTTCAAGAAAACCTAGGGGGAACAACGAAGTCGTCCCAGTCATTAACTGAGAGACCTCCGTAAGACCTACTGTACGCAAATGCCTGTCATAATTTTCTCAGATCACTTTGTTTCTTGCCGACTATATGATTTTTCATTGGTAGTTCTGGTCTCCCTCCAAAATCGGGGGGGGGGGGGGGACAAATGCAACCCCAAATGATGCATCTGGTCTTTTATGTGTTAAAGTTGAATCCAACAATAAGGCTGTTGGTGGTCGAACATCGACGCTTGGCAAACTGGTTTTCCCAACAGTGGCCTAGTCAGACTGGCTGCAAGCGCGGTCAAACGGCAGATGTCTGACATCGCACGGCGGTCTTTCCGTGGATAAAGCTTACGCCGCGGCTTCGAGACATCGCGAATTCGGTCCGTTTTTCTGTGTTGACAGTTCACTAGTTTTGTTTGAATGTTCCGAGTTAGCCCTTCATTTATTCCAACCCTAAAGTCTGTCAGCATGAAAGGGACCATTGTCTGTTGAAATTTGCAGTCGGTCCTGTCTTCCATCCTCCTTTTTTCTTCACATCTCTTCCAAAGCTAACAAACCAAATTGCAGAAAAACACCCACAGCGTCTACTTATTTTCGAAAGAGAAACGAGGGGTTCGTTGGTCGAAACGGCAAAGTCTACTGAAATCAAATAGCACAGAATAGAATAGTTTTGTACTAATACCCAAACTGGGAAATTATAGTTACAGAAAAGGGATTTGGTATGGTGGTATGGAAGAAAAATGATTTATTGTAACTGAAAGACACCATATTTTCCCATGCTCCATCCTTTTTTCCTTTCGTGTTTTCGATGGGTAATAAAATATTTCATTCACTTATAATAAGTTGCGTTTTTGCAGATACCATAGTATCTGATACCACGTCTAAAGTCATTTCTGCAGTTATCGTGGTATCTGATACCACGGTCAAAAAGGCGTTTTTGCAGTTATCGTGGTTTCTGGCCATTTACCGTGGTATCTGATATTCAGCTAAATACCACGGTCATACTGTGGTAACTGATCGTGGTATCTGAAAAAGTCATCTCACTTTCATCAATTTTTGTCAAATTGGTGGGAGAGAAGTTTGGCACTTTGTGATGTGACCGGATATCAGTTTTTCTTTTGGGAATTTTGGGGATTGTGCTGCTGTTGCCAGTAAACCAGGCTGGTTTTACTGAAAGATCTCAATTAGTGTTTGGCTATCAAATACACGGGGAGTAGGAACTCTGTCAACCTGCGCGGAATTAGATAGTAGAGTAAGAGCACCTCCGAAAATATTGTCTCCAAAAGTAACCAAATCGGTTAGGTCAAACTAGCTACATGACCAAAGGTTAGGTCGGACTAACCATTATAATAAACACTATCTAACTTTGGAAACGCTAAGGGCAATACCAGAAACCAGTTAGAACAGTGTCAACCGGTTTGTCCTTGCCCGTCTGTTTAATGCGGTAGTTACATAGCTTCGAATGCAGACTGCAATACCATTAACATATACCAAAAGAGAGTAGAAAGCCCCTTCAATATTTGTTGGCGCTGTCTGTTGGGTTTAAATCAACAATGCCAAAGCGCAAAAAGTTTGAAAAAGCAGTTCGTGCTGTCTCTATGGGACTGACACTGATGGACAGTCAGTCCAAACGACTTGAGTGAAAGAGGAACAAGGATATACGGAGCCTCGATGGACTTCTAAACTATTTTTAGCCGGAGTACATTCGTTTATTTTAACACTTGTTACGTTTCTAGCATTTCTCGAGATATTTTCCAAAATCATAACGGCTTCTGAGGAAAGCTCAGTCCGCAAAAAAAAAAATACGTTTAGTAGGTCAGACTACCGCCTGGGTTTTGGGTCCGGGCGACTTTTTGGTTTCTTCCAGTGAATACGGTAAGTTATTCTTATTGTTATTTTATCATTTCATACGTTGCTTTCTTTCCAGCATCGTACAACTTCTCGGAACAAAAAGGACTCTGCAGCCCCTAGGAATTCTCAGCTGCCAGGAGCTACTGAATGACGTCAAAGCGGCCATTTTCTCTGCTGATACTACGTCAATGCTACCAAAAAGATAACTGTTCCAGCCGCAATTGAATCATCAAGTTAAAATTCTACTGCAATTTCCTTTTTTTGCGTCTCTATAATAACAAACAAAATTTCAACGACACGGAGTTCGAAGCTGGCGCCTTGCGGAACGATGATTCTTTCGAGGATAAAACGATCAGTTTTACGTCATGCGTTAGGAGTAGCCTTGTGCTCAAGGCAGCTACTAAAACCCGTATGCAACGGAGCGAGCTGAAAGGAAGCTCCTTTCCATTTTATTCAAATTTGCTTCGATTAGCTTAAAGCAGCCATGCCAGTATCATGTCAATTCAATTTATCTTTTTTGTCAGGTTCAGTTGTATCTTTTCAAGACATTAAATTAGACAGTCTGTTTCGTACCCGGAATGGCACCAGTCTAGAGTTTGGAAACAAAAGATTTGGTCCTGATCAATGCAAATGGCGTCACACGGCCCAGAGTTTTTTTCTGAAAGTAATATGTTTCAATTTAACATTAAATTGTATGCTGTCTAAAAACGAAAACGATTCAGACCGTTCAAGTAGCCAAATTTAAATTACACGCCGTCACGAACTTCCCCAACGATATTTTTGGCCAGGTAAACAGAATCGGACATGTTCTGGTCAGCTACTTATTGTTTAAGATTTGCGGTGCTTGAAACTTGTCCACAATTTTGGAAATCCAGCCAAAGAACCACACTAAAGTCATCAGACGGACCTTAGGCCCTCTGCGTGTTTACAGGGAAATGCTTTTTGTGTGTTCACCAGCGGCTCTAATACGAAAATAAGCTAATGGCAAAGTATATCCCAACACAAAGTGTTACAAGGCTGTAAGGATGATGTGGTGAATTAATTATTTTAAATAATGTGATAGGATTATTTCCGCGGGACTTTAAAACAGGCAATCAAAGCAAAACTATGCAATGTTTTCTAATACTTATTATCAACTCGACATCAGCTTCCCAAAACACTTTCTTTCAAAAGGGAGGTCCATTTTTCCGGTATGGGGAATCGACCCCAGGCTTGCTGGATGAGAAAAAAATGCCAACCAAAATCTAGTGGCTATACCCAGATATATTGTATTAATATGTATTCACCGTACTTCTGTTTTTGACGGAAACAAACCATACGAATAAAGACAATACTTATGTTAACACAATACTTATGCTAGTCTTTAGGCCATCTGACGTGCTTAAAAATCCATCTCCCAAACCATGTACAAGTGATCGCATTATACAACGCGAAACATTGAGGAAAACATAAAATGCGACAGTTTTCTGCAATTTTTGTTCTAGATTGGTCTAAAGGTAGTCATTTACTTTCCTTCCTTTTCTTACCACGCTGCACTATTTTTGTTGTGCGAAACAAAAATCCTTTGTTTATTTTAATTAAGGAATCTGAACAGTCTCAAGAGGGGTTAATGATAAACTAGCCCTTGCGCACTTCTCGCACAGACCTCAAAAATAAACGCACATCCGGCACCTGCCCTGGGGGCGATAACGCCGGCGATAAACGCTATGAGAAACCGACGATAAGGAATTGACGCAAGCATCCGCGTGCCACGAGTCCTGGAAATAAGTGGAGCTGGCCCATTCCCAAAAGCTCGGTATATCCAATGCCAGGTTCTCTGAGCCTAAAATATCCACCTGGCTGAGATAGAACGGGACGACAGGTTCGGGAAACTGTCTCCAATACCAGGACAAAACGGGACATGGGACATGGAACCTAAGGATATTGGATGCTACGTAACATAAGATAGTTCAAGGCACTATAAGCGTTTCAGACCCGACCGATTAGGTTCCACTTTCAAGGCGCTGAAAAGATAATAGTAGTCGTATTTAGGGACCATAGAATCTTGATCACTGCTCTCGGCTGAAGGACGCGTCATTTCAGGGCACTCTATACGTTTCACACCCTGCCGATTAGGTTCCAATCCTAAGACCTTTGAAAAGAAAAGACAATAGTTGTAACAGCGGACAATGAAACCTGTATCTTTCCTACCGATTTTGAGGACGCGTTATCTTCAGAGAGTTTGTAGCTGACCGACTATTAGGTTCCATTTCTAAGACATTCAAATACAAAGTAAGTAGTTGTAGCAAGGGAACATGAAATTCTGATCGCTTCCCGCGATTTCAAGGGCAGGTCATTGCAACGATTCGTCCAACTCAACTGAAGTACAGTCCGTTTCTGTCCTGGTAGATGGCTCTTCGACAGTACAGCAGGATTGAGCGCACTGTATCTATGAGTAAGACAGAAGCAAACAACGCAGAGTAGATCTTAGGCCAATTTTAAAGGGAAAATCAAGAGTATTATTATATTATATCTAGTGTATTTTAGAAAAAAACTTTTAACTTCACTAAGTACAGCTTATTGTCCCCAATTTCTTTGAGATATGTCGAGACGAAAGCCTTGATGATGACTTATATTATTAATATTAACATTACATCGAAACAGATGGCATGAGCTAAGCATGTTCAATGCCTTACCACTAGGACAAATCAGGGTCTATTCCCTCAAAAGACTCTCAAAGGGAAACAAAGCAATAGTAGACAGTAACCTAGTCCAACTGACTAATAACCACGAACTAATCAGTTCTACTGTCTTGAAAGATTGATGCTAGTAATTATGTTATTCCATTTAGTTCCTTTGGTCCCTTCGTCTATTCTGAATCCACACTCTTTATTTTCGTAGAATTTCATTCCTAGTTTCTTTTACAATCAGAATCAGTGTCCTTTACCTCTATACAGTGGCCTCTGACCGTCTGACATGCCAAGAGTTTAGGACCGACACTCAATTATGATTTCTTGTGTCTCAAGCTAAAAGCTTGCTCACAAATTTCATGGAAACAAGAAGAAAATGCTTGCGTTCCTTTGGTAGTCTAGTTTGGAGTATTTAGAAAGTGCAGGATTTTCTTTTCTTTCAGTTCATAAATAGAATTTAGCCTCATTCAAACTCAACTGTGTTGTTGAATGCGGTTTACTTGCAAGCGAGCTGTTGTGAAAACTAACTTCGTTTTTCGATACTTATTCATCTTTTCTTCGGTCAATATTGGCTGATGGCTTCTGAGCAACTTGAGAGGCCTTCCAAAGAGGGAACAACTAATCTTTTAAACCGTCACACCGGAATCATCTGTGCATATAAGAAGCGAGTCGGCTGCGTTATCACGCCTACGTAACTTAAAGTTTAACTGAAAAGCCAACTTATTTTTGTGTCATTTAGTTGAATACACTGAATTATTTGGATTCTGCAAAGGGATTTTTTTGTTTTCCACTATCTGCTCTAGTTATGACGTTCAGAATATCTGAGGCTGTCCCCACAGCGAAAATTCTACTATGATGCGGGAAATTTTTATTTAAACACAAACAAGGCTTTTCAGTGGGCATTGGCGATATTGGTGAAGATTGCTTAGTGCCTGAACAAAAAAAAAGTCATAAATCTCTCTTGTAAGGCATACAACAATTACAGGTACCACAAATCATACGGAAATTCCACTATTTGAAAGTCGATTATTCCTGAATAGCGGAACAACCAAGTAACGCATTTTCAGCGGGTCTTCAAGCCAGTTTAAGTGAATAAGTGATGGGTAACTAGATTGTCCTATCCCAGTCCTTTTCGGTTAAACTTTAAAGATAACAATGCGTAGAGGATTACATAAACTGATCATGTCGGCTAGTAGGATGGCAAAGCATCGCTTAGAATAATAAAGATGATCAAAGGTGCCAAAACAAAGAAACCGACGCCTGAACCCTACAACTATTACCTCTTTTATGAATTCCGAATACTTTGACATAAGAAAGAAAACATGGATTGGGTATAGTAGGCTATTTTTCCCCCTGTGTACCTCGTCTTCATAGTTCAGCTTTTTATTTGCAAATAATAAAACCAAAATCATTTGGTGCGATTTGTTAATATTTTGTTTATGTTTTGGGATATTTCAGATGGCTATGAAAGTAGTGCAATAGGCAGGATGCGATCCCCTGGCAGGTAAAAGGTGCAGACGAAACTGAGCAACAAAGAGCAGATGATTAAAAATATAACAGTTTGTGGCTTCAATTTGTTCGTTATTTTACTTAAACTACTCTTTGCGCACAGTACTGTCAGGTTTTCATCGTATTCTTTTGTGCGTTCAAACTTCGGCGACATTCAAAGTAACATACTCTATTGCAGATAATGAGTCGCTATTTGTAATCACCGGCGTTTTCCGATGTTCCTTCATGTGAAAAGAGGATGCCAGGTTTCGGTAAATACTCTTGATGACTAACTCTTCATGCCGATGAAGAACCTTCGTCTGCCTAGCAAAGAGCTAGAAACGTCACCACAACAAACGCTGTTGACTGGTTTAAATAGTATTTTAATCAGTTTTGAGGATTTGTTTGGGAGGCGTTTCTCGTTCTTTCCGAGGTTCACTGGCGTTTTTCGGACTTGGTCATATGAGTATAGGAGGTTGGGACACATCATAGTAGAGAGCACCCACAAGAGGCTTTCCATCCAACAGCTAGGCTATCTGAAGCTAGTCTCACTTGGAGCCAACAACAGTTGAAGGTTACAAATGCCAAAGGTTATGTTTACCGTGAAATTCTGAAATTCTAAGCTACTGGAAAAGAAAGAACTGACTGATGTTCTTCTGCATGTCCTACTGGCAGAGAGAAGTGACTCACCATTAGGTCCATATTTCTCTTGGTTTTTTCGAACTTGTTCTAGTGCTAGACCCCTTTCTGGTTCAACCCCGAAGTAGTCTATGACCTCCTCCCATGATTTACTATGAGCGTCCTCCATGGTGGACGTCCACTTGACAAGGGACTATCAGTTAATAGTCCACGCCTGAAAGAGATCATTCTACTTAGAGACATGTTAATGGCAAACAAAATTAAAGAAATAACTGTCTGACCAATCCCTGGTCCACACAGCCTGGCTGCAATTTTCATTAAAAATATGCATCTTACGCTGCATGAATCCATATGGCAACATTATGACTTTGCATCACAGAAATATAACTTCTCTATGAGAGGTGCACTGCATTTGAAGCTGCTGGAAAGTGTAAGACAACTGATGCAGACTGTCTGAACCAGGGGTAGAAACAGACACATTTCAATGGCATTAGTCACATTTCCGAACTTCCAACTTGAAAACAAAATAGTCTGACTATCAAGTTAAACTACAAGAACTGAAACCAGATAATATTCCAGCTTGAGGTTGACACTATTCTCTGTAACATTTCTCTTTGCCAATCCATGATTCATGTTTAACAAAAACAGCAGTTTTGGCCTGGTCTTCATGGCAGTCACGCAACATAAGCCATGTTCATGAAACCTTCAGCACTAAGTTAGCCAAAAAGTGAGCAATCAACATTGGGCTAACTGAGGGTGCGCAAAACTGAAAACAAAAGATAGCTGAAGTAGGTACTATATCGCTGGACACGCCTGACTCTCACTATGCTGAACATTTAATTCTTAGGGTTCTGTAAGACCACAATTAAACTGATTTGCAAGCTATATAAACAAGCGTACGCCTGAATATTGGCCAACCATCGCTTTCAGGTAGCCAAGCAGACATCATAGTGATAATAATGGTACAGCTTATTAATGCCAAAATTTCTGCCAAGACCCAAGGAGTCAAATTGTCGCTTGCTGTCTGCCAATAAAAATGTCTAAAACGGTTTACTCCCTCTCTTCCTAGCAAGCCTGGGTAATAGCACTAACAAATAGTACATAGGCTACCTTGCACATCTTATACATCCAGCTATTTAAAATTCATCAGCTCAATTTATTATTTCGCAACTGCAAGTTCAGATCAGAAACTGGGGTATAACAGTAATACACGAGCACAATCTTAAATTTGTTTATTTTTGTTTGCATACAGTCTTAACAATGAATTCCATTTTTCCTGAATGAGTGTGCAAACTCAAAGTTAGAGGCTGTGGTATGGTGCATCTGAACAACAAGGACAGGGAAGCCTTTGCAGTCAAACTGTACCATAACGCCTAAACAGAACTGAAGAGAGCAGGTAATGGGGGCTCTGAAACAGAGTATGCCTTGCTTAAAGTTAACAAATTCCCATTAGCAACAAAGTGATGCTACAGATGCCAGCATAGTTAAGTACTGTTATAGTATAGTAATCACGAAGACCATCCATGCAATTCCACTTCAGTGAAGTGTAAGTGTGCTAAATGTTTTGTTAAGCGTGCTAACCCATCCAGCATACAGTCTTCTGTGCCCCCAGCAACTGGAAATCAACTCTTCAAGTTTTGTTAATGCAAATTTACATTGAAAAGTGACATGAAAATGGAATTATTCTTGATTTTTGATCAACTTATTCAGTATATCAAAACTTGTGACCCTGTGAATTTTGATTACATTACTTGCAATAAATGAAATGTTTTTTCTTTATATTTTTTGTACTACCCCCTTTCGCTTTGCCTTGAGATAGGTCATATGTAAATCCCTCTTAAAAAGCAGACCATTTTTAATAAAACAGATGTACCATATCATGTGTAAACTCTATGTGCTATTACCTGTGACTACTGTATCACACAAGGTAAAGAACAGATCAAGAAGGACAGTGAGTACCACTTTTTTTTTTAAAGATTTAGCCTTAGCTACCTTCAAAAGAAGTCTGATTATCCAATACAGTAGAGATATGTTTATGTGAACGTTTGTTGCAAAGTGGACTTTGCCATTTTCATGCACTTGCTTTGTTTAAAGCTAACTACCAGTTAGCCAAACTCAGAGTATGTAATTAAGAAGGGCATCTGAAAACACCTGTATAGACTATAGGTATTTCGGATCTTCATTCTACCATTTCGCCCAAATCTGCACTGTCCGCATTAAAGTAACTTGTTCACATAACCATACCTCTACTGTATTTGGAGAGACAGTAGTACATTACAATAATGAAGCAAAATTGGCTGGTTCTTGCTGAAACTACTGAAAGCTTACAAGCCACCAACATATAAGATAAAACACTTGGTAGGGTAGCCACTAAAAAAAAAAAAAATCAAACCTGAGCTTTTGAAGATCAGAATGTGATTCTCCTATCTTTTAGCTTTGATTTGAGGCCAAAATCAGCTCTCTATCTTGTCTCTAAGCATCTTAAATCTTCTTTAGAAAACAGTATTTTACATAAGAAAATGCCTATGTTCATCCATTGACTTTAGGGTTTGTCCATCTAGTGACCAGCTTGGAACTATGTGCTTCAATGAAATTCTATGAAACTGGGTGATTTTGAGCTGGTTTTGAGTGCATGGGGAGCCCCAGTAAGTGAGTTAGATGAGAAAATATGAATATGATCATCAAGGTTATAGTCCAATAGACCTATTGCTGCTATAGGCTGCTGACTTTTCCTCCTTAGTATCAACAAATTTTTGTAGGCAAGTTCAGCTACTTTTTTTTACATCTAAATTTACACTGAATATTAAGAAATAATATTAAATAGCTAGGCCATCTTACAGTTAGCCTCATAAAATAGACAATTTTGTCCTGAATTCAATGGTATTTTTAAAATATTTTTTGGAGATGTTTTAGATAGGTAAAACTGATAAGGAAAATTCACAGCAATTCATGCATTCATTACAACAAAATCGCCAATTTTTGACTTGGCGACACTTGGCGGACTGGCAGACAGACATGTTGTTAACTCTACAACTTGACATGGCAATCCAGCCTAGCTGTAAGTCACTTGGAATTATGAGCACAACAAAAAGAAAGGAATGCCTGAGTCTGACTATCTTTTGACTTTACACAGTTCCCGCTTTTTGCCCTTTTTTGAATTTTCTGATGCGATCAGAAAGACAACCACAACTGAAGAACTGTCTAACTGAATTACAAGTTAAAAACACAAATGTCACTGTCAAACCCTCTAACTAAAACAAAGAGAGGATCTAATACTAATACTCACTTTTGGCTTATAGCCCAACCTTTGGTTTCGACCAAGTGACACAGAATCAAACCAATAATCCTGTATTGCAAAAAAAATGTTAAAGAAAGCTTACTTCAAAACCCAAGAAGAAGATAGGCTAGATGAATGATTTGTTTTGTTTCGGTTTTTCTACTACGTGTCTTTTCGTCTTTTCTTTTTTAGATCAATGTGCGGAACTGTGATTGGTCGGCGCGACAGTATAGAGGGTACAAAACTTCTAACGTGCCGGTTTTGGAATGAAACCCGAAATAGCCCCTTCGTACCGGTTTTGAAGAAAGTCTAGATGAGCAAATTTGATTTCAGGAAGAACTGATAATTTTCTATGTGTAAACTTATCTGATGCTCGACCTATAACCCCTAAAGATTTTCTTCCTGTCTGAATATTCTAAATATTTTGAAATTTAGAGCAAACGAACCCACATACATCTCAGCAGCTAGCACTATGGGTGCTTCAGGTGGCTCTCCCATTTTTTGCATTTCCTTAAAAAAAAAATTAAGTGCCATTTCCAGCAATTGAGATTGCACGAACAAAAAAGAGAAAAAGTAAGGCGGCTTAGCAACATTTAGACAGAGGCTTTTACCAAACCAGGCCAGGAAAGAATTATAGTTCAAAACTCCTTCACTGTTCTGACCGTAGCCCTCTTCCAAAGGCAAGACGGTAATCCTGAAAACTACTAGAACATAGGTCCGTCACACTATACTTTGTGGATTCCAGTGCTGATCCAAATGTTGCGCCAACACCCAGGAAGCTCGACTGTACTAAGTATACACTTCAATCCTCCACAAACTGACCAGTTCATAAGCACTGTATACTGTCTGGTTCAATATCCATCACACTTAGCACTTGAACACCACCTTCACCTGCTGACTGAGAGGAATCGAAATTACAGAATAGAAGCCCCCCTTACCAAGTAGTATCCTACGACCTTGATTCGTCGAAATCCCAGCAGGCACTGCCGACAATCAACGGCCTTATCCTTCTGGTGAACTCCGGACGAATAAGCTTTTTCAGAGCCAAGAGCCAACCTTATAAGTATACCATTGGTTCTCTTACTAATTCTAAATACGTGTGGGGTAAGGCGCCTGCGCGCACACCTGTGCGAGGCTCCGGAGGGCCCTTGACAGGTGCATGGAATGGAAAGAGTGAAAGAAAGGCCGGTCGTGGATAAATTATTACCGCGCGGTCATATGCTGCCATTGTTGCTAAGCTCCATCACAAATAAAATACATAGTTCCGCTATGCCCTTGATCAAACGTGAAGGTCCTGCCCAGTCAGCAAAACCAAGTCTTCGTTGGCGAAATAGTGTAGGCTAATCGCTTTTTTACGTACTTCGGCAGGACGTCACAACACAATTTGCTCTGGTCCTTATGAAGATCAACTATTCTCAGTAGGCATATAATTAACAACACAGTCAAAAATAAATTAGTCGTCACGAAGCGGCGACAAATCGTAAACTTTTCTTGAAAACAGTCGCTTCTTAGTCGATTTTTCTTGAAAACAGTAGATTTTTCTGAAAAACCGTCGGTAAAAATTACCAGCCAGTCTTGGCCCCCAAATATTTCGGCTAGCAACGCCACTTCTTCCTCCACCTAAATTGGTGAGGTGAGCGGTGATTTCTGGTCCAGACTGGTGAGTAAGCTATACTCACCGGTCGTAGATAAATTATTACCGCGCGGTTATACGCTGCCGTTGTTACTAAGCGCCATCACAAATAAAAACTATAGGGAATACCTATAGCCTATACAGATTTAGTTAGAGCATAACGACTTCCTTATAATAAGGCGCACGCAGCTATTAGTAGAATTTAAACTTGAGCATGCGTCTAGTCGATCCGACGGCGAGTCTGTCAGGATGCCCGAAGCACTGCAACTAGGGTTTCCTTAGTTCATTTTGTATTTTTGATACTAGTATTAAAATCAGCCTGAATCTAAGATAAGAAAAAATACACCTGAATGAAGAGTACCAAGTATCATCCCTATCTGTATGACTTCCGTTAACATTGCCTGCAGAAAACCCAATCCAAATACGAAATAGTTTCCAAGCTATGATTTTTGCTCCATTTTGCATCTGTCCTTATTTCAGTACCGAACAATTTTAGAAATGAACAAATGTCTCCAATCAACCCTTCTTCTGGAATATTTTTTAACCAGTTAAGCCCAAACGTATATCTTTAAGAAATTCCAATACGATCCGGCCAGCGCTGTACAAGATTTGAATGAATTGCGCTTTTTGTCTTGGAGTCCGCATGTGCAAACCTCCAGAAACGAACATCCCTATTTTAAAACGTCACGCTCAGGAGAAGAATGCTCTCCGTGGCCATGTCTGTAAATGCATTCTCCATGTGTGTTCAAGTATGGTTTCATTGTTCAGGTGTCCTTTAAGGCAGAACTGAAACCCGAATCTTTTCGATTATTCCCTTCTGTATGGCCAGCGCTATCACCAGGGATTTTTTCGATTTCCTTTTTACAGTTCTTCTTGTGTCTTGTCCTCGAGCTACATCCAATCTCCACATGGATTTTTCTTCACACTTAAGCCCCGCCCCTCCGGTTGTTTGTGATTGGTCCAGTCCAAGACGCGAACCGCAGATCAATCACAGAGAAATCTTGCTAGTTGACAATGTTAGCCAACATTTCGGGCATTACGCAGTGCTTCCACTCCAAAATTTTGAAAATCCGTAGACGGAGTTCAAAAATCAGGAGAAATAAGGAGATTCGAGAAACCAGAAAAACAGGAGATTTATAAGGAGATGTTCTAGAAATCAGAAGTTTCTAAGGAGATTTGTATGTATAATTTACTTGTCAAAAGGGGAATATTTAAAGTATAGCTGTAGAGGGATTGGCCAAAGGAAGGGAACCCTATGGAGTAGGTAAGGGCTCCTCGAAAAAAAAAAAATATTTTAAAATAAGGTTTAAAGTACAAGTTACCGGAAATGCCTCATGAAAATTAAAATGATTGCTCAGAAATCGACTTAAAAGAAAATATGTATAGGGACCGACAAAAATAATATTAAGAAAAAACTAAATAAAAATGTACTTTGTAAATGATTTCATTATAATTTATAGCGTTGTTTCAAAGTAAATATTGCAGCCTGAAATATTGGATTTTGAAACATATTTGTAAGCTACTTTCCGCGGTTTTGTGTCTGATGGAACTACTTTTCATGTAGTGTTTTGGTTGGTATTGGAATTCTTGTGAGTGGCTGTGACGATTTGCGAAAGAGTAGGTCACGTTAAAGAATTTAAGGAAATGGGAATATTAACCCATTCCGTACCCCAAAAAGTAAAAATTAAGAAAAGTTCTATGCCAGCTAAAAAAAAAAAGAAAAGGAAGAACCTGACTGCTCGTAAATCTACGCACTCTGCAGCGGTAATATTTACTTGACCATTTTTAAAAATGCTCACAAATGTTTGTGAGCCTCTAAACCTAATTTCTTGAAGCCCTTTTCCGAAGACACGTTTGCCTACCCTACATAAACTTCCGCCAAAGAGTTTAAGGTTGCTCATTTGTAAAGTATAGGAATGCTTGGCAATAATTGTGTGTGTATAACAGAAACGCGTGAATCCGGTGATGAGTTCCAGACTTCCAGCCTCCAGGCCAGGCTCATCAACATAATAATCAAGAAATATAGCCTTTCGAAGAAAATACGGAGAAAATTACGTAGAATAGCGAAAAATCAGTAGAAAATCAGTAGATCAGGAGACTCAAAAATAAATAAGGAGGAACCCTCAAAAATCAGTAGATCTCCTTATAAATAAGGAGAAGTGGAAGCACTGGCATTACGTCGTGTGCTATCACGGAAAATACACATTGCCACGAATTGATCTTCTTTTCTTCTGGTTATTTTTTAACTGAAATTTAGCATTTAACAGCTATGTGCGCGGTGTGCAACTATTGGAAAATTATACCAGTAGGTCCTTCAGTAAACCCAGAAATAAGTCCAAAGGATAGGGAAACAGCCATTTTAGAAAAAAACCTTCAACCTTGTCGGTTGAACGATCGACCATAGATCTGGCTACGTTCTTTTACTATCCTAACGCCTGGCACAGATCAAAGAACGCCAGACAATTGTGAATCTTCGGGACTATTTAAGAGTTCAGTCGATTTGAAACGAACAATTATTATTCTGGCGCGATTCCGGCTGGAATGACGTCACATAACGCCGCCGACAGGTGTTTGACGTCACTCAAATTGGCGACCTACAAGAATGAAAGCTGGACACTAAAATAATGAGCTTTCAGCTGGGTGAAGAACGTGTTAACTTTTTTGAAAACACCTACCGTTTCATAGCCAGACTATTTTCGTGTTATGCTTTGCTTGTTCCAACTTCCAAACGGTATTTACTAAAGGCAACCACCGTCGTTCCAATTTCTCCACACACACTGGAACTTCAATGGTGGCCTTGACGTACGCGCACACACTTAGCGATACGAATTTTCCTTCTTCGCTCCGGAATTTCGGCGCATCACATGCGGATTCGGTCCGAAAGTGTTTCCCGGCCGGACTTCATGCACGTTCATTATCAAGTTGAACAAACCTCAATGTTTCCGGATGAAAGTGATCGTCAAGGTAGGTAAAGGTATCAACATCAGCCTCGGGCCTAAATGGCGGTGCTAATCTCCGATTCTCTACCCTCAGCCAGGAAGTGCAATGGGCGGTTGGAAGCTAACATTCCTGGGGCTTTTTCCTCGGGCACATTCCCCAGATTTCTCCAGGTACCCATTTGAAGCTGGGTGGACTTTGGCGTCTCTTATGCCCGTGCCCCACTATAGTCACACCTGGTAATAACGCCGGTAATAAGACCGTCTTACGGTCGAAACTGGGAAGAAAAGACGCTGAAAACGTAAAATAGACGAGATGGAAAAATCCATCTCCGCCATTTTGAAACGTAACGTAAACGTCTTTGGACCAATCACAGACCACAGTCACTGACTTTAGCTAGTTTTGTTTGCAAATGAGTGATGATGCTGGTAATATATCTTGAATTTATTCGTGCAAGGTGTGACCAGGATGAAAAGTGAGAGTGGGTAATAACCAAATTAGCGAACCAAATTGCGTACAGATGTGACAGAATGTGGCCCGGGCATTACAGGGCTACGCCACAAGCCCCCGCCCAAACCAAACGAGTGTTTGTCGCGGGAGCACGATTGTGCGCACTGAGTCGAGCCAAAAGTTGATACTTGCGGAAACCGTTAGTCTATTTTATTTGTCGTAATTTTTATTGTCCAAAATGAAAATGAAATCCAGAAAAAAATAAAATAAATAGAACTTCAGGGTTACGTCCTTACCATTCTGTGCAATAAGCATGCAATTTCCGCCAAATCCGGGCTACAAAATCGAAAACCACCTCGACAGTTGTTTGTCAAATTCGAGCCACAAAAACCTTGTCGGTCGCGGAAACACACTTGTGGGCCACACAAACTACCGCGGAAAAAAATACCTCTAAAGCCGTCACTGGGTGTCTTCGAACCTCCTACCACAGGCGTTTATCCGCGATCCCCCCAAGAAGCTGTGGCTAAAGTCCGGTCTCCACCTCCCGGAACTTCCGGAATCTGGGCTTCCAGATTATTCTTTGACTTCTTCTGTAAACTGCATCTGGAACATGAACCGGTCCGAAAGTACATCAAAATAATCCGGAAAAAAGGGGCTTTTGAACTTCAAGATTTCCGGAATTTTGAAGTATCGCAGAAGAAATTCAAAAAAAAAAACTCGGAAAATCTGGGAACCCAGATTCCGGAAGGTGAAGACCCGACTTAAAAAAGAGTGTTTCCGAGCGTGTTCCACCCTTCTAACAATAGTAATTAGTTACTATTTTGTTGCCATATTGTCATTTTTCGAAGAAGGTTGGGTTATATTGATAACCCTTACAATTTTTGGGAGGTTTAAGCGTTTCTTGTGATTTTTGGCCAGCAAAATTTCTGGTGTATTTTGGTGCGTCGGTCACATAAGCGTTGTTCAAATAGATGTAATACGCTTAAGAGCGCTATACGCGATGTTTACGTCTTAATACACATGCCCGTTCAAATAGGCAACCCGCGAGGTTCTCATTAATGCGCCGTTCGGTATATACAATGGTTGATACAATGTTTCGAGCTCTAAAAATATCAGAAAAGGTTCTTAGTACTACTTGAAGTACAGGAGTCCGATTTGACGCCCATTATATTGCAAAAAAGCTATTAAATTAACGGATGGACAGCACTGGACCTCGAACTAGCAATAAGCAGTCGTAACAGATCAAAAACGTGTTCTTTCGAAGAAAAGTTGTTTCTTTAGCTTCCAACAAAGTAGAACTTTCGTGCTTCCTTTGGCAACCCTGACAACGCTGCTCCTCTCCTCGGCCCGCTGGCGGAACCAACCAAGCGATCTGATTGGCCCTGCATAAGCGAGAATAGGACCGAGCTCTATTCTCCTTATTACAGCGCGCCCCGAAGAAAAGAGGAATCTGTAATAAGCCTTATACGCCGTATTACACCTTATTACACCTATTTGAACAATGCAATACACAGTCAATCAGTAGTTGGCGAGGAGCAAGGCTCATGAATAAACGACACAATAGCCGCGGGGTTGCCACTATCGATTTTATTGTACAGTAAGTGCTCGGTGCCGGCTGGCACCAGCCGTTACCGATTGCCACGTGTTAAAACATCAAAATAAGCATGTTTAGAAGCGTTTGAAGATGAATCGCTTAATTTATCGCCGGCATCGGTGCCGGCACCGCTGATTTCGGTCGGTGCCGGGAAGGGGTGTCAAGCAGGTGCCACGGAGTGGGTAACCCCTTGACAATAGCGATACTTATGCCAGGTGAAGAATCCAAAGAGAAGGAACGACAGACCTTGCTTACAGAATTGAACGCGAAAGAATTAGCAAGTGCCAAGTTTTTTTTTCACCACCACCAGGTCGCAGCATTTATAAATCTCTGGCTGGGAAGTAATAATATTTTGGATTCCGCGCCACTGACACCTGTCATCAGTTCTCAAATGGCCTGGCTTGGTGCTAAAACGAGCACCGACCTTAATCGATTCTATTTCGGTGAAGGAATGGTACACTAAACACGCCGAAAGCATGGAAGATTTATTTTATGAATTTCCTCCAAAATGCTGGAAGAAAACACAAATGTATCTGAGATCCTTCGTTCCACGTTTTGTTAAAGGACCCCTCGTACTTCTTCTGACTTCTGTATTATCCCTAGATCCAGAAACTGTTTCGTTTTGCACTTACGAATATTTAGCGATTTCCGAAAGTCTCCGCTTTCCCAAAGGCAGAGCTGGTGGACTCAGGACAACTCGTCTCGAGACGCCTTTTTCATGGACTCTGACTCGTCTCGATCTCGTCCTTTACGGAGCAGGACTCGGACTCGTCTCGAGATCCGGCCGAGTCACGAGTCCAGGTAAACGTCTCGGCCCGGCAATTTTAAAATAAAACGAAGTCTCCAGCGACCAATTAAAGAGATTGGCTTCAGAATACGACTCGGACACATAAACGTCGCATCTCCGACATCACTTCTTCCATCCATCAAGTTTGGCTTGAATCGGAGCATATCTGACAATTTCCGGTACCCCCTTCATTCCTCTCATCGTTGTCGAATCCGGTACGGATGCCAAATAACATATCTAGGCCGCACAAAATCGGTACTGTCCAACTTTTTTGTGCACTTACAAAATTTCTGGAAACCCCCTCCCAACTCCCCCAGTCGCTGCTACAAGCGGTTCGGACACATTTTACATATCTAGGTTATCATTGCACCACCCAAAAAATTTCACTGGAATCAGACCACCTGTCCACCCGTTCGTAACTTATACGTCAGTAATTTTGCGGATTCCCTTCCGTCAACTTCCCCAGAATTGGTCGGAGCGCAAATGCCATTGAACTTTCATTTCTTGTGTCTGACCAGGATTTCATTTAGCATGCACCTTGGATGGAAATCCAAGGAAGTCGAGGAATCGAGCCTCCACTCGCTATCGGTACTATAGACTGGTCGAGTACTCGTGTCTTGGGAAGCTAAAAGTACTTGACTTGGAGTCAGGAAGGAACAGGTCGAGTAATTACAACCATAGGAGCTATCTTTCCTCGACCATACAAATGAAATCGGTAAAGTTGTAAGGTCGAGTAACCAACCCCCCAGGGACTAATAGTACTAAACCGTATAATTAGTGAAGTAGGTCGAGTATTCACAGCAATGGAATCTATTAGTACTCGATCTAAAAAGGGGGATAGAGGCGTATTCTCGAAATTCCCCGAGGACTCGCTTGAGGAGTCCCCGCGTTTTTGTTTGTCCCGGGGACTCACTCCCCGTCTTCTCGCGGGTCCCCAGGGACAGGGAATGCTCCGATGATCATCAACATCATCAAAAAGGACTCGGAGGGGAATCAATTTTTGCTGGTGTTGGTGCAATGTAAAATTAATTAAAAATAATCAGGATAAGCAAAACCTACAATTAAGTGGATCCAAATAAATTTCGTCAACTGCATATTTTTTTCGAACAAAATCCATTTTAGAAGCATTCCCCGTGTTGTCGCTGTTTTCCGTACGCGCAGTCCGCGTGGAGTGACTCCTCTCGAGGACTCCTGGGGGAATCGAAGGGAACGGCGAGAATACGCCTTAGATGGGTCGAGTATTTGACGTCCCAGGAGCTAATCGTACTCGACCTAATATTACTAATAAGTCGATTTTTACGCTTTCGAGTCGAAGCCTGGCCACCTGACACGCAGTCCTTCTTTTTTTCGTCGAAAATGCTGCAATAAGACACAAATGTATCTGCAATCGTTTGTCCCACGCTAATAGTTGAATGTAAAGTTTATTGGGTCCGTCGTGTTACGCTCCATTTTTTTCTTCTTTGCTCCTTACTGTACTTAAACAGTTTTGGCAGGTAAAAAATCTATACCATATCTCTCCCATTTGAACTTTTCTTTTACCACTTAATGTCACCTACTCTTTCTGAATAAACTTAAACAAACTCTTCAAAAACTAATTTTCTACTACTTTCTACTTAGTAAAATCCAAAACCTTTTTTTTTTTTTTTTTACACTAAATAAGATCCCCATTCAACAAGTATATCTAGACCATTGAAAAAAAATCAATTCCATTACTACCTTTTCCTTCAAACTTCTACATATATTTTATAAAAATATATTCATATACACAATTTTTTATGCGTACAACTCTCCTTAATCTTTTACTCTTCTCTGTTACAAACGTAACGTTTCGGGATCCCAAAAAGAATTTGATTGAGCCTGAGCTAAGAGATATGCTATTTATCGAGTTCTAAAATCGAACGATGATTTTGAACAGCTTGCAAATCTGAGAAGTGAAACAGATATGATTTATTGTGTATTTACTGCTTTAACTAGCACGGACTGCGAATAAATAAATGAATCAATCTTAGTACATTATCAGATCATCTCAAATTTGTCAGTCATAAACTGGTCCAATATTGGCACCAATTAATATGCTCTCTCATTGCTGGGCTGATTTCCGAAGGACTTGACGATGCGGACGAAAGGATCCGAAGGACTTGGATGGACGAAAATACTTCCAGAAACAATAATTTCGAAAATAGCTCAACTGGTGACAACGATTTCAAATTTACTAGCGTCTAAAACGGTAAAATAAAGGAATCGCTAAATCGATACTACCGGTTTAGGTAGACAATCCAAGCGGAAACCAATGCAAGGAAAGATGTCCCACCGGCAGCCCTGAAAAAGACGTAGCTTAAACCATATAAGACCAAAACATATTATATATTACACTCCAGGAGAGCGTAACCCGCCCCAACATGGTCTGAAAAGGTAACCTATCCTGTCGGCACAATCTTGCCCAAATCCGACGCCAAAATTCTTCGCCTCATAATGTCACGATTTTCCGTCGGCATACACGGAAATTTGTCGGAACATTTTTGGCTGTCTAAATCCAGTCTTCCTTCTGCACCATGCCTTTCCTTTCAAAAGATGGAAGGAGAGCCTTTATTTTCAATAGAAGGGAAGGAGAGTCTTTCCTTTCAAAAGAAGGAAAGGAGAGCCTTTCCTTTCAAAAGAAGGAAAAGAGAGCCTTTCCTTTCAACAGAGAAAAGGGGAGCCTTCCTTTCAAAAGAAGGAAAGGAGAGCCTTTCCTTTCAAAAGAAGGAGAGGAGAGCCTTTCCTTTCAACAGAGAAAAGGAGAGTCTTTCCTTTCAAAAGAAGGAAAGGAGAGCCTTGCTGCATTCAAAGCCACAGTGAAAAGGTTCTTCCTCACAAAAGAGTAAGCAAGAGTCAGTCGCTTTCTTTTTTCTTCTTTTGTTTTGTTTAGTATTTGCTTTAGTAATTAGAAATGTATTGTTAGTAGTAGTATTTATTTTTCAGTAGTCGTAGGATTTATTCTTCATTAGTAAATAGATGTGAATTTTGTTTTTCGCCTGTTATTTAACAAGTCCCCCGGGACTTTCCCTGCAGGTGATGCAGACAAATGTTACGCGTTGGTTTTATATTAAACATAATCTAATCTAATCTAAACATAATCTAAGCTAATTTCCTTTCAACAGAGAAAAGGGGAGCCTTTCCTTTCAAAAGAAGGAGAGCCTTTCCTTTCAACAGAGAAAAGAAGAGCCTTTCCTTTCAAAAGATTTCCTTTCAAAAGAAGGAGAGGAGAGGCTTTTCTTTCAACAGAGAAAAGGAGAGCCTTTCCTTTCAACAGAGAAAAGGAGAGCCTTTCCTTTCAACAGAGAAAAGGAGAGCCTTTCCTTTCAACAGAGAAAAGGAGAGCCTTTCCTTTCAAAAGAAGGAAAGAAGAGCCTTTCCTTCAAAAGAAGGAAGGGAGAGCCTTTCCTTTCAAAAGAAGGAAAGGAAAGCCTTTCTTCTTCTAGTCGATCGCGCGTCAATAGCGACAGCGCGCTGATTTTTTGAGTTGTTTGACTTTGAGTTGTTGTTGTTTTGTAATTTACGTTCCTTTTCTTTTTTCTTAAGTTACTCCGCTTATTAATTTGTATAGTGGGTCACAAATAAATTATTATTATTATTATTATCGATCTGAAAATAGATTGGACATAGACCAAAACCGAAAAACATAAAAGGATTGAAGGGTTTTTGTGATTCGACCTTGTGTCTCTGTCTTTGATTCCACATTTACTTAATCTGTATCGAAGTGTTAAACTAAACCATGAACAATGAAATACCCCCCCCCACTCTAGGATGGTAATTACGCCCCTGCGGCGGCAAACCAGCAGAAATCTTTAAGCATACCACAAGATTTCCGGGTTCCCCCAATTATCCCCTACCCCCCTTTGCTAAATGCCAACCTCCATGCGTGTCAGATCAAACATCCGAGAGTTATGCACGCCAAAGATTTCTGAGACCTCCTTCTTTGAATGAAACGAACAAATTCTTGAAAATGTGCGCCACAAGCAAAATCGGCCTGATTTTTAATTGAATCGAGAGATACTGGTACACAACAGTTCGTGTTAAAACTTGAGTTAAAACTGTGTGCTGCAGGGTAAAATTCATGATTTGACAAATGTCTTTTGCCGATGACAACTATCTTTTGCCTCTTATGCCAATCTGGCAAGCTCGAAACATGCGACTGAGAATGCAATTCCTTGTGTCTCAAACGCTCGAGAGCCCAGAACTATATCCAAGCTGGACGTCAACTCAGTTTCCTAGTAACCATGAACTAGCCTTACTGACTTTTCCGGGCGTACTGCAAGCCCCCCATTTAGCTTTTCTGGGTGAGCGCCCAGTTTCGCTGAATTTTTGTGACCGGGCGCTCTTACTCAACTTTTGTGATCGGGCGCTGCAGAGCGCCCAGGTTAGCTTTTTTCTTTCTTCGAGGAGGAGGGGTACCCCCCCCCAAATAGCGACGCCCCTGAAAGTGGGTCCTCTACTGGCAATCGTAAGTCCGTCGTAACCGTGCTCGCCCCGACTCGGCGTACTATCATTGGCTGAAGTCCAGTGGAGGACCCACTTAAGCCCAGTCTAGGTCACTTACCACATTACATTCTTCGCTAATCGTGAGTGGATGAAAGGATTGTATACGGCAACAGTCCAAGGCAACTTCGACTTCCTAGCACTCTGTAGCAGGTCCTCAGCCCTACGAAATAAACAATGTAGAGAAGGGGAATAAAGGAGTAGGACGGAAATCCAGGTAATTTAAGTAATTAGGTAATTAAAGGTAAGTGTATATTCTTGGCTGTATATCCTTTCTTTTGAACTCAAATCAATAAAATTGTTTGGTCTGTCGTAACTGGTAAAGACGGCAATAGAAAATGTTACTAAGTACGATCTGCGGCGTGCCCCCACCGCCCTCCTCCGATATCCCAAGAAAGAATTAGAACGATAATATAATCGCAGTGAAATACAAGATTTTGTCTTTGTTCGATGATCATTTGCTTTAAGTAGAAAAATTGATTATGAGAATTTCATATATTTTTATACGAGCCGCCGTTCAAATGTTCAAACTGTTCAAATGCGAACTGATAAAATTGACAAAATGCGAACCGATATAACTGAGGAGAGAGCTTCAATCCTCTTCTTTTTATTTTTCACTACTCCTCTTTTTACTCTGTCAAGTGTCGTGTTCAACTAAATTTATCAGCACTTGCTCTTTTCAGTATTGTAAGCTTCCGAGTCCGAAGTAGCCTACTTTTATTTGCATTCGAATAATGTGATCGACCCCGTTTTTGCGACGATCAAAATTGAGGAAAGGCTCGAATATGGACTTCGAAGTTTGTGATGGACTAGAAATCACCTTTAATGAAAAGCCAACTTATTTTTATCATTTAACCGAACACACTGCATTATTTGGATTGTGCTGAAGGATTGTTTTATTTTCTTACTGTCTAGGGAACCGGGAGCCGTACTTTATGTCCTACGGGCTACGGAACCGGTAGTTCTCACGGAAACCAAGCATAAGAGCCTGACGTCATTGACTAACGGAAACTTGGATGTGCTGGCTCCCGTTCCGGTAGTAAATGGAAATAGCTCACGGAAACTTCATCGTACCAGCTTCTCGTCCGGTAGTCTCACGGAATTATGTACTCAGAAGCTAGGGAGCCGGTAGGTGATACCGGAAACTATATTATTGGAGCTTGTGCTCCGGTAGTGTCTACATGGGATATAGAACTCACGGAACAGTTTGGATGACGGCTAGGATGCCGGGATTTTCACTAACTTAGAGAAAATAACATGGGGAAAAACTACTACCGGAACCCATATACTGAGAGCTAAGGTACCGGTAGCAACAACTATTTGGTTGAAAATGACTATCTAACGGACACAGACGGCTATGGGCTAGGGTTCCAGTATTGCAAAAAAAAAATAATTTTACTCACGGAACCATGTTAGTGAAGACTAGGAGACCGGGAAGAATATTTTTAACTCACGGAACCTAACTCCTGTGGGCTAGGGTTCCGGTATTGCAAAAAAAAATTTTTTACTCACGGACCCATGTTAGTGAAGACTAGGAGACCGGTGGTGAATATTTTTAACTCACGGAACCCAAGTCCTGTGGGCTAGGGTTCCGGTAGAGTAAACGAAAATTACATACTCACGGACGCTTGTCAATATGGACTTCGGGTCCGGTAGCTCACGGAACCCAACTTGCATGGACTAGGATTCCGGTAGTGTGTGATTATAGTTATTAATACTTGTTACCCCAGTTCGTATTTTTTTCGCACTACCGGAACCCTAGCCCATGGGAGTTTGGTTCCGTGAGTTAAAAATATTCACTCCCGGTCTCGTAGTCTTTACTAATATGGGTCCGTGAGTATTTTTATGGCACTTGAGCTTACTCAAGTGCCATATAGCGATCGTAATGTCTGTCTGTCTGTCGGTCTGTCCGCATTTTGCTAGTTTGGGCAGTTCCACATGACCTAGGACGATAAAACTTGGCACGCGTATCAGGGACCCGACCGGATTAACTTAAAGTAATCACTTCCCCGATCCCGCCATCATTGGGGGAGTGGCGGGATGGGGAATCCGGAAATTAGCAACATTCATAACTTTGAAACGGATAATCGGGCGTGCATTAACCTTGACAGGTATCAAGAACAAGTGTCTTGGATGTTCACTGTCAAATTCGGATCGGATCCGATAATTTGGAGGGGAGCTGGAGGGGGACACCGGAAATCTCGTGAAATACTTCCACATAAGCTAGGACGAGAAAAATTGACAGGCGTATCAGGGACCCCGCCAGATTGACTTGGATATGATCATTTCCCCGATTCAGCCACTGTGATGGGAGTGGAGGGATGCGGAATCCGGAAACTAGTAACATGAATAACTTTGGAACCGGTAATCGGACATGCATGAAACTTGACAAGTGTCAAGAACAAGTGTCTCAGATGTTCAGTTTAAAATCCGGGGGGACCTAGAGGTTCGAACCTTCTCAGGAAGAAGAGGAGTTGTAGACCTGCCCTTTTCACTTCTTTTTACTTCAACAAGTGTAAAATAAAATGATATTCGACTCTGTATATAACTCTCAAGCAAAAAACTCCCGCCTACAGTTCGCCTATTCTTACAAGTGCCATATGAGCTTTCAGCTCTTGTTTTTTTTGCAATACCGGAACCCTAGCCCCTAGCCATCTGTGTCCGTGAGATGGTCATTTTCAACCAAATAGTCTTTGCTAACGGTACCTTAGCTCTCAATATTTGGGTTCCGGTAGTGAATTTTCCCCCATGTTATTTTCTCTAAGTCAGTGAAAATCCCGGCATCCTAGCTCTCATCCAAACTATTCCGTGATTTCTATATCCCATGTAGATACTACCGGAGCACAAGCTACAAGTATATAGTTTCCGGTATCACCTACCGGCTCCCTAATTTCTGAGTACGTAATTCCGTGAGACTACCGGACGAGAAGCTGGTACAATGAAGTTTTCGTGAGCTATTTCCATTTACTACCGGAACGGGAGCCAGCACATACAAGTTTCCGTTAGTCAATGACTTCAGATCCCGGAATCGTAGCTCTTACGGTTTGGTTTCCGTGAGAACTACCGGTTCCATAGCCCGTAGGACATAAAGTACGGCTCCCGGTTCCCTAGACAGTGCCTGTACTAATACCCTAGCATGACGTTCAGAATATCTACTACCGGCATCACAACGCAAAATTCTACTATGCCCAGGAAAATTTGAGTCTTAATACAAACGCGGGTTTTCAGTGGCCAGTGATCAGGTCGCGGACGGTAGACGTCTCCCGCTGACCACGAGATTTGTTCGCCATGCAGACGAAACGGCTGGCTGTTTTGTTTTCGATTATTTATCACTTGTCTGATGTTTATATCATTCTGTCTTCTTTTTTCTTTTTCCATGTACTCCGTGATTTCACTTGTTTCACTTGGTGTTTCGTGATTTCGGTCGGTATTCGATCCTTTCTTAGTCGGTGTGCCCGGTGCCAGGTCAGACGGTTAAAAGTAAAAAAAAAAAACAAAAAAAAACGAGTACAATATAACAGAACATGATAGTCTTTTCATTAATGCCCAAACCGTAGACAGGCAAATGGGGATAGGCTACTCGTCAAACCACAATTACATACAGTAAGCAAATACGAGGTGGATACAACAGGGTTACCATGTTGCAAAAATGAAAAGGTTAGGCATTCCTTACGTTCACGTTTACGTTTCTTCTGACGAAAATTAGCACTTAAAAGGATTATGAAAAAAGTTTGTCTCGAAACGTAATCCTAAATGGGTATTAACAGATATATTCTCATAATGTTTAATATAAGGATGCGCAAACATGTGCTGAATGTTATCAAACTTCTGACACTGCAGGAAAACCCAAAGGCGGTTGGGCCCGAGGTTACAAAATAAGCTTTTTATTTATTTGTATTGGTCCCCGCCGTCTTTATTTTGTAACTTTCTTCCCGGTGCAGCTTTCCTCTTTTTGGCAAGCTTGCCTCCTGGTTCAGCTTTCCTCTCTTCTCTTCCTTTTGCACCATGCCTTTCCTTTTAAAAGAAGAAAAGAAAGTCTTTATTTTCAATAGAAGGAAATGAGAGCCTTTCCTTTTAAAAGAAGGAACGGAATGCCTTTCCTTCTTTTAGTCGATCTGAAAATACATTGGACATGGACCAAAAACGAAAAATATAAAAAGATAAAGGGATTGAAAGGTTTTTGTGATTCGACCTTGTGTCTCTATGTCTTTGATCCCACATTTGTTTATTCTGTTTGTTAAATTAAACCATGAACCTTGAAACATAAATTGAGAAAAACGAAGGTTAGACGCTTCTTACGTTCTTTTCGGTGATGGATCGGTCACTCCCTGGAACCGGGCAACAGTCTCACCGATCGAAGATTGATCGGACACGATCAAACTCGACTGGGCAACGACTGGAGACAAACTTTGGACTTCCTGGACATAGCACCTATTGGACAGATACAGAACAAATTCGACCGGTCAGCGACTGAGAATGCACCGGGTATGCAATGCACACAAACAAACTGAGTGAGCTTTGCTTTGTATTTTTCCAACGTGGTCCATCGACTCATGAGTCTTCTCACACCGTATCGCGGTCATTTCGTTCAAATGAGAAACGCGACAAATTAAAGACAGTACTTACGATCGGACAGACGTGAAGGCAAGTAGTGCATGACTGGAATCTAAAAGTCGGACATCTGATGATCCAAAACGCCGAGCGTAGTCCAAGATCTGGAAAAGTAGGTTTATGTGAGAAGAGCCAAACTGGAAAGACGCGTAGTCCAAACCTTCAGAACCAGATGATGCCGACATGCATGTTGTGCCTAGCACAACGTTTTGTCTTGGTTGCAATTTGCAGAAGGCACTAACCCCTCGCGCTCTCCGTCGTGACTCATTATAGTTATGTCGAGCTCGGATTGACAAGTCAGAGCGATTCCTTCCGGTTTGTTTTGAGTCGCGGATCGGCAAGCGATCTGGCCACGATCGATCGCTGGCCCCGGGGTCGTTTGTTGTGTTCATCGCCTTGTTAATAAATTTGTAATGATTTTGCAACCACTCTTGGCCAACTATGGGACACAAACCTAACAGTGACCTTAAGCCCAAGCTAACTGCGAATCAAAGACGCTAAAGGATAAAGACCCTGAGCTTATTCTGGCGATATTACGGCCATTCTTCGCAAGGTCTTCTTCAGGCTCAAACTAGAAAATTCGCCGGTTCGATAAAAACAAAACCGAAGGTTACGATGGGACCCCAAAGGTGAATTATTACTGGGACTTTTTCATCAAGGCAATCGGATTTTCCAGATTTTCTCCGTAAACATTTTCTTTGTCCCCAGGCCAGGTTACCAAGATTGTGGTCAAATTATCTAGGGTTTATGCTTATTGTCCCCACCATGTTCCATTCCGATCCATTGCTCTAAACGAGATATCCGGTGCCTCCCTGCAGCCTTCCCCCCCTATTTGTTATCTGATCCGGTCCGGCCAGACTTCATTCACATACGATCACCCGTTCCAAAGTTATGAATGTCACTAGATTCCGGATTCCCCATCCCTCCACTTCCTCCACGATGAACGATCAGTCGGGGCTTGGGACTATTTCCAAGTCAGTCTGATCGGGTCCCTAATATGCGTGCCAAGTTTCGTCGTCTTAGCACATCTGGAAGTACCTTAACTCGCGATCACCGGAATTCCGGGAAACCCTCTCCAGTTCCCCCACTGTGACAAGATCCGGTCCTGTTTTGTCAGTGTATCTAGGGTTTACGCATGTTCTTCAAACCAAGTCCCATTCGGATCCCTCGACTCTAAGGGTTTCACGAGATTCCGGTCCCCCCCCTCCAGCTCCCCCCAGTTACCAGATCAGGCCCGGGATTGAAACTAAACATCTGAGACACTTGTTCTTGACATTTGTCAAGTTCAATGCACGTCCAGTCACCCGTTCTAAAGTTATGCATGTCACTCGATTCCGGATTCCCCGTCCCTCCACTCCCCTCACGATCATCGTATCGGGGAGGGGACTATTTTAAGCCAGTCTGATGGAGTCCGCAACATTCATACCAAGTTTCATGGTCGTAGCGTAGCACATCTGGAAGTACCCTAGCTCGTGATCACCGGAATTCCGGGAAACCCCCTCCAGCTCCCTCCACTGTGACACGATCCGGTCCTGTTTTGTTGTTTTGTCAATAATGTATCTAGGTTTTATGCTTGTTCTTCCCTCCAGGATCCATCCAGATATCTCGAATCTAAGCGTTTCACGAGATTTCCGTTGGCCCCTCCAGCTCCCCTCCAGTTATCGGATCCGGTCCGGACTGAGAAATTTGTTCTTGACAATCGTCAAGTTTCATGCACGTCATATCACCCTTTCCAAAGTTATACATGTCACTATATTCCGGATTCCCCATCCATCCACTCTCCCCACGATCATCGGATCGGGGAAGGAACTATTTTTAAGTCAATCTGCAGAGTACCTAATATGCCTGCCAAGTTTCATGGTCCTAGTACATCTAAAAGTACCATTACTCGTGATCACCCGAATTCCGGGAAACACACTCCAACACCCCCGCTCACCCCATTTATCGGATCCAGCCCGGATTTGAAACTGAACACTTGTTCTTGACACTTGTAAAGTTTCGTGCATGTCCGATTACCAGTTCCAAAGTTATGCATATGTTACTAGTTTCCGGATTCCACATCCCTTCACTCCCACCATGATGGCCGGATCGGGGAAATGGTTGTTTCAAAGTTAATCTGGTCGGGTCCCTGATATGCCTGCCAAGTTTCATCGTCCTAGCTTATGTGCAAACCCGGACAGACCGACAAGCATAACGATCGCTATATGGCACTTGAGTATCCTCAAGTGCCATACAAATCATGTTTTTTAGTGGATGAGGGCTAAACCACTGATCTGCTGAGAAAACTAAGCACGGATATGGATTATGCATTCATTTTTGCCTTCAAATCAAAGCCCTATGCGACTTCAGAATAAGTTTCTGTTTCTATCGAATTTGCGGGTTTTGCCAGATACGGACGAATTCCTGGTCCACTGAAAAAATATAGTTTAGAAATACATTCATGCATGTATTTTTACTCAAATAACGAATCTTAAACCAGCTTCAAAAAAACTTACTTCAACCCGATTTCCGGTGTTGGCCGGATTCCGAGCGAACTGTTTATCCGCCAAGGAAATGAAGTTCAAAAATTAATTCAGCATGTCTCCTCACCCCAATATCGAGTCTCTTATCGACTCCAGAGAAAAACTTTTCATTCTACCAAATTTCCGGTTTTAGCAGGATTTCTGATGAACTACTTGTCGGGCAAGAAAAGAAAGCTCAAAAATGGATTCAGCTTGTCTCTTTACCCATACACCAAACCTATGCCAGACCTCAGAAACAAGCTTTAACTTCTACCAAATTTCCGGTTTCTGTTGGATTCCGGGCGAGCTACTCCGGCAAGAAAAGAAAGTTCAGATGTGGATTCAGCATGTTCCCTTACCCATAAAACGACTCTCATTAGCTTCAAGAAAAACTTTTGTCACCCCTTAAATCGACCCCCCACTCTTGAATATAGAGTTACAAGGCCCATCTACGGACTTGACCTGTAGCCTACTTTGACCCAATGGATCCTCATACCAAGTTTCAAAAAAATATCTCAACCCCTTCAAGAGTTATCGTGCTAACAGACGGGCAGACAGACGGACGGACAAACTTTGCGAAGTCATAGGTATCCCGTCCAGATCCCGTCATTAACGTTCTGGGATCCCCAAAAGCATACCAAATGTTTAGAAGGGTATTCTTTCTAAACATTTAGAAGAAGGGGAGTAATAATTACTCCCCTCAAAAGGGGAGTCATTATTGGACTTTGATCCGGACAATCGGGTCTTAGATTTCCGGTCTTCGCCAGACGCCACACCCCGTAAGAATGTAGTTTATCCTTAATCAACCACTTGGAAATGTACACAAAATTGTAGTGGTGGTAAATATTCTTCATCCCAAGCTGACTAAGAATCATGTTTGACAGCGCAAAACGAATACGTCAGCTGAATTTTATTTCAGCTATATTTCGGCCCTTTTTGGCAAGGGCCCTCTTCAGGCCCAAAGCCGCTCAAGTTGGGAGAACGAGCTTGTGAAAAACACCCTTGCAAAGAGGGGCGGAAATATAGCTCCAATAAAATTCAGCTGACGTATCTGTTTTGCACTGTCAAATATAGTGGTGTTTTTGGCAAATGCCGAATTCAGTAGATACGAATTCAGCATACCATGTACAAGTCATGCCGAATTAGCAGATATGAATTCAGTATGTATCTCTCGCTCTATTTGAAAGACTGCATCGACTTCATCACTTCTACCAAATTTATTTCTTTTGCGTTGTTCCGGAAAATTACCTGTTTGATGGGAAAATAAAGTTCTCATCATGTAGGATACTTTTCATAAGTACATGCTGAAAAGTACACTCACCACGTATTTGTAACCTGTATCGAATCTCTAATTGACTGTTTACTTAGTTTCCGGTTTTGATCGGATTCCAAGTGCATTACTTGTCAAAAAAGAAAACAGAGCTTAAAAACGGATTCAGCATTATTCTCTCCTTACCCCTTAGTCAAACGTTGAATCAACTTCATTTAAAATCTCTACTCTTAATGAATTTCCAACTTCGGCCGGATTCCGGGCGAACTAATTGTTGTCCGGCAAGAAAATCGACTCAGCATGTTTCTGACTCAGCATCAAACTAATTTTGATGAGCATTTGTTTCGCCCCTTACTTTGAAACCCCTCTCCCACCCATAACTATTGGGCTACAGGGCCCATTTATGAACCTGACCTGTACTTTGACCCAAAGTGACCTGCAATTTGAACCCCTTTACACGTTTCAAGAAAAAATCGCAACCCATTCGACAGTTATCGTGCTAACAGACGGACGGAAAAACTTGTCACCAGCGTTTTGGGATCCCAACAACTTGAAACATTTTATTGTTAAAGTTTAACCGAAAAGAAATGTAATAGCAGAATCTAGGTAGCCTACCCATGACTTTCTCACTTAAAGAGGCTTGAAGACCCGATGAAAATGCGTAACTTCGTTCTTTAGCTATTCACGAATAATCGATTTTCAAATAGTGGAATTTACCTGTGATTTGTGGTACCTCTATCTGCTTGTGTCGGTGTTGTATGCTTGAAGAAAACGATTTACGAAAAATAAGTGTTCAAGCAGTGAGCCACCTTCCTCGAGCTGATCACTGACCACTGAAAAGCCGCGTTTGTATTGAGATTCAGTTTTTCTGCGTCATAGTAGAATTTTGCGTTGTGAGGACGGCAGTAGATATTCTGGACACTATACTAGAGCAAATAGTTAAAATAAAATAAAATCCTTTAACACAATCAAAATAATGTAGTGTAGTCAGTTAAATGAGGCAAAAATAAGTTGGCTTTTCAGTTAAACTTTAAAGCAAATGTTTCATGCCAACTACTATCAATACAATCAGAGGTTGTCAAGCAGGCGCATAGCCTTCATTCTAAACGAATTCTGAAGGCAGGACGCATTTCAAAGAAGGAATACGTTTCGAAACTCCATTGTCAAACGATATCAGGATTTATTGTCACTCTAAGATATGTGATGAGGTCCTACGCCAGCCGAAATCCGACCAAGTGCCAGGACTCCAGTGACAATTTTAGCCGCTCTACTCTGGCAACAGGATTGGATACGTTTCAGGATCCTGCCAGGGCGGATTAAATATTTTTTTAATTTGAATACTGGCAGGTGGATCGCAGGAGAGGTCAAAGGAGTCCGATAAACCTCGCTTGAAGCACATCTCGCATTATTTACTGTTTATGTTCCAATATTCGTAACTACTTGAACACTGTAAAACAAGGCTCTGCTTTTAACAAATTATCCATGGCCTTTGGCTGTTTTAAGGCCTTTTCCCCGACTCAATGACATCTAGCAAAATTCTGCACAATTCAGATAACCAGTTTTACATCTCACTAAACTACCATGCTACGCGAACATTCGACGGAAGCATAATGAGCATGGAAAACAGTGAATTGTGGCAGGTGTAGAATGTAACAAATGACAAATTAGACAAAGTAACAAATTAGATTGTAACAAATGAAATTTGGGTTCCGGGTTTGAGAATGAATGAATGCAATTACGGAGGTAGGTTGCATCCGTAATATCATGGGAACAGAAACATTTTTTTATTTAGTTATCACCCATCACTTCAACAAAGAAAAAGGACGGACTACAAAGGAAAAACAAAAGGAAAACACTGCAAAAAAAATTCGTTACTAAATATTCTTTAAGAAGGTGAAAGTGAATTAATATGGTGATCTGAATGGCCATTGAATAGTTGCCCATGTATATTATTCTATCATAATTTCTTTTAAAATTGCATAACATACTGTAAGCTTTACACAGTTTCGTATGCGTTGACTTCAGATCGGTCGAACTCAGTGCCGTCTTTACCCTTAGGCCGGTGCTGGGGGGGGGGGGCAGGGGAAACAAGGGGCAAAACGGCCGGTGTAAATTAATGAGAAATCAGGCTACGCACTGTCAGAAAGTTTCATAACAGATCGCGCATAACACTTTGAAGAATAACACCTTTTCACTTAGAAATAGAGTGTTATGACCAATTAAGCTTACACTATTTCGGTCCTAGATCTCCAACAACACCTTCAATTGGTAAAAATACTACACTGTCAGAAGTTACATAACGACAACAGAAGGATGCCCGGTTTCAACAGATAACACTTTGGGATGTTATCTGTTATGTTTCTTTCATTCCCGTTAGTATTTTTACCAATTGAAGGTGTTGTTGGAGATCTCGGCACGAAATAGTATAAACTTAATTGGTCATAACACTTTATTTCTAAGTGAAAAGGTGTTATTCTTGAAAGTGTTATGCGCTATCTGTTATGAAAATTCTGACAGTGCGCGGCTCCTAGCCGTACTGCCAGGTGGTTACCAGCTACGTTGCACCGTCGTTCTTTGCGTTAGCGAAATCATGCTCAGATGTGACCATAGTGAGGCTCGAGCCTCGAGCTCGACCAAGAATCGTGTGCGATAATGTGCTGGCGTTTCTACGTTTTTGATTCATGAAAAGGGGCAATAACCTACGGATAGCTTAGGTCCACCAAACGTAAAAGACGGCAATTGCCGAACTGAACTTATCACTCAAGATACGTTATTCTCGATCGGTGGAATTTCTCCACTAATGCGCTTTTGCTAATACTGAATATATCATCCGCATAATTTAAGAGAGAGACATCTACACCACGAGATATTATTATACAATACTTTTTACACGAATCTGAGCCTCAACAACATTATCATTACACAACAGTTTTCTCGAACAGGTATGTATTGCAAATCAAGATGTCTCGTTATTTTTTGTCAAGGTGGATATCATTCAATAGGTGGATATTTTAGTATTCACCCCGACAAAATGTCAACGACAGCAAAAACTTTGACCCAAAGGACCCTCACACCGAGTTTGGACAAAATATTTCAATCCCTTCGAGAGTTATCGTGCTAACAGGCAGACGGACGGACGGACAACTTTACGAAATCGTCGGTATGCCGTCACTTACGTTTTCAGATCCCAAAAAGAGGCTCGACATTCTAAAAGAAGGCATGCTTACGGCACGACATTCTGAAAGAAGGCATGCTTAAGGCACGCGCCGTCTACTCCTTATTTTAAAATCCGTGTTCTGGCATGGCTTCTTAAGTTATCGAGGATGTCCGCGTAAGAAAGAGGCAGGGCCGTTCTAACATGACTTAGTATCTGTGCCACTTTCAAGCACTCGTACCGCCTGTAAAACGGAAACAACCCCTCTTCGTTTTCAAGGCATGAAACGACACCTAGGGTTCGTAACAACAATGCCCAGAAAAGGCACGTCAGAAAACGGGACTATTTTGAGAGCTCCGGATCCTAAAAGAAGGCATAGACGGTACGTGACTCTTGGTTCAAGCACACCTTCTTTTAATATGCCATGCCTCTTTTTTAGTAGTCTTACCTCCTGCACCATGCCTCTTTCTATACTACCCCGTTTGTAATTTTGGTCCAGGTTGAAAATTATATCATATCACACTCCAAAATTTCAAGGGCTTTCTTTCACACGCCAAATTTGTGCCAGTTAAAAGGCAGGTGGCGCATAAGTTTTGACATATTTTTTGCTGTTCGAGATGCTGATATTCTTGTCATGTCACTATACTTGGCTAACTGCACAAGTTGTCTTCAAGATAGAGCTATCTTATGAAACGTATGACAGACAAGCTGTTTAAATTGGTCTCCGTTTTTAAATCACATAGGACACAAGAAAACCGTCTGCGAAAAAAAGGCAACAAGAGCTACGAGCTCATATGACACTTCTTATGAGTAGGTGTTGCAAGAAAGTAGATGAGGATGTCACAAAATATCCTCTTCAACTCCCTAGGATCGGACTAAGAAATAGGATATCTAGTTTCACTCGAGTCTGAGCATTTCCGGCATCGCTTCGGATCATCTAGGGCAAATGGTTTATCCCACTAATTTTATCCCTATGAACCACACTCATCCCCCTCAAAATCCCCCTACCGCTGCCAAATCTGGTTCAGACACATAAACAGATCATCTAAAGCATCTTCTCTTACCGGCTACCAAGTTTCGCTCGAGTCTGAGCATTTTTCGCGCAACTTCGGTCTCCCCCCCACCGTGTCCGGTCCGGACCCTAAAATATGTCATCTAGAGCACATCATCTCTCTACTTTCCAAGTTTCGTTCAGATCACTCCACTCGTTACATTCCTATGCGAGCGAAAAAATTTCCTCGACTCCCCATCTAACTCCCCAAACTATGGCCAAATACGACTAGGACACGTTAGACGTCGTATCGCTGATATCTCCCATCTCCTCTTCTTGTCCTTCAAGTTTGACTCCTGGAGCATATATGCTCCATATCTGCAAATTTTCGGTTTTCCGGTTCATCCTCCTCCTACCCTGGCCGGATCCGATCCGAACCGTGAATAACAAACTAGGCCGCATAAAATTGGCACTGTCCAATTTGCATCCCCTTCGGCCCATTCGTTTGGTTTTTGTGCATTTCACTAAGTAACTCCTCCAACCATTCCCGCATGCGGTTCGGGGACAAGTTTTGCATGTCTAGGTCGTAAGTTCTTATCACCCAAAAAGCTTTACTCGAATCGGACCACCCGTTCGCAACCTACGGAAGTCAGTGTAATTTTTGGATTCCCCTTCCCTTAACTCCCTCGAAAATGGTCGGATCCAGAGACGGAAGTTTTCTTACGACATTGTGTCAAGTCCATAAGTCTATTTGGTTGGATCACTAATATGCCTGCCAAATTTCATCGCGCTTAGCACATCTGGATGTATCCTAACTCGCGATCACCGGAATTCTGGGAAACCCCCTACAACTCCCCCGAAAGAGCCCCGATAAGGTTTAGTTGTGTCAAGAACGTATCTAGGGCTTCCGGTGCCCCCCTTCAACTCCCCCCACAAGTACCGGATCCGGTACGGACTTTACACGGAACATCCGAGACGACACTTCTTTTCACTTGCCAAGTTTCATTCAAATCGGATCGACCGTTCAAAAGTTATGAATGTCACTAGATTCCGGATTCCCCATCCCTCCACTCCCCTCACGATGGTCAGATCATGCAAACGACTATTCTCCAGTCAGTTTGTTCGAGTCCTTGATACGCCAGCCCAGGGCTCATGGGGATCATGAAAATGTAGATTTTGCTTAAAGTTTAACTGAAAAGCCAACTTACTTTTGTGTCATTTAGTTGCATACACTGAATTATTTGGATTCTGCAAAGGGATTTTTTTTGTTTTCCACTATCTGCTCCAGTTATGACGTTCAGAATATCTGCGGCTGTCCCCACAGCAAAAATTCTACTATGACGCGGGAAATTTTTATCTAAACACAAACAAGGCTTTTCAGTGGGCAGTGGCGATATTGGTGAAGATTGCTTAGTGCCTGAACAAAAAAAAAGTCATAAATCTTTCTTGTGAGGCACACAACAAATTAGAGGTACCACAAATCACACGGAAATTCCACTATTTGAAAATCGATTATTCCTGAGTAGCGGAACAACCAAGTAACGCATTTTCAGCGGGTCTTCAAGCCAATTTAAGTGAATAAGTGATGGGTAACTAGATTGTCCTATCCCAGTCCTTTTCGGTTAAACTTTAAAGGTTTTTTTGTACTTTTCGGTTAAGATAAGTACTTTAAGGGATGGTAAGATCTAAAAAGTGAGAAATTCTAAGCCAATCTTGCCAAGTATCTAATGTTCAAGCCAAATGTCATCACCCTAGCACATCTAGAAGTATCTTAAATCGCAATCAACAGAATTCTGGATCTCTCTCCAACTCCCCCCAGAGTGACCGAATCCGGTCCGGTTCCGCAGTGATTTATCTAGGGCTAACGCTTGCTCTTCCTACCAAGTATCATCCCAATCGCTACACTCTAAGCGTGTCACAAAATTTCCGCCCACCCCCGACTCCCCCACATTGATCGGATCCTGCCCGCACTTGAAATGGGATATCTGAGACATGAGTTCTTTCCCAATATCAAGTTTCATTAAGATCCGATCACCCGTTCAAAAGTGGGACATTTCTCAAGATTCCGGATTCCCCCTCGCTCCACTCCCACCACGATGGTCAAATCGCAGAAACGACTGTTTTAAGTCAAAATTGTCGAGTCTCTGCTACGCCTGCCAAGTTTCATCGTCTTAGCGCATGTGTAAGCACCTTAACTCGGGATCACCTGAATTCCGGAACCCTCCCTCCAACTACCCCCACAGTGCTCGGATCCGGTCCGATCTTGTCAATTATGCATCTAGGCATCTATTCCGATCCGTCCACTTTGAACATATCACACGATTTCCGGTTCCCCCCTCCAACTCCCCCCAAAGTTACCGGATCCATTCCGGACTTGAAGTATGACATCTGAGACACGAGGGCTTCCCAAATATCAACTTTCATTAAGATCCGATTCTCCGTTCATAAGTTAAAAATACGTCAATATTCCGATTCCCCCCCCCTCCACTCCCCCACGGTGGTCGGGTCGGGGAAGTGACTGCGTTTGCAAGTTAGTTTGGTTGGGTCCCTAATACGCCTGCCAAGTTTCGTCGTCCTAGCACTTCCAGATGTACCCTAACTCTACAAAAGTGGCCTGACAGACCGACGGACCGACCAAAAAGTGATCGGTATATGGCACACGATCCGAGCGAAGCTGCAAGTGCCATAAAAACTTGAACGTCAAATGTTGGGCAAGCTCGCCGATACTCAGACATATACTTTACTTATAGAATGAAACGACACTCAACTGTGAGTTGAAGTTTGAATCAGATTCTACGAACTGAAGAGGCATTTTCGGCCTTTGAGAGTTGATGTTAAAGTTTAACCGAAAAGGACTGGGATAGGACAATCAAGTTACCCATCACTTATTCATTTAAATTGGCTTGAAGACCCGCCGAAAATGCGTTTCTGTGTGATTTGTGGTACCTCTAATTTGTTGTATGCCTTACAAGAAAGATTTATGACTTTTTTTTTGTTCAGGCACTAAGCAATCTTCACCAGTATCGCCACTGCCCACTGAAAAGCCTTGTTTGTGTTTAGATAAAAATTTCCCGCGTCATAGTAGAATTTTCGCTGTGGGGACGGCCGCAGATATTCTGAACGTCATAACTAGAGCAGATAGTGGAAAACAAAAAAATCCCTTTGCAGAATCCAAATAATTCAGTGTATTCAACTAAATGACACAAAAATAAGTTGGCTTTTCAGTTAAACTTTAAGTAAGACTCACACTAATAATGCGCACATGCGCAAACTTCTTTTTAATGGTAGCAAGAACTATCGTAGTCACTTGACTGGCAATAACACATGGTTCGGTGAGCACGTAAAACGGATTATTTGCTTAGTGAAAAAGGATGATGTTTACGGAAGACTTCGTGGAAATAAAAAGATTTCGAATAATAGAGTCGGAGAGTAGTGATACGGAGGATAAAATAGGCTCCTGTCAGGGGTAGGCAATTCAAATCCTTAGAGTACTAAAACGAGGAAAGAATGGTGAACTTAAATATGTTAGTTGCCGACCCCTAATACGATACTAAACAAAAGAACGGCACAGTGCAGCTTACCAGTTTTTCGAATCCTCGATTTCTGGTGCATCTTTTCTCGTTTTAGTTTGCCTTTCCCGGTTTTAGTATGCTTGCCTGCTTTTCTCGTGCACCATGCCTTTCATTTCCTGCTTTTAGTCGATCCCTCCTATCTCAGCCCTTTCCGGTTAAACTTTAAAGGCGGAATCAAAATAAACCCTAATCCTCTGCAGCTCGTGTACAAAACAGCTACATCGGCAAACACACACGAATGATATGTCGAATCCCTAAATGAAGACTCAGACGGCGTTCGTAAAGATGGTAAAATTTTCGCAAGGTAGCCTATGCTACGTAAAGTTTGTCGCCGCTCAGACGGGAATTTCGTGTGGCAATTTGTACTAGAAAGAAAAATATTATAACTACTATAGAGGTTGTTATTATCATATGTGAACCATAGGTAGATTTTTATTAACACTAAAAGCCATAATAGGCCATGGTTAACATTCAGATAGAAAAAGTAACATCAAATAAATAAATTTACAATAATCCAATACTAAAAATAATATAAATAAATAAATCAGTTCAAAACATTTAATTCCAATAAGTAATTCTTTCTTCCCAACTCACCTGACAAAAACCAACAGGAACAAAAAATTCTACAAAAAATTCTAATTATTCTTGCAAAAAAAAAAAGTTTAGAGTTATTCGACCTTATTATCATATATAAACCTCAACAATCATCATTTCATCATTTTTCAGTTTCCTAATCCCCATTTTCAAATTTATTTATAAATCTTGTTTTCGATCTCTTCTCCTATTGGTCAACCTTCCGAACTCCACGAAAAAAGTTAACTAAAGTTGAACTTCTTACCTACTTCCATAAAGTATTTTACGCCGGTTAACGGAGCAACTTTACGAACTTTGCAGGACGCCGTCTGAGCCGTCCTTAAGAGTCGGCATCGAACCCGATAATCGCTATCCCATGACAGATCGCTGTGCAGTTTGCTAAGAGCGGAATGGCATGTCGTATGCAAATCATCAATTACGGGACACATAGCTATTGCGCAGGACGTACATCATTGTCAGTTGTCATTGCAACGGAAGGATGTAAGTTTCGACTCTACTTGACAACCATTGGCAGAATGATGTGCATGTGCGAGCGGAATGGCTAGTCACATAAGTGTGAAGTCCAACCCTATAGTCGCGTTTTTTGCCAAAAGAGCTCAAAGGCTTCTCTCCCAAGTCCTCTGTCCTTTTCTGCTAATTTGACCGTTTTTGGCAGAGAGGAGTCAGGCGCCGCTGTCCTGAGGAGATAGGTCAACTCACCTCGGAGTTGCCAATCTCCTTTCTCCGCAGGCCTGGGCAGAACGGACAAAGGCCTCGGTCCAAAAACGATCAAAAGAGCAGATAGGAGCAAGGGCTTGGTCCAAAAAACGGGAAAATGAACCAAGGCCTTGGTAGATAGGTGACAAACAAGAGCTGTAAGCTCATATGGCACTTGCATGTGTTGAGATGTTTTGTTTGATCAAAAGTATTTTTCGACTTTGTGGTTAAAATGCGCACTTAAGGGAGCTAGATAAAAAGTATTTTATTTTTGAACTTGGGTGTAATGATACGCACTTTAAAGGCGCTAGAAATGCATCTGTATGCAAAACCCTTGAGGCAAAAACGATCGCAGGCCTTTAGGGATCCTTGATGTATACCGTTTCGTCAAAAGTTTTTTTTCGCTTTTCATTTCAAATGCGCACTTTAAGGGTGACAGAAATAAATTTTTAAGCAAAACCCTTGTGGCACAAATGATCATGGGTTGAGATGTATTGTTTGAAATAAAGTACTTTTCAACCTGGCCGTTCAGATTCACACTTTAAGGGAGCTAGAACGTCATTTGCAAACCGTCCAAATTTATAAACGATTTATCTGGAGCAGATGCTTGTTCTTCCCAGCAAGTTTACCCGAAATTACAATCCCGTCCAAATGTATAAACGTATCGTCCTAGATTATCTAGAAGTACCTTAAATCGTCATCACCGGAATCCCGGACCCCCCCCCCCCTCAAACTTACCCACAGTCGCCGGAGCCAATCCGGTTCTGTAAGTAATTATCCAGAGCATCTGTTTGTTATTCCCACAAAGTTCCATCCCGATCTCACCAGTCTAAGTCGGTCACGTATTTTCGCCCCCCCCAATTGCTGTCGGATCTGTCCGGACATGAAAAAGATCAACAGAAACATGTCCTCTCTTCAATTACCAGATTTCACTCAAATCCGATCAGCCGTTTCAAGGTTACGCATGACTTAATATTCCGGATTCCCCCTCCCGTTACTCCCCCCACGGCTATCAGATCATGTAAATTTTTCTTTATAAGTCAGTTTGATCGGGCCCTGATTCGCCTCCCAAGATTCGTCGTGAAAATCCCCAAAACCGCCATAACCGGAATTCCGGGAAACACACCTCCACCCCCCCCCCCTAATGTCATGATCCATCCGAAATGTATAAACGATTTATCTGGAACAGATACTTGTTCTTCCCAACAAGTTTCACTCCAATCCCTCCATTCTAACCGTTTCCCGATATTTCCGGTCTCCCCCCCAACTCCCCCATAACTGTTGAATCCGGTCAGGACTTCATATGGGACATCAGAGGTATGTCATTTATTCAGTTATTAAGTTTCATTCCAATCTGACCACCCGCTCGAAAGTTACACAGTACTCCAATTTCCGGATTGCCCAACCCTCCACCCCGCTAGTGTCCGGATCCAGTCCAAATGTATAAACGATTTATCTGGAACAGATGCTTGTTCTTCCCAGCAAGTTTCACTCCGATCCCTCTATTCTAACCGTTTCTCGAAATTTCCGGTCTCCCCCCCCAACTCCCCCATAGCTGTCGAACCCTGTCCGGACTTGAAACGGGACATCAGTACTGTGCCATTTATTCAGTTATTAAATAGAATAGAATAGAATAGAATAGAATCTGATTTATTCGCTCACACTTTCACGGTAACAAAACCAAAATTGGTGAGTACTGTCATGCATAAATTCATCAACATAACATATACATTTAAAAATACGTACAATGGTCAAAGGCTATTCAAAATATCCACAATCTTGGGTATAAAACTATTTTGGTAACGGTTGTGTTTGGCCGCTACTGGTTGGAATATTGGGACCTTCGTAGAGACCGCTCTCTCTCGCCTTTCCCTAACATTGTTGTATGGGGGAGGGAGAAACTCGTTGTAGATGGGGTGCGAAATGAGTTTTTTACCGATCTCGAGGCATAGGTTCAGTCTCCGTTTCGCCAGGGTATCAATTTTGTACGTGCTTAGAAGAAGGGAGTAGGGTACTTTTGGGCCTTTATGGATAATATGAAGAGCACGTTTTTGTATTCTTTCAATACGAGAGTTTTGATCTGTAGTTAGGCTAAAATGCCACACCGCGCATGCATACTCCATTAATGGTCTTATGAAAGAAGTATAAATCCTGAGGATGTGAAGACTTGGGACATTATGCTTTGATAAAAGCTTCAACATGTACAGGCTTGAGTTTGCCTTACGGAGTATTTCTGCTGTATTATCTTCCCAGTCTAAAGTTTCAGTGGTAATTACTCCAAGAAGTTTTAGTTTTTTTACAGCCAAATTCTCAATGATCTTTGGCTCAAATTGCGGGGGTGATTTTAAAAAAGAAATAGTTAAAACAGCGCTTTTTAACTGTTAAGTTTCATTCCAATCCGATCACCCGTTCGAAAGTTACACACTACTCCAATTTTCCGAATTCCCCAACCCTCCACTCCCCCCTCCCGGATGGTCGGATCCAGTCTCCCCCTCCCGTTACTCCCCCCACGGCTATCAGATCATGTAAATTTTTCTTTATAAGTCAGTTTGATCGGGCCCTGATTCGCCTCCCAAGATTCGTCGTGAAAATCCCCAAAACCGCCATAACCGGAATTCCGGGAAACACACCTCCACCCCCCCCCCCTAATGTCATGATCCATCCGAAATGTATAAACGATTAATCTGGAACAGATACTTGTTCTTCCCAACAAGTTTCACTCCAATCCCTCCATTCTAACCGTTTCCCGATATTTCCGGTCTCCCCCCCAACTCCCCCATAACTGTTGAATCCGGTCAGGACTTCATATGGGACATCAGAGGTATGTCATTTATTCAGTTATTAAGTTTCATTCCAATCTGACCACCCGCTCGAAAGTTACACAGTACTCCAATTTCCGGATTCCCCAACCCTCCACCCCGCTAGTGTCCGGATCCAGTCCAAATGTATAAACGATTCATCTGGAACAGATGCTTGTTCTTCCCAGCAAGTTTCACTCCGATCCCTCTATTCTAACCGTTTCTCGAAATTTCCGGTCTCCCCCCCCCCAACTCCCCCATAGCTGTCGAACCCTGTCCGGACTTGAAACGGGACATCAGTACTGTGCCATTTATTCAGTTATTAAGTTTCATTCCAATCCGATCACCCGTTCGAAAGTTACACACTACTCCAATTTTCCGAATTCCCCAACCCTCCACTCCCCCCTCCCGGATGGTCGGATCCAGTCCAAATGTATAAACAATTTATCTGGAGCGGATGCTTGTTCTTCCCAGCAAGTTTCACTCCGATCCCTCTATTCTAACCGTTTCTCGAAATTTCCGGTCCCCCCCCAACTCCCCCATAGCAATCGAATCCGGTCCGGACTTCAAACGGGACATCAGAAATATGCCATTTATTCAGTTATTAAGTTTCATTCCAATCCGATCACCCGTTCTAAAGTTCCACACTACTCCAATTTTTTGGTTCCCCAGCCCTCCACTCCCCCCCGGGTGGTCAGATTGGGAAACTGAATGTTTCCAAATTAGTCCAATCGGGTCCCTGATGCTCCTGCCAAGTTTCATCGTCCTAGCACATCTGGAAGTACTCCAACTCGAAAAAGTTTGACAAAACTCCTTAATTTCCAGAATTTCCCCGGCCCACCACTCCCCCCCAGATGGTCGGATCGGGAAACTGATTACTTCTAGGTTAGTTTGGTCGGGTCCCTGATTTTCCTGCCAAGTTTCATCGTCCTAGCACATCTGGAAGTACCCTAACTCGAACATGTGGGACAAAAAAATTCGGACAGACCGACGGACAGACCGACCGACGGACGGAACTGCGATCGGTATATGGCACTTGAGCCAGAGGCTGCAAGTGCCATAAAAACGCGACTTATATGACCGGACACGCTGGTGATCCTAGGGAAGAACATGAAACTTCACCCAAACAAATCATCGAAACTGACTCAAACCTTATGTAAACCAATCAGCAACGTTTATTGTAGCGACGCTTCTTGTTCTCGTCGATTCCTCGTCGACTCGAAGAGATCCTCATCAAGAGTATTGCGAACACCTGATGTTTGTTACTGTCACAATACCCATATTTAGTTTGCCTGCTTATCAAAGAGATGCCGAATTGAAAATCCGTGTTCAAACCTCTTCTATAGTGCAAGAACGTAGGTTTCAACTCTTATCTGTTTAACGTTTAATCGAATAGCACTGAGATCAAACATAGGCCTTAAATAGGCCTGAAAACTTGATAAAAATGCGTTACTTCGTTTGTCCGTTATCCACAGATAATCAATACATCGAACGAACTTCAGAACTTCTGGTACCTCTATGTTCTTGTCCCTCTACGCTTGAAATATTTACCAACTTCAAACGTAACGCATTGCCGGAAAATAAAATAAAAATGTCATATTCCTGGCCAGACATTTCTTAAAATCATTTTCCTATTTTTCTACAGGCGTAACTTCTCCGATATAGCATCTTTAGCCCTAGAAATGCAGGCCTTTGTTGACATTCAAATTCTACACGTCTGGGTGAATTTTGGCTGTCGTGCAAGCAGCGCACACTCTGAACGTTACTACTAGAGCCCCGGGTGAAAAAAATATAAAATCTCTTGAATGAGTCAATATTTCAGTATATTCAAACATGAGATGTAAAAATAAGCTGCAACTTTAAAGGGATTTGTATATTACAGATTTTCCTGGGAGTACTGTCCCCTTGCTCCAGGACATTCTGATCCACCGTTCAGGCATTGTTAGGCTTATGTTAGGCCTTATGATGGGGCAATAAAGAGTTAATAGTGTGATTTTTGTATGAGCAAAATGGAATGAGCCTGAACCTGTGCTCATACGTTGGGGTATACCCTAATGCTGGAGCACTGTGCCCCAGTACTGAGCCACCGTACACCTTAGTTACTACGCATGACGCCACGGATCCTAGCTTCTTGTCGTCAAGTCTGGAACACAATTTTATAATTTTGGCAAAATATCGTGCCGCGTGCTGATCGGACCAATCACGTCACAGAAATCGTAGTTACAAGGCTAACTACGCTCCCGAGCGTGGCAAGCAGGCAGTTACTGTTAGCAAGAACCTTCCTCTCCTGATCTCCGTAATACGACCATTCGGAGTCAAATATATTCTGATACCCTATCTGAATGCAAACGAGCGGAGGAGCTACGCAGAACATCATTAATTGTTATCTCTACAAACAGCTGTATCGCAGTACGACTCCGCAGAAGAATACGAACGCCGTCTGAGTCGTCATTTACAGCTGATTGATTGTCTATAATTGTGACGTCACGTCTAACTTGCTGCAGACCGGGTTCTCCACAACTACAGGAATCCTACGGTTTTTCACCTGATATGCGCAGCGGCGAAGAGGGAAGTAGACGGGTATCAACCCAAACCTCACAGCATGTACGTCTCCGCTCAGTTTTATCGGGGTATCCATAGTCGCTGCATGGGACCAAATACGGAATTTGTTCTTGCTATTAGCAGGGACACATACATTTCCTGTAATGCCTCGCCATTCAGGGGGCTTGTCAATAAGAGATTTCTGATGCGCTCTTGACCGACCGCCCGGTACCAGACGCGGACTATCCAGATAGACACGGTACGCGACTATCCAGATAGACAAAATTTCGGATTGGCTGATGGCGCTTGTCTCTTTAGTCTCTTTGGCGCTCACGTATAATGAGGCAAACAAGAACGCCGATTCGACCCAAGCGGAATTTTTAGAAAGTATAAGGAGAGGGTCAGGCAACATAGCAACATAGAAGCATAGGAAATGACAAGCACCCTGAATGGCGAGGCATTACAGGAAATGTATGGGTCCCTGCTATTAGTTACTATGTCGAAAACACTGGAACGGTCAGCGTAGTAACTTTTCACGAGGTTGGAACGGAAATAGTTACTGTTGTTAAAAGGGTGGAACACGCTCTGTACGACTGGACAGGGCATTGTCAGCGCCACATGTTCACGACTTCTTTGACTTGGCCAGTTCGAAAATCAGCGGGAAATTCCAGACCAGTGTTGCCAGATTGACGGGTTTTACGCCATACTGGCGGATTTTGTCGGAGACTGGAGTAAATATTTTACAACTGGCGTGTGGCGTAAAACGTGGCTGTTTGTTTTTTTAACTGGCGTATTTTTTGGCAGGAATTAAAAAGTTAACTATCCTTACGAAAAACCGACTTTTTGCTGAAAAATCGACTATTCGTCGTTTCAATCGTCGCTACCCAAGGCCGAAATTGTTTGGGGGTTCTGTGTTACCCCCCAAAATTTTGTCATTGAGTTTTTGGGAGGTGTAAATTTTGGTAGCGTATTTTTGGCGTACTTTTCAAAGGCCGCGGCTTATTTTCTTGACAACTATCTGGCAACACTGTTCCAGACTGGTGTCGGCATACCGCGAAGGATCCTCGAGGAAGAGATGACAAGCAAATCTACAACTCGAGTTCCTTTACTGAGATTTTCGCCAAATTCCAGACTCTAGACCACATATTAACGATTCCAGGAACCTCCAGAGCCTTCAGGCGAACAAGTCTCTGGAGAGATTCTATTTGTACAAACAAAGGAGGACCGGGTGTTATCTGTCAAATTGAGTAATCCGGGCGTGCGTCAATTGTAATGAGGTACGGGTTCGAACATCCCATAGCCCTGCCTCGGATGATGTTTGTTATTTCGGTGGCTTTCACAAAGACATGTGTAGGCACAAGAAAGTCAAGGAGTTGCCACAGGTGGTGATTTATGTGAAATTTGTGTGATTCTTGGTTATTTTACCAAAAATATACCGATTTTTTCGTAAAATTGGTGATTTTAGTATTTTTAGGCCTACAACAAAGCAAGACATCTAAAAGGCTTGGCAGTCTTTAGTTAACCCAAATATATTTTCTTATACAATTAAATAAAGTTTTAGTTCCCGTTTTTCAGTTCAAGAGGTCAGCAGCAAACTGCTAAATTTTAATCGGCATTTACAGCTTAAAACGTTCCAAAGGCTCATGCAGAATCATTGCAGTTTCACCTGAGCTCGAATTCCTATCCGTGATTCACAAAATGATGCATAACACAAAGTACAAACTAACAGCCAGAAACACACTTTTTGGGCAGGTTAACAAAATAAAGATCTATTCAAAAAATAGAAAAGGCAAATAACTGAATAGATTGGGAAAATTTGGGCTTCTTGGGTGCTTGAATTTTGTTTTAACGTTTTTGCAGCTAATGTCGAGGTTACGTAATTCGAGGTGGGCAACCGCTCCTGTAAATGGTTTCCCGGTAAAAGAACCCTCTTACACTGTAAAAAAAAAATCTTGCAGTATTTGCTACTGGGATTAATATTGTCTCTACTGAGATAAGATTATTTCTATTCCGGATTTAATCTTATCCCAGTAGAGGTTAGATTAATCCTAGTACCAAATACTGCACTTAATTTTAATCCTTACTTGGAGAAACTTACTTATTCTTAATTTTATATTATCCCTAGCTTCCCTACAGAATTATAAGCTATTTGGAAATCCTCACCCTTCGCCATTGTCCCGTTTCGCTCCTACTAGTCAGGGAGCCACTCAACGAAAATGTGTCGGGTAGGTGATCAGTGAGCAGCAGAAGGTTTGACAACGGAATATGGGGTAATCGATAGCGCTGATCACGAAAATGGGCGTTATATACTCGGCCGGGGGATGCTTGACCCCGAATATTGAAAATTTCGCGTTTTTATGGCTGTTAAATCATGTTTCGGAAAAATGTCCAAATATAATCGTCAAATCTTTCGTAACTGATGCCAGAAGTGACGAGTACAGTAGGGCCCATCGCGAATGACCTTGAAACTTACAAATTTTTTATTTTTAATTCGCGTTGGAAAAGGTTTCGCGCCTAGATTCAGCTGGTAGCGGATAGTTTCATTATCTCAGACAGGAAGAGTGCCACTATACTAGACCTATTTATGTACTGACCTTGATTATAACTCTCTTTTCATTCCTAATCAGAATTATTAATAAACTTGACAAGAATCGAATATACTTGAATAAACAAAAAAAGACTGGTATACTAACACCTGCTACGGATTTCGTGAACTTGTTACTACAAAAGTTAAAAATCTATCAAATTATCCATCAAGCACATCAAACTTGTCCATAAAACACTTTACACAACAGCCACAAAGTAAATCGCAAGGTCTATTTCCAGCACATGAACATTTTTTTACAACATTTGTACAAATGCACTCTTAATTCATTAAGAGAGGTAAAGTGGTCTGGGTCTTTTCGTATGAGGCAACAACGACTTTTTTGCAAATCACACTGAACTTTTCTAGAACCGCAGGGTCGAGCTTTGACCTTTCTGTCTCTTGCACAAGCAAAGCAATCGGTTTCTCCAATCCCCATTTCTCGACAGCCTTGGCCACCACTCTTTTTCCTTTAGAAAACATGAAACCCGCGGTATCACACCCTGAAAGCGTATGAAGAAGGCAGATCGAGTGAACTAAATCGTTCGGTAAATTGCTGCAAAGCCGATGTATAGGCACTGAATAGCTGCGGAACCTGACATAAAACTTTCCGCTTTTCGCAATTTGGGTGGTTCCCAAGGAATAACTTGTAGTGATACAGCAAAACGACAACTGCGACAACTGTCGTTTGTCGACAACATGTCTGTGTCGTTCGCATCGACCAAAACAACATCGAAACCCCTCTCCAAACAGTCCAACTTGTGTAACACAACTCTTGTGTCAGCCTCTTCATGGGTACAGCTCAAACGCTGTTCAAAGTTTGTATCACCATTTCCACTTCTGTTGAGCATCGCTGTCTCATCCGGTCTCGAAAGCCTCCTGAGAGGTACACAGTGAACTCTGTTTACAGCAGGCTCATCGAACAGAAGCTCAATCAGTCTTGCCTTTGCCTTGGAATTTGAGAGTAACGAGTTCCAGTCATCTAGGTTTGAGTGTCTACCTAGAGCAGACCTAGAGCTACTGCAGACCTGTTTGAACATCCTCGCTGTACATGGCAAACACCGCAGTCCTTTAGGCAGATCACCTTGCTTTCTTCGTCGCAATATCCCACCATATCTATCTGAAAGGACGTGCAGTTCCTTAACGTTGCTGTTGAAAGACACAAGCGTAGAAAATGTCCGTTTTCCATAGCTCTCAACGGTTTCCGATTGATTTGGTGGGTGGCTTCTGAGGTAGGTCATCAAGTCTACTACCTTTGAGTGGGTCGACTCACTTCCAGTCTCGAGGTTAACCGGCCACTCTTTTAAGCTGAGTTTTGTTTTCAAATACTCCAGAAAAGCTGACTTGGTTCCTGTCCGAAGCACAACCATTCCAGATATTGCACTTCTCTGGAATATAGAAGGTGCCTATGGAAGAAGCTCATGGGAAAGCAAATTCTTTAGATGGTGAAGTCCTGTCGCCTGTAAAGTCAACACTCACCAATACCCTTTTGACAGTTTGAAGTTCAGCATCGGTAAGGCTATTTACGGCACTAGAAGTATGGGTTACTTTTTTCTGTTTCGCCTTCTCATTATTCATGACCTTTACTTTGATAAAAGCACCTTTTTCACCGTCCAAGCAGCGATCAACCGCTCTGCTTCCAACAGATCGCACACTGAGGAGACTGTCAGCTATCTCACTATCAACTGTCTCAAGCGTATAAATATTCAGCAAATCTTTGTCAGTGGATCGAAAGGGATTGAGCCTAGCTGGCTGCTGGCTTCCAGAACAGACTTCACTTTATCAACAGCCATGTGTTGCCGCATCTTCGTGGTGAGAGGACTCGAACTCAGTCTGTGGAACAATGCGCAGCATCTCAGTGAATGTAGAGGAGACTGAGGCACAAAACGGAAGAGTTAAAGTCCACTTCACTAGTGCCAACTCATTCATGGTAATACCCGTCATTCCACCTTCCGTTCTTGAATCCAAATTAATGGTAGTTTCTACAGCATGGTCTGGGGATTTGTAGCTTATCTTGGAAAATCTATCTGGCCGGGTGAACCCTGACGCATTCATCCACTGGATGGATGCCGCTGCTTATCCGAGGTAAAAATTGGGTCAATCCGCTTTTATGTCAATAGTTCAAAAACGAGAAGGGTTAGAGAATTTCTGGATCTGTCATTCTGTAGAACAATGAATTTCCTACAGAAGCAATTAAAAAAAAATACACCTTATTATGGCAAATTTTCAAGATGGATCAAGATTAATCCAAAAGAGAGATAAATTGTGTTAACTTTTTCGTCGAAACTTTGTGATTACAACTGAACGGCAAAAGATAAAAATGTTTTGAAAAGAGAATATGATTCTTTATTTAATTACCCTTTATCTGAAGTATAGCTGAACAATTTTGGAGTAATTTGTAATTTTTTTAATTGATTTTAAGATAATTTTTGCCAGTTTAGATGGATTTTTAGGGAATTTGAAGAAATGTGGATGTCGCACTCATTTGTAGACTATATAACGCCAATTTTCGTTTTCAGCGTGGTCGATTGCATTGGATTGCACACTCAAACCTTCTGCTGCTTGCTGATCACCTCAATCCTTAAATATCAACAATTCTCTCGCGTGGCTCCCTGACTATACGGCTTTTTAACGATTTTTCGGCCGAGCCGAGCTCGACAGTCAAGGAGCGCAAACTCGAGGGGTCGACGACTCTTTTTGATGTACACCATTCCGGACTAACGGAATAATCCTGACCATTCCGGATTATTCCTGGCCATTCCGGATTATTCCTAACCATTCCATATCCTCCCATTCTTTATCGAGTTTGGTAATTCACCAACTTTTGTTTAGTCCGCATTTATTTCACCCCATACGGTCTGTCCTGCAGCGAACGAGGGGTTGACGACTCTCACTTTTGATATACACCATTCCGGAATAACGGAATAATCCTGACCATTCCGGATTATTCCTTCAGGACGGGTACACCATTCAGAGAGAGTCGTCGACCCCTCGCGCAAACTTCGCACAGCTTCAAGGCTTGCCAACCACTCTTGCAAAAATAAGGACATGAGGAGTTTCTGTTGTTTTCCATTTTAAAAGACATGGTAGGCCAAACAAGTTTATCTTGTTTTTCTGACTCCTTTTCTTTTGTCTGGCTTGTCCCACTTTTTAACCACAGCATGTACAGTTTTCAAATATTTTGCGTCGAGCCTTCGCTTCGGAGAGCGGGATGTCTGAACAATAGGACAAAGACGACATGCGTCAACAAGAAAATCGCTAATTTCACGTGGCAAGTATTTGTATTTTCTACCAGAAAATATAAATACGATATTTGTATTTTCGACCAGCGATATTTCTACACCACTGCACCAGGAACACAGAAACTTAAATTTCTAATTAATATGTGGTAGTTGTGAAACGTTCCCAGATTTCGCACAGATCTGCCAACAGGTGATCTATGACCATGCAGCAGAAGTTAGACAAGGAGCATCAATCTCCAGCCTCCTTCGAAGTCATCGGTTCGAGTCTGTATTATCGACAAACTCTGTCCTAAAACCTTTCTAGCGGAACCACGGTGCCTCACTCACCACCCGTCAGACAACAAATCACCTCTTCCAAAACCAGCACCAGAATAGACCTTGGAAAATTTTCACTAAGGGTGGAACAGATCCGAAAAAGAATGTGAGAGTCAGCAAGAGTCAGGTGAAAGCCAGAGGTGACACAGGTGCATAACGAGGGTTTTCACCCTTCTTAATTTTTTCCCCCTTCTAATTAACTTTTCGTTTATTTTAGTTTAATTAATTTTTCGTTTACTTTAGTGAAGGTTTGATTAGTGGTAGTAAATATGATGTGATTATATGGTAGTAAATGTGTACTGGTTGCGTTTTTCAAGCACGTATGTGCTTTGTTTGTAACCGGTCGTCAAGCCGGCATGATTTTTTTTTAGTAAAGTTGTCGTTGTTGTTTTTTTTTTTTTTACAATAGTAACTATTAGTTACTAATTTCGTTCCAACCTCGTGAGGTTACTACGCTGACGGTTCAATCCTTCTCAAAATAGTTCCTATTTGCTTACCACGCTCGAGAGCGTAGTAATCATGGTAACTACGATCTCTGAGGCATGATTGCCTGGATTAGCGCGTGGCGCGATATTTTGCCAAAAGTAGAAACATGCGATCTAGTCCTTGACGCCAAGAAGCCAGAGGCCGAGACGCCTTGCGTAGTTACTTTGGTAAGTAGGGTGGAACACGACCAACTTGGAGCACAAGGGAACAACCCAGACTACCGCAAATACCTAATTTTTGGACAGGATATACGCCAAACGTTCGGGTGTATACGCCATATTTAGGAATAACCTACCCCAAACGCCGGTTAACCTGCGCCAAATGCTGGACAACCTAACCCACTTTAAAGGAATCTTCTTGGTTATTTTTTGAACTTCAATGGAATCATCGATATGTGATTGGGACAAATTTGGCTTAGAGCCATCTAGTAGCCTCCCTTGTCCTTGTCCCAATATTCTCGTGCTACAGTCTCGCAATTAGTATTTGTTTGATTTCGTTTCAGTTTTGTATGCCTTATTTTATTAAATTACATATGCAACAATCTTATAATTATTTAAGTGCCTACCACTTACATGTCTGGCATTTTATTTATCCTACTGAAATTTCCTTTTCATTAATTTCTACCTTACCTTACCCTGCCTTCACGTTGACAAGGAAAGTGTGCATCTCCATAGCACAGTGCAAAAGCACTTTGGCCAATCGACACATTTGAATGTTCCTGATTACTTACGAACAAATTCCTAAAACACTTAAAGCCTAAAAGAAGGCATGAATGCCTCCTGGTGTAAGCATGCCTTATTGTAGTGTACCGTGCCTCTTTTTAGTGTGCGGGGTGCTGTAGACGAGGGAGGGTACTAAAATGGGAAAGCTGCCTAGTTTGCCACTTGCTACAAAAGTTCGCCACTTGCTACATTAAAATAAAACATGGTGGTATTCAAACAAACAGTATGAGACCAGGTTCGCATTCAGAAAATATTTCGGCGGAGAGGGGTCGGACCTAATCCATACCAAACAGTAAGACCGTCTAAAGAAGGGACGAAACGTCTTTTGCAAAGCGTGTGCAGCGAGGCTTTTCGTGAATACATCCTCTGGGCGAAGGAGCCTAGGAGCGTGTTCCACCCCTCTACCAATAGTAACTATTAGTTACTATTTCCGTTCCAGCCTCACGTAAAGTTACTACGCTGACCGTTCCAACCTTCTCAAAATAGTAACTAATTAGCGTAGTAGCTACGCATCTCTGCATCGTGATTGGTCCGATCCGCCCGCGGCCTGATATTTGACCGAAAAATTAAAAAAGCGTTTCAGCCTACCGTAGTACCTACGGTAACTAGCGTAGTACTACGGTAAGTAGGGTGGAACACGCTCTAGGTCTTTCCTCCCTTGTCTCCAATTTATTTGGATAGACAGGACTGACTTCAAGTGAACAAACCGGAAAAGGAACCGTGGAGGCACGATACTTTGTTCACGAAAAACTACATCTGCGCAACCCTTTGGAAAACCTCAGCCAACTAATTTACTCCAAGGCAGGCCGGTAGGTTGATAACCAGCCGTCTTTGAACAAAACAAAACAAAATTCTGGATGGTCTTCTTTAAAGGGCAACCCGACTACACAGTGTTTCTGCTAAGATGTTCGGGAGAGTTGACCACTTTACAACTTAGCTATGCTTACAGGAATTTCCTAAGGCACCGGTTGTATTTAGCCTCTTTCCATGTCCCTTGCCTTGGTTGACAATCTTGGCAAAATTTACATAACCCCTCGTCGGACCAATAATCTTCTTGGTGACAACGATTGGGAGTCTAATACGTCACTTAAAGAGAATAAACGTGGCCAGCGTGATTAAGGCTAATTTTATGAAGTTACTAAACTTATGAAGTGTAGATTCTCGGGAACGAGAACGGATGAAAATACTACTGAAGTAGAATGAATTACTATCATAAGTACGTTTGTGAACTTTAAAATGTTTTAAAGGACACAAACGATTACTGAGAAAGTACTAAAAAGTAAAATTTCCAAGGAAATACTACTTCCAAATCATACTTACAAAACGCGATGTTATTAAGTTTTATAACGCTGATTTGTTAAGTAAAATTGCCGAAGAAATATTAATTTGCAGTTATATTTTCAAAAAGGACATTCATAATTTCCATAATTTTGAGTCACTGATAAAAATATATTGGAAGAAAATACTGAAAAAAACATGTAATCGAAAAAAGAGCGGTTATATAGTATTATATAGTAACGGACAGGCCAGGTGCCACAGTCTGTGTCGTCAAGAGGAGAAGGGATTAAAAATAAAATAAAAAATTCTTTAGAATGCACTGTCTATCCGACGTAAGTATCCCATCTGGTCCATACTGCGGCGAAAATACACTTAGAGTAACATACTTGGTGGAGGAGCTCCAAGCCAAATAGGCCGTGGCTTGACAACAGTGCAGAATGATTGACTGATGTATTACGACGTCCGCCGATTCGGGACACGGTAACGAGGAAAATTGAAACGAAAGGAAGGAGTCTATAACGATATGGGAGGTCCCATTCTGTCTTTAGTCGCATGAAAACCCCGACAAATCTGAGCGGACCTGGAGGTATTTACTCTAGCTTTGAGCTAATGTTGATACCCGTTTTCTACTCTTCCGTCTTCACTGTTGCCTATCGCACGACAAATATCGAAAGAGGCGAGCAGAAGGCGTACTCCCGCGCGCTGATCCGCTCTGGAGCGCGTCCATAGAACCAATCAGCGTCGACTTCTAGATTTCCTCTTTAGCAACTTATCGGCGATCTAGCTATTTGTAGAGGTAACGAAACGTGATGTGGCGCGAAGCCGCTCGTTTGCATCGGGAGTCGGTCGTATTTTACTCGACTCAGCATGCTTGTATGACCGAGATAGGGAGACAGCAGTTCTGTCTCTTTATTTGTTCTTGGTTTCATGATTTTGTCAACACAACACCCTGAGCCCGTTCCCCATTTTCGTGGTCCAACGGTCACGTCACCACGAGAATACGTCGCACCTGTGTATTGTCGGGTTACCATTGCTGGAGTAGGCCGCAGAATCATAGATGTTAACCAATGAATAATACCAAGAACATACGATACATTTTAATACGATACACCCAAAACGTAAGTGGAGGGATACCTATGACATCGCAAAAGTTGTCCGTCTGTCCGTCCGTCCGTCTGTGAGCACGATAGCTCTCGAAGGGAATAAGATATTTTGATGAAACTTGGTGTGAGGATTCTTTAGTTGGGTCAAGAGTAAGGTCGAGTTCGTAGACGGGCTCTGTAGCCCTACATTTAGGGGTGGGGGAGAGGGTTCAAATTAAGGGGCAAGCAAAATATTTTAAAACAGCTAATGTGATAGTCGATTATGGGTTAAGAAGACATGCTGAGAACGAATATGAAAACCATTTTCTCGCCGGACAAGTAGTTCGCCCGGAATCCGGCCAAAACCGGAAAGTTTGTTAAAAGTAAAAGTTTTATTTGAAGTTGATTAGATGTTCGATTTAGGAGTACTGAACACGAATATGAAAATCATTTTCTCGCTGGACAAGTAGTTCAACCGCAATCCGGCCAAAACCGGAAAGTTTATTAAAAGTAAAGTTTTATTTGAAGTTGATTAGATGTTCGATGTGAGGGTAAGAAGGCATGCTGAACATGAATATGAAAACCATTTTCTCGCCGGACAAGTAGTTTGTCCGGAATCCGGCCTAAACCGGAAAGTTTGTTAAAAGTAAAAGTTTTATTCGAAGTTGATAAGATGTCCGATTTAGGGGTAAGAAGAGATGCTGAATCCGTATATGACAATCATTTTTTAGCCGGACATATAGCTAATCCGTAATCCGGCTGAAACCGGAAAATTTGTACTAAGTTAAATTTTTACTGGAAGTTGATTAGATGTTGGATATGGGGATAGGGGAGATACGCTGAATTCGTTTTGAGCTTTATTTTTTCGCCGGACAAGTAGTTCTGGAATTTCGCCGAAACCGGAAAATTCGCGAAAGTGAGGCACACACATGCTGAATCCATATCTGAACTTGGTTTTCTTAATGATTAGCTGTTTGGGGGATACGCTGTGTTCTTTTTTTTTTTACTCCGCTACACTGTCAGAAGTTTCATAAAAGATAACACAAGGATGCGCAGTCTCAACAAACAACACTTGGGATGTAATTTGTTGTGATTTTTAAAACGCTATGCATTAAATGCTATGCATAACATGCGACGACATTACATCTCAAGTGTTGTCTGTTGAGTAGTGTTGTCTGTTGAAACTGCGCATCCTTATGTTATCTGGTATGAAACTTTTGACAGTGTAAAACCATAACTTGTTTGTAATATGGGTTATAAATAATGTAGCGTTCACACGGACAAGAAATCCCGTCGAGTAGAAAGGAATTCTGGTCGATTTGAAAGGATCGATTACGTTCGTGAAGACGACTAGAAAAAAGTACGAGATTTCCTTTCAAGATGAAAGGAATTCCGGTCTACTTGAAAGGAATCTAGTCGGTGGTGCTGGTGAAAAATACGAACAAAAAGTCTAGCTAGCTTTCGAGAGCAGCAGTCATCAGTATTGATGTCACAAATGCTATCAAATTTTTCTTTGTTGGCTAGTGAATTCATTTTTGTGAACTTTTCTGGATTAAATAATCATTTTTTTTCCTCTGTGTAAACATAATCTTGTCACCAAGACCGGATATAAATAGGTCTAGGTTTGAACTTCATCCTGCTCTCCGAGGTCGGTAGTTCGGGTTCAATTAGCCGACGTCCGTAAGTAACATACCAACTACACGGCTTCAGAACTCCTCCGGTCCGCCCTATCATTTTCCTCCATAAAGACCGTCTTTCATCAAGTCATCTGGACATTCAGATCCACCCCATTTTCTTTTTTTTTTCTATATCTATTTTAAAACTACAATTAAGCCCACGGCTCTGGACTGTTTCAAAGATCCAGTGTTCTAGAAAAATGTTTTCCTCGGTATGAAACCTATTCACCGAGACACTCCATGGTGAACCAGAGGAAAACCTGGCTTGAGGACCAACGTCTATTTTTACAACAAATACAGCGGTTCTGTCGTCACATAACGAAGGGAAATTGCATGTCCCTTAAATTTGATTTTTCTGCCAAAATGCTCAAACCGAAGACACGTGAACGTATCCGGTGGCAATGGAATTGTGAGGGAGACACATTCAATGGAAAAGTAAAGCTGGAGAATGACAGAAAGAACAATGAGCAAGAACAATCAGAGGGCTATATCACAGACGCTGGTGGTGACTGTTAAATAGTAAGAAGAGAGTATGGGAACACTTTCGCGCGAACGGCTGTTGAGCTCGACAGAAGATGCCATCCGCGCGAGAATGTTACTGCATAGTGCAATCCTCATGACAAATGGGTTTGAGACAGACGAAGATGCCATCTTCATCTACTCGTTCAACACAGCTCCATTCGAGCGTCGTAGAATGGGAGTCATCCGTCGAGTTATTCACGCGAAAATGACCACCGAGCTGGACGGCATCAATGCGAAAACACCCATCATGATCATGGGACATAACATCCAACGGAGACGTCCACGCGTTGTCCCCTACATAAGAGCCCACTTGCACGGTTATACACAAATCCTTAATTTTTGGGCATGGTGCCCAAACGTCTGGGCATGCCCCAACGTATGGGCACTGTGCTCATACATTGGGGCACTATGCCCTGCAGCAAGGGTTGTGGTATTATGGTATCCCATAAAAATCTCTTGAACTGAGCATCTGAGATGGAAATTGGCTTTTCAAACGCCCCAGCGCCTGGGCATGCCCCAAAGTATGGTCATGGTGCTCATACACCATGCCCTGCAGCAAGGGTTATGGTATTGGTATCCCCACACAAATCTGTTGAACTGAGCATCTGAGATGGAAATTGGCTTATGGGGGCTACCATGTCCTTGCGTACCATGCACATACGTTGAGTAATGCCCAGACGTTGGGACACAATGCCCGAAAAGTTTGTGTATAACTGCATTGGCACTAATATTTCATCCGTAGACAACAAATACAGCGTCACTTGTATAGCGTCATTAAATTGTAACTTTAAGTTATAACATCCGAATGGGCGTTTGGGCCTTAAAGCACACCTCTTACTAGAAATGATCTCTTCCCTATGAAAGGGATCAGAAAAACGTTTTTCAAAAATGCTGTTACTTTCCACCTTAAATTAGCGATTTTCTTGTTAGCGCTTGTCGACACTGTCTAGCCTTCCTGCTCTCCGACGCGGCGGCTAGGAGCAAAATGTTTGAAAACTGAACGCGCCGTGGTTAAAAAGTTGGGAAACTAAGCAAGTAAAAGAAGTAAAAATATAAAAGATTCTCTTATTCTTATGCGTGAAAGAGTTGTCAGACCTTACCTTAGACCTTAGATCCTCCTGTGCCGCCAGAGGCACCCAGGGCATCCACGAAGAGCCGCCAGTCATCCCGCATGTGCGCCGCTGCCCAAACATCTTCCCACTGGGGCTGGATCATCGTGTGGATGTTCGACAAATCCCGTTGGTAGGTGCGACGCAGCGTGTTCTTGGGTCGACCTCTCTTGCGAGTTCCCTGGGGTTGCCACTCTAGGATCTGCCTAGGGATCCTGTCTTCCTTCATACGGATCACGTGCCCAAGGTATCGCCATCTACGTTGCCGGATGACGTCTGTGACCCTGGGCTGGCCTGAGATAGAGCGGACTATCTGGTTTGTGACGTGATCCCTCCAGTCGATGTTCAGGATCCTCCGAAGGCAGTTGTTTTCGAAGGCTAGGATCCGTCTTTCTTGTTGCTGATTCAACTTCCAGCACTCGCTGCTGTAGAGAAGTGCAGAAAGGACGTTGCTATTAAATAGCCTCAATTTCAGCTTCAGGGAATACTTTTTCGATCGCCATAAGTTGTCAGCGCACATTGAAAATTCCGGCAGACTTTGTGTTGTGTGACGGGCAAAACTCGGCATGGCCGAAAAGCGCTAAAAATTCTTAGTCACAAAATGAAACAATGGAGAGAGGTGGGGATTTTAGAAACTTGTAATTCCACAAGGGAGCTAGGTATATTACAAAAGGCAGAATAAGCAAGAGGGGTCCTTTAAGTTTAGCATAAATCCCAAAACTGCACAATTCAAATTTAACTAACATTCAAAGAAGTAAACCTCTATGTACTTTTCTAAATTTTGAATCACCTTCGGTTTTTTTTCGGCTCTAAAACGAGTCAAACCGGCTGACAATTTTGTAGCCTGAGTAGTTGTGATACAACTTTATCCGTGAAGTTGAATTTAGTGATGTGTAGTAGTATGAAATACTTTCATTTAACTTTGTTTCAGACTGGGATAATCTTAAGCAGTAGTATCCAGTAGCACATCCAGCTTTGGTATGGCAGCATGCAGTGGCATCACTTACTGCTGCATGATACTAAAGCTTACAACTTATACAGCTAATTTTCGACAATTTTTTATCGGGAATGATAGATTAAGAACTTGATATCTGCCAAGATGCGTTTCAGCTTTCTTTTAACATCGATAATGAAATGAGAGTCTTTGAATTTCCTCTGCTGTTCTTTTTTAATGTCCACTTTCTTTTGTTAGGATACTTCGGGATAATATAATAGTGTGAGAGGCTGAATTGAGCAAAAATATCAAAATATTGCACTATGCGGCTTTAATTTGACTTCTTTTCTTTTACTTGGATTACCGTTTGCGTCCAACATTGTAGATAATATTTGCTAAGCTTCGATCTCATCCCATCTTTTGGCATCGTTCAAATTAGGCGACATCCGAATCTCTACTGTAGGGGTACTGTTTTGGGGGGAAAAACAATACTGAAAATTATAATTCCTTCCACTTGTGTTAATAACAAATGAAGCTGAATTTTTATAGAGCTATATTTCGGCACTTCTTGGCAAGGGTCCTCTTCAGGCTCAAGCCGCTCAAGCTGGAAAACGAACTTGTGGACAAATGTGTCGGGTACATTGATAGAGTTTACTCGGGTCATGAAGTCTTCGTTGAAGCAAGGATAGTTTCGAGGGGTTACCCACTCCCCGGCTGTGGTTAAGCACAATTAATTGTGTCTCGTTAAGCACAATACCTTGAGCACAGTGTGCAAGAACCGGGAAAAGATATTCTCGAGCGGGTTCGTAAGATTCAAAGTTTGGAATCCGAATCCAACCTTACAAGCAGAAGATTCAAATTCGGCAAAAAGGAAGAATCCTGGATTCGAATCCGGAATCGGATTCGCCCATCTCTGCTTGGTACTTCTGAAACCTCAGACATGGAGAGATATATCTCACGAGGAGCACTCGAAAGCCCCCCAAGGACCCACTTGGGAAACCAACAAATATAACAAGAATGCCATCTTACCTCACTGGTGTTGATTTTTCCGCTTCCTTTCGCTTTGACATAAAGCCAGGCGGGTCTCACGGATTCGGGGTCTTTCCCTCCAAAGTTCTGGAAAAGGACAAAGCACTTTAAAGTAAAACTGAAGGCCATATTTTTGTTGTACATGTCCGAGTTACAGCAAGACAGTTTAATAAATCTATCTATCTATCTATCTATCTATCTATCATACGGGTATATGTCAATTTTTATGACAAAGCTTAATACATAATCAATTTACAACTGTATTTTCCCGCGCTTATTACAACAAATCTATAACGTAAAGACAGAATGTTTCACAATGGACTTTCACCGGGAAAAAAATTGAATTATATTTAGAAGTCTATAGGACTCCAATATCGGAGCCTTTAGACAGCCCAGTGGCCACATGGCGGGGCCAAAAGCCCTCCAAGCACTTTTAAAGTACAGCTGGAGACCGTATTTTTCTTGTCCCAGTTTGCTAGCAAGATAGTTAAACATACGGGTAAATGCCAATTTTTATGAAAAGCCGATACGACAAGCCTTAAAGCACACCTCGCACTATTTATTGTTTGTGTTTCAACATTCAGAACTATTTGAATACTGTAAAACTAGGCTCTGCTTCTAACAAGTTATACTCGGCTTTGCTGTTTTAAGCCTTTTCCCAGGTCCATCGACTTCTAGCAAAAACTCGGCAAAATTCAGATAACCGGTTTTACGCGTAAATAGCACGATACGCAAAGATTCATCGGGAGCATAATGCACATGGAAAATGGTGACTCGTGGCACGTCCAAAGATTAGTGAGATATCGTTAGCGGGCTTAGACTGTAACATATGAAATTTGGCTCTCCAGGGTTAAAAACAATGAATGCAATTACGGAAGTAGGTTGTATTATAGACACGACGGGTCCTTTAATACATAATCAGTACAATAAATTTACAACTGTATTTTCTCCACCCCTATGACGATAAATTTATAACGTAAAGACGAAATATTTTTCAAGGGACTTTTAACGTGAAAAATACACCAGGGGTAAATTTGAATTAAATTTAGAAGTCTAGGACTCCATATCGGAGCGTATAGAAAGTCCAGTGGAGAAAATTCTACTCATGGAGAAAATAAAAAAAAACGAAAGATTTAATGTGATGGGGGAGACGCCACTGAGACGAACATTTTAAGTAGGGAACTAAAAGACAGAAGTGCTCTTTAGCCGGGATTTGAACCCACGACCTTCGTCTTGCAAGGCCACTGCTCTACCTCTGAGCTACAGAGGGGCTTGTGAACATAATTCGCAAACCACTATACTAGTCAGACAGAAGCGGGCTAGGTTATAGGAACAGTCATCCCGCCGGAGGCAAATTCGTCTAAGCAATTCAGACTCTTAGAGCGTGTTCCACCCTACTGACCGCAGTTGCTACGCATGACGTCACGAATTTAGGCGTCAAGGCTGGAACGCATTTTTTAATTTTCGGTAAAATATCACTCCACGGGGTAACCCGCAGCCATTCCCGTTACAGAGATGTGTAGTTACCACGCTTACTACGCTCCCGAGCATGGTAAGCAAATAGTTACTATTAGTTAATATTTCGAGAATGTTGGAACGGTCAGCGTAGTAACTTTTCGTGAGGTTGGAACGGAAATAGTAACTAATGGTTACTATTATTAGGAGGCTGGAATAACGCTCTTAGACAACGGTCAGGCACTAAGTTCAAGTTCAAGTTTTTTTTTGTTATTTTTATTCGTAACATTGTAATTACATTAAACAAGAACTGTAGAGAATAAAAAGTCGGACGTACAATGCTTGTTAATAATTTTATCTTAAAAACAACAACAGCAACAAGTCCCATAACTCTACCCAGAGTCCGCAGTTTCTTTCTCGCTCTTACACCGTATTTTGTTCAAAGTGAAAAATCCACTGTGCAGAGTATTATTTTATTCTTGCTCTTACTTACAATATACGGCGTTATGCAGCGTCCCAGGTAGATCAAGTTCGAGAATTTTCTCAACGCTGACATGTGCTCTTTGGCGGTAAGTTGCTTGGCGTCTCCATGCCTGTAAGGAAATATTAGTTGAGTTTTTGCAGATACCATGGTATCTGTTACCACGGCAACTGGATCTGCAATTAGCCGTTTTTGCAGTTACCGTGGTATCTGATATACGGTCCACTGCAAAAACGACTATTACCGAGATTGTACTTCTCGAAGTCATCCCAAAAGAACAAGAGCTACGAGCTCATATGGCACTTGTTACGAGTAAGCGGTACAAGAAAGTAGAAGAGAACGTCACAAACTACACCCGCCATCCAAAAATACGGTTCGGACATAGAAATAGAATATGCAGTTTCACTCAAGTCTGAGCATTTCTGGCATCGCCTCGGATCATCTGGGGAAAATGACTGTTGTAACTTCCAAGTTTCAGCCCAATAAATCCACTTGTTTGATCCCTAGACGTGCCACACGTTTTCCGTTACCTCCCTCCAACTGCCCCTACCGCGGCCGAATCTGGCTCGGACACGTGAATTGATCATCTGAAGCATCTTCTCTCACCACCTATCAAGTTTCACTAGAATCTGCGCGTTTTTCCGTAGGTTCCGCCCCCCCCCCCCACACCGTGGCCGGATCCGGTTCGGACGATAAAATATGTCATATAGGGCATATGCTTACTCTACACCAAATCTCATCTGAATCGCTGCACTTGTTTGACCCCTATGTGAGCCACATAATTTTTCCGGGACTACCCCTACTGTGGCCGAATACGACTTGGAAACATAAAAGTCGCATCTCTGACATCTCTTCTTCCCGTCCGTCAAGTTCGACTGGAATCGGAGGGTAGCCTATCTAATCCATCAGAAGTGTTTCACGAGTTTTCCGGTGCCCGCCTCCAACCCCTTCACAATTATGGGGTCCAATCCGGACTTGACAGTGGAACATCAGAGAAGATATTTCTTTCCACCTGCCAAATTCTATTTAAATCCGATCACCCGTTCGAAAGTTATGCATGCCACTAGATTCCGGATTCCCCATCCCTCGACTCCCCCCACGATATTCGGATCGGGGAAACGACTATTCTTAAGTCAGTCTGTTCGAGTCACTGAAATGCCTGCCAAGTTTCATCGTCGTAGTGCATCGGGAAGTACCGAACTCGCGGGATTGCGAGAAATCCGGACCCCCCAACTCCCGCACAGTGCCCGGATGCGGTCCGGTTATGTTAATGACGTATCTACGACTTATGATTGTTCATCCGACCAAGTTTCATCCCGATCCCTTCACTCTATAAGTGTTTTCCCATATTTCCGTTTCCACCCTTCAACTCCCGCGAAAGTCACCGGATCCGGTCCGGATTTGAAGCGGGACGTCTGAGACACGAGGTCTATCTAAATATCAAGTTTCATTAAGATCCGGTCATCCGTTAAAAAGGTAAAATACCTCAATTTTCCTGATTCCTCTCCCTGCAACCCCCCCCCCGGCCCCCCAGATGGTCGGATCGGAAAAACGATTCTCTCAAGTCAATCTGTTGGGGTCCCTGACACGCCTGCCAAGTTTCATCGTCCTAGCACATCAGGAAGTACCGAACTCGCGGGATCACTCGAAATTCGGATCCCCCCCCCAACTTTCCCACAGTGACCGGATCCGGCCCGGTTATACCATTCACGTATCTAGTACGTGTGCTTGTTCTTCCCACCAAGTTTCATCCCGAACCCTACACTCTGAGCGTTTCCCAAGATTTCCGGTTCCCCCCCTCCAACTCCCCCCCAATGTCACCGGATCCCGTCCAGATTTTAATCCGGTCGTCTGGGGTACGAGGTCTTTCTATATATCAAGTTTCATTCAGATCCGATCACCCGTTCATAAATTAAAAATACCTCACTTTTCCGGATTCCCCCTCCCTCCACCCCCCCCCCCCCCAGATGATCGGATCGGGAAACGACTATTCTCAATTCAATATGTTCGGGTCCCTGACACGCCTGCCAAGTTTGATCGTCCTAGCACATCAGGAAGTACCGAACTCGCGGGATCACTAGAAATTCGGACCCCCCCCCCAACTCCCCCACAGTGAACGGATCCGGTCCGGTTGTGTCAATCACGTATCTAGGACTTGTGCTTGTTCTTCCCACCAAGTTTCATCCCAATCCCTCCAATCCAAGCGTTTCCCAAGATTTCCGGCTCCCCCCTCCAGCTCCCCCCAAAGTCACCGGATCCGGTCCAGATTTTAATCCGGTCGTCTGGGGTACGAGGTCTTTCCGAATACCAAGTTTCATTAAGATCCGGTCACCCGTTCAGAAGTTACAAATTCCTAAATATTCCGGATTCCCCCTCCCTCCACTCCCCCCACGATGTTCGGATCGGGAAAGTGACTAGTTCCAACTTAATCATTTGGGGTCCCTGATATGCCTGCCAAGTTTCATCGTCCTAGCTTATGTGGAAGTACCCGAACTAGCAAAACCCGGACCGACCGGCCGACCGACCGACCGACCGACAGACGGACGGACAGAAATTGCGATCGCTATATGGCACTTGGCCGAAGGGCAAGTGCCATAAAAACTGATATCCAGTTACATCACTAAGTGCTGAACTTCTTTCTCACCAATTTGACAAAATTTGATGAAAGTGAGATGACTTTTCAGATACCACGACCAGATACCACGGTCGGACCATGGTATCTGAATATCAGTTACCACGGTAACTGGCCAGATACCACGACAACTGCAAAAACACCTTTTGACCGTGGTATCAGATACCACGATAACTGCAAAAACGACTTTAAACCGTATATCAGATACCATTGCATCTGCAGAAACGCAACTATTGTGACAGAAAATGCTTTACAAATCTGCTGGTATTCTGAGCTCGGTTGATAATGTATTCCGTACGTAGTGAATGGTAAATAGTGAATGCTCATTTATTATCACCAAAAGTGAAGGCCTTTTAGAATTTTCAGTGTTATTTACTTTATTACTATGTAGAGAGGTATGTTTCTTCTTTTCATTCTTCATTCTTTCTGTCAGTGCATGATATGGCCATTTGCTGAAATAAAGGTATACAAATAATGAGCCTGCCACTCTGGCAGGATTGGCATGACGAACAGAGTGTTCGCTAATGTTCCCGAAGCGTGTTATATGTTATGTTTCGTGTGTTTAGTAGTCTGTTTTTCTGTCAGTGTATAATTATGGCCCTTGGTTGAAATAAAGGTAAGCTATCAATCAATCAATCAATCAATTTATTTATTTCGTGATATTACACATCACATATTACACTAAAACAGGACTATTCTAAACTAAATATATACAATCATATCAACCATTCGGTGGCTCGGGGCAAAAGCACAGTCGACGGAAAAGGCGATAGAAATGGCCGGAACGGCACTCTGCATTCTCGCGAATTGCCTTTAAGAGTGGGTTTTCGGAGGCTTCTATCCTTGCAACAAAACTAACTAACGCTTTCCGTCTCATAACATCAAAAGATTCAATTTCATTTTCTAAGAACATTTGACTAGCAGAGTAACGTCGATTGTATGAAAAAAGATGGCGGAATGCATTGTTAAAGCAAACTTTCAATTTACGTATCGTCGTCTCAAGATAATTATCAAAAAGTGGGAGACAATATAGTTGCGTGCAATACGTCTTAAATAAAAGAATTCTCACCGACACAGTACAAAATTTAAAATTACGAATTATAATAATAATAATAATAATACAAAGTTTTCGTTTCTACCAATCACGAATAGGCGTGGGTACTGTTCCTGTTTTTTTCTTCCTGTATTCTGTTTTAGAGATAAAAAAAAAAAAAAACGGCTGGGTTCAAAACAGCTGTTTTGTTTATTTTTGGATCCCTAAAACAGAAAACAGGAAACAGTAAAACAGGAAGAAAAAAACAGGAACAGAAAACAGGAACAGTGCCCATGCCTAATCAAGAATAAATTTGAAATGAACGTACTGATCGGAGTTACAACCTTGCCCCCAGTACACATGAGGATAATAACCGATTCCGCATTAAACGCATCTTCGTTAAGACTGTTTGGGGTCCAACGATTCTATTTGCAAAACTCAACTTACTTCCTTATTTTACTAAATATCTGTATGTGAATATTTTAGGTGTATACTGGAAGTTTAGATTGGAGGTAATTTGGTTAATAGTAGAAGGGTAAAAAGGATTAATTTTATCGTATGTAATATTGAAGGTCAATTTTGTTAGTTAAGTGCGAGAATTAATGCTGATGTATGGCCCTTTGTTGGCTTTAACAAATTATTATTATTATTATTATTATTGCCAAATAAATATCTCAGCTGGCTGATCCGCCCAGCACCACCAAATATGCACCGAAATAAACCTCGATAAACATATTTATGTTTTAATATTTCGTAATGGAACAATCCTAAAATCATCTAGACCTAAAATACTTGAGTGACGTCACTGAGGCTGTTACACATGTTTTTTCAGTGTTTAAAGAATTCGAACGTTACTGCACTGACATCTATCCGCACTCAGTTTAGTAATCAAACTGTAAAGGCAGGCGGCACTGGAACCCACGGATTGAACAAATTAAACGCAGAAATACGAATTCAGCAAAAATGTAAGCTAGACAAAATGCAATTAGGTATTGCGATTAATTTTCTTTTGTTTTCTTTTTCCTTTTAAATCTGTCATAGGAGTCTGTTAAGTCCAAGACCGTAGATGCCATCATACGGTCCGGGGACACTGAATGTAAGAAATTCAGAAAAGCCGATAACTGGATAGGGTGGTGAGTCTTCAAAGAAGGGCCTACTTTTGTATAATGGGTTTGGGCTTACCAGATCTCCTTACAAGCATAAAGGTGAGCCATACGTAGGAAACAAACTCCGGTCATGTACGCGTCGTAGCCAGCTTCATGGGGCAGATCCAGCTTCTCTAGAAATAAAAATCGTTGCATAAGAGATACACTGTTCGCCGAACCTACCAGACGGGTATCCGCAACATCCTCCCGTCCAAACGGGGGTATTTGGGCAGCGGCTTATGAGCGTGTTCCACCCTACTTACCGTAGCTACTACGTATGACGTCACGAATCTTGGCTTCTTGGCGTCGAGGCTGGAACACTATTACATATTTTCGCCAAAATATCGTGCCGCGGGCTGATCGGACCAATCATGTCACAGAGATCGTAGTTACCACGCTAACTATGCTCCTGTGCGTGGTAAGCAAATAGTTACTATTTCGAGGTGGGAACGGTCAGCGTAATAACTTTTCACGAGATTGGAACGGAAATAGCAACTAATAGTTACTATTGTTAGAAGGGTGCAACACGCTCACACTCTTCACCGCACCCACCAGACGGATATCCGCAACATCCTCCCGTCCAAACGTGAAGGTATTTGGGCAGCGGCTTATGAGCGTGTATCGCGCTACTTACCCTAGTTACTATACGCATGACGTCAAGAATCCTGTCTTCTTGGCGTCAAGGCTGGAACGCATGATATATTTTCGTCAAAATATCATGGCACTGGCTGATCGGGCCAATCACGTCACAAAGATCGTAGCTAACTACGCTCCCCTGCGTGGTAAGCAAATAGTTACTGTTAGTTACTATTTCGAGAAGGTGGGAACGGTCAGCGTAATAACATTTCACGAGGTTGGAACGGAAACAGCAACTAATAGTTACTATTGTTAGAAGGGTGCAACACGCTCACACTCTTCACCGCACCCACCAGACGGATATCCACAACATCCCCCCGTCCAAATGGGAAGGTATTTGGGCAGCGGCTTCTGAGCGTGTTCGACAAACTTAACGTAGTTACTACGCGTGACGTCACGAATCTTGGCTTCTTGGCGTCAAGGCTGGAACGCATTATCTATTTTCGTCAAAATATCGTGGCGCTGGCCGACTGAGACAATCACGTCACAGAGATCACATTTAATACGCTAACTACGCTTCCGAGCGTGGTAAACAAATAGTTACTATCAGTTACTATTTAAGGTATGGAACAGTCAGCGTAGTAACTTTTCACGAGGTTGGAACGAAAATAGCAACTAATAATTACTATTGTTAGTAGGGTGGAACACGCTCTGTATTAGAGACGACTGGCCACTCTTCTTGGATGCCTTACGCGCCTCTACGGGAGCAGGAGGAACTAAGGTCTAAGATACCATAACAGTAGGATGCCCTGAGAATCATAAATCACTAACCCTTGCAGTAAGGCCCTTCGGCAAATAAATTACTGTGATGGTCTTTTATACCATTTCTACAAGCCAATGTGAGCTGCTTTATTTCCCTCCGACGTAACCTTCCCTGTCTTGGCAATTCTGGAGATCTAAGGCGTATTCTCGCCGTTCCCCGAGGACTCCAATTGAGGAGTTTGTTTGTCCCGAGGACTCACTCCCGTATTCTCTCCCCCACGGACGGAGAATACTCCGATTATCATCATCAAAATAGACTCCCTTTCATATTCGGAGGGAAATCAATTTTTGCTGCTGTTGGTGCAATGTAAAATTAATTAAAACAACCAGAAAAAAAAACCAAAAATAAAGTGGATCCAGACCCATTTCGTCAACTGCATATTTTTTTTCGAACAAAATCCATGTTGAAAGCATTCCCCCGGTTCTCGTTGTTCTTCGTACGCGGAGTCTGCGTGGAGTGACTCCCTCTATTCTCGCCGTTCCCCTTGATTCCCCGAGGAGTTGCGTAAGTTCTTGCGCTCGGCGAATTCGCGCTTTGCTGTCTGGAAAGCGCATCCGCGAGAACGCTAGAAATCTCCCTTACAGAACACCTCGATCTGCATATTTTTTCTTCTCAGACGTTCTGAGATAGTTGACCACTTTACAACTAAGCTATGCTTACAGAAAATTACAGATGGCTTCGGCTGTTCTTATCCTCTTTCCGTGCCCCTTGTCTTGGATGATAATCTTGACAGAATGTGCATTACCGGCCTTCCAACGAAAACAGTTCCTAGGAAACAACAATCGTGCGCCTGATTCGTCCGTAAAGAGAAGAAATCGTGGCAAGCGTGACAATCAATGTACTGCTAATAGTGGAGATAGGATACACTTACGAAGTGAAGAATCCGGAAACGAGAATCGATGGACATACATACAACTGAAGCAGAATGAATTACTATCATAAGTACGACATATCCTTTAACTTACCATATTTTGAGGCTGTCTCGCCCAGTTGGACGCGTGGAGAGTAGCAGACAAGCGCTCGCCCACAATCGGTCTCGAGGTTTTTATAAAGCTCTCCAAGAACAGACGAGTCCAATGCAGCAGCGACTAAAAAGAGCAAAACGGTTATCAACAGTTGCGTTTTTGCAGATACCATGGTATCTGATACCACGGTCTAAAGTCGTTTTCGCAGTTACCGTGGTATCTGATACCACGGTCAAAAGGCGTTTTTGCAGTGATCGTGGTATCTGGCCAGCTATCGTGGTATCTGATATTCAGATACAACGGTCCGACTGTGGTCAGGGGCGTCCCGAGGGGGGGTGTCGGGGGGGGGGGGGTGCTGCACCCCCCCAGAAGGCTTGCGGGAAAAAATTCCGGTAAACTTTGACTGGTGTAGCGAAGCCGCGCCAGTTAAAATTTATAAAATTCACCTGAACTTGGTTTTTAATGAATCTACCGGATCACTGCTCGGGAAACCTACCGGAATTTTGCTCAGGGAATCTACCGAAATCTAACTGAAGGAATCTACCGGAGCTTGTCTCAGGGAATTTACTGGAGGCTGGAGCAGGGGATCTACCGGATTTCGAACCACGGAATCTACTAGAATTTTTGAATCTACCGGATCATTGCACAGGGAACCTACCGGAATTTTGCTTAGGCAATCTACCGAAATCTTGCTGAAGGAATCTACCGGAACTTGTCTCAGGGAATTTACTGGAGGCTGAATCAGGAGATCTACCGGATCTTGACCCACGGAATCTACTGGTATTTCTGAGCGTATTGGATCACGGAACCTACCGGAATTTTGCTCAGATACCGAAATCTTGCACAAGGAGTCTACCCTGAGTCTACCGGAACTTGTCTAAGGGAATTTACTGGAGGATGGATCAGGGAAGCTACCGAAATTTGCTCCACGGAATCTACCCGAAGTTGGCTCAGGGAATCTACCGGAAGTTGGCTGCTTACCGGACAAGTGTAGATTCACAGCTTGCCAAGATGACCCTGGCACTCAACTTAGCAGAGTGACTCTTGCAGACAGACAACACAGCGTATCATTCATCGGGTGATTCCGGTAATCTCCTAAGCTTATGTAACTTTCAAAATTAGGCAACCTAGTGAAATTTTCATCATTCCCAACTACAAATACTGTTCCAGGAATAATATCACAGTACGGTCTACTCCAGTTTCGACAGCTTTCTCGATTCCTTTCCGGTGATAAGCCGAGACGATAAACGAGTCGGCCTTGTTCCGGCATGATCTCGAAAATAGCCAGGAGAGCCTCAAAACAAACTAAAAGTTTGAAGATATATTCGAAGTCTTTCCTGAGTGGAAAGATGTCTTACCACTAAAATGGAAAGCGTTCATGTCGGCTAAGACAATTCCTGTTACCTCACTAAAAGAGGAAAAAAAGAGAGATTCTCCGCGTCTGGATGATTGTTTTTTGTCATGCAAGCAGCGCACACTCCGAACGTTATTACCAGAGCGGTATATTCAAATATAGATTTGAAAATAAGCTACCTTTTCAGTTAAACTTTAACGAACCTATTTTTTTGTTGTTTGTAACACGTAGTCAAAGTCAGAACCTCAGAACACAAAAATATTCTAGAGTTTCTGCAGAGGTTCAACACGGAGAATTTCCGGAAAAAAACTAAAAAAATTCCGGTAAAACTTTGAAAAATTCCGGTAAATTTCTGGAGCTGCACCCCCCCCCCCTGATCGTGGTATCTGAATAGTAATCTCACTATCATCAAATTCTGACAAATTAGTGAGAAAGAAGTTTAGCACTTAGTGATATGACTGGATATCAGATTTCTTTTGGGATGACTTCAAAAAGTGAAATTGGGATATAGTCGTTTTTGCAAAGCAATCGTGTATCGGATACCACGGTAACTGCAACAAGAACAAAGGTTTCGATGGGATCCCAAAAATTTAATATTTGACCCAGACAACTAGGTCTTGTCTACGCCAGATCCAGTCTTTGCCAGGCTAATCATCTGAGAAAATCAAGTTCAGATATACCTGTATAAACCATGTCTATTTTGACGATACTGATCGAAACTTCCTGCTTTACTTCTGCCAAATTTCCGGTTTCGGCCGAATTCCGAGTGCACTACTTGTCCAGCCAAAAAAAAGATAGTTCAGAAACGAATTTAGCGCATCTCCTTATCCCTATAAAGAACATCTAATCAACTTCAAATAAAACTTAAAAAAAACGCCGGACGAACTATATGTCCGGGTAAAAAACGATTGTCATAAACAGATTCAGCGTCTCTTCTTACCCTTAAATCTATCATCTAATCAACTTCAAATACAAATTTTACTTTTAACAAATTTTCCAGTTTCGGCCAGATTCCGGGCGAACTACTTGTCCGGCGAGAAAATGGTTTTCACCATCGTGTTCAGCATGTCTTATTACCCCTAAATCGAACATCTAATCAACTTCAAATAAAACTTTTGCTTTTAACAAATTTTCCGGTTTCGGCCGGATTCCGGGCTAACTACTAGTCCGGCGAGAAAATGATTTTTATCATCGTGTTCAGCATGTCTTCTTACTCCTAAATCGAACATCTAATCAACTTCAAATAAAACTTTTACTTTTAACAAACTTTCCGGTTTTGGCCGGATTCAGGGCGAACTACTTGTCCGGCGAAAAAATGGTTTTCACCATCGTGTTCGGCATGTCTTCTTATCCCATAATCGACTATCACATTAGCTGTTTCAAAATATTTTGTTTGCCCCTTTATTTAAACCCCCTCCCCTAAATGTAGGGCTACAGAGCCCATCTATGAACTCGACTTTACTCTTGACCCAAAGAATCCTCACACCAAGTTTCATCAAAATATTTCATTCCCTTCGAGAGTTATCGTGCTTACAGACGGAAATCCGTAAGGCAGATAGCGAATGACGGGCATTGTTTTTGTTGCTCTTCTCTGAACTTAACTCAATGGTGACGGCGTGGCAATATTTAATTAGTGGGCGAGCTAGGGCCTTAAATAAAATAGGATAAGAGGAATTGTCCTTGACCGTAAATGTCCTTCTCACAAGATCCAAAACTTACCGCATGTAAACTTTGTTATTTTTTTGGGATCCCAAAACGTTAGTGACGGATACCTATGACATCGTAAAAGTTGTCCGTCTGTCCGTCCGTCCGTCCGTCCGTCTGTCTGTAAGCACGATAACTCTCGAAGGGAATGAGATATTTTGATGAAACTTGGTGTGAGGATTCTTTGGGTCAAGAGTAAGGTCGAGTTCGTAGATGGGCTCTGTAGCCCTACATTTAGGGGTGGGGGAGGGGGTTTAAATTAAGGGACAAACAAAATATTTTGAAACAGCTAATGTGATAGTCGATTATGGGGTAAGAAGACATGCTGAACACGATAGTGACAACCATTTTCTCGCCGGACAAGTAGTTCGACCGGAATCCGGCCAAAACCGGAAAGTTTGTTAAAAGTAAAAGTTTTATTTGAAGTTAATTAGATGTTCGATTTAGGGGTAAAAGACATGCTGAACACGATGGTGAAAACCATTTTTTGACCGGACAAGTAGTTAGCCCGGAATCCGGCCGAAACCGGGAAATTTGTTCAAAGCAAAAGTTTTATTTGAAGTTGATTAGATGTTCGATTTAGGGGTAAGAAGACATGCTGAACACGATGGTGAAAACCATTTTCTCGACGAACTAGTAGTTAGCCCGGAATCCGGCCGAACCGGAAATTTGTTAAAAGCAAAAGTTTTATTTGAAGTTGATTAGATGTTCGATTTAGGGGTAAGAAGACATGCTGAACACGATGGTGAAAACCATTTTCTCGCCGGGCAAGTAGTTCGCCCGGAATCCGTCCGAAACTGGAAAATTTGTTAAAAGTAAAATTTGTATTTGAAGTTGATTAGATGATAGATTTAAGGTAGATGATAGATATATGACAATCATTTTTTACCCAAACATATAGTTCGTCCGGAATCCGGTTGAAACCAGGATTTTTTTTATAAGTTAAAGTTTTATTTGAAGTTGATTAGACGTTCTTTTGTAGGGATAAGGAGATGCGCTGAATTCGTTTCTGAACTATCTTTTTTTGGCTGGACAAGTAGTTCGCTCGGAATTCGGCCGAAAACGGAAATTCGGCAGAAGTAAAGCAGGAAGTTTCGATCAGTATCGTCAAAATAAATATGGCTTATACAGGTATATCTGAACTTATTTTTCTCAGATGATTAGCCTGGCGAAGACTGGATCTGGCGTAGAGAAGACGTAGTTGTCTGGTTAAATATTAAATTTTTGGGATCCCATCGAAACCTTTGGTCTTGTTTCGCAAGAGGCTATGATGGTGATGCTGGTAATACAGTCTCGACAACACGGCGATTCTGGCGAACTCTTGGATTCCCTTTCCGAAAAGCAAAGCGAGAATCCGCCGAGCGCAAGAACAAACGGAAAGTCCTTGCGCCTCAGTTGCACCTTTACAACTTCTCGCTATCCTTCCCCTCGTGAAGTGGATTCGCTTTCCAAGTCACTGGCGGAAACTAGCGGAGCGCGAGAATATCTCTGGAAAGCGAAGCGAGTTCTAGCCGAAGTTGCAAAAACAGCCGGCGCGTAAGCTCGCGAAGCTTTCCAGACCACCAGAATCGCCCTAAGACCAAATCCACAGTTAAACCGCGCAATCTTAATTTCATCGAGACGTGTTTTTCCTTCTGTAAAATCGCGAACGACAGAAAATCAAATACGCTACTACATACCTGGCGAAGTTCCGACGAGTCACATAACTAGAAGCCTGGCAAGTTTGTTATACCCACAACATCTGGCATTTACATAGAGCTAACACAAAATCTAAAGATCTTTCACACAAATAAAAATCGTTCTTGGGAATAGCGGAGGAATGGAATAACGCATTGTATCGGGTATTCACATTGTATCGGGTATTCGCGTGATTCTTAACTAGAATGTCGTACTTGAATCCTACTCGGTGAACTTTTTAATAAAGGTCGGGCTTCACTACCCAGATTTTTCGCCCGGATTCTGGGTTCCCGTTTTCTTCGATATCGGTATGGGTAGTGAAGACAGGTCTGAAACGGTTTGAAAGCACCCCGGACGCGTCCGAGAATCTGGTAGAAAAATCTACCAGATTCCCGGATTCTGGGTGAAAAGAAGCGGGAATTTGAAAGTAGTTTTAATTTGACTTGGATAAATTATTGTGCTGAGGTGGTAAAATCTAAGAAAATGACAGAAGTGCTGAAAAATGCCCAAAAGTGGACTGTTGAAGAGACATTTGATTTGATTTCTGTTTGGGAACATAATCCGGAACCCCAGATTCTGGAGCGTCTGGGTAGTGAAGCCCGACCTTAAGCGTTTGGAACCATGACAGGGCCTCACTAAGCTCGGCTACTTGTTTTAATTATCTGCGTAGAAATAGCGTCATTACCAGCCCGCCTTTTAGCAACTGTTTCCACTACCGTCACTGCTCCTTGGCCAGCTTGGTAGTAGGAGACCCCTTGACAGGTGTCTACCGCAAAAGCACCGTCCCACATTTCAGCTCACATTTATTGTTCCTTATTTTTGTTAGCTGTAATGTTTTTCTTTTCAGTAGAACCCTGGATGTCACTGTAGAACAAATTACCTTAAATCGCAAGCTGAAAAGTAAAAATGTTCTTCAAGCGGGATTGAACCTACAACCTTCGGCTTCACGAATGTGACGCTCTGTGTTGCCTCTTGATGTCGTTGTCTATGCTGCGGCGTGGACAAAACGGATTCCAGAAAGTTTGCTGCCGGAACACTCGGTTTCCTCATGCATTCGTTAGAGACAAAATACAAAATTGCGCCAAACTTACTTTTTGCATCTTCTCTGAAAATAATTCGCAACGAGTTGGCCACCTGTTTCGTATCATAAATCGTAGGTATTTCTCGAGCCATCAGCTCCTTAAAGACCTCGAGTGAATCTATAAAATGCAAAGGTCATTGTCCGGTAAATAAGACTTCGGAGGGTATCCAGGTTCCACGAGCGCAACTCGCTATATTTCATTTCAGCAATTCCAAGCGGACTACTTTCTGAAAGCCCCCAATGCTTCGTTATCAACACCTGTCACAGACATAGTAAAGTAATTCCACAGGTTGATGAGTAGGGGGAAGTAAAGAAGGTTTTGCACCGTCTCTGGAGTAGAAACTGACAGTTACCATGCTTTACTCATTGCCTCACGAATCCATATTTATCTCTGTCCCATGTTTTGATTATGAGACAAACAATGGAGGGTCCTCAACTAGTCCACTTGGAGCGCTTAACTGGAATAAGGCGAATTGTTCGCAGCAACCTGATCGCATTTCAATAAGAAGGCATTGGGTTTCTTGGATATGGACGATCGACTATGCATATTCAACTCAAACACTGCATGTCGAACCAAAACAAACAAACACGTGAATTGAAGTGAAGGGGAAGAACTCTTACACCCTGCCAAATGCTGTCGTGTTGGGTTGCACTACTTGGAACACCAGACCATTACAAAGTTTCTCCAGGGGGCGGTGGGATGAACTCTTCTTTCCGAAGCTTTAGTTTCTTGATCTACGGTCTTCATTTTCAATGGGACACCTGGGTCCATCTGTATGGAATGACCTACCAGTGAGCATTAGGGCGGCGGAACACCAACCTCAGTTTAAAAAGAAATTAAAAGAGTATTTTTTGGGGCATAAATGTTGAATTTTGTTATGGGTGGTAGGGTGGTGTGGGGAGGAAGGGTGGGCTAGGGAGGTAAGGGTGGGTAGGGAGGGAAGGTGGGGCTGGGGAGGGGGGAGGGAGGGTTGAGTTTTGATGAGTGAGAGAGATTGGATTTATTATAGGTAAGTAAATTATGTGGACTTTCGCGCGAATGCAAACCCTCATAGGTTTTTCCTCAAGCGCGAAAGTGTTATTTTTTTATTTCTTTATTTGTGAATGTGAAAATAAAACTTGAACTTGAACTACGGTATGAAACGCAAAGGACGCTAAATACCACTCCCGAGTGTGTTCAAGTTTCAATGACAAGAGGGGTGTATTACTGTTAGTCTATAGGCACTTGGCATCCTCGGTTTCACCCATGAAGAAATGTGTCCTCAATTTTCTTTACACGCATTCCAGTTCAAAACAGGTCTGATCTAGTTGTCTCAGAAATACGTCTTGTCGAACATGTTCATGCTGACGTCACGCAGTCCTTCTGAGTAGTGTATATGGTGTCCTCTGTAGTTCCCTTCTTAGATTCCTAGCCATTTGTCTTAGACCTAGCTTTCGAACGAAATAATTGCTGAAACAAAGGCGTTAGTTCGGGCACTTCCACGTAAGCTAGGACGATGAAACTTTGCAGGCATATCAGGGATCCGACCATATCAACTTGTAAAATAGTCATTTCCCCGATCCGAACATTTGGAGAGAGGTGGAGGGAGGGGGAATCCGGAAAATGGAGGTACGTGGAACTTTCGAACGGGTGATCGGATCTTAATGAGACTTGATACTTGGAAAGACCTCGTGTCCGAGACGACCTACTTCAAATCCAGATCGGATCCGGTGACTTTGGGCGGAGCTGGAGGGGGGAACCTTGGGAAACGTTTAGAGTGGAGGGATCGCGATGAAACATCGTGGGAAGAACAAGCAAAAGTCCTAGATACATCGCTGATATAACCGGACCGGATTCGGGCCCTGTGGGGGGAGTTGGGGAGGGGTTCGGTACTTCCTGATGTACTTGGACGATAAAACTTGGCAGGCATATCAGGGACCCGAAAAAACTGACTTGAGCATAGTTGTTTCCCCGATCCTACCATCGTGGGGGAGTGGAGGAATGGGGAACTTCCGAATGGTTGACCGGAATTGAATGAAACTTGGCAGGTGGATAGAGCTATAGTCTCAGATGTTCCACGTCAAACCCAGACCGGATCCGCTACTTGTGGGGTGAGTTCGAGGGGGGGGGCACCTGATACAATTTAACAAACTTTCCGGTTTTGGTCGGATTCCGGGTGAACTACTTGTCCGGCGAGAAAATGGTTTTCATATCTGTGGGGGGAGCTGGAGAGGTTTTCCCGGAATTCCGGTGATCGCGAGCTAGGATACTTCCAGATGTGCTAGGGACGATGAAATTTGCCAGGCAAATAAATGTGATTGATTGATTGATTGAATAGTGACCAGACCAAACAGACTTAAGGACCCGACACAATGCCCTATGAAAACTTCCGTTCCTGGATCCGACCGTTTTTTGGGGAGTACGTAAGGGAAGGGGAATGCGAAATTACTGACTGTACGCGGCCTTGGTTTGTGTATTTGGTGTCCTTGGGGTTACTTGGGCATTGAGACAATGGGCCGACTATGGCCTGAATATCGGCCAAAAAATTTGGCCTACCGTTTGAACCATCGCTCCTGGTCAATCAATCATGGTCCTCTTTACTCATTGCCCATGGTCTGCCTTTCTTGCTTACTGAGCTATGGATGGCTGCGGACCCCCTAGAAAGCTAGGGGTTGGAAAACTGTCGGATTTTAGTATTGGTTCAACTGACGTGTGGGCCAACTGCCGTGGGGGTCAACTGACTCCTGGCCCCCCAAATGACGCCCCTGCTTAGATCGAAGTTAATATTTAACACGCCAAAGGGGATTTTTGAGCGAAGACTGAAGCACAAGTTAGGATAATTTAAACGCCGTCGGGTTCGCTGTAAGAGATAATATGTATGACCCTAGCGGTTAGCTACGAAACGTGGATCAGGACCGCATGCCTTCAAAATACTCCGGGGTTCTGTTGATCTCATCGATAGAACCAGACAGCAGACTTACCAGGTAATTTATCACAGAACTGCTTGTACAAATACAGCAAATCGAATATCGGATTGTGACCAATGACGGGCGTCCCCTTCTTAGCGACTTGAAACAGCTTATTGACTATGGCAGTGGCACCATTGTACTGTTCGAGTATGTTCTCTTTTATCCTTTGGTCTTCTCTGGTTCGAAGGTGTCGCTTTTCTGAATCGTCTGGGTCGAACGTTGATACTTTGAGCTGAAACGAAAGGAGAGTGAAGTCTGGGTCTGTATCATTACGCCTACCCAAGAATTAAAATGATTGGCTGATTGATCACGACAGAAGTCACGAATGCCCTGTCCGATCCTATCCATTTTATGACCGAAGTGAGAGAGAACGGTATATTTAGAAACTATCATAGCATAATTAAATTTAGTTTCTTAATAATTCCAAATAACAAACATCTAAATAACAAACACACACTACGAATCGGCATTGAAAACCGAAGTAAAAAAGGGCACAAACGGGTTCCCGTAACGATTAGACCGGACTTTAGGGGGTAGAAGTTTATTTTGCAACCGAGTTCGATTACTGGGAGGGGATGTTTCCGGTAGCAGTGCAGTGACCGGTGACTCGTATTGGCTAGGACAGATTTGCCAAACTGGAAAATCAGGTGTTCAAGCCGGACTTAAAGCGGTGATAAATCAGTTTTGCAAGGGCTTGTTCGTAGGGTATGTCGCGGTTTTGGAGTATGATCCATGTTGCTCTTTTCTGGACGGACTCTATGAACGTGTTCCACCCCTCTACCAATAGTAACTATTAGTTACTATTTCCGCTCCAGCCTCACGAAAAGTTACTACGCTGACCGTTCCAACCTTCTCAGAATAGTAACTAATAGTAACTATTTGCTTACCACGCTCGGGAGCGTAGTAACTACGCCTCTCTGTAACGTGATTGGTCCGATCAGCCCGCGGCCTGATATTTGACCAAAAAAAGAAAAGAGTGTACCAGCCTAGCGTAGTAACTACGGTGACTAGCGTAGTAACTACGGTGACTAGCGTAGTAACTACGGTGACTAGCGTAGTAACTACGGTGACTAGCGTAGTAACTACGGTGACTAGCGTAGTAACTACGGTGACTAGCGTAGTAACTACGGTGACTAGCGTAGTAACTACGGTGACTAGCGTAGTAACTACGGTGACTAGCGTAGTAACTACGGTGACTAGCGTAGTAACTACGGTGACTAGCGCAGTAACTACGGTGACTAGCGTAGTAACTACGGTGATTAAGCGTAGTAACTATGGTAAGAAGGGTGGAACACGCTCTATGACAACCTACCGTCCGATCATTCACAGTTGTCAAAACATTTGAAAACTTCCTATGCACTTCATACTGAAGGATATCCAGGTTCATTGAACTATCCTGAATTTCCAACGCCAGGGAATGTGACCCCGATTTCTCAGCATGCTCTTGAACTTTTGCCAAAACTTCAGGATAACTACTGAAGCCTTCAACGTCATGAAGTCGAAACAGGTGGGAGCTCGAGCTAAGCTGGTTGGAAAGTTGTTTTTCTTCGATCCGGTTCAAGAATGGTAGACCGTCATAGAAAACCTAAAAAGGATAAGCGAACTTTTGTAATTGTTTTCTATTTTCTAAGCACTAGCAAGCAAATTATTCCACGCCATAGTGGCAATCTTAAAAAAAGCTTACTTTTAAAGGTTGGAAACCATAAAATATAATTTTTACACCTCTTGCTTCCAGAGGCGTTACTAGCCAAAATGTTTTTTGGGGGGGCAAGGTATTTACCGACTGGCTGGTCATTTTTACCAACTCTTTTTGCACATAAAACAACTGTTTTCAAGAAAAAATTACAGTTTTGACGAAAAATCGACTGATTTTCAGAAAAACCGACTGTTTTCGTGAAAAAAATCAACTGTTTTGAAAAACTGAGGCACGTTACGGTTTTTACCGACTGGCCGACAACGTTGGGGGGGGCGTCCCCCTCCCCCCCCCCCCCATAATTGACGCCCTGCTTGCTTCTGAACCTGAACCTTCTCAGGAAATCAAGTTCATTTAGAGACAAAGAAATTTAACCAAATTAAAGCATTGTGACCATCTGTTGACAACGTAAACAAAATCTTTAAAGGTTATCCACCGTAGCGGCCATATTGAAAGAAATTTTCTTTTTAAGGGTATTGAAAATTTGTGTTTGTTTTTGCAATCGTGTCACTGATCTCACATTGAGACTGGAAAACGAATTGCCAGAAACTGATGCAAGTTCCCATCATACAATGTCAATATGTCATACCTACTATGGGGATTTCTTTGTCATGTAGATGACAAGATGATTCACTCATATCGAAGCTGTTTTTTCAACAGGTTATAAACGATATGTTCAAAATTTTGCAGGAACAATGGAAAGCTTTTCACATTTATGCCAAGAAGGGTACAAAAGGCTCAGAGAGAAAACTCTGTACCTCCGTAGCGGTCGCTCCGATTTGGGTGAAATTTCTACCAGACGTTTGGGATACAAGTGCGGATAGGGCATTGTTCAGTTCAGTTCAATTTATTTCTTCAACAAGTTCAACACTCAACATATTCTTAAACCAATAGCCCGTCTCAATATGTGACAACAGGTCACCTGTGCGAGACGGACAACAAATTACCAAAATCTATTTATCAATATTTTTTTTTTATATATATATACACTTAGTGAGACTTCAACTCACTCCAAATCAACTTTCTTCACACGACCACCTAATAACTAAATTTCGAGAAAACTGATGAACAAGACCAAAGGTTTCGATGGGATCCCAAAAATTCAATGTTTATTGGACTTCTGATTCAGACAATCGAGTCTTGTAGATTTCCTATCTTCGCCAAACCCCTTTAACATGTTACTATTTATCCGTAATCAACAGCCTGAAAATGTGCAAAAATGACAGAAGTCTTGGGATTTTCTGATATATTTCGGCTAAACAACTCATCAGATGAGAAAACCAAGTCCAGATATGGGTTCAGCATGCATGACCCTCTATCTCATTTCTAATCGACTTTAGAAAAGTCTTTACTTTGGCGAAATTCCTCGTTTTAGCTGTATTCTGAACAAACTGAACTGGTGACATTGAGAGGCGAACCAACAACTACAAATTTTCCAGTTTTGGTAATTTCGGCAGAATCACAGGTCTGACGAGAAAATAAAGTTTAGAGGTGGATAGTTCTAACTACTGATACGAACCTCTAATGAATTAGTAATGAACTTTTGTTTTTACCAAATCTCCGGTTAGGCCGGGTTCCGGGTAAACTTCTTGTCGGGCGAGAAAATTAGTCTCAGATCTGGATTCAGCATGTGTCCTCACCCTATATCAAAGTCAATGGGTTTGATAACTTTCTCGCAGGTTTCGGTTTCGGCCAGATTCTGGGCGAACTACTTGTCCGGCAAGAAAACGAAGTTCAACAAGAGCTGAAAGCTCATATGGCACTTGTAAGAATAGGCGAACTGTAGGCGGGAGTTTTTTGCTTGAGAGTTATACACAGAGTCGAATATCATTTTATTTTACACTTCTTGAAGTAAAAAGAAGTGAAAAAGGCAGGTCTACAACTCCTCTTCTTCCTGGGAAGGTTCGAACCTCTAGTTCCCCCCGGATTTTAAACCGAACATCTGAGACACTTGTTCTTGACACTTGTCAAGTTTCATGCATGTCCGATTACCGGTTCCAAAGTTATTCATGTTACTAGTTTCCGGATTCCGCATCCCTCCACTCCCATCACAGTGGCTGAATCCGGGAAATGATCATATCCAAGTCAATCTGGCGGGGTCCCTGATATGCCTGTCAATTTTCCTCGTCCTAGCTTATGTGGAAGCATTTCACGAGATTTCCGGTTCCCCCTCCAGCCCCCCCACCAGTTATCGGATCCGGTCCGGATTTGAAACTGGACATCTGAAACACCTGTCCTTGCTACTTGTCAAGTTCCATGCATGTCCGATTACCCGTTCCAGAGTTATGTATGTTACTAGTTTCCCGACTCCGCATCCCTCTGCTCCCCCATGATGGCCGAATCGTGGAAGTGATTATTGCTAAGCTAATTTGGTCGGGTCCCTGATACGCCTGCCAAGTTCCATCGTCCTAGCTTATGTGGGTGTGCCCACAGTTGCAAAACCTGGACAGACCGACAGACATTACGATCGCTATATGGCACTTGAAAGCTCAAGTGTCATAAAAGACGGCAACTAGAGGAAATCTTCAAACGGGAATAACTTAAAAAGTAACGACCATCTCTTTTTCTATTCCTCGGAGAAGTCAAATATAAGTCGAATTGTCGAAAGACGCGTAATTCAAGGACCAATTATACCACAAAAATTCTTTGAAACAAGTAAATTTCACGGAACTGCAATTAAATAATCTCTATTAGAGCCGGTCTTATTTTAATCCTTAAACTGTACCTGTTCCCGCAGTCGGTCGAATCACAAATACGATTAGCCTAGTGGTCTAGGACACGGTAGGGTCCCTGATACGCCTGCCAAGTTTCATCGTCCTAGCTCCCCCTAATCTATATCAACTCCTACTACGCTTCAACAACATGTACCAACCCCTTCGACCTTCGATCAGATTTAAGCAAATAATGACTCATCCATGCAAAGAGTTATTACTAGTGTGACAAGGGGTAGTGATTTGACAAGAACTAGAAAAAGCGTTTCAAGAGATTGTGCGGATTCCCGGTAGGATCGGGAACCTGATTATTTCCAGGATGGTTTGGTCGGGTCCCTGATACGCCTGCCAAGTTTTATCCTCCTAGCGCCTCCTAATCTATATCAACCCCTACTAACATTCAACTACATATCCCAACCCCTTCGACCTTCGTAAGTAGACAAGCTCTCTCCGAACACCCAAAAGATTTGATCAAAGCATGACTCATCCGCACAGAGCTTTACAAGTGTGGGGTAGGGGTTTGACACAAACTAGAAAAAGCGTTTCAAGAGATTTCCGGTGTCCCCCTCCAGCTCCCCCCAAATTATCGGATCCGATCCGAATTTGACAGTGAACATCCAAGACACTTGTTCTTGATACCTGTCAAGTTTAATGCACGCCCGATTATCCGTTTCAAAGTTATGAATGTTGCTAATTTCCGGATTCCCCATCCCGCCACTCCCCCAATGATGGTGGGATCGGGGAAGTGATTATTTTTAAGTTAATCCGGTCGGGTCCCTGATATGCGTGCCAAGTTTTATCGTCCTAGGTCATGTGGAAGTGCCCAAACTAGCAAAATGCGGACAGACCGACAGACATTACGATCGCTATATGGCACTTGAGTAAGCTCAAGTGCCATAAAAACGAATTCAACATGTCTCATTAATAAGCAGGTCCGGATAAAAACGCTTGAGGCAGGTTCGGACAGCAAAGACAGAGAAGATGAAGGGAAAAAGAACAAAAAACAATGAAAGAAGCGAAAATCGGAAGAGGGAAGGAAAAAAGTCAGCAACAAGGCTCAAAAAGCCTTTAAGACATTCTGGAAGAAAACAAGTCATATTCAGACCCAGCGATAACAGCATATCCGGATGATAACTGTTGATAAAGTGACGGTATACTTGTACAGTTTTCCCAAACGGAACGAAACTAAATTGAGGCAACAGAAGCAAATGAAAAAATTTATATACAACTTTCTTGAAAGTCCTTCCTGGGTTAAAAAAAAAAAAAAAAAAAAAAAACATGTTGTCCGGAGCTGCCCCAGCCATGTCCGAACCTGCCCCCAATCTGGGGGCAGGACCGGACAAAAGTAGCTAACAGGAAAATGAAATTGGCAAAGAAAATTTTGCAGGTAACAAGAGTCTACAAAGTAACAATAACAGCTAAGACATGATTCTAGACAGTCGAAAAAATGGAATCAACAAAGCCTAAAACGAAATCTTGGTATGCAAAAAAGTAAAAATTTAACGAACCTACCCGCTTCTCCACTACATATTGGTGTTTGCCAGTTTCAGAAACAGACCACCTGTAACCACAGAACTGAAATCATGTAGAGGGGTGCAAGTATATTGTCTAACCTTGTTAAAGTCGAACTTCCACTGACACAAGAATGATACTGCTTCGGCTTGAATCACAAATGATGGCCCCAATGTTCCTATACTTGCTGGCATCAAATAAAGGTTGAAAATGTTAGCAGTGTATGTGTTTTCTTTTGGGTTTTTTGCAAATGTGGATATACCAAGTTGCCACATGTGGAACTTGTCAGTTGCATCTTTAACCATGGTGTATCGTTCCTGTCCATTGCTGAATAGGCTAAAAGACAGATACATATTTCAATTGTTTCTAGACTAGCTGAATGGCATCAGAAATCACTGGTGCAATCTACTGCATTGTTAATTTATGCTCGATAATTGCTCAGCAGAAGGATATGGCCTGGGCAAACATCAACAAGACTTCAGCATTATAGTACCTTAAATCGCACTTGCTGGTAACAAGGCAGTTTAGCCTGTTGACATTGCCAGTGACATTTGTATTAGGTATAGTACGGTACAACAATAGTCAGTGCCATCTTTTAATTTTGGTGGACCCTGGCCATCCATGGATTTGTGGCCCCTTTTCATAAGTCAAAAATATAAAAGTGTCAGCACATTAGCAAAACTGTTACAAAACCATTAAGAAATAAAAAGCAGTGATCATTCATCAGTAGCTTAGCATTTTCGGTGGCATTTCAAAGCAGAAAAACAATTAATAACACCATCTAAATCAATCGAATTCAAAACAATGTTTTCTTTCTCAACCATTTACACCGGCTGTTTGGCCTCTCATTGGTCCTGCACCGGCCTAAGGGTAAATACGGCACTGACAGTAGTATGGTATAACTCAGAAGATTATTATAGTATGTAGTTAACTACAAAACAAAAATGCTCCTCAAGCAAGATCTGAACCTGCGACCTTTGGCTTCATGCTTTGATGCTCTAACCAACTGAGCTATCAACTATCAAGGAACTTGTGATCATAGTTCGCAAACCACTACAATGGCTAGTTAGTATTCAGAATATCAGAACAGTGATCTCCCTTGAGGCAAATTTGCCTCAATTAGTTTACATTCCCATGTCATAGGACATTTAATAGCTATGTGAAAATGTAAATTATGCCAAAGGACTTTTACCACAACAAATAAACCAGAGACCACTTTTGAATCCCTTGTGCAAGTTCCCTCTTCGCATAACTATTCAGCATAGATATTTATGCGAGTACAGAAGCTGAAGGTTATGGGTTCAAATACCACTTGAGGAGCCACTTGACAACTGCTATTTTGTATCCTGATGTTTGTCAATCTCAGAAGTAAAATCGAACAGCTTTTGCATCACCTTGATTTCGTCCTGCTCAATCATAAAATAATGTTCCCTCGTCCCTTTGGCTCCATTCCCAATTCATTTATAATGACAACAACTAGAAGATCTAACTAATTTTGAGTCTATATAGCAACCCCAGACCAGTCCAAGAATGACTACATTCTTGCCCCTTCTTTACAACTTGCAAATGCATTTTACAAGCTTTGAACTGTAAGAAATGTTTCTTGTTGTTCTGCTGCCACAAAGCAGTTGCAGAAATAGAATGGCCCTTCTTGCTGTTTCTTTAACATAATCCCACCTGAATCCTGCCTGAATCCCTCAAAGCTTCCTGCTGCCCACCTAGGTGACCTGCTGCAAGCTATCTATTTGCTGTCCATGTACTTTGTATTTCTGAGATCTTTAATCCTGACCGCAGCCCGATGGATGATGTCCTGAGGCCTACCTGAGGCTGAGAGCTAAACTAGGGTGGCCACACAGAGCTAAACTGATGATAACATGTTATAAACTCCTGATGATCCTAAATTTGCTTGAACTGTTGAATGATCCCCATGAATCTGAGTAAGGTCTAAGGCTTCTGCCAATGATACTCAGCCAAAACTCCAATACCTAGGCCTGGAATCATTTGTATTGTCTGTGTCATAAAGTCCTGACAATTCAGCATCAATTGCTATGAATGTAGCATTCTCAAGACACTCCAACAGTTTTGGAAAAATGAATCTTCTTGTGCTTTTTAGAACCTCTGCCATTCAGTCAAGATCGATGCACTGGCAGGAAACAATATGCAAATGGTTAATCCAATGTTGAACACAGGCCTACACTCTACAGTAGTAACAATAAATCACGTTCCAAATCAACTTCAAATTTCCCGGTCCGTCAATTGCCGTCAATACTCAGAGCGTGTTCCACCCTACTTACCGTAGTTACTACGCTAGTCGCCGTGGTTACTACGCTAGGCTGGAACGCTCTTTGAATTTTTCGGTCAATATCAGGCCGCTGGGTGATCCGACCAATCACGTTACAGAGATGCGTAGTTACTACGCTAACTATGCTCCCGAGCGTGGTAAGCAAATAGTTACTATTAGTTACTATTTTGAGAAGGTTGGAACGGTCAGCGTAGTAACTTTTCGTGAGGCTGGAACGGAAATAGTAACTAATAGTTACTATTGGTAGAGGGGTGAAACACGCTCTCAATAGAGAGAATGCACCCTACCTGAAGAAAACGGACGGGAGAATAAAAGCCCGTCTGCATTACCGTAAACCGACCGTTTTACGGCCGACCGTTTGACCGTTACGGCAGTGAAGACGGGTCTTTCTCTACGGACGGCCGTAGCCGTAAAACTGCGGTACTGACCCCTCCGTAGCCGTAAAACGGACGTAGTGAAGACTGCTTTTTTGTCAAAGTCCCATGTAACTGTTTTTCAGCTGTTTTTCAAGTCACATATAAACTGTTTTTTAAATTTTAACCCAAGATTCACCTATTTGGGACTAATGTAGACCATATTTTTGCGGTTACGGACCTAATGAAGACCACATTTTTGCGGCTACGGACCGTCCGTAAAACGGTCGGTTTACGGTAATGCAGACGGGGCATAACAAAAAAATTTAACATTAGGAAGCATAGGACTTTCGACTTTGAGACTAAATTACCGGCCTTGTATAGCTGCTGTGAGTCAGAGAGTTGTTGTAATTGTTATCTGGCTTCTTCTTGTTGGAATAATACAACTTTTGCAAATTAATGTTCTTTTTTATGAGAGTTTGAAGGCTTCAAAGTGTGTAAGCAAAGAGGAAGTCGCATCCTATTGGTCGGTTGTGCCGCGTTCCTTGAAATGCGCGTCAAAACCGACCAATAGGACGCGAGCCTTTGTTGAGCTTCGTCTTTGTTGACAAACTTTGAAGCCTTCAAACTCTCATAAAAAAGAACATTAATTTGCAAAAGTTGTACTATTCCAACAAGAAGAAGCCAGATAACAATTACAACAACTCTCTGACTCACAGCGGCTATACAAGGCCGGTAATTTAGTCTCAAAGTTGAAAGTCCTATACCTCGTAATGTTAATTTTCTTTGTTATGATCCCGCCGATGACGGTGTAGAAATATCCGTTTTATTCGGGTAGGGTGAAATCTCTCTATTGCCGTCAAGACCGGAAAAGTGTTCTTTTCTGGAAAAAAGTGCTACTTCCAAAAAAGGTTTTGGCGTTAGATATTCCTTCAGCCCAAGCTGACTGCTAATCATATTTGACAACTCAAAACGGATAAGTCAGCTACATTTTCTTGGAGCTATATTTCGGCCCTTCTTGGCAAAGGTCCTCTTCAGGCTCAAGCCGCTCATTTTCCAGCTTGAGTAATATTGAGCAGATATTGAGCGTTTTCCAGCTTGAGTAATATTGAGCAGATATTGAGCGTGTTCCACCCCTCTACCAGTAGTAACTATTAGTTACTATTTCCGTTCCAGCCTCACGAAAAGTTACTACGCTGACCGTTCCAAGTTCCAGCCTTCTCAAATAGTAACTAATAGCAAGAACCTAATAGTAACTATTTGCTTACCACGCTCCGGAGCGTAGTAACTACGCATCTCTGTAACGTGATTGGTCGGATCACCCAGCGGCCTCTGATATGTGACCGAAAAATTCAAAAAGCGTTCCAGCCTAGCGTAGTAACTACGGTAACTAGCGTAGTAACTACGGTAAGTAGGGTGGGAACACGCTCATTAGAGAGTTTTCGGAAACTTGCGTGAGACCTAAATACCGTACGCTAAAGTTGTAGTTCACGCTAAAGTGATGATGCTGGTGACAAATTAGGTGAAAATCTAGCGTTCGAAAAAGTGGACTCTGAGCGAAAAACGCTATCTTTAGCGTCACATCCTTGGACTGTTAAGCGTGAAATTTTAAAAAGAGCCACACTGCATAGTTTTTTTGGATTGGAATGGAAAGAATAAAGTAAGTAAAGTGTACACACTGTACAAGGGTGTTTCTTTTCCATGTAATTGGCGTCGAAGGATGGATAACGTGAGTTAACAGATTCAGCGTTCCGAAAACTGAAGTTTCCTATACGTACCACCAGATGTCAGCTGAGGTGCTAACGTGAGCAACTAGCCTATTTCCGAAAACTCTCTATTATCTCGACCCATCTATCCTCCTTTTTAGGTCCGGTACTAATAGCTGCTACTACTATGAAAACTCGACCTACTCAAATATGTACATGGTCGAGCATTATTAGTCCCTGAGGGGCTGGTTACTCGACCTTACTTCATTTGTATGGTCGAGGAAAGATAGCTCCTATGGTAGCAATTACTCGACCTGTTCCTCTCTGCCATATGGTCAAGTACTTCTAGCTTCCCAAGACACGAGTACTCGACTAGTCTAGTACTGATAGCAACTGGAGGCTCGATTCCTCGACTGGTCGAGTAATGACCCTTTTTGGGATCCCAAAACGTAAGTGGAGGGATAGCTATGGGCCTATGACCTATGACATCGCATAAGTTGTCTGTCTGTCCGTCCGTCTGTAAGCACGATACCTCTCGAAGGGAATGAGAAATTTTGATGAAACTTGGTGTGAGGATTCTTTCGGTCAAGAGTAAGGTCGAGTTCGTAGATGGGCTCTGTAGCCCTACATTTAGGGGAGGGGGGGGGGTCAAATTAAGGGGTAGGCAAAATATTTTTAAACAGCTATTGTGATAATCGATTATGAGGTAAGAAGACATTCTGAACACGATGGTGAAAACCATTTTTTCGCCGGACGAGTAGTTCGTCCGGAATCCGGCAAAAACCGGAAAGTTTGTTAAAAGTAAAAGTTTTATTTGAAGTCGATTAGATGTTCGAGGGTAAGAAGACATGCTGAACACTTATGTGAAAGTAATTTTCTACCCGGACAACTTGTTCGCTCGGAGTCCGGCCAAAATCGGAAAATTTGTTAAAAGCAAAAGTTTATTTGAAATTGATTAGATGAAGGATTTAAGGGTAAGAAGAGATGCTGAATCTGTATACGACAATCATTTTTTACCCGGACATACGATTCGACCGGAATCCGGTTGAAACCGGATTTTTTTAAAATAAGTTAAAGTTTTATTTGAAGTTGATTAGATGTTCTCTATAGAGATTAGAGATACGCTGAATTCGTTTCTGAATTTTTTTTTTTTTTGCTGGACAAGTAGTTTGCTCGGAATTCGGCGTAAACCGGAAATTTGGCAGAAGTAAAGCAGGAAGTTTCGATCAGTATCGTCAAAATAGATGTGGCTGATAGAGGTATATCTGAACTTGGTTTTCTCAGATGATTAGCATGGTGAAGACAAGACCCAATTGTCTGGAGCACATATTAAATTTTTGGAATCCTATCGAAACCTTTGGTCTTGTTTTAGTTAGTTTTTTCGTTAGTACGAATTCATTATTTCGTTCACCCCAGTTACTGTGTTCGGTAATTTATGTGGCCTTTATTTAGCTCTCCATTTAACGGTAGCTTCAGCTGGTTGCCATTCATTACTTAAATTTTTACTTCTAATGATTGCAGTTATACTTCAGGAATAAGCACGTCTCTTGACGTGAAAATTAACCTACTTTTGTTTGCTGTAAATTCAGAATAAAATAATGTACTTTGTATCTACTTTACCCTAGATGGTCCCTTTTTTCGCCAGACAGCTCTGCGGTCAATATGTAGGTAGTCTTTGGATCAAAAAACGGCACTTATGATCATCAGTGTTTCCACAAAAATGTCGCCTGCGGCGCATTTTGCCGTCTTCACTATTTAGAAGAAGGGTGCTTTATTTAGTTGGCATTTGAGACTTGGAATTTTGGGGAGCTTGAACCACGCATTCGAAGCTAGAATTTGCATGGAAAGTAGTTAATGTTGCCAGAAAAAAAGGCGGATTAAAGAAATTTCGCCTGCGGCGTTTAATTCGCCCTGGGTACGGCTGATAGCGACGTTGTCACTTTGCAGGAACGGCGTTTTTTGTCGCACACCAAGTCCAGTTGGCAAAACTGGACGTCCCCCAAAGTTAAAAGGCTAGTGACGGCGTACCCTTCAAAAACTGAAGTAGAAGAGCGTGAAAGGGCACCAAATTTTCTCTTTAGACTTGATTTTGTACATACTACGCAACTTTTTACTATGTAGCTTCTTGAAGGCAACTCGCTGTGTTTAATCGGTAAAAAATCAGGTACCGATTCGATCAATTTTACCAGGTTCGCCCCCCCCCCCAATGAAGAAAGGCTCGGAACGCCCCTCTCGATCGATACCTTGGTCTTGCTTTATGCGACCTGACGGAAAATCTAATGTTCGGCTTTGTCCATGAGGGCATTTCGAAACAAATCGAACTGGTGAAGAATTCCTGTCGTTACGTTACGTCGTTAGGTAGGGGTGTCTGCTTGGAACACAGGAGTTAGCACTTATGACAGTTTATTTGAGCCAATATTGCGATTTTTCATTATTACTACATCACAAATAAACTGCAAATACACGACTCATTCTTGGTTTCACATACAGTAATACTGAATTTCACAAGTTTTCCATCAAAAGCTGGGAATTATCTTACCCCTGCCTCAAACACAGTAACTGGCCATTTCCAGTTGTATGGTCTTTAACTCCGCAACGAATACTCTACATGACTGAGTCCACAACACGCCAGTGATCCTGAGGAAGGAGTAAACGTCGCCGTAACGGCTCAAATCCTGTGTCAAGCAATCACGTCGATCTTAGGAGCAGCTGTGATACCGCGTCTGGCTCTTCCGCTAGGTACCCGGCGATTTTGCATCGGCAAGGAGAGATAGTCATCAAGAGTATACGAAGTCGCTCAGATAGTTGTCCTCAGATATGTGTACACCAATACCATGTACACCCGGTCGAACGCAGCCCTTGAGGTTGCCATCAGAATATCAAGATTAAGAAAAGCTGAGAATTTTTATACTTGACGATGAAAGTGCAGAAAATCTGGCCGGAAATCCTGGTAGTGTACTCACAGGAAAAGTAACGAGCTTCAAATTACCAAGGGAGGCTTACTACCCTTTTCAACAAAGGCAACCCGATGAAAAATTCTCTCAAAATAGTCGTATGTAGTAGTACGAAAAAGTAGCATGCAGTATCGACTGATCTACTACATGCTTCTATGTCAAGACTACCGCGTTACTGCATGCTACTACATACTTCTAGGTCAAGACTACCGTGTTACAGCAAGCTACTACATGCTTCTAGGTGAAGACTACCGTGTTACAGCATGCTACTGCTTAAGATTATCCGACGGTAAATGCAATTGTATGAAAGTAGTTATACTACTACATACTACTGAGCTTGTTGAAGCAGTTGCTTAGAGCAGCACTGATAGTCTTTGATACTCTTGATAAAGTCGCTGCGGAGTTGCACATACGATTCTTTACTACTACATACCACTATGTTTTTCGGAGCTATAGCAGTATCAGTGATATTCCGTGGTACTGTATATACTTCGTAAAAATATATGCACCTGCGTCTCAGTCAGTAACCGTAACAACCCTGGAGATGCTAGTAATTTATCATTGCCTCCCACAGTTTAGCATATGCATTTTTTCTGTAAAGTTCGAAACATTTCCTAAACCCTTTGCGCAATTAAACTCTCTTATCTAATACTAAAGCATTACCACGCAAATCTTGAGAGTGCCTGCCCTTAACCGATCAATTTTTTAAGAACTAGTCAAGTTTTTATTATTAAGAATAATGTAATGCAGTAATTATCTAAAGTCAGTTATACAACTTACCATGGTTTGGAACAGAAGGTAAAGGTAGTAAAACAGTAAATCATGAAGGCATGATTTTAAAACAATGTACCCGGTTACTGGAGAAATGCGACGCTAGCCCACCGAGCTTCCAGACAGTTCCAGGACTGCCCTCTCCAATTCGCACAGAACTGACCTGATCCGATTTTGAACTATGAATGGCATTATTGCCCTGCCGGCAAAAATCCGCCCGGTAACCGGTTAATTATTTTTATTAACGACTACTATATTTAGCTAATTTTAGTAGTAGGTCGAAAAGAACAATAGCATGGAATCGTATGCAGTGGTATGGAGTACAGACACAGCGATAGCATGGAATCGTATGCAGTGGTATGGAGTACAGACGCAGCGGGGTCGGAATAGATTTCCCACGCACCATGTAGTAGCATCGCATAGTACCGTGGTGCTTAATGCTAGTAGTATGCAGGAGCATGAAATACTACCTTCGGACTCAGTAGTATCCGAATACTATGAAGTAGTATAGTAGCATAGAAGTCTACGAAAAAGTTGCATTACTACTACATACTACTTCGGGGGTAGTAGTATCATGCTACTACAGGCCCCAGAAATTTTTCATCGGGAAGGGGTCGCATGCTCTTTCGACACTGGTGTACATGATCGGTCTCGAATCCTTATTCCAGAGGGACCAAAACCCGGCTATACCAACGGAATAACTAGTAGGGCAGGGGTAAAACACGGTCAAGTTCATCCTACTCCGAACAAAAGCACCCTAAGAACATACGAGTAAACCAACCGGCAAATCCTGATCACATCTCAAAGGGGCTGAGAGACGTATTAGTCGGGTCGGGAAGTCTTTAAAAATTTACTACCCTCGTTCTCTCTCCAAGTTAAAAAGAAAGATCTACTACAGGATTTCTTACATCCAAGCATTTGCGCCGGAGATCCTGAGTGAGGGGGGGGGGTTACTCCAATTGATCTTATGTTCTTCTAGTACACTGGTATCCTCTGTTTCTCTGTCACATGTTCGATAATACAATGGCATACGTTCGCGCATTATACATGCCGACGCGCACCTTGCTGCCCGAACCTTGTCGTCAAAAAGCAAATAAAGACACCAGGCTACTCGAAGATGAATCTCGCCTAGCAGAACACCGAAAATCCTTGGGGCATGGCTGCCGATCCTTAGTACTAGAGGAAAGTAGATCAGTTGGAGCAACGTGCTTTTATGTGTCAAACGGACGCCCCCTCATCTCGGCATGTAACTGTCTCAGATAGGGGATATCCCAAGGATAGGGGAAAGAAGGTATCACTCAAGAATGACAGCATACAACCATGCACTACAGTCGCATAAGTACTACACATAAGAAAGGATGTATACCTTTTACATAGCAAACAAGACAAATAGTGACTAATAGTGCTTTTTCTTGGAATGGCTAACGCGACATCACCGAAACAGATTTTTTTGTGAAAATCAAGCCGTAGAAAATCAACTAAACTAAAAAGATCACAATAATAAAACAGAATTGATGTCGTATTCTTAGAGGCAGTTTTCTCGCAGTTCAGAATGCGAGTATACTTGTGGACGGCCACCTAGCCTCCAAAGCCATAGCATCGAACACCTTGATAGTAAACTATTTCGTATAGATATCCCCCTCAGCACTAAAAGGGTTCATCACAAACAGTCCCGACACGGTTTATACCATCGGTTGGGTATTTCTCGGTCTCAGGCGAGTTAGGACAGAAGCATCAATCAGATAACGAGTCATCAGCGGAGCACTCTACATCACAACGTTAGCGGTGTAGTGAGAGGCATTTCTTTACGAAAAATCCATTATCATATGTTACCCTAAATGCTCAAAACAACGTAAGAGTTAGGCATGTTCGAAGTATACGAAAGCTAGGTCACACCCAAGAAAAGGAGTGATAAGTACATTTACTTCTCTGTACAGTTCCTGTAAGAAAACTGTTTGTTTTCGCTTGTCCAAAATGCTGAACACAACTAGGATGGAAGTCTGAACGAATAACCTTCACTGGGTTTTACAGGAAAGACAGAAAAATACAACTGTTTCGCTCCCTTTCCCAAACACTGACGGAACAATCGCGCACTTTCAAACAATTAACACTTCTTAAAGATGGCTTCCACACACGCGAAAAGACAAAGCCTTTTGGCAGGGGCATGAACTTTCAGGGTCGATTGGAAGAAAATGATGGGGAGTGTTCACACTCCAGTGAGCCTGCGTTCAGCGTGCGAGTGGCACGAAACTGGACAGCTTCGTAAGACTGTCAGAGAAGCTTTACGATATATTTTCTGGGGTGCGAACCCTTCTGCCAAATCTGAACTTCTTATAGTTTTGACGTTGCGCCCCAGATGCAATAACGAACGGTTGCTATGTTGGGAAATGATTCACGCAGTTCGCGGCTCGGCACTGCTTTTGGTTCCGTTTTCGGCCACAGCCTCGAGTATCGTTGAATGTCAGGCCCGGTGCTACTATAGCTACTCTGAGCGGGATTATTATTCCCCATTTTGACTTCCGGGTTTGTCTACTCCCACAATTGCTTGAAGGTGGGCGTTCATTCCGTCATCAAATAGTACCAGTGCGCGCGAGTAGTAACGCAGGAAGTAAGCCATTCCATAACTGTCTGATTGTGTTCGAACGCTCCGGCAGTTTAGCTAACCCAAGGGACGTTACGACGCGAGACGGGTAAGCCAGATCGAGGTTCTGTGCGCAAAGAAAGCTGAGTGGAAAATCTTGTAATAAATAGAACAAAAAATACAAAACAGCAACGGAATTTTCGGCTGAATCCTGTGTTGCTACTCAACTTAGCGCACCTATTGGGTTCTAAGTACAGCACTCATTCCAAAAATAACAAAATTAAAGAGGATGACCCTGAAGCAAGAAAATAAGCCGGTTAGCCGTCGCTGTCCGACCTCGCGTCATCTGGGCCTCACACAGACCTGATAGTTCGCACTCCGCTCACTAGAGGCTACCAATTTCACAGGGACTCGACTTTGCGACGGTAGCCCAACCAAAGTACCGAGTATTAATAGACTGTACACAGTTAAAAAATAGTTGAAGAGAGTAACGGAATTCGCAGCCAAATAAAGTCGGAGAAACTATCAGTATCAACAGGAACGGAAAAAAGCCTCTTTTTTGGTACTTCGCGCGCTGTACTAATTAATATAAAAGAATTCTTCAGATATTTTACAAGTCCGATTACGACGCAGCGTCCTGCTCCTCAACGTCTTGCACTTTTTCTGCACCGTCGCCCTCACCTGGAAGAAAAGATGCTACAGCAGCCGTTCACGAAAGATGCATAAAGTACTTGACCAATCGGGACCCCTCTTGTTCACTTTGCCGTCAATATCATCCCTAGCTCCCTCGTGGAATTGTAAGCTTCAGAAATCCGCACCCTTCGCCATTGTTTCGTTCTGTACCTCCGAACTATGGCGGTTTTTCGGACGAGCCGAATTAACAAGTCAAGCACGGAAAATTTCGCCGAAAGCTTGACTCATCCGCTTCGGAAAGCGTCGAGGCGACGGGTGCCAACAAGAAAATCGCCAATTTCACGGGGCCGGTATTGGTATTTTCGGAAAGCGATATCTCTGAACCATTTCATCGTGAAAAGATCATTTCTAGGAAAAGTAAGAAGAAAACGCAGTTTCATAAAATCAAGCAATCCGTCCTTTATAATTCCAAATCAGCAGCGACAAGGATACAAGAAACTCACGAGGATAGAAAAGGAGGCACTCGAAGCAGAAATGAACCTGTGTACTATTCCATTATTGCCATATTTCCATTATCTACATATTTTCGATTTTCCTCTTACAGTTGTATTCATGCACGTGCTCTTTAGGCAGACCCAGCTTTTAAGTCAATCCAGCCTCACCTCTCGCGTCCTTTGTGACTGGTTCAAACGAAGGCGCGGACTCTGCAAGCCAATTATAGGTAGCGTTCCAGAGACGTAATATTAGTTACGTGTTACTATTCTTGTTATTACTGCCGTTCCAAGGCACGCCGTAATAAGTAAATTGGCTCTTCCCACTTATTGTTTTCGTTCAAGGACTGTTACGATCGTTACGATTTACTTATGATGGTCGCGAGCATCATTTATTAAGTGATAATAACTATCGGTTCTGCAGGAACTCCCGTAAGTGATGACGTATGTACGCGTTGTTATTATTTGCGTTCCAGAGAGCGTGAATAACTACCACAATACGACGTTCGCCCCTCCTCTTATCATAACTTGTAATAACTTCACTGGAACGCTACCAAAGACAACATTACTGGCAATGTTAGTCAAGATCACCGTGCTAAAAGTGCTCAGAAATTAATCTTTTTTGCTTTCATTTAATTTAATCAATAGGCGACTCTACTATATGCGATTGGACGCCTAGAACACGGGCAGAAGTCTCTTCAAAAATAAAGCTGTCAACTACCTTCAGCCTGCATGTCTGACGTCCATAGCGTCAGGTTATCTCGGAGCAGCTGCATGATGAGGGTGGAATCTTTGTAGCTCTCTTCACTGAGTGTGTCAAGCTCGGCGATAGCGTCATCAAAGGCGGCCTTTGCTAACCTACACGCTCGGTCTGGACTGTTCAGGATCTCATAGTAGAACACGGAGAAGTTCAGGGCAAGGCCAAGCCTAAAAAAGTCGAGGGTCAGATTTGCTGTTTGCTGGTTTCAACTGACATCAAAGCTGGCTGGGGCAAACAAAGGGGCAGGGAACTTTGCCGTATTTGACTGCGCGAAACAGATGTCAGCTGTGACTTTTCAGGTAATATTTCGATACTTCTTGGCATGGGGTTCAAGCTAGGCCCACGCCAGAAAAACGACGCTGATCCGTTTCGCACAGTCAAAAATTATTTGCAGTCAGCTTGGGTTAAAGGGATACTTATGATGATGAAATTTTATTAACGCACTAAACAAGGAGAAGGAAATAGCGCAGTATAAATAAAGAAAGGAAAAATTACAGTGAGCTTTCGATAACATAGTAAATGCACAGGAACAAACAAACAAAACACAAAAAAGGGACTAATCCGGTCCAGAAAATCGTCTTCCCAGATGGAACCTTGTGTCCATTATGAACATCACTGATATCATCAACAGCATTTTATATAAGTTTTGCAGTCTTTGGTAACAACTCAACTGGCAACTAAGGAACAGAGGACACAAGGTTGTTACTGTGTTTTGCTGACCATCGTAGACCTAGTAAGACCCACATGAGAATTTCAACGACCCTGATCCGTTTCGCACAGTAAAAAATTATTTGCAGTCAGCTTGGGTTAAAGGGATACTTATGAACATTACTGATTTCATCAACTGAATTTTATAGAAGTTTTGCAGTCTTTGAAAAAAAAAAAACTAAACTGGAAACTAAGGAACAGAGGACACAAGGTTTTAACTGTGTCTTGCTGACCCTCGTAAACCTAGTCAGACCCACATATCAACGACAGTAGCGTATATTCCGATTTGTTTCGGGAGGGGCGACAGCTCAGTGAAAATACTTGGCCAAATACCACCCCCTTTCCGGCCGGAAGGCGGAAAAATTTTCGGCGATTTTTTCATTTTTCGGCCGTTTTTAACACTAAAAACACCTCTAGCCAGACTAAAATTCAATCCAAATGACGATTTTGTTACAAACGAGGTGCAAACAACACCTTTTAATCGTGTAATCATTCACATTACGACTCAAAAACTGTTTCTGAGTCTGAGATCTATTACTGAACCGTGCTGTAAATAATTTCGATTGATTTTCTCAATTTGTATTTTAGCGTACGTTTTTACCGTAAAAAACATCTTTTCCGAGAATTTCGGGTGAGGATCGCCCCTGTCGCCCGTGTTTCGCGCACGTTTTTTCCCACTAAAATCCCTTTTTCAAGAATTTCGGGGGGGGGGGGGCGATCGCCCCTGTCCCCCCCCCTAATATACGCTACTGATCAACGACCCCCCAGCCAAAGGTGGAATCCTCCTAGACTGCAAATTTCGACGCCATCTACTCAAGACCCAGATTCGTATAACACAGTCTTCGGCAGCTAGAGGAATTCCAAGCAGCTAGAGGAATTCCAAGAACTGAACAGCTTGTGTCCTGAACCAGCTACAAGTGAAGTATCTAGTTAAATTTCCTGTTTCCCAGTCCTTTCCCCGCTCCACACCGACCCCGTTGGAAACGAAAACAGAAAAAGACTTCCAAGGGCTTGCAAAACATACGAAAAGAAAACAAAGGAAATTGACGACAGTTAGCGGATATCAACTAAGAATTACTTTATGGGTGTGTAGGTGGAAGAGCTTGTGGACACCTTTTCACGGGCTCGGACTCGTCTTTCATGCAGAAGGACTCGGACTCTGCTCGCCTCAACAGTCCGACTAAACCTCTCGGCTCGGCATCTTCTTTTTAAGTGCAATTTCAAATGATGACATGTTTGGTATGATTATTCTTTATATAAATATTCAGTAATCTATTAGAAAAAAAAAGAAACTATGATTGAAACCCTGGGCGTGGATCGGTCTCGAGAACATTGTTATTAATAGTCTTGTTCTCGAGGTATTTCGCCCCCGACTCGGACTCGTCTACACGTGAGCGTGACTCCTAGTCTCGGACTCGAGAGCAGCCCAAGAGCAGGTATTCGAATTCCTTAGTACCATATTTTACTGAGACAATTAACAAAAAACGAGTGAATTGTTAAGTGATTTTTTTTCTTTTAAGTAACAATTGTATATATTCAAGTATTCTAACACGTTACATGTAATGGTCGACGTATTTAGTGCCATGTTGGCGCTACGAGTTAGATCCAATAAAATATCTATCTATCTAGCTCTTGCGGGAAGTCACCCACAAAGCGCAAAGCCATGCACACGAGAAAGAAGACCGACGGCCAAGACGGATCAATTAATAATTACCTGATTGGGTGTGTGGGTGGTAGCTCCGTTGTGGCAATGTCGCTGGCGGCTTTGTAGGCTACCAATGAGTTCTCAGCAGCTTCTTTTCGTTCGTTTCCGGTGGCAAATTCAGCTAGGTAGCGGTGGTAATCACCCTTCCTGTTAGAAGTACAAAAACGAACATTGAGAACACATGAATTCGATTTTGTAAAAAACAAATCTCCTAAGGACCATCAACAGAATATTGTTCTCATCCAGTCAATAATGTAGAAAGCTGTGATCGTTTTTTTTGCAGGAATCTTAACTGTTTATAAGTTGCGAAACCAAATGGATCAGACATGAAAGTTTCTCCCAGAGAAAGGCATAACCAGAACCACAATATCGTGTTGTCAAGCCTTCAACAATAAAATATTTAACAAATAAAGCCTAATTCTGTGTCAAATTCTCACTGCAGAAAAAATGAGATTATTTGAAACCTGATTATTATTTCTGGTTCTCAATGTTGACTGCTTGAACCATGGAAATGGAATAATTTTCTAAAAGTTAACCCTTAAAAGTTGTAATTTACTTACATTTTGTAATAAAACACCTTGGACTCTCCAGTTGAAGCTGCTGGAATCAAATGTTTCTCCAAAACATTCAGGATATCCGAACAGATGTCCTTCAGCTCAGTCTCAACCTAGAAGATGTAGTATTCCTTGCTTTCTGCATGTGCTACATACTTGTCAGAATTGTATGAAGCCACAGACGGTTTTTTTTTGTCAGAATTTGCCCTTTCATCTCACTAATCAAGCTTAGTGTCCAGTGTTGCTCAAATTCCACTTTAAGTTCAACTGTTTGAACAATCATCTCCCATTAGACGTGACTTATCCACTGGTTTTGATGGCAAACCAGGGGGGGAGAGGTTAGATACTACAAATTTGAGATGCTACCAATCATGGTTTAGTATGTTTCAGAGAAAGCCTGTTTCCACAAATCTCACACTACCATCTGACGTATGACGTATCCGTTTTTGCACTGTCAAATATGATTCGCAGTCAGCTTGGGTTGAAGGAATATTTACCATCTCACCATCTAATCACATAGACAATGGATATTAAAACATAAGATATACCAGGTCAAAGTATCCAAGATTTCACTGGGTGTAAACAATAAATTAGTACTTTTGGGGTTGCATTATTATTTTTCCCACTAAAACTTTCTTGCTGATCTGATTTGTATAGTTTTTTTTAACTAGTCTACCAAGCCTGTGCTCAAGGCAAAAATAAATCAGTGAAATCTGTTAGTTTGATCCAACAAATCTCCCATTTCAGAAAACATGGCATTAGAGAAAACTTTTTCTGATATCTTCACCATTAACTTGATTTAGATTATGTTTTAATACCGTACCTGAACTCTGTATGTCCTGATTAGGGCCAGTTTCTCATCACCGCCTCTTTGTTCTTCTTTGCTTTCAATACTAGAAATTATCCTCCAAGAAGCTCGTCTGGCACCAATGACATTCTTGTAAGCTACAGACAGCAAGTTCCTCTCTTCCACTGTGAGTTCAACATCCATGGATGCAACTTTTTTCATGGCATCAACCATTTCTGGAAGGAAAGATTTATCTAGTCAAATGCACTTTGCAACCTACTAATTCACTTGCGGATGCACACTTTAATAGGTTATTGGATCAAAATTGCACTGGCAGAAGTCAATGCATCTGTTTCCTCAAGGAGTCCTAAGGATATCTCAATATATTTTTTTTTCCATTATAACCAAAAACTGATCCTGAAACTGTTAAGTGCAGTAGACATGCATATCTGCATGGCCAAAAACAATATAAATAAAAGTAAAACCTTGCAAAGATGAATCCAACACAAAACTACTGGATGCCTAGAGTCATTTCACAAGAAAGTTCTGTGAGAATTTACCTTCAAAAAGTCTGCAAATATTTCTTTCCTATTTGAAATGATGTTTCAACACCATTTTAAGTTCTGCATCAGACAGTCAAAAGCTTAAGCAGAGACAGGGTAACAAATCAGTTACCAACCCCCACACAGCAAATCTCTTGCTGCTTTTCTGGTCAAAGATCTAGATGCATTGATCCCTCCCACAACATACACAGTTTTTGTTTATTATATTAAGTAGGACACTAAACCCATGAAAATACTCGCACAGGAAACCCAACACCCACATTGTTCTCTTGATCAGGTCAGATATAACCACCCAGTAAGCAAGGTCTGCAAGTTTCCTAAATGTTTTTTAGTAACAGAAGCAAGTAACTGGTTCTGAGTAAATATTACCTTCCCTGATGCCAAACATGAAGTGCATAGTTTTATTGGAATGTATAAAGAGCATTAGCTAGCATTCAAGCAGTCTTCTAATAATAGCATTTTGTTCCAGCTCAAAATATATGTTTAAGCCAAAAGTTAGGAGGATTGCAACAAGGGTCTGGTAGCCGGTTAGGTGCCCTAGTTTTTTTTTTCAGAAACTCAAATCATTGGTTCCCAATTATGATTTAGCTACCCAGACAGTCTGCTGTTAACTTTACTTTTTTTCAGTTACACACACTTTTTGGGGATTTTCTAACAAAGTCCTTAGTCAGAAAAATGTGCTCTGCATACAACATTTTTGGGGAAAGAGGGACGTTGGCTAGTGAGAGATTTTCCTCTTGCCTTTAGCTTCTTAATGCACAATCACCTATCCCCACCGTTTACAGCAAAATAATTAGAAGGATGCACAAATTTGTCTAATCAAAGGAGATTTAAGACCACTGTACATGACTGGCATGTCAAACACTGATTCCTGAACTGTTGATATCTCTGTTTTGCATTTAGTTTTATTCCTGCCTGCTGTTAAGTTTACTGGTTAAATAGTATCCAGTAACACACAACTTTCTGGAAAATTTTCCAGAGTAAGAGAATAACTAACATGGAAAATGGTTCTCTGCATACGGGATACTTTTTGGGGAAAAAGAGATATTAGCTAGGGAGGAATTTTTGGCACACAGCACTTTCTCTAGCCCTTAGCAATTAGCTTACTAATGCACAATCACCTAAGCTATCCCCAACATTTAACAAAACATATTGGAAGAATTACTCTAAACCCAGGAGAGATGCACAGCCACCGCCTATGACTGGTATTTCACACTCATTCTTATTCTATCTGATATATGTTTTTTTTCTTATTCCTGCCTGATGCAGCTAAATAGTTCATTTGGAAAGTTTGAAAGAAAAGATAGAGAGCATAAAAAATGACACATGAAATTAACATGCAGTCCCAAAATTGCCAATTTGATAAACCATGACAAACCCAAACATGAACACAGACTTTTATCTGTCAGGTAGATAGTTTTCTTTACCAAGAGACCAGGAATACCATAAAATCAGAAATCAAAATGGCAGTTGGTCAAAAACAGTATACAGATACAGGTGGGGTATTTAACGTCGAATTTATATAGCCACGAACATGGCCTGCAAATCTTACATGAAACTTCTGTGCATTCCTAAAAAGGTCCTAGGTAATCCAGGGTTCCCCTTTTGACAGATAGGACCTTCCTAGGACCAGTAGCGTATATTCCGATTTGTTTCGGGAGGGGCGACAGCTCAGTGAAAATATGCTGCCAAATGCCCCCCCTTTCCGGCCGGAAGGACGAAAATTTTTCGTTTCCGTTTTTAACACTAAAAACATCTCTAGCCAGACTAAAAGTCGATCCAAATGACGATTTTGTTAAAAACGAGGTGCAAACAACACCTTTTAATCTTGTAATCATTCACATTACGACTAAAAAACTGTTTCTGAGATCTATTACTGAACCGTGCTGTAAATAATTTCGATTGATCTTCTCAGTTTGTATTTTAGCGTACGTTTTTACCGTAAAAAAACTTCTTTTCCGAGAATTTCGGGTGAGGATCGCCCCTGTCGCCCGTGTTTCGCACACGTTTTCCCCACTAAAAATCCCTTTTTCAAGAATTTCGGGGGGGGGGGGGCGATCGCCCCTGTCGCCCCCCCCAATATACGCTACTGCCTAGGACTGCAACGAAATTTCCTTTCAACATTTATTAGGCCAGGTGCGAGGTTGGGTACCCCTTCTCTAACCTAATATTGACAAACACATTAAGACTTAGGCTATTTGTCAAATTCCTGTCCTTATATGTCTGATCGACTGTTTATGGCACCGTCAACATCAACTTAAATTCAAGTTAATTCCAGCCCAGCATGTCTACAGAATACAAAATATATGTCAAGCTAAGAGATCCTTTATTTACACCAATTAGGGTACGAACGGCGGTAGTGGGGCGGCAGATAAACACGGGCACTACACTAACCAGTTCCTGCTAGCGCACGGCCAAGAGTTAATCTCGGCACTTGGTTTATGCTACCTGATTTTTCTTCCTTGTGATGTGAACAAGTAATTTTAAATATTTTGCCTTGTATATTCTTTTGTTCTGCTGAAGCTCAGTTCCGTCCACGGTTGCCCTCTAAAAATCAGCAGCTAAAGTAAAAGCCGGGCAAAACCGAACTGAAGCCGCCCGAGTTTAAGCGTGACTGCCCGTGATTATCTGAGCACAAAAAGGACCGCCCGTGAATATAGTTTTGGGTGGAATATGCGAAAATCAGACCGAGGATTCTTGTTTGGCAACAGTGGTGTCAAGAAACGGCAAAAAGAAGCGCGATTTTCAAACGAATTTTTCAATGCGTAAACGAGGTCTGTGAGTTGAGTGGTTTAGTTTTTAAGGTGATTCAAAGATAAGTGAGGAGTTAATTGCCCGACTATCGCCGCTCGTACCCTATGAGGTCAGCCTTTCATAATTAATTGCCTTTTCTTCTGTTTGATAATGGGCATTTCTGGTTGATAACTCACATTTTTCACAACTTTGGCTTTGCATATCATGGCAAGAAAAGAAAAATTTCCCTAGGCTACAGTCCAGTATCATCTGTACTATGTAGGCTATCCTAACTAGGACTAAGGTAAAACATTGAAATTCGAACACATCGGAATTCGGACACGTTGACCGAACATTTCAAATCGGACGTTTTCTTTCATCTCTCACGGCGAAGTGTTAGCACTTGCAGACAAAACGGAATAGCCATTAGTTGCGAGAACTAAAAACTCGACTGCCTCTGTTTTATGGCAACGCTGTAACCGTTCAAACAGATAAATAGGACGTGGGAAAATCGCATGGATTGTCGAACCACGCGAAGTCTAATACCCACGCGCAATGAGGCTTTGACAAGAAAATTAATCGTCATGAAAAAAGATGAAGTCCGGGGAATCATCCAGGTTGTCACTGGAATAGGTAACCTTGGAAAACATAATTCAAACACAGGAAAAGTTGAGTCTCCAATATGTACCCACTGTGGATTAGATGAAGAGACAAACACACATTTTGTTCAAGAGTGCCCAGCCTGGACAAGGCAACGGCTGGAAGCATTCCACTCCCTGAAGGTCGACCTCCATGAGATAGTGAGGAAAGCCAGATTACGAGAACTGTCCAGGTACCTGCAGCTGACAGGAAGGTTAGACAGATTTTAAGGTAAGAACGCGACACAGAGCGGTAGATTGAGTGATGTTGTCATCAGTATTTGTATAGAGTGATTTTAATCAATTGTAATATAGAGTGATGGTGTGCCATCAATTGTAGTTTTTGGGGGATTGAGACAATGGGCCATTTGTGGCCTGAGTTTCGGCTAGTTTGTCTGGCCTACCCCACGCAATAATAATAACCGTTCGGCGAGGGAAAATTCGACTAAAAGGTTTGCCAAATTTTACTTTTTAATTGTTTTGAAGTGGTTCCGTAAAGCGAAAAATTGCCAGGAAAAGGTCAGTGCTTCTGTTGAAGCTGGCTAACATAGCTAAGTTGCAAGGGTTGGTAAATGTTGCACTGATTGCGATATATCGTGTCATTAGTTTTGTTCGAATTGTTATGCAATAAATATTTATTCAGACACCGTATTTGACGACTTAAAGCTATTCGGACAGTTGTATTTTGTCTGTTCGCTACTAAAAGCATGACGAACAAGTGTATGTCTGTAATGTCCGATAGCTGTTCGAGATGGTTACTCCCTGTTCGAACACAAAAGCAGAGGTAGGGTAGCCACTAAAAAAAAAATAATCAAACCTGAGCTTTTGAAGATCAGAATGTGATTCTCCTATCTTTTAGCTTTGATTTGTGGCCAAAATCACCTCTCTATCTTGTCTCTAAGCATCTTAAATCTTCTTTAGAAAACAGTATTTTACATAAGGAAATGCCTATGTTCATCCATTGACTTTAGGGTTTTGTCCATCTAGTGACCAGCTTGGAACTATGTGCTTCAATGAAATTCTGTGAAACTGGGTGATTTTGAGCTAGTTTTGAGTGCATGGGGAGCCCCAGCAAGTGAGTTAGATGAGAAAATATGAATATGATCATCAAGGTTATAGTCCAATAGACCTATTGCTGCTATAGGCTGCTGACTTTTCCTCCTTAGTATCAACAAATTTGTGTAGGCAAGTTCAGCTACTTTTTTTTACATCTAAATTTACATTGAATATTAAGAAATAATATTAAATATAGGGTAGCTACTAAAAAAAAAAATAATCAAACCTGAGCTTTTGAAGATCAGAATGTGATTCTCCTATCTTTTAGCTTTGATTTGAGGCCAAAATCACCTCTCTATCTTGTCTCTAAGCATCTTAAATCTTCTTTAGAAAACAGTATTTTACATAAGAAAATGCCTATGTTCATCCATTGACTTTAGGGTTTTGTCCATCTAGTGACCAGCTTGGAACTATGTGCTTCAATGAAATTCTATGAAACTGGGTGATTTTGAGCTGGTTTTGAGTGCATGGGGAGCCCCAGTAAGTGAGTTAGATGAGAAAATATGAATATGATCATCAAGGTTATAGTCCAATAGACCTATTGCTGCTATAGGCTGCTGACTTTTCCTCCTTAGTATCAACAAATTTTTGTAGGCAAGTTCAGCTACTTTTTTTTACATCTAAATTTACATTGAATATTAAGAAATAATATTAAATAGCTAGGACATCTTACTGTTAGCCTTATAAAATAGACAATTTTGTCCTGAATTCAATGGTATTTTTAAAATATTTTTTAGAGATGTTTTAGATAGGTAAAACTGATAAGGAAAATTCACAGCAATTCATGCATTCATTACAACAAAATCGCCAATTTTTGCCACTAGGTGTTTTTGTGGCTACCCTATTAAATAGCTAGGACATCTTACTGTTAGCCTTATTTAATAGACAATTTTGTCCTGAATTCAATGGTATTTTTAAAATATTTTCTGGAGATGTTTTAGATAGGTAAAACTGATAAGGAAAATTCACAGCAATTTATGCATTCATTACAACAAAATTGCCAATTTTTGCCACTAGGTGTTTTTGTGGCTACCCTAGCAGAGGGGCATCCCTTCCACGCCAGAAAGCTTTTATTCACGTAGAAATAAAACCCCGGGAGAGGCCCAGAAAACGTCCAACATTCTGCTCTTTCATTAAACTTAATTCCCGAAACGATACTGGCAACGCTGTCCTCACGATCGTCAAAGAAGAAAAAGAACATAAATATGTGTCCGAATTTCAATGTTTTACCTTATAAAGAATTTCAGAGTACCATCTTTTAGGTCAATTTTGAGGTGGAGTACAGTAGAGGTATGCTTAACTAAGTGAAAATTAGTTGACAGTGGACTTTAACATTTTCATGCACTTGATGTGTCTAAAGCTAACTACCAGTTAGCCAAAGTAGGTAATTGAGGGCATCTGAAAACACCTGTATAGGTATTTTGGATCTTCATTCTACCATTTAGCCCAAAACTGCACTGTTCACATAAATAACTGTTGACATAAGCATACCTCTACTGTACCTTTCCTGTGGCTGTACTGCAATAAGTCAGTCTTCCTGCTGAGACCGAAAAGCAACCATGAATATTAGGAAACATATCTAGGAAGCACTTCATGCATTAGCACCTTTTCATTCTAGGTTAAAGTCTCTCTAGGGGACAACCAAATTGAGGAAAGCACGCCCAATGATATAGAGCACGAAACTTCTGACTTACCGTCATAACGTTCAGCCTGCTCGGCAAGTTTCGCTTTGTAAACACTATCCTCACGATCAGCCATGATAAGGGCGATTCAGGTCGATAATTTCGAGCAATTTATTTCTATCTAAAATATGGCCTCGCCCGCGTTGTGATGAAAACGTTGAACTAATGTGTTGCAATTTGATTTATTTACTAAACGGTCAACAAAATAGCGTTTAGTACGAAGGAGGCACCGCGAACGGACCCTCTAAAAAGCGCGAGTTTCAAACATAGAAGAGCAAGTGGAGTGGTTTTAGCAAACTAAAAACTGAACTAACTGAAAGAAAACCAAGATGACCTAGTACTGTAGTCAAGAGGGTTCTGTAAAGCAATCTTACTGTAAACAGAAAGGCCAAAAGAAACCAAGCATTGGACCCAGTGGCTCTAGCTAGGCTACATTTTTATTTGATTGATTTAATTTGTTGAACAGTTGAAAATGTCCTCTAGGCGGAAGCTGCCACAAAAACCAAATGGTAATGTGTTTTCTGTAAGCTCATATATGTTTTCTCCCAATAAGAGTTTACATGTGTACAGGAAGGAGTATCCAACCCAGTCAAGCACAAATGATAAATCCTCAATTTTTGGGCATGGTGCCCCAACGTTAACGTCTTCTTTAATGAAGACCACTTTTTTCTATTGGTTTACCTATCCATTTCCAGGGAAAAAGGGGAATTCATTCATGGCTACATTTCTTGGAAGTTCTCTAATATTTTTAAATTGGAAAAAGAGGTTAGATAGAACCAGTCTAGTACACTAGCCCCTTTTCAGGCATGGTGCTCAAATGTCTAGCACCATGCCTGGGTGCTGGACGTTCAAGCACTGTACCTTGGATTTCATGTATGGTGCATGGATTTCAGTACACAGTGCATGCATGAAAAACACAGTTTCTGTCAACACAATTGTGCACCAGCTCGAACAGGGCTGAAATTACCACCATGAATTAGAGAATTCAAAGACAATCCTATCATACTTTTCATAACAAAAACAAAAGGACGCGACTGATGATGGAGATGAAAAATCTGACAGCACCCTATCTATTTTCCATGTAGTCTGCCCCAGGCAGGCCCCAGGAGTGCCCAGGAGCCAATATTCTGGTTGGCTGCTAGGTAGAAAAAGCTGAGGCACAGGACACTCTACATGAAAAACCCTTGACTATGTAGAAAAGGAAATGAGGTTTTCCATCTCCATCATCAGTCGCATCCTTTTGTTTTTGTTATGAAAAAATGATAGGATTGTCTTTGATTTCTCTAATTCACGGTAGTAATTTCAGCCCCGTCCGAGCCGGTTCTCAGTTGTGATGACAGAAACTGTGTTTTTCGTGCATGCACTGTATACTGAAATCCATGCACCCTACATGAAATCCAAGGTACAGTGCTTGAATGTCTAGCACCCAGGCATGGTGCTAGACGTTTTAGCACCATGCCTGAAAAGTGGCTAGTGTACTAGACTGGATAGAACATAAGATCAATTATCTTGTGGTCTAGGAGAGGAAGACAGCCCTATTTAGGTATGTAATCAATCTCAGTTCAACCAAATATCATGGGGGTGCCATGCTAGTACCATGCCCATGCTCCCTGCATGCTCCAGGCGCTCCAGGGCATGGTGCCCCAACGTATGGGAACCATGCCCATACCTTGGGGCATGCCCTGACGTTGGGGCACCATGCCCAAAAATTGAGGATTTGTGCATGACTGATCCAACCTCAAAAAAATAGTTGTCAGTAGTTGGTACCCTATGCTTGCCCTGTGCCAAACGCTGGATACCTGTTGGTACCCTAATCCTGACCTACTGTACTCCAGTAGGAAGCCAATAAAGGAATTCTGATTGGTTGATTTCCCAGCTTCGCTCACATCATCAATATGTTACTGGGTTCTGGTTGGGTTAGAATATCTAGCATTTGGCATAATAAATATTCCAGTGTTAGGCATAGGGTATGCCAAATACTAGATATATCCAGCAATTGGCATAGGGTATAGAAAAGTCAGGGATTTGTGGTTGACTGCCGAGGCCTGATTATCCCTGGTTGCAGCTTGGTTGCATGTGTTAAAATGAAGCTAAGCATGATTCCTTGTGTTGAGGTTTTGTGAATGTTAAAAAATATGATTAGATACAGATCTTGAGCCTGTCAGCTGAATAGCGCCAGTGTTGTGTATCTCTTGGGAGATAGGCTATCTAAGAGTTGCATTCTTTTTAGGAGGATCCCAAAGTACTTAGAAGTAGTCAAGGTGCTGTGGCAAGAAATGGATGTCGTCATCTCACTTTTACTTTCTTTACAGAGGACTTTTTCTACTATCATGATAAGAAAAAAAGTTCAAGAGCTAACATCAAAGTGGTTAAAGCGACAGTTGAAGAAAATGTGAACATAGAAGATGATGATATTGAGATATCAACAGAACCAGGTGAAAGAGAAATCTTACATTATAAGGGATATTTATATTTGGATGGGAAAGATGTGCTCAGTAGCCCTGCAATCACCCCCACTACCACTTTCTGTTGGACTAAAAAGGACAAGCTTCAAGTTCAAAGGGCAAAGCTATTTGCAAGGCTTGGAAGCTGTTCAAAACCATTCTACAACTTTTGAACCATCAGTAACATACAGTAGCGTATATTCCGATTTGTTTCGGGAGGGGCGACAGCTCAGTGAAAATATGCGGCCAAATGCTACCCCCTTTCTGGCCGGAAGGGCGAAAAATTTTCGGCGATTTTTTCATTTTTTTACCGTTTTTAACACTAAAAACACCTCTAGCTAGACTAAAGTTCGATCCAAATGACGATTTTGTTAAAAACGAGGTGCAAACAACACCTTTTAATCTTGTAATCATTCACATTACGACTCAAAAACTGTTTCTGATATCTATTACTGAACCGTGCTGTAAATAATTTCGATTGATCTTCTCAATTTGTATTTTAGCGTACATTTTATTGTAAAAAACTTCTTTTCCGAGAATTTCGGGTGAGGATCGCCCCTGTCGCCCGTGTTTCGCACACGTTTTTCCAACTAAAAATCCCTTTTTCAAGAATTTCGGGGGGGGGGGCGATCGCCCCTGTCGCCCCCCCCCCTAATATACGCTACTGGTAACATATAATCTTAGCTCTTATAGAAGCTGCCTTTTTCTGTCTCAGAGCATGTTTCTCTGTCTCAGAGCATGTTCAGATTGTTGTCCATCCAGGTGCAGAGCAACTGTTGTCAACTCAGTGCAAAAGGAGTGAATGAGAAGGACCATGTGACCGATGAACCTAGAAATTTCTAGGATGCATGATTACTGATTGCCTTGTGTATAGAGAAAGGCACATGCAAGCGTTGGTGGTAATATGGAAGGATTAGATAACGGCCAGGAAACCATGTTTGAATTGTGAGTCCTTTGTTAAAGCCATAGCATGTCACAGCCCACAGGAAAATGGGTTAGGCATGCTTTGGAATTTGATTCTCATCTTTTTACAGGTGTTCCCATAGAATTTCTAGATGATGATGACAGCAATGAAAGCATGGTTGATGTAGATTCTGAAAATTCAGACGAGTTCAAAATTAGTGTGGATAATGAAGTTATGACACCATCCAAAAAAAGGTAAGCTTGGAAAAGAAAGTAGCCCTTTTCTTTTGACTCTGTCCTTATGTCCCTCCACATGCCTTTCGTTGAATTGAGTTTATCCTATAATACAGATGGTGTTCCCATCATGATAGTACGAACGTCGGTTCTACGGTTGCTGTTAGAAACGAACTTGCAATCTTTCAGTTCACCAGCCTGACGAGGACCCTTGCCAAGCAGGACCGAAATTTCGCCGACGAATATCGTAGCAGACTTTTCTGTTTTCAGCTATTGTTTAATATATGTTTCCCAGTCAGCGTGGGCTGAAGGATACATGTCTGGTGATGGCAGATGACGTTCCAAGTCATGACGTGAACTTCGATCCTTGATGAAGGACATCGAGAGTTCAAGCCAAAAGGGCCACCTCTTCTGCTCTTCCCGTCACAGCAGAACCCTCCGATGGTTTTGGAGGTCTTCTTTAAAGTTTAATCGAAAAGGGCTGGGATAGGACAATCTAGTTACCCATCACTTATTCACTTAAATTGGCTTGAAGACCCGCTGAAAATGCGTTACTTCATTGTTCCGCTATTCACGAATAATCGATTTTCAAATAGTGGAATTTCCTTGTGATTTATGGTACTGAATTTTTGTTGTATGCCTTACGAAAAAGATTTATGATTTTTTTTTTGTTCAAGCACTAAGCAATCTTCGCCAATCTCACCACGGCCCACTGAAAAGCCGCGTTTGTTTTGACATTAAAATTTCCCGCGTCATAGTAGAATTTTCGCTGTGGGGACAGCCGCAGATATTCTGAATGTCATAACTAGAGCAGATAGTGGAAAAAAAAAAAAAATCCCTTTGCGGAATCCAATAATTGAGTCTATTCAATCAAATGACACAAAAATGAGTTGGCTTTTCAGTTAAACTTTAAGAGTGACCCTACCAACACATTATTTTTGTCTGCAATAGCTCAGCAACTGACAGCAACTCAAACAGCAAGGATTTTGAAAATAATCAGTCAGCTTAATCTACCAGAAGACATTGCAGCCATCATGGAGCTCGAAATTCCTATAGGGCATGAAAGAGAAATCAACCGTCAGATATTTAGAATTCTCTAGGAAAACCACATAACTTAACCGCAAAAACGAAAAAATATTTGTCGAAAGGGATCGGCAGTGGAACCTAAGTCCTAGTCACTGAAAAAAGGGATAGTGCCCTAACTTACTATTCAATTTACGAAGAAAGTCTTGTAGCATAGTCACGTCGAGCGAATAAGGCTGGGCCAATCACCTCACCACAAGTGGCACCTAATAGCATCGGCTTTCATTTTCGTCTACCTCATTGTTTTTTTCTGTTTACTTTAAGGGGTCGCCCGCCTGGTAAACAAAAAACGAAAACTCCAGAACCTGCGGGAATATCAAGTGATGAAGAGAAATGGCTTGATGCCATAGAAGAAGGGAGGCTTGAAGAGGTAAATGTTTAGAATCAACTTTGATCTATTCCATGGTTTAAGTTGGGTTCAACCCAGGTTGGATGAAGACGCCGTGTACGAAATTGCCACAGTTTTCCACGTTTTTACCTTCAAACTTAACAAAACGCTTTCGCGTTATTGTTAATGGAAACACTTTCCGACGCTGTTATTCACGGTTTTGGAGATGAGTTTCTTCAAGAACGAGATGTTGAAGGTTTCACACATCCTCCTGTACCCATAATGTCAGTGCACCTACTTCCGTAATATCTCCATCCATTCCTAAACCCGTAAAACCCCTAAACCCATTTCGTGTTCAGACGACGAGCGACTGCATGCGATTTTGGTTATGAGAGATTGCAGCTTCCTCGACGCAAACGGTCATTTCTTCCTCGACAACGAAAAAGAAATAATTTAACATTATCAGCCGTAGGGTTTTTGATCGGCGTTTGGGAACCATTCTGCAAACGTAAGTTATTGTAAACATTTTCTCGACGCTGTTGTTCACGGTTTTGGAGCTGAGTTTCTTCAGGAACGAGATGCTGAGGGTTTCACACATCCTCTTGTACCTACAATGCCACTGTAACCTACTTCCGTAATTTATCCATCCGTTCCTAAACCCGTAGACCAGAATTTAATACAGTATATCCTGACCCCCCTAACGATAACTCAGTGATTTTCACACTTGTCTAAAGGCGAGTATTTACCTTCCGGAATCTGGGTTCCCAGATTTTCCGAGATTTTTTTTTGAATTTCTTCTGCGATACTTAAAAATTCCGGAAATCTGGAAGTTCAAAAGCCCCTTTTTCCGGATTATTTTGATATAATTTTGGACCGGTTCATATTCCGGATGCAATTTACAGAAGACGTTAAAGAATAATCTAGAAGCCCAGATTCCGGAAGCTCTGGGAGATGAAGACCTAACTTAAGTTCGCTGCATAACATGCTCCCGTGGACTGTCTAGGAGAAGCTTGTTCGTGAGAAAAACCGGTTATGTAAATTTTCCCTATATCTCCTTGAAGGCGATGGGCCAGGAAAAAGGCTTAAAGGACACGTGAACAATGAAACCACAGTTGAACACACCTTGGAGAATGCATTTACAGACATGGACACGGAGAGCATTCTTCTCCTGAGCGTGACGTTTTCAAAATAGGGATGTTCGTTTCTGGAGGTTTGCACATGCAGACTCCAAGACAAAAAGCGCAATTCATTCAAATCTTTACAGCGCTGGCCGGATCGTATTGGAATTTCTTCTAGATATACATTTGGGCTTAACTGGTTAAAAAATATTCCAGAAGAAGGGTTGATTGGAGACATTTGTTCATTTCTAAAATTGTTCGGTACTGAAATAAGGACAGATGCAAAATGGAGCAAACATCATAGCTTGGAAACATTTTCATATTTGGATTGGGTTTTCTGCAGGCAATGTTAACGAAAGTCATACAGATAGATAGATAACGTTTATTTGCTGTATAATATCTTTACAGATAGATGAGCAGCAACAATATAAATAAATAAACATACAATTTGTATTACATAGTCATATGCGATTTGTCACTCTCTATTTAGGCCTACACGTTCATATGGTGTACAAAATATTGCCGGAAAGAGCGCCTGTATCGGGAAGACGCTGACGCTTTGCAAGGCACAAACTTGTTTTGGTGCCTAATAGGGATGATACTTGGTACTCTTCATTCAGGTGTCCTTTAAAACAGCAAAAATTGTGGATAATTTGTTAGAAGCAGGGCTTGGTTTTAAGATATTCAGCAATTATAGGATGGTGGAACTAAAATAGAAACAGTTCGAGGGGTGGTTTAAAGAAGTGCACATTTTAGCATTGCTCTTTACTACATTGCTTAAGCCTGGCTGCTCAACCCAGAACGGATTATAGGTTCTTACTTGAACCCACTTAGGAGATTCAGACAAGCGTGCGGCAGTTGAGCTTCTTAAAGTAACTCAAGTTTTTATTTATTTCCAGTATTATGATGACACAGAGACAGACCTAAAAAAGTTTGATTTGCGTGACAATGGTCGCAAATGTAGCTGTTTAAACTAGATCGCCGATTTGTGAAATCGACTTTCTATCTATCAAGCATCTCATTCTAGGCCTGTAAGTAGGCTAAAAGGTGTCATTTTCTCAGGACAAAACTCTCCAGCGAATGCGGGACCCGAAGGCAATGACTGCTCGACAAAAAGCCCGCGTTGAAAAGCCAGAGACGTTCCAAGAGTTCTCCATGGAACCGGCTTCGCTGAAACCGGCTCTTAGCGCAGAGCAGGTGGAACAAAAAGCAGCGAAAGCGAGAGAAAGAAAAAAGGTAGCGGATGTCAAAAAAGAGGAGGAAAAGGTAGGTCCTATTGATAATAAATACAGCTCCTAGGGAGATTATCATGTATGTTATTATTATAAATAATTTATTTATCGGTTATTTGTATGAACGAATGAGTGAATATGTTTATGACCCATCTTTACATAAAATGTCACTGATGGAGTATAAGAAAGGAAAAATAAAGAAAAAGGAACATTGAACACACGCAAGATACACTTTTAACTTGACAATACATAATTCATACAAAAAAAAAACAACATAATACACTATTTCTTTAACTATTGTTAAAGTGCGGGATAGAGGCTGTTTAGAGGGTCGAGGGGCCCTCTCTATTTATTAATCGGAAAAATGCCGCTTGATCACATGCTCTATCGAAAACAGATGTTGCTCCAAGGAATATTATCATATATAGGCTATCACAATTAGTAACTTGATATATTATTCTTTATCTATTATTCATTCATTAGTAGAGAAACTGTTTGAGCTAACGCTTCTGAGATGAAAAGAGATTACAAGACCGACTAAGGTGTCCATCTACGTGAAAGGAAATCGGGGGGCAGCATTCGCCCAATATGGGAACCGCGTTAACGCTAGTCAGGGCACGAAGAAATTTTTGATTTTAGTGGATTGCCCATCGCCTCCCCAGCCCTCGCTAAGGTGCCGACTTCCAAAATCAATAGAACGACATAGTACCTGTCTTTAATGGGTCCTTATTTCCTGTGCATCCAGAAGGTGCAACCACCTTATCCCTTACTCAGAGACGTTTTTTCGCGGAGACCTAAAGGTAGGCAATGGCCTTCTTCTGGGCCCCGTTGGAATTTTCGAAGTGGGTAAAACCAGAAATACAGAAGCAGTTAACAGCATGTAAAATAAGCTGCATTTACACAAAGAGCTGTATCCCAAAAAGTATTTTTATGGCACTTGCAGCTTCGCTCAAGTGCCATATACCGATCACTTTTCCGTCTGTTGGTCTGTCTGTCTGTCGCGAGTTGGGGTACTTGCAGATATGCTAGGACGATGGGACTTGGCAGGCATATTAAAGGCCCGACCAAACTAACTTGGAAATAGTCATTTCCCCTATCCGACCACCTTGGGGGGAGTGGAGGGAGGGGGAATCCGGAATATTGACGTATTTATAACTTTTGAACGGGGAATCGGATCTTAATGAAACTTGATATTTGGAAAGACCTCGTTTCTCAGACGACACACTCCAAGTCCAGAATGGATCCGGTGACTTTGTGGGGAGTTGGAGGGGGGGAGCCGGAAATCGTGTGACATGTTCAGAGTGGACGGATCGGGATGAAACTTGGTGGGAAAAACAAGCACAAGCCCTAGATACATAGTTGACAAGACCGGACCGAATCCGAACACTGTGGGGGGAGTTGGAGGGAGGGTTCCGGAATTCCGTTGATGCTGACTTTAGATGCTTACACATGTGCTAGGACGATGAAACTTGGCAGGCGTAGAGACCCGACAAAACTAACTTGGAAATAGTCACTTCCCCGATCTGACCACCGTGGGGGGAGTGGAGGGAGGGGGGAATCCGGAATATTGACGTATTTATAACTTTTGAACGGGGAATCGGATCTTAATGAAACTTGATATCTGGAAAGACCTCGTGTCTCAGATGTCACACTTCAAGTCCGGAATGGATCCGGTGACTTTGGAGGGAGTTGGGGGGGGGGGAAACTGGAAGTTGTGTAACATGTTCAGAGTGGACGGATCGGGATGAAACTTGGTGGGAAGAACAAGCACAAGCCCTAGATATATAGTTGACAAGACCGGACAGGATCCGAGTAATGCGGGGGAGTTGGAGGGAGGGTTCCAGGATTCCGGTGATCCCGACTTCGGATGCTTACACATGTGCTAGGACGATGAAACTTGGCAGGCATTTCAGGGACTTTACAATTTTAACTTAAGAACAGTCGTTTCTCCGATTTGACCATCGTGGGGGGAGTGAGGGAGGGGGAATCCGGAATCTTTAGGTTGTCCAAATCGGATCTTAATGAAACAGGATATTCGGAAAGAACTATGTCTCAGATGTCCCATTCCAAGTGGGGACAGGATCTGATCAGTTTGGGGGAATCGGGGGGGTGGGAATTTTTTGACACGCTTATAATACAGCGATTGGGATGACAATTGGTGGGAAGAACAAGCGTAAGCTCTAGATACATCAGTGACAGAATGGGACCGGATTCGGTCACTCTGGGGGGAGCTGGAGAGGGGTCAAGAATTCCGGTGGTCGCAGTTTAAGGTCCTTCAAGGTGTGCTAGGACGATGAAACTTGGCTTGAACATTAGAGACTTAACAAGATTGGCTTATAAATTGTCACTTCCCAGATCCGACCATCCCTTAAAGTACTCATCTTAACCGCGAAGTATAAAAAATACTTTTAATTAAAATCTACATTTTCGTGATCGCCATGAGCCCATGCTAATTTTGCCTCAAGGGTTTTGCTTAGAAATGAATTTCCACCACCCTTAAAGTGCGCATCTTAACCGAAAAGTAAAAAATAATACTTTTCACCAAACCATATACTCATGATCCTAAAGGGCCAGGATCGTTTTTGACTCAAATTTTTTGATTACAGGTGAATTTCTAGCGCTCTTAAAGTGGGCATCATCACAGCCAAGTGCAAAAAAAATTACTTTTTTTTACCAAAGGATACATACTTGTGATTTTCTCATCTCGAGGGTTTTGCTTACAAATGATCATAACAAACCCACGAATTGGCAAATTTCTACTTTCATCCTTTTACCAAGCGTTGCAAGTGCCATATGAGCTTACAGCTCTTTTTATAATGAATAAGGACACAGAATGTGTCACTGTTTCGTATCAGCTTCTGGTCAACTTGTCTTTCTGGCTGATTTTGTGATTTTTTCATGCGTGGCCGCGGGACCCTTTTAAAAGCTAGATGTGGGCAATGCCCCCCCCCATTTATTCCTTCAGCGCAAGCTGACTGCGAATCATATTTGACAGTGCAGAACGGATACCGTGACAGTGCAAAACTTGCAACGTATACCGCTCAAACTCAAGCTGAAGCTCATTTTCCAGCTTGAGCGGTTTAGCCTGAAGAGGACCCTTGCCAAGAGGGGCCGAAATATAGATCTAATAAAATTCAGCTGACCTATCCGTTTGCCCCCCCCCCCCCCTAATGATGCCCATGCCTTTACGCCCTTTTAGGCAATTTAAGGTATCGTTTCTCAGAAGCAAGTGTAATATGTAACAGCTGTCCTTATTGGGTTTAACCATTCCAGCGCAAAACCATCCAGAAGCTGCTGCTCAAGCGAGATGACAAGGGAGAGCCAAAGAAGAAAAGTGGTCGTCCGGGTCGACCAAAAATATACACCGACGGAGACAGGCCTTGGGTTGCATCTTTCTCTCTCCATTTGACGCCTACGGGGAATTTTGTATCGTCGCCTCCGGGCCTGGATTTTCCGATAGAAAGAAAGATTGAAAAGTAAGTGAAAATCTGCCTATTCGCTAGTTTGTTTCTGAATACCCTACTTTATCTCCAGCCCGTCTGGTACTTTCGTTAATGTAAATATCGGGCAGCTTTCGGACAGGTTGCATATAGAGAGATTGCAGCCTACGCGCCGATAACGGATAGGAGTAGAAAAAGAGTAATTCAAATCAAGTTTCATTAAGATCCGATCACCGGTTCGAAAGTTACGTATACTTCAAGATTCAGGATTCGTCCCCCTTCCACTTCCCCCACGATGGACGGATCGCGGAACTGACTCTTTTCAAGTCAATCTGGTTGGGTCCCTGATATGCCTGCCAAAAGTTATGCCAAGTTTCGGTCCCAGCCCACCTGGAAGTACCTTAACTCCGTGTCACCGGAATTCCAGAGCCTTCTCCAGCTCCCCTCACAGTACCCAAATCCGATGCAGTTCTGTTAGTGATGTACCTAGGTCGTGTGCTTATTCCTACCACCAAGTTTCATCCCAATCACTCCACTCTAAGCGTGTCACATGATTTCCGGTTCAACCCTCCGACTCCCCCCACATTCGTCGGATCCGGTCCGGACTTGAAATGGGACATTTGAGACATGTTCCAAATATCAAGTTTAATTAAGATCCCATCACCCGTTCGGAAGATATGCATGCCGCTAAATTCCGGTTCCCCTCCCTCTCCCCATGATGGTCGGGTCGGGCAAGTGACCATTTCCAAGTTAGTTTGTTCGGGTCCCTGATATGCTGCCAAGTTTCATCCTAGCACATCTGGAAGTACCCTAACACGCGATCACCAGACTAACCGACCGACCGACGGAAAAGTGATCGGTATATTGCACTTGGCCGGAAGGCAAGTGCCATAAAAACACAGGTACACTGGAACCCCCTTCCGAAATTGCCAAGCTTTGATTTCTTGGCTTGGATTTCACCGGAATCCCCTTGCGAACATGCTAAGCTTGGATTTCTTGCTCTTTTAACATATAGTTAAGACTGCAAAATAAAGGACTGCAAAAATTGCACTGGCTTGCGCGTCGTTTTGGTGTGCGCGTCGTTCAGATTTCTGGAACGGAAGTGATGTGGCATTAGTTGCGTTTTGGCAGATATCGTGATATCTGATACCACGATTTGAAGTCGTTTTCGCAGTTACTGTGGTATCTGATACCACGGTCAAAATGCGGTTTTGCAGTTACCGTGGTATCTGGCTAGGTACCGTGGTACCTGAAAAATTCATCTCACCTTCATCATAACTTACACAATGGTCTAGTTTTTTGTCAGATTGGTGGGTCGCTCTGCCGAATCACTCTGGATGTCAGTGGATATCAGTATTTCTTTGTGGATGATTTCTGAAAGCGCAAATCCGACAATTGTCGTTTTTGCAGGGCAACCGTAGTATCAGATACCACGGTAACTGCAAAAACGACTAATTGCAGATCCAGTTAACGTGGCAACAGACACCATGGTATCTGCAAAAACGCAACTATTTATCTGGCTAGGTGGTTGTCACCTCCTCCCGTGGCGGCGGAATCCTACTATGGGTTCGAGGGTATGGGTTTAGGGTATCCATCGATGTCCTTTTTGGTGTCCGCGTCCCTATCTCGTCGTTACTCCTGAAAAGTAGGGCAAAATTAGCGAGTAAATCCAGGGGGGCACTGGTATGAAATCCTAGGGTATACACTCCTAAATAGGTCATTCTTTCTACAACCCACCCACCCCACCCCTTGACCTACGTACAAAATTTTGACTTTCTAAAATGACCCCCCCCACCCCACGTCCAAAATTTGGACTTATCAAAATGACCCCCCCCACCCCACGTCCAAAATCTAAGCTTTTCAAAATGACCCCCCCCACCCCACGTCCACAATCTAAACTTTTCAAAATGACCCCCCCCCCACCCCATGTCCACAATCTGAAATTTTCAAAATGACCTCCCCCACCCCACATCCAAAATCTGAACTTTTCAAAAAACCCTTACACAGACTCAACATGTAAAATCTGGTCTATACATAGCCTACTGCCTGACAAAGGCAAGGTATCTATGCTTCCTTACCACACCAGTGATGGTGATGAACGAATTACAGACCCATCTTGACTACTAGCTAGGTTACATGCCACATGGTCATGGGTCTTCTATCCTTAAATCTGTAACACTCCTTAATTTATAATTGTTCGAGAAACAACTCTATCACATTCACTTATCATAATTATTGTCCTCTTCATCACATCTTACAATCCCTCCCGATCACAGTTGAAAATTGTTCAACCAGCTTTAAAATCTCTATACTCACATGCATTTCTAAATTCATATTTCTTGCCACTAGTTTTGTAGTCTTGGGCTAGATAGGAGAGATTTCACCCTACCCGAAGAAAACGGATATTTCTACACCCTCATCGTCGTGGATCATAACAAAGAAAATTAACATTACGAGGTATAGGACTTTCAACTTTGAGACTAAATTACCGGCCTTGGATAGCTACTGTGAGTCAGAGAGTTGTTGGAATCGTTATCTGGCTTCTTCTTGTTGGAATAATACAAATTTAGCAAATTAATGGTTTCTATGGCACTTGCCCTTCGGACAAGTGCCATATAGTGATCGCAATTTTTGTCCGTCCGTCGGTCGGTCGGTCTGTCGGTCCGGTTTTGCTAGTTCGGGCACTTCCACATAAGCTAGGACGATGAAACTTGGCACGCATATCAGGGAACCCAAATGATTAAGTTAGAAATAGTCACTTTCCCGACCCGAACATCGTGGGGGGAGTGGAGGGAGGGGGAATCCGGAATATTTAGGAATAATAACTTTTGAACGGGTGATCGGATCTTGATGAAACTTGGTAGTTGGAGAGATCTAGCGCCCTAGACGACTCGGTTAAAATCTGAGCCGGATCCGGTAACTTTGGGGGGAGCTGGAGGGGGCAGCCGGAAATCTTGGAAAATACTTGGAGTAGAGGGTTTGGGATGAAAGTCGGTGAGAAGAACAAACACAAGTCCTAGATACGTGATTGACATAACCGGATCCGGTCACTGTGGGGGAGTTGGGGGTGGATCCGAATTTCTACTGATCCCACGAGTTCGGTACTTCCTGATGTGCTAGGACGACGAAACTTGGCAGGCGTGTCAGGGCCCCAAGCAGAATGACTTGAAAATAGTCATTTCTTGATCCGATCAACGGGCGGGGGGGTGGAGGGAAGGGGAATCTGGAAAAGTGAGGTATTTTTAACTTGCAAAAGGGTCATCGGATCTTAGTGAAACTTGATATATAGAAAGATCTCGTGTCTCAGATGCCCCATTTTACATTCGAACCTGATCCGGTGACATCTGGGGGAGTTGGAGGGGGGAACGGAAATCTTGGGAAATGCTTAGAGTGGAGGGTTCGGGATGAAACTTGGTGGGAAGAACAAGCACAAGTCCTGGATACGTGAATGGCATAAGCGGACCGGATCCGGTCAGTGTGGGAGAGTTGGGGGGGGGGGTCCGAATTTCTAGTGAACCCGCGAGTTCGGTACTTCCTGATGTGCTAGGACGATGAAACTTGGCAAGCATCTCAGGGACCCCAACAGATTGACTTAAGGTCGAGCTTCACTACCCAGACGCCCCAGAATCTGGGGTTCGGATTATGTGAAGACGGTCCACAACAGAAAGTAAATCAAATGTCTTTTCAAGTCCACTTTTGGGCATTTTTCAGCACTTCTGTCATTTTCTTAGATTTTACCGCCTCAGCACAATAATTTATCCAAGTCAAATGAAAACTACTTTCAAAGTCCCGCTTCTTTTCTTCTATCCGATTCTTCTCCCGCTTCTATCCGATTCCCGGACGCGTCCGGGGTGCTTTCGAACCGTTTCAGACCTGTCTTCACTACCCATACCGGTATCGAAGAAAAAGGGAACCCAGAATCCGGGCGAAAAATCTGGTTAGTGAAGCCCGACCTTTAAGAATAGTCGTTTTCCCGATCCGACCATCTGGAGGGGGGGAGTGGAGGAAGGGGAATCCGGAAAATCGAGGTATTTTTAACTTTTAACGGATGATCGGATCTTAATGAAACCTGATATTTAGATAGACTTCGTGTCTCAGATGTCTCATTTCAAATGCAGACTGGATTCGGTGATTTTCGGGGGAGTTGGAGGGGGTAACCGGTAATATTGGGAAACGCTTATAGAGAGGAGGGATCGGGATAAAACTTGGTCGGAAGAACAATTATAAGTCCTAGATACGTCATTAACATAACCGGACCGGATCCGGGCACTGTGCGGGAGTTGGGTGGACAAGATTTCTGGCAATCCCGCGAGTTCGGTACTTCCTGATGTACTAGGACGATCAGAGGACGATGAAACTTGGCAGGCATATCAGGGACCCGACCAAACTAATGTGGAAACAGTCAGTTTCCCGATCCGACTATCTGGGGGGGGGGAGGGCTGGGAAATCCGGAAAGTTTAGTGGTGTGTATGTTTCGAACGGGTCGTCGTATTGGACTAAAACTTAGTAAACGAATAAATGACATACCGCTGATGTCCCATTTCAAGTCCGGACCGGATTCGACAGCTATGGAGGAGTTGGGGGGTGGGAGACCAGAACTCTCGAGAAACGGTTAGAATAGCGGGATCGGAGTGAAACTTGCTTGGAAGAACAAGCATCTGGTCCAGATAAATCTTATATACAATGGGATTGTATCTGGACACTGGGGGGGGGGAGACGGGGAATTTCCCGGAATTCCGATAATGCCGGTTTTCGGTTTTCACCATATTTTGTGGAGCTCATTACTCGTGAACCAGTGGAAGTAGCAAGTTTAAACTTGGCACACTCGCGGGTGTTGGGGTCTAGTTGTGCTTTTTGGGAGTCCCGACACCCACCACACCCACCCGGTTCAGGGGAAAATGGGCCCAGATTGCCCAGTGAATAATGTTCATAACTTGTTTCTTGTATTGTGCTTGTTCCTTGTTCTGTGAAATTACTTTCAACGTTCCACATCCCCCAGCCAACCCGTTCAAGGGCAACTGGGCCCAGATTGCCCAGGAGTAAAGTTCGTTACCCGTGACAGGAATCAAACGGCACCAAGTTGAAACTCGGTGGGTGTGTGAGCATTGGGTTCTCTGTTTGCTTTTTGCAGGCCCTAAACCCCACCCCCACTTGCTACAGGGGAAAGTGGGCCCAGTTTGCCCATGAGTAAAGTTTTTGACCCGTGACTGGAATCAAACTCTAAGTTGGTATTATGGAGAATATATAGGTCTAGATATGCAATTTGATTGGTCGCGACCCCCCACCCACCCTCCTGTTCATGGGTAGCTGGGCCTAGATTTTCGGTGAATAAGTTCGTTTTTGACATTTCTCAAGCTCAACTCTTGTGTACTTGTAGATATAAATGTGTATAGATGCGACTTTTGGTGTAATAGCAACAAATAAGACCACGCGGCATACTTTAATTCTCAATCGTGAGTCGGAAACTGGACGGTTTTATCATATGATCGATGATATGCCGATCTTGATGAAGTTGGACTAGGGGAGCATCAGGAAATAAAACGATTTGGTTTTATTACACTTGTTATTGCCTTGCTAATGGAAAAAAGGGTTAAAGTGTCGGACTGGCTCAGTATTGAAACATACACCGTTCTTGCAAGATTTCGAAGATCTTCTTTGGATTTCTAAATGCTGTTTGTTTAAACTTTTAAACTGGGATGATTTCAAATTAGGGTAAGTGAAGTGTCCTAGTTCTAACGCTTTTTGTATATAAGATCTGATAAACATTTTACTTTCACACTCTACGTCTGAGCTCTTGCGCACTTGTTTTGCAATAATCCCGATCAGTCTGGTTAAATTTCATTTTGTTATTTATTTTTTTAATCGGGTATATATTCGACAGTGACAACACGGTAACAACCATGAGATGTTAAATGCTTCTTAACATAGCTTGCTCCGTCGTAATCAGCGATTGAATAGTCGTCTTGCTCGTTTAAACGAAAATGTTGGAAAATGTTGGTATGAAATTCTTTTTTTTCTTGTAAGAAATTCTTGTTTTTGAGTGAAATTTGACACCCCACCCCCAAAACAGGTATGAAAATAATAATAAACATAAAATTTTAGACACCCCACCTTGCTATGAAAAGTGCCTTTTGGAGCACTAAAGGACCCACCCCCACCCAGCCCGATACCCTGGAATTTAAGACCAGTGCCCCCCTGAGTAAATCCATAGTTGCGTTTTTGCGGATACCATGGTATCTGATATACGGTCTAAAGTCGTTTTTGCAGTTATCGTGGTATCTCATACCACGATCAAAAGGCGATTTTTGCACTTTGTCGTGGTATCTGGCCAGTCACCGTGGTAACTGATATTCAGATATCACGGTCCAACCTTGGTATCCGGAAAGTGATCTCACTTTTATCACATTCAAATTGGTGAGAAAGAAGTTCAGCACTTGGTGATGTAACTGGATATCAGTTTTTCTTTTGGGATGACTTCGAAAAGTGCAACTTCGGCAATAGTCGTTTTTGCAGTGGATCGTATATCAGGTACCACGGTAACTGCAAAAATGACTAATTGCAGATCCAGTTACCGTGGTAACAGATACCATGGTATCAGCAAAAAGGCAACTCATGTTTTGCGTTGATGTTTCCGATCTTTTAAAGGATTTATCTTTTAGGCAACCACCGCCTCTCGAATACTGCGGAGCTCCTGGGTGTCAGAATGTCAAGAAATATTCCTGCTCAAAAACGCATGTCCCCTTATGTAGCCTCGAATGCTACAGGAAGAACATAAAGGCAGTACTTCAAGGAGACGTAGCCATAACGTAAATAATCCTCGAGTTTTGTAAATTTGTGTAAATAATATTGGCGATTCCGTTTCTTATATGTGTGTACTTGTTTGTTTACTTCAAACCATATAGGAATGGGTATCGTTAGCTGCGTTATTTATCGCCGCAGGCGTCACCGCACTGTCGGAAGTTTCATAACAGATACATCTGTTGTCGCGGCAAACATTATGAATAAAATGTTATGCATTACAAGCATTGCCCCAAAGTAATTCTCATACTCGGTATCAGCGTAGCTTCGTGCCCTCATTCGTGAGCCGGCTCAATTCCGAAGCAGTTTAATCAACTATACTAGGATATTAATTAATATATGTCTTAAATTTTCTTTTGTTCTTTAAATTTGAATTAACTTATATTGCGGTCTGAGCTTTTGTGTTGTTGTTGTTGTATTTATGCGTTTTATGTTGGACGTCAGTATATCTTGATACAATAATTTTTGTTGTATTTGTTCGTTTTATGTTGGACGTCAGTATTTTTGTTGAAAAAAAAACGATAATTCTGCTTGTCCGTGGAAATGGTTTTGAAAATAAATGAAATTGATTGATTGAAGAGCCAAAAAATCGCCAAAAAAGCATCTGCTGACGTTTTTGTTTGTCGGCATGATAATGAGAAACTCAGTAGATGCTTCTTTGGCGGTTTTTCGGCTCTTCCTGGCAGTGCTTGATGGCCAGTGCAACAGATAAATCCCAAGTGTTGTCTGTTGAAACCGCGCATCCTTGTGTTGTCTGTTATGAAACTTCTGACGGTGTGGTCGTCTCAATTTTTTTCTTATGTGTTTCAGCTGATGACTATTGTTATTATCCGTTTTCGAACTCGGACAGTTTGTTTTGGGATCCCAAAACGTAAGTGGAGGGATTTCTATGACACCGCAGAAGTTGTCCGTCCGTCTGTCTGTCTGTGAACACGATAACTCTCGAAGGGAATCAGATATTTTGGTGAAACTTGGTGGGAGGATCCGTTGGTCAAGGGGATGTTCGAGTGCGTAGATGGGCTCTGTAGCCCTGCATTTAGGGGTGGGGGAGGGGGTTCAAATTAAGGGACAAACAAAATATTTTTAAACAGCTAATGAGACTACGAATATGAAAACCATTTTCTCGCCGGTCAAGTAGCCCGCCCGAAATCCGGCCAAAACCGGAAAGTTTGTTGATTAGATGTTCGATTTAGGGGTAAGAAAGCATGCTGAACACCTGTGAGAAAATTATTTTCTACGAGGACAAGTAGTTCGCGCGTAATCCGGCCCGAACCGGAAATTTTTTAAAAGCAAAAGTTTTATTTGTAGTAGATTAGATGTCCGATTTAGGGGTAAGACGGAATGCTGAATCCGTGTATGACAATAATTTTTCAGCCGGACATAATAGTTCGTCCGGAATCCGGCTGAAACCGGAAAATTTTAAATTTTTATTTGAAGTTGATTAGATGCTGGATATAGGGGTAAGGAGATACGCTGAATTCGTTTTTTAGCTTTATTTTTTCGCCGGACAAGTAGTTCCGGAATTTTGCCGAAACTGGAAAAAGTAAGGCAGGATCGTTCGATCGGTTTCGTCAAAATAGATATGTCTTATAGGGTTAAACACACATGCTGAATCCATATCTGAACATGATTTTCTCAGAGGATTAGCTATTTGGCCCTAATCTGTTTCTAAATTTTAAGAGTAAAAATGTTCAAGGAGTCCGGCGAAAACAAAACCTAATTGTCTGGATCAAGTATTGAATTTTTGGGATCCCATCGAAACCTTAGGTCTTTTTTCCTTACACAGTGCACCAGAACCTGGTCGGGAGACAGGGGCGTAATTTGCCATGGGGCAGGGGGGGGCAACTGCCCCCCCCCCCCAGCTGAAATTTAGCGTCTTCGAAACTCTCGTCGAAACTAAGATAGGCCTACAGAATTCAAATAAGTGATTTTTTGGTCATTGGTACCCAACCTGAAAAGCGAAGAAGCTCGACGTCAATCGCGCAGTGGACAGTTTCGCGAATTTGAAGAAGCGTCGTTTCGCCTTGGTCCATTAGTAAAATATCTCTTCGTTTCTTTGTTTTTATTACACTTTTCTTCTTGAAATAAAACTGCTCATTTTCACTTGACTTGGGAAAATCGGCTCCAACTTTGCCCCCCTCCCCCAGGATTTTGACTAAATTACGCCACTGTCGAGAGACACACCTGACACTAGTGAGTAAAAACCAGAAACTACTAGGAGTACGACAAACGCACATATTGAAAGATAAACTCTGAGAATAGAGATCTTCACTACTCAGTTCTTGGCCTTGAATTTTCTGAGCAAAAGGTTGTTCCACTCATGAAATTCCGCTTTAAAGTTTTATTACATTTTAACGAACGTTCGCACTCCCGTTCAGAACTTTGAATTGCAAAAGGGAATTTCCCGGCTTGCCCTGCAAAAATGGTACATATTCGTTCTTGATATTTGAAGAAAGAAATTTAATAGACAAAATTGACTAATTTAAGGCGTTTTTCAGCGGTTCAACATTGGGACAATGTTGATCAACAGCGCGTTCTAGCGACCAACAGAAACCTATGTTGGTCAAAACGACCAACAATTGAAAGTGTTGTTGGTCAAGTCTGTTGGTCAATTTGTGGAGTAATCAGCAAGATTTTTCAAACAGAGCGTTCTGGCGAATATCTCTGTTGATCAACAGGGAGGTTTTGGCGGTCAACGGTAGTTTGTTGGTCAACGCTGTTGATCAACAGCTAAAAAGCGCCTTTATGCCCAGTTTTCTTTCCTAGTGCCATCTAGCGAGGTAAATCTAAAAGTGCTTACCGTCTGGTTAGATAGAATAACGCCTTCGTGTCTGATAGAACAATACAAGCTCTTCTTTATTCCATTCCATTAAAAAATGGAGCAGCAAATCACAGAAATTACAGAATTTCTGGGTGTAAAGTCCAGTTTGGAACTAAAATGTGCTGCATTGGAGATGGTTTTGGGTATGTTTCTTATCTTGGCTTGGCTGGGCAGGGTAAAGACACACGGCGTTACCCCTCTGGCTCTGCCCAGCAAAGCTAAACAGATTTGCAAATATTTTGGCAGGTAATGACAAAAATTATCAAAAGAGTTATTCTGAAAACACACGTAAGATAAAACTCCTGTCCAAGACACAAATTCACAAAGGGCAGATAGGATCTGCCATTCAACTTCTTCCTTGCTTAAATCGTCCAAAACCCAAAATATTCCTTGACTAGGGTAGCCACAAAAACACCTAGTGGCAAAAATTGGCGATTTTGTTGTAATGAATGCATGAATTGCTGTGAATTTTCCTTATCAGTTTTACCTATCTAAAACATCTCCAAAAAATATTTTAAAAATACCATTGAATTCAGGACAAAATTGTCTATTTTATAAGGCTAACAGTAAGATGTCCTAGCTATTTAATATTATTTCTTAATATTCAATGTAAATTTAGATGTAAAAAAAAGTAGCTGAACTTGCCTACAAAAATTTGTTGATACTAAGGAGGAAAAGCCAGCAGCCTATACCAGCAATAGGTCTATTGGACTATAACCTTGATGATCATATTCATATTTTCTCATCTAACTCACTTACTGGGGCTCCCCATGCACTCAAAACCAGCTCAAAATCACCCAGTTTCATAGAATTTCATTGAAGCACATAGTTCCAAGCTGGTCACTAGATGGACAAAACCCTAAAGTCAATGGATGAACATAGGCATTTTCTTATGTAAAATACTATTTCTAAAGAAGATTTAAGATGCTTGGAGACAAGATAGAGAGGTGATTTTGGCCTCAGATCAAAGCTAAAAGATAGGAGAATCACATTCTGATCTTCAAAAGCTCAGGTTTGATTTTTTTTTTTTTAGTGGCTACCCTACCTTGACTCCTTGAGGCTTGACCTTGTCAAGAAGGGTACCCACTAAAAAAAAAAAATAATCAAACCTGAGCTTTTGAAGATCAGAATGTGAATCTCCTATCTTTTAGCTTTGATTTGAGGCCAAAAAAATCACCTCTCTATCTTGCCTCTAAGCATCTTAAATCTTCTTTAGAAAATAGTATTTTACATAAGGAAATTCCTGTGTTCAGCCATTGACTTTAGGGTTTTGTCCATCTAGGGACCAGCTTGGAACTACAGGAGGGGTATCCAACCTCAGACAAGATTTCAAATTTCCAGAGAAGGCTTTCCTCCAGAATAATTCATCTGGCTTAAAAAGGAACCAAGAAATATGCCAAAAACACCAGATTGAAGCTAATTGAATGGTTTACATATTGGATACCGTACATAAATATTGCTTTAATACTTCTAGTTAAAACATATTTTTATTTTCAAACAAGATTATTCCAACCTGACCTCGATTTACGTCAAAATGATGAAAAACGAAGAGTTAGCAAGGTCAACAGGCAGAAAACAGCTTTTAAAACAGCTACTAAATGGCCAAAAGGTACAGAATTTAGTATATTTTTGGACACATGACTTTGAAGAAAGTGATATTTTGCTATTGATTGCCAGGATAACTTCTATCTCTCATTTCAACATTTTAGCGGCCATGGTCGAGGTTGTGTAAAAACGAGGTTGGATACCCCTCCTGTATGTGCTTCAATGAAATTCTATGAAACTGGTGGTTTTGAGTGCATGGGGAGCCCCAGCAAGTGAGTTATATGAGAAAACATGAATATGATCATCAAGGTTGTAGTCCAATAGACCTATTGCTGCCAGAGGCGTTACTAGCCAAAATGTTTTGGGGGGGACAAGGTATTTACCGACTGGCTGGTCATTTTACTGACTATTTTTGCGGATAAAAACGACTGTTATTGAGAAAAAACGACTGTGTTGACGAAAGATCGGCTAATTTTAAGAAAAAACGACTACTTTTAAGAAAAAATCGACTATTATTACGAAAAAACGACTGTTTTTGATTGTTTTTAAGAAAAACAACTATTTCCAAGAAAAAAATCCACTGTTTTTACTAAAAATCGCGGCGCTTCGCTCCGAATTCGTTATTTTTTACCGACTGGCCGACCACATTGGGGGGGCGTCCCCCCCTCCCCCCCCCCCAGTAGTGACGGCTCTGATTGCTGCTATAGGCTGCCGACTTTTCCTCCGTAGTATCAATAAACTTTGTAGGCAAGTTCAGCTACTTTTTTTTAGATCTAAATTTACATTGAATATCAAGAAATAATATTAAATAGCTAGGACATCTTAGTGATGGCCTTACAAAACAGACAATTTTGTCCTGAATGCAATGGTATTTTTAAATATTTTTTGGAGATGTTTTAGATACCGTAGGTAAAACTGATAAGGAAAATTCACAGCGATTCATGCTTTCATTACAAAAAATCGCCAATTTGTGCCACTAGGAGTTTTTGTGGCTACCCTACCTTGTATTATGTATGTTTGACAGGTGGAAAATAGAAACTTGTGATCACAATTTTTTGTTTTCCACCTTGAGCGGCTTTGAGCCTGAAGAGGACCCTTGCCAAGAATGGCCGAAATATAGCTCCAATAATCATCTGACTTATCCGTTTTCGCACTGTCAAATATGATTCGCAGTCAGCTTGGGCTGAAGGAATATTTATGTATTATGTAATCTGGACAAACAGTGAAGAAACCCTTCTCATCGAAATCCCTCTATGACTCGTAAACCTATCTGACTGGCAATCAATATTTATAGGAATTCTAGACTGTCACAAGCTTGTATTTTTTCACATTTTTGGCATTTTGAAAGAAAGTCTTGAAAGTCTTCTGTTCTCGGTCAATTTTGCCATAATAACCCAGCCATAACCTGCATGCTTTTAGGTGCAGCTTTCAGATCATAGAAAGCTAATTTTGATCTTAGGTAGTTCATTGTTTATTCCAGTTTGATGAAAAGATAAGAAACTAAAAGCTGACAATACCTTTGTGCTGTTGTGTCACCTGTTTACTTCCCTCGTCATCTTTTTTTGTTTTAGGCTTGACTGGATCGCATGAAGGCTCTGTATTCATACTTTCATCTGAACAGTTGCTTCTGGCCCTGCTGAAACTTCTACCTGAGAGAAAACAGCAAAAACCCAGATCTTTTGTTGCTCGTGACTCAGCCATGATCTTGTTGAATATCTCATCCCTTAGTGACACTGCTGCAAAATTGATTAACCTAAAGGTGGATAGTATGTCCCTTTTATCAGAAATATTCAGTGCCCTTGAAGACGAGGACAGTATAATTGCAGATCAGTGCTGCATGATCCTTGCAAATTTATCTAGACAATCTGCTGACATTTGCGAGTTGATTTTCCAAGAAATGAGGAGGATTGAATTTACATTCGAGAAGCTGCTCAGGATTTTCTGCAATGAGAAATACAACAAGGAAGGAGCTGCATTGCACTATATTGGACCGTTTCTTTCAAACATGACTCAGATCCCTGAGGTTAGAAGGTATTTTTTTCAACTTACTTTTGCATCTGTTGTAGTATCGGTGCCAAGAGTATGTCGGAATAACTTTGCAGTTCCACATGAAAAATTAGGCTGCTTTGAACTGAAGAAAAAAAAAATGCTCCTTGGGTGGGATTTGAACATGCAGTATCTCGGGAATAAGGCTAAATGAAAAGATTATGGAGCGAATTAGTATTACAGGTATGAAAAGTCGTTCAAGGAGCTAATGTGCCTTGGCTTTAGCAAATGGATGGAAATGACACTGTCCTTAACTAACTGTCGTCCAAAGGTAAATACCTCGACATTACAGATTGGATGTGTGGGTCGTGGTTTGGGAGAAGGAATAGCTGGTAGGGAGGCTGGAAAATCTCATTTTTCAGGAATATGGTACAGGTTCTAATTCCTCTAGATCATTTCTCTTCCGTAATTTTCGTTTTTGTGTTCCTGTCCAAGGCCTTAGTGTTGATAACTCGCTTACTTGTAGCATTAGGGATCAAAACCCATTGATGTAGTTGGTCTGGCACGGGACTGTCGGTTCTGCCAAATGTGTGAGTTATTTAGCTGGCAGCTTGGACATATTTTCCAGCTTAGAATTGACAGGGTCCAAAGTTTCAGCCAAAATCTTGCAGCTGTATTCTGTTCAAAATTATTTTTTTTTCAGCATGATGCTGGACAGAAAAACCTTGGTTCTGCAGCGACTGTTACCTTTCACAGAATATGTAGCATCGGCAGTTAGACGTGGAGGCATTATTGGGTGTCTGAAGAACTGCTGCTTTGATACAGGTATGTGACTCTTCTGCATGGTGTCATTGAAGTAGGAACAGTTAAGAGGTAAATATACACCCAATTAAAAGAAGGGCTTACATTACCTTGAATCCAGCCCCACGCAATGGAGATTGGAGACCATAGATGTCCCTACCCTGCCGGATAGGTAATAATTCTTTAATGCTTGTATATACAAACGGCCAGCTGCGAATCGCCAGCACAAATTAATACACGATAAATGCTATATTTTTATTTATTTATTTATTACCCGTCATTTCAACAAAGAAAAAGGACGTAGTATATGCTACAAAGGAAAATCAAAATTTAGGAAAAACAAGTAGAAACTAAAACCTCTTAGATCCTAATACATGATTAATATTATTTATCATGTACATATTATTTATCATGTACATAAATATTATTTATCATTATTTTATATATTTATTTATCACCCACCATTTCAACAAAGAAAAAGGCCCGAGTGCTAATGGAAAATCAAACTTTCCCAAATCAAAAGAATCGACAATTAGAAACTGAAACCCCTCTGATCATCAGTTGAACATTTTTACATATATACACTTAAACTTTGAGATTTTTTTTCCGGGGGTGGGTGGGGTTTTTGAATCAGAGGCTACATGCTAATCAGGTTGGAAATATCAGGTTCAAAATCACTTATGTTATATAAATTCAGTTGAAATGACGAATGAAATAAGGCACAAACGAGGATAAATACCCTTTGGGTTGAGTCTGTGGGGGATCGAACAAGTCGTCGACGTTTACAGAGCTTCAGCTCATACACGCTCGTACCACTGGATATGCGTGAAACTGTGTAAGTATTCTACAATGCTTCAGTCCATTCCGATCGTATACAGATCAAAGAAACATTTAGCTAACAGGCTTCGTCAATACTGTAAAGGGGTTAGGAGGTCTTTCTCAAGACGTCGTCAGATTCTGGGTAAGCGTTCTTCACTGATTCCTCACACCAGAACACTTTTCGCCATAGTTTACTGGAGGCCACCATCCGGGGCACAAAGTTGTGTTTGAAATCGTTTGGACTTTCCACAGCACATCATAACTGGCTTTTGGGGAACCAAGTGAGCCTCCTTCCGTACCTCCTACTCCCTCTCGCCGGGCCCGAGGAGTTCAAGGAAGAAGAGAATGAAGAACTGCCTGCTGAACTTCAGTACCTTGGGAGTGAGAAAGAAAGAGAACAAGACCCGGATATTCGGAGGATCATATTGGAAACGCTACTTCAGGTATGGACGACGGGGATGGAGAATTACAAGAGTAATAATTATATTAGTGTTCGGTGCGCAGCGAATTAAAAAAAGAAATGCTCCTCAAGCCCCTTCAAAGCTTATTTTTAAATCTGATATTTGAACACATTGAAATATTTTGACCCATCCAAGGGATTTTTTTTTTTTTTCACCCAAGGCTGTAGTAAAAATGTCCAGAATGTGTGCTGCTTGCACGACAACTCAAAATTCATTCATCCAGACGCAGAGAATTTGAATTTAAAAAAAAAATATAGCATTTGCTGCCCGGAAAAGTCACTGCTGAAGAAAGTAGGAAAATGATGTTAAGATATGTCTTGCAAGGAATCTGCCATTTTTAGTTTACTTTCTGGCAACCGCTTACCTTTGTAGTTGATAAACATTTCAAGCATAGAGGGAAAGGCGCTCAGAGGTACCCCAAATCCGAAAAATAAGTTCATTCTATGAAGTCGATTATCTGTGGATAGCGGACTAACGGATAAACGCATTTTGATCAGGTTTTCAAGCCTATTTAAGTGAATAAGTGATGTGTAACTAGACTCTCGGGTATCAACCCTATTCTGTTAAATTTAAAAAGAAAAAAAAAAAGTGGGGTCTGAGTCCGCAACCTTCGGTTTGACGCAGCAAACTTCGGTTTTGGAAATGCTACACATAACAGATAACACAAGGGTGCGCATTCTGCAGACAATACTTATAAAAATATCTACTGACTTGTATTGTATTTGTTTTTATTTATTTCTTTCTTATCTCTTTATACTCCGCTTTCCAAAATGGCGGGTAAAAAATAAATTACTTACTTACTTACTTGGGATGTAATCTGTTGTAATTTTGAAAGCGTAATGCATTATATGTTATGCTTTACAAGCATTGGCAAGAAGAGCCGAAAAACCTCCGAAAAAGTATCTGCTGACTTTTTTTTTGTCGTCATGTTATTTGAAAAGTCAATAGATCCTTAAAAGGAGTTTTTTCGGCTCTTCCTGTCAATGCTTGTTATGCATAACAATTAATGCATAACATTTTCAAAATCACAACTGATTACATCCCAAATGTTGTCTGTTGAAAATGCGCATCCTTGTGTTATCTTTATGAAACTTTTGACAGTGTACTTCAGGCATGGACAGCAGGGAACGACGTAGACCCCTACAAGTTAAAGCACAGCTCTTACTAGAAATGATCTTTTCCCTATGAATGAGATCAGAAAAAACTTTTCTCAAAAATGCTATTACTTTTCACCTGACATTGGCGATTTTCTTGTCAGCGCTTGTCGACACTGTCTAGCCTTCCTGCTCCTCGCGGCGGCTGGGAGCAAAATGTTTGAAAACTGAATGCGCCGTGGTTCAACGAACGCGCAGAGTTGCAAATTCCGGCCAACTTTATGTTGTGTGACGGGCAAAACTCGGCATGGCCGAAAAAGCGCTAAAAATTCGTAGGCACAAAAAGAAACAATGGAAAGAGGTGGGGATTTTAGAAACTTGTAATTCCACAAGGGAGCTAGGTATATTATAAAAGGCAAATAAGCAAGAGGGGTCCCTTAAGTCTTTGATTTTCTTTTTGTTTTTCCATAAGGATCCGGCATGCGGGTCCTATACGGTATGTGACTGCGACATTGGAGATCTATTGCGTTCTGATTTATATTATTTATTTATTTATTAATAGAAAAAGAGGTTAAGCCGAAGCTTCTCTCCCTTTGTCACGGTAAAAGTCCCTTGTATAATTTCCAGCATCACATAATATCTAACTTTAACGTGACATGGGGATGTATTGTTCATACTTGCCATGTCTCACTGTTTTCATGCACCCAACGATTGCTTGCCAGAAGCTCCGTCCTCAGAAAAATTGATTATGTAAAGTTCTCCATGTTTTTGCTAGAAGTTAACGGGGCTGAACAAAGGCTTTAAACAGCCGAAGCCGAGCATAATTTGTCAAAAGCAGAGCCTGGTTTTAATTATTCAACCATTATAAAATACTGGCACAAACACTAAACAGTGCAAGGATTGCTTCAACGAATTTTCTTTTTTCCAGCTTTGCGCTACCAAAAATGGAAGAGAAGTGTTAAGAAAGAACGGAACTTATTACGTTCTTAGAGAGCTTCACAATTGGGAGAAAGATGTTGGATGTCGAGTAGCCTGCGAGAACCTTGTGGATATCATGATCAGGTAAGCCACGGCTGTCTACCAGCAAATGACTGATTTTTTGGACAGACTTTGCCAAGTGGCAGTTAAGCTTTCTTCAAAGAGGCACGGGCTTCACGACTGGGGGCAGAGGGGACGCCCCCGCCCCCAATGTTGTCGTCCAGTGGGTAAAAATAACCGAGTCGGCGTGAAGTGCCGCGATTTTCATTAAAACAGTTAATTTTTTTCAGGAAGACGGTCGTTTCTCTAAAAACCATTCGATTTTTCGTCAAAACAGTCGTTTTTTCTGAAAATCAGTCAATTTTTTTTTCAAAACCGTCATTTTTCCTTGAAAACAATCGTTTTTTCTGCAAAAAAAGTCGGTAAAAATTTCCAGCCGGTCGGTAACCAAACATTTTGGCTATTAACGCCTCTTCAAATAGGTGTAATAAGTTGCGAGTCTCTATACATTTTCGCCATATACATTACTTGATCAGATTGAAGTAGAAGGTTCTTACACATGTGATGCAGAGATGTAGTCTTAATTCCTCGTCTCGCTGGCAGAGTAGAGCCCAGACAAGCGGCATGTGTAAGAAAAAATAGGATCAAGACCTGTTCTCCTTCTGCAACATAAATAACACAGTCCGAGTATAAGCCGCAACTGCAGGCGTCGTATTACACCTATTTAAACAATGCGTTAACAGTTGAAATAATTTAAGCTTCTAGCAACAAGAAGTGTCCTATTTTTGGTAATTACTTTCTAGAATGACATAGTGTTGATATAATAATAGTAGGTAGGTAGGTAGGTAGGTTTTATTTTTAACCAAAATATGAACATGAAATAAAATTACAAGGCTAATATATCATTGCTGCAAAAAGGAAGTCCTAAGGACTTGAGCTGCAATTTCCTATTACTACTTGTATCCAATAAATAATAAGCGCTAATCAGATCGCTTGGTCGGGTCCTGCGAGCGCGCCGAAGAAAGAGGTGCTTCGCCAGGGTTGCCACGTGGAGCACAAAAGTTATACTTTGTTGGAAGTTTAAAGTTTAACCGAAAAGGGCTAGGATAGGACAATCTAGTTACCCATCTCTTATTCACTTAAATTGGCTTGAAGACCCGCTGAAAATGAGTTACTTCGTTGTTCCGCTATTCACGAATAATCGATTTTCAAATAGTGGAATTTCCGTGTGATTTGTCGTGCCTCTATGCGCTTATATGTTTGCTGTATGCATTACGAGATAGATTTATCAATTTCTTTTGTTCAGGCACTAAGCAATCTTCACCAATCTCACCACTGCCCACCGAAAAGCCGCATTTGTGTTGAGATTAAAATTTCCCGCGTCATAGTAGAATTTACGCTGTGGGGACGGCTGGAGATATTCTGAGCCTCATAACTAGAGCAGATAGTGGAAAATCAAAAAATCCCTTTGCAGAATCCAAATAATTCAGTATATCCAATTAAATGACACACAAATAAGTTGGCTTTTCAGTTAAACTTTAAGTAGCAACTTTTCTTCTAAAGTTCTACTTTTATTGTTGGAAGTTAAAGTAGCAACTTTTCTTCTAAAGAACACTTTTTGTACTGTTACGAACTGCTTATTGTTAGTTCAAGGAACAGTGCTCTCCATGCGTTAGTTTAGTAGTTTGCACAACATAATGGTTGTCAAATTGTACTTGTGTATCTTCAAGTATTACTAAGAAGACTTTCTCCGATCTGAAGCTCGAAAAACTGTATCGGTGTGGCAACACTGAACGTCGCATGGATGAGAACGTTTTGCTTTCGATTTGAACAAGGATGTGTGATAAGACGTAAACATCACGTTAGCGCTACGCAGCTTATTGAACCTATGGAACAACGCTTTACGACGAGACTTGAAAGCAAATAGTCGACAAGAAGCGACTCGCCCTATTTCCGCGGTGGCCGTGGAATTCTGGAGGCGGAATTGTCCTCGCGGGACGGAGAAAGTACGTTTATAGAGGAACTAGTATAGAGGAAAAATAAAGCTAGAATAGGTAAAAAAACAACAATATTTACAAAATACACAAAAGCGGAACAATTTACTGATACACTTACAAAATTTTACCAGAAATAAATGACGGGACGAAACTATGTAAAAATTGGGAAGAGAAATTTGCCGGATATGGAGAAAGTTGATTGCCAGTGTTCCTCACAGACCGACGCACGGACGACGGGAGGGGAGGGGGGAATAGACCCTAGGAGGAAAATTTCTCCGGTCACTTAATTTAGGAATATCTAGTTTAGTCAATGCCTCTTCATACGAATATGATCATAATATAAAAATATAATCGAAATATATATAATCGAAATATAATCAATACTATAATCACCCTGATTTGGGAAAGAGGTATTCTTGACACTTAGTTATTTCTTTGCAGGAAAGAAGACGAGATCGGGCATGACAATCTGAAGGAACTGGCGGTACCTGAAGACCTAACTGAAAAGTTCCATAAAGAGGATACTGATTACGTTAAAGCCCTGGAATCTGAGGTAGAAAAATAAAACCACATCTTCCAAGTGTCTACCCTTCTAACTTCTAGAACAGCTGTTGCAATATTTCTTGTGCAGCTTTTGCAAGATGCGGTCCTGGTGACAGGACAATGTTTACACGCAGAGGGGGGAAATTCTTTCTTGAAGTCAGAAAATCTGACAAAAATTACAAGCACAGATTCAACTAACCAACAATAAAATGTTTGAAGATGATGAAATTTTATTAACGCACTAAACAAGGAGAAGGAAATAGTGCAGTATAAATAAAGAAAGGAAAAATTACAGTGAGCTTTCGATAACATAGTAAATGCACAGGAACAAACAAACAAAACACAAAAAAGATACTAATCCGGTCTAAAAAATTGTCTTCCCAGATGGAAAGTGCTAAAATGGTCTGGTGCAGAAACTTTGAGGTCCTGAGCTATGGAGGATAGCTTTGCGCAAGGGTCAGACGGTAAAAAGCGCAGTTATGCGGGAGTTTCTGTAGCGACGAGGAAGGTATAAAAGAAATTTACAATATTTGAAATAGAAAGTCCTAATACGTTTTGAATCTTTTCGTCTCAGAATGTAATCAGAATGTAGTTAATAGCAATTATGATATTCAAGTACACCAGAATTCAGGTTTGTGCAATTGGACCTGCTTCTGAATTGCATAATTCAAGATTCGCTCGTCCGCTATCATCCACAATTCGATTACGATTACGATTCAGTTGGCTAACAGAATGAAACGATTCAGTGCGATTCACCCCAAAATGTGATTCAATTCACGATTCGAAACGATTCAAGGAGACATCGCCGATGATTTAAAAGGATTCGTGAATAATCATGATTCAACAACAAATGATCCGTTTAAATTGAACATTCACGCATTCAATCTGCCTTGATTGCACTTTAGGAAAACCAAATCAGCTTTGTCCTTTGCGAATCCTATGTATGGAGTATGGATGAAGAAAGGTGTTTAAAGAAGACACTAAAACTCATATCAGGCAACGTTAAATGCCACTTGCCAAAAACATTAATTTCATGTCCATTATTATAATAACGCTTGTTTTATTCAGCCAAAAGGCCATACAAGTTTTACACGTTTCACTTTACAAATAAACCATTACACCTCTATAAACTACTATGCTAAGCTTTCATTTCTAAGACTAAATCCTCTAGTCACATATTTGCTTATATCTACGATACACTTGGGGTTCGTAGATTTCAGGATACGGGGAAGCCATACCGACCCTCCCCCAAAAATTGTTACTCTCAAATGCGAAAGCGCTTGGCACTCTAAGAGGAAGTGGTTCAAATCTTCCTCCTGCACCTTGCAAAGAGGGCAAAGGTAATTCTCTCCCGTGCCAGCTTTCCTCCTATTGAAAAGTTTCTTTTTACTAAGGATCGGCAGACTGTTAGATCGGAGCTGGAACCAAATTCAGCTGGATTTTGAAATGATTGCTCTTAATTTTCAAATTTTGCATTTGTTGCTAAGTGGCACGTAATTTCACCAAGAAGATTGCGTTCAAACTAAATAGCATACCCCAATAGAAGAAGAACCATATTTCAAGAAAACACTAAACCTCATATCGGGCAACGTTTAATGCAAAATACTTGCCAAACACATTAATTTCATGTCCATTATTATATGTCAGCTGGATTTTGAGATGTTTGTTCTTAATTTCGAATTTTGCATCTGTCACTAAGTGGGGTGTTATTTCACCAAGAAGATTGGGTTCAAACTATATAGCATACCCCAATGGAAGAAGAAGCATATTTCAAGAAAACACTAAACCTCATATCGGGCAACGTTTAATTCAAAATACTCGCCAAACACATTAATTTCATGTCCATTATTATATGTCAGCTGGATTTTGAAATCTTTGCTCTTAATTTTCGAATTTTGCATCCGTTATTAAGTGGCGTGTTATTTCACCAGGAAGATTGCGTTCAAACTAAATAGCATACCCCAATGGAAGAAGAAGCATATTTCAAGAAAACACTAAACCTCATATCGGGCAACGTTTAATGCAAAATACTTGCCAAAAACATTAATTTCATGTCCATTATTATATGTCAGCTGGATCTTGAAATGTTTGCTCTTAATTTTCGAATTTTGCATCTGTTACTAAGTGGCGTATTATTTCACAAAGAAGGTGGCGTTCAAACTAAAAAGCATACCCCAATGGAAGAATAAGCGTATTAAAAGTAAAAAAAAGCATTGCAACTTATTATTTGTGCCAGAAGAAAGTTGAAACAGTTGGCTGTTAGCTGATGCCATGGTTGTCAATTTTCCTTTCTATCGACTCTTAAAGCAAGAAACAAAACCAAGGTAGTGAAAGATTTAGAGAATTGGTTCAAAAAGCATACCTTGCTGTACTGGGCTCTTGCATGTTTATTTCGTGTACCAACATTTCCGAGTCGCGGGATTCTGTTATCTCGATCTTCTGCTGGTGTTCGTTTTCATGGTGGCGTTCAAACTAAATAGCATATCCCAGTGGAATAAGAACCGAGAGAATAACTATATATAATTTGTTTTATTTTATTAATTATGTTAAAAATAATACTTCAACAGTTTCTGTGCCAAAAGAAAGCTGAAACAGTTATCTGTTAACTGATACCAAGTTTGTTATTTTTCCGTTCCATTTGACTCATTTATAAGCAACAAACAAAACAGAGTAGTGAAAGGTGTAGATAAGTGTTTAAATGGTTATACCTCTGCTTCACTTAGCTCTTGCATTGTTATGTCATCTCGAAGTCGCGTGATTCTGTTATCTCGACCTTCTGCTGCGTCAGGGGTCCTCATAAACATGCTTCTGATGATTAAAAATACTTACCTTATTAGCAAAATGGCATAGATTACATAGCGCGATTGATCTATTATGAATGAAAATATCTGGGAGGCACAACGGGAAAGGAATTTGCATTTGAGTTTGGTATTGATATGTTCTTGTCAAACGCTGTCGAAGTGAAGGCAGCTAAACCGATAGCTACCTTCGGGCCGTTTGGAATAGTGCAGTGAAACGATGTGACCTCAGAGAAGCTTTAGGGTTATACTGCTGCGCAAAAGTGGATCCGACTATGAGCGTGTTCCACCCTACTTACCGTAGTTACTACGCATGACGTCACGGATCCTGGCTTCTTGGCGTCAAGGCTGGAACGCATGTCTTTATTTTCGGCAAAATATCATGCCGCGGGCTGATCGGGCCAATCACGTCACAGAGAACGTAGATACCACGCTAACTAAGCTCCCGAGCGTGGTATGTGAATAGTTACGGTTTTGAGAAGGTTGGAACGCTCAGCGTAGTAACTTTTCACGAGGTTGGAACGAAAATAGTTACTATTGTTAGAAGGGTGGAACACGATCTATATCTCTTATAGATCGAAGTTTCACAATAATACAAAAAGTGTAATTGTCCTTTATATTTCAGGTTTTGCTTGTTTTTTGCTAGATTTTCCAAGTTAAGTTCCCAAAACCTGGTCAAGTGACTACCAGTCAATCCTCCCATCAATCCAAAATCCTAAGCCTACGGTAGTGTGTTCTTAGTTTTATATTTTGGATTTTATCTTATCTCATGGATAAAACTTGTTCATTGAAGTCTCTTCTCCTGGATGCTATAGCTACATTGTTTTGTTAGGTTAATTACTAAACAATTTCACCTGAATCATCGTCTATTACTTGCGCAAAAGGTTGGGTCATCATAATTTTCTATCCAAACAAGCTGTATTTTTTCATATGTTTTTTATTTGCAAAACCCTAGGAAATGTGTATTTTAGCTTTAAATCGCTCCCAGGCCTGGGCATAGCTTATCCAAAAGCCAGGGCTTTGTGGTAGATTGTAACATTCGAAACATAAATTCCCGTCACAAACGGCGTCGCCTTCATTTACGTTGCAAGTACCAACATACTTGCGATGAATCAGCATTTGCGTTGTAATCACCGCAGAACGAAAGTCTATACCTTCGCGTAATCAAAACACACCGTCTCGCTCGCCTACCCTCTAATTAATCTCTTTTTATACCAAGCTTCACGTAACAATCAGCCAGATGCGACCCACAGATTTGCATGTTGTCGATGTCACTGCCCCTTTTCGAAATCGTTTTATGCAAGTTTCAAGCATGATTTGCTCCTAATACACCGTAAAGACTTCATGATCCCAGTTTTGTGCTGTGGTAACTCACACGCGTTATTTTTTGTGTGTTGCGTGATGTCTGGCAGTTATGCTCGTCCTGCTTTTGAACTTCCGCTTATTTTTGTTTCAGGTTAAAGGATTCCTCGTTGATCCCTTAAAGGCACAGTAAACTTGACTAAGCAACTTTCGGCCATCGAATCTCCCGGGGGGCTTAGATAAATATACAGGGTCTTATTATCGACAGGCCCCCCCTTCTTTGTTATCTCGAACCGTCTCGAACCCCTTCCTTAGTGTTCCCAAAGCTAGCTGGCAGGCCCTTGCCCCTTATGCACTGTAATTATGCACTTATGTACTGTAAAAGTTCGCCTTTTTACATGTAGACTACAGACTAATGACCTCCCCGACAAGACGGCCGGGGTTCGATTCCTAGTCGCGGCACACAAACCTTTTGCTCAAAAGTCGAATTCTCGGAAACTGCCCGGAAACTGCAATGGTCGTAACGAGAATTTTTCTTACTCTCAATATCGACTCAGGGTGCATTCTTGATATGTTAGCTGGCTCCCCGAGTCAAGTTTGAGTCAAGTTTTCTGTTCCTTTAAAGGACCCGTCGTACCTATGGCAGTCCAACATAATCGCTCCATCAGCTCTTAAACCCGGAGACCTGAATTTCGTACAGTACATTCTAACCCCCTCTCGAAAACTCGCTGATTTTCACGCTGACCTTGTTACGCTATTTTGTGGTACTTGCCCTTTTGGCCAAGTGCCATATAGCGATCGCAATCTCTGTCCGTCCGTAGGTTGTCGGTCTGTCGTTCTCATCTACTTTCTTTCAGCTCTGTCGTAAGAAAAAAAAGATTGTGCAAATTTTTTCCACTTCCTGTTGGAAGTCAACTGGCCTGGACAAAGGCTAAAAATTAGGCGAAGCCGTTGGCAATTGGTTGAGAGTAGAGCATAATTATAAATTATCCAAATTGTTTTAAAATACTGGAACATAAACAATAAACAGTTCGAGGGCTTCTTTAAAGGTCATCTGAATGAAGTCTAACACCCTAAATTGCCACTTTTACATACTGCTTACCATTTATCTCTCGAAAACCGGACTAAAATCGGATGAAGTTTCACCGTGCTATAATTTTCGGCCTTTTTTCCGACTTGTCTTGATCGTAACGCTCGCCGTAACAGTTGTAACAGTCCATGCGTAACAGTTCATGTTGTAACAGTCCACGCCGTAACAGTCCATGCGTTTATCCATCCATGCGCTGTTTATCCATCCATGCGTTATCAACGTACGTCTATCCATGCGATAATGACAGTTTAAATATTGGCGCTAAATTTGTCTTGGGAGGTCGTAACGAATCGCCATAGGGAGACTTAAGTCCGGTCTTCACCTCCCGGAACTTCCGGAATCTAGGCTTCCAGATTATTCTTTGACTTCTTCTGTAAATTGCATCTGGAATATGAACCGGTCCGAAAGTACATCAAAATAATCCGGAAAAAGGGGGCTTTTGAGCTTCCAGATTTCCGGAATTTTTAAGTATCGCAGAAGAAATTCAAAAAAAGTCTCGGAAAATCTGGGAACCCAGATTCCGGAAGGTGAAGACCCGACTTTAGAACTTCAAGAGTGGATAGCGCCGAAATCACGGAGCGAAAACATTCTTCTTCTCTGTACCGGTACTGTGAAGGACGATCTGAGGGGTTCATGGAAGTATGGTAGGATCGTTCAGGTGTCCTTTAAGACCTCAGTCAGGGTTATCACAGCTTTGTGACACAGACATACCAGACTGAGTTGCGGGTAGTGCGTCAGTTTCAGCGTTCTCTTTCGGAAGCTGTGAAATTTTCCCATAAAAAAATGTCCCTCGAGAGCGGGCAACCCCTCCATCATTACTATGTGGTTCTGGCATAATTTTGTTAAATGGAGCAGTACAGGTGCTTCGCAAACTTAACTAGACCTAGGTTGCCCGGGCAACGTGAAGTGTTGCAGCAACCTTTGTTCGGCTTCGCCGACTAAAGTGTTGCGAGAGCAACACTTTGGTTTTGTTTCTTCGCTATCTGTTAAACGCTGAAGTTGTCAACCCATCTAGGTTTTGAAAATGGTCTGTTCCAGAAAGAGTTTTTTTCTGTTTAAAGTTTAAAGCCTATAAAAACGAGTATTTGTGTATGTTTCGGGGGGGGGGGGGGTGAACCCCTAAGCCCCCTCCCCTGGATACGGCCCTTCCGGATGTATCATCCCCCAGGTTTACAATTCAACCGGTCTTATCCAGATGGCGTACCAGGAAGAAGGCGAAATAGGCCCCAAAGTCTTCTCCTGGGTGGAGCCTAGACCCCCTTTCCCCGGAACCAAACCCCCGGGTATCAAAACTCCTCGCCCCCCCCCCCCCCCCCGAATGCAAATTTATAAGAAATTACTGGGAAATTACCCTGGACCCACGAGTCAAATGTAAACTCGTAACGGCGGCTCGCTAGCCGCTCGCCTTTATTTATACTTTTCATAAATATATGTTGCATCTTGTCGCTGTGCTCGGGACCCTGTGGTCGGGTTTTTTTTCACCAGGTGGGGGGGGGTGTACCCGGGCGTGGTGGTTTTGGTACCGGGGGGGGCGGGGTCGCCTTTTTTTTTTTTTTTGCAGAACCCAGCAGAAAGACGAGGCTATTCCGAAAGCCTTTTTTATTAGTAAATTTTGTCTTAGACGTTCATACGTTTATACATGTTGTCATCGGAACGTTTTCTCATGGGTAGCTTTTTTTCATGAACGTTTTTTTGGAATCCCAAAACGGAAGTGGAGGGATACCTATGACAACGCAAAATTTGTCCGTCTGTCCGTCCGTCTGTCCGTCTGTCTGTCTGTAAGCACAATAACTCTCGAATGCAGTGAGATATTTTGATGAAACTTGGTGTGGGGATTGTTTGGGCCAAGAGTAAGGTCAAAAGTTTCGGTTAAAAGTTTATGAGCGGGGTAGCTGTTTTTCATGAACGTATTTTTTTGCGGGGACGTTCTACTCGATGACGTTCTGCAAAACGCGTTCTGGGTAGCTGTTTTTCATGAACCTATTTTTTGCGGGGATGTCATACTCGATGACGTTCTGCAAAAAACACATGAGGTAATCCAACTTCGAGGGATTGATGTTACTGACGTCGTCTGCATTTCACCGGTCATCTCAATAGACTAGAGGTGTTTTCTCGCCGTTCTCCCATTGCGGAGTCCCAGCATTTTTGTTTGTCCAAGGGACTCACTCCCGTATTCTTGCGATTCCCACGGACGGGAAATGCTGCAATTTTCATCGCCGTCATCAAAAAGGATCCCTTTCAGATTTGTTGGGGAGTCGATTTTGAGAGTTGCTGGTGTAATAATTTTTGTTAAAGATATCAGGGATGGTTAAAAATAATTCCTGAGATTAATATTGAAGTAGTTAAAGGGTAAAACTGATTTTGAGAAGAAAATCGTCCATTTTATTAGGCCATTATTTTTGTTTGTAAAAATTAAATTAAAAATCCAATTAAAAATTAAAATGAAATAAAAATTAAAATTTAACGAAACATCAGAGTAAACAAAAGTGAAATAAGGTGGACTCACCTTAATATTTGTTTTCCAGTAAATAATCACTCCCCGTGTTCTCGTAGTTTTCTATACGTCTCCAGGAAAAGACTCCCTCTATTCTCGTGATCAGAGGCGTCACTACTAGGGGGGGAGGGGGGACGCCCCCCAATGTTGTCGGCAAGTCGGTAAAAAAGAGCCGAAGCGCCGCGATTTTTAGATAAAACAGTCATTTTTTCTTAGAAATAGTCGTTTTTTTCTTTAAAAAAATTGATTTTTCTTAAGAACAATCGGTTTTTCTTAAAAACAGTAGTTTTTTTAAATCAGCCGATATTTCGTCAACACAGTCGTTTTTTTCTCAATAATAGTCGTTTTTATCCGCAAAAACAGTCGGTAAAAATGACCAGCCAGCCGGTAAATACTTTGTCCCCCCCAAACGTTTTGGCTAGTAACACCTCTGCTCGTGATTCCCTTCGACTCCCCGGGGAACGGCGAGAGCACGCCTTAGACCCTAACTAAACTTGTGGCCGCTAAGACCAACCGGTAAGCCCCGCACTACAGAGTCTAGCACTTTATATTCTCCCGATCAGTATCATAGCCAATATGGTGCGATCATTAGTACCACCGCATCAAGCATGAGGAATCTCTATATTGTTATGTTTTCGTTTTCCCATAATTTGCTACGAGAGCGCAGCTGGGCGGCTAACCTATCCAAGTCCCCATATGCAAATCCGCAAATCACTATTTTCGGATCCTGAACATTTATTAAATTTAACAGTACCAGTTAAAAAAACAGCAGGAAAGACGTGTCGGTGTTTGTGGGAAACAAGCGCAGATGTTCGTAACGCTAACGGTTTACATTTAGCACTGCGGTAATGTACACAAATACCAACATCTCACCCAACTGTTCACAGTGACAAAGAGCAAACGAATATGACGAAAAGTACAGCTGGCCATATTTATTCCGTCGTATCACCATTCGACCACCCAAATTAAACATGTTACTTTCTGCAATTGATTTGTCCTACACAAGCGGTTTAATAGGGAAGAATAGAGCTTGGAACATATCGATTTGGTTGACGCAAGTTACATTATGCAGTAGAGGCATTCTTCTTTGAACAGTTACTTGACTTAGAATAGTGCAGGGTCATCCACTTGAAAAGTAAGAGACTGGTCAGTTAATGCAGTTCCTTAAGTGCTCCTCAAAACTTCAAAGTGCATGTACTGTGTTCAAAGTCAAGTAACTGTTCAAAGAAGGGTACCTCTGCTGTATCCTATTGCTGCTTCACACATACTGTGTTTGTGCGTTGAAGTAATTTTTTTTTTTTTTTTAACCTCAAAATGTAGATTTGTTTCGAAGAGATACGACTCGTTCACAAGCACGTGCCTGGGCTTCGCTAGGCTCCGAGTTTTGGATCCTCCGTGCTGGCCCGAAATCTGTAAATCTATATACAGTCTGAACATTTTCCGGTCTTTTTTCTTCCCGAAAACGCATGCGTTTTGTCGGTCCAGTTGAAATATTTCAACGCAACCGAAACTGCAACAAAACGCAATGTTTTGTGTTGCTTGTCACACGGCTTGTGTCGTATGTCGCATAAAGCTTGGTGCCAATGGAACGCGGATTCGCATTCACCTAGGCGAATTCGGCGTCGTATCGTCGTAAAGCGGACCGTGCCATTTCAACGCCAAGTGAATTTCGTTTGCGTCGCAACGCTTAAAAGATGCACATTCTGTGGGCACCAAGGTTTAAACGCGGAATTTTGTGCGAAATCACAGTAATGTGAACCAGGTATTAGGGTATTCCCAGTCCGACGTTTCCTTACTCACATAGAAGCAACAAAAGAAAATTATACGTTGCCTCATTTGCTGCTGATTTGCAAATCATGATTTCTGCCAGTGGAAATCAGCGGACCTTTTTTGCGAAATATTAGTTAGCAATAGGTGCAATACCCTAAGTTTAGTCCAGTCACTCAGAACCATCTGTTTGGGATATCTATCAGTCACGAATTATTCTTCCGAAAACGATACAGATGAACTGGTCAGTCAGTCCCTACGGGTGACCCTGAAGATGGACCTTCTAATTTGCCCTTGTGCCAAGACGCCAGCTGTTCATGTTCAACTCTGCCTTGTCATAGGAGCTGACGGATCAAGCCGTCCTACGAAGCAAGGTCCTTTTTGAAAGACGAATGAATGAATGAATGAATGAAATTTATTTCCCATTTTTAAGACAAAAGTCACAAACGGAGTATGAAAAAAAAATATGAAAAAAGGAAAGAACACACAAGTAACACATAGATCTTAATAATCTTATTTACACACGGGGCAACATAGCCCTATACAAAGTGCGGCTAGCATCAAGCGGACGAATAAAACATGCGATCCTCTCAGGTCTCAGACACTGCAGTAAATGGATCGGTGACATTAGTCTTTGCCGACAATCTGGAGTTACGGGCCCATGGGGGTAGTCCTGGAAGATGTTTGCAGTACCTATAGAAAGTGGAACGGATGCATTTTTTTATTTTCCTAGTCAGCAGTGACCAGAATGACGACAGAGCTAGTATATGCGGCATAGCAAATGCGGAATAGAGAGAGCCAGGCCAGTATGTTCCGATTGCAACGACGCTTGGCTTGGAGGTAATAAGTATTCCGTATGCTTTTCTAGCCTTTTCCGCAAAAAACGATACAAGACATGAACATGAACAAGACGTGAAAGATGTTGAGAGTTGAAGCCAGGAGGGATTCCACAACCTTCCACAAGGGCGGGAACCTCCGATGGGCTCGAGGTCTTTCAGCCCCGTTTTATGTCGATCTCCGCAGAATTTTTTTTTGTCCAGCCGATGAGTGGGGTGCCGAGCAAAGCTCTAAACCAGAACTGAAACCTGAAATAGTGAGCCGCCCTGTACTTACCGTAGTTACTACGCATGACGTCACGACATCAGATCCTTGGCCCATGACAACACGTAAAGGAGACCATGAGTTTTCCCACAGTTTGTAGGCCACTCGCTACAAAGACATCTAATAACGCGTAGAATAAGTTAATATTATTTTATTCGACAAAAAACAAGATTACCAACTTGGAAAACATAAACTTCAGCGTGAATTACTCATTTACTAATTTTAGCAGGCGGTAAAACAGTAATGATGTTATGATGTCACTATCCATCGCACTCTTTCCTTTCCACTCATAACAACAAATATACAAATTATAAAAAGTAAATATTTCCACATTGGCTACTCTCATACCCAGGTACAGGTAATCGTGAAAAAAATATGAAAGTATTAAAAAAACTATTATATACACTAATTGCAACAAATGCCAACAATTGCGATAATAAATACCTGAGTATGTTATAAGTACTGGGTTTGTCCAGAAGATGGTGTAGAGAATAATGTCTGCAGCATAAGCGGACAATGATTAAATAACAAACTGTGTGAGTAACAAACTGTGTGAGTATATTCAAGTAAAACAACAGCACTTTAAATCATACGCATAAAATACTGATTTAATAAAATAAAAATTATTTGAATTTCCACTCTTCGGTAGCACTGCAACCAAATTCCAAATCGCACGTTTAATGTTCTGATAACGCTCTGTATTCAATAAATAATATAAGTATTCCTTTAGCCCAAGCTGACTGCGAATCATACTTGATGGTCTAAACCAGGCCCGTATCCAGGAATTATTTCGGAGGGGGTTTTACCCGTGGGTCCTACCACATCAATACCAGAAAGTTCCTAAAATATATCGATTAGGGGTTAAAGCCTATATAAAACTATTATTTTTTATACTTCGGAGGGGGTTCGAACCCCCTAACCCCCCCCCCTCTGGATACGGCCTTGGTCTAAACGGATGTCAGATGAGATTTACGCTAGGGATATTTCGGCCCTTCTTGGCAATAGTCCTATTCAGGCTCTAGTTAGAAAACAAGCTTACGACCAAGTGATCCTGCGAGCATGTAATCGAAGGTTCTTTTTTCTGGCTAGATCCTGAAGAGGACCCTTGCCAACACTGTCAGAAGTTTCATGAAAGACAACACAAGGATGCGAGGTTTCAACAGACAACACTCAACAGACTAGACTCGCAGTACCGTCTTTACCCTTAGGTCGGTTAGGCCGTTGCTGGGGGGCCGGGGGAAACGAGAGGCCAAAATCTGTCATCTAATCAACTTGATAAAACTTTTGCTTTTAACAAATTTTCCGGTCTGGGCCGGATTCCGGGCGAACAAGTTGTCCGGGTAGAAAATGCTTTTCACGTAAGTCTTCAGCATGCCTTATTATCCCTAAATCGTTTCAAAACGATTGCTGGGGGGCCAGGGGAAACGAGAGGCCAAACGGCCGGTTTAAATTGTTGAAAAATCAGGTAACGGTTGCTAGCCAGGTTACCTTGTTCATCACGATCCACGTGTGACCAGCTACGTTGCACCGAGATTTACGTTACCGAAATTATGTTCAGATGTGACCATAAGTGTGGCTCGACCGATGCTGGCGTTTTTTACGTTTTTGACTCAAGCCCCGTTCACAAGCATGACTAGCCAAGAACAGATGCCTAAGCACGTGCCTAGCATCGGAGTTCTAGGCTGTAGAACTCGGTGCCTGGCTAAGCCTGGGCATGTGCCTAGGCACCTGTGCTTGGCTAGGCATGCTTGTGAACGCGGCTTCACGAAAAGGTGCCAAAAACCTATGGATGGCCTAGGGTTCACCATAAGTAAAAGACGGTACAGAACATTTGGGATGTTATCTGTTGTCGCGACAAACCTTACGCACGAAATGTTATGAAGGTGGCCTAAGTATCGCTAAAAATAAATCTCAGCTAACTTATCAGTTTAGCAACATCAAGCATAATAAACAAATTATACTGGTAGAGTTTATGTACCACAATTGAATATTCAGGAGTGACGTCTCACGTCACACTGTACGTCATACACCACGTCATACAACAGTCATACACAAATCCTAATTTTTTTGGCATGGTGCCCCAACGTATGAGCATGGTGCTCATACGCTGGGGCACCATCAGTCATGGACACTAGCTCAATTTTGGGGTACTGATACCCCATATGGGGGGTACTACCAATTTGGGGAGTACTACCCACATGTGGGGTATCACTACCCCCTATATGGGGTACCAGCCTAACTTTCCACTAAGTTTCTCACTTTTGGCACTTGCCTTGGCTAAACGACAAGCAGCCGTGGTTCCTCACTTTCACAGGGTATAGGTATGAATCTTATACCTATCTTTTGGTATACTATTGTCCAGGTTATGACGTGGTTTTGGAAGACAGGGTCTTCCAAAACATTTTTGTTTTGGAAGTATTTTTTGTATTTTGAGTATTTGAAGTATTTTTGGTATTTTTGTTTTGGACATTTCGTAACAGGGTCTGCCTTTTTGGCAAAAGCTTCCAAAACCACGTCACAATCTGGACAATAGTATACCAAAAGATAGGTAAGATTCATACCTGTACCCTGTGAAAGTGAGGAACCACCGCTGCTTGTCGTTTCGCCAAGGCAAGTGCCAAAAGTGAGAAACTTAGTGGAAAGTTAGGCTGGTACCCCACATAGGGGGTAGTGATACCCCACATGTGGGGAGTACTCCCCCATATTTGGGTAGTACTCCCAAAATTGGTAGTACCCCTCATATGGGGTATCAGTACCCCAAAATTGAGCTAGTGTCCATGACTGGGCACCATGCCCTGCAGGAAGGGCATGGTACCCCCATGAAAATCTGTTGAACTGAGAATCTAAAATGGAAATTAGCTTTTCAAGCAGATTTTTATGGTGGTACCATGCCCTTGCTACAGGACATGGTGCCCCAACGTATGAGCACCATGCCCTGACGTCGGGGCACCATGCCCAAAAATTGAGGATTTGTGTATGACTGATTAAGAATAAATAACTAGCTGCGTTTTTAGCCCCCGGAGCACGCAGTGCTGGTCTCTGTTTTTTTCTAGAAGTTGTTTTTGGATGCGCTGGCGACTGCTCCTCAGTACTGCAAACCGTTCCTAGACTCACCAGTGTCCGGTTATGCCTCATCAGTGCGGACTCACCACAGCCTCGTTGAGAGGCACGTTAAGTCACCACGTAATGCTGATACCAGAAAATACCATATAGAGGAAACACCATACACTGATGACTAAAATCCATAAAGGACGAGGAGAGCGACGAACGCGTCTGCAGCTTTACTTGTTCTTGGCATAGCCAGCCGACCAAAGGAAAAGTATGAGGCGTTTAAAAGAAATAGGATCGCGGGCCGTAGTACCGCGAACCCTGAAGTTGATTTTTCTAGGCTAGTCTTAAACCACTCTGTAATTTTGTTACCTGTTCTTCTTGTCTCCATACTCAGCATTCAACAGCCGAAAAATATTAGTAACAATGGCAAAGATAACACAGAGCAAACCTATCAGTCCAACAACACCGTCACAGAGTTTATTGCACGTTCCCGTTGCACAGGTTGCACACATTCCCACATGCACCTTCCATACTTTAGCTTAGACCTCCTCATGTCCTACTATCTACATCACACATTTTGGCCATGCTTCTATTATAAGTTTCAGTCATACTCTCTGAGCCCTCAAGGCAAGTATCCAAGAGAATTTTCCAGATTTGTACCAGAATACGCTGGTTTCTTGGGGTAGTATCCATTCCTCAGCGAGCTGTAAGCATCGTCACTTGAGTCCGTCTCTGTCTCTGATCCCGAACCCAGTACTATGTCTGTGGTTGTATTCAGCTTGAGGTCTGAAAATAAGGCAGCAATCTCAGCCGTTTTCTTCATGGCAAACACGTTGTTCGAGTCGGACACTTGCTGTTGAGCCCCCCGGTACAAAACCTTGCCTAAAACAAAAGACATACTTGAACATGTTTCGAGGGAAACGCATAACGTTCCGCTTTAAATGAGCCTTACCAGGATTGCAACACCCAGAGGTCCACCATAATATAGTGCTGTAATTTCCTTGTTTTTCTTTCGACTGTCAGTTTTACGCTTCACGAACGGGTCGAAATTAAAGCTTAGATTAATGGGGCACTCAAAATTAAACTGGACAAATTATTCGCTAAGCACAATGCGTGAAATCAAATCAGAACCCTGGCACAATTACTCAAGCCGTTTGTGTAAATACGGCTATGAAACCTAACGGATGTTAAAAGCTACCATAATTATATTTCTTGTCTTTCACTGATTTTGACATTTGGGAAGCTGCTATGCTACTGAGCAAGAAAATAGTAGGGCCCACGGCATGAGAATCAAATCTCATCTACTTACTGCTATGCATTCAAGGCCTAATAATTCCATTAAACTTTAAAGCATTAAAGTTTAACCGAAAAGGGCTGGGATAGGACAATCTAGTTACCCATCACTTATTCACTTAAATTGGCTTGAAGTCCCGCTGAAAATGCGTTACTTTGTTGTTCCGCTATTCACGAATAATCAGTTCTCAAATAGTGGAATTTCCGTGCGCTCTGTGCGCTTGTATTTTTGTTGTATGCCTTACGAGAAAGATTACGATTTTTTTTTGTTCAGGCACTAAGCAGTCTTCACCAATCTCACCACTACCAACTGAAAAGCCGTGTGTTGAGATTAAATGTGTTGAGATTAAAAATTCCCGCGTCATAGTAGAATTTATGTTGTGGGGGCGGCCGCAGATATTTTGAACGTCATAACTAGAGCAGACAGTGGAAAAATATTCCTTTTGCAGAATCCAAATAATGCAGTGTGTTCAATTAAATGACACAAAAATAAGTTGGCTTTTCAGTTAAACTTTAAGGGAGAGACAGATGCCCTACTACAAAGAAGTACTATAATTTGTTGGTTATAAAGATTACCACGCAGTGCCGTCGTACATGAAATCCATGGATCTTGAGTGACATAAATACGCCCCGATGGGCAAATAGAGCTTAGTATAGTCAGCACTTGGCCGTTTGTTTGCATAAACGTGTGAAAATTCCTGACTAAGTACGAAAACATTGTTGCACGGGCTTACAGTTATTCTGTCTGATAGATGCAGCTGCCCCATTTTTTACCGATCTTTAGATTAATGTGGGAGAAGAAAACAATGTTTTTTTTAGTCCCGCCGAACTTCTTGTATTGATTTTGATACAAATTTCAACAACTGGGAATAGCACAAACACGAACAAATTCAGGTAGCATGTTATCAAGTCTTAAATAAAAATCAAGGACATAGTACGTTTGCAAAATAGCCATACTCGGCAAAAGTATAAATGTGTGTGGTGCCGTTGGAAATACCGTACTAAATTCGAGTGGAGGGAAGACTGAACAAGAACAAGAGCTGGAAGCTCATATGGCACTTGCAAGGCTCGGTCAGAGGGAAAGTAGGAATTCGTCAATTCGTGGGTTTGTTTTGATCATCTGTAAGCAAAACCCTTGAGATAAGAATGATCACGGGTCCTTGGAAATCACGAGACTGTATCGTTTGGCAATGCATTTGGCTGTGCGCACTTTAAGGGCGCTAGAACATCATCTGTAATCAAAACTCTTGAAGCAAAAAGATGATCACCAGGAGCACGAAAATGTTTATTTTATTCAAAAGTATTGTTTGTACTTTAAGGAATTCAGTTGTAAGCAAAACCCTTGAGGCAAAAATGATCATGGGCTCATACGGATAACGAAAATGTCTATTTTGCTTTAAAAAAATTTTGTACTTTGCGGTTAGCATTAGTACTTTAAGGGATGATCGGATCTGGGAACTAACTATTTCTAAGCCAATCATGTCGAGTCTCTAATTTTCAAGCCAAGTTTCATCGTCCTAGCATGTCTGGAAGTACCTTAACTTGCGATAACCGGAATTCCGGACCCCCCTATAACTCCCCCACAATGCCCGAATCCGGTCCGGATCTGTCACTGATCTACATAGGGCTTGTGCTTGTTCTTCCCACCAAGTTTCATTCCGATCGCTCCACTCCAAGCATGTCACAAGGTTTCCGGACCCCCCTCCGACCCCCCCCCCCCAGCTTCATCGAATCCGGTCCGGACTTGAAATGGGACATCCGAGACATGTGGTCTTTCTACATATCAAGTTTCATTATGATCCGATCACCCGTTCGGAAGTTATACATACCTCAAGATTCCGGATTCCCCCTCCCTCGACTCCCCCCACGATGGTCGGATCGGGAAGCTGACTATTTCCAGGTTAATCTGGTCGCGTCCTTGATTTGCCTGCCAAGTTTCATTGTCCTAGCCCACCTGGAAGTATCTTAACTCCGTATGACCGGAATTCCGGAACCTCCCTCCAACTCCCCCCACAGTGCACGAATCCGGTCCGGTTATGTCAGTGATGTACCTAGGGGTTGTGCTTGTTCCTCCCACCAAGTTTCATCCCGATCGCTCCACTCTAAGCGTTTAACATGATTTCCGGTTCCCCCTCCGACCCCCCCCCCACATTCATCGGATTCGGTCCGGACTTGATATGGGACATCTGAAGTATGACGTCTTTCCAAATATCAAGTTTCATGAAGACCTGATCACCCGTTCGAAAGTTATGCACGCCACTAAATTCCGAACTCCGGCTCCCCTCCCTCCCCCCCACGATGTTCGGATCGGGAAAGTGACTATTTCCAACTTAATCAATTGGGGTCCCTGATATGCCTGCCAAGTTTCATCGTCCTAGCCTATGTGGAAGTGCCCGAACTAGCAAAACCCGGACAGACAGACCGACCGACCGACCGACCGAAGGGCAAGTGCCATAAAAATCGATTTGGTAAGTAGCCTACAGCGTATGAGCACTATAGTACGAAGAATGCTTCAAGACAAGATCTTTAACACAGCCTACAAACGGTAGAAAAATTCTTGCCTCTAACCTCTAACATGCAGCATTTCACTGCAGCATTAATCTGTACAGCATGACGGTGTCTATACACTTATAGACACCAAGTTCGCATTATGCTTGAGGCTTATTCTCGCCGTTAGGACTCCACTTGAGGAGTCCCCGCGTTTTTGTTTGTCCCGGGGACTCAGTCCTCGTATTCTCGCGAGTCCCCACGGACGGGGAATACTCCGATTATCATTACCATCATCGAAAAGGACTCCCTTTCAGATTCGGAGGGGAATCAATTTTTGCTGCTGTTGGTGCAATGTAAAATTAATTAAAAACTATCAGAATAAACAAAACCAAAAATAAAGTGGATCCAGACTGATTTCGTCAACTGCATCTTTTTTTTTCGAACAAAATCCATTTTGAAAGCATTCCCCGTGTTCTCGGTGTTTTCCATACGCGGAGTTCACGTGGAGTGGCTCCCTCTATTCTCGCCGTTCCCTTCGATTCCCCGAGGAGTCCTCAGGGAACGACGAGAATACGCCTTTGGTAACAATCTATTAGAAGGGGTCATTCATCGGAACACACTTCTCCATCCACACGTGATCCCAGAGACAGGCGGCACAGCCAAGTTCTTAAAGCACGCCTCACCCTTTTACTGTTCATGTTCCAGTATTGAAAACTATTTGAATAGCCTACTGCAAAAATATGCTCTGCTTTTAACAGAGTATCCACGGCTTTGGCTGTTATAAGCCTTTTTCCAAGTCCCATTGACTTCTAGCAAACACCAGGAAAAATTCGAATAACTGGTTTTACGCGTCACTAGCATGATACGCTAACACTCGTCGGGAGCATAATGCATATGGAATTGTGAATCGTGGCAAGTGCAAAGTTTAGCGAGGTGTCAGATTAATCAAGATTAGCAAGTTTAGAATGTAACGTACGAAATTTGGGTCTCCGGGCTTAAGAGTCAATTAATTCAGTTACGGAAGTAGGTTTAATTGGTATTATAGGTACGACGGGGCCTTTAAGATTTAACCAATAAGTGCACGGTACGAGAAAAGTTTCTTTCCGTCCTTTATGAATTTTTCAACAGATTGTTTTAAAAAACGGAACTCCAAACTTAAACGTCACAATTTTTGTCTTTGGTTTATTATTGTTACATTGCTTGACTTTGTGTAAACCAAATACGGTAATGTAGTGTATTTGACGAGCAGATGACAACATCAATATTCTACTCTGTGTAATATTGCAATAAGAGATTGACTGATTCAAAGTAAGAACTTTTATAACAGAAAACACAAGGATTCGCAGTTTCAACAGATAACACTTAGGATATTAGCTGTTTTATTTTTTAAACTTTATGTATACAAAGAGCCGAAACACCGCCGGAAAACATCTGCCGACTTTTTTGTTTCTCATTATGAAATCGGAAAAGTCAGCACATGCTTGTCGTGCATAACGTTTAATGCATAACGTTTACAAAATCATAACAAATAGCATCCCAAGTGTTATCTCTTGAAACTGCGCATCCTTATGTTACCCTAATCCTTGCGCATCCTAGACTTCTGACAGTGTGGTGAGTAAAAAATAAATTAGGCATACACCAAACTATTTGCAATCAACAAACGCTGCATGTAAGCTTTCATACCTGAAGGGTCGATAGCTGAGACCATGAGGACCTTCTTCGATGGGTCTGAGCCACCAGACCTCACGGACCTTCCTGATAAGACCGACCCGGCCCTGGACCCTGACGTACTGCTGGCGACGGAGGATCCTCTCGAACCGTGAACTAGTGAGCCAATTCCACTCAGGTTGTCGTTGCTTAGACTTTTGGCAGTTCGGGAGATGATGCGGCCTCGTGCGCTTCCTGGAATGGTATTATTTCAGGTTTATAAGCAATAAGAGGAACGGATAAATGGTAAGAAGACTTGTCTCTCAGCAACTGCGACGAACAAGAATCGGCGATCATTTTCTGAAATAGTTTTTTTAGTTTTTTTTTAGTTTAATACTCTTTATTATACAAACCGCTTCTACATATACTAAACTACATGATTTTTATGGCACCTGCCCTTCGGCCAAGTGCCATATAGCGATCGCAACTTCTGTCCGTCCGTCGGTCGGTCGGTCCGGGTTTTGCTAGTTCGGGTTCTTCCACATAAGCTAGGACGATGAAACTTGGCAGGCATATCAGTAACCCCAAATGATTAAGTTGGAAATAGTCACTTTCCCGATCCGACCATCCTGGGGGGAGTGGAGTGAGGGGGAATCCGGAATATTTTGGAATTTATAACTTTCGAACGGGTAATCGGATCTTAATGAAACTTGATATTTGGAAAGAGCTCGTGCAGACGGTCCGACTAAAATCTGAACCGGATCCGGTGACTCTGGGGGGAGCTGGAGGGGGGCGGAAATCTTGGGAAACGCTTGGAGTGGAGGGATCGGGATGAAACTTGGTGGGAGGAACAAGCACAACCCCTAGGTACATCATTGACAGAACCGGACCGGATTCGTCCACTGTGGGGGGAGTTGGAGTGGGGTTCCGGAATTCCGGTGATACGGAGTTAAGTTACTTCCAGGTGGGCAAGGACAATGAAACTCGGCAGGTAAATCAGGGACGCGACCAGATTAACCTAGAAATAGTCAACTTCCCGATCCGACCATCGTGGGGGGAGTGGAGGGAGGGGGAATCCGGAATCTTGAGGTGTGTACAACTTCCTAACGGGTGATCGGATCATAATGATACTTGATATGTAGAAAGACAACATGTCTCGGATGTCCCATTTCAAGTCCGGACCGGATCCGATGAAGCTGGGGGGGGGGATCGGAGGGGGGCCCGGAAACCTTGTGAAAAGCTTGGAGTGGAGCGATCGGAATGAAACTTGGTGGGAAGAACAAGCACAAGCCCTATGTAGATCAGTGACAAAACCGGACCGGATTCGGGCATTGTGGGAGAGTTAGAGGGGGGGTCCGGAATTCCGGCGATCGCAAGTTAAGGTAGCTCCAGACATGCTAGGACGATGAAACTTGGCTTGAAAATTAAAGACTTGGCATGATTGGCTTAGAAATAGTTAGTTCCCAGGTCCGACCATCCCTTAAAGTATTAATGCTAACCGCAAAGTGCAAAAAAATACTTTTAAGCAAAATATACACTTTCGTGATCCCTATGAGCCCATGATCATTTTTGCCTCAAGGATTTTGCTTACAATAAAATTCCTTAAAGTACAAACAATACTTTTGAGCAAAATATACATTTTCGTGCTCCTGATGATCATCTTTTTTGCTTCAAGAGTTTTGATTACAGATAATTTTCTATAACTTGGAAACAGTCACTTGCCCGATCCGACCATCGTGGGGGTAGGGAGGGGAGCCGGAATCCGGAATTTAGTGACATGCATAATTTTCGAACGGGTGATCGGATCTTAATGAAAGTTGATATTTGGAAAGACTTCATGTCTCAGATGTCCCGTTTCGAGTCCGGACCGAATCCGATGAATGTGGGGGGGGGGTCGGAGGGGGGAACTGGAAATCATGTGACACGCTTACAGTGGAGCGATCGGGATGAAACTTGTTGGGAGGAACAAAAACAATCCCTAGGTTCATCAATGACAGATCCGCACCGGATTCGTGAACTACGGGGGGAGTTGGAGTGGGGTTCCGGAATTCCGGAGTTACGGAGTTAAGCTACTTCCAGATGTTCTAGGACGATGAAACTTGGCAGGTGTATAATGGACTCGACCAAATTAACTTGGAAATAGTCACTTGCCCGATCTGACCATAGTGGGGGGAGGGAGGGGAGCCGGAATCCGGAATTTTATTGACATTCATAATTTTCGAACGGGTGATTGGATCTTTATAAAACTTGGTATTTGGAAAGACCTCATGTCTCAGATGTACCATTTCGAGTCGAGACCGGATCCGATGAATGTGGGGGGGGGTCGGAGGGAGGAACCGAAAATCATGTGACACGGTTAGAATGGAGCGATCGAAACCTCCGAGCGTCACCGTCGAAAAGGAAGTGCTTGAAAATTTCGCTGATTTTTCCATAAGATGTCAAAATATTTAAAACAAATTGTTCAAATATACTATACAACAGCAAATATAACTAAGTGACCATTTCTTTTGCACGTAACTGTAGTACCAAACACCCCATCACACTGACAAAGCTACTATCCATTCACATCCTACTGCGATAACTTGAATACAAGCTAAAAAGCTTGCAAGTGCCATATGAGCTTGCAGCTCTTGTTTTTGTATAATACTCTTACCATTCTTTATACATGTAGTCTTACCTCTGGGCTCTGACTGCAGGAAAGCCCGAATGGGCCTGTGGGGGCAGTCAAGAAAAAGCTTCACTTTAAATTAATTTTCAGTGCCCATATATACCCCATACATTTGTCACAGGAATTTTCTGGTTTGCTAGACTCTTGGTTCCATGTGGAAGCGATACTCTATATGAGTCCGAAATACGCCAGTGAACCTCGGGAAGAACAAGAAACTTCACCCTAACAAACCCTCCAAATTGATTCAAATCCTGTGTAAACCAGTCAATAACGTTTGTTGTCGGAACGTTTCTGGGTCTTCGCTGGGCCCACGACGATTCTTCATCGGCACGAAGGGTTAGTCACAGGACGAGGGGGGTTAGGGGGTTCGATCCCCCCCTCCCCAAAACCCACAAAAGTAATAGTTTTTAGTAGGCTTTAACCTCTGATGATCTGATCTATGTCTTTTTTGTACTTTTTGGTCCAACCCGTGGGCACCCCCCCAAAAAAAATTCCGCGGGTGATCCCCCCGAAATAAATTCCTGGATACGGGCCTGGTTAGTCATCAAGAGTATTATCGACGCCAGGGAGTGAATGACATATTTACGAATGCTGATGACAAAAAACATCTCCAACGATTTCCTGCAATCGATTAATACAACAGTTTTATGATACGTCACGAGGAATGTGTCGGTAAATTGTCAAGTCCTGTTGGTAACATCTGGGCTTGACCCCCCACGAAAATTTGCTAGTTACGTCACTCACCCGAAATGTTGTCCATCTGGTTTGCATAGAGCCATAGAGCTAGTGTGTTAAAACGTTGCAGAGACAGGATAATGCAGAAAGTCTCGATGGGGATACCGCTCGTTCGGGTCGGGAAATTCGGAGCAAGGATACATTGGGACAAGGGAGAGACAAATGTTCTGCTGAAGTTTCAAGTATGGGGATATCGCTCGTTCGGGTCGGGAAATCAGCAAAAAAGATAAATTACACATTTGCTCGGTAGTACGCCCCTGCTAGGGAAATATGTTTTATAATGCAGAGTATAATCATGTTTTTGTCACCTTGAAGTTCAGACCATGCAGGCTATGCCCGGGCCGCACTATAGTCACACCTGGTAATAACGCCGGTAAAAAGACCGTCTTATGGTCGCTGAAAACGTAAAATAGACGAGATGGAAAAATCCATCTCCGCCATTTGAGACGTAACTTTGGACCAATCACAGCAGACGACAGTCACTGACTTTAGCTGGTTTTGTTTACCTTTGAGTGATGATGGTGGTAATATGTTTTGAATTTATTCGTTCTAGGTGTGATTAGGATGAGACGTAAGAGTGGGTAATAACCAAATTAACGAACCAAATTACGCACAGATGTGACTGAATGTGGCCCGGGCATTATTTTGAAGGGTCCGTGGAGCTTCTGAACCCAGAGCAACCATTGTCTCAGAATCCTGCCTTGTGTTAAATACTTGTTTTTTCATTGTAAGTGGACTTAAAGACAAAAATGCTCCTCGGGCAGGCTTTGAACCCCCTACCATCAGCTTAAGTTGCCGGACTGCCAACCTACGAAGCCACCGAGGGGCTTTTAAAGGAGAACGCGCAGAGCTTCATCTACTTGTTCGGATAGCTGTTGCGTCACCCAGCGGAAAACGGCTAACTAAGAGGATCTTTTTTTAATAAGCGTGAACAACACATCATATATCATATGGGCCCTTGTAACCATTTTCATTTAGTTTTTACTTGTGTTCAAGAGCTTATGATATGACTGTGTAGCAGAACATTTGTCTGTCCCAATGTGTCCTTGCTCCGACTTCCCCGACCCGAACGAGCGGTATCCCCATACTCGTACTTCAGCAGAACATTTGTTTCCCCCTTGTCCCAACGTATCCTTGCTCCGAATTTCCCGACCCGAACGAGCGGTATGCGTTACTTTGTTGTTCCGCTATTCACGAATAATCAGTTCTCAAATAGTGGAATTTCCGTGCGCTCTGTGCGCTTGTATTTTTGTTGTATGCCTTACGAGAAAGATTACGATTTTTTTTTGTTCAGGCACTAAGCAGTCTTCACCAATCTCACCACTACCAACTGAAAAGCCGTGTGTTGAGATTAAATGTGTTGAGATTAAAAATTCCCGCGTCATAGTAGAATTTATGTTGTGGGGGCGGCCGCAGATATTTTGAACGTCATAACTAGAGCAGACAGTGGAAAAATATTCCTTTTGCAGAATCCAAATAATGCAGTGTGTTCAATTAAATGACACAAAAATAAGTTGGCTTTTCAGTTAAACTTTAAGGGAGAGACAGATGCCCTACTACAAAGAAGTACTATAATTTGTTGGTTATAAAGATTACCACGCAGTGCCGTCGTACATGAAATCCATGGATCTTGAGTGACATAAATACGCCCCGATGGGCAAATAGAGCTTAGTATAGTCAGCACTTGGCCGTTTGTTTGCATAAACGTGTGAAAATTCCTGACTAAGTACGAAAACATTGTTGCACGGGCTTACAGTTATTCTGTCTGATAGATGCAGCTGCCCCATTTTTTACCGATCTTTAGATTAATGTGGGAGAAGAAAACAATGTTTTTTTTAGTCCCGCCGAACTTCTTGTATTGATTTTGATACAAATTTCAACAACTGGGAATAGCACAAACACGAACAAATTCAGGTAGCATGTTATCAAGTCTTAAATAAAAATCAAGGACATAGTACGTTTGCAAAATAGCCATACTCGGCAAAAGTATAAATGTGTGTGGTGCCGTTGGAAATACCGTACTAAATTCGAGTGGAGGGAAGACTGAACAAGAACAAGAGCTGGAAGCTCATATGGCACTTGCAAGGCTCGGTCAGAGGGAAAGTAGGAATTCGTCAATTCGTGGGTTTGTTTTGATCATCTGTAAGCAAAACCCTTGAGATAAGAATGATCACGGGTCCTTGGAAATCACGAGACTGTATCGTTTGGCAATGCATTTGGCTGTGCGCACTTTAAGGGCGCTAGAACATCATCTGTAATCAAAACTCTTGAAGCAAAAAGATGATCACCAGGAGCACGAAAATGTTTATTTTATTCAAAAGTATTGTTTGTACTTTAAGGAATTCAGTTGTAAGCAAAACCCTTGAGGCAAAAATGATCATGGGCTCATACGGATAACGAAAATGTCTATTTTGCTTTAAAAAAATTTTGTACTTTGCGGTTAGCATTAGTACTTTAAGGGATGATCGGATCTGGGAACTAACTATTTCTAAGCCAATCATGTCGAGTCTCTAATTTTCAAGCCAAGTTTCATCGTCCTAGCATGTCTGGAAGTACCTTAACTTGCGATAACCGGAATTCCGGACCCCCCTATAACTCCCCCACAATGCCCGAATCCGGTCCGGATCTGTCACTGATCTACATAGGGCTTGTGCTTGTTCTTCCCACCAAGTTTCATTCCGATCGCTCCACTCCAAGCATGTCACAAGGTTTCCGGACCCCCCTCCGACCCCCCCCCCCCAGCTTCATCGAATCCGGTCCGGACTTGAAATGGGACATCCGAGACATGTGGTCTTTCTACATATCAAGTTTCATTATGATCCGATCACCCGTTCGGAAGTTATACATACCTCAAGATTCCGGATTCCCCCTCCCTCGACTCCCCCCACGATGGTCGGATCGGGAAGCTGACTATTTCCAGGTTAATCTGGTCGCGTCCTTGATTTGCCTGCCAAGTTTCATTGTCCTAGCCCACCTGGAAGTATCTTAACTCCGTATGACCGGAATTCCGGAACCTCCCTCCAACTCCCCCCACAGTGCACGAATCCGGTCCGGTTATGTCAGTGATGTACCTAGGGGTTGTGCTTGTTCCTCCCACCAAGTTTCATCCCGATCGCTCCACTCTAAGCGTTTAACATGATTTCCGGTTCCCCCTCCGACCCCCCCCCCACATTCATCGGATTCGGTCCGGACTTGATATGGGACATCTGAAGTATGACGTCTTTCCAAATATCAAGTTTCATGAAGATCTGATCACCCGTTCGAAAGTTATGCACGCCACTAAATTCCGAACTCCGGCTCCCCTCCCTCCCCCCCACGATGTTCGGATCGGGAAAGTGACTATTTCCAACTTAATCAATTGGGGTCCCTGATATGCCTGCCAAGTTTCATCGTCCTAGCCTATGTGGAAGTGCCCGAACTAGCAAAACCCGGACAGACAGACCGACCGACCGACCGACCGAAGGGCAAGTGCCATAAAAATCGATTTGGTAAGTAGCCTACAGCGTATGAGCACTATAGTACGAAGAATGCTTCAAGACAAGATCTTTAACACAGCCTACAAACGGTAGAAAAATTCTTGCCTCTAACCTCTAACATGCAGCATTTCACTGCAGCATTAATCTGTACAGCATGACGGTGTCTATACACTTATAGACACCAAGTTCGCATTATGCTTGAGGCTTATTCTCGCCGTTAGGACTCCACTTGAGGAGTCCCCGCGTTTTTGTTTGTCCCGGGGACTCAGTCCTCGTATTCTCGCGAGTCCCCACGGACGGGGAATACTCCGATTATCATTACCATCATCGAAAAGGACTCCCTTTCAGATTCGGAGGGGAATCAATTTTTGCTGCTGTTGGTGCAATGTAAAATTAATTAAAAACTATCAGAATAAACAAAACCAAAAATAAAGTGGATCCAGACTGATTTCGTCAACTGCATCTTTTTTTTTCGAACAAAATCCATTTTGAAAGCATTCCCCGTGTTCTCGGTGTTTTCCATACGCGGAGTTCACGTGGAGTGGCTCCCTCTATTCTCGCCGTTCCCTTCGATTCCCCGAGGAGTCCTCAGGGAACGACGAGAATACGCCTTTGGTAACAATCTATTAGAAGGGGTCATTCATCGGAACACACTTCTCCATCCACACGTGATCCCAGAGACAGGCGGCACAGCCAAGTTCTTAAAGCACGCCTCACCCTTTTACTGTTCATGTTCCAGTATTGAAAACTATTTGAATAGCCTACTGCAAAAATATGCTCTGCTTTTAACAGAGTATCCACGGCTTTGGCTGTTATAAGCCTTTTTCCAAGTCCCATTGACTTCTAGCAAACACCAGGAAAAATTCGAATAACTGGTTTTACGCGTCACTAGCATGATACGCTAACACTCGTCGGGAGCATAATGCATATGGAATTGTGAATCGTGGCAAGTGCAAAGTTTAGCGAGGTGTCAGATTAATCAAGATTAGCAAGTTTAGAATGTAACGTACGAAATTTGGGTCTCCGGGCTTAAGAGTCAATTAATTCAGTTACGGAAGTAGGTTTAATTGGTATTATAGGTACGACGGGGCCTTTAAGATTTAACCAATAAGTGCACGGTACGAGAAAAGTTTCTTTCCGTCCTTTATGAATTTTTCAACAGATTGTTTTAAAAAACGGAACTCCAAACTTAAACGTCACAATTTTTGTCTTTGGTTTATTATTGTTACATTGCTTGACTTTGTGTAAACCAAATACGGTAATGTAGTGTATTTGACGAGCAGATGACAACATCAATATTCTACTCTGTGTAATATTGCAATAAGAGATTGACTGATTCAAAGTAAGAACTTTTATAACAGAAAACACAAGGATTCGCAGTTTCAACAGATAACACTTAGGATATTAGCTGTTTTATTTTTTAAACTTTATGTATACAAAGAGCCGAAACACCGCCGGAAAACATCTGCCGACTTTTTTGTTTCTCATTATGAAATCGGAAAAGTCAGCACATGCTTGTCGTGCATAACGTTTAATGCATAACGTTTACAAAATCATAACAAATAGCATCCCAAGTGTTATCTCTTGAAACTGCGCATCCTTATGTTACCCTAATCCTTGCGCATCCTAGACTTCTGACAGTGTGGTGAGTAAAAAATAAATTAGGCATACACCAAACTATTTGCAATCAACAAACGCTGCATGTAAGCTTTCATACCTGAAGGGTCGATAGCTGAGACCATGAGGACCTTCTTCGATGGGTCTGAGCCACCAGACCTCACGGACCTTCCTGATAAGACCGACCCGGCCCTGGACCCTGACGTACTGCTGGCGACGGAGGATCCTCTCGAACCGTGAACTAGTGAGCCAATTCCACTCAGGTTGTCGTTGCTTAGACTTTTGGCAGTTCGGGAGATGATGCGGCCTCGTGCGCTTCCTGGAATGGTATTATTTCAGGTTTATAAGCAATAAGAGGAACGGATAAATGGTAAGAAGACTTGTCTCTCAGCAACTGCGACGAACAAGAATCGGCGATCATTTTCTGAAATAGTTTTTTTAGTTTTTTTTTAGTTTAATACTCTTTATTATACAAACCGCTTCTACATATACTAAACTACATGATTTTTATGGCACCTGCCCTTCGGCCAAGTGCCATATAGCGATCGCAACTTCTGTCCGTCCGTCGGTCGGTCGGTCCGGGTTTTGCTAGTTCGGGTTCTTCCACATAAGCTAGGACGATGAAACTTGGCAGGCATATCAGTAACCCCAAATGATTAAGTTGGAAATAGTCACTTTCCCGATCCGACCATCCTGGGGGGAGTGGAGTGAGGGGGAATCCGGAATATTTTGGAATTTATAACTTTCGAACGGGTAATCGGATCTTAATGAAACTTGATATTTGGAAAGAGCTCGTGCAGACGGTCCGACTAAAATCTGAACCGGATCCGGTGACTCTGGGGGGAGCTGGAGGGGGGCGGAAATCTTGGGAAACGCTTGGAGTGGAGGGATCGGGATGAAACTTGGTGGGAGGAACAAGCACAACCCCTAGGTACATCATTGACAGAACCGGACCGGATTCGTCCACTGTGGGGGGAGTTGGAGTGGGGTTCCGGAATTCCGGTGATACGGAGTTAAGTTACTTCCAGGTGGGCAAGGACAATGAAACTCGGCAGGTAAATCAGGGACGCGACCAGATTAACCTAGAAATAGTCAACTTCCCGATCCGACCATCGTGGGGGGAGTGGAGGGAGGGGGAATCCGGAATCTTGAGGTGTGTACAACTTCCTAACGGGTGATCGGATCATAATGATACTTGATATGTAGAAAGACAACATGTCTCGGATGTCCCATTTCAAGTCCGGACCGGATCCGATGAAGCTGGGGGGGGGGATCGGAGGGGGGCCCGGAAACCTTGTGAAAAGCTTGGAGTGGAGCGATCGGAATGAAACTTGGTGGGAAGAACAAGCACAAGCCCTATGTAGATCAGTGACAAAACCGGACCGGATTCGGGCATTGTGGGAGAGTTAGAGGGGGGGTCCGGAATTCCGGCGATCGCAAGTTAAGGTAGCTCCAGACATGCTAGGACGATGAAACTTGGCTTGAAAATTAAAGACTTGGCATGATTGGCTTAGAAATAGTTAGTTCCCAGGTCCGACCATCCCTTAAAGTATTAATGCTAACCGCAAAGTGCAAAAAAATACTTTTAAGCAAAATATACACTTTCGTGATCCCTATGAGCCCATGATCATTTTTGCCTCAAGGATTTTGCTTACAATAAAATTCCTTAAAGTACAAACAATACTTTTGAGCAAAATATACATTTTCGTGCTCCTGATGATCATCTTTTTTGCTTCAAGAGTTTTGATTACAGATAATTTTCTATAACTTGGAAACAGTCACTTGCCCGATCCGACCATCGTGGGGGTAGGGAGGGGAGCCGGAATCCGGAATTTAGTGACATGCATAATTTTCGAACGGGTGATCGGATCTTAATGAAAGTTGATATTTGGAAAGACTTCATGTCTCAGATGTCCCGTTTCGAGTCCGGACCGAATCCGATGAATGTGGGGGGGGGGGTCGGAGGGGGGAACTGGAAATCATGTGACACGCTTACAGTGGAGCGATCGGGATGAAACTTGTTGGGAGGAACAAAAACAATCCCTAGGTTCATCAATGACAGATCCGCACCGGATTCGTGAACTACGGGGGGAGTTGGAGTGGGGTTCCGGAATTCCGGAGTTACGGAGTTAAGCTACTTCCAGATGTTCTAGGACGATGAAACTTGGCAGGTGTATAATGGACTCGACCAAATTAACTTGGAAATAGTCACTTGCCCGATCTGACCATAGTGGGGGGAGGGAGGGGAGCCGGAATCCGGAATTTTATTGACATTCATAATTTTCGAACGGGCGATTGGATCTTTATAAAACTTGGTATTTGGAAAGACCTCATGTCTCAGATGTACCATTTCGAGTCGAGACCGGATCCGATGAATGTGGGGGGGGGTCGGAGGGAGGAACCGAAAATCATGTGACACGGTTAGAATGGAGCGATCGAAACCTCCGAGCGTCACCGTCGAAAAGGAAGTGCTTGAAAATTTCGCTGATTTTTCCATAAGATGTCAAAATATTTAAAACAAATTGTTCAAATATACTATACAACAGCAAATATAACTAAGTGACCATTTCTTTTGCACGTAACTGTAGTACCAAACACCCCATCACACTGACAAAGCTACTATCCATTCACATCCTACTGCGATAACTTGAATACAAGCTAAAAAGCTTGCAAGTGCCATATGAGCTTGCAGCTCTTGTTTTTGTATAATACTCTTACCATTCTTTATACATGTAGTCTTACCTCTGGGCTCTGACTGCAGGAAAGCCCGAATGGGCCTGTGGGGGCAGTCAAGAAAAAGCTTCACTTTAAATTAATTTTCAGTGCCCATATATACCCCATACATTTGTCACAGGAATTTTCTGGTTTGCTAGACTCTTGGTTCCATGTGGAAGCGATACTCTATATGAGTCCGAAATACGCCAGTGAACCTCGGGAAGAACAAGAAACTTCACCCTAACAAACCCTCCAAATTGATTCAAATCCTGTGTAAACCAGTCAATAACGTTTGTTGTCGGAACGTTTCTGGGTCTTCGCTGGGCCCACGACGATTCTTCATCGGCACGAAGGGTTAGTCACAGGACGAGGGGGGTTAGGGGGTTCGATCCCCCCCTCCCCAAAACCCACAAAAGTAATAGTTTTTAGTAGGCTTTAACCTCTGATGATCTGATCTATGTCTTTTTTGTACTTTTTGGTCCAACCCGTGGGCACCCCCCCAAAAAAAATTCCGCGGGTGATCCCCCCGAAATAAATTCCTGGATACGGGCCTGGTTAGTCATCAAGAGTATTATCGACGCCAGGGAGTGAATGACATATTTACGAATGCTGATGACAAAAAACATCTCCAACGATTTCCTGCAATCGATTAATACAACAGTTTTATGATACGTCACGAGGAATGTGTCGGTAAATTGTCAAGTCCTGTTGGTAACATCTGGGCTTGACCCCCCACGAAAATTTGCTAGTTACGTCACTCACCCGAAATGTTGTCCATCTGGTTTGCATAGAGCCATAGAGCTAGTGTGTTAAAACGTTGCAGAGACAGGATAATGCAGAAAGTCTCGATGGGGATACCGCTCGTTCGGGTCGGGAAATTCGGAGCAAGGATACATTGGGACAAGGGAGAGACAAATGTTCTGCTGAAGTTTCAAGTATGGGGATATCGCTCGTTCGGGTCGGGAAATTCAGAGCAAAGATACATTGGGACAAGGGAGAGACAAATGTTCTGCTGAAGTTTCGAGTATGGGGATACCGCTCGTTCGGGTCGGGAAATTCGGAGCAAGGATACGTTGGGACAAGGGGGAAACAAATGTTCTGCTGAAGTACGAGTATGGGGATACCGCTCGTTCGGGTCGGGGAAGTCGGAGCAAGGACACATTGGGACAGACAAATGTTCTGCTACACAGTCATATCATAAGCTCTTGAACACAAGTAAAAACTAAATGAAAATGGTTACAAGGGCCCATATGATGTGTTGTTCACGCTTATTAAAAAAAGATCCTCTTAGTTAGCCGTTTTCCGCTGGGTGACGCAACAGCTATCCGAACAAGTAGATGAAGCTCTGCGCGTTCTCCTTTAAAAGCCCCTCGGTGGCTTCGTAGGTTGGCAGTCCGGCAACTTAAGCTGATGGTAGGGGGTTCAAAGCCTGCCCGAGGAGCATTTTTGTCTTTAAGTCCACTTACAATGAAAAAACAAGTATTTAACACAAGGCAGGATTCTGAGACAATGGTTGCTCTGGGTTCAGAAGCTCCACGGACCCTTCAAAATAATGCCCGGGCCACATTCAGTCACATCTGTGCGTAATTTGGTTCGTTAATTTGGTTATTACCCACTCTTACGTCTCATCCTAATCACACCTAGAACGAATAAATTCAAAACATATTACCACCATCATCACTCAAAGGTAAACAAAACCAGCTAAAGTCAGTGACTGTCGTCTGCTGTGATTGGTCCAAAGTTACGTCTCAAATGGCGGAGATGGATTTTTCCATCTCGTCTATTTTACGTTTTCAGCGACCATAAGACGGTCTTTTTACCGGCGTTATTACCAGGTGTGACTATAGTGCGGCCCGGGCATAGCCTGCATGGTCTGAACTTCAAGGTGACAAAAACATGATTATACTCTGCATTATAAAACATATTTCCCTAGCAGGGGCGTACTACCGAGCAAATGTGTAATTTATCTTTTTTGCTGATTTCCGCTGGTTTGTACAACTGGCAATGTGGTTATATGGTTGATGAGCACGGGAGCAAACTGATGGAAGAAAAACAACGATGAAGCACATTTAACAAACACATTTAATGGTTTGTAATTCGTTTTTTACTTCATGAGGAATACCGCAAGCAGAATATAATGAATTGAGCGCAGCTTCTTTTTTATTATTAGGCTATTATTTATTTAAAAATCAGGTACAAAATTGTCGTGATCTTTCGATCAAATTCTTCGCCCTTTCTTCAAGCTAGTGGTAACCGAGACTAGTACAGGCCACTGCTGTCTCTAATTTCAAGAACTTAATTGTTTTATTTATTATTCCTGCTAAAGCTCGGCTAAACCAGCATTAAAGGATCCGTCCCGTCTATAATGCCAATCCAACCTACTTCCGTCATTACATTCATTATGAGTGGTTGATTTAGGTACGACGGCATGGTATCCCACTTATTGTTTTTTTTTCCTTTCTTTTCTTCTTTCTTTTCTTTTTTTCTTTCTCTTTCAGTTTTCTTCTCTTTTTTGACGAAGTGTGTGAAAATTAATGTAAAGTGAATTTTTTTTTTTTACTGCCCCCACAGGCCCGTTCGGTGTTATAAAAAGTTTCTTCATGTAGTTTAGTATATGTAAAGTGGTTTGTCTAATAAAGAGTATTAAACTAAAAAAACTAAACTAATTCTTATGCCCCAAGACCCAAATTTCATGTCACATTCTAACCCCGCTAACGACGCCTTACTAATCGTTGCAATAGCCACAGTTCACTATTTTCCATGCGCATTATGCTCCCAACCAGTGTTCACATTTTCACACATAAAAACAATAGAGTTTGTTTAACATATTTTATTTTTCTCTCTTGTGATGGCCCTTTGTGCACCAAAAATCTATCTATCGTATTACAGGGTACTAAGCGGAAGTTTAGATTAGATTATTTTTTTATAAATTAGATTATTTTATTGCTAAATTACATAATAACCCATCATGATAGGTAACCGCCAATGAGAAGACATAAATGCACTGGCACTGGGCGGTTACCAGAAACTACTTCAACTTAACTTAAACAATAACTTAATTTCATTTCAACACTAATTACTCAAAAAAAAAAAAAAAATTCTTCATACAAAACACAAAAGAAAAAAGAAGAAAAAAGAAGAAGAAAAAATAAAATAAAAAAATAAATGTAATAAAAAAAGAAAAAGTCTTACCAGTCGAATCGCCGGATTCATTGCTGTGATAATCCGAGCCGATCGAATTCTTCCGGAAGTTCGGAATCGCTCCAAATCCTTCGAACCTCCTCCCACTAGCAAAGATTATCGAATCCGTCTCACTCCCCAGTAGAGAACTTGACTTGCGCCTCATACCGGAAGGGTTCCTCGCAAAGGAACCAGCGCTTGTCGCACTTCTTAGCGTATCGCACGTATCACTGAAGTATGAACTTGTGCTATGTCCGAGTTCAGAGCTGGGTCTTACATATTTCGGCCGCTGTACGGTTGAGTCCGAATCCGACCCCTCGAAGCTAGGACGTTCGGCAGGGGCTTTAGACCGGACTGAACAGTAGCAGCGGTCGGTTTCTCCACAGTCGGTTTCACATTCACTGGGTTGGATTTGTTTGTTTCGGGGGGCAGTGGAACAATAACACTTATCAGAGTAGCAAGACTCGGTGTCGTATGTGCAGTCTGAGATGGATGCCTGCAGATTGGGAAGACTGGGTGCAGGCTTTACTGGCTTCAGAATACTAGGAGGTCGGCATACTGCGCAGCTCTGGCTGTCACAGGAACATCGTCGTAGGTCAGTCATGCTGTTCTTTGTGTCTTTCTGCTTTGGGATGCTTGGGCTTTTGTTACTAAGCCGCGATACAGAACGCTTGGTGGCCCGCAAGAAGCTGCCAAACCTGCTCGTTCCCTGCTCCTTCTGCTTAGTCTGGTCTTTCATAATTAGCTTACTTTTGTGGTAAAGCTCATCCTTGCTTAACGTACATGCTAGTTTAAGCAGGAGAGCTTTATACGCCGGTTCAAGCTCGTTAAAGGACATGCCTTTCTTGTTCACGATCGCTTTGAGAATGTCGTCTACGTTCTTCGGGCCTTTGCTGGATTTCAGCTCATTTAAAATGGCAGACATGTCAGAGCTGTTCGCTGCCATGTTTTCAGCGAAGCTCTTGCTGCGCGGGATTGTCACTTTGTTCACAAGCTCGCCGCTCTCGTCCGCTAAAACGCGCTCGCTGATGCTCCGCTTCACTTTTCCGCGCTGTGAGCTGCGCATAGAACGGCGAAGGTTGCTTTTGACGCTTGAACGCGAGCGGTTGCTCCCTCTTTGGCTCCGACGGAATTCAACGCGGCGAATGGTCGGTTCAAACGCTTCGTATTCGGAGTCGGAATTCCCTGGTCGTTTCTTCCGGCGAGGAGGGCGGACGGGGGCGGAGCTGATGTCAGTAGTTGAGCCCATCGTGCTTACAGACGAATCTAGAAGAAAAGTTTATTTCAGTAGTTGCATTTTTGCAGATACCATGGTATCTGATACCACGGTCCGACCGTGGTAACTGATCGTGCTATCTGAAAAAGTCATCTCACTTTCATCAATTTTTGTCAAATTGGCGGGAAAGATGTTTGGCAATTAATGGCGTAATTGAATATCAGTTTGTCTTTTGGGTTGACTTCAAAAAGCGCAATTTCGGCAACTGTCGTTTTTGCAGAGCAACCGTATATCAGATACCACGGTAACTGCAAAACAGGGCTAATTGCAGATCCAGTTACCGTGGTAACAACTACCCTGGTATCTGCAAAAACAGAACTAGTCATGACTCATGAGTGAATAAAAATTACCGTGGTATCTGATACCACGGTAACTGCAAAAACGCAACTACTGATTTATTTTACTACTATAAAATATGGTACTGCAAATACCTGCTTTATCTGCCTCTATCGTATCGAAATCGGAAAATAATCCGAAAGTACAAAGCTCCCGATATAACTCCAGGAGCTGAATGATAAGTTATCGGCACAAGCATATCAACGGCTTACTCCATATCACGGACTCATTCGTTTGTTCTGTTGATTTTTTTCTTGTTTATTCTGTTGTATTAGTGTTGTTTCTTTTCTGTTGTTTATTTTGTTTCTTTCTTTTTCTACTCCACTATCCTCGCATTAATTTTGTGCAGTGGGTAAGAAACAAATAATTATTATTATTATTATTATTTGTGGAATGATTTTTAGGTGCTCTACTTACTATCTATGTGTTCTGTTTTTATGGCACTTGCCTTCCGGCCAAGTGCCATATACTGATAACTTTTCCGTCGGTCTGTCGGTCGGTCGGTCAGTCCGGTGTTTGCGAGTTAGGGTACTTCCGGATGTGCTAGGACGATGAAACTTGGCAGGCATATCAGGGACCCGACCAAACTAACCTGGAAATAATCAGTTTCCCGATCTGACCATCTGGGGGGGGGGAGTGGAGAGCGGGGGAATCCTAAGAATTTAGTAGTTTTTGTCAAACCCTTACCCCTTTCTTCACACTAGTATAGCTCTGCGCGCGTGGATGACGTCACTCTTTGCTTAAATCTATGAACATCGGAAAGAGCTAGTTCAGTCAAAGGTCGAAGGGGTTGGTATATGTTCAAGCTTAGTAGGGGTTGATGTAGATGAGAGGGAATCCAGGAAATTTGGTAGTTTTTGTCACACTTTCTCGAGTTAGGGTCGGTCTGTCGGTCGGTCGGTCAGTCCGGTGTTTGCGAGTTAGGGTATTTCCGGATGTGCTAAGACGATGAAACTTGGCAGGCATATCAGGGACCCGACCAAACCAACCTGGATATAATCAGTTTCCCGATCCGAACATCTGGGGGGGAGTGGAGTGCGGGGGAATCCGTAAAATTGAGTGTTGTGTAACTTTCAAACGGGTGATCGGATTGGAATGAAACTTAATACCTGAATGAATGACATGTCTCTGATGTTCCATTTGAAGTCCGAACCGTATTCGACAGCTATGGGGGAGTTGGGGGGGGAGACCGGAAATCTCGAGAAACGGTTAGAATGGAAGGATCGGAGTAAAACTTGCTGGGAAGAAGCATCTGCTCCAGATAAATCGTTTACACATTCGGACTGGATCCGGACACTTGCGGGAGTGGGGGGGTGGGTGGGGGTGGTGGGGAGTTTCCCGGATAGTGGTTTTTGGGACTTTCACGACGAAACTTGGGAGGCGTATCAGGGACCCGATCAAACTGACTTGTGAATAAAAATTCACTCGATCCGATAGTCGTGGGGGGAGCGGAGGGAGGGAGAATCCGGAATACTGAGCCATGCGTAACTTTGAAACAGGTGATCGGATTCGAGTCAAATCTAACAATTGAACAGAGGACATGTCTGTGGTGATCTTTTTCATGTCCGGACCGGATCCGACAACGATTGGGGGGATACGTGACCGGCTTGAACTGGAGAGATCGGGATGGAATTTGTGGGAATAACAAACAGATGCTTCGGATAAATCATTTACAAAACCGGATTGGCTCCGGTGACTGTGGGGGGAGTTTGAGGGGCGGGTCCGGAATTCCGGTGATCGCGAGTTAAGGTACTTCCAGATGTGCTAGGACTATGAAACTTGGCTGGAATATTAGAAATTCGACAAGATTGGCTTAGAAATCGCCACTTTCCAAATCCGACCATTCCTTGAAGTACCAATCATGACCGCAAATTAAGAAAAATACTTTTAAGCAAAATATGCTTTTTCATGATCCCCATTATCATTTTTGCCTAAAGGGTTTTGCTTACAAATGAAGTTCTAGCTCCAATTAAAGTGCGCATCTTAACCGCAAGGTCGAAAAGTACTTTTTATCAAACGATACATATCAAACCATGATCATTTGTGCCACAAGGGTTTTGCCAAAAAAAATTGTTTCTAGCACCCTTAAAGTCCGGCATCTTGAGGTTGTCCAACTTTTGTACGGGTGATCAGATCTTACTGAAACTTGATATTGGAAAGAACTCCTGTTTCAGATGTCCCATTTCAAGTGCGGACACGATCAATGTGGGGGAGTCGGGGGGGGGGATTTATGACACGCTTAGAATATGGCTATTGGGATGATTCTTGGTGGGAAGAACAAGCATATGCCCTAGATGCATCAGTGGCAGAACCGGACTGGATTCGGTCACTGGGGGGAGCTGGGGGGGGGGGGTCCAAAATTCCGGTGATCGCAATTTAAGGTACTTCAAGATGTGCAGGGACGATGAAACTTGGCTTGAGCATTAGAGGCTTGACAAGATTGGCTTAGAAATTGTCACTTCCCTGATCCGACCATCCCTTTAAGTCATCTTAACCGCGAAGTACAAAAAATACTTTTAAGCAAAACCTACATTTTCTTGTTCCACACGAGCCCATGATCACTATTGCCTGAAGGTTTTGCTCAGAAATTAATTTCTAGCACCCTTAAAGTACGCATCTTAACCGAAAATTTAAAAATACTTTTCACCAAACCATTTATATTCATGATCCTAAAGGGCCCAGGATCATTTTTGCCCCAATGGTTTTGATTACAGACGAATTCTCGCCCCCTAAAGTGCATATTATCACAGCCAAGTGCAAAAAAAAACCTCTTTTTACCAAACGATACATTCTCGTGATTTCCAAGGGTCCGTCGTCATTGTTATTTCTAGGGTTTTGTTCACAAATGATCACAACAAACCCACGAACCGGCGAATCCCTACTTTCATCCTTTTACCAAGCCTTGCAAGCAGGGGCGTCCCGAGGGGGGGTGTCGGGGGGGTGCAGCAACCCCCCCCCCCAGAAGGTCTGTGGAAAAAAAATTCCGGTAAATTTTGACTGGTGCGGCGAAGCCGCGCCAGTCAAAATTAGTCAAGTTCACCTCAACTTGGTAATTTTTATGGAATCTACCGGATTTTTGCTCAGGGAATCTACCAGAATTTTGCTCAGGGAATCTACCGGAATTTTGTTCAAGGAATCTACCGGAATCTTGTTCAAGGAATCTACCGGAACTTGTCTCAGGGAATTTACTGGGTGGATCAGGGGATCTACCGGATTTCGCCCCACGGAATCTAGACCTTTCGAATCTACCGGAATTTTGCTCAGGGAATCTACCGGAATTTTTGTCAGGGGATCTACCGAAAACTTTCTCAGGGTATCAATCGGAACTTGTCTCGGGGAATTTACTGGAGGCTGGATCACGGAATCTACCAGAATTCAGCTCAGGGAATCTACCGGAATTTATCTTTCCAATGTCAACCAGGGAATTTACTGGAGGCTGAATCAGGGGATCTACCGGATTTCACCCCACCGATTCTACTAGAATTTTGAAATCACCGGAAATCAGCAAGGGAATCTACCGGAATTTTGGCCAGGGAATCTACCGAAATCTTTCTCAAGGAATCAATCGGGACTTACCTCGGGGAAATGACTAGAGGAGGAATTCAGGGAATCTACCGGGATTTCCGGTAATCTCTTAGGTTTCTGAAGCTTTCAAGAATTAGGCAACCTACTGAAATTTCCATCATTTCCAACTACAAATACTGTTCCAGGAATAATATCATGGTACCATTTACTCCAGTTTGGATAGCTTTCTCGGCTCCTTTCCGTTGATAAGCCGAGAAGAGTTAAGAAACGAGTTAGCCTTGTTCCGACATGATCTCAAAAGTCGCCAGGAGAGCCTCGAAACAAACAAAAAGTTTAAAGATATATCTTTGTAGTTTAAAGATATCTTTTGTGAATTGAAAGATGTGTTACCACTAGTATGAAAAGCGTTCAAGCTGGTCAGGACAGTCCTACGCAAAAGGGCCGGGAAAGACTTTTAGCAAGAGAAGTTGGTTCAGACCACTTTGGGTTCAACAGTGGTTGACTAGCGTCATTTACTAATCGCATGTGAAACCGATCTAGTTGACGAATGTGACATTGGATGTGTTGCGAACAAACGGAAAACGCTTAAAACGCGGGGATAAATGTGTAGGGTGGGTTGAAGGTCGAAGGATTTTTAGTTTAACTGACAATCTTAAAGTTTATCCGAATAGGGCTGAGGTCGAACAGTCTAGTAACATATCACCAATTCACTTAAATATTCCTGAAAACCCGATAGAAATCCGTTACTTCGTTTCTCCGTTATCCAGGGATAATCGATTTCATAGAATGAACTGATTCTTTCGGATCTGTGGTACCTCTATGTGCCGGTCCTTCTACGCTTGAAATATTGACCAACTAGAAACGTAAGCCATTGGCGAAAAATAAAATAAAAATAATTCAAGCTGGTCAGGACAGTCCTAAGCAAAAGGGCCGGGAAAGACTTTTAGCAAGACGAAGTTGGTTCAGACCACTTTGCGTTCAACAGTGGTTGACTAGCGTCATTTACTAATCGCATGTGAAACCGATCTAGTTGACGAATGTGACATTGGATGTGTTGCGAACAAACGGAAAACGCTTAAAACGCGGGGATAAATGTGTAGGGTGGGTTGAAGGTCGAAGAATTTTTAGTTTAACTGACAATCTTAAAGTTTATCCGAATAGGGCTGAGGTCGAACAGTCTAGTAACATATCACCAATTCACTTAAATATTCCTGAAAACCCGATAGAAATCCGTTACTTCGTTTCTCCGTTATCCAGGGATAATCGATTTCATAGAATGAACTGATTCTTTCGGATCTGTGGTAACTCTATGTGCCGGTCCTTCTACGCTTGAAATATTGACCGACTAGAAATGTAAGCCATTGGCGAAAAATAAAATAAAAATAACAGATTCATTGCTGGACACATCCTAAAATGATTTTTTCCTACTGGCGTAATACATTCGATGTCGCATCTTTAGCCCTGAAAATGCAGGATTTTGTGCAAATTCAGATTCTCCGAGACTTGGTGAATTTTGGTTTGTCGTGCAAGCAGCGCACACTCTGAACGTTATTACCAGAGCATCGGTTGGAAAAATACAAATCCCTCAGATGTGTCAAAATATTTCAGTATCCAAATATCAGATTTTAAAATAAGCTACCTTTTCTTGACTGATGGGCCTATTTTTTGTTGTTTCTAACACATAAGTCAGAATTCAACAGTATTCTAAAGTTTCTGCAGAGATGGTCACTACGAAAAATTTCCGGTAAAATCTCGAAAAATTCCGGTAAAACTTCGAAAAATTCCGGTAAAATTCTGAAGCCGCACCCCCCCTATCAGGAAGGCTTCTGGACGCCCCTGCTTGCAAGTATCATATGAGCTTGCAGCTCTTGTTGTAATAATATAACACATTTAATTTTTTTTTTTAATGTTAATGAAAACGGACCCCGGACGCATTCAGGCAAATCAGAACAGATTTAAATTGTTTTTTTTTTTAACGTTAATGAAAACGGACCCCGGGCGCGTTCAGGCAAAAGTCATTCGAACGAGATATGTACCAGTGTCCCGACAGGCATGACCAACTTTTTAAATACCACAATTCTTTTCTCAAAATTGCAAGCGGATGCAAATGCTATCATCACGCTAATTTTCCCAAACTGATTATACACGAAACATAAAAACGGCGATCCATGCCAACATAATTTAGTATGCTATAGCGAGTGGAGCTATAGCTCCACTCGCTGGAAAAAATGAGCCTCATTGTCTTCAAAGTGATTTACGGATCCATTGACGGTCTTTTCATGGTAAAAAATAAAAAACAACTATCAATTATTTGAACCGTGTCGCCTGTCCACCCAAGCCTAACATCCTAAAACCACATAATTTCATTTTTCACTATCATTCAATTTTACAAATGCACAAACACGAAAAAGAAAAAACAGAGACAAATAAATAAAATATAGAAAATGAAAACCAAAATTAGAAAATTCAGATCCGAGTTATTTTTGTTTCATTTCAGCTCACGTTCAGTGGGGTTCCCGGTTCTATCAATGAAGATGAATGCAGATAATGTCTGTGTGAAATAAATAGTTAACAAAGTGAACAAACAGTATAGATGTTTCAAAGGAGGTCCAAATGTAAAAGGAAATAGGTAATTTGAACTGGAACTCAACTGTTCAAAATATTAAGATTTTGCTTCTTGACTGTTAGGACAGAACAAAAATTTCGGTTAACATGTTTGCCACCAATGTAGAGGTTACCTAATTCGAGGTCGGCCACCTGTAAAGATTCAAGAGGTCTCAAAATAGTCGCATGTGGTATAATCAAGAACTAGTTCATTAGAACAAACAGATTCATCGCGCAAAACTGGAAGCTTCGAGCATCTCAACTTTGACAAGTTGATCAAGATGTAAGTATCCTACTGGGTTTCCTTTAAAGGACCTGTTGTACCTATAGCCTAATGCAAATGCAACCTAATTCCGCTCCATCCATTTAAACCCCCAAACGACAACTCACTGATTTTCTAACTTGCCTTGTTTCGCTTCCTTGATGCGTATCATGCTGTCGACGGTTGTCTGCGAGAAGTTTAAGCTGCTTTCACATTGACGCGTTTGCCTTTCACATAAGCTACGCAAGCCTTGCGTTGCGCTTGCGACGACGCAACGCGGAGCTTGGGCGTCGAAATTTGACGCAACGCAAGAATAGAACTGAGCTCTATGTTTACGTTGCGTCCGACACGTACGCATCAGATTTTTCAATTTATTTTTCAGTAAAAAATGGAAGTTTTTGAAGAAAAACTGGTAAAACTAGTGCAAGAGCGACCCCTGACTACCATAACAAGACTTTCATAAGTAATACATGGATCAGTCTGTGAAATCATCAACAAGGAGTTTAGCAACAGCATGACTGGTAAGTTGACCCTACTTTGTAGGCTATCACATTACATTTGATCCAAATACGGTCGTACATCCAAATACGGTCATACATCCAAATACGGTCATACATCCAAATACTGCTGCAGCAACTAATATTATGTCTTCATCAGAACTAGCCATTTTCTGAAAACGCAACGCACAAGCCCTGGCGGTGTGAATGGTCCAACGCAAGACAGACGCAACGCTGACTTTACGCAAGCGTCTTGCGTTCTCAGTGTGTCCCTGTTTTGTTTTAAAGTCAACGGGCCCGAAAAGGCTTAAAACAGCGGAAGCTGGGTAATTTGCTGAAAATAGAGGCTAGTTTTAAAGTATCCAACTATTCAAAAATGCTGGAACATAAACAGTGAATAGTGCGAGGGGTCCTTCAAGGACACTTACCAGGTGAATACTTCGGCGTTTGCTTTTGTGGTGTGTCTGTCTGCTGCTTCTGGCCTTGCTGCGAGAACTTCATATTCTCCAACAGGGCTTGATACAGGTTCGCAGCGATCACGACGGCATCTTCCGGATTTGAGCAAATAAACGCGTGACACTCCAGGATTTTCGCAACGCCTGGCTTTCTCATAACACAGGCGAACATGGGCGGGTGAGTTGCCGTGGCCAACTCCACATCCTCGCTCGATAGGTAGTTGAACAAATTTTGTTTTTCTTGATTTTCCGGGTCGCAAATCAGGGGTAGAAAGGCGTAACGCCGCTGAATAGCGCCGTTTCCGGTTATGTCCTTCCGGTAGACGAATTTCACCGCTGCCCAAACGGCAATGGTCGGAAAAGGGTTGAAAATCTCCTCCATCCGCCCATGCGCGGAGTACGCAATGCGCATACCCACATTGCCGATTTCAAGCGTACCTTGGCGATTCCACGAACTTGACAGCAGATGGCTCCGGTATCGGAAGTAGAGGTCTTTTAGAGGAGACTGAAGGGCGTCAAGACTCGTCGCGCGATCGTGTAAAATTACGCTTCCCAAATAATCAACTTCAAAGCTTATGTCTATTCGCTTGCGGCTAGTGACATCACTTTCAGCTACGCTCTGATTGGCAGATTGACTTGGAATGGGCGGTAGTGGAATGTTCTGTTTAGCCTGAATCGAGATGGAAACTTGATGCTGCGCCTTTACTGATTGACTCTCATTTTGCCTCGATTCATTCCTCGAAGGCTCTTGCCTAGGAGGACTAGACCTTTGTCGTGCCACTTGTGGAGATTGCTGGTGCGCTTGTAGTGACTGATTCTCATTTTGCCTCGGTTCATTCTTTGAAGGCTCTAGCCTTGGTGGACTAGACCTCGGCGGTGACCCCTGAGGTGGTTCTACCACGCTGACTGGTTGTACAACCGGAGGAGGGGTAGGCGCAGGAGGTTTTGTAATAGGTACAGAAATTGGTGGTTTAGGGAAGTTTAGGGCGGGTACGCTCACCGGGGTTGGATTCTGACTTGCAAATGGATTGGCCACTGAAACTGGTCGAGAGAGGGCCAGGATCTCGCGTTTCACTGGAAGTTCAGGTATGGGCACACTATAGTCTGGCTTCAACACTGGTGCCGGCACGGCAGCCTTCGCAGACGATTTCGTTTCAATAAGTTTCTCAATGTGCGCTTGTACAACTGTCCGTGCGGCGCTGAAGCTCTTTGAGCGATCATTCTCCTCCACAGCTTTATCAGCCTGCTTTTGAGGCTGAAACAACTTCTCCTGAAGCTGCTGCTTTAACTGTTCGACTGTGAATTCGGGCTGCTGAGTCTCAATATCGTCAAATCGAAAGAGACTATCAATGCGCTCTTTGTAAGCGCTGCTACTTATGGACGAGGTCGAAGAGACTGAGGCAGGACTGTAGATCTCCGGCTCTTGCAGGCGGAAGGTGTACCCCCTGGTGGTGGTTTCTTGGTTGTAGCGTACCATTTTTCACATAGTCTGGAAGAAATGAGGAAAATTATTATAATACGTAGATGGCACTTTACACAAGGGACTTGTATCGTGACCAACAAACCAAGGACAACTTTTTCCAAAACTTAAATTAGAAGTCTAGGACTCCCTTGTCGGAGCCACATAGACAAACCAGGACCCACAAAGCGGGGTCTCATGGTGAAAACCAGATAAAACCAAATATAATTTTGAATGGGGAAAAATTATTATTATATTACACTTATTACAATTATTATTTTATTACATAATGTTTAGGATAATCTGTCTCGTGTGGGATCAAGAATGAATAAGGAAAGAATTAGAAACTCGCATAAGTCAGTATGCTGAGCGCAATTTTCGAAACTCATGGGTTCAAAGTTTCCCTGTTTACAGTTTCCCGGATACTGGGTCGAAACTTACGGAGCTTGCTGGCAAATTAGCTCAGTCTATTTATAAGTATCTGCCCGCCCACAGTGGCCTTGCTCGTTTGCTTTAGTTTCTTGTCATTTTTGTTTTGTGAAGTGCTTGTTTTGTTTCTTTTATTGCTACTTCGCTTTGTTTTTTTTGTAGCGGGTCAAAAATATATTATTATTATTGTTAAATCCTGCCCGATGAGCACTTTTGTCTCCCAGTTCACTACACCTTAAAACATTAATTCCCCCAGAGCAACCTGTGGCGCACATCGGGGAAGCCCTCCCATTCGTCCCGAAGCTGCAGCTACGCGTGCTGCAGTTGTGACATTCTCCCATTCAGGTGATAACGAGGTTCCAACCATCCTCAGAACTCGGTCATATGTTCGCCTGAGTTTTTCGGACGCCCTCGAAAATTATAAGACAGCTGAAAACTGAATTCTTTTCATCGAAAATGAAAAAAAAAATTAATGCTGAAAAAGGCAAAAAAAAACACAAACAAACTCTTTTAGAGGCAAATTTTGCTACCAGAAATCTAACTAAAACATAGTCTCTAAGGAATTTTGAGACAGAAAACTTGTCGTCCACATAAGTTCTTTTTAAAGCTTTTCGAATTCGTTGACCGACTCCGCATCAACTACATCGTCTGGTAGGGAGTCCACGGGACGTCCGCTGTGTCCCCAAATGCCCAAACCCGTTACATCCGGGTTTATAAACCCGCTGCATATTTTCTTTTTCGTAATTTGCTATATTTTGGGCTACTGCTCCTCATCCAAGGATGCATCGTCACTCAAGGATGCGAAGCGTCGTTGTTTTCTGGTAATGCTACCCCGTGAGCGTGTTCCACCCTTCTTACAATAGTAACTATTCATTACTATTTTCGTTCCGATCCCGGGAAAAGTTACTACGATGACCGTTCAAACCTTCTCAAATAGTAACTATTTGCTTACCACACCCGGGAGCGTAGTTAGTGTGGTAAACGTTACTACGATCTCTGTGACGTGATTGGCCCGATCAGCCCGCGGCATGATATTTTGACGAAGAAAAATGCGTTCCAGCCTTGACGCCAAGAAGCCAGGGTTCGTGACGCCATGCGTTGTAACTACGGTAAGTAGGGTGGAACACGCTCAGTATGTGCGTTTTGATCACAGCTGTGCTTTTGACCTCTGAAACAGTAGTCCAAAAATCTAACAAAATCGAAAACGCTCAATTGCTACGGTTGTGTAATTAGTACCAAGAAAAGTTCAGTGCAATCTCAACCTTTCTATTAGGGTTAATTTCGGAACAATTTGAACCTTAGCCCTAAGCAAGTCTCAGGCTATGTATTCAGCTGGGCATTATAACCTATTTCGTCTGATTGAAATGCGAAAAGGTTATTAAATGTACAAAACTACACTTAGTGGGATTAATTCGTAATTCTGTGCACCAACTACGAAAGGTTGTATTCGAAATTACTGTGCAAAAGAAAAATACGCTAGCCCAAATTACTTTTTAAATTATCCCCACCTTTTTTTTAACCATGCCGCCCGGTCATCTAGGCTTATTTTTGTTAATTTTCGGTAGTTCTAGAAAAAGGCTGATTAGTTTAAAAAGGGGTTATTAGCTAAGAAAAAGACCTGCGTATCAATTAGTAGGCTATTCGGCGCTAAACAGACAAGTAAGCTGAGATCGTTCAAGCAAAATTTGGCTCTTACTGACAAAGTTAATCATCAGGCTGTAGCAGGCCCGTATCCAGGAATTTATTTCGGGTTTTTTTCCCTTCGGGGGGGGGGGTTGCCAGCGGGTCGGACCAAAAAAGTACAAAAAATACATAGATCAGATTTTAAAGCCTACAAAAAATGTTAAATTTTGTGGGTTTCGGGGGGGGGGGTCGAACCCCCTACCCCCCCTGGATCCGGCCTTGTGCTGGAATGTGCTGTAGCCAGAAGCAACGAAGCAAGTCCCAGCTGACTTATATGTTAAGCACCTTCATATATGATTCGCAGTCAGTGGAGTACTAATTTATATAAGTACTCCTACTAGCCTACTACTATATCGTTTAGGTTATCGAGTCAATGGCACTGACTTGACATTCGCAATGCATTCCTGAAACTGCATTTTAAAATTCAGTCGAAACAAATGACACCATTCCCCCCCAACACACATAAAAATCAAAACAGGCCCTGGATCTAGCAATTATATTTCTTCTCTCTAATTTTATTTCATTGATCTTGAGGGTCTGATTAGAGGAAAGAAAAGACTATTGCTGTTTTTTTGTTTTTTTTTTCTTATTCTTTTAGTGTCTATACTGTCCTAAAATTCTCGTGCTGATGTGTTTTAGTTTTTGTATTTACTGTCAACGAATTAGGGGTTTTATTATTTTCTCTTACAAATCAAATAGTCATTAACAAAGCGTAATTTTTGCATGCCACTGGCATTTATGTCATTTGAGTTTTTATCGTTTCCAATAAAATTTTACATTACCTTACTCTGCTTTACACTACTCCAAGGCATGAACTGGAGTATTTTATATTTACTACATCTTAAAACGACTGGGTCAACGATCCAAAAACTGCACCTATTTTTAGATTCCGAGGATTACCTACTAACTAAACGGATACAAAAGACAGTAATTAATTAAACTGGACCATCTGCCACGATAGGCACAAGGTACTGGAGGCGAAAATAAGGCACGTCATCTTGCATAACACTTGATAACACTGACAAGTGGTGAGACCGGCCAAAACGGATACTGTAAAAAAAATAGACTACAGAGATGGATTTCACAGAAGGTACAGAGCAGACAAATAGTAAACGCTAGGCTTCACCTTCCAGATTTTTCTTCCGGATTCCTGATACCCGTTTTCGTCGAGATGGATGCGGAAGATGAAGCCGCACTGTCAGAAGTTTCATAACAGATCGCGCATAACACTTTCAAGAATAACACCTTTTCACTTAGAAATAAAGTGTTATGACCAGTTAAGTTTACACTATTTCGTGCCTAGATCTCCAACAACACCTTAAATACGTAAAAATACTAACGGGAATGAAAGAAACGTAACAGATAACATCCGAAAGTGTTATCTGTTGAAACCGCGCATCCTTCCGTTGTCGTTATGTAACTTCTGACAGTGTAGTACTTTTACCAATTGAAGGTGTTGTTGGAGATCTAGGTACGAAATAGTGTAAACTTAACTGGTCGTAACACTTTATTTCTAAGTGAAAAGGTGTTATTCTTGAAAGTGTTATGCGCTATCTGTTATGAAACTTCTGACAGTGTGCACCAAGAGAAGGACTGGGATTACAAATATGAGTAAAAAACGTGAGCGCTACATGAGCAGCTTGAAGCAAGACCGAATGTAGCTAATTACTGCTGAGATTAGTACTGCTAGTCATTCCCAGGTTCGCAAATGTAATTAGCTGCAACTGATACTGTACGGACCGTTATAAAAACCAGCGACACTTAAAATCCGAGACAAATTATGCGACAACCGTCTGAACTTCAGAATTATTAATGCCCTTAGTTTTGTAAAAAATTGACCATAATTAATTCAAAGAGTTAAATTTCATGTGTGAATTTTCATTCACGTCACTGTTTTTTGGACGAAGATCAGAGAGGATTAACGCCATATAGCACCTTATGTTCGGTTTTAGTGGGAGATTTCAGACAACCATCTGACGCTTTTTCGGGTACATTGAACCAACAGAAATATGTCAGGACTAACAAGCAAGACTCAGTTCACATACTATTGAGCATTCGATAATTAGAGTTAATGGGCTAGGGTAGCGGGGGGCAGGTGTCTGATCTGGTGGTAATTTTGAATTAATAGTGATGAGAAAGCTACTTTTATCGTCGAGAAAGGACGGGTGAACCGTATGGGCACAGTGCCTTATGAAATCCAATTTGAACGTCAGTTACTAATTGGTAATCAAAATTTTCGTTGGATACTATACTTAACGATCGTTTTCCATTGGCCAACCTGTTAAACTTGGGAGCACCGTGCTTGAACCGTCTGATCGGGTTATATAAGATAGGATGGCAACAAAATAAACAAAAACAAATAACAAATATGGATCAAGTCTTACTTCATTAGTAGCCTACTATTGGCATAATTTTTTGTGTTGCAATGTGACCCTGAGGAATCTTGCCAGCCTCCTCACATCATCAAGCCAAGAACATCAAACTGACAACTAGTCAGGTACCTTGGTGTCCCGATCGGGAGGAGTCTCCGGGAAACCCGATGTTTGCTTACCAAGTATTTGGGGAGTTGAGTACAGCAATTATTTGAAAAGAAAATTGTTTGTCTATCTGATTAAAGTGTGTGCGGTGATGACTTTATTGTGTTCCTTGTTTCTATTCTTAATGCAATGGCCCTAGTCGGCTCTTTTATGCAACAAATCTATCTATATGCCTATTTATAACATTCGTCTACTAAAGATTGCACTAAAAAATGATGGGGAAAAAATGAGCTGGCCCAAATAATTTTCCTGGTGGTCCACCATGTCTTGCAAAATGAAAAACAATACTTTGAAGCTTCTCATGTCCTTATGTGTGAATCAGTTATCGGAAGACCCTGAAGCCAGCAAGTTTTACGTTGCGTGACTGACAAAACTCGGCTCGGCCGAAAAAGCGCTAAGAAGTCTTAGGTAGACAACGAAATAATGGCGGAAGGCAGGGATTCCAGAAGCTTACAATTCCATAAGGGAACTGGGGATTATATAAAATCCAAAGTAAGGATGAGGGGTCCTTTAAGATAAACTCCCATTTATCTGATTTGATAATTCCGCTACTCCACTTTTCTCGTGAATTTAAAGGGGTCAAGGGTCCAGCAGGAAAAGGAAACCATGAGAACAACATAAGTGGCAGACAAAAACTCACCAAACAGAGACACTAACCTTTTGAACTATCATTATACCTTATTATCGTAAGGGTATTTAGGTTTAATCTTCCGAATATTAGTACCCTCAGCCCGAAGCATGTTCAGATTCGCTGTATTGGGCTGGGCAGTTATAGCCCATTTCGCCTACTGAATTCGAAACTGGTTCCTAACTGCGAGAAAAAATGTACTAGTTGCCATTAAGTCCCTGTTCAGTACAGCAATTATTTGGAAAGAAAATTATACGTCTATCTAGATTGAAGCATGTATCTTATTCGCTGTACTTGGCTGGGCAGTTAGCCTATTTCGCCTACTGAATTGGAAACGGGTTCCGAACTGCGAGAAAAAATGTACTAGTTGGCATAAAGTACCGGTTCAGTAGCCTACAGCAATTATTTGGAAAGAAAATTGTATGTCTATCTAGATTGAACTATGTCTCTTATTCGCTGCACTTGGCTGGGCAGTTATAGCCTATTTCGCCTACTGAATCGTAAACAGGTTCGTGAGAGAAAAAATGTACTGGTTAAAGGACATTAAGTCCTGGTTGAGTACAGTACAGGTATGCTTATGTGAACGTCTGGTAAATGTGAACGATCGCCGAAGAAAAAACTAAAATCCAAACCAGGCATTTTTTTCAATAAATATTGAATAATAATCATTCACGCCATTTGCAATTTTTGAATATTTTGCTATTCACTACTGAAATTGATTAAATTGTCAGCTGTTTTCCTTTGTTATATTTGAAAATGTTGCCGCATGAATTCAAAATCAAAGAAAGTCAATTGAATTTCTGCTTCCAGTTTGTGCTAGGATAACCCTGAAATACTTGGCTGTTAAATTTGTAATTTTTCTTTTCCATTTTACTTTGTCATATGCAATTGAAAAGAACAAGGTGGTGTAACAGTTAAAAAAGTGTTCACATAAGCATACCTCTACTGTACAGCAATTATTTGAAAAGAAAATTCTTTGTCTATTAAAATTAAAGGTTGTGCGGTGACGATTTGGTTTTGTTCCTTGTTTCTAATCTTATTGCGATGGCCCTAGTCAGCTATTTTATGCAACAGTCTATCTATATGCCCATCTACAACATTTGTTTACAAAAGATTGCACTAGAAAATGATGTGAAAAAATGAGCTAGCCCATATATTTTAAAATTAGGCCAAATACTTTTGTACCATATTCGCTTATTTTCATTTCTTTTTCGAATTATCTTTTCCGGTTCAAACCCTTAAATAATTTTGCACGCAGATTACTGTGTTGATCTTGTTAATTTCGTGTGTTTGTTTACTGCAAATAATAAAAAAAAACTCTAATCTTTCGACGATTAGTTAAAACAAACCTGGTTATTAAAAAGAAAAAAAATTTATAAACTTCCTATGCTAATTTGTTGATTGTTGTGTCTCTGTCGTTTTTTGTATATTCCGCTATGGCCTCGCGTACCTACCGGGTTATAAATAAAAAATAAATATAATATTACGGGTCATAACTGTCTCATCACTGTCACTGGACCCCTCGAATAAAACTATTTCCTCTTGTGAAACAAAGCGGGAGGTTTTCTGTCCGCTCCTTGTATTACATGTTACGTTGGATGACGCGGATCTTCCTCTTATGACCTTTTTAAGTGTTATGCTTTAAGACAAAATCTCTGTTAAGACTCTATTAATTTATTTTTTCCAAAAGACAACACTGAAAAGGGTCATAACAGATATATTCTCATACCGTTTAGCACAGGGATGCGCAAACATGTGTTAAACCCTCCAAAACTTCTGGCTGTGCAATGTCTCTTTTCGCTATACAAAAACACACACACAAATGCACTATTTACTGTTTATGTTCCAATATTCAAAACTATCTAAATACTGTAAAACTAAGCTCTGCTTTAACAAGCAATCCACGGCTTTGGCTGTTTTAAGTCTTTTCCCAGACCCATGGACTCCTAGCAAAAACTTAGAAAAAGTCAGATAACCGGTTTTACGCATCAATAGCATGATACGCGAGCAAAAATGCGTCCGAAAAATAGTGAATCGTGGCAAGTGCGAAGATAAGTGAGGTGTCGTTAGCGGATTAGAATTGAACATATGAAATTTGGTTCTTCGGGTTTAAGAAATAATTTACGCAATTACGGAAGTAGGTTGCATTGGCATTATAGGTAAGACGGGTCCTTTAACAAACTTCTGACAGTGTAGTGATGGTTGCCCCCATCTAGCGAGCAGCATGCACACTCCTGGGGGTTCGACACCGAAATATCGGCTGCATAGGGGTCACCACAGGGTTTAACCCGGCACTGCAGAGCACATAAAGAAATTTTCACGAAAAGTTAGTTAAAACTTTTATCGGGCAATGCTGCGAACAGAGGATCAGGTTTTCCAGGCAGGATTTTCTGCACTTCCATGTTGAAGATGACACATCTCAACTATTCCGTACGGAACTGGTGATTGCGCCAAAAATTCTGGCAGGAATTACAGTACGCAAGCACCCGACCCTGTCTGCCCGCAGCATAAAGCAACTGTCAGGGTCTATTCCAGGAGCTACCCAACTGTGTGGCCCAAATTATCGTATTCAGAACAAGAAACTAAGGGTCAAATCACTACTTCTGATCTCTGAAGTCTTCAACGGTTCAAGCACTTCGAATGCAATTCCCATCCGATTAAAATAGCACTAATCAGATGGACCACTGTCCAAAGCCAGTAGCCAGAACTGAGTCTCACTTCGCTAACCGAGCAGACCAAACATAACGGACATGAGATTTAGGCCTTAATTCAGCAAATAGTGAAAATCCCACGGATTAGATCGTACGCATTAGAGTTCACTACCGTAGATATATGCTTCTGTAAAGTTTAACTGAAAAGGGTTTTTGCGTTGTGAGGACGGCCGTCGATATTCTGAACGTCATACTAGAGCAAATAGTGAAAAAAAGATCCCTTAACACAATCCGAATAATGTATTGTATTCAATTAAATTAACAAAATTAATTTGATGGTTTAAACACTCATTTATTTTACATTTATACTTACATTATATTATTTATATACATTTCTAATACATTAATTTCATCTTGGTTTTGTTTTTCCCCTCCAGAACATTCACATTGGCCTATTATATTAAGAACTTATTTCAGCTGCGAGCCAAGAAAGTATTCACCTTTCTATTGACACAAATCAAACTTTCTTGTCGTAATTACTTATTTCATTCTGACTGTCATGCATAGAAAATGATACAGATCTCACGCATAGACCCGCTCAGACGGAGTTCCTAAAGTGCGCAACTCATTCACATAGTTCGTAAAGTTTGTTCCACATAACCTGGGGCTTGAAGACCCGACGACAACACGTTACTCCGTTGATCCGATACTAAACGATTTTTCATAGAATGAACTGTTTCTTTCGGATTTGTGGTTGTGCTTGTACCTCTATACTTTCCAACTACTTTGCAAAATATTTTGCAACTATAACGGTAAGCGATTGCCTCGGGTCACGGGCAATTGCGGGCTTGTCACCTAACAATCTGGAGTTAACATTTCCTATCTTCACTAGCCTTTCAAGTGCACGCTTTTGCTGAAATTCAAATTTGGTCTGTTCTCATGGACCAGCACCATACAGAGAAAAAATATAAAAAAATCTTCAGCAGATTCAAAATAATTCAATGTATTAAAATCCAAGATACAAAAATTAGCTGACTTTTCAGTTAAACTTTAAGAGCCGCAAGCATGTTTGATGAGGATGAAATTTACGCAATATGTCAAATACGCATACCCGAGGACGAATAAATCAGTACTAGAAAACCGGCGGCGCCAATAAGCTGTAAACTGGCACACAAACGAACGACACTTACCGCCAAAACGCCCGGCAGTAACAACTATAGCCTAGCCGTAAGGTTATGGACGGGATTGCTATTCGACAGAGAGATAATAACTACATCTTGGCATTCGTGACTGATGTAGATATAATCCTGATTGCGAAACAAAAGAGAGAAGTGGTTTCAGACTCATTACCAAGGATCGAACACGAACGGGACAAAAAGTGCAGTAAAGGAGTTTGAAGGGTTTAAAAGACCTGTCGTTATGTCGTACCTATACTGCCAAAACAACCTAATTCCATAAAATCATTCATTAGTTCTTAAACCTGGAGATCCAAATTTCATATGTTACATTCTGAAACCGCTAACGACACCTCACTAATCTTTGCACTTGCCGCGATTCACTGGTTTCCATGCGCAATATGCTCCCGACGAGTGTTCGCGCCTCATGCTATTGCTGCGTAAAAGCGGTTTTCTGAATTTTGCCGAGGTTTTGCTAGAGGTCAATGGGCCTGGGAAAAGGCTTAAAACAGGCAAGGCCGTAGATAATTTGTTAAAAGCAAAGCATAGACTTACAGTATTCAGACACTTTAGAATATTGGAACATAAACAGAAAATAGTGCGAGGTGTGCTATAAAGCTGGGTTAAGATCATACTTTCACACGACTATAGCCTACCGATTATGAACAGGCGATGAAAACTCACCGGCTCAAACTGTTAAAGATCAGACGCCACAGTTTAACCGTTGGTATCGGCAGGGACCTATAAATTTCCTTTGCAGGGGGCCTCTCAATAAGAGATTCTGATGCTATCTTGAGCGCACGGAATGTAGTTCGAGGAATACCCATGGTCCAATGACGTTCAAGACCAGATAGACACAATTTGGGATTGGCTGCTGGCGCCTTGAGGGAGGAGTCTCTTTGGCGCGCACGTCCAATGAGGCAAACAAGAATGCCGATCGACTCAAGCGGGGATTTTTGGAAACTGGATTTGGTTCGGTCATCACATCAATATAGAAGCATAGGAAATGACAGGCCCCTTGTAAGGAAAATTATGGGTCCCTGGTATCGGTAAGAATATTATGCAGTCATTCAGATTCCGTCACCTCCTTCCCGAACAGAACTCCCTGAACTGACTTATTCAACAAAGCACTAAAACTAAACCGTTTCCAGCAACAAGTACCGCACGTCGGCTCAATTCGTTCCCACCCCTTGTAACCAATTACCTCAACAATCAATAAAATTTCAAGCTTTTCTGTCCATTCATTCAGTTCATGTTTGCCCGTCCGGTTCCTTGTTTCATTTTCATATTCTGTTATGAAGTTAGCGTTAGTTAAAGAAGTTGCATCGTAAGCATTCTAGCAGTTGCAACGTCTAGAACCCCCCACCCAAGACCCGAGGTGAAGCCACGACTCGCTCCGACCGCTGGCGCGGTTCGGAAGCATCCGACATGGGGAGGCTGGAATCATAGTTTGACTATGGATCTAACGTAATGTTTTTTTTTAGCAGATATATGGAAAATGTATAGCAAAACAGACTAATTACTTCCTTTATCGAATTCTTTTGGTATTTTGTTTTCTGGTTCCAAAAGAAGTCCAAAGAAGAAAGGATGTAAACCAGATCACAATAAACAAACGTCGTAAATCGTACTAAATCCGTTATAGTGATTTTATGAAGATTCTGAAATTTAGCTGAATAATATTCAGCTTCCGAGACAAAAAATTTCAGACTGGCTGGCGATTTCCTGTTCCGACATATTTAAACGTTCACGGGAGATGTCTCTTACTGTACTTAGTTGTGTTAATCCTCTTACTCGCCACTTGATCTTCTCGAAGATTTAGTACCCCTTTTGACCTCCGACGGGAGATCACTGAATAATTAATGAGCAATGGCCACCTTTCTTTGAAGAGTTCCAGTAATTTGTGAATAACGATGGCTACTGTGAGGATTGAAACAAAAACAAAGGTATCGGTGTGTTCATAAAAATCTGACCCTTCGAAAGATCATGGTATATCCCACATTCTCCGCCCATACGAATCAAATTCTTTAATGTTAAATTACTTAGGCTCAGGTTCAGTTTCATTTAATTCCAGATAATGATAATGAATAATTTAAATCACTTCATGGCAGAGAGCAGGCTTGATGGCCAGAAGATAACGCCAACAAATACAACTTAAACATTCACACACAACTGTAAACAATACATAAAACAGCGACCACCCGGTCCCAAGAAAGGTGACATCCAATTGGCCTTATTACACTTCAGCGCTCCAAGTGGGCTAGTTTCTATTAGTGCCTCATAACCAACCCTTGTGTACACATAGTAAAAAGTCGGATCAATAGGGTAATGGGTAACTTCCACTTTCCGCTGCTGAGACATATGCAAAACCTTCATTACCTGGGACACAGATGACAGGTTTTCAACTCACTAATTGGATGCTGATGGTGAGGCATAGGGGGGTTAACAGAAACTAGTCCGCTTGGAAGTGCTGAACGGGAATTTTGGCCAATTGGATACTGTTACCTATTATTGTGTGTCTAAAATTTGCTTTTCGTTGCCAATAAATTATTTAGCTTTTGCCATTGTGGCGCTTTTTCGTTAAACCTTAAAGGACAACTCTTACTAGAAATGATCTTTTCCCTACGAAACCGTCCCGAAGAAACGCTTTTCGAAAATATCATAACTTTCCACCTCAAATAAGCCATTTTCTTGTTAGCGCTTGTCGATTCTATCCAGCACTCCTGCTCTCCGACGCGGCGGCTGGGCGCAAAACGTTTGAAAACTGAACGCGCTGTGGTTAAAAAGTTGGAAAAACTAAGCAAATAAAAGAAGTCAAAACAGAAGACTCTCATATCCTTATATATGAAAGAGTTGTCAGTGGACATTGAGATTCCGTCAAACTTTGCGTTGTGTGACGGGCAAAACTCGGCACGGCAGAAAAAGCGCTAAAAGTTCGTGAGCACAAAACGAAACAATGGAGAAAGGTGGGGATTTTAGAAGCTTTTAATTCTACAAGGGAGCTAGATATATTATAAAAGGCAGAATAAGCAAGAGAGGTCCTTTAAGAGTCACGACGGACCTTGCACCTTAGCACCGTGAACGTTTTATTGTAGGTTAAAGTTGTGGTAGGGATAGTTTTTTAGTTTGTTTGATAGTTATTTAGTTATCGGAATTAGGAGTTGAGTGTTGAATATTTGGATTGGTACAGTTGGAGTGCTTCTTTATTATTTATTTTTGTCCCGCCGGCACTAAGGGCTTTTATTGTGAATACATTCATTCATTCATTCATATTCCCAATTAATTTTGTCAGGTCTTAAAACACTCGTGTCGTAAATGTGCCTCAGAAAACCCATCGAGATATGACCCAGGGATTTCCACCTTCGGATGAAATCTTTTTCACGATAGCTTATCAACGCCTTTAATAGCTAAAAAGCCAAATTAGATGATACTGCACATTTTTTAAGTCTGTAAAAATGGTTATTCCCGGAGTAAACGACCTCACAGATGTCGATTCATCTGTTATAAAACCGGCACATATTTATCACAAAAGACACTATAAATTAGTGTTTTCCAATTTTACAAGATACTCAATGTCTGCTAGCCTACCACTAGTACCAGATAAATCAAAATACCGATGTTAAGTTCATGTTCAAAGATTTTTGCTAAATCCGATCTGCAGCAGGCATACACAAATCCTCAATTTTTGACATGGTACCCCGATAAAAATATAATGAACTGAGAATCCGAAATGGAAGTTTTCTTTTCAAACATATTTTCATGGGGTTACTATGCACTTGTTGCAGGGCATGCTCTGACGTTGGACCACCATGCCCAAAAATTTAGGATGTGTTTATGACTGATCTGCATACTTAAATACTACTGTAGAAATACTATTCCAAGAGCATTTTACTATTTACATGTTTATTAACTCCTGAAAAAGGTTACCTTAAAGTATATTAAATGCTTTAATATATCGGATACGATTTTCGCTGCGTAGGATCGAGCCTGACATCTTTGCCCGCAAAGAGTGTGGCTCTGCTTCATTTGACCGCGAAATTCAAAACAGCGTCATAGCATGGTCAGTTAAACCGTTGTTGTTATGGTTGTTATGTTGCTGTTATGATGCTAGTTCTTCTGAACTTAGTTTGTCTTCGATTTTCTACCATTCGCGATTTCACATAGAACAAGAGCTGTAAGCTCATATGGCACTTGCAAGGCTTGGTAAAATGATGAAAGTAGGAATTCGCCATTGCGTGTGTTTGCTGTGATCATTTGTAAGCAAAATCCGACTGTTCTTAAGTGAAAATTGTTAAGTCCCTGATATGCCTGCCAAGTTTCATCGTCCTAGCACATGTCTAAGCGTCTTGTCAGGATCACCGAAATTCCAGAACCCTCCCTCCAACTCCCCCTCAGTACTCGGATCCGGTCCGGTCTTGTCAACGATGTATTTAGGGCTTGTGCTTGTTCTTCCCCCAAAGTTTCATCCGGATCCGTCCACTCTGAACATGTCACACAATTTCCGCCCCCCCCCCCAACTCCCCCCAAAGTCACCGGATCCATTCCGGACTTGAAGCTTGACGTCTGAGACACGAGATCTTTCCAAATATCAAGTTTCATTAAGATCCGATTCACCGTTCAAAAGTTATAAATACGTCAACATTCCGGATTCCCCCTCCCTCCACCCCCCACGGTGGTCGGATCGGGGAAATGACTATTTCCAAGTTAGTTTGGTCGGGTCCCTAATATGCCTGCCAAGTTCCATCGTCCCAGCACATGTGTAAGTATCTTAAGTCGGGATCACGGAATTCCGGAACCCTCCCTCCAACTCCCCCCACAGTGCTCGGATCCGGTCCGGTCTTGTCAACTATGTTTCTAGGGCTTGTGCTTGTTCTTCCCACCAAGTTTCATCCCGATCCGTCCACTCTGAATATGTCACATGATTTCCGACTCCCCACTCCCACTCCCCCCAAAGTCACCGGAACCATTCCGGACTTGAAATGTGACATCTGAGACACGAGGTCTTTCCAAACATCAAGTTTCATTAAGATCCGATTCCCGTTCAAAAGTTATAAATACGTCAATATTCCGGATTCCCCATCCCTCCTCTCCCCCCACGGTGGTCGGATCGGGGAATTGACTATTTCCAAGTTAGTTTGGTCGGGTCCCTAATATGCCTGCCAAGTTTCATCGTCCTAGCACTTCTGGAAGTACCCTAACTCGAGATGAGTGGCCTGACAGACCGACCGACAGACCGAAAAGTGATCGGTATATGGCACTTGAGCGAAGCTGCAAGTGCCATAAAAACGTCATCTTCGATGAAAATCCGACGGTGCGGTCAACTGTTTATTTCTCTCTTTATTTGTTGTATACACTAAGCGAATGCCTAATCAATAGGCTGAGGGTAATGAATCGTTCGTTCACTGTGAAACTGGTCTTGTTGGGATGCCATCTATATTCCCAAAGTCACTACGAGAGCCTATTGTGAAAAAAATAAAATCCCTAAAACAGCGTTAAAAACAAATCAGTGAATCCAAATACAAGGTACAAAAATAAGTGGACTTTTCAGTTAATCTTTATTATACACTTTTCGCAACGTTGCTTCAGCACTTCATATTGCTCAGGTAACGTAAATCTAGTTGCTTTTAGATCTGATCACCTAGAAGTACGTAGTCTTTTTCTTTCTGTTCATTTATTGGCTGGTTTCGGAGGAAATAAATAAATAGTGCTAATAACACGTGGGCTAATCAAATAATTATTCCCGGATGTTTCCTTAGTTCCACATGACCTACTTCAGGAATAGTTAGGCTCACGTAGGCCTAATTTTTCCGGATCGAATAAGAAGCCCAACGGCCGGATATGTAACCGGTTACTATCTTAGGCTGGAAATCAACAGTTCGGAAAATAACCAATCTTTGACTCCGTTAACACGTGAGCCTTTACGAATCAGACCGAAGAGCACATTTGTTTCAATTTACACAGAGGAAATCATAGGCCTAACCGCAACGTTGGACAGAGTAATTGTCGGGCATGGTTCAGGCCTAGGCTAAGTGATATATTATCCGTTTTGTTTTAAAGTGCATACAGACCTAAGTACTTTCAACTAACGAAACAAAATTCTAACCATGTTACTGATCTTACTTATGTAAACGCAATGGTGAAAGGTTTAAAGTACACGTCAAACTTATGATAGTAATTCATTCTACTTCAGTAGTATTTCCGTCTATTCTCATTCCCGACATTCTGCACTTGCTTATCTCCTCTATTAGAAATACACTGATTATCACGCTTGACACTTTTATTCTCTTTACGTCACGTATCATGCGCCCGATCATCGTTTCCGAGGAGCTTATTTGCTCGGAGACCGGTTATCCAAATTTTGCCTAGATTGTCATCCAAGGATAGGGACATGGAAAGAGGCTGAAGACAGCCGAAGCCGTGTGTAATTTTCTGTAAGCACAGCTTAGTTTTAAAGTGGTCAACTATCTCGGAACTTCCGAGCAAAAACGCTATAGTGCGAGAAGTCCTTCAATATAATAGAAGTTTTTTCCGGACCAGGCATCGATATTTTTTTTCTCAGAAATTTAGTAAAGGCTACATTTAATGTGTTCCGTCATCGACCAGGAGTAATTCCGGGTTGGTCTGCGGTTAATGGTAATGGGATGAGATGATCGATGATTGCTTTGGTTTATTGCTCAACAGCAAAATTTGTTTTCTGGCACACGGGATAGGCAATATAGGGTGTGATCTAGGGTTCTACCTGTAGTAATTACGGGTTTGTCCGGGGTTGACAACAAAAAATGGGGAAGGTTTCAAAACAGTATTTGACAGTGCAAAACGGATACGTCAGCTGAATTTTGTTAGAGCTATATTTCGGCCCTTCTTGGCAAGGGTCTCCTCACTCGATCAACGACCCAATCGAGCAGCAAAAACAACAGCCTTGTCCAAAATGAAATCACAGCAACCTTTTTAACTCCAAGCAGCTCTGAAAGGAATTCACGAAGTCACATTTTTAACGCTAAGCTAGATTTTTAACGCTAAGCTAGAACCTTTAGTTTGTTTTTCCACAAGTTGGTTTTTCCAACTTGAGCGGCTTTGAGCCTGAAGAGGATCCTTGCCAAGAAGGGCCGAAATATGGCTCTAACAAAATTCAGCTGCCGTATTCGTTTTGCACTGTCAAATATGATTCGCAGTCAGCTTGGGCTGAAGGAATATTTATTAACAGCAATAGTGAGTTTTATGCGGGAAAAAGAGACGAGATACTTATGAGATTCTTGGACTCCTGTGCTGAAGCTGGTCAGTCTAGCAAAGAAAAATATTATTTGTACCGTCCGAGACCAATCACGCTAACGAGTCATGAAATTTTATGCATAACAAGCATTGCCAGGAAGAGCCGAAAAACCGCCAAAAAGTGGCTGCTCAGTTTTCCGATAAATGTCGGCAGATGCTTTTTCGGCATTTTTCGGCAATGCTTGTTGTGCATAACTTTTCATGCATAACGTTCAGAAATCATAACATTCTACATCACAAGTGTTGTCCGTTGAACTTGCGCATCCTTGTGTTATCTGTTATGGAACTTCTGACAGTGAAGTCCTGAACAAAATCCCTCAAAACGAGACGCGAGTCTGAAATGTTCTCTTGACGTCTCAAGAGCGAGTGTTTTAGCGAGCAATATGTTTTCAATCAAACAGTTTCAATCTCTATCCTTCGATGTATTACTTTATTCAATTCTACTTAAAAAGTTCGAATGTCGCCAATCTCTTTACGCTGAAGACGTTCGTGTGACTTTAAATTTTCCGGGCTGAGAGTTCTGTATTCCATACGTATCTCGTCTCTTTTCTGCGCATAAAACTTACTATTGCTGTACTAAAATCTTCCCCAGTTTTTGCCGTCAACCACCGAGAAACTCGTAATTACTACAGGTAGAAACCTGGAACACACCCTATATTTTCTATCCCGTGGGGTATTGACGTTGACGAACAAACTGAAGCAATCATCGATCATCTCGGATAACATATATTATTTATATGGTACTCGGACGGCGGGATTTCGAGGCAGCCGAGTCCAAGTCCTGTTCCATAAAGACGAAACGAGTCCGTAAAGACGGCGTCTCGAGATGAGTCCGTCAGCTCTGCTTCGTACTTCGTACACATCCCGCATCTCATCGTTCTTACTTGCCCTGGAATTCTTTTATAATAAACCATTTTCCAAGTCACACCAGCTTTTGTAATTATTGGCAGGAGGTACGAACACATAGATGGGCGAATCCGACCATTGAAGGATTCGAATCCGAGGACTAAGTACGAATCCGATTCCGAATTCGCCATTTCATGCTGAGGATTCGAATCCGGAATTGAATCCGGATTCGAATCCGACCTTAACAAAAATCGAATGATATACGCAGGTTGTAGTTTAAAAACTAAAGGTGACACAAATTACTGATGTTTAAGGTAGTCGGATAACGTGACAGATTACTGATGATGGTTGGTGGTGGAGATCAGGAAGATGGATTACCCAAGTCCACTGTGTACAAATTGGGAAACAGAAACTAGAAGGCAGACAAGAAGTTTGAGCGGATTCGTAAGATTAAGTGTTTGGAATCCGAGTCCGAATCCGAATTCAGCCTGACTAGCAAAAGATTCCAATCAGGATTCGAATCTGACCAGAAGTGCGAATTCTGGATTGGAATACGAATCCGGATTCGGATTCGCCCTACGAACACACCCTAATGTCTCGCAGATCTTGGCGAAAGATAAAAGAAAAAAGCACTATGAAATAAACAAAAGCATTTTAAGTGGGAGAGTTTTGGTAGGGAAATTCTCAAGGTTTCCGAATTTCAGGACACTACCCTTGCGTCTCCCAAACGGGGTTCTTGCCGTAAAATCATCAGAGCAGATAGACCGCTCATTCCTCAACAGATAAAGGGGTCGTAAAAACTTCCAAAGTCTGCCCAAGTTTGCCAAAGAATGACCTGGTGAAGACCGCATAAGGCGTCTTCACGCGGTTAAACCTGTGATAAACCGCGGTTAAACCGTTTTTTCTGATAAACCGTGTTTTCGCGATAAGTGAATGTTATCCTGACAAAAAATTCGTCTGTGACAAATTTGTAAGAACAAACGACTGACTGTTCATGTATTCATGCCTTCAAACCACCCTCACACGCATTTCCGACGAAGTATCAGTCTCGCCTTTTCGTTAGTAAGACCGGAACAATACAAATTTAGTCAAAACTAAAAAAGATAGAAAAGGAGTTATCAAGTCTTAAAGAAAAAATACTATTTGTATAGAAGATTGAGTTTGTTAAGAATAAAGAAATAAAGAAAGAGAGAGAAATGAAAAAATTGCTGTCGATGTAAAAACATTTTCAAAACGTAAACAATCTTGTTAAATTTATTCAGACTGATTCACCTTCTCTTGCTCAACAACTATCCTGCTACTCAGCCTACACGTTCCTAACCTTTCTTTGACCTAGATCAAAAAAAAAAAACAGCCCTTACCTTCCTTTCGAAAACTGGGCTAATTCTAATGTAAATCTCCCGATCTATGGATCCAAAGTGGTCGAACTACTGACAGTAACTGATCATCACTTCTCTGCTACACTTGGCGGATCACGCAAGAAACAGATGTCTCGCTTCAGCAATCTTCTCAGCAAAATCTGTTCGCTGGCCATTACCCTCGGGTTCTATTGTACTTGCTTCTCTCACGAGATCTAGTACAAAGCTGCCGTAGCTTTGTCCGTCGGTCGGTCTGTCAGCAAGTACAGTAGATTTGAATGCCCTCACTTCGTAGGACCTGCAAAATAACAGATATAACAGCATCGTACGTGCTTCTCTCGCGAGGGCGGTAGTTTTGTCCGTCGGTCGGTCTGGCTGTAAGGGCAGTACAGATTACCTTCGGGTTCTGTAAATCCTGGGCAGAGGTGCTTCGAGTCCAGCAGTTACGAGTCCGAGACCGAGTCCGGGACTCGAAAACAAGACGAGTCCCCATACTAATAGTATGAGGACTCGTCTCGTTTTCCGAGTCCGAGACAGGTCTCGGACTCGGAAAACGAGTCCGAGAACTCGTTTCTCGAAACCAGAAACCCCAGAACCAGACAGTATGAACACATGTAAAACTTCACTTAGATCAACAAAATTTCAAAATTAGGCGTTTGTAGAAATGTAGACCCGTTCTAGTGTTACGTCTCTTTTGTTGTAGTTGTTTTATTTAGAGTTATTTACTTATCTCTTAGTCAGTGTATCTTCGTGACTATCAACTGTAATTTTTTGTAATAGCGACAAGCTTTTACCTTACCGTTTTTTTTAAAATAATAAATAAATAAATAAAAAAAAGAGCCAGCGAAACGTTCTCAATCAGTTTCTGGCTCAGAGCAGTTACCAAACGTCGATAATTCAGTCTCAAAGTTGAAAGTCCTATACCTCACAATATTAAATTATTTATTTACGGTCCTTTCGGTTTTCGTCGGGTAGGCTGCAATCTCTTTACTGCACCAGATCCACTGTGACGCTGTGGCACTGGCGTTTTTTTTTGTCATTACCTCAAGGTTTTCCGTGTACAGTTGAGGACAGTTATTGAAGTTGAGGCGGACAATGTTGCCACTAGTCGCAGAAATCTGCGATTTGTCACAGGTTTTCCACCCCAGATTCACATCTGTGAAAAATTAGTCTCTGTAAATCGCACTTATGCTAAAAATTTCGCAAATCCTGCTTTTTCAACATTCTGGCCAATTTCAAGGCAACTATTTTCGGAAAAATAATTTTCTATATTAAGAGTATTAACTCCTTTTATAAGAGCAATATAAGGTTTCCTTTGAAACTGAAAAAACAAATAAACTTTGTGGGCACCAGAATGTCACAGATTTGTGCGGCCAAATCTCACAGAAAAGCACTAGAGACTTGGAGACGGATCAGTTTTTGCAGCAGTGAAATGTGTATATTACATTATCGCATACTACACACAATTACACAATCTATTGTAAGCGCTTCAGTTTTCGGTTTTCCGCTTAAATATTAAAGACGGTCTGCTGCGTCCCTACTGTCCATTTCATGACACCTGTAATTTTCCTTTCACCAACGCGTCATAACAGTATGACAAAGTCCACATGTATCAACTTCCTTCAGTTGCTAAAGTTTTACTGAACAGCCAACTTATTTTTATATCTTGGATTCGAATACACTGAATTATTTTGACTCTTCAATGGGATTTTAATTTTTTCATCTCAGGCTCTAGTAGTGACGTTCAGAATATGCACTGCTTGCACGAAGTCAAAATTCATCGAGCCGCAGCGAATTTGAATCTCTGCCAAAGCGTGGACTTGAATGGCCAACAAAGCGTCTATCACGATTCCGAGGACTGAAAGATGCCAAAATGTTTAGAGCACAGAGGTAGAAGCACGTCCGCAAGAATAAGTTCATTCGACAAAATCGACCGCTCGGAAACAACAAAGTAACCTACACAGCAAGTGCCTCTAGCTCTGCTCAGTTTTGTCCGGTTCTTGCCACAGCAGAGGGTGGATTTGTGTGAATAATCTGGAGATCAGATAAACGGAATCTACTTCCTTGGCATGACACTGGGCAGAAGCCCGAACAAAACTATGAAGTTATCAAATGAAAAACTAAGGGAAAATCAGAATGTGAATGATGGAACCTGTAACATTTGTTGACGATATGACTTACTACTTAATCGTCAGCCACAGTCTGTATACAAACATGGACAACTTAATCCATATAAAATCTTTTGCTATTGTTTATTATTTTATTCCTGTAATGACCTTTTCTCTAACCTTTCATAAAAATCAGTGGTAATATTTCCTGAAAGTCATACAATTTTTCGCTTGTGTTGCTGTGTTTTTATCTATTGTTTCTAATGTTTATAACTGCATTAACCCTGCATTAGCTAGTCGTACAGTATGTTTTGGGGTCATCGCCTCAGCATCATCCCTCCATGCCCAAGCACTCTGAACCTGCTCTGAACCACCCTTGACTACAGCAGCTCCCCAGGCAGCTCCCTAAGAGCAGCGTAAGAGGCCTTCACCATTCCATAATTGGCATGTGTTGCAACCAAAAAAAAACTCTGCCAGATTGAAAAGACACATAGCATATCTACATACCATGAGGAATGTAAAATAACTGCTAGGAGTTAGGCTACACTATACCGAACAAGTAGCCCAATTCCCATAAATCCACTATCATCCACCCACTCCGTTAACTGATTTAAATCCTTTGCCCCTTTCTCAGTTTAACAACTGAGATTTGAGAGTCATCTGACAGCAATTTGACAAAAATAGCTACTATACTAGATGGCACTTCCTGCCAATCAATCAAGGCCTTTATTTCAGACAGTAACGGCGGATAAGCCGATTATTTTTCATTGTCAAATGCCAACAAAGCAAACAAAGAAGTTTCTTATTCTAAAACAAATACAAAGTATTATGTGATTACCTACATGTGACGTCAACAGATGCTGTCGAGAGCAAAGGTTGAGAGACTCAGCCATTTGCAGCAGCAGAGACACCTGCTTTTATTCTTTACAAAAGAAAGTGCAAATGAACTGTGGCTCTTTATAACGCTAGTAGCCGCTCGTGACACCGATAGCTGCAGCCACAAGTAGTGGGTGCTCTTCTGGCAATAGTGTAGTGAGTCCGTCATAATCGTGCTCTTCTGGACCCGTAGGACGCTTATTGGCTAAAAACCGCCAAAATGGTCGCTTACGACGACTTCCGATTGCCAAGGGAGGACCCACAGCAGTGTAACTATATCCTTCTAGACGGCCTCCATAAAGTTCCTTCCAGATTAGTTATTCGTTAGCCGCTTGATGCGCTGGCATAAAGAAATTAATAGTTGCGTTTTTGCAGATACCATGGTATCTGATATACGGTCTAAAGTCGTTTTTGCAGTTATCGTGGTATCTTTTTGACCACGGTCAAAAGGCGTTTTTGCAGTTGTCGTGGTATCTGGCCAGTTACCGTGGTAACAGATATTCAGATATCACGGTCCGACCGTGGTATCTGGTCGTGGTAGCTGAAAAGTCATCTCACTTTCGTCAAATTTTGTCAAATTGGTGAGAAAGAAGTTTGGCACTTAGTGATGTAACTGGATATCAGTTTTTCTTTTGGGATGACTTCGAATAGTGCAATTTCGGCAATAGTCGTTTTTGCAGTGGACCGTATATCAGATACCACGGTAACTGCAAAAACGACTAATTGCAGATCAAGTTACCGTGGCAACAGATACCATGGTATCTGCAACAAGAGCTGTAAGCTCATATGGCACTTGCAAGGGTTGAGATGTATTATTTGATCAAAAGTAATTTTCGACTGTGCGGTTCAGATGCGCACTTTAAGGGAGCTAGAGAAAAAGTATTTTATCGTTGAACTTGGCTGTAATGATGCGCACTTTAAAGGCACTAGAAATTCATCAGTAAGGAAGACCCTTGAGGCAAAAACGATAGCAGGCTCTTAGGGATCATTGATATATACGTATGATCAAAAGTATTTTTTTTTTCACTAATTTACGCACTTTAAGGGTGCAAGAAATTATTTTTTTTGCAAAACCCTTGTGGGACAACTGATCATGGGTTGAGATGTATCGTTTGATAAAAAGTACTTTTCGACCTTGCGGTTAAAAGTATTTTTCTTAATTTGCGGTCATGATTGGTACTTTAAGGAATGGTCGGATTTGAAAAGTGGCGATTTCTAAGCCAATCTTGTCGAATTTCTAATATTCCAGCCAAATTTCATCGTCCTATCCTAGCACATCTGGAAGTACCTTAACTCGCGATCACCGGAATTCCGGACCCGCCCCTCAAAGTCCCCCCACAGTCGCCGGAGCCAATCCGGTTCGGTTTTGGACTTGTTTGTTATTCCCACAAAGTTCCATCCCGATCTCTCCAGTCCAATCCGGTCACGTATTCCCCCCCCCCCCAATTGTTGTCGGATCCGGTCCGGATATGAAAAAGATCACCACAGGCACGCCCTCTGTTCAGTGATTAAATTTCACTCGAATCCGATCACCCGTTCCAAAGTTACGCATGGCTAAATATTCCGGATTCCCCCTCCCTCCGATCCCCCCACGACTATCGGATCGTGTGAAATTTTATTTACAAGTCAGTTTGATCGGGTCCCTGATACGCCTCCCACGTTTCGTCGTGAAAATCCCAAAAACCGTCATCACCAGAATTCCGGGAAACTCCCCTCCACCTCCCCCCCCCAAGTGTCCGGGTCCAGTCCAAACGTGTAAACGATTTATCTGGAGCAGATTCTTGTTCTTCCCAGCAAGTTTTACTCCGATCCCTCCATTATAACCGTTTCTCGAGATTTCCGGCCTTCCCCCACCCGAACTCCCCCATAGCTGTCGAATCCGGTTCGGACTTCAAATGGAACATCAGAGATATGTCATTCATTCAGGTATTAAGTTTCGTCCCAATCCGATCACCCATTCGAAAGTTACACAACACTCAATTTTCCATATTCCCCCGCACTGCACCACATATACAAACCCCTTTGACCCTCGAATGCACTAGCTCTTTCCGATGTTAACAGAGTGATCCGATGCAAAGAGTGACGTCACGCCGCGCGCAGACCTACTAGTGTAAAGAAAGGGGTAGGGGTTTTACAAAAACTACTAAATTCTCAGGATTCCCTCGCCCTCTACTCCCTCCACGGTGGTCGGATCGGGGAAGTGACTATTTGCAAGTTAGTTTGGTCGGGTCCCTGATATGCCTGCCAAGTTTCATCGTCCTACCACATCTGCAAGTACCCTAACTCGCGATCACCGGACCGACCGACCGACCGACAGACCGACAGACAGACCGACCGACGGAAAAGTGATCGGTATATGGCACTTGAGCGAAGCTGCAAGTGCCATAAAAACGCAACTAATGCCACGCTACTTCTTCGTGTACGATAATCCAGGTTTGTTTGGCTATTTTCAAATCCTCTTTTAGTGGCTCTTAGGCCTAGCCGTAGGAACAGTAAACTTGACTACGCAACTTTCGGCCATCGAATCGCCCGGGGGGGAGGGGCTTAGATAAATATACAGGGTCTTATTGTCGACAGGCCCCCCTTCTTTGTTATCTCGAACCTCCTCCTTAGTGTTCCCAAAGCTAGCTGGCAGGCCCTTGCCCCTTATGTACTGTAATTATGCACTTATGTACTGTAAAAGTTCGCCTTTTTACGTGTAGACTACAGACAAACGACCTCCCGGACAAGACGGCCTGGGTTCGATTCCTAGTCGCGGCACACAAACCTTTTGCTTTTGCAAACCTTTTGCTCAAAAGTCGAATTCTCGGAAACTGCCCGGAAACTGCAATGGTCGTAACGAGAATTTTTCTTACTCTCAATATCGACTCAGGGTACATTCTTGATATGTTGACCTAGCTCCCCGAGTCAAGTTTGAGTCAAGTTTTCTGTTGAAAACGCCATTGCCTCTATTTGTGTTCTACCCAACTAATATATTCTGTCAAACTTTATCAAGTATATCAATTCTGGCTTCCGACTTCAGTACTGACTGCTGGTTGACTTTTCCACGGGGCTATTCGGAATACCAAAAGCCTCATCACTTATTCCCCCTTCAGATAACTTAAAACAAGATCTCACGTGTGATTGTATTGTTTCTCTAGCGTACCTAGCGGCAATTCGCCATTGGATTTTATTTGGGACGAATTTGATAACCGTCAGCAAGCCACGGAAACCAAAGGAATCACTTCCTAGCTTTCCCACATGCCAGATAAAAAGTTCAAGTATCGTCTTTGTCAGGGAAAAGCAAAATGTTTGACGCCATCTAGTGGCTTAATATCCAAAAGACAGAAAGGTTTGCGCCAACCGACGACTTTTATTTGACGACGTCTAAAATTAGCTAACGTTTGAATAGTCAAAGTAAATGTTCGAACTGTGTTCGAATATACTCTATATGACTAAGTCATAAACACGCCAGAGACCCTCAGGAAGAAGGAGTAAACGTGTCTGTAACGACTCTGAGCGTGTTCCACCCTACTTACCGTAGTTACTACGCTAGTTACCGTAGTTACTACGCTAGGCTGGAACGCTTTTTGAATTTTTTCGGTCAAATATCAGGCCGCGGGCTGATCGACCAATCACGTTGCAGAGATGCGTAGTTACTACGCTTACTACGCTCCCGAGCGTGGTAAGCAAATAGTTACTATTAGTTACTATTTGAGAAGGTTGGAACGGTCAGCGTAGTAACTTTTCGTGAGGCTGGAACGGAAATAGTAACTAATAGTTACTATTGGTAGAGGGGTGGAACACGCTCTCTGACTCAACGACTCAAATCCTGGATCCAACAATCACGGCGATCTCCGGGAGCAGCTGTGACACCTTTTCTTGTTTTCTTCCGCTGCTACCCGGAGATTTTGCATCGGCAAGGAGACATAGTCATGAAGAGTATTCTACCCGCTCGTCTACAATCGATAAGAGAACCAACCGGAAGGTGAAAAGGTCGCGAAGGTTAGCCTAAGGTAGACAAGGGAACTCAAACCCCTTGGATTGGATTGGGAAGCCCAATGAAGATTTTAAAGACCCGTCAGATCTATAATGGCAATGACACCTACTTCCGGCTGCATTATTAATTTTTAAGGCCGCAAACCCAAATTTCATATGTTATTAAAAAGGTATTGATGGATCAGGAGATACAGCTGTGGCAGTGTGATGTTGGTAAGTCTAGTTCGTTGAGATTTTACAGAGATGCTAAAGAGACATGGGGGGAAAGTGTTTATTTTAAAGCAGGGTTGAATAGGGAGGAGTTAGCGTGGGTGATAAGTATGAGGGCTGATTGTTTACCGCTAGGGGATAGGAGAAGGTATGTGGGAAGGGGTTTAAGTCGGATTGGTCCTTACTACTGCCCAATGTGTGGGGATATGAATGAGAATGTGTTGCACCTGATGTGTGAATGTAGTGAATTGGATGAGCTGAGGGATGAAGTGTTTGGAAAAGGGGTGTATGATGAGGAATGGTTGGTCAAAGTAATGAAGGATGAATGCTTTTCGGGAGTTCGCCAGTTGGGAAGATTCCTTAAGCTTTCGATGAAGCATCGAGAAAGATTTATTTAGGAGGGAATTATTTATTAGGGAATTGAGTGAAAATTTGCTTTTCCATTTTGTTGTGTATTGCCATGGCCCTCGGGCTTTTTGTGCAAATATATATCATATCATATCATATCATTATAAGCCCGCTAACGATAGCTCACTAATCTTTGCACTTGCCACGATTAATTATCACGGATCACGGAAATGCATTACCAAGAGTACGCCCTTTGAAAGGAGCTTATATGAAGGCCCTCCAGGATGAATCAAGAGAATCTTGGCCACAGCAAGTAAAGACGATATTGGACGAATGTGGGATGTCTGTGTTTTGGAATGAGGGAAAAGGTTTGTCAGCAGGTTTAGGGTCAGTGTCGAAAGAGGTAGAAAGAGTGCTGTGTGAACAAGAAGTGCAAATGTGGCAATGTATGAAGGACCAGTCTGAATCATTGAAAGTTTATGCAAAAGCTAAAGAAGAGTGGGGGGAGGAACCATATTTTAGGGCGGGTTTGGATGGAAGAAGTTTAGAGGCACTAGTTTGTCTAAGGGGGAACGCACTGCCACTTGGGGAAAAAAGGAAATATTTAGGGAAAAACAGGGTACGTGTTGGCCCTTATTTTTGCCCTATGTGTGGTAAAATTGATGAGAATCTGCTTCATTTTATGTGTGAATGTGGTGAGTTGGGGGGACTAAGGGAGGAAATGTTTGGGAGGAGTACTTTAGGGGAGGAAGGGTTAATAGATTTGATTGGAGACAAGTGTTTTGTAGTAATAAGAAATTGGGCGGTGTTCATCCGGTTGGCAGCGAAGCATCGGGAGGATCTAATGTAGGCTAAGTGTTATTAAGTTATATCTATTTCTCTTTTAATTATTGTTGTTTTGTCTTTTTTGTAAGTGATTTTGTTTTGTGGCAGTTGCTATGGCCAGTTGGCTTTTTGCAATAAATATCATATCATATCAAATATCATATCATAACAAGCATTGCCGAGAAGAGCCGAAAAACCGCCGTGTGACTTTTCCGATATCATGACGACAAACAAAAAAGTCAGCAGATGTTTTCCCGACGATGTTTCGGCTCTTCTTACAAGCATAAGGTTTAAATGTCTAACGTTTGAAAATCGTAACAGCTAACATCCTAAATGTTATCTGCTGAAACTGGGCATCCTTGTGTTATCTGTTTTGAAACTTCTGACAGTGTAGGCCTACTACCGGTGGGAGATGGTCACAAAAGAATTGCGATTTTTTTTTCACTAAGACGGTGATAAGATGACTCGAAATGTAGTCGCGCAATTCCTCTATTCTAGTTGACTGCGACCGAAAGCTGATGCGGCCTGGGCCTTAACTAAAACCACTATATAAGTACTAACAGACAATTTATTGCTCGCACATCATTTAAGCCAGAGCAAGCTAAGTACAATAGTCAACAAAATCACCTAAACACGTAAAAGGGAGCCCTTTGCAAGAAATAAAAATACAATTGCTTCATGGAGCGCAATGCTTAAAGGACAAGTGACACTAAATAATTTTGCTATCCCACTATTCTATGATAACTGACTATGTTTCTAAGCAATAACAGACGACTTCTCGTGTTGTTAGCCACATTCGCAGCTCTTTGCTTCCAAGCAAACTTTGAAGAATTGAGCCTTGAAGAGTTTCCCGTCCAATAGCTTGCCATGAAAGTGCTAGGGACACTGATGCGTTAAGTTACGGCATACCATTAGTAGAAATGTCCTGCGCACACGCAGTGAAATTTCTGTGAAAAACATCCTTTTTTCAGCGGTTCCGGCGAAAAATTATCTCAAAATAGTAGTATGAAGTTGTACGAAAAAGTAGCATGCAGTCGAACTCGTGCTACTAAATGCTTCTATGTCAAGGCTACCGTGTTACTTCATTCTACTGCATGCGACCATTAGCAAGACAGGATGCTACTGGATACTACTGCTTAAGATCGCCCAGTCTGAGACACGTTAAATGATAGTATTATTTACTATTACATATGAATACTTGCAACTTTTTCGTAAAACTATCATACAACTAGGCAGGCAAAACATTTTCATCGCGTAGAAATGTCGGGTAGAAGCGGTTAATAAAGAAGAAAATAAGTAACAAATATTAATTTTTTTAACTCGTGCTACAAAGGGCTTAGAGTCGCTTCTTCACTAAGTACTTTATTGTCCTATGAAGATAATGCCATAAAATGTCTTCCCAAAAAGACTGATATTCGCGTTTCCGACCAACTCGACTCAACATTCGTTCCCAGTAGCACTTCGTCAGTAAACGTCCTCTCTAAAAACAAGACCAAAGGTTTCGATGGGATCCCAAAAATCTAATATTTGACCCAGACAACTACGTCTTGTCTACGTCCAGTCTTCGCCAGGCTAATCATCTGAGAAAATTAAGTTCAGATATACCTGTATAAGCCATATTTATTTTGACAAGACTGATCGAAACTTCCTGCTTTAATTCTGCCAAATTTCCGGTTTCGGCCGAATTCCGAGCGAACTACTTGTCCAGCCAAAAAAAAATATAGTTCAGAAACGAATTCAGCGCATCTGCTTATCCCTATAAAGAACATCTAATCAACTTCAAATAAAACTTAAACTTATAAGCAATCCGGTTTCAACCGGATTCCGGGCGAACTATATGTCCGGGTGAAAAATGATTGTCATATACAGATTCAGCGTCTCTTCTTACCCTTAAACCTATCATCTAATCAACTTCAAATATAAATTTTGCTTTTAACAAATTTTCCGGTTTTGGCCGGATTCCGGGCGAACTACTTGTCCGGCGAGAAAATGGTTTTCACCATCGTGTCCAGCATGTCTTCTTACCCCTAAATCGAACATATAATCAAATTCAAATAAAACTTTTAGTTTTAACAAACTTTCCGGTTTTGGCCGGATTCCGGGCGAACTAATTGTCCGGCGAGAAAATGGTTTTCACCATCGTGTTCAGCATGTCTTCTTACCCCATAATCGACTATCACATTAGCTGTTTCAAAATATTTTGTTTGCCCCTTAATTTGAAACCCCTCCCCCACCCTCAAATATAGAGCTACAGAGCCCATCTTCGAACTTGACTTGTACTTTGACCCAAAGGATCCTCCCACCAAGTTTCATCAAAATATCTCAATCCCTTCGAGAGTTATCGTGCGTACAGACGGACGGACAGACGGACGGACGGACAACTTTTGCGATGTCATAGGTATCCGTCACTAACGTTTTGGGATCCCAAAAATAGAATCCAGACCCCTAAGCTGAACTCCCTGTACCCTAGATAGACAACCTAAATTTCCACAATACATACGTTCAACAATCTAAACATTATAACAAACTTTCAGGATGTGTTCCAAACTTCTACCAATAGTTACCAGAAGCTACCATCATCATTCCAGTCTCTATATACCTTCATACAGGCTGGAACTGTCAATGAACGTGTTCCACCCTTCTAACAACAGTAACTATTAATTACTATTTCGTTCTAACCTCGTAAAAAGTTACTACCCTGACCGTTCCCACCTTCTCGAAATGGTAACTGATGTGACCATGGTCGGGAGCGTAACTACGAACCTCTGTAACGTGATTGGTCGGATCACCCCGTGGCATGATATTGTCGAAAATACAAAAATGCGTTCCAGCCTTGACGCTAAGAAGCCAAAATTCGTGACGTCATGCGTGGTAACTACGGTAAGTAGGGTGGAACACGCTCAATGCTTTAAAGAATTCCTTAGAAACCTCAACGCAGACAGAATGTGTTTCAGACGAGTTCTATGCCCATGACCTATTTATTGGAACACATCTTACGGGGTTGGAAGTAGTTGGAACACATCCTAAGTAACTGCTAAATAAAACAAAAATGCCTTTAACCAAACTTTACAATTAAAACGCAGTGTTTTGATTAGCTACTACGACGCGCCCAGTTCATTTTCGAGGATTGCAAGCAACAACTCATACAGATCAACAGAATCACGAATTCAGTGCATATCTGGGAATGGAATGAATAAAATAAAGCACATGCCCGCACTTGGACGACCTCTATGGTCCGTCGGAATCATGACTGGAAAACATTCTCAAAGGATCTATTTTCATACGCTAAAATTTCGTTTTTACAGGTACAACCTGCAACCAAAACTGACGATGATAGAATCAACATAGCAGCTAATGCGCCCTGCTTCAATCAGTGATATGTTCTGTAAGTACTGAGCGGGTGTTGAGACCACGGTAGCTCGTATACCCTCTTCTTTATGTGTGGCCATAGAGTTAGTGTATACACCAGTAAACTTTCTCATCCGTCCGTGATTTGTGTTAAAATCTTCTCATTATCTTTTCGAAGGACATGGTTTTGTAACGTATGTTGTTTTCAAACCTCTTAGCAGTAGGGTAGGCGCCGGACAAGTAGTTCCGCAATCCAGCCAAAACCGGAAAATTGGCAGAAGTAAAGTCGGGTCTTCACTTTCCCAGATTCTCCGTGATCTTTTCTGAATTTGTTCTGCGATACTTAAAGCTTAACTGAAAAGCCAACTCATTTGTGTGTCATTTTATTGGATACACTGAATTATTTGGATTCTGCAAAGAGATTTTTTTATTTTCCACTATCTGTTCTAGTTATGAGGCTTAGAATATCTCCAGCCGTCCCCACAGCGTAAATTCTACTATGACGCGGGAAATTTTAATCTCAATACAAATGCGGCTTTTCAGTGGGCAGTGGTGAGATCGGTGAAGATTGCTTAATGCCTGAACAAAAAAAAATCGATAAATATTTCTCGTAAGGCATACAGCAAAAATACAAGCGCATAGAGGCACCACAAATCACACGGAAATTCCACTATTTGAAAATCGATTATTCGTGAACAGCGGAACAACGGAGTAACTCATTTTCAGCGGGCCTTCAAGCCAATTAAAGTGAATAAGTGATGGGTAACTCGATTGTCCTATCCTAGCCCTTTTCGGTTAAACTTTAAAAATTCCGGAAACCTGGAAGTTCAAAAGCCCCTTTTTTCCGGATTATTTTGACGTACTTTCGGACCGTTTCATCTTCCAGATGCAATTTACAGAAGAAGTCAAAGAATAATCTGGAAGCCCAGATTCCGGAAGTTCCGGGAGTTGAAGACGGGACTTAGGGCAGGAAGTTTCGATCGGTTTCGTCAAAATAGAGGAAACCAAAAAGCTCCGTCGTCTTTCCAACACGCAACATGGTGACTCAAAGGACTCTATTTATTCTGCCTTTTATGTTATAATTAGCTCCTCTGTGAAATTAGAAGCTTCAGAAATCCCGACTCTTCACAATTATTGTTTCTTTTTGCATCTGTAACTGGTAGCTTAGCCGAGTTTGCCAGTCAAGCAGCGCAAATTTCGCCGAAGCTTCAAGGCCCGCAGGCAGGTCTTTCAAAAATTAAGGTCTAAGAAGCTTCAATCATTCAATTTTTCATTTTTAGAAGAATTGGTACGCCAACAGGTCTATCTCATTTTTCAGACTCCTTTTCTTTTGCTTGTCTAGTTGTGCTTTAAATAACCGTTCCAATCTTCTGTTAATAGTTACCATTGGTCACTTTTAACCTGCCATGACCCCAAGCGTGGTAGGTAGTGGTGATCTTCAACTGAGCGGGAAATGTAAACTTTATAAAACTAAAAGCTAAACTGACCTAAAAACAATTTTTCATGTAGAATTTCATTGAAAGTGATGAATGCTGTTAGTTCCGGGGTGTATATGAAGCGTATTTTTGCTTGGCTGACCGCTTTTAACGCAGGAATCAAAACGTTTTAAATAGCGTTCACAGGATACTAATTTTAATTTTTCGGGAAATAAGTTACCAGTTATAATCCAGCTTTGTCCAGTCCTTTTGGTCAACCACGGAAAAACCCGTAGTCATTCCCCCGTTGTGGCAAGGGAACTTTAGGCTTCTAGGTGGTGGCACTTTTAGTGCTGGATTTTTGTCCGAATCCGCTAGACTTTTGGCGAGACGAAATCCGCCCCAAATTCAATTAAGAAACCAAAATCGTATTCAAACCGCATCGAAAATTATGTAAAGAAATATCATACTATGTCCTTGCATGTCAGTTACTTTTGTTGACATTTTCCTATGCTATTTTTCGAAGAATTTTTGAGAAAAGAAAGTAGTGAAACGAAATTTAGGCCGGATTCCAGAGTGCAATTTTTATTTCATTCTTTCAATGGACAGTGCATTGGTGATATTTGCGATGGCGGGGTTGTCTTATGAAAAGATTTCACAACGGATTTCGGACGACGGTGATCAAAGGTTAATGGTGCACATACGAACGGACGCAAGAGTGCATAATATTCGGCTACAGTGGTAGCGCTCATTCATGTTGGGCACTGCATTCACAAGAACGGCACTATGGTAAGGGAGGAACCGACATTCTACTACACAGTAGTATTATCAGTTCTTGCTGTCACTCCTTATGAAAAGCAGGGAGGACTAAGTTGTTCGGTCAAAACGACCAATCACAAAACTTTGCTACGCGCCCCTCTCACTAGCGCCACACTACGTCTTTGAGCGAACTAAGCCGCCACAAGATGTCTCTTTAAGGAGAGAATCCTAATTATGTCCTTGAGGTATGAACGCTTCGAGGTGCCAAGTCTGATTGTTGCTAAAACGCCTACAAGAAAAGAGAACGTGTTAACTTTTAAAACAAAAAATTTATACAGGTTGAACAACAATCGGTAGCGCAAGATTGTTCCAACGAATCGGTGCAACAAATATTCCTTCAGCCCAAGCTGACTGCTGATCATATTTGACAGTGCAAAACGGGTACGTCATCTGAATAAAAAAAAAAAAAAAAAAACTCAACAAAAAAATATTGGTTAACTGACAAGCGTGCCCAGTCAAAGTAAGTACTGGCATCTGACAGGTTGGATCTGTAACCCCTTGAAACTAGAAACTGAAATAACATGACGAAGAGAAATTTAAAAAATTTGGTTTTTAGGTAGGTAGGTAGGTAGGTAGGTAGGTAGGTAGGTAGTTTATTTATAATAAACTACCTACCTACCTACCTTTGGTATGGAACTGATAATACTACTATAAGAGTCGACCGTTCCAAGCGTTAAGGCTGCGTTTTATATTCGGAACCGACCTGAGCGGTAAAGTCAATCTTGACTTCGGGCTTTTTTACCGCGACACAAATGTGGGCCACACCTTCAGAGTGTTTGTTGCGGAAACACGATTGTGTGCCATACAGTCGAACCACAAGTTGAAACTCGCAGAAACGCAGTTTTGTATATTTTTGGGGCGGTAATTTAAATGTCTGAAAATAAAAATATAAAATCTCGATAAATAGAACTCCAGGCTTTCGTCCTTACCATTCCGTGCTAAAACAATCCTCAGTTTAATGTCTACATGCCTGAGAAAGTTTTTAATTTTTATTGTTTTGACACGTTGCTGCTAAACTTGAATGTCCCACCAGAATCGAGCCACAAAACAGACTACCACCTCAACAGTTGTTTGTCGAATTCGAGCCACAAAAACCTTGTTGGTCGCGGAAACACACTTCTGGGCCGCACAAAAGGCCGCGGAAACACTCTTTTCGAGCCACAGTGGGAGCACGGAAAAATGCCTTTCGTCACGCATGAAAACTGATTATGGCGGCTCAAATGAAGCGCAGCCATATCGTTATATTACTCATTAGGTACCAACACGTACTATAAAGGCTGAGAAGAAGTTATTCTGAATGTCCTCTGATGAGGCAAGTATGTGATAACTCTTAATTAGTATGCTGTCTCTTTATTTTTTCCTAAACTATTTAAAGTAATTTATACCCCGCAACTTTTCCTTTAGTGATGTGCGGGCTAACTTAGAGTAATAATTCCTGTTAATTGCTGACCTTCTTGTTGATGTAACATTATGTCTGGCCCAACTTGTCTATTCCGATGCAGGGTTAGTACCTCGTCCCAATGTCCTTAAAGGACCCATTTTGCTTATTTTGGCTTTAACAATATACCTAGCTCCCTTGTAGAATTCTAAGCTTCTAAAATCCCCACCTTTCTCCATTGTTTCGTTTTGTCCCTACGAATTTTTAGCGCTTTTTCGGCCATGCCGTGTTTTGCTCGTCACACAAGGCAAAGTTTGCCGGTATCTTCAACGTCCGCTGACAACTCATTCACATATAAGGATTTGAGAATCTTCTGTTTTTACTTCTTTTATTTTTGTTATTTTTCCAACTTTTTAACCATGGCGCGTTCAGTTTTCAAATGTTTTGCGCCCAGCCGCCGCGTCGGAAAGCAGGAAGGCTGGACACCTTCGGCAAGCGCTAACGCGAAAATCGCTAATTTCAGGTGGAAAGTAATAGTATTTTCGAAAAACTTTTTTTCTGATCTATTACATGAGGAAAAGATCATTTCTAGTAAGAGTTGTGCTTTAAAGCTTAACCGAAAAGCCAACTTATTCGTGTGTCATTTAATTGGATACACTGAATTATTTGGATTCTGCAAAGGGATTTTTTTATTTTCCACTATCTGCGCTAGTTATGAGGCTCAGAATATCTCCGGCCGTCCCCAGAGCGTAAATTCTACTATGAACGGGAAATTTTAAGCTCAACACAAATGCGGCTTTTCAGTGGGCAGTGGTGAGACTGGCGACGATTGCTTAGTGCCTGAACCAAAAAAAAGATAAATCTTTATCGTAAGGCATACAACAAAAATACAAGCGCATAGAGCCACCACAAATAACACGGAAATTCCACTCTTTGAAAATCGTTTATTCGTGAACAGCGAAACAACGAAGTAACTCATTTTCAGCGGGTCTTCAATCCAGTTTAAGTGAATGGGTGATGTCATTTTGTCAGATGTGGGCATCAGCAATGAGGAAGTAGCCACTATCACATACAACAGAATGGAAAGCCTCATTTTTCTTGCAAGTGGAATTTCGGGTCAGGTAATTTACAGGGAAAAAGCAAGTCCGACTTTCGGTCGGAATCCGTCAAAACTCCGGCGGGACAGAATTCTTCCAAAACTTTACGCCGGATTCTAGAATGCAGCTGCTTACAATTGGTAAGAAAATTTCCAAGGGTAATTGTGACCGGGGTAATAAACTGTACACTGTAAGTTTCATAGCAGATAACACAAGGATGCGCAGTTTCGACAGATGACACTTGGGATTTTATCTGTTGTGATTTTGTAAACGTTCTGATAACAAGCATTGCCAGGAAGAGCAAAAAAACGTCGAAAAAGCATCTGCTGACTTTTTCGATATAAGGCGACAAATGAAAAAGTCAGTAGATGTTTTTGGTGTTTCGGCTCTTCTTGTACGCTTAGTTTAAACGCGTAACGTTCGAAAAAAATATCAGATAAAATCCTAAGTACTATCTGTTGAAACCGCACATCCTCGAGTTATTTGTTATAAAACCTCTGACAGTGCAGCGCTTCGGATGTGTTAAAACAGAGCACGATTGTTTAATTGTTTATTTTCTACTGTTTACTTTTTGTTTGCGTCAGATTCTGTCCTCCTATTTTTCAACTTTTCTTGCATCGCTGGAGAAAGTGGAACGATGATGGTTCGCTAAGTATAAGTATACGTCGTACTTATGGTAGTAATTCAATCTACTTCAGTAGTATTTCCTTCTGTTCTCGTTCCCCAGATTCTTCACTCCATAAGTGTAGGCTATCCTATCTCGTCTATTAGCAATACACTGATTACCCCGCTTGCCAAATTTGTTCTCTTTACGTGCCGTATCATGCGCCCGATCATTGTTTCGACTAGCTTATTCGTCCGGAGACCGGTTATGCAAATTTTGCCAAGATTGTCGAAGGGCACGGAAAGCTAAAAACAGCCGAAGCAGTGTGTAATTTTCTGTAAGCAGTGCTTACAGGGGCGGTTCGAAGGGGGGGCGCGAGGGGGTGACTCACCCCCCCATGCTTCAGAGAATTGTACTCTCAGTCGTATGTTTCGGGCTTGTCTGTATGACTGTCGTATGTTTGAGCTTGCCAGAATGACAAAAAGGCGCTTAGCGAACCTTAATTTTGCCTGCATATGACATTTTCTAGTCACATGGCTACGAAGAGTTGTATGCTTTGAGCTTGTCAGATCCACAGTTGTATGTTCTGAGTTTGTCTGAACGACAGTCGTATGTTTGAGCGTGCAGAATGACATCAAATCGTGAATTTGCCTACAAATGTCCCGTTCCTTGTCTTGTTTAGAAAGCGATTTTCTAGTCGAATCTTTGAGACAGTCGTAAGTTTCGAGATAGTCCGAATGACAGTCGTATGTTTCGAGCTTGTCAGAATGACATAAATGCAGTTGTCAGATGGTGGTTTTCACCCTGTTGCGCAAAATTTGAACACAACTGGTTTTGTAACAAAACCTCTATATTTTAGCAGAAAATGTGCTGATTTTCAAAATTTTTGCCTGCCGCGCAAATTTTAACACCAGTTCGTCTGGTTTAGTACAAAAAAAAACTTTATTTAGAACAAAACAGGTTGATTTTTTTGTTGTTTTAATGACGAGCCTGATGATTGCACCATTTTTTGTTATTATAAATTCATTACAAATCTACTTCGTATCTTTTTTTTATTCTGGGTGGCCACTACTGTTTTCGGAAGCAGCAGAGTGGAGGCACTGCCATGTACCAACTTCCGGCAAAATAGAGAGTTGGAGAGTTATCCGTTTCGGAGTTATCGAGATCTGGGATATCATAGCAGCCCTTACTTTCCCTTACCTAAAAATTTCACATGCAGCGCCTTTCGTAGTAGCCTATTCGCAATGTAGTGGGAAGGTGTGTCATTTAGGTGAGGTTTTAGGCCCAAGATATGAGCCACGTTTAAAACTAGAATTAGTACTGGAAGTATTTAAACTTTCAGAAATGGATACAGCATGTGTGTTTACCCCTACAAGCCGATCGAAACGATCCTGCCTAGTTACTTCTGCGAATTTTCCGGTTTCGGCAAAATTCCGGAACTACTTGTCCAGCGAAAAAATAAAGCTCAAAAACGAATTCAGTGTATCTCCTTACCTCTATATCCAACATCTAATCAACTTCCAATAAAAAATTAACTTATAAAAATTTTTCCGGTTTCAGCCAGATTCCGGACGAACTATATGTCCGGCTAAAAAAGGATTGTCACATGCGGATTCAGCATTCAGCAAATCAGCTACAAATACAACTTTTGCTTTGAACAAATTTTCCGGTTTGGGCCGGATTCCGGTCGAAGTACTTGTCGGAGTAGAAAATGATTGTCAAATAAGTGTTCAGCATGCATACTTACTTTTAAACCGAACATCTAATCAACTGCAAATACAACTTTTACTTTCAACAAACTTTCCGGTTTTGGAAATGGTTTTCATATTCGTGCTGAGAGCATGTCTTCTTACCCGACAATCGACTATCTCATCAGCTGTTGTTTAAAAATATTTTGTTTGTCCCTTAATTTGAACCCCCTCCCCCACCCCTAAATATACGGCTACAGAGCCCATCTACGAACTCGACCTTTCAATTCAATTTATTTCAAAAACGGGAAGCGGACAAGCCGAATATTCGTTTAGTCGTCAGTAAATATATATATACAATTTAGAGTCCACAATTATGAATTAAAATAAAGTAGTGGTCTAACTAATCTCAGGTACATAATGACTGACTAATTAAGTCAATTACAATACTAAAATACTAAAACTACACAATAACAGTCTAATATAAATATAATTAACAAACTATAGCTGTAGCTGCGCTTGCTTACTAGCACTAGCATTAAAAAAATTAACAAACGAGGGAACAAAGCTTTTCAGATAACGGTTTCGAGACACCTGGATAGGCTGTATTTGAGGTACAGCTTGTGCCACCGCTCTTGCGGGTCTTTCTCGGTGTGGCTTGAAATCGGGGGGAAGTATGGAGCGATGGGATGTGCTGCTCAGCAACCCATTACCAAAAGCAAGCGACAGCTTTTGTCGACGGCTAGCAAGAGAATCTAAACCAAACTGTTCAAGGAGGGCGCAGTATGGAATTTTTGGTGCTTTTGAAATCACCAACAATGCCCGAAATTGTACTCTCTCAATTGCGTCCGACTGCTCCTGTGTCAAGCCGTAGTGCCAAACGGGGGAACAATATTCTAAGCAAGACCGTATAAAAGAGGTATAAACACGCAAAAGGTGATCTGAAGGAATTCCGTGCCGAGACAGCAGCTTCAGAGAGCTAATACCTGCATTAGCTCTTCGAAGCATCATTTCTGTCTGTTTCTCCCACTTTAGATCGGCAGTAAGATGCACCCCAAGCAGTTTAAGTTCAGTTACCCGGCTGGAAGCAGGAAGGGGGGGATAGAATTGGGGGTTGCTTTTAAGGAAAGAGAAGGTCAGCACTACGGACTTCTGTACATTAACAGTCATCATGTCTGCGGCAGCATCATCCGATATATCAGCCATGATTGTAGCTGCGCTGCTTTGGATATTTTTGTAGCACAGTTCTGCAAGAGATAAATCATCAACATATTTCCAGCGATCTGGCATGCTTATTGCCAGATCGTTTATCATAATTAGAAAAAGTAGTGGTCCTAGTATTGTACCCTGAGGCACACCACAAAAAATAGGCATTTCATCGGAAAAAGTTGATTTGTACTTGGTGCGCTGTGTTCTGTCTGAAAGGAAATTAGCTACAATTCGTGCCAAAAAAGGATGAACATTAAACTTAGAAAGAAGTTTCTTTAATAGCTTACTGTGGCAGATTAGGTCAAAAGCCTTTTTTAGGTCAATTGCTATTAAATTTACCCAACGTTCAGGCTCATCCAGATGTTTGAGGATTTTATCCAGCATACTTACCAGATAGTGGGCAGTTGACGTTTTGGGCATGTTTCCAAACTGTCTAGGATCAATAAGCTCTATTACCTGTCTCTTTAACCAAGCCGCCAGAAAACTCTCATACACTTTGCTAAACACAGGCGTCATTGTAATCGGTCTTATTCCAGAAAAATCATTTGGCGCATCTTTTTTTGGGATTGGTGTAACATATCCGTTTTTCCAAATGGATGGGTAATCACCGGATTTTGTTATTTGATTAAAAATATGGGACAATGGGAAACATAATTTATCTTTCCCTTGACTCAGAGGATCCTCCCACCAAGTTTCATCAAACTATCTCATTCCCTTCGAGAGTTATCGTGCTTACAGGCAGTCGGACAGACGGACAACTTTTGCGATGTCATACATATCCCTCCACTCACGTTTTGGGATCCCAAAAACTGATATCCAGTTACATCACTAAGTGCTAAACCTCTTTCTCTCCAATTTGACAAAACTTGATGAAACTGATGTTCATTTTCAGATACCACAATAACTTCAAAAACACCTTTTGACCGTTGTATCAGGTAGCGCGGTAACTGCGAAAACGACTTTAGACGTGGTATCAGATACCATGGTATCTGCAAAAACGCAACTTACGTACTGAGAGGTGTCCTTTAACTTTCTGGTGTTTCTCTTTAGTGTTTGCGCATTTTTTACTGATGGTGCGTCTCAATGTCGATTCGGTTGAATGAATAAATAAATTATCAAGCCTACACTCACCTTAAGGGGCTATCGTGACTGTTTTGGCCCGCTTCTTGCCTGTTTATACATTTCGGGAGGGACTTCTATCCTCTCCAGCTCATCGCTTGACAGGTCAAGTTCCCGGACGAGCTGCCGAAGTTCCCTTTCTTTTTTGTCGTCCTCTCGGAGTGGCCCATCGCCGTTCATCTGCAAACTCGCCAGGGACCCATAGGACCTCGACCGGTGCTCCTGAAGAAATAAAGACGTAAATTAGAAGAGACTTAATGAGGTTGCAACAGGGAGAGGAGAGGTCATATATCATGTTTCCAAACAAGGCTGAGACTCGACAGCCTGGTTACACAACACTTATTCACTTGAATGGGACTGAAAACCTGATAACTTAAGCAAAATTCGTTAAAGTTTAACTGAAAAGCCAACTTATTTGTGTGTCATTTAACTGGATACACTAAATTATTTGGATTCTGCAAAGTGATTTTTTGATTTTCCACTATCTGCTCTAGTTATGAGGCTCAGAATATCTCCGACCGTCCCCACAGCGTAAATTCTACTATGACGCGGGAAATTTTAATCTCAACACAAATGCTGCTTTTCAGTGGGCAGTGGTGAGATTGGTGACGATTGCTTAGTGCCTGAAAAAAAAAGTCTTTTTCGCAAGGCATACAGCAAAAATACAAGCGCACAGAGGCACCACAAATCATCCGGAAATTCCACTATTTGAAAATCGATAATTCGTGAATAGCGGAACAACGAAGTAACTCATTTTCAGCGGGTTTTCAAGCCAATTTAAGTGAATAAGTGATGGGTAACTAGATTGTCATATCCTAGCCCTTTTCGGTTAAACTTTAAGCCCTTCTCAAACATCTGGTCAAATGTATTCAACCAAAGACGGTGCAAGAATTTTAGTCGACGAACTAACTACCCCCTCCATCACCGCCACTTTATTAGTAAAATTCATCACGCGCAACAAGCGAAATTGGTTAGAAATCTAAAAATCTAGTCACATCCTCACCAGCCAAATGAGATTTCTCTTCACAATTACTTTCCGAAAAGTCAATGCCCGCGGTTTTCAAATTCAAATGAGCCGCTTCCGGCGACTGAAAGTTTGATACGTGTTCGTAAAGCTCGCGTGCGTAATTGTTGCGTGACGGTTCAGGTTCTCCGACTGCATAGCCTTACTTTACTTATAAGAAAGAAAACAGAAATTTAACGTGCCATGATCTGGTTAACTGCAACAGGCTCTCCTCTGCCTGTTTACAACCAAAAATATAACAATCCCTTTAAAGTTTAACTGAAAACCAAACTCATTTGTGTGTCATTTAACTGGATACACTGAATTATTTAGATTCTGCAAAGGGATTTTTTGATTTTCCACTATCTGCTCTAGTTATAACGCTCAGAATATCTCCAGCCGTCCCCACAGCGTAAATTCTACTATGACGCGAGAAATTTTAATCTCAACACAAATGCGGCTTTTTAGTGGGCAGTTGTGAGATCGGTGAAGATTGCTTTGTGCCGGAACAAAAAAAAATTGATAAATCTTTCTCGTAAAGCATACAACAAAAATTCAGTACCATAAATCACAAGGAATTTCCACTATTTGAAAATCGATTATTCGTGAACAGCGGAACAACGAAGTAACGCATTTTCAGCGGGTCTTCAAGCCAATTTAAATGAATAAGTGATGAGTAACTAGATTGTCCTATCCTAGCCCTTTTCGGTTAAACTTTAAAGATTCCCCCAAGAGGTCATCGGTCGGACATTATGATGACGTGTCTCCTACTGTGAAAATACACATATTACGGGCAATCTTGACAAACATCGCCAACAAACGTTGTCTCATGACGGTCTAGGCGAAGAAAAAACTGGACATACCCCCCCCCCCCTCTTGCGAAAAAACCGGGTACAGATTTGTATTAAAAACTGCATTTTCGACTGCAAGCACTGAAGGATTTTGACTAGATACGCGAGTTAAATGTAAAGGCGTCACGGTCGGCGGATTTGGTACCGGGGGAGGGGGGTCGACAGGTGTTTTTTTTTTTTTTTTTAGCTGGAACACGTCTCGTGATTGGTTTGTACAGTCCGTACCTCCGACTGGGCCAACCACAAACTTCGGGAGAGGCGGGGCTATGATAAGACTCTCTATGATAAGACTGTCACAGGTTCTGCGGCCAAATTCCACACGGTCCATCAGTGAAAAGTGGCAACACTGGTCCGAACCATTATTTCAACTTGATGAAGAAAGTGCAGAAAATCCGGTCGGATTTTCTGGAAAAAACTGATATCCTGACCACACCACGAGTGGACAGAAATACTGTAAACACTGTTCCAGCTGAACAGCCAACCCCAGTGTGAAACTTCCGCTTGTCGATACAGGAAAATAATCTAATAGAATAAAAAGGTTCGGGATAATAGTATACTGATTAAATCGAAGAAGAACGGATCGGTATTACAAGTATTGCATTTACTTTAAGTTGAGTTCCAACAGATTCGCGGGTGTTAGCGCGTCCGAGTCCTGGACAAAATCGCTCGAGATGAGACGAGAACGAGCCTATCAAAAAAGTTTATCTTGACCAAGTACAATAAATACCTAAATATGCATTTAAATATACTTGACTTAATCCCACTTAAAAAGCTCCAGCACAACCACCGCTTGGCTATTCTCGTTACTTGATCGCTCAAGACGTCCGTGTGATTTTAAATTTGCTGGACCAAGACATTTACTCGGACTCTGGACTCGGTCGGTTCTTGAGGCGAGCATATTCCAGTGTCCTGCTTCATAAACCACGAGACAGAAACCAGTCCGAGTCTGTGATAAAGGCGTCTCGAGACGAGTCCAGAACCCGAGCCCATCAGATCTGGCTGAATTCGGATAAACCCAATGCTGCTAAGATAGAAAAGCATACGATTTCCCTGATGCGGCTTAACGTTTTCGGTTCCGGAATCCGGGTGACGTAAATCCGGCAATATTCTTTCGGGACTCCGGGTAAAAATAGTTCTTGCTTCTGATGCTTGCCACGTCTTCCTCACAGCCAATCAGTTAAACAATGTTCGCTGGTTAGTTTTAAATTCCTGTTAAGGTTATTACGGAATTCTTTCTTTAAATCAAAACCTGTTTCTCGCCTCGTCTACCACAGACGAACACGCCCGAATTCAGTCATGAGACTGCTTTAGGGCACAACAAACAGTTGAGGGACTGTGATATAGCTTGCAATATCGATGGCATCAAGGGCATAATAAATAAATAATGATTTAATCCACAATATCTTTAGATGTATAAAAATACCCTCGGGTGTGTCGACAAATATTATTTTTCTCATTTCCTCCCGATATTTCTCCGTCAAAAGTTACTTATTTAATTGTAGTTTTTAATTGTAAATTTAGTTGCGCTAAAATGTGTGTTTTCTTGTTCACAAGCTGCTTATTACAAACTGAAAATATTCGCAAGGACGAACATTTGCTGATATTTAAAATCACAAATCGTACATCGCTAGCTGTTCAATCTTGATAAGTTGTGCTCATGGAAGGAAATCACGAGTCCCGACGTCGTCCAAACGCATCCAGGTGGCGAGGAAGTAGGTTAGCTACTTGCGTTATTGCATGTGCGTTTTTTTTCAAAGTTACAGAGGCTAGTTGGTTTTAAGTACAAGTGTTTTCAGGTCCTCTTAACCTCCACGGCACGCAAATAGTACACCCTCCAGGGCGAACGAGAGATCCCTCACACCAAAATTAAGTTTCAGATTGAGTTACGTCGGTGTGTTCTTGAACTTCAGATAATGGCTTTGGGCTTCAAAAGTCAAGGGTTCAGATTTGTTAGCTGAGTCGTGAAAAATAGAGAATGATAAGTAAGCCCTTTCGATCACGATTTATTGACTAATAATCCAACAATATTTATGAGTGAGAAAAAAGAACCTACAGAGGCGAGGTCACCTTGATGACATCACCAAACATTCACCATTGTACAAACATCAAGAAGGTAACAGCACACGGATAAAGGAGGACGGATAACCTGGAGTTCCCACTGGGAACTCCAGGTAAATTTAACAGCTTTTTAATTGCAGATCCTGATTGAATGTTCGTTTTTGGTATCCCAAAACGTAAGTGGAGGGATACCTATGACATTGCAAAACCTGTCCGTCTGTCCGTCTGTGAGCACGATAACTCTCGAAGGGAATGAGATATTTGGATGAAACTTGGTGGGAGGATCCTTTGGATCAAGCAAGGGAAAGGTCGAGTGTAGCCCTATATTTAAGTGTCGGGTGGAGTTTAAAATTAAGGGGCACATGTTTTTAAAAGCAACTGAGGGGTAAGGAGACATGCTGAATCCGAAGATGAAAATTATTTGTTCTCGCCGGACAAGTAGTTCACCAGAATCCGGCAAAAACCGGACATAAAATTTGTCGACCAATTTTCGGCTATAGCAGTCCCTACCCCTTTCTTCACACTAGTACAGCTCTGCGCGTGGATGAAGACATTCTTTGTTTAATCTATGAACGTCGGAGAGGCCTAGTGTAATCGAAGGTCGAAGGGGTTGGTATTTGTTGTTCAAGCTTAGTAGGGGTTGATATGATATTTGTTGTTCAAGCTTAGTATGGGGATTCATTGGCAAAGTACAGGTCAAGTTCGTAGATGGATCCTTTAGTGCTATATTTAGAGGCAGAGGAGGGGTTTCGATTTTACGGTAAAAACATGTATGTTTTATAAGCTAATAAGATATTCATTGAAAGGGAAAGGAGGTCCGCTGAATCCATATCTGAACTTAGTTTTCTTGCTGGACAAATGATTCATCCAGAATTCGGAAGAAACCGGATTTTGTTGAAGCCCAAAGTTGTTTCTGAAGTCGATTAGAGATTTGGTATCGGGGCAAGGAGACATGCTGAATATATTTTTGAACTTTATTTTAACAGTAAAAATCTTCAAGGAATCTGACGAAGACTGAATGGCGAAGACAAGACCCAATTGTTTGGATCAAATGTTAGATTTTTGGGATCCCATCGAAATCTTTGGTCTTCCTTCATGGGATAGCCTGACGAGGACCCTATCGAAGGAGGACCGAAACATCGCTGACAAGCAACGTAGCTGCCTCTTCCGTTTTGAGCCATTAATTGCGTTTTGCAGATACAATGGTATCTGATACCACCGTCAAAAGGCGTTTTTGCGGTTACCGCGGTATCTGGCCAGGTACCGTGGTAACTGATCGTGGTATCGTTTAAATTCATCTCACTTTCACCATCACTAACACAAGAGTCTATTTTTTTGTCAATTTGTGGGAAAGAAGTTATGTCACTCTAGATGTCAGTGGATATCGGTATTTCTTTTTGGATGATTCCTAAGAGCACAAATCCGGCAATTGTCGTTTTTGCAGCGCAACCGTAGTATCAGATACCACAGTAACTGCAAAAACGACTAATTGCAGATCCAGTTACCGTGGTAACAGATACTATGGTATCTGCAAAAACGCAACCAGGGGGGCACAGGTATTAAAATCTATGACATCTAGCCGGGTGGGGGTGGGTGGTTTGGTTCGAAAAATCCGGATTTAATCCAGGTGGGTCCCTTCAAAGTTACGAAATTCGGGATTTTATACCTTGATAAATAGGGTGGGTGGTTTGTCAATTTTATTTTATTTTTGGGACGAGTAACATATCATCCGATAGCTTACCACATAATGACTAAATAGGTAATGTAGAAAACAGTCGTCGAGGTGGTTTTGAGCCAATACTGAAACTAGAAGCTTTTTTGTGCGTACAGTATAGGAACAATTTCATTTTCTGGAAGAACCACCACAGACCAAGTTTCCGAAGCGCCGACTGACCCTTCTGACAAACAAAAATAAGACCCAAGAAAAAAAAATAGGACCGATCTGGCTCCATAAATACGGACATGACAGGAGACCCATAATTTCCGAGTCCTAGCTGTGTCTTTTGATTATCCAAACACTGTGGGAAGGTGGTCCATATTTGTGCGAACAGCAGGTAGAGCCGGGTACCAGACTGAGTTGCCGGATCTCACCAAACTTGAGAGTTAGAGCTAGGGACGTAGTTCTGGCTTTTGATGGTTCACACCCCCAATCCGACCCATACATGAGCTCTGGCAGCAAATCAATTGGTGGTGTTGTGGTGTGCAGACAAAACTAAGATGATGTGGTTCGGTCCTTCAAAATCACTATTACGAACAAGTTTGGTTCAGATCCGGCAACTCTTTCCGGGGTCTAAAAATTATATCATATCTTATGGTTATAACCAGGCAACTCCTTCCGTTAGATGCGATGCAATACAAATTCTCCCACAGCGGCCGTATCGGGTTCGGACCCTCGAAACGGAGCTTAGTTGAGGTCCAACAACTTTTTCTAGCAGATGTCTTGTTGACAAGAATATCAAATATACCCCATCCTTCAACCTCCCCTACGTAGTAAGCCTATTGGTAGATGTGTTGTTTACATACATATAGGGACTCGTCTCCCTACCCCCCCCCCAGACATGGTTCGGATCATCAAAAGACACAACTATGAACAACCTTGCTTGAAGGAACAACCTGAAAATTCATGTGGCACTTGTAAGGGTGGTTAGCATGCTCATTAGATAGGTTTTGCGCTCTTCCCCGAGATTCCTTTCATCGTAAGACGGGCGGACATAGTGAATTTGGAAAGGACTGTTTCAAAATAGAAGATTGGTACCATCGTGATTCGTTAAGTATCATCCAAACTGGATAACTCGTTTGAAAGCTACACTGTCTAGGCAAGTCCCTAATACAGACATTAAAAGAAATATCCAACGGAACATTTGTCAAGTTCCATCCGAAACAGACCGCTCATTCCAGAATTAAGCAAGACAGAAGAATTCCGGGATCCCCTTCTATCCCTCCAAACAGTGCCCGGATCCAGTCCGGTTCTAAAAACGATGTACTGTTCGTATTGCTATTACGCTTGTTCGTCTTGTTAAGTCTCATCCCGATACCTCAACTCCAAGCGTGCCAGGACATTTCCAGTGATCTCCTTCCAATTCGTCAATTGTTGTCTGATCCGTTGGTTCAGTTTTGTTTGATGTCAATTCTTTTAGTCCTTTGAGAGCAGTGAGCTTCGGGAACAGTGTAAGGTTTTCCCCCCAATATTCCATGCATCCTTTCCTGTATTTGCGCAAAATAGGGCTGTGCGGTTAGATCGACCCTTTAAGGTTCTGATTCAATTTTAATATAAGATCTTCAGGTAAAAATGATCATGAGCTTTTGCGGACCATGAAAGTGTAGGTATCGTTTGATCAAAATTATTTTCAGCACATTGGTGTTAACATGCCCACTTTAAGAAGTCTTCAAGCTCTGTCAGTCGTACCAGAGCTACACTGTAAAAAGTTTCTCCGAATAAGGATGCAGTGGTTGCTACTGGGATTAACCTTGTCTCTACTGGGATAACATTAATCCGAATTAGGGGTAATCTTATCTCAATAAAGACAAGATTAATCCCAGTAGCAAATACTGCAAGATCTTTTTTTTACAGTGTACGTATGCCACATAACTGACGGCCCTGCATCCCCTCCCAACTCATCCGATAATGACCGGATTCGGATCAAGTTCTACAAATGATTGTCTAGAGGTTATGTTTTTCCTTCCAACCAAGTCCAGTCCCGAGCACTCCATTTTAGGCTAAGCTTGTCATGGGATTCCTGGTGCACCCACATAGTTGCCGAATCCCGTCCGGAATTGAACTGAATATGAGGGGAATGTACTCTTGTTAATTGTCAAGTTTCATTCAGTTATGGAAACCTGTTAGAAAGTTATGCATGTCGAAAGTTTCCGGATTTTTCCTCCCTCAAATTCCTCAAAAATGGTCGGACCCGGGAAATGGCAGTTTCCAAATGAATCTTGTGGGGTTCCTAATGTGTCTGTCAAGTTTCATCGTCGTAGCACATATGAAAGTACCTTAACTCGTGATCACCCGAAATCCGGAACCCATCCTCTAACTCCCCATACAGTGGCCGGATCTAGTCCAAATTTGTAAAGGCTGTATGTACAGCAAAGGCTTGTTATCCTGACCAGATTCTAAATTTCCTTTCACCTCACCCCCCCCCCAAAGATTGTAAATAGAACACCTGTCGCATGTTCTGTAGTCAATTATCAAATTTTATTCGGACCCGATCACCAGTTCGAAAATTGTACATGACACAAGATTCTGAATTTCCTTTCACTCCCCCCCCCTCCCACCCCAAGATTGTTGGATCGGAGGGGTGACTATTTCCGAGTTAATGGGTCCCTAATTCGCCCGCCAAGTATCATCGTCATAGCACATCTGGAAGTACCCTAACTCGTTATCACTGGAATTCCCGGAAACCCCCTTCAACTTTCCCCAGTGCACTGAGCCGGTCATGTTCTGTCAATAATGTGTCTTAAGAGTTATGCTTGTTCTTCCCACCAAGTTCCATCCCGACGGTTTGGATTTAGTTAGTGTGTTGGATCCGGTTTCTTTGGCACTTCCATTCTGGAGATAAGGCAATGTTTTACTTCTATTTTTGCTCAGAACGTCTCAATTATCTAAATATCGGCATATTTTTTTCCGTTTTTTTTATTCGGATCCGATCACCAGTTTGAAAGTTGTACATGACACAAGATTCGTGACCCTAACTCGTGATCACTGTAATTCCGGGAAACCCCCTTCAACTCTCCCCAGTGCACTTCTTCACACCCAGTTCCATCCCGACGGGTTGGATTAGTTATTCAGTTTCTTGGTGTAGCACTCTCATACTGGAGATGAGGCAGTGTTTTACTTCTATTTTTGCTCAGAACGTCGCAATTATCTAAATATCGGCATGATACTGTTACTGTACACAAACTGAACCAAATCATCAATCCAGACCATCTGAATTTTTTTTTTTTTTTTTTTAGTCTAGGGGTGGTGGGGTGGGTGGTTTGAAACTAAAATTGGGGATTTTTTCCCGGGGGGTGGGGGGTCCCAAACGCAAAACCAGATTTTGTACCCTATGGTGGTGGGTGGGTGGGTCCTTTTCTTGAAAATTGACTGATTTTAGGCTAGATATCAATATATTTCATACCTGTGCCCCCCTGAACGCAACTATAGTTTAATATGTTTCCCAGTCAGATTGGGCTGAAGGAGTATTTCTTCACAACTGTATTATTTTTTTTTTTTAATTGTTCTGTTATAAGTTTACACTAAAACACCCCAAGAGGTCCTAACACTTCCGCTCTTACGGAACTTCGTGTCGACTGGGCAGATTTCTTTGTCGCCTATTTTTAACCTACGGTACTGAATTTCCGGTTTTCACCGGATTCCGGTTGAACTACTTGTCGGGAAAAAAAAGGTCAGATTTAGACTCAACGTGTCTCATTAAACCTGAATCGACTGTGATGTCACCCTAAACAAAACTTTTTTTCGCCCCTTAATTTTTCACCCCTCCAACCTTTCAAACTGCCCCAGAAATTTTTCCCATCAGGGGATTTCGGTGGACTCTGCATAAATATGTTATTCAGCGATTTTTTCTGAAAATTTTAGTGTCAAAAATATTTGTGTCGCAATTTTTGTCCGGGTCAAACCGTACTTTTATTGGACTATACTGACAATTTCCCCGGGAAGGTACCATTTTATCATTTTAATCGTTTTGCAGATACCATGGTATCTGATACCACGGTAACTGGATCAACATTTTGCCGTGTTTGCGGTTAACGTAGTATCCGATACTAGTGTTGCTTTCGAGGGGTTAACAACTGTCGGGCACACTCTGTACAAGGGAGTCTGGGATTCAATTGTCGGGCACAGTACAGTGTGCCGCACACTGTACTCCAATTTTCAGGAATAAGAATCCCCTCGGTTGCTTTGCAAAAACGACAATTGGCGAATTTGTGCTTTTAGAAGTCACCCAAAAGAAATACTGAAAAAAGCAGAAATAGACTTGTGTTTTCTGGATTATTTTTGAACGTTACCAAGAAGAATACTACCGTTAAAGGACACCTGAAAGAAGAGTACCAAGTATCATCCCTATCTGTATGACTTCCGTTAACACTGCCTGCAGAAAACCCAATCCAAATACGAAATAGTGTTTCCAAGCTATGATTTTTGCTTCATTTTGCATCTGTCCTTATTTCAGTACCGAACAATATTAGAAATGAACAAATGTCTCCAATCAACCCTTCTTCTGGGATATTTTTTAACCAGTTAAGCCTAAACGTATATATAGAAGAAATAACAATACGATCCGGCCAGCGCTGTACATGATTTGAATGAATTGCGCGTTTTGTCTTGGAGTCTGCATGTGCAAACCTCCAGAAACAAATATCCCTATTTTGAAAATGTTACGCTCAGGAGAAGAATGCTCTCTGTGGCCATGTCTGTAAATGCATTCTCCGTGGTGTGTTCAAGTATGGTTTCATTGTTCAGGTGTCCTTTAAGTCCTTCAGCTAGCATTTATTAATGGGAAAAAGACCTGAGTAGAGTAGAAACACTGATCAGATTTGGGCAAGAGCCGACAGCATTTCATTAAGGAACTCCTTAAGCTGTTTGCGCCGGATAGTAATCATGCAGTTAGAATTAACGTATCTACTTCGAAGGTCTGTTATTATGGCTTAATAGGCAATACCGCCCATGAGAAAATGACATGGGAAAAGAAATCTGCCGACGCCACTAGCGTTTTCGATCTCGTTCGAACTCCGAAAATTATGCCCGTTTGGTACTAACGATTACCATCTAACTGAATCTGTGATGAGACACGAAGGACCTAAAATCTTGCAGAATAACCTGTGACTGCTGTTACCATAAAGATCGTTTTGTTCGGTAACAAACCAAAAACGGTTTGCTACTGTGGGCAGTAGCAAGAACAAAGTCAGATAGAACCTCGGTCTCCCTATCTCTGCAATATGACCGTGCGGAGTCGAATATTTCCCCGTACCCTGCCCGATGCAAACAAGCGAAGGTTAGGAGCTATGCGGCACATCAAGTTTCGTTACCTCTAGAAACAGCTGTATCGCTGTAAAGCCGCGTCGAAGAAACTTTCAAAGCCAAAGCTGATTGGTTCTCTAAACGCGTTCCAGAGTGGGTCAGCGTGCCTCCTGCACTTGATTCCCTGCTATGAGCAGAAGACGGGAGTAGACAGGTATCAACTCAAGGCTAGAGCAAGTAGCTCGGTTTTGTCGGGGTATCCAAAGCAGGGTTGCGCACGACAGTGTGAATTGTCACTTTATTTTGTTTTAGTCACTCTTGTCCTACGTAGGGCATAAAAGTCAGATGTGTCATTACTGCATCAGGGATTCCGACCAGAAATGGCTATTTCACGTTTTTTCATGAAAATAAAATCTGAGATGTGCAATTTCTGCAGTGGTGATTCAGAGCAAAAGTGACCACGTTTTTAATGAAAAAAAATTCCACTCCCAATTCACTCTCTATCTTGGGCGAAAAGTCACTCTATAAATTCTCTGGATGTGGCAACCCTGATCCGCTGCATGGGACCAAAGACGGAGGTTCTATCAGATTATTTGTTCTTGGTTCCAGACTCTACTGGTGAGTATTCCGGCCGTAAACAATAGTTGTGTTTTTGCAGATACCATGGTATCTGTTACCACGGTAACTGGACCTGCAATGCAATTAGTCGTTTTTGCAGTTCTCGTGGTATCTGATGCAAATGTTGCTCTGCAAACGGATTTGCGTTTTTATTAATCATCCAAAAATAAATACTAATATCCACTTACATCTAGAGTGACATAACTCCTTACTTTTGCCCTATGTGCGGTTCACTTGGGGAAGATATTTTTCATTTGGTTGGTAGTTGCGTTGAGTTAAAAGAGTTGCGGATAGAGATGTTTGGGAAAGAAAGGATGGAGGAAGAGGATTTGGTTAAGATTATGGGGAAGAAAAATTTTGGGGACCTTCGTCGGCTGGGGAGGTTCCTCAAGCAGTCCATGGAGCATCGGGAGCGTTTTTTGGGGTAAGGCGTTATATCTTCTTGGTGTATATATTGAGTTTTCGTGTTATTTTGTGTTTATTATGTTGTTTTCCCGCCATGGCCCCACGGGCTTTTTTGGGAGTAAATTCATTCATTCATTCATTCTTTCCCACCAATTTGACAAAAAACTAGACTCTTGTGTTAGTGATGATGAAAGTCATATGAATTTTTCTAATACCAAGGTAACTGCAAAAACGCCTTTTTACCGTGGTATCAGATACAATGATAACTGCAAAAACGACTTTAGACCGTGGTATCAGATACCGTGGTATCTGAAAATACGCAACTAATGCAGGTAGTGCCAGACCATTCAACCCATTTCCCCAACCAATCACAAAATGGCTTCACTTCTTGGCGGAAATTAAGTTTCTGTCGACTCGCTTGCCTTAGAAGAAAGCGCTGGACACTTTTCAAATTTTCTGCACAAGCATCACTCTCCACTCGCAGTTGACCAGCAGGACTTCGCTCTCTATGCCCAGAAATGTCAAAACTGAATGATTGCCGAAGTCCCTCGACTCACTTGATTAGCTAATACGTTACTTATTTGACGGGTGTGTAAACTGACGACACCTTATGACACAGCACTGCGGGTCAATCGTACGCCGTTAAAACCGCCTACAGTAAAACCCACGGGCTAAGTAAGTTAAAGTACTGGTGTGATCCGACGGAAAAGAGGGTGAAAGCATTACCAGCCGATAGTAATGATTGTTATGAACCCAACTGTATATTTTTCTTAAAATCCGAACACCATCTAGCACCATTCACAAAAACAGATAATCAATCAGCAAGCCTTTACAGCAACAAGTTAGTCAATCTCGTCCGTTGATTACTTATTCAGGTCCAATTTGACTGACTCGCTTATGGGAAACAAGTTTTTTCTTGAAAATGCGGTGATTTTTAAGCAGAAATATCTGAGCACAAAAAACTTAAAAATCACTGAAAGTAATCGATAATATCAAATAGTTAGCTAGCCTATATATTCTTTTTTTCACTTTTTCTTCCTATCCTATACCACCTAAATGTTTTTCTTTTGTCTGATTTTCTCGTCGGAACTCATCCGAATCGCGCCACTAGATGACCCCACTCTCCCACCGAGTCTTGGTTTGAACCTCCGACTTGGAGGGTCTCTCGACTCAAAATTTATTAAATGCATTTCATATTTAGAACATTCTGAATGTTTTCTGTCGTTTTTATTTTCTTTCTTGATCGAATTAGTGTTGGGCTATAGGACTCAGTGCGAAATTCCAACCCGTCTTTTCGTGAGACAGCTCGGTCTTTTTTTAGTAACCTGCAGAAAATAGTCCGAAAATAGCAACCGGGTCCGAAATTAACAATCGGACCCAAAATCCGCGTCCTAACGCCGCAACCGGATCGAAAACGAAACGAAGCCACTTCCGACCATTCGAACCCGGACCGAGCCCAGCTTCCGGGAGTGGCTTCCATATTTCTGGACCAGTTGCAGACTGGAATCGACTTTGGATCCAAATTTAATCGCGTCTAAAGATGTCACTGGACTTCTTGCAACTACTAGTAGAGGTATGCTTATGTGAACGTTTGTTGACTTCGGACGTTGCCATTTCTACGCACTTGCTGTGTCTAAAGCTAACTACCAGTTATCCAAAGTAGGTAAGAAGGGCAGCTGAAGACACCTGTCAGATATTTTGGATATTCACTCTACCATTTCGCCCAAAACTGCAGTGCTCACATTAAAGTAACTGTTCACATAAGCATACCTCTACTGTAGTGTTTTGTTCCATTTTTTTTCGCACTCCGCTATTTTGTTTCTTAGCGGGTAAAAAAAACAAAACAACAACAACAAAGAGATGTGTACGCAACGTAAGCACAGACATCCGCTTTTCCGGATCCGACTATTTATTTATTTACTTATTCATTTGTTTCCCTCAAAACTATATATAAATTATAAAACAAAACCATTCCTAAATCAACTATAATCCTTTCCGTAAAATACTGTGAGATACTATAAAAAATACACATTATTTCAGCAACTAACTTACAATTACTTACGTATCACATTAATCACTTGTTAAGGAATGGATCTGGATGTTGGTCGGATCGCAGAATTCGGATTGGGGGGGGGGAGGCTAAGCTTACGAGGGAGGACGTACCTGACGAATGGAGTGGGAGAAGGCCTTCTCGTTGAGGTATCCTTTTCTGTACATTCCAGCATCAACGACAGATCCGTCGTTTTCCATCTGCTCTTTCCCTAATCTTTTCTTCTTCATAAGCTTGGATCTCTCCAGGGTACTGGCGTAGGGTTGCTGTTGCAGGTAGATTTCGTGAGGGTAGTTCGCAGGCTGGAAGAAATGGCCATTTGAAACGAAGTAGGCAATCCGTGTATTTTTAATTCGAATTCATTTGTTTAAGTACTGTATTACACATTTCACGGCAGAGAGCAGGCTCGATGGCTAAATACTCGAATATAATTTATTATTGATTTAGCCTACTTATTTATAGCAGAAAAACTGGCTAACTCCGTCAGAAGTTTCACAGCCCTAAATCACTATCTGGTTAGCTTTCAAAAAATATTTTGTTGGCCCCTTAATTTGAACCCCCTCCCACACTCCTAAATATAGAGCTACGGAGCCCATCTACGAACTTGACCTGTCCTTTGACCCAAAGAATCCCTACACCAAGTTTGAACAAAATACCTCATTCCCTTCAAAAGTTATCGTGCTTACAGACGGACAGGCGGACAACTTTCACGAAGTCATAGGTATCCCTCCACTTACGTTTTGTGATCCCAAAAAACGAACCGGAAATTCGAACATATGTTTCTCGGACATTCGGAATCACTCTTATTTACTTGGACAGTAGTGACCTTGCAAACATGTAGCTACATGTTCCCCATGGCCGAAGCGCGATACGAGGTACCGGAAAATTACATTTCGGTGGGGCTAATGCAATATTTTTCAGCGCAATGACATTTCAGTGGGGCTAATGCAACATTTTCAGCGCGATCCGAGGTACCGGAAAACTACATTTCGGTGGAGCTAACGAATTGATTTTCAGGCAGTCCGAGGTACCGGACAATTACCTTTCGGTGGGGCTAATTCAAAATTTTAGGTGCAACACTTATAATACTCAAGGTCCTAATCCTATCCACACCCCTTGGTTTCTGCGTTAAAGCACGAGTGACATTAAAAATTATCATTTCCTACTTTACAAGGACATTCAGGCTGTTTCACATCTCCCCCACCCCCAAAAGCAAAACGGAATAGCATTTGCCTTACTTGTAGTTCAATGCGCTGCGAGTAAGGAAATCAATCATTAGGCTACCTTATTCCTCAAAAGAATAGCAAATGTGGCGGAAGACTCTTAAAGGACCCACCGTGCCTATATACTGCCAATGCAACCTACCTCTGTAACTGCATTTATTGATTCTAAAACCTGGAGACCCAAATTTCATATGTTACATTCTAAAACCAATAACGACACCTCACTAATCTTTGCACTTGCCATGATTCACTATTTTCCGTGCACATTATGCTCCTGACGAGTGTTGGCGTAGCATGCTATTGATACGTAAAACCGGTTATCTGAATTTTGTCGAGTTTTTGTTAGAAGCCAGTGGGCCCGGGAATAGGCTTAAAACAGCCAAAGGCCATGGATAATTTGTTAAACGCAGAGCCTAGTTCTACAGTATTCAAATAGTTTTGAATATTGGAACACAAACAGTAAATAGTGCGAGGTGTGCTTTAAGCCTTTGATACAAGAATGGGTCCGTCCGTGGCCGAATGGTTAGCGCGCCGGACTCGCAAGTGAAGGGTCGCTTGTTCGAGTCTCGGTTGTGCCAACAGTTTTGTTTGGGACGGGGGTTAGTGGCGTAACCCTGTAAGACAAGCCAAAGTCTACCCAGCTTCAAATGGGTACCTGGAGAAATCCGGGGAAGGTAACGGGAAGGATGTGCGGAAGCACAGGATGGCTGGCCCCCCACCCCCATTGCACTTCCTGGCTGAGGGCCGTGAATCGGAAATCAGCACCGCCAGTTTGGCCTGTCAAGGCTAGAAGCTGATACCTTTACTTTTTTTTTTTTTACCTGTATGGGATTTCCAAGATGTGGCCCTCTCTACTAATCACTGGGCCAGCGCACGACAGCAAGTGCGATTTAAGGTAAATTGATTGAATACTTGTAGTACATCCTTCTCATTGTCCAATCGGGCAACACCCCTCCAAGGAAAGTGTAAGATATATGTTGATATGTCATATGACATACCCAATGCATTGTTAGCGGCAACACAAAAAGATACGACTTACCTGGTAAGACGCTTCGGGACTGACAGGCCTTCCCATTCCAGAAGGCATATACACAGGCTCTTCAATTGCACTTAGTCTGGTCCCAGGCCTTTGTAAAGTCATTGCTGGGTAAGGTAGTTGGTAAGGTGGATAATTGTACGGCCCAGGGGGGACCATTGGGCCTATTAGAGGGGGAGGCATAACCATCACAGGCTGTGGTGTTTTGTTCTTCTTTCCTCGGCCTGAAAGAAATGATTGCGGTCAAATGATTTATCCAGAGCATATGTTTGTTATTCCCATAAAGTTCCTCTCCAGTCTACGCCGGTCACGTATTTTACGCCCCCCCCCCCCCCCAATTGTTGTCGCATCCGGTCCGGACATGAAAAAGATCACCACGCACATGTCCTCTGTTCAATTATTAAATTTCACTCGAATCCGATCACCCGTTCCAAAGTAACGCATGACTCAATATTCCGGATTCCCCTCCCTCCACACCCCCCACGACTATCGGATCGAGTAATTTTTTATTTACAAGTCAGTTTGATCGGGTCCCTGATACACCTCCCAAGTTTCGTCGTGAAAATCCCCAGAACCGCCATCACCGGAATTCTGGGAAACTCCACTCCACCCCCCCCCCCAAGTGTCCGGATCCAGTCCAATTGTGTAAACGATTTATCTGGAGCAGATGCTTGTTCTTTCCAGCAAGTTCCACTCCGATCCCTCCATTCTAACCGTTTTTCGAGATTTCCGGTCCCCCCCCCCCCAAACTCCCCTATAGCTGTCGAATCCGGTTCGGACTTCAAATGAAACATCAAAGATATGTCATTTATTCAGTTATTAAGTTTCATTCCAATCAGACAACCCGCCCGTTTGAAAGTTACACACTGCTCAATTTTCCGGATTCCCCCGCCCTCCACTCCCCCCCAGATGGTCGGATCACAGGTTAGTTTGATCGGGTCCCTGACATGCCAATGACATGACAAAAACTCGGACAGACCGACCGACAGACAGACAGACGGAATTGCGATCGGTATATTGCACTTGAGCCAAAGGCTGCCAAGTGCCATAGAAATGGATCAACATCCGTGCAGCTAGGCTAGAAATGTCAAAAATCCACACAGGATACAGTAACGATTTTTGTCAAAAGCATTATAACCACTATTTCCAAAACTTGGACAAATAACAGGAATTCCTGCGGCTACTGAATAACTTCAAAACACAATAAATAACAATACTGTCAACACTAACCTATAATTTTATACGACTAGTTTCATTCTAATTTTTTGGGACAATGGAGGGAGCGGATACTTAAAAAGCAATAATTGATGTTTTTGTTCCGGATGATAGACATCCACGGTAAGTGATGCATCCACGGTAAGCAGGATTATGAATTCTAAACAAAAGCTTCACTGAACTCAAACTGTATTTTACAAATTCGCTATGGTTTATATTCAGAGCGAAACTTCGTATTTTACCATGAAATCTAATTTAAAATTTGACATTCTATCCAGTTAATAATTCGATGTTCACTGTGCTATAACGAGATACAGATAGAGGATCAGAGATCAGACATAGAAGAAAGTGTAGGTGACGCTAAATAGATAGGCCGGTCATGTGTTTAAAGGAACAGTAAACTTGACTCAAACTTGGCTCAGGGAGCTAGCTGACATATCAAGAATGTACCCTGAGTCGATATTGAGAGTTAGAAAAATTCTTGTTACGACCATTGCAGTTTCCGGGCAATTTCCGAGAGTTCGACTTTTGAGTTAGTAGTAAAAAAAAAAAAAAAGCAAAAGGTTTTTGTGCCGGGAGTAGGACTCGAACCCACGATCTTTGCCTTGAAACAAAGTAATACAATTTATGTCAACAGGGTTGCCACCGGTAGTACAAAGTAGTTGTCAGGTTCTATTTCCAAGGTGACTATGACCCAGCAACACGTTCTGAGTACTTTTCTTGTTTGGTATTACTTTTTTCCTTTTGCATAGTGAATTTATTTTAGTAAAGTGGCAACCTTGTATGTTGATAACACAGACAATCGCGAACTTTTACAGTGCATGAGTGCGTAACTACAGTGCATAAGGGGCAAGGCCCTGCCAGCTAGCTCTGGGAACAATAAGGAGGGGTTTCGAGATAACAAAGATGGGGGGTCCTGTCGACAATAAGACCCTGTACATTTATCTAAGCCCCCCAGGCCGGTTTGATGGCCGAAAGTTGCCTAGTCAAGTTTACTGTTCCTTTAAGGAAAAATTAAGTTGATAAGACCGTTGGCGTCGTCACCTGGCCAATTAATACTGGACTGGAAGAATAGAGAGAATGCACCCTACCTGAAGAAAACGGACGGGAGAATAACAAAAAGATTTAACATTAGGAAGCATAGGACTTTACCGGCCTTGGATAGCTGCTGTGAGTCAGAGAGTTGTTGTAATTGTTATCTGGCTTCTTCTTGTTGGAATAATACAACTTTTGCAAATTAATGTTCTTTTTTATGAGAGTTTGAAGGCTTGAAAGTGTGTAAGCAAAGAGGAAGTCGCATCCTATTGGTCGGTTGTGACGCGTTCCTTGAAATGCGCGTCACAACCGACCAATAGGACGCGAGCCTTTGTTGAGCTTCGTCTTTGTTGACAAACTTTGAAGCCTTCAAACTCTCATAAAAAAGAACATTAATTTGCAAAAGTTGTACTATTCCAACAAGAAGAAGCCAGATAACAATTACAACAACTCTCTGACTCACAGCAGCCATACAAGGCCGGTAATTTAGTCTCAAAGTTGAAAGTCCTATACCTCGTAATGTTAATTTTCTTTGTTATGATCCCGCCGATGACGGTGTAGAAATATCCGTTTTCTTCGGGTAGGGTGAAATCTCTCTATAGAAAAGATACTACGAGGTTTTAACTTACAAAATTTTTTTAAAAAAAATAACGATCATGACGGATGTAAATCGGTTTTTTTCTTCATATTATTTGTGAACTGAACTGTAGGCTACATGGTGTTTATGCACTGACTGTAATAGTATTGTTCGCTTTCTTCGGATCACTCACTTCGAGTTTTTGACATATCTGCAGTCAAAGACTCAAAGTATCGTATTTTAGATTTTCAAAATTTCTTCTGGGGATTACAACAGTGGTCGTGCCCTTTTCGAAAATAAGGTTACTGTAAGTTCTTGAAAACATATGTAGCAGTGCAGACCTTTTTTTTTGCGAAAACCTTTTTAAAAAAGTCGCAAAAATATCCATACTGAACTACAAAATCTCGCCAAACCCCACTATAAAACTCTCCGCTTCCAGATAACGTAATCTGCAGTATTTTGTTTTCTAGTATTTTAATCCTCCATCGGATGTTAACTCTCCAAAATCAGAATATCTGAATTTTGTGACGCACAATTACTATACTTCGATGTAGGAGAGACTTTTTACGGTGTATGCCCCGGAAGTATTATTTTGTTACGATAGCAGTTTCTCAGACCAAAGCTGACCGGATACTGAAGAAGTGAAAGGCACGTTCACACGTGTGGTTTTTAATTTGAAAGAATTTCTATTTCAACCACAGAGGGACGACGGACAGCTAAAAGTAGCCGCAAATATTTGCTGAACACACAACGCGGGTCTCAGCAAACACGACACTCGTCCAGATCGCCTGACTGAATCAACAAGCGCCACTGAGAATGAAAATTTTGCGCACGTAATTTTGGCACAACTAAAGCCAAGAACTGAGCTGATCATATGACTGCTGGAAAGGACATTTTTCTTTGGCCATTTTCTCTGGCCAAAAAATCCTGTTTCGTGGTCTATGACTTTTCGCACGAGTAAAAAATTTCAGGTGATTCTATGATTGCTGGAAGAGACATTATTTTTTAGCGAAAAATCGTTTACCGACAAATCAAAACAAGTTGCCTACACCGAATTTGAACTTGATGCCCGTTGTCGGGTCATGAATTTAACTCACTGGGCAATCTGGGCCCAGTTGCCCACAAAGGGGGGGGGGGTGAATTTTAATAATTACTCCCAGACCCTATGACCCCTAATACACAAAACTCTATCGTCCTTAGTCCACCCGTGGCCCGGCTACCACCTTAAGTCACCGCGGTTAATACACAAAACTCTATCGTCCTTACTCCACCCTGTCCCGGCTACCACCTTAAGTCCCCGTTGGTAGGTGGCTACGACCCCTCTAATCAGAGAGGTTAAAATAAAAACAAAGATAAAAAAAAAACCTAATGTCATTAAAAAAATCAACGGCGATGAGTCGTGGTAAATGGCTTTGCGTATAATTACCATTCAGATCGACCGACGACAGTTCGCGTATATTTGAAGGATATTTGAATCCAGTGAGCCGGGAAAACAAAAATAAATTAACTATTTACTGATTAATTAATTAATTATTTTGACGATCATTTAAGCCAAGCACAGGCTTCGCAAGAGCAACGTTTTTTGTCTCTACTTTATGTGCCTCGTTACGTTTACTGGAATTAACGCATCGTCCAATTATTTTGACCACATGTTATTGCCTATTGTTGTATTTATCCTTTCTGTCAGTTGTTAATTTTATTTTATTGGTACAAATTTGTCATAACACAAGGAAACGACCGTACTTCGTGGACATATTCCTTGAGCCCAAGCTGACTGGGATAACCCCAATAAGGAAAGGTCAATTTTTTTGTTGTCTTTGTTAGTTTATTCTTCCTATTATCTGTACTCCCATTCTTTTGTTGGAAAACATTTTGTAGGTTATAAATATACCTACTACTACCAGAACTGAGCTGTGACCGCAATGTTTTTTGTCTTTACTTTCTGTTATTATTGTTTATGTTATTATTATTATTGATCTTATGATGAATAAGCGAGGGACTCACCTGCAAAGGTTCCGAACTTTTTCGATTTCTTCAAGGTCGCTGGAGGGGGCATGGGCACCAAATATGCCCCGGGGGGCATCATCCCCATCCCCGGATGCATCATCGGGGGCGGCCCATACCCATTCATCTGCGACGGCGGCCCCTGAGGGCCCATGATCACTGACTCCCCTGACGACAAGTTCATAACACTAGCCGGCCTCCTTAGTCCATTTTGCATATGCGGCCCGGGGTGAGGGTATTGCATGGGGTGTGAGGAGGGGTGGTACATCACCCCTGAGTCGTCACTTGATCTGCGCCCCTTTTTCTTTTTCTTGTCTTCGACCATGGGGGGTGGAGGGGGAGCGGCGTCGGGGATGATCATTTGCCGTGGTTTGGAGCTTTTCGAGCCGAAGAGGGAGCCAACGATGGATCTGGCGCTTCGGACGGTGCCGGTGCGGGATGGTGCTTTAGGGGAGCTTTGCCACACCTTCTGGGTTTCCTCGTATACTGAGATGTCGTCCGCTCCTGGGAAGAAATAATAAAGATATGACGTATTTCCTTCAGCTTAAGCTGACACCGGGATAGAGCAAAATAAAACTATAGGGAGAAGCGTCAAGCCCTATGCTTTCTTCGACTCGCAAACTGGCCATACTCATAGCACCGCCCACTACGCTTGCGGCATTTAAAGCAAGACGAACTTGCGGGTTTAGAAATTTCTAGTAAAGCTAAGATGCGGTCTGCACACATCGAGGAAACAGGGGTAGTTTTATCTTTTTTTTTTGCTTTGTTCAGAATATGAAGTTATTGGAGCCATCATCGGTGCACGACCGATTGAGTTTCAGTAAGGACGTTCACTATCGCTAATGGTGCTAGTGTCGCTGCTATTCGAGTGTGTGATACTTTTGTCAAGTCTTGGCGCTACTCTCTAGTGTTATTTTGCTCTACATTTGACACAGAGCAACATAATATATATAGCACTATAGGGAGTAGCGTTAAGACTTGAAAAACCTAATGAAATTCATTCAGCCGTTCACCAGCGCTGGCTCCGATAACTTCTTTTTCTGGACATACATAGGTTTTGGCGCTAGGTTCTGGCGCGTAACTCTGTAAGACAAGCCAAAGTTCACGCAGCTTCAAATGGGTACCTGGAGAAATCCGGGGAAGGTGACAGGAAGGGTGTGCGAAAGCACAGGATGGCTGGCCCCCAACCCCCCATTGTACTTCCTGGCTGAGGGCCGAGAATCGGAGATCGGCACCGCCGGCTTGGCCTGTAAAGGCTGATAGCTGACACCTTTACCTTTTTTACCTTTTGCGCTACTCCCTAGTGTTATTTTGCTCTGGTTTGACATACTCTGTTTAGTGCAGTAAAAAAAAAAAAGATATAAAAATAAATAAATCCGATTTGTGATTCTTCTAGCTAATAAGCTGCTACTAAGGCTGGAGTCACTCAGAGCGTGTTCCACCCCTCTACCAATAGTAACTATTAGTTACTATTTCCGTTCCAACCTTCTCGAAATAGTAGCCTAACTAATAGTAACTATTTGCTTACCACGCTCGGGAGCGTAGTTAGCGTAGTAACTACGCATCTCTGTAACGTGATTGGTCGGATCACCTCGCGGCCTGATTTTGACCGAAAAAATTCAAAAAGCGTTCCAGCCTAGCGTAGTAACCACGGCGACTAGCGTAGTAACTACGGTAAGTAGGGTGGAACACGCTCTCAATGTCCGCCAGGAAGTTCTAATTTTACGCCTTGGCCGGTCGATCCTTGTCAGTGAAAAGCACAGAGATATTGCCCATCTACCACAGATAACAGGACGGACATCAGAGAGGATCCACCGTGACCAGAGGCGTCACTACTGGGGGGAGGGGGGGACGCCCCCCCCAATGTTGTCGGCCGGTTGGTAAAAAAAAAGTCGAGTCGGCGCGAAGCGCTGCGATATTTAGTAAAAACAGTCGATTTTATACTTAGAAATAGTCGTTTTTTCTTAAAAACATCCGGTTTTTCTTAAAAACATTCGGTTTTTCGTAAAAATAGGTGATTTTTTCTTACAAATAGTCATTTTTTCTTGGAATCAGCCGCTTATTCGTCAACACAATCGTTTTTTCTCAATAATAGTCGTTTTTATCCGCAAAAACAGTCGGTAAAAATGACGAGCCAGTCGTTAAACACCTTGTCCCCCGCCCAAAACATTTTGGCTAGTAACGCCTCTGACCGTGACATCAAGGCAGCACTATCGAAGTTCGTCCAGAAGAAACCGAGATACTGGCACCTCTACGCAAAGACAATATAAGTGACAATATAAGTGGCTTCTTGCCGGAAAACTGCTTTCCGGCAAGAAGTTCACAACATCATATTTAAGGAAGAATCTTTCAACGTTTTTCTAGAGTTCATTTTCCAGCTTGAGCGGCTTTAGCCTGAAGAGGACCCTTGCCAAGAAGGTCCGAAATATATAGCTCCAATAAAATGTAGCTGACTTGTCCGTTTTGCTTTGTCAAATATGATTCGCAGTCAGCTTGGGCTGAAGGGAGAAATGAGAATACCAGAACACTCATCGGGAGCATAATGCTCATGCAAAATAGTGAATAAAGGCAAGAACAAAGATTAGTAAAGTGTCGTTAGCGGGATTAGAATATAAAATATGAAATTTGGATATCCGGGGTTAAGAATAATAATTGCAATTACTGAAGTAGGTTGCACTAATAGACACGACGGGTCTTTAATCGTGAGTGGAAGCGAAATTGTTCGCAATTAGTTAGTTTAATGTAGATAGGTGTCGTGGTTTATGTTTATTTTATTTCTTATCTTAGTACACTGTAAAAAGTTTCTCCGAATAAGGATGCAGTATTTGCTGCTGGGATTAATCTTATATCTACTAGGATAAGATTAATCCAAATTAGGGGCAATCTTATCTCAATAAAGACAAGATTAATCCCAGTAGCAAATACTGCAAGATTTTTTTTTACAGTGTAGGCTATTTTCTTTCTTTTTCTTTTACTCGGGCTGCGCAAACGCTATTTGACAGCCATCAAAATATGTATGTATTAATACTCTTAATATCATCCAAAAATATTTAAACAATAATCCATTGCCACTCATGGCCACTCTATAGAGAGCAAAGCAGGAAGGCCTATCAAAGATCGTTTTTGGGATTCTTTAGTTTGGCATAATAATGTCAGATTCAGGTTATTCTTGACAGCCTACAGGTGATACGAATGCAAATGAATGCCGGTCTGACTGGGAAGAGAGAGGCGATGACCAGATAGGGATAGGACAACCTGTGGCCAATAGTACGAGGCCACACTCGCTAGGCAAGAAAAATAATACATAATTATACAGTTTGTTGCCAATAATTTTGTATTGACTTTTAAATACGCGACTTCTCCCACTGGGGTATGTTGTTTCGTTTGACATCCGCTTACTGTGGGTGAAATTACGCATCGTTTAGCCGTTTTTCGGCGACAATCCCGGATTATAATCCGAGATAACTGATTCATCAGAGAAACAGCAAATGGACTATCCCAGAATACAAAACGACGATCCGACGATCTCGCTCCGTTGCAAGATTCCCGAATCGACGATCCAAGAACGTGTCCGGACTCCGGATTGTCACAGAAAACGATTTTTATGGCACTTGCCCTTAAAGGAACAGTAAACTTGACTACGCAACTTTCGGCCATCGAATCATCCGGGGGGCTTAGATAAATATACAGGGCCTTATTGTCGACAGGCCCCCCCTTCTTTGTTATCTCGAACCGTCTCGAAACCCCTCCTTAGTATTCCCAAAGCTAGCTGGCAGGCCCTTGCCCCTTCTGCACTGTAATTATGCACTTATGTACTGTAAAAGTTCGTATTTTTACATGTAGACTACAGACTAACGACCTCCCCGACAAGACGGCCGGGGTTCGATTCCTAGTCGCGGCACACAAACCTTTTGCTTTTGCAAACCTTTTGCTCAAAAGTCGAATTCTCGGAAACTGCCCAGAAACTGCAATGGTCGTAACGAGAATTTTTCTTACTCTCAATATCGACTCAGGGTACATTGTTAGCTAGCTCCCCGAGCCAAGTTTGAGTCAAGTTTTCTGTTCCTTTAAGCCAAGTGCCATATAGCGATAGCAATTTCTCATAATCTTGATTATCGGACCCAAACGGGTTTAGGAGAATTCGGATTGTGAATCGTCAATCCGGATCGTCACGGAGGAAAAATGTCCTTTGAAAGAAGAAACTAAATGAAATCAAGTGCAAATGTTTCAAAATGCAGCTAACACATGATAAACTGAATATCATATCAGCAAAATTCAGTAAGTTTGCCTGGTGTGGGTCTTAGTGTTTTATTGCGGCGACCTTTCAAAGTTGCGACGGTCAAATAAGCAAAACTGTAGGCTATAGAAATAAAACCAAAAGAGTCGGAAGCTCCTCACGAACTTCTCGCGGTCCAAAAACGTCGTTTATTGAACGCTAATTTCGTAGCTAACGTCGACAAGCGTTTAGTGTATAACTGTGTGGCATTAATGGCCTGTAAATCCATTTACGAAGTTTCTCCTAAACCTCGCTGGAGGTGAAAATCTGTCACTAAAACATGCAAACTGTGGGGTATGATATGACATACGTCAAGAATGACGTGAAAATAACCATGATCGAGAAGTCTACTGAGGATGTATTTATAAATAGGCCAAATACCTACACTGTAAAAAGTATTTCCGAATAAGGATTAAAGTTAACTGCAGTATTTGCTACTGGGATTATTCTTATCTCTAAGGAGATAAGTACCAAATAGAGATAAGATGAATCCGAGTAGCAAATATTGCAGTTAAATTAACTTTAATCCTTATTCGTAGAAATTTTTTACAGTGTACTTCTTCTACAGTAGAGTTACGCTTCTTTGAACGTTGGTTAACTTTAAACAGCGCCATTTTTATCCATTTCCTATGACAAAAGTCAACTACCACTCAGCAAAAGTAGCTAATTGTGAGGTCACTTCTGAAGATAGCCCGCTATTGCGTGTTACCGTTGCAGTTACTAGATATTTTGAAAATAGAGGTACACGCACATAGAGGTAACACAAATCTGAAAAACGTCGATTATATGAATAGCGGAGCAACGAACTAACGCATTTTTATTTATGGGGTCTTCGAGCCTATTTAATTTTACAAATGATGGGTAGGGTAATACAACGCATCTTGGAAAATGCGTTATGTGATGATTGGTTCTTTCTTTAGTGATTAACCTGTGTTTTCTTTTTCAAAATATTCCTTCAGCCCAAGCTAACTGTGAATCATGTTTGACACTGCAAAACGGATGCGTCAGCTACATTTTATTAGAGCTATATTTCGGCCCTTCTTGGCAAGGGTCCTCTTCAGGCTCAAGCCTCTCAAGCTGGACAATGAACTGTTCAAGTCAGACATCTGCTTCTCTTACCACCCATCAAGTGGCCTATCACTCGAATCGGAGCACTAATGAAAAATGTCTGGTACCCGGATTGCAGGTTTGTTTCTTCCAGCAACAGCCTGACGAGGACCCTTCCCAAGAAGGGCCGAAATATCGCTGACAAACACCGTAGCTGACTTTTCATTTTTTGAGCCACTGGACTGTCAGAAGTTTCGTAACCGATAACACGAGGATGCACAATTTCAACAGACAACCATCAAACAGCAATTGGGATGTACTCTGTTGTCGCGACAGACGTTATGCATGAAATGTTATACATAACACGCATTGCCAGGAAGAGCCAAAAAATCGCCAAAAAAGCATCTGCTGAATTTTCCGATATCATGACGACAAACAAAAAAGCCAGCAGATGCTTTTTTGGCGGTTTTTCAGCTCTTCCTGGCAATGCTTGTTATGCATAACATTAATGCACAACGTTTCAAAATCACAACAGATTACACGCCAAGTGTTGTCTTTTGAAACAGCGCATCCTTGTGTTATCTGTGATGAAACTTCTGACAGTGTAATCGCTCTCAATGGTAACTGTGCTTAAGGAATCATTATCCTTCCGTCGCAACATAAGTTGCGTTTTTGCTGATACCATGGTATCTGATATACGGTCTAAAGTCGTTTTTGCAGTTATCGTGGTATCTGATACCACGGTCGAAAGGCGTTTTTGCAGTTGTCGTTGTATCTGGCCAGTTACCGTGGTAACAGATATTCAGATATCACGGTCCGACCGTGATATCTGGTCCTGGTATCTGTAAAACGCACCTCACTTTCATCAAATTTTGTCAAATTGGTGAGAAAGAAGTTCAGCACTTAGTGATGTAACTGGATATCAGTTTTTATTTTGGGATGACTTCGAAAAGTGCAATTTTGGCAATAGTCGTTTTTGCAGTTGACCGTATATCAGATACCACGGTAACTGCAAAAACAACTAATTGCAGATCCAGTTACCGTGGTAACAGATACTATGGTATCCGCAAACGCACCTCACTTTCATCAAATTTTGTCAAATTGGTGAGAAAGAAGTTCAGCACTTAGTGATGTAACTGGATATCAGTTTTTATTTTGGGATGACTTCGAAAAGTGCAATTTTGGCAATAGTCGTTTTTGCAGTTGACCGTATATCAGATACCACGGTAACTGCAAAAACGACTAATTGCAGATCCAGTTACCGTGGTAACAGATACTATGGTATCCGCAAAAACGCAACTATAGTGTCTACATATTTTAGGAAAATAGCGTTCCTACCTGCGTTAGGAAAATTGCGTTCCTAGTTTCGAGAACTCTAGGAAGAAAACGGTCGAATTTCTCGAATTATTAGATTATTAGCAATAATTATCGCTTCTGATCGTCCGTCGGACTAATATACTTGAGTCTATATTTATAGAGCCGAGCGCGTTTACAGTTATAAACCTTCCTATGGACAATCAAGTCCTACGTTAGGTCCTCATCTTATGAAGTTACCAATAATCCACGATCAGGAGCGATAATTGCTAATAATCTAATAACCTCGGGTCACAAGATGGCGGCAGAAATCTCTACAGTTCTCAAAACCAGGAACGCAATTTTCCTAACGCAAGAAGGAACGCTATTTTCCTAAAATATATAGACACTTAGCTGTCCGTCGTCAAAGAAGGATAGATCCATACCATGATGTACAACTCCTCCGTTCAACGGGGTTGAAGCTCCGTTATGGCCGTTCTGACTACTTCGCCACTCGTGGACCTTTTCTATGCTGTCTAGGGCGAGTTGGGCTTCCACGACAGACGGCCGCCGCGACGTCTCGCCGTTCTCCTCCCCGTTATCTTCCAGCTGACGGGCGTAGGCTGAGTCCGCGTAGGAATGGAAACAACACCTGGAGTAAAAAAAAATATATTTTAAGTCCACGTCCAAAACACGGACTTCTTAATCTCAATCTAATCTCCAGCTTTTGCTTCTCCCAAATCCACCCTCTGGTGTGGGTTGCCTCCAAGGCGAGACAGAATTTAGGAAATTAACAGAATTTAGGAAATTAACAGAATTTAGGAAATTTTTCAAACATTCCTGTCCTCACAAGGAACACATTTCGGCCATGACAGAAAACAAAAATTCCAAACATCCAAAATTAACTGTTTACAAGGAGGTGTCCTATCCAGACGCTGGGAACCCTGACTCACGAAAGATAATTTTTCCGAATTCCACTCAAATCGTCAATATTTTACTAGGCTAGGGTGCCTGAGTTTGGCACTAAGTAGTCAGCGTTTGGTATGGTCCATCCAGAAATCAGGGGGTTGTGGTCAGTCTAGTACACTAAGCCCTTTTTTGATAACTAACAAGCTTTAACTTGTACAAGAATGTTTGAAGTACATCTTGCGTAACACGAAGCCCCACGGTAGCATAGACTACTCTAGCCAAAGAATATATGCACCTAGGGCAAATAGGGTAAACCCTAGGTGTAAATAGTCTTTGACTCTAGCTCCAACCATGGACCCATGATATACTGTTCACTGTTATTCACAAGATGACACATTACATGTACCCCTTGTTCCCCAGAGCGGTACCGGTATACAGTACTTTTGTAACTAAACAAATTTTGTTTTGACGTTTAAATTGTTGTACCGTATACTAATACCCCTCTCGGAAATATGGGTACACACACGTATGAGTACCATGCTCACCCCTGCCATCATACCGCAGCGTTGAGCATGGGTATCAAAAAAGGGCTTGATGTCCTAGACTGGTTATGGTCAGTGTTGCCACTTTTCTTTGACGGAGCTTGTGACTTTTGGCCGCGAAAACCTGTGACATTCTGGCACCTACGAAACTGAGTCCTTTTTCCCAACTATTAACGAGAAATCTCGCTTTATCATCTTCATAATTATATGCATCAACTTATTAGCTTTATTTTTGAATTTGTTGGTAAGGAACCGATCCCAGAATTATGGCTGGCTTTATCCAAGCGAAAATCTGTGACAAATCGCAGAATTTTGCCACCAGTGGCCAGGGGCGTCCCGAAGGGGGGGGGGGTCGGGGGTGTAGCGCCCCCCCCCACGTTTTGGGAATTCGGCGAAAATTCGGTCGAAATAGGTGTTCCTTACCCAATTTAATAAAAAAAATTGTTCCCCACATTTCCAAAATATGTGCTTTAACGTGTTTACTGGTTCCTATTCTCTATCGATTTTGTTAATCATCCAACCTCTGTTCAGTCCGAATTGATTCCACCGCATTTGGTCCGCCCCTTCGTAAATTCGGTGATTTAACCTGTTTATTTGGTCTCATTCGTAACCGAATTCGGCAATTCACCGGACTTCTCTCAAGTCCATATCTGTTCTAGGCTATCGCATTCGGTCAGTCCACTTCATAGTTTGGTGATTAATCGGTTCATTTGGTTCTTATTCGTTACCAAATTCGGTCATTCACCGGATTTTTTTTCGCCCGTTTTTTAAAATCTGTTGTCCCCACATTTCCAAATTGGGTGGTTTAACGTGTTTATTGGTTCCCATTCTCTATCGAATTTGGTAATTCATTCAACTTCTGTTCAGTCCGCATCAATTTCATCGCATTCGGTCCGTCCCTTTGTAAATTCGGTGATTTAACGTCCTTAGGCCTATTTGGTCTCATTCATAATCGAATTCGGCAATTCACCGGACTTTTTTCAAGTCCGTATCTGTTCTATCGCATTCTGTCACTCCATTCCATAATTCGGTGGTTAATCAGATTCATTTGGTTCTGATTCGTTACCGAATTCGGTCATTCACGGGATTTTTTTTTAGTCCGTATATATTACCAGACTTGCCACATTCGGTTGTTTTAGGTGGTTGTAGCAAGAGTTTTATTCCATTGCGCAATTCGGTTGTTATACCGCTCCCGATCTGTTCCTTATTTTTTATGGCACTTGCCCTTCGGCCAAGTGCCATATAGCGATCGCAATTTCTGTCCGTCCGTCGGTCGGTCGGTCTGTCGGTCCGGGTTCTGCTAGTTCGGGTACTTCCAGATAAGCTAGGACGATGAAACTTGGCAGGCATATCAGGGACCGGACCAGATCAAATTAGAAATAGTCGCTTCCCCGATCCGACCACCTGAGGGGGAGTGGAGGGAAGGGGAATCCGGAAAAAATAGAAAAAATGACTTATTTTTAACTTACGAACGGGTGATCGGATCTTAATGAAACTTGAAATATGGAAGGACCACTTGTCTCAGACCTTCCATTTTAAATCCAGACCGGATCCGGTGACATGGGGGGTAGTTGGAGGGGGAAACCGGAAATCTTGAAAATCGCTTAGAGTGGAGAGATCTGGATGAAAGTTGGGGGAAAGAACAAGCACAAGTCCTAGATACGGGATTGACATAACGGGACCGGATCCACTCACTTTGGGGGACTTGGGGGGGGGGGGAATCTGGATTTCTAGTGATCCCGCGAGTTCGGTGCTTCCTGATGTACTAGGACGATGAAAATTGGCAGGTATGTCAGGGAAACGAACAGATTGACTTGATACTAGCCGTTTCCCCAATCCGACAATCCGAGGGGGCTGGAGGGAGGCGAATCCGGAAAAATGAGGTATTTTTAACTTACGAACAGGTGATCGGATCTCAATGAAACTTGATATATAGAAGTACCTCGTGTCTCAGACCTCCCATTTTAAATCCAGACCGGATCCGGTGACATGGGGGGTAGTTGGAGGGGGAAACCGGAAATCTTGAAGATCGCTTAGAGTGGAGAGATCAGGATGAAAGTTGGTGGAAAGAACAAGCACAAGTCCTAGATACGGGATTGACATAACCGGACCGGATCCGCTCACTTTTGGGGAGTAAGGGGAGGGATCCGGATTTCTAGTGATCCCGCGAGTTCGGTGCTTCCTGATGTGCTATAGGACGATGAAAATTGGCAGGCATGTCAGGGACCCGAACAGATTGACTTGATAATAGTCGTTTCCCGGATCCGACCATCCGGGGGGGGGGCTGGAGGGAGGGGAATCCGGTAAAATGAGGTATTTTTAACTTACGAACGGGTGATCGGATCTTAATGAAACTTGATATATAGAAGTACCTTGTGTCTCAGACATCCTAGTTTAAATCCGGACCGGATCCGGTGACATGGGAGGAACTGGAGGGGGGAACCGGAAATCTTGGGAAACGCTTTGAGTAGAGAGATCGGGATGAAAGTTGGAGGAAAGAACAAGCACAAGCCCTAGATACGTGATTGACATAACCAGACCGGATCCGTTCACAGTGGGGGGGGGGATCCGAATTTCTCGTGATCCCGCAAGTTCGGTACTTCCTGATGCGCTAAGACGATGAAACTTGGCAGGCGTGTATGGGACCCGAACAGGTTGACCTGAGAATAGTCGTTTCCCGGATCCGACCATCTGGGGGATGGGGGTGGAGAGAGGGGGAATCCGAAAAGTGAGGTATTTTTAACTTACGAACGGGTGATCGGATCTTGATGAAACTTGACGTATAGAAAGATCTCGTGTCTCAGACGCCCCATTTAAAATCCGAACCGGATCCGGTGATATTGGGGGAGTCGGACGGGGGAACCGGAATCTTGGGAAACGCTTAGAGTGGAGGGTTTGGGATGAAAGTTGGTGGGAAAAGCAAGTGAATAGCATAACCGAAATGGATCCGGTCACTGTGGGGGAGTTGGAGGGGATCCGAGTTTGTAGTAATCCCACGAGTGCGGTACTTCCTGATGTGGGCAACGAACTTGGCATGCTTGTCAGGTACCCGAACTATTGACTTGAGAATGTCGTTTCCCCGATCCGACCGTCGAGGGGGAGTGTACAAAAGGGGAATCCGGAATCCAGTGGCAAGCTCAGCTATTGAACGGGTTATCGGATCCGAAACGTGATATTTAGAAAGGTCTCGTGCCTCAGACGTCCCATTTTAAATCCGGACCAGATCCGGTGACATTGGGAGGAGTTGGAGGGGCGAACCGGAAATCTTTATAATCGCTTAGAGTGGAGGGATCGGGATAAAACTTGGTGGGAAGAACAAGCATAAGTTCTAAATATGTCATCTAGAGCTTTTTCAGATTGAATGAACCTAGATATCCTAATTCTAGGTCCGAACCGCATTTTTGAATGGCGGGGTGTTTACTGTGAAGTTCTCTTCTACTTTCTCGTACCACTACTCGTAACAAGTGCCATATGAGCTCGTAGCTCTTGTTTTAGTTTGTTTTTCGGTAGTAAGAATTCACTATTTGGTTCACCCCAGTTACCGAGTCCGGTAATTTAAGTGGCATTTATTTAGCGCTTGTTCTTTACCATTTAACGGTGGCTTCAGCTGGTTGCCATTCATTACTCAACTTTTACTTCTAATGATTGCAGTACTTCAGGAATAAGCACGTCTCTTGACGTGAAAACTAGCCTACTTTCTTTGCTACAAATTCAGAGTATAATCTGTACTTTGTATATACTTTAGCCTGGATGGCCATTTTTTTTTTCCCCAGACAGCCCTATGGTTTAGTAGGTAGCCTTGGGATCGCAAGAAGGCACTTTGATCATCAGCGTTTTTCACAAAATTTCTCCTGGGGCGCATTTAGCAGTCTTCACGATTTAGAAAAAAGGGTGCGTCATTTAGTTGGCGTTGGAGGCTTGGAATTTGGGGGGGTGGGCTTGAACCACATTAAAAACTAGAATTTGCATGGAAAGTAGTTAAATTTTGCCAGAAAAAAGGCAAATTAAAAATATTTCGCCTGCGGCGCTTTAATTTGTCCTGGGTACAGCCGTTAGCGGCGTTGTAGCTTTGCGGCAACGGCATTTTTGTCGGCAGACAAATCCTGTTGGTAAAACCGGATGTCCCCCAAAGGTAAAGGCTAGTGATCCCTGAAAAAAAACAGAAAGTGAAAGAGCATGAAAACGGACCAAATTTTTTCTTCAGAATTGATTTTGTATAGTCTATACGATGCAATTTTTTACATTTTAGCTTCTAGAAGGCAACTCGCTGTGTTTTTAGAAAAAAAATCCGGTACCGATTCCGTCATTTTTACCAGGTTCGCCCCCCCCCCCTCCCCGTGAAGAAAGGCTCGGGACGCCCCTGCCAGTGGCAACACTGGTTGTGTAGACTGAGCCTACTAGCTACGTAGTCACTCAATTTCACATAACTTATTCTACCACGCAACAGTTGCACTTATGAGCCCACTCTAGGACATGTCTGACCACAATACCTTAGACATCAAATCTCGGTAAGAATCTCATTCATCAAATCCAGCCGCTTTTAGCGTGACGGGCGTCATGTTGTTCCAAATATGCTATGAAAGGCAGGAATGTTTGAAACACATCTTGCGTAACGCGAAGCTCCACGGTAGCAGAGACTACTCTAGCTCCAAACGAGGGCCCATGATATATTGTTCACTGTTATTCACAAGTTTAAATTCAATTTAAGTCACCACATATCTTCCATTACAAATGAAGAATATCACTGGTAGCCTAGCTACACAAAGTACATAAATCGCTAATGACAAATGGTTAGTAATTAAAATGTAAAAGACATGAGTTAATTAAAGCATTGAAACTGAAATTCTTAGTAAAAGGGAAGCTCTCAGTCGTGACGTTATCTACGAACCACGTTATTCCCTGTTTGTATGAAGTGTTGTCAATTATTGTCATGAGTCATCCCTTGCTATCATCCCCCGAAGCTCAGCACCCTCTCTACCCTTATTTTCCCTTTATTAAAATTTTCGTCCCCTAAACCCTTCACCTTTTCCTAGTGAGCAACTTTTTTCGGTCGGTCTGTCAGGCCACTGTTCTCGAGTTAGGGTACTTCCAGAAGTGCTAGGACGATGAAACTTGGCAGGCATATTAGGGACCCGACCAAACTAACTTGGAAATAGTCACTTCCCCGATCCGACCTCCGTGGCGGGAGTGGAAGGAGGGGGAATCCGGAATATTGATTATGAATATTGGAGGAGAGGGGCTCGGAATTCAGGTGATCCCGACTTAGATGCTTACACATGTGCTAGGACGATGAAACCTGGCAGGCGTATTAGGGACCCGAGACCAAACTAACTTGGAAATATTCACTTCCCCGACCCAATCACCGTGGGGGGAGTGGAGGGAGGGGGAATATGGAATATTGACGTATTTATAACCTTTGAACGCGGAATCGGATCTTAGTGAAACTTTATATTTGGAAAGACCTCGTGTCTCAGATGCCACACTGCAAGTCCGGAATGGATCCGGTGACTTTTGGGGGAGATGGAATGTTCAAGGTTCAAGGTTTTATTATTTACAACAAAACAAAATAACTAAATATCAGGAAGTTACCCGGCAGAGAGGGACTCAACAAATGCTGATGGAAGGGGGAACCGGATATTGTGTGGCATGTTCAGAGTGGACGGATCAGGATGAAACTTGATGGCAAGAACAAGCACAATCGCTGACAAGCACATAGCTGACAAGACCGGAACGGATCCGAGTACTGTGGGGAGTTGAGGGAGGGGTCCGGAATTCCGGTGATCCCGACTTTAGATGCTTACACTTGTGCTAGGACGATGAAACTTGGCAGGCATATCAGGGACTTTACAATTTTAACTTAAGAACAGTCATTTCTCCGATTTGACCATCGTGGGGGAGTGGAAGGAGGGGGAATCCGGATCTTGAGGTTGTCCAACTTTTGAACGGGTGACCGGATCTTAATGAAACTTGATATTCGGAAAGAACTCATGCTTCAGATCTCCCATTTCAACAAGACCAAAGGTTTCGATGGGATCCCAAAAATTTAATATTTTTACGTCTTGACTACGTCTTGACTACGTCTTGACTACGCCAGTTCCAGTCTTCGCCAGGCTAATCATCTGAGAAAATTAAGTTCAGATATACCTGTATAAGCCATATTTATTTCGACAAAACTGATCGAAACTTCCTGCTTTACTTCTGCCAAATTTCCGGTTTCGGCCGAATTCCGAGCAAACTACTTGTCCAGCCCCAAAAAGATAGTTCAGAAACGAATTCGGCGCATCTCCTTATCCCTATAAAGAACATCTAATCAACTTAAAATAAAACTTTAACTTATAACAAAATCCGGTTTCAACCGGATTCCGGACGAACTATATGCCCGGGTAAAAAATGATTGTCATATACAGATTCAGCGTCTCTTCTTACCCTAAAATCTATCATCTAATCAACTTCAAATAAAACTTTTGCTTTTAACAAATTTTCCGGTTTCGGCCGGATTCCAGGCGAACTACTTGTCCGGCGAGAAAATGGTTTTCATTGTCGTGTTCAGCATGTCTTCTTACCCCTAAATCGAACATCTAATCAACTTCAAATAAAACTTTTGCTTTTAACAAATTTTCCGGTTTCGGCCGGATTCCGGGCTAACTACTTGTCCGGCCAAAAAATGAGTTTCACCATCGTGTTCAGCATGTCTTCTTACCCCTAAATCGAACATCTAATTAACTTCAAATAAAACTTTTACATTTAACAAACTTTCCGGTTTTGGCCGGATTCCGGACGAACTACTTGTCCGGCGAGAAAAATTTTGTTTGCCCCTTAATTTAAACCCCCTCCCCCACCCCTAAATGTAGGGCTACAGTGCCCATCTACGAACTTGACCTTACTCTTGACCCAAAGAATCCTCACACCAAGTTTCATCAAAATATCTCATTCCCTTCGAGAGTTATCGTGCTGACAGACGGACGGACGGACGGACAGACGGACAACTTTTGCGATGTCATAGGTATCCGTCACTAACGTTTTGGGATCCCAAAAACAGACAGGATCCGATCAATGTGGGGGAGTCGGGCGGGGGGATTTTGTGACGCGCTTGGAATATAGCGATTGGAATGACATTTGGTGAGAAGAACAAGCGTAAGCCCTAGATACATCAGTGATAGAACCGGACCGGATTCGGTCACTCTGGGGAGAGCTGGAGGGGCGTCCAGAATTCCGGTGATCGCAATTTAAGGTACTTCAAGATGTGCTAGGACGATGAAACTTGGCTTGAACATCAGAGACTTCCCGTACGGAAAATCTCCACGTCGAATCTAGGTCAAAACGGCCTCGTACATTTGAAACACAAACTAGGCCCTCGTTTTCGCTGCCTATTCGCTCTCGTTTTTCACCTCAAAACGACCTCGTACATTTGAAACAGAAACTACCTCGTTTTCGCTCTCGCTGTCCCTGGACAGAGAACGCGACCTCGCGGATAGACCCCGGTTTTCTCTGTTTGTACAACGAGAGCGCTGCGCGAACTCGCCTCCGCGGATGAACCTCATTTGGTAGCGAATTCATCTCGTACATTACATTTGATAGCTAAACGACAACGACCAGGCCAACGACCCTGTTTTCGAGGTCGAAACTGTTAGAAATAATCGGCCTTGTAGAAACGAAAATTCGTGTCCACTGATTGACCATGAACACCAGGTACGGCCGGCCTAATCCTCAAGGCTCAAAGGGCGAATCCTATCCCCCTTACCCATCCCATCTTCGATGATCTTCGTATATTAACGATAGACCCAAATTTATACTTAATATAGAAGACAAAACTATGTTTCCCCAAATTATCGATTTAGGACTAGTAACTCTCAAAATTTGTCGGGTGATGCTTTTGCACCATCGAACAAGGTCTAAACACGCAAGCTGCTTCTGAAATTTTTTGAACTTCACAGTATAGCAACATTATCAAAACTATAGACAGCAGGGCTTAAATTAAAGCATTTCTGTGGCTCTTACAATTAACACTTTTTTTCCTCAATTAGGGACTACTGCGTACATTGGATTTGATTAATATAGTGAACATACAAATGGAACTGGATGGCTCTTTGCCCCTAGTTTTCTGGCAAACGTAAAGCTCGAAAGTAGCTCGGAAAGTAGTTTCTTTCTCATTGCTCACCAAGTGCCTATAGGCGAGATAAAAAAAACAAACAAACGAAAAACAGCCTCTGCATCTCGTCAATTACATTGCCAGCGGAAACAAAAGTCGAATTATTATAGGATAAGTCTTTTGCCATCACCTGATGGTAACTTCGCAGTGAAACTATAAGGTTGCCCACGCACTTCACCAAATACGAGGCGGAGATGCAATCTCCCTGATCTTTCGCTACCATCTTCGCAGCGAAAACAAAGCCGAAGTTGAATACACCCTCGCCCTTCGCCAAAGATGAGGCGGGGATAGAATCGCCCTGTAATTCGCCTTCATATTCGCAGCGAAAACTAAGGTCGAAGGGAAATTCGCCTTCGCCCTTACTAAACACGATAGCGAACGCGAGATCTACCTCTCCTTCGCCTTCATATTCGCAGCGAAAACTAAGGTCGAAGGGAAATCCGCCTTCGCCCTTACTAAACACGATAGCGAACGCGAGATCTCCCTCTCCTTCGCCTTCATATTCGCAGCGAAATTTTGGGTCGAAGTAGAATTCGCCATCAATTTTCGTCCTCGCTATACTTTCGCCCGCATTTCGCTACCAAAAATTACGTTTCGTCCTCGATTCGAGGTGGAAAATGGCATTCGACGTGGAGATTTTCCGTACGGGTTGACAAGATTGGTTAGAAATTGTCACTTTTCAGATCCGACCATCCAACTCATCTTAACCGCAAAGTGCAGAAAATACTTTTAAGCAAGACCTACATTTTCATGATCCCCATGAGCCCATAATCATTTTTGCCTCAAGATTCCTTAGAAATGGTTAGCACCCTTAAAGTGCGCATCGTAACCGGAAAGTAAAATAAAAATACTTTTCACAAAACCATATAATATTCATAATCCTAAAGGGCCCAGCAGGATCATTTTTGTCTCAAGCGTTTTGATTACAGATGAATTTCTAGCGCCCTTAAAGGACCCCTATTGCTTATTCTGCTTTTTATAATATATCTAGCTCCCATACAGAATTATAAGCTTCTAAAATCCCCACCTTTCTCCATTGTTTCGTTTTGTGCCTACGAAATTTTAGCGCTTTTTTGGCCTTGACGAGTTTTGCCCGTCACACAACGAAACGTTTGCCGGGATCATCAAGGTCTGCTGACAACTCTTTCACACATAAGGATCTGAGAAGCTTTTGTTTATTACTTCTTTTATTTGCTTAGTTTTCACACTTTTGAACCACGGCGCGATCAGTTTTCAAATGTTTTGCGCCCAGCCGCCGCGTCGGAGAGCAGGAAGGCTGGACATAGTCGACAGGCGCTAACAAGAAAATCGCTAATTTCAGATGGAAAGTAATGGTATTTTCGAAAATATTTTTTTCTGATCCATTTCATAGGGAAATATTATTTCTAGTAAGAGTTGTGCTTTAAACTGCGCATAAAAAAAAACTTGTTTACCAAACGATATATTCTCGTGATTTCCAAGGGTCCGTCGTCATTCTTATCTCAAGGGTTTTGCATACAATTTTTGCTTACAATCACAACAAACCCACGAATTGGCGAATTCCTACTTTCGTCCTTTTACCAAGCCTTGCAAGTGCCATATGAGCTTGCAGCTCTTGTTAAAGTACTTAATGTACGAAGAAAATGTTGCGCGACTCCGGTCGAATTCGCTGTAACATTTCGTATAGTGGCCCGCACTGTGTGAGGTCAAATAGGTCAAACCCTCTAATTATGCCTTTGTGTAATAATCTCATAAAAATTAGTCCGAGGAATCAAAAGGTAATTTACAAGCATTGTCTGCGTTGCACACTTTTGCATAGACATTCCCGCAGTGACTGACCGTTCGGGAAAACCTGACCGTCTGTTCGAAGTATATACCTCACCTGTTGGGTTTTATATAGTGCGAAAACATGGTCGGGATTTCTCGGCAGAATTTTCTGCACTTTCGTCACCTAGTTGGAAAATCTCAACATTTCCATATGGGATTGTAGATGCTGCACGAAAATCAGGGCAGGAATTCAAGTCCGCAGCAATGCCCTGATTGTTCGATCCTTTCCGTCACGCATTTCGCCACCATCGAGTGGCTACAAAAGTAGCTCGGACGTTTTGTGGCAATCCGATGAGAAACCGGATATCGACTCACCTGACTAGAGCGTTCGCAGCTGCCTCCCTCTTGCAAATAAACGCATGGCACTCCAACACTTTGATCCCCGTCGTCCTCCTCAAGATGGCCGCAAATAGGGGAGGATGTGCCGCATTCGGCATCCTGGCAAATGGGGAGTCAAGGGGGAGAAACCTTGCTCCCTTTCCTCCCTCTCTTTCAAGTGTTCCTGTTGAGTTAGGCACATTCACATACCGAACTGCTGCACAATAGTGCAGGGTTTCAATTGGAAAAAATCGCGTGACTCGCTTGTGGTTTTCGTCCACGTTCTCGAGGAGGAGTCCATTGCTCCACACACTTAACCAGGAGTCGATCCCCTTTGCTCCCACTGCACCCTTTTCGGGGTAGAGCTCCTTCAGTGGTTCCTGGATCCCCTGTAGTCCATCCTTGGTCACGTGAGGTACAGAGGAGCCTAGGTATAAAACACGGCATCGACATATGGGGGTGCAGTCCTCTCCATTTTTGGAGGCACTGGACATTTTTCGTCTAGGATCCATGGCTTTCACTATTTTCACTGATTATGAGCCATCACTTTATTCTGTACTATACCAACTGCTGGTGCATGTATCTTTAAAATACCTGTAGCTGGTATCACTGCGGTAGCAATACTTTCACGTTCACCTGATAAAGATGCTGTTGTTATGTACACACCTCAGAATTTATAATCCAAACTGCCCAATATGATGCTTGGAGCAGCCAAATCAACACCTTGGTTACAGTACTGGTTATCCAAATAGTATAGCATTCAATACTGAAAAAGATTCATAATCTGATGCTCACTATCAAACAACACTTTCTTTCAACAACCACAATACTTTCAACTAGGCCTACCAGTTTAGGCTAAGTACTGGGTTCTCACTTAAACGACTGGTGTAGGAATCAATAAGCAACATGTTCAATCACTGAACAGTGTTTAACCCTTAACCCCGTTTTGTCACATAAACTGAGAAGTATCCAATAAGTAAAAAGTTTTGACTATGTACTAGTTCCGTTCCGTTACTGCTGGTTACTACTCACCTGGGGCTCTTAGCCAATCGGTGAGATGGCGATGATAAATCGACCAACCGTGAGGCCGCATAGCTGCTGCTCCGAGGGGCTGGTAGCTCGGGTCGGGGTATGACGGGTTTTCCACTAGGGGTTCGAAAACTTGAATTCGACTCTGTAGATGCTTCTGACAAATGGCCTTCTGACGAAACCAAACTAAACAAAAAAATATTTCACTCTGATGAACGAACAGAGTATAGCTAAGACGGTGCCAGAGTATCCTACTGATAACCATAGTTAGCTGCTCATGAACAAGCTAAATAGTAAATAGCCTAAGTGACATATAGGCTAGAATTAAAATGCTTTGGCTGCAGTTCGTTTAGTAGCCCTTGCCTCTGGTATCAGTCCAGGATTTTCGACTTCCCAAAACCTGGCGGAGCATTTTAACGAGAACAATAGCTGGTCCGGGGGTGGGCAAGGCTAAAGCCCCCAAACCGACTAAACACCTGCATTTTGCTCCCAGGGTTTTTGTCAGTTAAAAGTAGCCTACATATTCAGATGGAGAAAAGAAAATAGCTCGCTCAATTTAAAAGGTAAGCAAAACTGAAATAAGAAAAAATAGTTTGAAAAAAATCATATTCGATTGGTAATTCGAAACCGAGTATTTTCTTTTGTCGTCAACAGAGAATGAAGGAGTCTTTTCCAGCCATGCCGGCTGAAATGTTTAATTCTTAATTATGATTTAACTGGCTCCTTTTCCCCGACGACCCCTTCCAAAGTAGACCTTTGGACCCGCCAAAGTACCAATGAAGCATTAGGCACTCCTCAGTTGGCCTGACGTTTGTTTTTCCTCAATCCAGAGCACTCATCATTCCGAACAATGCTTACAATCCAAAGTAGGCTAATTAAGAAAATCTCCTTAAGTAAGTATAACATCACTTTCCAATTTACAAGTGTCCATTCGTGATTCTACCAAATTAGAGTCACGTTTTCTCGTTGGGAAAAAAGAGCTGTCAGTCCCTTGCGGACAGGTGCGCCCGGAGGTATGTGGAGGTAATTTAGTTCCACCTGAGAGGCTCAAAGACATGATTACAAGTATGTATATGTGCTGAGTATTGAATTTTTTAAAAGATAGTTGACCCTGATGAAACAACTCACTGTTGCGCAGTGCTAGCAAATTGACTGTGTAAAGAAACAGAACAACTCAACTTTAATAGTCCAATAATAACAATAATCATGTTGGTTTATCTAGCCGAAAGGCCATATAAGATTGAAATCATGCATCACATCGCAGAAAATAAAGTTACACCTTGAATAAAATAAACTAAACTTTCCAAGTATGACCGTTTTAAGTACATAATTATTTACAAAGTTCCACGATGAGGCGAGGGGTTACCCACCCCCTAGCACCTGATGTACACCCTTTTCTGGCACCGGTCGAAACCAGCGGTATCGGCACCGGTACCGGTCATAGATTAGGCGATTCATCTTTCAAACGCTTCTAAACATGCTGATTTCAGTGTTTTAACGCGGGGCAACCGGGCACCGGCTTGAGTCAGCCGGTGCTGGCACCGGGCACCTGATGTAGGCTAAACTAAAACCGAGAGGGGGGAACTCTGCGTGATGAGGCTCGGGTTCTTAATTTCAGGATACCGAGAAGCAACACCAACCCATCCCAACAAATTTCACCCTCAAATACAAAAGCGCTTGGCTCTCCAGGAGTTGCAATGCAGTGTAAGCTATTTTCTACGCTATTTTCGTAATGTTTAAAACCAATTCTGCTCTCTATTTTCTGACCCCTGTAAATTCCCTTCCACCAAAGTAATAGTGCGACAACACTGCACAAACATTTCACTTCCTTCAATTGATAATTGCAGAGTCTCGAACACCAAGAACAAATAACGAGACAGAACTGCTGTTCCCCTATCTCGGTCATACAAACATGCTGAGTCGAGTAAAATACGACCGACTCCCGATGCAAACGAGCGGCTTCGCGCCACACCACGTTTCGTTACCTCTACAAATAGCTAGATCGCCGGTAAGTTACTAAAGAGGAAATCTAGAAGTCAACGCTGATTGGTTCTATGGACGCGCTCCAGAGCGGATCAGCGCGCGGAGTAAGCCTCCTGCTCGCCTCTTTCGATATTTCTTGTGCAATAGGCAACGGTGAAGACGGAAGAGGAGTAAACTGCTCAAAGCTACAGTAAATACCTCCAGGTCCGTTCAGATTTGTCGGGGTTTTCATAGTCGCTGCATGCGACTAAAGACAGAAGTTCTTACTGATTATTTGTTCTTGATTGCAGTGTAAAGGCCCATTCACAACGGGTTTTAAGCGAATACTTGGTACCAGCCAGCTCCGTAAATCGCTCTTGGACCGAGAATTAGCTGGGTTTCCGCCGTTCGCAATTGTTTTGGTGCCAGTTTCGGATACCAGCTAATCTCGGACCCAAGTTGAAATCAGTTCAACTTTTGAGGGTACTAGCCAATCAGATTACTTAGGGGAATACTGAGGATATTCCTATTGGCTAATGCTGAACGGACCACGTCAGACCGAATAACAATGACCTAAATTCACTTTCGGTTTTCGAGACAGCAAGGAGTGATGTGATTTTATCTGTTGGGCTTGGTTCGAAACTAGCCAATCAGAATATTCCTCAATATTTGCCAAAATAATCTGATTGGCTAGTACCCCAAAAGTTGAACTTATTTCAACTTGGGACCGAGGATAGCTGGTACCCGAAACTGACACCTGTATTCGTTGCGAACGGCAAATACCTGGCAAAGCTTCGGTCTCGGGAGCGATTTTCAGAACTAGCTGGTACCGAGTATTAGCTATTTTTGTAATGTTTAAAACCAATTCTACTTTCTATTTTCTGACCCCTGTAAATTCCCCTTCCACCAAAGTGTTAAAATAGTTCGACAACACTGCACAAACATTTCACTTCCTTCAATTGATAATTGCAGAGTCTCTAACACCTCTGCTCATAGCCTGTCTTTCACCCAATTCGGCGATACAGGGATTCCTAAATCCCTTCCACGGTAGAATAGATCATTTGTGAGTAATTTTACTCTTGAAAAATGTTAATCCTTATGAATATTTTGGGCGTCTTTCTTTTATTTTCAAACTAGATTAGGCTAAGAAGTCCATATTTGGATACGGGCATGAAAAAGGGATCCAGACCGGGTCAAGAGCATAGACCCCTAAGAACTTGCAACTCCGTATCATAGCGACGTGATCGTACTGGAATTTCTCTGGATGTGTGCTTGCCTGTATCACGGATGGGGGGGGGGGCTTAAAGAAACATGAAGGTGGAATAGTTGTCCTGCCTAACTAAACCCTCACGTTAGACCCAACTTTTCCCAGTAAATCAACTATTCCTATACTATACGCACGAATGGCAGCATACGGACGCCTAATGCCCGGGCCCCATTACGGACACACCTGTTCGTAATTCGGTATTTAAGACATTTTTTTATCATTGGCTGTCATTGGTCATATCATTGGTTTAATCATTGGTTGTTCATAACAAATTAAAAAAGGGAGATGGATTATTCCATCCCAGATTTTATGAACGGGTTGAGGAACGTCTAAAACCCGCTAAAAACCGGTCTTAAAAACGTCTAAAAACCGAATTACGAACAGGTGTTTCCGTAGTGGGGCCCGGGCATAAGAGTAAAGACGGCACTGATTGGACCTTAATCGCTCCGAAGAGCGAATTAAGGTAATTATGGTCTAGATTTGGTTGACTAGAATTTTTCGTCTCTGCCAGGCTAGGCTAGCCCTAAGCACTGCCCTAGGCTTAGCTAGGATGCAGTTTAGATATGCTTATTTGAGCTTATTCTCAATTTTTCCAAGCCTTGGTTTTGCTTCTAACATATAAAACAGTCAAATAGACAGGAAAAATAACAAGCTTGATCTCAGTGAACAGCTAACCATTTCAGCAATTTTGTGGCACCAAAGTAAACTGAAAAAGTTATGTTTCAATAAATTCCTCTTCTTCCAATCAGTGGTTTAAACGGCCCAGCAGCAAGGTGAAGGAAAAGAGACTTCTGTTTGGTTTGAGCACCTGAGAAAGATAAAATTCTGAAATTCCTGTGCAGCATCACTGACTGACAATAGTGTTTAATTTTGCACTGGCAGGTGCCATTCAATGAACAGCAAAAGAACTAAATAGTAAAAGAAAAAGAGTAGATACCGGTGTCACATTATTTGAAAAAGAATTCATATTTCGGAAAACTGGACACAAATTACATGCTTTAGGCAAGCTCTTCCTGGTATGGGTTGTAGTGTTTTTGTAAGGGACCTTTCACTGTAAGGCAGCTCGTTAGGTGACATTCAAATCTGCAGGGCTGCAGCAGAGATGGGTGAATCCGAATCCAGATTCAGATCCGAATCCAGAATTCGTCATTTTGTTCACATTCGAATCTTTTGCTTGTCAGGCTGGATTCGGATTCGGATTCCAAACCCTCAATCTTACGAATCTACTCAAATTCCTAGTCTGCATCCTTCCAGTTCCCGTTCCCCAATTATCAGGCAGTAGCCGTAGGCTTAGGCAATTCAACTTTTTTGCCTCTACCACCACTCATCCTCAGTAATCTATCACATTATCTGATTACCTTGTTGTTGTTGTTTATTTTGACGTTTCTGGAGCAAATGCTGGCTCCATCATGTAAATAGCACTTCTAGTTTTATCCACGGTCTGTGAATCATTCCAATTTTGGGTACTTTAAACTCGGATGTTAGGGTCTTTCTTCGACGTGGATTACTTTGGCGAGGGAAGGATTCTCATCAGGGACTGGTTATCTTGTATCACTTACATCAGACCACATCGTTCACTCCTAAAATCTGATTACTTTAGATATCAGTTTTTGTGATCTCTGATTTTAAACCATAAGGTATACGGTTTTATTTATGTTAAGGTCGGATTCAAATGCGGATTCGAATTCTCAGCATGAGATAGTGGATTCGGATTTGTACTATTGGCATTGCAGTATTTGTAGCTATCGACCCTGGCCCCTGGGACCCTGCGGCCTGGATTCGGATTCGAATCCTTTCATGATCGGATTCCCCATCTCTTGGCTGCAGTTGAATTATAGTTTAGTGAAGGACCAAACTGGCACCATCCGATTCAAAAGGACTTCAGAAGAAAAGCAATTCTGATAAATTTGTCAACGCCAGTGTGCCACGCTTTTTTCGAATTTACTGCGTCGATTTCATTCCTACAGGTTCCGCCATCTTCAGTTGAGTATCGGATGTTCACAGTCGCACTTCAGCTGGTACTATAGATGTCATTCACGTTCGGGAAAAATCGTAAAGAGTCCACGAATTCTACAGCCGCATCTGAGCGACATATAATAAGATAATTAATTAGAGAGAAAAATCAATGAGGTTCTCTAACAGGCCGAGAATTGAGATGTGTTAGCCGATGCGGTAGTGTATCACATTATACCAAAATCCAAAAGCGCCAATAGATGACTCGTTCTAAGGTGAAGTTTGATCCAAGAGGCAAGGCAAAGAATTTGAAAATTAAGAGAAGCATGTGTCTCATCATCTGGACTTTTAGACCTTTTGGCTTTTAGTATACTGTGAGCGTGTGTCCAGTCAGCAGGGACGTCACGTATGGGGAAGGAGGTGGACGCGCCCCAATGTTGTCGGCAGTCCGCATCAATTTCATCGCATTCGGTCTGTACCTTTTTTGAATAAATTTGGTGATTTAACGTGTTTATTTTATTTTGGTCACATTCATTACTGAATTCGGTAATTCACCCGACATTTCTCAAGTTCGTATCTGTTCTATTGCATTCGGTCAGTCCCAGGTCAGTCCATTTCATAATTCACTGATTAATCAGATTCATTCGGTTCTGATTTGTTCAGTTGTTACCGAATTCGGTAATTCACCCGATTTTTGTTCAATCTGTATCTATTACCAGACTTGCCAGTTGCCACATTCGGTTGTTTTAGGTGGTTCTAACCTGGTTCTAACAAGAATTTTATTCTGTTACAAAATACGGTTGTTATACGTTTCCCTATCCGTTCATTTTTTTTTAGTTAGTTTTTCTGTAGTAAGAATTCATTGGTTCACCCCAGATACTGAGTGGGTAATTTAAGTGGCATTTATATAGTTCTTGTTCTCTACCATTTAACAGTAGCTTCAGCTGGTTGCCATTCATCACTTAACTTTTACTTCTAATGATTGCAGTACTTCAGGAATAAGCACGTCTCTTGACATGAAAATTAGCCTACATTTGTTTGCTGTATTATATTGGGTGGGGTAGGCCAGACAAACTAGCCGAAACTCAGGCCACAAAAGGCCCATTGTCTCAATCCCCCCCCAAAAAAAAACACAATTGATGGCACACCATCACTCTATAATACAATTGATTAAAATCACTCTATACACAAATTGATGACATCATCACTCAAACTCCCGCTCTCTGTCGCGTTCTTACCTTAAAATCTGTCTAACCTTCCTGTCAGCTGAAGGTACCTGGACAGTTCTCTTAATCTGGCTTTCCTCATTATCTCCTGGAGGTCGACCTTCAGGGAGTGGAATGCTTCCAGTCGTTGCCTTGTCCAGGCTGGGCACTCTTGAACAAAGTGTGTGTTTGTCTCTTCTTCTATTCCACAATGGGTACATATTGGAGACTCCGTTTTTCCTGTGTTTGAATTATGTTTTCCAAGGTTACCTATTCCAGTGACAACCTGGATGATTCCCCGGACTTCATCTTTTTTCATGGCGATTAATTTTCTTGTCAAAGCCTCGTTGCGCGTGGGTATTAAGCTTCGCGTGGTTCGACAGTCCATGCGATTTTCCCACGTCCTTTCTATCTGTTTATTCACCCATTCCCGGATCTCAGCTTTCCATCTGCTTTCCGAAATAGGAATGAAAGGCTCAGGTCCAAACGTGATTCTTTTGGTAGCTTCCTTTGCTAGTGCATCTGCTTCCTCGTTTCCTGGGATACCAGAGTGTCCCGGGACCCACATCAAAGTGATTTGATTTCCCTTCTTTGCGACTGCATTTATCTTGTTGAAGCATTCCATTTCTAATGGCTGTTTGCTTTTCGGTGTCTCAAGTGCCTTTAAACAAGCTTGATTATCTGAAAATACAAATATTTCCTTCTCGGCAACTCCCTTATCCAGAAGGTAATCCGCAACTTGCAGAATTGCGGACATCTCAGCCTGGTAAACTGACGAAAACTCTCCCAGGTGAGTGAACAACTTTTCTGGCTCTACATTGGTTTCGAACAGTATAGATGCTGCTCCCGTCATCTCATTACATCGCGAGCCATCAGTGTAGCATCGTATCATCTCTGGGTCATTTAAATTTTCCAGGAATCTTAAGGTCTCAGACCTCGTCTCAATTTTTACTTCAAATCTCTTTCCACTTTTGATCGTAGTGATGGTTTGATCTTTGGGCATTTGCAGCACTGGGAGCTCATTCATCCATTTATTGCAAATATCTAAATGGCTTCTCTTGCTGATCTGATTTCTTTGACACCAAGTGCCGTGGATATCAAGGCGGACTCTCGTCCTTAAAGCTTCCCCTTTGATCCAGATCTCAAGGGGAGTTATACCGAGCAACATTTCTAATGATGCTGTGGCGGTCCCTGGGAAACATCCACTAATCATTAAACATGCTAACCTTTGTACCCTGACCAGGGGCATCATATGCGTTTCAATTTTTGTGCTTCCAACCCATATTATGCAAGCATAAGATATCATAGGCCGGATAATAGCATTGTAGATGAACGCCATTCGTTGCGGTGCAAGTCCCCAGGTCTTGCCCACCATCCTTTGGCACTGCACTAGCGTTATTGTTGCCTTGCGTGCCCTTTCAATGCAATGTGTTTTCCAACATAGTTTACTATTCAGGGTGATCCCCAAATATTTAACTTGGTTGGTCATCTTAATTTCTTTACCGTAAATTTTCAGCGGGAACGGAATTGCCCAATTTCTTCTTTTTGTAAAGACAACCGCTTCTGTCTTACTCGGGCTTAATCGTAACTTCTGTCTCAAGCTCCACTGTTCAACAACCTTCAAAATTGTCTGGCCCAGCTCGAACAGCGTGGGCAGATTTCGGCCTCGGAGAAGCGACGCTCCATCATCTGCGAACGCTTGTGAGTACCCGGGTTGTTTTTCCAACTCTTTCAACAGACTATTCATTACAAGGTTCCACATCCAGGGGGAGCTTACTCCTCCTTGCGGGCATCCTTGACGAATTAAACGCCTGAGCTTTGCTCCCTTCAGACTGACGCAGACTTCTCTGTTTCTAATCATATGGGAATTCCATCTTTGTATCGCGATTTCAATTTCTCCTTCCTCCATCGCTTCTTCTATAGATTCAAAAGTAGCCCCGTCAAAGGCTCCTTCAATATCAAGGAAAATGCCCAGAGCGAATTCTTTACTGTCTAGCGCCTGTTCAATACGCCATACAAGCTGGTGAATTGCGGCCTCGGTGGAACCTCCAGCTCGGAAACCGAACTGTCTACGAGATAATTTCTCGTTTAGTTCTGGTATACTCATCAGATACCACTGAATTACCTTTTCCATCAATTTTAGCTGAAAAGAAGTCAGTGTAATTAATCGGAATGACCGCGCATTGCAATAATTCTCTTTCCCTGGCTTGGGGATGAAAACACCCCTTGCTTCTTGCCCGCTTTTGGAACATGGCCTAAAGCCAAGCTTCTTCTCGCAATCTTCATATAATGCATCTTAATTTGACCCCAACCTTTCTGAAGCATAACTGGATAAACACCATCTGCTCCAGGGGACTTAAACGGTTTAAACTCATTCACAGCCTTATTGATCCACTCCTCTTTTATAATCCTTTCTCCTACTTCCTTACCTAGATCTTCCTCACCGTAACGCGCAGGCGGAACGGGAGTCTGATCAACCTCACCAACATGGATCTCCAGCATATGATCAATTGTTTCCTCGGGGCTATTCGTGAAAGTCCCGTCCCCTTTCTCGATACATCCGAGGCTGACCGTTTTGTCTTTCTTCAGTATCTTCAGGACGTTAGCAGTTCCAGAGTCACTCTGTATTGAATCACAGAAGTTTCTCCAAGACTGTCTCTTCTTTTTCCTTATTGCCTTTTTGTAACCCTTAAAGGCTTCCTGATAATCTGTCCAATCCTCACGGCGTTCTGTAAATTTTGCTTTCCTGAGTAATCGGCGTAACTCTTTCCTTCCATCTTGGAGATCAGAATCCCACCAATCCCTTGTATTAGCATTCATATCCTTCAATTCAGTTGGTGTCGACGCATTGAAGGAATTCTTCATACAAGTCGTCAACCACTCTGCATAATCATCCAAATCTTTCGTATCTGTGATCTCATGGTCCCTCCTGTTAGAACCACTGAGCTCAACCCTCAACTGCTTCAGATACGCTTTCCAATCAGTATTTTTTATATCCTTGACGGTATAATTTTGTTTAGGAGTTATTCCAACGCTAAATCGAACAAAACAATGGTCAGAAAGTGAAGGAATATCGCTTACATGCCACCCCAGAACAGAATCTTCCATGGGTTCATTAACAATTGTTAGGTCGAGTACCTCCCTTCTATTAGCCACTACAAAAGTGGGTTTCTCACCTTTGTTACTCCACCTCAAATCTTCACTCATCAAATATTCAAAAAGCTTTAACCCTCTTTGATTTGTGTTTGTGCTCCCCCACAGGCGGTGGTGTGCATTTGCATCGCACCCAACCACGAGAGGTAACCTTTCAGACTTACAAAAATTGACGATTTGTTTTAGCTCATGCGGTGGAGGTTCCTCCTCATGTGCCATATAAACCGACGCAAAAACCATTTCCCTTTTCCCAGTTGCACTGGGGCAAGAAATTCTAATAGCTACAACATCCCTTGTGCAGAACTGTTTTAGCATCCAAGCATTTAAATTTTTGCTACTATACATGCAAGATCTGGGAATGTTACCTTTACAATCGGCCACATGCAGATCCGCTTCTCTTAAAGCTCCTCCAATTTTGCCACGGTGAGTCCACGGCTCCTGAACCATCACAATGTACCACGTCTTGTCCTGCAACACTCTTCCAAGATTGTAGGACGAAGCTTGACAATGGTGTAAATTAATTTGCCATGCTTCCAAAGAGCAACTCTCTGTCATCAACTGGCATTCTGTAAAACTTGTACACATCTTTCAAAACAAAAATAAAAAGTAAAACAAAAAATCAAAAGATGCGTCTTCTTCGAGGTAAAATCAAACTCCTCATTTCTCTTCATTTGGGAATTCCGCTGTCGAGTACAGCGGCTTCATTAATATTGTTGAATGGCCGCAGTGAGGTCGGAAATCACGCTTCTCGATTACTGTAGCCACATCTTGTTCTGCGTCGATCTTTATAACCAAACCCTCAGGGGTGCTTTGGGTCGACGCGATACGAAGTTTGCCCCTGGTCATACCAGCATTGCATCTAATCAATAATTCAAGGATCTTTTCAGGATCCCGTTTTCGTCTCTCTAAAATTGAGAAAGATTCACTGTAGATTCATAATTACCTTAAACCTTAAATTACCTTAAATCGCACTTGCCAGCGAAAGGTAATCCTGTCGTGCGCTGGCTCAGTGATGAATGGGGAGGGCCGCATCTTGGGAATCCCATGCAGTTTTCCAAGGCTTCCGAGTCCAGTCTTTGTCAACCGATGACTTGAAGGCCTCCACACTATCTGCCATGACAGTGTTTTGACTGAGGGAATTCCATAGCGGTACCACTCGATTAGTGAAAAATTGGTTTCGCTTCCTGGTTGTGGCTCTCTTCCGGAAAAACTTCTTGGAGTGACCACGGGTTCGGGTGTTCTGTTCTAGCTGGAACAGGTTGGTGTCTGTCTCCAAAAGTTTGTGTGCCATAATGACATCGCCACGTCTGCGGCGGTAGCAAAGGGTTGGCAGGTTTAACTTCGTTAATCTTGTTTGATAGTCCAGGGTGCTATATCCTTTGATGCATTTAGTGGCTCTTCTTTGTACAGACTCAAGTGCTGCCTGATCCCCCTTGTTTATTGGTGTTGCTACGCACATCCCAAATTCGACTTTTGGTCGTACCAGGCCTTTGTATAGTTTGGTTATTACTTGTGGGGATCGTGAGCTAAATGTCCTTTTGATCAGGCCAAGGGTCTGGAAGGATTTTGCAACTACTGCTTGGGTGTGTTGGCTGAACTTGAGGTCTTCATCTACCAGGATGCCCAGGTCTTTCTCTTGTCTTGTGGAAATTATTTCCTGTCTAGCGCCATTTTTGCCAGTCATGGAGTATGTGTGTCTTGGGTTTTTTTTTCCGAAGTGTAATGATCTGCACTTCTGGACGTTGAACTCTAGTCGCCAGGTTGTTGCCCATTTTGAGAAGTTGTCCAGGTCACACTGAAGGCTGGTGATTTTGGTGAGGCTATCTACCGGACCAATGATTTTTGAGTCGTCGGCATATAGGCTGGTCTTATTTCTGATAACTCTAGGGGCATCGTTAATAAATTTCTTATCTACCTTACCCTGGATGGCCCCTTTTTTTCGCCAGACAGCTCTGTGGTTTAATAGGTAGTTTTGGGATCGCAAAAAGACACTTTGGTCGTCAGTGATTCCACAAAATTTCGCCTGTAGGCTGTAGTGGATTTTGCTGTCTTCACTATTTACAAGAAGGGTGCATCATTTAATTGGCGTTTGAGGCTTGTAATTTTGGGGGGCTTGAACCACATTAAAAGCTAGAATTTGCATGGAAAGTAGGTAAATGTTGCCAGAAAAAAGGCAAATTCAAAAAATGTTGCCTGTGCTGCTTTAATTTGTCCTGGGTACAGCCGTTAGCAACGTTGTCGCTTTGCAGCACCGGCATTTATTGTCAGCCCATGTTCAAGTTCTGTTGGCAAAACTGGACGTCCCCCAAAGGTAAAAGGCTAGTGATGGTAGATCCCTGAAAAAACAGAATTGGAAGAGCGTGAAAATGCACAATTTTTTTTTTAGACTTAATTTTGTACCATACATACTATGCAACTTCTTACATTGTACGATAGCTTCTTGAAGGCAACTCGCTGTGTTTTTAGAAAAAAAAATATATATAAATTCGGTAAAAGTCAGGTACCGGTTCGGTAAATCTTCCCAGGTCCCCCCCCCCCCCCAATGAAGAAAGGCTCGGGACGCCCCTGCTCACTACTCAGATCAGAGGCTTCACTCCGGATCATTAGCCCGCAACTGCCTGTCATAATGATGTCAATCCCTTTTTTCATGACGCCTCTGACTCAGATGTTCTGAGATAATCACTATTATCTCATATTATCTCATTATATCACTTTACAAGTAAGCTATCCTTACAGAAAATTACACATCGCTTTGGCTGATTCTATTCTCTTTCCATGTCCCTTGCTCCCTGATGCAGGCTTGTGCAATTCGACCACCTTTGGAATCGCACAATTCAAGAGTCACTCATCCGCTAACGGTCGCAATTCCATTACGATTACAATTCAGTTGTCCAGCAGAACGATTCGATTCAATTCGATTCACCCAAAAAAATGATTCAATTCACGATTCGAAACGATTCAAGGAGAAATTGCCGATTCTTCGAAAGGAAAGGACTTAAAAATCCGTTTAAATTGAACATTATCTTTATTCGTCAGTATTTAAAAATTAAATAAATTTCACCCATTCAACCTGCCACTGTTGCACTTGAGGAAAATTAGATTCGGAAAGTTCTGCTCAGTCAGCTTCGTCCTTTGTGGCGTCATGATTTTCCCAGCGATGCTGAAGATCCTTTCCACGGAAGCAGAAGTCGCTGGGATAAACAAGTACTTTTGTGCAAGCGCAGACAATATGGGGTATTCAGTCTTGTTGTCTTGCCAATAAAGGATCAAACCTCGGAAAAAGGATCAAGCGCATGATATGTCACGTAAAGAGAACAAGCGTGGAAGGCTTGTTAATCGGTGTATTGTTAATAGAGGAGATAGGGAAAGAAAATGGAAAGAGAAAATCTCGGGAAGAGAGTGGACGGTACTACTGAAGTAGAATGAATTTCTATCATAAGTAAGACGTGTAACTTTACTAAACCAAACGACTTCCTTAACCATACATTTCTCCAGAGTCCCCACCTCTAGACCAACAATTTCTCAGGTTCGAGTCTCGTTGTGCCCACCATTTGGTTTGGAGCCGTTACGTTACGTATGTTCGGAGCGGGGGTTAGTGGCGTGAACCTGTAAGACAAGCCAAAAGTCGGCCCAGCTACGAATGAGTACCTAGACAAATCTAGGAAAGGTGACAGAAAGAATGTGCAAAAGCACCAGGATGGTTTGTCCCCAACCGTCCATCACTCCATTGCGCATTCTGCCTGAGAGCAGAAAAGCAGAGACCAGCGCCGTCAGCAAGGCCTGTCAAGGCTGATGTTGATACCTTAACCTTCTTTTCTTTTGTTTATCTTAAAGGACCAGTCTTAGCTATTATATTAATGCAACCTGCTTCCGTAATCGGTACGTCCCTTATCAAACCCGGAGACCATAATTCCACACGGCACAGTCACTTGTTTTCTCACTAGCCTTGTTTCGCTACCTTCGATGCGTATCAATCTGTCAGAAAAACGGTCAAGTAAGTTTGTCCCCGTTTTTACGTCAATTCAACTGGAAGTACATGACTTAACTAGTCAACTGGAAAAAGTCTTAAAATAGCCAAAGCCATGGGTAATTTGTTGAAAGCAGAGCCTAGTTTTGAAGTATTCAACAATTAAAATAGTGCGTGGGGTGCTTTAATGGTTCAGCTACTCCATCCTCCCACCCTCCCATGTTCAGTAGCAGATTGAAGTGCGTGTTCCACCAAGAGCCCATAGATGTTAACGCTATTGCCTATCCACCAAGAACAAATAATCAGATAGAAACCTCCGTCTCCCTATCTCTGTAAAATAACCATGCGGAGTCGAATATTTCCCCGTACCCTGTCGCGAGCGGAGGTTACGAGCTACGCGGCACATCACGTTTCGTTACCTCTACAAACAGCTATATCGCTGTGAAGCCGCGTAGAACAAACTTTCAAAGTCAGTGCCAATTGGTTCTCTGGACGCGCCCTAGAGCGGGTCAGCGTACCTCCTGCAGTTATTGCTCTGCTATGAGCAACGACGAAGACGGAAGTAGACAGTTATCAACTCAAAGCTGGAGCAAGTACCTCAAGCTTCGCTCAGTTTTGTCGGGGTATCCATAGTCGCTGCATCGGACCAGAGACGGAGGTTCTATCTGATTATTTGTTCGTTCAATCACTCACACACTGTGATTACATACACTTCATGTGCCTTTGGTTCACTGAGCTTTAAACCCCTCAGCCAGATTCTACCCTACCCTCAAGCTCTGACTCATTTGTTTACGATATGGCTACCCTTCCATACCATTGTTATGGTAGTGGTAGTATTCGTGTGTAGTTGTTTGAAGAATATACTGTTGGAGAAAGGAATAGTAATTTTATAAACGAAATAGTCCAGCCGCTTTTAGACCTTCGATTAGTATGCAAAATCATCACACAAGGTATGTTAATGAGGATGTGAATAAATTGACCTTCATTAAGCTGCAAAGTTTTGTTCTCTGTGTGATGAGTTTGAGTCAGACCAAACTTTGAGCTGATTCTTCATAGGTCTTTGAGATTGCCATGCTTCTAGCCTCGCTGCCGACCAGAGCAAAATAACTCTAGGGTTATCACAAAATAACCCTAGAGTTATTTTGCTCTGCTGCCGAAATTGGCAGCTCACTCTGGCTCACTCATGGTATTTTGGACAGGCTTGATGATTTGTAAACTGTTAATCCTTGCGAATTTTTTGACTGTCTTCTTTCATTTTTATTTTCGTTCTTGCTTGAAATGGGATGATGTGCATCACAAGAACGTTGATTTGCCTGAATCTTGTGTTGTCTGAGGGCCACAAGAGACAATGGTTTTGCATGAACAAAAGCTAAACTTTGGATTAAGATTAAAAGTACGGCCAGTAGCGTACGGGTTCCAAATGAGCTTTAAATGTAGGCAGTCAGGACTGCCTACTTTAAATGTAAGTCGTCATTCTACCAGCATTCTACCTAGAGTGGTGACGTTTAGCAAGCTAGGCAGCTGCCTAGGTGCCCAACCCCTGGGCCCGAAGTTGAAATCAAAAGTAGTAAAAAAAAAAAAGTATAATTAGTAGGCTACTTATCTGTTTCATTTCTGAGTCTGCGTGTCACTTTTGTAAAGTCAATTACGTTCTTCGAGTAAAAAAAAAAGTTTTTTTTTGCTAAATTACCAAAAAGGGAGGGTCGACCCTGGCTCATTTCTATGTGTTTGTGCCTGTTTGTGTTCTTGGTTCTCCTCGTCAGGAGGTTGGAACATACTAACAGCTCAAGATTTCCGGCTTTTGCCGGATTCCGGATGGATTACTTGCCCGGTGCGGAAAAAAAAGAAAATCAGATACGGATTCAGCATATGTCTTTACTTCTGTATTGATAGATGACAAAGCAAGGGCACAACTAATAATGGGAAGATTATATTTTTTGTGTGCATCACTCTATTACCGATTGTTACCTTAAACAACCTACCATGTTTACATCATCTTTTGATTTTTCTTTCAGTATCTCACCACAAATTGAATTAAAAAAAGGCTAATCATACTCTATAATTTTCCCCTCCTTGAATTACCTTTCATATTTCAAACAACGTAATGATAAAATTAACCCAACTTCCGTTACAGAATGACATTTATTACCCATTGATCATTTTGATGGGAGTGCGGCAAATTTGAATTTATTGAATGCAAAAAATATTCATTCACTTTCACTCCAGGTTTTCGTTCGTACGCAGATAATCTTACGTGTACTGAGTGCTGAGTTCGAACTGCCTAGCAAACTATGTAGAGGGCCCCAGCTTTGAAAGGGGTCACAGACTCACAGCCAGGGCCGAAGTGTAAATATAAAAATGATAATGTGTGTAAAATTATAGATGGTACCGGTACTTGTCTATTTCATTTATGAGTTTGTTGAAAAGATTTGTTGGATGCTTTCGCTAGGATTGAGTGGTGTCGCATGATACCAACCGCACCGCACAGCGGAACGGTCAACTGGCTGATAAAAAGTTGAAAATGTTATAGGTTTACTTATGACAAATCCCATAAGAAATTTTCGAAAACAAAAATGCCAAATATTAAACACATAAATTAAAAAACTTCTCAAAAATAGCTCTATGCTACATCGTTAACCTCAGGAAGCGCCCTGTTCTCTTGTTCTCTTCTTCATGTACAATACTACACTGTTTTTAACTTCAGTGTGCAAAAATAAAATTATTATTATTATTATTATTATTGTTAATACTAGGAAAACACTTTTTATTTTATTTTTTTACCAATCCTAATCAGATTCATACTCTCCAAACTGTTGTTTCATCCGTTCACTCAGAATTCTACACTCGCAAACCATATGCACTATTATGCAAACTTCCGCACATCGTACAGAAGTTTGGGCGTATGGGGCCTGACATTTTTATAGTTGGACAATATTTCTACCGAGGCTAGTGGCTCACTTTTGCTTGATAAATGGTGTACCTCTTCAACTTCTTTCTGCTTATTACTATTTGGATAAGTTCGAGTTAGTAACTTTCTCCCTGGAGGGAGGCAGGACTTGCGTATTTTTCAATGCCGGCTGCTTTGGCGAGGGCGTGTAGTATCTTGTCAGTTTGATCGTAGTATGTGATAGGTGATAGTATGGTTATGCTCACGTGGAGTTCTGGTATTTTGAGTGCGTTTGAGCGCCGAACCATGAAGGTATCTTATTCTCGCTTATTCTTAGTCTCAGATATTCTTGTATATAAAGTTTCTTGGGCCTAGACATGGTTGGCCTAGTTCAGTTAAATTCAAATTTATTTCTTTTATCAAACACGTTGAACAAAATCCGCAAAAAAAAACGAAAAAAAAATGTAATTTTAGATATGAATCGGCGCAAAAACTTCACGAAGCTCATGCACACTCATCTGAGCGATATTTTTTTTGTGTTACGTTGTCCGTGATTTATGACGCATCAGTGTCATGGTTGCTCTGCATCACATATTATGGTGCATAGATCGGAATTGAATTGAAAAAGGCGTAAAACAGGGTAACAAAAACAATAGTATTACAGATAAATGTGAGTCACGTCAATAAGAAACTTTAATGGCTGTCCCCAGGAATATGCCATCACGAGCGGATGCACCCTTGCAGGCTTAGTATAGGCTAAACTTATTGTGATGAGGGATAGGCGGGTGAAACAGAGGCACAAAGACGTACAGTAGAATTATGCTTCTTTAAATGTTACTTAACTTTAAAGTACACCTCGCACTATTTACTGTTTATGTTCCAGTATCTAAAACTAGTTAAAAACTGTAAAAGTGGCTCTGCTTTAACAAATTATACACGGCTTTGGGTGTTATAAGCCTTTTCCCAGGCCCACTGACTTCTGGCAAGAACATGGCAAAATTCAGATAAACAGTTTTCCGCATCAAAAGTATGATACCCGAACACTCGCCGAGAGCACGATACGCATGGAAAATAGTGAAACGTGACCAATGTGAAAATCAGTGATGTGTCGTTAGCGGGTTATCGTGCATATGAAATTCGGGTCTCCGGGCTTGAAGCACAACTCTTACTAGAAATGATCTTTTCACGATGAAATGGCTCAGGAATAGCGTTTTCGAAAATACCATTATTTTCCGCGCGAATTTACAGATTTTCTTGTTAGCGCTTCTCGACTCTATACAGCCTTCACGCTTTCAGACGCGGCAGCTGGACGCAAAGTATTTGAATATGAACGCACCATGGTTTAAAAGTGGGAAAACCGATCAAAACAAAAGAAGTCCAAAACAGAAGATAGACATGGTTTTCATATTCTCATGTTTGAAATGGATGTTGACGGACCTTGAAGCTTACGACGAAGTTTGCGTTTCGTAACGGGTAAAATTGGGCTAGGCCGAAAAGGCGCTGAAAAGCCGTGAGTACAAAACAAAAGAACGGCAAAAAGATTTCCGTAAGGGAGCTTGGGATAATAAAAGAAGCAAAATAAGCAAGACGGGTCCATTAAGAATTAATGGATGTAATTACGGAAGTAGGTTGCATTGGCATTGTAGGTACGACGGGTTCTTTAAAGTTGAACTGAAAAGCCGGCTTATTTTTCTGTCGTTTAACTGACGACATTATTTGGATTCTGCAAAGGGTTTTTTTTTATTTTACACTATCTGCTCTAGTTATGACGTTCAGAATATCTGCGGCCGTCCCCACAGCGTAAATTCTACTATGACGCGGGAAATTTCAACCGCAACACAAACGCGGCTTTTCAGTGGGCAGTGGTGAGATTGGGGAAGATTGCTTAGTGCCTGAACAAAAAAAAATCATAAATCTTTCTCGTAAGGCATACGACAAAAATACAAGCGCATAGATTACCACAGATCACAAAGAATTCCACTATTTGAAAATCGATTATTCGTGAATAGCGGAACAACGAAGTAACGCATTATCAGCGGGTCTTCAAGCCAATTTAAGTGAGTAAGTGATGGGTAACTAGATTGTCATATCCCAGACCTTTTCGGTTAAATTTTAAACAGTGCAGTTTTGGGATAAATAGTAAAATTAACACCCAAAACAGCCATTCAAATGTTCGGGGGAAGTTTATGAAAACAACACTGGTCAAAGTTAACCAACGTTCAAAGAAGCATACTTCCACTGTAGGCTTATTGGTCACTAAATGGCTCAGGTCCTAACTCAGTACGACCCTTGCCTGATTGCAGATTGATTCGAATTTCCCTAATGGGTATCAGCTTTACACCGGAATAAGATCATTTTGCCGAAGACGTGAAACGAAAATAGAAGCAAATTAATTTTGGTTCAGATCATGTCTAACAACAAATTTATCGTTTTGAATTCTGCGAATTCGGGAAAGCTTTGCGAAGCAGTCATCCAGTTGGTTTTTTCTCAAAAATTTGCGTGAGAAATGGTTCGTTTTTCGGACCAGTTAGCAGATGTTTTCATATTTGGTTACATTTTTGTCATCTTAACCGCCCTTGATTTCTGAAACTTGCGCGTTTAAAAGTCGATAAGCGAAGTATCGATAAACAATAAATCAGATAAATTACATGGTACTTGTTAGACGTAATATCTGTATTTAAATTTATTGGCCATATCGTTATCCTGTTTTGCGCGATTTCTGTTGAGCCATGTAAATAATCTACCAAGAAGAAAACTAAATATTAATCGCGAGTTTTTCGAATCCTCAACTTTAGAAGAACTTACTCATGATTATTTTTTGTCTTGGGGGGGGGGGGGGGGGCTTTTGAGCTTTGAAGCCAGTAGGTTCATAGCTCATAGTAGGCTACTCTATTTGTTCCTGTTTGAGCGAAGGAGAGCATATAAGGAATAAAACGGATCACCGAAATATCAAGTTGTCAGTATCAGGTATTTTCTATGAACAGTACATCATGGGTCCTTGGTACTATCAAGAACAAATAAGCACCAGCACCTCCCTGTAATTACGCGGTAATTTTTCTCGATTGAGGGTGTGTTATGATTTGGATAGCATGGGTAAAACAGGTGAGTAGAACGACCTTTATTGACTTAACAAACATAAAAACCCTGAAAGAGAACACATATACATACCTCTCTCAGTTTGAGTACTTCACAACGTAGCCTACTTATCCTTTTTACATCCACTTATACCAATATCCGAATTCTAACTTAATAAATAAATAATCTAACCTATCGGGTTTCTAGTAGCCTACTTTGTTTTATGAATTTACCTTTCTTCGTATTCTTCTCTGGATCGTTCGGAGATTGGTAACTGTCACTCTAATAAACCAACATATATGGCGGAGCGCATATCAAATAAACATAAATGTACGTTGTTACACAACAGGTTGAAAATATTCAAACTAATTACAGTGAATTGCTTTAATTTGAATTTACTTTACATATTATTGTTTGCACTCAGTAGAGCCTACTGTTATTGTTAAGTTTGAATTTCATCATTTTCTTTGGCGCCTTTCAGTGTTGGGACTTCTCTACTACACCCTACCTCGACATCGAGACATTTGTCTATAAATGTTTTTTTCTTTCCTTTTTGTTGTGTGTTAAGGTGAGTTTGAAAAAAAATGATTATTTCAAGAAATAAATGATTATTTCAATTGATTTGATTATATCAAATTTATAATTGGTTTCATTGGAAATTTATTTAGTTGATTTATTTGGAATTTATTTGTTGGAAGTTAGTTGTTTTGTTTTATGTTTGTATTGAAGTTTAACCGAATACGGCTGAGATCCTACAGTCTAGTTACAAATCACGTATTCATTTAAATAGGCCTGAAAACACGATAAAAATGCGTTACTTCGTTTGTCCCTTATCCAGGGATATTTGAGTGAATTTATTTTTCGGATTTGTGCTACCTCTATTTGCTTGTCCCTCTACGCTTAAAATATTCACCACCTAAAAATGCAAGCCATTGCAGAAAACGGGACATATCTTAAAATCATTTTCGTACTTTCTACAGGCGTAAATCTTCCGAGCTTAGCATATTCAACCCTGAAAATACAGGCCTTTGTTGAAATTCAAATTCTCCGCACCTGGGTGGATTTGGGTTGTCGTGCAAGCAGCGCGCACTCTGGATGTTGTTGCTAGAGCCCCGGGTGAAAAAATACAAAATCCCTTGGGTGAGTCAAAATATTTCAGTGTATTAGAATATCGTATGTAAAAATAAGCTGTCCTTTCAGTTAAACTTTAATCATGGCCCATTAGGGCTTTTAGTGTTAAAGCACACCTCGCACTATTTACTGTTTATGTTCTAATATTCGAAACTATTTGAAAATTGTTAAACTAGGCTATGCATTTAACAAAATATCCACTACTTTGGCTGTTTCTAGCCTTTTTCCAGACCCGTTGACTGCTAGCACAAACTCGGCAAAATTCAGGTAACCGGTTTTACGCAACAGGAGCATGAGGCGCGAACACCCGTCGAGAGCATAATGCGCATGGGAAGTACTGAATCTTGGCAAGTGCAAATATTAGTGGGGCATCGTTGGCGGGCTTATAATGTAACATATGGAATGTGGGTGACATTGTAGACACGGCAGATCCTTTAATAAATATCCATCTATATCCTTTAAATCTGTCGGGATGGTAATTCAGTAAATAACTGGGAAGTAACCATCAACTTTTCTGCGGGTAACAGGAAAAACATCAGTCATGCTTTGATGGCGTTTAAATGCTAGACGTAAAAGTTTGACGGATGGAAAGCGCTCGGATTTTTGACGACCGGATGCCAGTATTTTCAAATCATGCAAAAAATGATAATAAGTACCGACTGACCAAATAGGCGCCCTAGAAAACTATGCAGGAAATTCAGTGGTCAAGAAAGCGTGCGGATGGTAAATCGCAAAACTTTCTAATAGAAAATATGTAATTAGGCCTTAGCTACATAGCCGTTGCTATTGAAGTTTAACCGAATAGGGCTGGGATCCGACAGTCTAGTTACACTTCACTTATTTACTTAAATAAGCCTGAAAACCCGATAAAAATGCGTTACTTCGTTTATCCGAAATCCACAGATGATCGATTTTATCGAATGAACTTATTCTTTTGAATTTGTGGTACCTCTATGTGCTTATCTTATCTTATGTTTGAAATATTCAGCAACTAAAAAGGTAAGTCATTGCCAAAAAATAAATATATAACAAAAAGACATATCTTATCGTCACTTTCCCACTCCCTTCAGAGGAGTTGCTTCATCCAGTTTTCCGAGCTTAGCGTCCGTCAAACATGGAAATGCAGGTTTTTGGTGAAATTTAAATTCTCCGCGTCTGGATGGATTTTGGGTTGTCGTCTCGGTTGTCGTGCAAGCGGAGCACATTCTGAACTTTATTACTAGGAGCCCCCGGTGAAAAAAAAAATACAAATCCCTTTGATTAGTCAAAATAATTCAGCGTATTCAATTATCAGGTGTAAAATAAGCTGCCTTTTCAGTTTTTAAAGTTTAACCGAAAAGGAATGTAATAGCAGAATCTAAGTACCCATGACTTATTCACTTAAAGAGGCTTGAAGACCCGATGAAAATGCGTCACTTCGTTTTTTAGCTATTCACGAATAATCGATTTTCAAATAGTGGAATTTCCCTCTGATTGTTGTACCTCTATCTACTTGTGTCAGTGTTATATGCTTGACGAAAACGATTTACGAAAAATAAGTGTTCAAGTAGTGAGCCACCTTCCTCGAGCCGATCACTGACCACCGAAAAGCCGCGTTTGTATTGAGATTCAGTTTTTCTGCGTCATAGTAGAATTTTGCGTTGTGAGGACGGCCGTAGACATTCTGAACACCATACTAGAGCAAATAGTGAAAAAAAAATAAAAAATCCATTAACACAATCAAAATAATGCAGTGCAGTCAGTTAAATGATACAAAAATAAGTTGGCTTTTCAGTTAAACTTTAAAGAGGATTCAGTGTTTCCCCAACGGAACTGATGAAAGTGCCTAAAATCCGTCCGGCAAATGCCGATCGTCCCGCGCTATGCTCCGGCTCTAGAAAATTATCAAGAGCAGGGACTTGAAGGTCCTGGTAAAAGATAGTAAATGTTATAGCAGATGCTATTTCTTATATTCCTTATCAATTCAGTTCACGTCATATTTAGTCCGGTTAATCAAATAAAATGTAGCTGACGTATCCGTTTTGCTTCGTCAAATATGATTCGCAGTCAGCTTCGGCTGAAGGAATATGAACCGGCTAATCATTTGCCCTCAGGGTACGGTGTATCAACATATGGATTAGTTTGCTGGTAAAACGCGTCAAGTGAGCCAAGAGCAAAATCTTTAATTTTGTTTATGTTACATCGAATGAAATAGAATAGGACTAGGCTCAATCGACCTTTTTTCTTGGAAATCAGGAAAGCTTTTGTCCTTCTCCCGCTGTCACCTTCTCAGGGAGTTAAAGACCGTGTCTTAAGGTCGGGCTTCACTACTCAGATTTTTCGCCCGGATTCTGGGTTCCGTTTTCTTCGATACCGGTATGGGTAGTGAAAACAGGTCTGAAACGGTCTGAAAGCACCCCGGACGAGTCCGGGAATCTGGTAGAAAAATCTACCAGATTCCCGGATTCTGGGTGAAAAGAAGCGGGAATTTGAAAGTAGTTTTCATTTGAGTTGGAGAAATTATTGTGCTGAGGTGGTAAAATCTGAGAAAATGACAGAAGTGCTGAAAAATGCCCAAAAGTGGACTATTGAAAAGACTTTTGATCAGCATTTGATTTGATTTCTGTTTGGGACCGTCTTCACATAATGCGGATCCCAGATTCTGGGGCGTCTGGCTGGGTAGTGAAGCCCGACCTTTAGTAAAATTATTACCATTAGTATTGGCACCGGGGGATCACCTGGAGAGAGCCAATCACAGCCAAGCGCCGACATATAACGCCATCTAACCACTCAGTACGCGTTCTGTTTTAAGGCTGATTCCCGCTAGATAACGCGCAGCAGTGATGCAATCTAGATGCTGCTCTGTGCGTTTATTTTTGGAAAAACTTCATAGTTTCCGAAATCCACGTATTAAAGGTTCACAGGTACTGAATAGGATCCACATCAAGTGACAAATTTCAACCCGCAAATTTCGCTCAGTTTCGGCTGTCTTCGTTGCGGTAAGCCAACTGTTTTGTGTATTTTCGATTTCGACTAGTGAAGTTTATACGTTCACTGAATACGCCACTCATAAAATCCAATACCGAATTATCGCCAGATGTGCTAGAGGAACAATAACAATCACACGTGAGAACGGGGGACAAGTTATCGGAATGGAGAATGAGTGATTAGGCTTTCGGCTCACACCGACCCGCTAATTAGCCCCGTCGGAAAGTGGTTCAGCAGTCAGCAATGATGTCGGAAGCCAAAATTGACAAACTTGATGTAGACTGATAAAACAGAGTTGGATTGAGAACAAACAGCGGTAGAGGCATTTTATGAAGTTTCAAGTATGGCTAGGCCTAAGACAATTTGGAAATGACCAAACAAATCCGGATAAACGTATACCACGAAGTAACATGTCATTGTTTACTTTATGCCAGCGCATCTAGCGGCCAAAAAAGAACTACTCTGGATGTAATTTTATGAAGAGCGTATAGGGCGGAGTTACGAAAATCTAGTTTCTTTCTGGTTAGCTACATGCCGTTTTTATTGTTTGTTGGTTCCGCATCGTTTTCCTGTTGGTATTGTGGTGGATTATATGATTTAGTTTTTCTTTTTTTCGCTGAGGACGGCTTGCCGGAAGTGCAACCAAAATGTCCGGAGTTTTGTTTATCCCTCGCACATCATCGTAGAGGGATAATTTGCTGATCAAGAAAAAAACCGAAAATCTCGTTTTCGTCATTTTGTTTGCAATGAATGGTCAGCTTGGCATCAAACAAAACGATGCGGAACCGACAAATAATAAAACGGCATGTAACTAAAAACCAGTAAGAAAAAATGCAGATTTAATGACATGCAGATAAAAGTAAAATAACGAAAGATAAAATGTGTGTTAAAATTGTTTATGTACAAATCTGTAATTAATTACAATTCTGAGTTCAGTGCAACTTTTGAACGGTTGATCGGATCTTCATGAAACTTGATATTCGGAAAGACCTCGTGTCTCAGATGTCACACTTCCAAGTCCGGAATGGATCCGGTGACTTTGGGGAGAGTTGGAGGGGGGAACTGGAAATCGTGTGATATGTTCAGAGTGGACGGATCGGGATGAAACTTGGTGGGAAGACCAAGCACAATCCCTAGATACATAGTTGACAAGACCGGACTGGATCCGAGAACTGTGGGGGGGGGTAGAGGACTGTTCCGGAATTCCGGTGATCCCGACTAAGATGCTTACACATGTGCTATGACGATGAAACTTGGCAGGCATATCAAGGACTCTACAATTTTAACTTAAGAACACTCGTTTCTCCGATTTGACCATCGTGTGGGGAGTGGAGGGAGGGAGGGGGGATCCTGGGTATTGAGGTGTGTCGAACTTTTGAACGGGTGATCGGATCTTAATGAAGCTTGATATTCGGAAAGAACTCATGTCTCAGATGTGCTATTTCAAGTACGGACAGGATCCGATCAATGTGGCGAAGGGGGGGGGATTTTGTGACACGCTTAGAGTGTAGTGATTGGGAAGAAACTTGGTGGGAAGAACAAGCGTGAGCCCTAGATACAACAGCGACCAAACCGGACTGGATTCGGTCACTCTGGGGGGAGTTCGAATGGGGGGTCTGGTATTCCGGCGATCGCAATTTAAGGCACTTCCAGATGCGCTAGGACGATGAAACTTGGCTTGAACATTAGAGACTTGACAAGATTGGCTTAGAAATTGTTACCTCCCAGATCCGACCATCCCTTAAAGTAGGCTACTCATCTTAAACCGCAAAGTACAGAAATACTTTTAAGCAAAATCTACATTTTCATCATCCCGTGAGTCCTTGATCATTTTTGCCTCAAGGGTTTGTCTTAGAAATGAGTCTCTAGCACCCTTAAAGTGCGCGTCTTGACCGAAAAGTAAAAAAAAATACCTTTGACCAAACCAAGAAAGATATATTCATGATCCTAAAGAGCCCAGGATCATTTTTGACTCATGGGTTTTTATTACAGATGAATTTCTAGCGCCCTTAAAGTGCTCATCATCATAGCCAAGTGCAACAAAAAATACTTTTTTACCAAACGATACGTTCTCGTGATTTCCAAGGGTCCGTCGTCATTCTTGTTTCAAGGATTTTGCTTACAAATGATCACAACAAACACACGAATTGGCGAATTCCTACTTTCATCCTTTTACCAAGCCATGCAAGAAGGGCCGTATCCAGGAATTTATTTCGAGGGGGGGGTTTGCTCGCGGAATTTATTTCGGGGGGGTTTTGTCCACGGGTCGGACCAAAAAGTACAAAAAATACATAGATCAGAGGTTAAAACCTGCAAAAAACTTTTACTTTTGTGGGTTTCAGGGGGGTTTGAACCCCCTACCCCCCCCCCCCCTGGATAAGGCCTTGCATTCAAGTGCCATATCAGATTCCAGCTCTTGTTTCTTTATAACGCCTTAGGCTAGGATTTTATTAATAATTTTTACAGATAAATCAGAATTAGTAAAGCGTCGTTTTCGTATGCCACTGGCATGTCTGATGCTTTTAAGCAACATGAGCTTTCTTTATATTTGTCAATAAAATTGTACCTTACCTTACCTAGATTTATCAAGTTTAAAAAAATGTTAACTTTGGAGTCTTCTAAAGAATTGCGGGACCATAGTTGTCAGTTATTATTTTATTAGGAAGCCAAAACGGTCAGGTTGAGCTAACAAGCGGATCTGGAAACCAGGATCTTCTTTGTTTGTTTTTTAATTAGTCGCTTAATTGACTCGCAAGTCGGCACGTGAGCGTGCACAAAGATGAGTTTCTCCTGGTTAATTTACGAGCGAAGTAATTATTTTTCTTTCTCAACTTCTGTGGCCATCTTTTATCCCGATTTCGAGTTCGATCCTTGTCACGAAACGGTCTTTACGGTCGATTTGAAAGTGTTTTTGTTCGCTCATACTTCCGCAGTCCACAGCTCAGTAGCTGTTTTCTCTGGTGGTATTGTAGCATTTGTTTCACTAGTACTAGCAGATGGTAGGAAATGACAGTTGTTACTGTATTCCGTGTTTTGTTTTCGTCGCCGCGGCCTTTTACATCACTGACTGTCAACGAGCCTTTCGACCACACTGTCGGCTCGACCCCAGCTCTCAAGGGTCACATTGGCAGGAGTTTTAAAGTTTACCTAAAAGGGTTCTTATAACCCTTGCTAATGACCAGGGGTTCTTGCTAATGACCTTCATCCGTTCGGTCTGAGTTTCCTACCCCCCACCCACTATGTCCGGTTGCGATTCGTACACGTAAATATCACATCTGAGTCCCGGCATTTGACCCCACCCCAACCAAGTTTCACCAGAATCGGAGCAGCTACGGAAAATAACCGGTACCCTTCCCCCCCCCTTCCATCTACTCCTACCGTGGTCGGATGCTGTTCGGATACTTCAGTCTAACATCTCGGCCATCTGCTCCTACCAACACTAAGTTTCGTTGGAATTGAATTCCTCGGGTCACAAAATCACGGATTCCCTGTCTGTCCACACGGATGAACGGATCCGGGAAAACAAGACCAAAGGTTTTGATGGGATCCCAAAAATATTTGATCCTAACAATTGGGTCTTGTCTTCGCCATTTAGTCTTCGTCAGATTCTTTTAAGGTTTTTACTGTTAAAATAAATTTCAAAAATGTGATCAGCATGTCTGCTTGCCCCGATACCGAATCTCTAATCGACTTCAGAAACAACCTTGAGCTTCAATCAAATTTCCAGTTTCGTTTCGGGCGAATTCGTGACGAATCATTTGTCAGATATAGATTCAGCGGACCTCCTTACCCCTTCAATGAATATCCTATTAGCTACCGTAAATTCGAAACCCTCCTCTGCCTCTGAATATAGGACTAAATGACCCATCTACGAACTTGACCTGTACTTTGCCAAATGAATCCTCATACTATAAGCTTGACCAACATATATCAACCCCTCCTAAGCTTGAACAACATATACCAACCCCTTCGACGTTCATAGATTATGTCGTCATCGACGCGCCGCAGAGCTATACTAGCGTGAAGAAAGGGGTAGGGACTGCTATAGCCGAAAATTGGTCGACCAATTTTGTGTCCGGTTTTTGCCGGATTCCGGGTGAACTACTTGTCCGGGAGAAAATAACTTTCATATTCGGATTCAGCATGTCTCCTTCCTCCTAATCAACTATCTCAAAAGCTTTCATAAAATATTTTTTTTTGCCGCTTAATTTGAAACCCTATAGGGTTTCAAATTAGCCCATCTACGGGGCCCATACAACAGAGCCCATCTACGAACTCGACCTTTCCCTTTACGAACTCGATCTTTCCCTTGATCCAAAGGATCCTCCCACCAAGTTTCTTCAAAATATCTCAATCCCTTCGAGAGTTATCGTGCGCACAGACGGACAACTTTTGCGATATCATATTTGGTCTTGTTTTTTCTGACGCTGGAGCGGCTCGTAAACAATCGTCAGGAGCATTTTGCGCATCGAAAATGGCGAAACAAGGCAAGTTTCGAAATCAGTTGGGGGGTTAGAACTTACCGTACGACATTCGGGTCTCCGGGTGCCGCGATTAGGGAAGTAGGTTGAATTGGTATTGTAGTACGACGGGCCCTTTAGCTCAGTTTATGTCGGGACACCTACCTTCAGATAACCTTGGCTTGAACACGAAGAATTATTCTGTCGTTCTAACTCAGCAATCACCCGGCACCCAGTGGTGAGGCAACTCAGTTAATTTCGCCAATGGGTTTATTCTCAGAAACTTGTTGATCTCATTACCTTTATTCGCAAAAGAAATGATTTTGTTAACGTTTTTACTCGCGGCATTCTTTGTCCTCAGGCTTGTCACCGCATCCTCAGTTACGCCTACCGTCTCAGAGGCAAAAGTATTCTTTTGAAAACAAAATAGTCCAATGATGACAATGCGCCAGTGTAGTCACTGTGGTTATTGGATTGATCGCCTTGATCAGGATGACTTTCGGATTTGTTTTTCGGATCTGGAATTTATGAAGGTATTGACTGCCGCCTTTTTCTTTTCAAAAACCCGCCTTCCTTGAAAAATGTTGTTTTTGGTTGTGCAGGCACTTTAGGCTATTTGGCAATGAGCTTAAGCTAGGACTGTCGGCTAGAACTCGACTTTAAAAGAGTTCTTCCCGTTCTTCACATTAGCAGGCCTATAAATTTGGTCTCCTAGAATTCTCATCGCCCTTGTGATGGCAGCAACCTGCGGTATTTTTCTTTTGAAAATTCCGCCATCCTTGAAAAATGTTGTTGTTGGTTGTGTAGGTACTTTACCTGGCAATGAGCCTATGCTAGGGACTGTCGGCTAGAACTCAACTTTGAAAGGGTTCTTTTCGTTCTCACATTAGCAGGGCTATACATTTGGTCTCCTAGGATTCGTGTCGCCCCCGTGAAGGCATTAACTATGGTCTTTTTCTTTTGAAAAACCCGCCTTCCTTGAAAAATGTTGTTTTTGCTTGCTGGTACTTTACCTCATATCATTGTCTATCAATGAGCCTATGGTATTGACTGTCGTTTAGAACTCAACTTCGAAAGGGCTCTCTCCTTTCTTCACATTTAGCGTTGTAGGTTTCTGAGTTTCAAGATACCGTTTGAGGAACAAGATCACCCCTTTAACTGGAACTAATCCCAACCCCGACCTTACGGCTTGAGGACAGCAAGTTGCATATTCTCAAATCAAATTTGCAGCTGTCAATGAGCATGTACTTTGCCTGTGGTTATGGGTTTGATCAGGTAAATTTGTAATTGCGTGTTCAGGGATCGATGAAGGCGGTCGTCCTTGTACTTGAGGAACTTGATCTGCTTCCATTGCGACACGTCCTGGCGCAGGTGCGAATGAATAGAATAGCGTTTATTCAACCACGAGTTGATCGTACTCAGATTTTTACATAGCTAATACATGATCAGTAATCACACCAGGGTAGAGCTCCCCCCGTACCCAATCTGGTCTGGTAAATAGGACTCCTGGAACTGTCCTAAGATGCTCAGATATTTAATAAAAATAAAGTTGAAGAATTATAGCTTCAGTTTGACGTAAAAACGCATGTTTGCCCTTGCAGTGGCCGATTTTTTATCTATTTTTGAAGTTTTAATTGGATTGCTAGACATCTTGTTTGACCGACCGAAAATTCGTATCGCATCATAATCGTCGGGCGACACGAAGGAGGAAAAAGAATTATATGTAAAAAATTGGCTGGACGCAAATTTTATTGTGTTTGCATTGTCAGTAAATGTTAGCAACATTAACACGTGCGAAATTTTGCAAATTGCAGAAAAAATACATTGTAAAAATCGAGATTCAGGTTATTTTTATACTGAATAAGGTTTGCAAAGGTAACTCGAACTAGCAGCCCCGTGATTTTAGCTTTTGCTGGAGGGAGCGAAGCCCCGGCAGCAGCTTCTAACCAGTGTGCCTAAGGTAAATTAACGTGAGCGCCGCATGCTCTAGCCTTTTCTGTATTTTTCAAACCTCTCCACTGAATAAGGAACCTGCTTTTGACTTGTTCGTAATAAACGATTAAAAATGGTTCCGGCAAACTGAAAACATACAAGTGAGTGCAGGACCCTCCCTCGGGGGGGGGGGGATCCCGATAGTGTGATAGATTATCCGTAAATAAAACATTAGCTGGTCTCCCTGGATGTTCTTCTGAGGTTGACCAAACCTTCAGAGTGTCCCACGAAATGGGAAGATCGGCAACACGATTTGTGTCATGCTTTCTCCGTTTTGTGAATGCGACCTTCAGTATCTTTATTTCTGGTAAACAAAAACACGGGAACCCCCGCTTCCGCAGACAGATCAACAAAATATCTTGTTCTGCATCGATTGACTGCGTATTAAAAGAAGCTAACGAAGCAAAGCCAGTTGCTAAACTCGATTTGCAAAATCGGCAGGATTTGAACTGCCGTTTATTTTTTCGGCCGAGTCCAAAACACGATTTGAAACCAACGAAATTAAATTAAATTTATAACCCGTCTAGTGTAGGCCACAGACGGAGTATAGTAAAAAAAAAATATATAAATAATGTATATATTCTGTAGCCTATGTATTATAATATATGTATATATAATTTAATAAATTAATACAATATAAATTTTCTTGATCCCCAAGGGCCCCATCCCCAAGGCGACCCAAGGGTCTTTTTTGCGTCAAGAGTTTTGCTCACAAATGAATTTTTAACTGCCTGAAAGTGCGCATCTTAACCGCAAAGTGAAAAAAAATACCTTTGACGAAAATATACTTTTTCGTGATCCCCAAGGGCTGATGATCACTCGCGCCTCAAGGGCTTTGCATGCAAACAAATTCTTAGCCCTCTTAAAGTGAGCATCATAGCCGTAAAGTGCAAAAAAGTACTTTTGACCTAACGATACATTATCATGACCCCCAGGACCCAGCTCGAAGGGCCCATGGTAATTTGGGACAAGGGATTTGCTCACAAATGATTACAACAAACCAACGAATTTACAAATTCCCACTTTCATCGTCTGGCCCGACCTTCAAGAGTCAAATGAGCTTCTAGAGGCGTATTCTCGCCGTTCCCCTCGGACTCCTCGGGGAATTGAAGGGAAGGGCGAGAATAGAGGGAGTCCCTCCACGCGGACTCCTCGTACAGAAAACAGCGAGAACACGGGGAATGCTTACTAATGGATTTTGCTCGATTAAGAAATAGGCAGATGACGAAATCAGTCTGGATCCACTTTAGTTTTGGTTTTGTTTAGTCTGATTGTTTTTAATTAATTTCACATTGCACCAACACAAGCAAAAATTGATTCCCCTCCGAATCTGAAAGGGAGTCCTTTTTGATGATGGTAATGATAATCGGAGCATTCCCTGTCCGTGGGGACTCGCGAGAATACGGGGAGTGAGTCCCCGGGACAAACAAAAACGCGGGGACTCCTCAAGTCGAGTCATCGGGGAACGGCGAGAATACGCCTTAGGACTTGTTTTGGTGTAAACACTGCAAAGTTTCAAATAAGTCAGGTAGGCTACGTTAGACGGTTATAATACCGAAACAAAACTGTGTCTTCGGTGACTTGTGCTTTAACGATGTTTTCGTCCTTTTGCGTACTTTTGCCAAAATCGATTGCTTGGTTATGTCAAAATAACCAATGGGCCGGAAAGAAAGTTGCTTCCAATTATCCTTGGTGGTATTTTGCAAATGTGTCTAAAATGACATGTGTGCTTTGAGTTGCTAGAGTGTCACTTTCAGAACATAAAACAATTAGTCAAAACCGCAGGAGTTTTTTGGCGTCTTTTCACTTTTTGTGATACACAAAAATTACAATGAGTGATGGTTACCTTGGACCGATGGACGTGCGTGCGGCTTGGGTTTTTGCTGGTTTTGTTTTGGGGCAGTTTTGAGGCCTGATTTAACCACGCCCCAGAGAGAATAGTCTTTAGTCGAAGAGGCCCAGTTCGTTAGTATGAAAGTAAATACGCAAATGTAAAGTAAGGAATATTGGTGAATTACCAGTAAAGAAGGATTTGTGATAATAAATAGTGCACTGTCGGTTTGGAATAAGCTTGCGGTCAGCGTTAGGGAGGTTGAAAACATATTTACTTTTTTAAGAGAAAATTAAAAGGGCACCTGTTGGAAGGTGAATCGCATAGGTTGGCTGGACTCAGCGAGGGAATGTGGGGGACTCAGGGAGGGAGCGCGTAAACGATGCGACGAGAGAAGGTTTTTCATGAGTTTATTTGAAGGAGAAAAAATGCACTCTGCACAGGCCATGAGGCATATTAAGAGTGACTGTGTTTATATGATGCGAATTTGTAAATATGTTTGGTAAAAAAAATAGATTTGAATTGAAAATGATGTTGTGTTGATATGTTCTAATTGACAATACTATGTAACTAACTTCACCGCTTCTAGCGGATTAAAACTCGTCACCAAAACTCGTAAAACTCGTCACCAAAACAAGGTTTTTGCTTAGTTTTTGGGATCCCAAAACGTTAGTGACGGATACCTATGACATCGCAAAAGTTGTCTGTCTGTCCGTCCGTCCGTCCATCAGTGAGCACGATAACTCTCGAAGGGAATGAGATATTTTGATGAAACTTGGTGTGAGCATTCTTTGGGTCAAGAGTAAGGTCGATTTCGTAGATGGGCCCTGTAGCCCTACATTTAGGGGTGGGGGAGGGGGTTCAAATTAAGTGACAAGCAAAATATTTTTAAACAGCTAATGTGATAGTCGATTATGGGGTAAGAAGACATGCTGAACACGAATATGAAAACCATTTTCGCGCCAGACAAGTAGTTCGCCCGGAATCCGGCCGAAACCGGAAAGTTTGTTAAAAGTAAAAGTTTTATTTGAAGTTGATTAGATGTTTGATTTTGGGGTAAGAAACCATGCTGAACACGAATATGAAAACCATTTTCTCGCCGGACAATTAGTTCGCCCGGAATCAGGCCAAGACCGGAAAGTTTGTTAGAAGTTATAAGTTTTATCTGAAGTTGATTAGATCTTTAATGTAGGGGTAAGAAGGCATGCTGAACAAGAATACGAAAACCATTTTATCGCCGGACAAGTAGTTCGCCCGGAATCCGGTCAAAACCGGAAAATTTGTTAAAAGTAAAAGTTTTATTTGAAGTTGATTAGACGATAGATTTAGGGGTAAGAGGATATGGAGAATCCGTATATGACAATCACTCTTTAGCCGTAAATATAGTTCGTCCGAAATCCGGCTGAAACCGGAAAATTTGTTAGAAGTTAAAGTTGTATTTGAAGTTGATTATATGTTGGATATAGGGGTAAGGAGATACTCTGAATCCGTTTTTGAGCTTTAGTTTTTCGCCGGACAAGTAGTTCTTGAATTTCGCCAAAACCGCAAAATTCACAGAAGTAAGCTAGGATCGTTTCGATCGGCTTATAGAGGGAAACGCACATGCTGAATCCATATCTGAGCTTGGATTTCTTAATGATTAGCTGTTTGGCCTGGCGAAGACTGGATATGGCGAAGACAAAACCTAATTGTCTGGATCAAATATTGAAATTTGGGATCCCATCGGAACCTTTGGTCTCGTTGATTTTGCTTTGTTTATTTTTAATTGTTTTGGTTTATTTATTTTGTTTCTGGCCGTTTACTTGTGTTACTCCGCTGTACCGAAAAACGGGCCTAAACAAATAAAAATATTACTTTTAAACTGTTATTATATTAAGATTAACTTTATCTTTATTTGCAGGCTAGTGAATGTAGAAAAATACGCCGCTAAACATGCTGTTAAGTGCCACCGAATTTGATTGCTACTTCGTTGGGCGATCGACCTTCGAGTCGACGCCGACGCTGAGCCAGCTAGCGGCTACAGTGCGCCGCGCGTATTTGGAAAACAAACATTTTCAGCGTGAGGAGAACCGCTGTGTTTTAAGCTGCGGCAGTGGCGCGCTGAGAATTCTCCCAGCCCGCAAAGATGAGGGGTTTGAAAGTGATACCTCCTTCGAGGACACGCACGCCCACGCCTTCTCTCAAGCTGACTCCCTCAGTAGCGGGGCGCACAGCGGGTCGGAGTCGGAAGAGCGCGACCCTTCGAGCGCCGCCAATTCCGAGCGCCGCTGGGATCGATTGTTAAAGGAAATATTTAACATGTCGGATGTTATTTTTTGCCATGTGAATAATCGCAGTATTGTCTGGGTAGTGCGTGAGAAACAGGCCAGACTTTGTGGTCTCATTTTTGAATGTTCAGCCGAAGATGCGACAAAGAAATTGTATGAGAATTTCGCAGAGGAACGAAAGGTGCTGAAAAGTGAGCAACTGCGCAAAAAGCGAGACCTATCACGCTGCGATTCGATATTGAATCGTGTGTCGATACGGGAGGACAAGTGGGGTGACAGTGTCCCGGACCGATCCCCGATTATCGACAATCGGCGGCAGCCCGACCCGCGAGACATCATCAAAAAACTGGAACGAAAATCTAGCTTTAATTTCGTCCATAACACAGACTCTAATGGTGTTATGCATATCGAAATCTCCAGTGGCGCCCTCTCCTTTCCGGAAGATCGCCAGCGGTTTGCAGAAGAACTCAATTCAAAGTTCAGAGTGAATCAGGAGAGGGCAGTGTCATCAGTGTTGATAAAAGATGATCGCCGGAAAGTGTCCTCCGTCTCCAGCCGAGAATCGCCGAGACATTTGCCGAAGAAGCTGCATAGCCCGGTGGCGAGTGAGATAGAGGCGGTGCTGAAAGCTCAGTTGGAAAGGAGAGATACGCCGGATTTCGCGGAAGAAGAGAGGAAACTGTCTTTCCCTGACTGTGAGAAACCAAAGATGCCGGTAGCGGTAAGGCGAACCAAGTCGATCGCCAGGACGGACCGACCGAGAAGTAGATCCAGGTGAGGAAATGTCATTCTGGAATCTTAAAAGCTTAAACCGTTTTTATTATTATTTTTTGTTAATCCCTTAGGACTGAGGAGTAATACAGAGCGTGTTCCACCCTACTTACCGTAGTTACTACGCTAGTTACCGTAGTTACTACGCTAGGCTGGAACGCTTTTTGTATTTTTCTGTCACATTTCAGGCCCCGGGGTGATCCGACCAATCACGTTACAGAGATGCGTAGTTACTACGCTAACTACGCTCCCGAGCGTGGTAAGCAAATAGTTACTATTAGTTACTACTTTGAGAAGGTTGGAACGTTCAGCGTAGTAACTTTTCGTGAGGCTGGAACGGAAATAGTAACTAATAGTTACTATTGGTAGAAGGGGGGGAACACGCTCACAATACAACGGGGAAACATGACGATCTGAAATGGAATCCTCGTGTAGAAAATGTTATCCGTAAAACAAACTTTCTAATCAAATCCCTCTCTACCATCAAATCTTTCGGTTTCGATACTAAATGCCCCATCTATCACTTCAAAACCTATATACGTCCTCATTTATCATATGCTTCACCGGTTTGGCATTCTTCTCTTTCTGCAGAGCATTCTGATCGCCTGGAAAATGTCCGAAAGAGAGCAGCGAGAATCATTCTGGGAGATGATAACATTTCATATGAAGAAGCTCTCATTAAAATGGGCTTTCGTGAATTAATTGACCGCAGAAATACCCTTTCAATAATTTCCTAGCAAAGATGGTGTATTGTCCCCAGATGAGTAGTCTATTCGCCCCCCCCCCTCCCGAGGTCCGTGCGTCCGTCCGAGAGGAACACTGGCAATCGGTATTTGCCGTAGCCTATCCTGCCAATTCGTCACCCCAGTTTTACACAGTTTTATTCCAGCATTTATCTCAGGTCATTGGTTGTAAAGTGTACCTAGTCCATATCGACTAAGAATGGGTAGGAAAGTAATATGACGCATAAAAGACAAGGCCTGGGAACAGATAGGAAAACAAACTTTTCTGACGTATTGATTTCGCTTTATTACCTAGTACCATCAACTATAACAGCAATTTTTCAATTCTTCCATTTATGTGTTATTATTGTAATAGTAGGTAATAATAGTAACTATTGTTGTTATAATTAGTAGGTGGGCCATTACAGGTCCTTCAATCCATATCGACTAAGAATGGGTAGTAAAGTAATATGACGCATAAAGGACAATGCCTGGGAACAGATAGGAAAACAAACTTTTCTGACGTATTGATTTCGCTTTATTACCTAGTACCTGCCTAGTACCATCGACTACAGCAGCAATTTTTCAACCTTTCATTTACGTGTTATTATTATAATAGTAACTATTATTGTTATAATTATTAGGTGGGCCATTACAGGTCCTTCAATCCATATCGACTAAGAATGGGTAGTAAAGTAATATGACGCATAAAGGACAATGCCTGGGAACAGATAGGAAAACAAACTTTTCTGACGTATCGATTTCGCTTTATTACCTAGTACCATCAACTATAGCAGCAATTTTTCAACCTTTCATTTATGTGTTATTATTTTAATAGTAATAATAGTAACTATTATTGTTATAATTATTAGGTGGGCCATTACAGGTCCTTCAATCCATATCGACTAAGAATGGGTAGTAAAGTAATATGACGCATAAAGGACAATGCCTGGGAACAGATAGTAAAACATACTTTACTGACGTATCGATTTCGCTTTATTACCTAGTACCTACCATAAATTATAGCTGCAATTTGTCCCCCGCGAGACCGACCTGTTCACCTCCGATCACCGGGAAATTTTGTGAAAGCTAAACCGCGTTTTCAGATTAACGTCAAAAATCGTTTCAAATATCCGTTTGCACGTCTTGACACAAATAAAAAAAAAAACAATCGGTTAGTAATTAGGGTTAAAGGTGCTCGGATAGCAATTTTGATGTCTACGATAAGATAAGTACTCCTTCATTCCGAGCTGACGGCGAATCGTGTAAAGAAACGACGCAAAACGGATGAGTCAGCTAAGACATTCTCCAGCGATATTTCGGCCCTTCTCGGCAAGGGTCCTCGTCAGGTTATAGGTAGAAGAAACGAACAGCAACCAAGGGTAGGCAAGAAACAAAAAACAGATTTATTCCTGTTGGCCGAAATTCTAGGTTCGTTTCTTCTACCTGAGAATGACGCCGAGCCACTAGATGACCCAGCGGTCCGAATTGTGGCCTCACCTTGGGTCTTGGGTGGGGGGTTCTAGACGTTACAACTGCTAAAATGGTTACGATGCAACTCCTTTAATGTGTATCCGTTCCTTAAGATCAGATTTTAGTAGTAAATAAACGGAACGAAATGAAATGAACGGGGAAAATTCTCTCGGCAACTTTAACGCTGACAAAAATTTCTTGTTTAATTGCTTTCTTCATTTTTTACAAGGAGCTTTTTATGACCCTTTTTATGCGTTATACATTATTGTTAATAATGAACCCACCTTGAAGTAGCAGCAGCACAGAGGAAGCGAGAGGAAGTACGGAGTAGCCCGTAATTGCCGTGCAGAAACGTCGTTTTCTCGATCCGTCAAGTGATAAGTTGCTCAAATAGTTGAAGGTATTTCGTTGTAGATAGATCCAAAGTTGCGTTGTTTTGGGTGTAGTTTCATTGTAGTTTGACGTACTTCTGTTTAGTGATAAAAGTACAGTAACAGTATGTGGAATGGACAAATAAAACGGTCCACATGCTGTACTTTCAAAACTAAAACGAAAGTACGTTAAACTACAATGAAACTACACTGAAACTACATCCAGTTAAACGCACCTATATTGATGTATACTCTCTTGGTTTCCCCCTTGGCTTCCTGCTGGAGATGAGTCTCCGCCTTGAGGGAGGATCTTTGGCCCCGCCCTGGGAGAGGAGCTACGCTGTGAGAAGAACCTCACCTTACCTTACCTTTTCTTTCCAAGTAGTGTTGGGCGATATTTGGATTTTTTCGATATATCGATATTTTCCCTTTCGGTATTCGATAATCGATATATCAATATCGATATTTCGGTACCATGTTTCGCTATAGTACAGGTCTCGTTCCGCCAAAATTTAAGAGCAAAATTGTCGCAAGAAAGTACCTTGCATGAACTAAAACTTCGAATAAATAGAAAATGAATTACGATGATCTTATTGCTCCAGTTTCGGATATATAAATGTAAATTATGTTGGATTATTACAATTATTATAACTGAACATATATCGTTTTCGATATCGATATTTACGTTTCGATATTCGAAATCGATATTTGGTTCGATATATCGTTATCGATATCGAATATCGCCCAACACGATTTCCAAGTAGTGAACTGAAAGATAAAAATGCTCCTCAGCCGGCATTTGAACCCAGGACCCTCGCTTCGACATTCTGCCTCCAACATTGCTCCGCCATTGGAGTCCTAGACTTCTAAATTCAGTTTCAATATTTATTTCTGGTCTATTTGTCACAGTATAAGTCTTATTTGACAGTGCAAAAACGGATACGTCAGCTAAATTTTATTCGAGCTATATTTCGGCCCTTCTTGGCAAGGGTCCTCTTCAGGCTCAAAAGAGGACCTGAAGAGGAGCCTGAAGAGGACCCTTGCCAAGAAGGGCCGAAATATAGCTCGAATAAAATTTAGCTGACGTATCCGTTTTTGCACTGTCAAATATGATTCGCAGTCAGCTTGGGTTGAAGGAATATTTAGTATAAGTCTCTTGTGTAAAGCGCCATCCTCGGTGCCATCTAAGTAATAACTTGGTAATACCCCTTTTTTCTGTACTTGTATATTATGATGGGTAACAAAATTAATAATAATAATATAGACCAAGAAAAGAATAACTATGAGTACATTAAGCTTAGGTACGCAGTTTTATCTGACATAGCAATAAACCGTGAGAAAAAATTAAATAGGAGCCGGTATGCCAATTTGGTAGCAGATGCTCTCATTGATGCTCTGAGAACCTAAAAATACACCGGGTAATTTTGTAATTTGTGCGTGATAACATATGATTTTTTGATCGTTATTCCGAATATTCTTCGAATATTGTCTGTAGCGAATGCAAAAACATTCTCTGATAACTTTTACACTGAAGGAAATAATCTTATTAAGTTGCAGTCGTCATGTTTTGTAGGATCTGTTTAACCCGTTTTGATTTATTTATTATTACTTTTGGCGTTAAAGTTTAACTGAAAAGCCAACTTGTTTTTGTATCATCTAACTGAATTATTTGGATTCTGCTAAGGGATTTTTTTTATTTTCCACTATATGCTCTAGTAGTGACGTTCGGAATAACTACGGTCGTCTCCACAACGTAAATTCTACTATGACGCGGAAATTTTGAATTTGAGCACAAACGCGGCTTTTCAGTTTCCAATGATCATCTTGGGGGGGGGGGCAGCTTACTGCGTTAACACTTATTTTTCGTAAATCGTTTTCGTCAAGCAGACAACAAAGGTACAAATGCACAGAGGTATCACAAGTCTGACATGGAAATTCCACTATTTGAAAACTGATTATTCGTGAATAGTGGAGTAACGAAGTAACGCACTTTCATCGGATCTTCAAGCCTCTTTAAGTGAATAAGTGATGGGTCACTAGATTGTCTTAACTCGGCCCTTTCGGTTAAACTTTAAGCTTTTAGCTTGTCGCCATAAATCTTTTTAAGTTGTGATAATTTGAGTTGATGATAAATTGATTGATTGATCTGTTCTTCAGTTTCAAATGAAAAACAAACAAACATTGATGAACAAACACTCATTCCTCCTTCTAAAGTGGAAACAACTACCTGAGCAAGGAGAAACTATTAAAAATCAAACTTTAACTACCAAATATTCTAGACCGCTAAACAATTAAACCAAACACACGGACAATGGGAGGGGAAGGGAACAAACGGCGCATGTGAGGGCAACACACTGTATTTCGACGGTCTTTCTTTGTGATTAAGATGTATCGTAAACAGCCCCGCCCGACTTAGCCTAATTTCTTTCATTTCAGGTCCCGACCTCGCCAACGAATACCCGCTGAAGGCTCCAATGGCTCCTCCCCCGAGGTCCCTACCTCCCTCCCAACCCTCCTCCCATCCGAAACCCACCAAAGACATCCCATTTCCCGGGAGAGAGGCCGGTCCATCAACAGGCGAGGTCAGGAGGACCCAAGGCGAGACCTTGGAAGGGGACAAGACCCTAGCCAGTACCCAGTTAGGGGCATTGTCCCTTGTGTAATGGGAGCCATACCTACCGGATATCCGGCCGGACCGATTATGCTGTACCCAATGCCACCGCCACAAGGTTAGTAGAGTGAAACTTCCCGGTATATGGTGGAAAACGGACTAATCGGCCGATTTTTTTTTGTCCGATGATATTTCGGCCCTTTTTGGCAAGGCTCTTCCTCCGGCCGTAGCTGAAACTTTCAACTTTTGATCCCCATAAACCGCGAATCCCTAGCACTGGGAATCCCCAGGCTGTGTTGATCGCAAGTACGGCCGAAAGAGGGACCCCTGCCAAGAATGGCCGAAATATAGCCGAATGACAATTTCAGCTGCCAATTCCTTTAGTATTACGAAATATGAATGCACTCAGCTTGGGTAGCTAAAAATCTAAACTTTCGATCCCCATGAATCATGAATCCCTGGTGGTGGGAATCCCCAGGATCCTCTAGTGGATTGCAAGTTCGGATAAATAGCTACGGTCTGAAGAGGGACCCTTGCCAAGAAGCGTCGAAACAACTATTAGCCGAATAACAATTTCAGCTGCCAATTCTTTAGCATTACCAAATATGAATGCACCCAGCTTGGATAGCTAAAAATCTAAAATTTCTATCCCCTTGAACCAGGAATCCGTGGTAGTGGGATTCCTCAGGATCCCATGGTTGATCGCAAGTTTAGATAAATAGCTAGGGTCTGAAGAGGCGCCCTTACCACGGAGTGCCGATAACAATTCCAGCTGGCAAATTCGCAAAAGCTCCTTCTTCATTCGAACCTCGATCATTTTCGCTTTTGGTTATAGCTTTGGGGTGTAGGGACCTTCCTCTAAGGGGTGTATGGACCTTCTACTTCCTCTTCATTTGTACCTAGGTTCGTAGTCGTTTCTTTAAAAAAAACCTATTCCGTGTTCCAGACCTTGACCCAAATAGGTCACACTCACCACACAAAACCACAGTCGGATATGTTGATTCACATGTCATCAGCATATCACACATGATTGATGGCTTAAAAACCCGCAGGGGTCGGGGTTGTGGGAATGTTTGAGTTTGTTATTGTCGGTGTTAAATATCTCTGTGGCGTCATGATTGTGTCCATTCTTTCCCGTGGCGGATGTCTTTTTCCGACGAAGGCCGAACGTCCGGGTTTCCGACTAGCCCTAGCCCGTTCGCCGAAAGGGTTGAGTTATTTCGGGTAACAGGCGACCCGAAAACAAGGGCGGAAACAGTTGGACCTATTATTTCAGTCATCAGAAGACCGTCGAAATCAATAATAATGTTTACAAAGACCAGCAGATTGTTCCTGTTTTTGGTTGGAAATTCACCAGTGCCACAGTTAATGTCCGTATAAGAATGTTTACTTTTTAAAGTTTAACTGAAAAGGGAGATTATTTGTACAGCTGACATCTGAATACGCTGATTCAAAGTATTTTGTATTTTTTCTCCCGGGGCTCTAGTAATAACGTTCGGAATGTGCGCTGCTGGCACGTCAACCCAAAATTCACCCATACGCGGAGAATTTGAATTTCAACAAAAGCCTGCACTTCCATGTAGTCCGGGATCCAGGCACCTCGATCGTTCAAGGGGGGTAGCAGGAAAGCTGCAGAAGGTTTGAAGAACTTTTCTAGACCAACTTTTTGTGCTGATAACGAAAATCGTACCGCACCACTCCGCACCGATGTACGTCACCGACTTTTTAGCCTATAAAGGTCAATTTGGCCTATAGAGACCAACTCTATAAAAACAATTTTCCTAGCAGGACCGCATAAGCTAAATCAGACAAACTATACATATTCTGAATCCTCATTCTATTGTCTATCGAATGGTGTATTTCTTACTTTTTTAAATTTACATATTTTTCTTAGAAACGTCTTAGAAACCGAGAAAAGGTGAAATTTGTTTAACTTTTTTAACTAAATTGTAATTTTTCTCGGAAAAACTTCCAGCAAACTACATATTTTTATTATATCGTTGGAAAGATAAGCTCATTACCAATCGTTTGAGCTATTAAAACTTCAAAATATTTGATTTTAAGAATGTCTGGATTTTTTTAAAGCAGAGTATCCACGTTTTCATCAATGAGTGATGGTAGAAATTTTAAAGGAAATATATTAGTTTGACAGTAAGTTTAATGTTAGGTTTTTACGTAGAATTTAACTATGACATAATTTTCTCTCTTTGGATTCATACTGGTCATATAGGCTATATAACATAAAGACTGAGTAGCCTATAATGAACAAACCCGTCATATCTCTCAAAATATACATCATTACAAAATATATTAGTTTGACGATAAGTTTAGGGTTAGTTTTTGACATGGAGTCCAATCATGACATCAGTTTTTTCCTTAGCATACGTATAGGTCATGCAGGTTATATAGCCTATAGGCTGAATAGCCTATAAATCCTATAAAGATTTTTTGTTGTTGAAAATATAAGTTTTGAATAATCTTTATAGGCCTGCTTCTTGAGCCGAGAACGTAAATCGCGTCGGATAAGACAGCATCTGTGACATTTAAGCCTATGAGGGGAAATTAGGCCTATAAAGACCAGCCCAATGAAAATATTCTAGAAATTTAACTGTATTCCCTGCAAAAGTGGTGTGTTTTCTAACTACAAATTATGTTAGGTATCTTGTCGCCAACGTAATGCCACGCTTGCCCTTTGATGGGCGGGACGCTGACGAAATCTTGCTGCGAAATCTTGCTTGACGAAAGTCTTGGCCGGACGGTGTTCTCAATTATTGAACCGCACTCACCCGCTTGCAACGGAGTTTTCTTTCACGACCAAACTAGATTGCTCTTCGTGGCAACCACTAAGCGACGCCATGTCTCCTTTCACTCATGGCGTTCATGCACAACTGGCTTAGTCATCAAGGCTAGCTATTGGGTCTCCCATAGTCTCTGACCCTTCCTAAAGGCTACAATCGGTTCGAGGTCCGTGTTGACCGTCAGAACTGACGTCTTTTGAGTGTCCCTTAGTCTCTGACCCTTCCTAAAGGCTACAACCGGTTCGAGGCCCGTTTTCGCCGTAGAACCAATGTCTTTCGTTGTACACCTGTCCGCTTCTTCCACCCTTTGGGCCGGGGAGGGGGGAGGTTGCGGCGCAATCTGGACAGAGCAACTTCAGGTCATCGGAACACGTGCATGAACCGGTTTAGTCCTCTGGTTCTGACTGGGTTCGACGAAGCAGTCGGTGCGGACTGCCATTGTTATCATTTCCTCATTACCTGTAATCCTCAGGTTTAATTTTCAGTATGGATCGCAGGCATCTTTGGTAGAACAAGGTGATTTGCGTGCTTCTGCGATTTTCATCGACGAAGTTTGGGGGACATTTAGAAGTTACTACAATGTCTCTGGACCTTCGTAGTCTGGGGCAGCATTCAGTATGTTCTGTGCCCTTTTGACTTAATCGGCGATCAGTCTGTTTCAGGGAAAAACGATGGAAAGTCATAGACTTCCACCAGTAGCAGACTTCCACCCCGGTGCTTATCCATGATCCTTTAGAACCGAATCAGTGACGAACTTGAAAAGAGCTAGCGAGAGGATGAAACCTTGGCAAACGCCTCCTTTTGTCAAGAACTGTGTTGATGCTCTGTTTCACCTCTCACTAGAGCCTCCTGAGCAATGCGGATTATCTTGGGACCCTGTCTATCCTGCATTCCCAGCTAGTTGTGTCTTTTTTTACTGAGTCGAATGCAAGAACAAAGTCAACGCAGAATTTCGTGGTTTCCTGTTGATGCTTGAACGATTGATGGCTGCACATCCGTGCTGCCAATGCTCAAGTATGCGGCAGAGAGAGAAGAGCCGTGCAGCACACGCTCGTTATGAAGCCCGCTTTGGTTAGATCTTTTGCGTCTGTCCCTTCAGTCTCTGGAGCTTTGCAGTAGTAGGATAGTTGCGGAGACTTAGGGTTCGTTCCAGCTCTGCCCGAAAGTTACTAAATAGTTACTTTTCAGTCACTTTCACCGTTCCAGCTTGTCAAAAAGTTACGGGGAGCACAAGGAAGACCGTCACTTCGAAGTCACTTTTTGTAAAGATAGTACCCGATCATCTTAGCTAACTTTCACTTTCCAAGAGCCGTCTTGAGAAGGGAACTCGGGGCAGCAGTGAGAGACAACGCGCATTATCTCGTCCCGTAGTAACTTCGACCGTTCCAGGTAGTAGTTAATTTGTGACGTCACACGTAGTTACTCCGAAGTAACTACGAAGAAGAGCTGGAACGAACCCTTAATCTGTACGTATTATCACAAACATTCTAGTATAACTTTTATAATCACCCTTGTCACCTTTTCTATTTGGGGAGGGGGGCTATGATGGACTTGCGCCAGTCTTTGGGGACGTGTTCCAGATGCCGACGATGATGTTGTGGAGGTACAGCTAGACAGGCAATTCTAACGGTTCGTCTGTGGATGCATTACCATTGTCTGATAGGGATAGTCATAGATTTCCTTTATATTGGGCGGACTGATGACTGGAGTGTTCCTCTGGTAACGTCAGCAATTATGTTGCGACCCTCCCGTTCTTGTTTCTCTAGGCCCTTATTGTAACGCATACGGCGCAGTCGTTCACGGCTTAAAAGTTAGAGCAAGCAGATTTATATGTGAAATGCTACTACTTATGAGATGCTGGAATTGATGACAAACCTGGATTCAGCTCAAAAAACTGACCTATGGGCGTGCGAAAACTTGATTTTCCGGAAATTTGTTCACTATAGGCTATTGATCCTTTATGCTATGTAGTCCATAATAATGACCTATAGCTTACTATCTTACAAGAGAAAATAGTGAATAACCAGATTCCAAGTCAAAAACCAACGCTGAACCTAGCGTCGAACCAATATATTTCGTATAAAGTTTCTACTGCACCTCATAGTCAAAAATTTGGATTTCCTGCTTACAGAAATTCCAGAAATCCTAAAAAAATTTTTTAGTTTTAATACCTCAAACGATAATAATAAAAAAAAGTTTTCTAGAAAATTTTCCAATAAAAATGTCAATTTATTTGAGAGATCTGACGGGTTTGTTCATTGTAGGTTATTTAGCCTATATGTTATATAGCCTATATGACCTATATGCGTCCCAAGAAAGAAACTTATGTCATAATTAAATTCTAGTACTACATTAGATTCTAGATTCTAGTACTCCTCTCTAATAAGTTGAATTTTGTGTAGAATTATTTCATTGAGCTGGCCTTCAGAGGCCTAAATTCCCCTTATAGGCCAAAATTTCGGTTACCTACACAGGTGACAAAGGTGCTGTATTTCCGACGCGATTTTCGTTCTCGGTCCAAAAAGTAGGTCTGTAAAGATTATTCAATAGTTGTGTTTAAAACAAAAATATCATTATAGGATGTATAGGCTATTCAGCCTATAGGCTATATAGCCTACATGACCTATATATATGCTAATGGAAAAACTACTGTCATAATTGGATTCCACGCCAAAAACTAACCCTAAACTTACCGTCAAACTAATATATTTCCTTTAAAATTTCTACCGTTACTCACTGATGAAAATGTGGATGCTCTGCTTTAAAAAAATCTGGACATTCTTAAAACCGACTGTTTTTTAAGGTTTAGTAGCTCAAACGATTGGAAAGGAGCTTATCTTTCTAATTGAATAATAAAAATATGCAGTTTGCTGGAAGTTTTTCCGAGATAAATGACAATTTAGTTAAAAAAGTTAAATAATTTTCGCTTTTTCTCGGTTTCTATGACGTTTCTAAGAAAAATACGTGAGTTTATAAAAATAAAAAATACACCATTCGATAGACGATAAAAAGAGGATTCAGAATATGTATAGTTTGTTTGATTTAGCTTATGCGGCCCTGCTAGGAAAATTGTTTTTATAGTGTTGGTCTTTATAGGCCTAATCTGCCTTTATAGGCTAAAAAGTCGGTGACGTACATCGGTGCGGAGTGGTGCGGTATGATTTTCGTTCTCAGCACAAAAAGTTGTTCTAGAAAAGTTCTTCAAACCTTCTGCAGCTCGTTTGCTACCCCCCCCCCCCCCCCCCCCCCTGTTTTTGAACGATATCGCGGTCTGGATCCCGGACTAATGGTTCAAGACGCCAATCTCGGAAAAGTCACAGCTGGAGAAATTAGGGAAGTGATGATAAGATTATGTCTTCCAAGAATTTGCCATTTTCAGATTATTTTTCGGCAATGGCTTACCTAGTTAATGAATATTTCAAGCATAGAGAGGCAAGCTCATAGAGGTACCACAAATCCCAAAGAATAAGTTCCTTCGATGAAATCCATTATCTGTGGGTAGTGGACAAACGAAGTAACACATTTTTATCGGGTTTTCAGGCCTATTTAAGTAAACAAGTGATGTGTAACAAGGCTGTCAGATCTCAGTCCTGTTCGGTTAAACTTTAAAGTTTCACCGAAGTGCTTGTCGTCCCAACTTCCCACCACGGGCATGCAGTTGCTGCATTCCAGTTCAAATTCCCCAGAAGGAAAGCAGATCAGCTCCTCTGCAATAACTCTCGCAACACTCTGAAAGCCTGTTACGCGCAATCTTGACTAACATAGTAAAAAACTATTAGTTGCGTTTTTGCGGATACCATGGTATCTGTTACCACGGTAACTGGATCTGCAAATAGTTGTTTTTGCAGTTACCGTGGTATTTTATATACGGTCCACTGCAAAAACGACTATTGCCAAAATTGCACTTTTCTAGGTCGTCCCAAAATAAAAACTGATATCCAGTTACATCACTAAGTGCTGAACTTCTTTCTCGCCAATTTGACAAAATTTGACGAAAGTGAGATGCGTTTTCCAGATACCACGACCAGATACAACGGTCGGTCCGTGATATCTGAATATCTGTTACTACGGTAACTGGCCAGATACCCCGACAACTGCAAAAACGCTTTTTGATCGTGGTATCAGATACCACGATAACTGCAAAAACGACTTTAGACCGTATATCAGATACCATGGTATCAGCAAAAACGCAACTATTGTCTCTTATTGATCTGTGTCCGTACCTTCGCCTGAACCAATCACAAACGGCGCGAGATGCCGGGCTTAAATGTGGAAATACTCCCTAAGGGAAGATTGGATTTCGCTAGAGCTGAAATATGTAAACAACCGTGAAAGAAAAATCGAAAATGGAAATGAAAAAAAATCGAAACTGGTGATGGTAGCCTACTTGTATTGAGAAGAAATTAATGGAATAGGATAAGTTTTCGGTTAATTCTAATCGAACCTTCGACTTGTGGTTCGTAGAAACACAAATCTGTTGTGGTCCACCTCTAAGACCAGACACGATTCAATACCATAAACATTCCCGTTGTAAATAGCAAGTATTTCGAACAAGAAAGAAAATAAAAATCAAAGAAGACACTCAAATCCAGGGTTGGTCACCAAAAGTAACTTCGTACACCCTGGAAAGTAACCCAAAAGTATCTCAAAGTAACCCAATGTAACCTAATGTAACCCAAAGTAACCCAATGTAACCCAAAGTAACCCAATGTAACCTAATGTAACCCAATGTAACCCAAAGTAACCCCATGTAACCTAATGTAACCCAAAGTAACTCAATGTAACCCAAAGTATCTCAAAGTAACCCACAGTATCCCAAAGTATCTCTAAGTTTCCGTGAATTTCAACTGTTTCATGAACAAATTTCGCATCAGTGTCAAGATATTGCAATCGGCGCCTCCTCTCGTCTGGCGAAAAGTTTGAAACGTCACCACGCAAGTCTTGCGCACGAGGGGTTACTTTGGGTTATATTGGGTTACATTGGGTTACTTTGGGTTACATTGGGTTACTTTGGGTTACTTTGGGATACTTTGAGATACTTGGGTTACTTTGGAATACTTTTGAGACAATTGCAAACGTGATGTACGCCATTTGTGTGCAAGACTCGTGACCCAATGTAACCCAAAGTAACCCAATGTAACCCAAAATAACCAATGTAACCCAAAGTAACCCAATGTAACCCAAAGTAACCCTGAGTAACCCAAAGTATCCTGAAGTAAGTAAGTAACTCGTACACCCTCGTTCTTGGTGACCAACCCTGGACTCAAATTATTCGTAAGAATCGAAGATGATGATGTCCAAAACACCGAAATATATCATTACTAATTATTTACCGACGATGCATTATGTTAATTTGGGAATCCCGCTGTTGCAGAAAAACAGAACAGGGTGACGAGAGGTTAGCAAAGAGGTTAGAGACTGCAATTCACAACCTGAAGGAAGTGAATGTTTGTGAAGTAAAGCAAAGTGAACTTGAGTGAAAACAGCGTTTCCTGCTTGTAATGAAACAGTCAGCAGGTTTGCTTTCAAGAAGAAACAACGTAATTTTAGACCGTCTTTAAAATAATTCGCCACTCATATTTCTTTAGCTCTGTTTGATGATACAGAAGAATAGTGACGTAGACCCTAAAGACATGGCGGTGCTGGTAGCCCTTAAACCTTTCCGAAATTTTTCTTATGGGGCAATCATCATAATATTACCCACATGCACCCCGCTGGTTTAATCCTTTTATTTTACTAACGAAGTACGTGGTGAGATGTCGAGGCCAGGTCTATTCGTTGAAACAAAAAAAACAAGACCAAAGGTTCCGATGGGATCCCAAAACTTCGATATTTGATCCAGACAATTAGGTTTTGTCTTCGTCAGATCCGGTCTTCGCCAGACTCCATGAACATTTATACTCTTAAAATTTAGAAACAGATTAAGGCCAAACAGCTAATCATTAAGAAAACCAAGTTCTGATATGGATTCAGCTTGTGTGTTTACCCCTATAAGTCGATTGAAACGATCCTGGCTTACTTCTGCGAATTTTCCGGTTTCTGGCGGAATTCCAGAACTACTTGTCCGACGAAAAACTAAAGCTCAAAAACGAATTCAGCGTATCAGTTACCCTTACTTCCAACATCTAATCAACTTCAAATAAAAATTTAACTTATCACAAATTTTCCGGTTTCAACCGGATTCCGGACGAACTATATGTCAGGCAAAAAAAATATTGTCATATACGGATTCAGCATCTCGTCTTGCCCGTAAATCGGACATCTAATCAACTTCAAATAAAACTTTTACTTTTAACAAACTTTCCGGTTTTGGCCGGATTCCGGGCGAACTTCTTGTCTGGCGAAAAAACGGTTTTCATATTCGTGTTGAGCATGCCTTCTTACCCCTATATCGAACGTCTAATCAACTTCAAATAAGACTTCCACTTTTAACAAACTTTCCGGTTTTGGCCGGATTCCGGGCGAACTACTTGTCCGGCAAGAAAATGGTTTTCATATTCGTGTTCAACGTGCCTTCTTACCCCTAAATCAAACATCTAATCAACTTTAAACAAAACTTTTACTTTTAACAAACTTTCCGGTTTTGGCCGGATTCCGGACGAACTACTTGTCCGGCGAGAAAATGGTTTTCATATTCGTGTTCAGCGTGTCTTCTTACCCCGTAATCGACTATCACATTAGCTGTTTAAAACAATTTTGCTTACCCCTTAATTTGAACCCCCTCCCCCACCCCTAAATGTAGGGCTACAGGGCCCATCTACGAACTCGACCTTACTCTTGACCCAAAGAATGCTCACACCAAGTTTCATCAAAATATCTCATTCCCTTCGAGAGTTATCGTGCTCACAGACGGACAGACGGACGGACGGACGGACAACTTTTGCGATGTCATAGGTATCCCTCCACTTACGTTTTGGGATCCCAAAAACAGTTTGAAATTCAGAGAAGTCAAGGTAAACAAAAAGTCTTCAAGTGCGATACAAGTAATGTAACTGTCAATTTAAAGAATTAGGTGATGAATCGATGGAAAGCTAGTCGATCTCGCTAAGGGCGGTAGCCTACATTCTCTACTTTTCTCACCGACTCAAGGTTGTTCGCGATTGCTTGTGCGGAGGCGCCCAAAAGAGGGCGCGAATGGATTCCTGGTATGTGGTTCCTGGCAAATTTTCCCTGCTATGTGCTACCTGTTAGTTACGCCAATCGTCCTTGAACAGGGTTGCCATGGGGGGGGAGGGATTAATCAGCAAATTTGATGGTTTGTTCTGTTTGTCATCAAATTTCTCTACTGATTTTCGTGTCAAAAGTACCAAGAAATTTCCGAAAACATCATTAAGTTTTCCAAACATTTCCGTGGGGCTTCGCCGTGATTTCTTCGTTTTTGGTGATTTTTCTTTTTGAATAAGTGATTTATTTTTGTCTTGCGTGGCAACCCTATCCTTCCGAGAAAAAGAATTGAACAAGAGCGAATGTTTTCGTGTGCACAGTGATTGTACGCCAGTGCGGTTCCATCTGGAGGCGTGGCTTATAATTAGGTAGGCTACAAGAACTCAAAAATTTCTCTTGGAGAGTTCCTAACTTGCATCGGAGCTTTCACCGACTATAGCGGGGTCCCGTCACTACACCCACCCGACAAGTCGCCTTCAGCAATTTTAAAAAGAGTCGCGCGCACTTCCTGGCGCGTGGGCCCATCCCCTCCTGTCAGTTCTTCTACCCGCCGGTTCGAGTAAAGAATAGTAAATTTATATATAATAATAAGAGTAAATTTATTTTTTGTAAATTTAAGAGTAAATTTAGAGTAAATTTATTTTTTGTAAATTTAAATCGTTAGCCTTTAAAAACCCCATTGTCGTCTGTTTCCGGGATCCCAAAACGTAAGTGGAGGAATACCTATGAGATCGCAAAAGTTGTCCGTCCGTCCGTCTGTCCGTCCGTCTGTAAGCACGATAACTCTCGAAGGGAATGAGATATTTGATGAAACTTGGTGTGAGCATTCTTTGGGTTAAGAGTAAGGTCGAGTTCGTAGATGGGCCCTGTAGGTCTACATTTAGGGATGGGGGTGGGGTTCAAATTAAGGGGCAAGTAAAATATTTTTAAAAAGCTAATGTGACAGTCGGTTATGGGGTAAGAAGACACGCTGAACACGAATATGATAACCATTTTCTCGCCGGACAAGTAGTTCGTCCGGAATCCGGCCAAAACCGGAAAGTTTGTTAAAAGTAGAAGTCTTATTTGAAGTTAGTTAGATGTTCGATATAGGGGTAAAAAGGCATGCTGAACACGAATATGAAAACCATTTTCTCGCCAGAAAAGTAGTTCGCCCGGAATCCGGCCGAAACCGGAAAGTTTGTTAAAAGTTAAAGTTTTATTTGAAGTTTAATAGATGTTCGATTTAGGGGTATGAAAGCGTGCTGAACACGAATTTGAAAACCATTTTCTCACCGGAAAAGTAGTTCGCCCGGAATCCGGCCAAAACCGGAAAGTTTGTTAAGAGTAAAAGTTTTATTTGAAGTTGACTAGATGTTCGATCTAGGGGTAAGAAGACATGCTGAACATGAATATGAAAACCATTTTCTCGCCGGACAAGTAGTTAGCCTGGAATCCGGCCGAAACCGGAAAGTCGGACACTGGATCTCGCGAAGACAAAACCTATTTGTCTGGATCAAATATTCAATTTTTGGGATCCCGTCGGAACCTTTGGTCTTGTTTCTCTTCGAATTTCTTGTGCTATGGACGCCGAATTATTTTGTCGTCAGTATAAAAATACTTGCCAATATGTACAAAATACTTATCTTAGATCTTCAAAATTTTGTCATAAATAAAAGAACACTAAAATAAAAGACAAAGAAGTGACGAGGGTATGGTTGTTATTTTATCGTAGTCGACAAAGGGCGGAACAAAGCTCTTTGTGGGCCTGGTGTTGGAGCAATTTGAGTTAACTTTGGGACTACCTTGTGGAGTTTTTTTTTTGGGGGGGGGGCTGTCTGAACATGAGCTGATTAAGACTAGCTGGCGTCCTTTCTTGTAGCTCAGAGGTAATCTATTAGTTTTCGTTTCAGCTTTGGGCATCTCAACTTATTCGGTTGTTAACTAGGTCACTGACTGGCAGGCCCGTATCCAGGATTTTTTTTTTGGGGGGGGGATTGCCCACGGGTCTTACCAATAAGTACAAAAAGACATAGATCAGAGGTTAAAGCCTTCAGAAACTATTACTTTTATGGGTTTCGGGGGGGGAACCCCTACCCCCCCCCCCTGGATACGGCCCTGCTGACTGGGAATAACTCGATGCTAGGGACTGTCAGCTGCCCAGCCTTCAAAGGGCTCTACCCTTCGTCGTATAAGCAGGGTTATAAAATTGGTCTCCTAGGAAATCTTATCATTCTTGCTAATGACCAGGACAGGGGTATAGGGTGGCCGAAGGGATTACGGTGTTGAAGGTTTCAGGGTTCCAAGATGCTGTACTCCGCCAAGACTCCCGAGTTTCAAAGGGGGATTCAGACAGAAAAAATGATGCGAGCAGATGACCTGAGCATCTGTCAGAATGATCATTCGGTGACTTCTTCAGTTTTCTGCCTACTAAACAGTGGTTAGTCTGCAGGCCCGTATCCAGGAATATATTTTGGAGGGGGTTTTACCCGCGGGTCGGACCTAGTCCATGCCAAAACGTAAAAAAAAAGACATAGATCAGAGGTTTATTAAAAGGAAGCCTATTAAAATCTATTGTTTTTGTACATTTATATATATATATATGTACTTTATTGTCCAAAACATCATCATACGATGAACGCTAGACAAAAACATGGCACTGATTTATTTATTCATACACTCTGTAAAATACTGGCGAAACGATTTACGGTACCGATTTGTTGCAACATCGTGACACGGCTGGAGCTTACGTTTTGCCGTGCCACATAATGCTTAGCGGGAGGAGAAGGGGGGAGCCATTCCATGTACCTTTGAGACTGGAGCAACCGATTTCCAAACTTAATTAGTAGACTATGTCTTCTATCATGTAGCGACTCCAGGCCCAGAAGTTCCGGCCGCTCATTGTAGCCCAGTTCATTTTTGCCAAGAATGATTCGGGTCGCTCTTCTTTGGACAGACTCAATATCATCACTCTGGGCTTTTGTTAGGCTGGACATGCATATTGTAAAATCGGGCGAACATACAGTAGGTAAAAATTAAGTAGACTTTTTGAAGAAAAAACATTTCGGAGGGGGGTCGAACCCCTTACCCCTCCCCCTGGATACGGCCCTGTTAGTCTGGTTAAGAACCGTTCTTGCTTGTTGACTAATGGAGTTAGGCGGATCTTTAGTAGCTAGTCCTTCATTTGTGGCATTTTTGCAGATACCTAATATCTGATAACACGGTAACTGGATCTGCATTTTGTCATTTTTGAAGTTACCATGGTATCTGAAATGCTATGGTTGCTTTGACAAACGACAAATTGCCGAATTCACGTTTTTTCCTTAAAAGAAACAATAGTAATAACAACAATAATAACCGCTCACATCGCAAGTACCCAACCTGTTTCCCACGAATCTGACAAAAACCTAGGCTCTTGTGTTGGTGGTAAAAGTTGTATGACTTTTTCAGATACCACGGTCAGTTATTACGGTCGGGACCGTGGTATCTGACCGTGGGATCTGAATATCAGATACCACGGTAACCTCTAAAACGACTTTAGACCGTGGTACCCGATACCATGGTATCTTCAGGAACGCAACAATTGATAAACATACGAATCAGACTGAAACAGATGCTCAACAACTGGAACATCTCAAGGTTTCCTAATGGGCGTTGAATGTCTTCCAACATTAACTTGTCGCTTTGGATAAAGAAGATGGTCGGTAACTCGGTATGTCACAAAGTCACAAAAGAATTAGTCAAGTTCGACTGAACAGGTAGTTGATTTATGAGTCGCTTGGCTCAAGGTGCAAGTACGTTCTGGTGCGTAAGCGGGTGATTGTCGCAAAGCTGATCCTTCTAAATGCCGTCGTGCATATCGTTGTTGACAAAGAGAAGGTTGTTTTTACTGGAGGACGACTTTGACGTAGTCAAAGCAGATCTTGTTGAGTTGGCTTACGTCGGCCGATCTTCTTTGTCCTATCCCTTCTTTCCTACTTTATCCTTAAAGGACACGTCGTGCTTATGATACTAATTTATTCATACCATTTTAATTCCGTCTATTGTCGTTCCCGAGATTCATTACTTCATAAATGTATCGTATCTCCTCTATTAGCAATACACTGATTATCACGCTTGCCACGTTTGTTCTGTTTACGTGACGTATCATGCGCCCGATCAGTGTTTCCGAGGAGCTTATTCTTACGGAGACCGGTTATGAAAATTTTACCAAGATCCAAGGCAAGGGACATGGAAATGGGTTAAAAATTGCCGGACACGGCTCTTTGGACCGTGGTGGCGTGGATGCTGCTGTCTGTTTTTCTATTTATTTGGAGGACTTCGTCTTTCTGGTGGTCTACAAAGCTATGATAGTTGTTGTGACAGCTGTTTTTGCGACTTAGGCTAAAACTCTTCACTTTCCAAAGCTGTTTCGGCGATCCGCTAGTTTGGACGGCTTTCCAACAGTTAATGAACGTGTCTGATTTTCGCTTTGCTTTCCGAACAAGAGCTACGAGCTCATATGGCACTTGTTACGAGTAAGCGGTACAAGAAAGTAGAAGAGAACGTCACAAACTACACCCGCCATCCAAAAATGCGGTTCGGACCTAGAAATAGAATATGTCGTTTCACTCAAGTCTGAGCATTTCTGGCATCGCCTCAGATGATTTGGGGAAAATGACTGTTGTAACTTCCAAGTTTCAGCCCAATAAATCCACTTGTTTGATCCCTAGACGTGCCACACGTTTTCCGTTACCTCCCTCCAACTGCCCCTACCGCGGCCGAATCTGGCTCGGACACGGGAATTGATCATCTGAAGCATTTTCTCTCACCACCTATCAAGTCCACTAGAATCTGCGCGTTTTTCCGTAGGTTCCGGACCCCCCACACCGTGGCCGGATCCGGTTCGGACAATAAAATATGTCATATAGGGCATATGCTTACTCTACACCAAATCTCATTTGAATCGCTGCATATGCTTACTCTACACCAAATCTCATTTGAATCGCTGCACTTGTTTGACCCCTATGTGAGCCACAGAATTTTTCCGGGACTCCCCCTACTGTGGCCGAATACGACTTGGAAACATAAAAGTCGCATCTCTGACATCTCCTCTTCCCGTCCGTCAAGTTCGACTGGAATCGGAGGGTAGCCTATCCAGTCCCTCGATCAGAAGTGTTTCACGAGTTTTGCGGTGCCCGCCTCCAACCCCTTCACAAGTATCGGATCAAATCCGGACTTGACAGTGGAACATCAGAGACGATATTTCTTTCCACCTGCCAAATTTTATTTAAATCCGATCACCCGTTCGAAAGTTATGCATGCCACTAGATTCCGGATTCCCCATCCCTCGACTCCCCCCACGATGTTCGGATCGGGGAAACGACTATTCTTAAGTCAGTCTGTTCGAGTCACTGAAATGCCTGCCAAGTTTCATCGTCGTAGTACATCGGGAAGTACCGAACTCACGGGATTGCGAGAAATCCGGACCCCCAACTCCCGCACAGTGCCCGGATCCGATCCGGTTATGTTATTGACGTATCTAGGACTTATGATTGTTCATCCGACCAAGTTTCATCCCGATCCCTTCACTCTATAAGCGTTTTCCCATATTTCCGTTTCCACCCGTCAACTCCCGCGAAAGTCACCGGATCCGGTCCGGATTTGAAGCGGGACGTCTGAGGCACGAGGTCTATCTAAATATCAAGTTTCATTAAGATCCGGTCATCCGCTAAAATGTTATAGTACCTCAATTTTCCTGATTCCTCTCCCTGCACCCCCCCCCCCCGGCCCCCTAGATGGTCGGATCGGAGAAATGACACTCTTAAGTCCATCTGTTGGGGTCTCTGACACGCCTGCCAAGTTTCGTCGTCCTAGCACATCAGGAAGTACCGAACTCGCGGGATCACTAGAAATTCAGATCCCCCCCCCCAACTTTCCCACAGTGACCGGATCCGGCCCGGTTATGCCATTCACGTATCTAGTACGTGGGCTTGTTCTTCCCACCAAGTTTCATCCCGAACCCTACACTCTAAGCGTTTCCCAAGATTTCCGGTTCCCCCTCCAGCTCCCCCCAATGTCACCGGATCCGGTCCGGATTTCAAATGGGATATCTGATAAACGAGGTCTTTCTATATATCAAGTTTCATTCAGATCCGATCACCGGTTCGTAAATAAAAATACCTAACTTTTCCGGATTCCCCCTCCCTCCACCCACCCCCCCCCAGATGATTGGATCGGGTAACGACTATTCTCAAGTCAATATGTTCGGGTCCCTGACACGCCTGCCAAGTTTGATCGTCCTACCACATCAGGAAGTACCGAACTCGCGGGATCACTAGAAATTTGGATCCCCCCCCCCCCAACTCCCCCACAGTGAGCGGATCCGGTCCGGTTATGTCAATCACGTATCTAGGACTTGTGCTTGTTCTTCCCACCAAGTTTCATGCCAATCCCTCCACTCCAAGCGTTTCCCAAGATTTCCGGCTCCCCCCTCCAGCTCCCCCCAAAGTCACCGGATCCGGTCCAGATTTTAATCCGGTCGTCTGGGGTACGAGGTCTTTCCGAATACCAAGTTTCATTAATATCCGATCACCCGTTCAAAAGTTATAAATTCCTAAATATTCCGGATTCCCCCTCCCTCCACTCCCCCCACGATGTTCGGATCGGGAAAGTGACTAGTTCCAACTTAGTTTCATCCTCCTAGCTTATGTGGAAGTGCCCAAACTAGCAAAACCCGGACAGACGGACCGACCGACAGATTGACAGAAATTGCGATCGCTATATGGCACTTGGCCGAAGGGCAAGTGCCATAAAAACAGAGCTGGTGGACTCGGACTCTGGACTCGTCTCGAGACGCCTTATTCAAGGACTCGGACTCGTTTTTCATGGAGCTGTCCGTCCGCCAGAGCTGTGGACTCGGACCCTTGACTCGTCTCGAGACGCTTTGCTTTTCGAAAAACAGAGCTGGTGGACTCGGACTCGGGACTCGTCTCGAGATGCCTTATTCAAGGACTCGGACTCGTTTTTCATGGAGCTGTCCGTCCGCCAGAGCTGTGGACTCGGACCCTGGACTCGTCTTGAGACGCTTTGCTTTTCGGAAAACAGAGCTGGTGGACTCGGACTCTGGACTCGTCTCAAGACGCCTTATTCAAGGACTCGGACTCGTTTTTCATGGAGCTGTCCGTCCGCCAGAGCTGTGGACTCGGACCCTGGACTCGTCTTGAGACGCTTTGCTTTTCGGAAAACAGAGCTGGTGGACTCGGACTCTGGACTCGTCTCAAGACGCCTTATTCAAGGACTCGGACTCGTTTTTCATGGAGCTGTCCGTCCGCCAGAGCTGTGGACTCGGACCCTGGACTCGTCTCGAGACGCCTTTTTCAAGGACTCCGACTTGTCTCGGACTCGGATTTGCTGGACTCGCAGCAGCTCTGTCGAAAAGCGAATCCGTGAGAACGTCAGAATCACCCTTTAAATTTTTGGCTTTCTGGCTACTTTGCATTAGCCAAAATATGTGTGTAGCGAAAAAAAAAATGGTATTCACTATTCTAAGTTCTAACTCACTTCTGATCAACATCCCAATAAGAACTCCCCCATCTTCTTTCTCAGATTCTAAGCACCCTCACGATTCGTCATCCACGATTCTAAAATGACCAAATTATTCAGCCCAGAACAAAACTTATCCTTAGATAACGAATCACTACCATACTGCCAGAAGTTTCATAACAGATAACGCAAGGATCCGAGTTTCAACAGATAACACTTGGGATGTGTCTGTTATGATTTTGCAAACGCGTAAGGCATTAAAAGTTATGCATAACAAGCATTACCAGGAAGAGACGAAAAACCGTCGAAACTTTTCCGATAAGTGACAAAAAAAAGTCATCCGATGTTTTTTCGGCTCTTCTTGTATGCATAACATTTTGATGCGTAACATCTGAAAACATAACAGCTAACATCCCTAGTGTTATCTGTTGAAACCGCGCATCCTTGTGTTATCTGTTATGTAACTTCTGATGTGTAGCGAAATGTTTTATTACCAAGCGTGTCGACTAGGCCTATAGGAAACTAAGGAAACTCTTCATTGTGCATGCAATTGATTGTCGGCATTTCACTAGCCCACATAAGAAGAAGTCAACTCGGCGTTGAACGCTGGTTGAGTTTTATGAGCCGCTCAAGGTGCGTTCTGGTGCGTGAGCAAGTGACTGACGTGGGTATCCTCCTGGACGACAAGGGGAAGGTTGTCTTTATTTTGTTTTCCTCCGAGGGTGATCTTGGCGTAATAAATGCAGATTTATGCTAGCTTGGTCACCTTGGCTGATCTCCTTTGGACCTTGGATGTTGGTGAATGGGTTTCACTGCTTTGTTTGGAGGTCCACTTTTTAGTCTGCGTGCCACACCGAGTGCTACACTTGACGTAATCGAAACTTCTCTGATCTGAGTGCGATCAGGGACCCATAAATTTCCTGTAATGACTCGCCATCCAGGGGCCTTGTCATTTCCTATGCTTCTATGTTGCTATGTTGCCCGAGCCTCACCTAGTTTCCAAAAATTCCACTTGGTTCCAATCGGCGTTCTTAATCAGATAGAGCCAATCCCGGGCCTCCTTGGACGTGAGACCAAAGAGACTCCTCCCTCAAGGCAATATTTTATCCCCGTGGGTATTTCTCGAACTATCTATCGCTCGGTCAAGAGCGCATCAGAAATCTCTTATTGACAAGCCCCCTGAATGGCGAGTCATTGCAGGAAATTTATGGGTCACTGGTGCGAGTCTGGCGCTCTGACTGTTTTTCTCGGCTGTTTTTGCGACTTTGGCTAAGACTTGCTTCGCTTTCCAGAGCTGTTCTCGGGCTCAGCTAGTTTCCGCCAGTGACTTGGAAAGCAAATCGACTTCGCGAGTGGAAAGTGATTTCGGCAACATTACGCAGTCGCGAGACCTTCTCCAAAACAGAATTAGCTTTATACTTTCACGATTGGAGAAACTGTCGATTAAGTTTTTTCCGATCGATCAGTGTGTTTGACTTCGTCTGACTTGTAGCCTAATTACTCGTGGTAAACTACTAAGGTAATTTGATATGATTACGTCAAAATCATTCTTATGCGTTCAAAATATCTGACGTTCCTGTGGGCATTTTCGCTTGAATCTCGCTGTTTAGTTTTAATTATGTAGTGTGATGTCAGATGTTACAATGAAGATTCATAGTTTGTTGTTCCTATATGTCCCTTAGGCTTCAAATACATTTTATATCTTGGGCGGAGTTTCTCTATTTTACTGAGTCCTGTCGGAGTTGTCGGGTGGTTTAAAAAATGGTGCCATTGCGACGACAATTTCGTAGTAGTCGCTTGTTGGGTTAAGGCTTCCGCTTGTTTTCTTGTATTTCCTGTATTTCTCTTTTTTTCCACAAGAAAACAATGTAGGTGCAGTTCATCAATGGCCCGTGAATTATTTTTTTTTCGCTCAAATTCCGATCTGCTTCATACTGTCAAGATCTCGGTCAAGATAGCAATCTTCTTTGACAGGAATGTTTTTTTTACATCTGTCCACTACAGCACTGTCAGAAGTTTCATAATTTTTAACACAAGGATGCGTAATTTGGCCAGATATGAGATAGAATACAATCTGGTAATGTTCTCATTATCAACACTTGTGACAGAGAGATAGTAAAATAGGTAACGAGCAGAAAGAGCCTTCACTTTCAACTCCAAAGATGGTGCAAAACTTCCATTGCTCGAAAGCTGATTGAACATTTTCTACCATCAACTTGTGGATCTGTTTACTATATCTGTGGACATGTGCTGATAATGAGGCACTGAGGGCAGGGGGGTCACGACTGGGGGGACGCCCCCCTAATGTTGTCGGCCAGTCGGTAAAAAATAACCGAGTCGTGCCGACTCGGTTTTTCTTCAGAACAGTTGGTTATTTTCATCAGTCGATTTTTCGTCAAAATAGTCGGTTTTTCTGAAAATCAGTAAATTTTTTTCAAAACTGTCGTTTTCTTGCAAAAACAGTTGGTTAAAAATCACAAACCAGTCGGTAAATACCTCCCCCCCCCAACATTTTGGCTAGTAACGCCTCTGACTTACTTACTTAACTTACAGAAACTAGTCGCAAACTAACTCTATAGTGTTAGTTGTTTTGCTCTGGCTTGGAAGCACTGACCTGGAATATGCAGAGGCATCATTTCACGAAAACCTAGAGAAGGCAGTGGCGTAGTTCCAGCTTGGTGAAAGACTTTATTAAAATCCACATTACGCAACTGCCTGCCATAACGATGTAAATCACTTTTTTCTGAAAGATTTGATTATTTTTATATGCAGCAATATGACGATTTTTTTTCCCAGGATTTCTTTATTGATCTTTAGGTGTTGCGGAATTCCGACGCTGTCGTGCCATCTGACGGTTTATTGAGCAAAGTTGCTGTGAGTTCCCACAGGAAGCGCTCGTAACCTAGTTACTTACCAAACTCCAAAGCGTTTCTTTTACATCATATCATCACTTCAGTAATAATAAGGTTTTTTAGCCGAAAGACCATTCATCGAAAAATGTAAAAAAAAACTACAGAAAACAATAAATAATTACACCTTCACTAAACAAAACTATACGCTGTCTATCTGAAATTTAAAGGACCCGTCGTGCCTATCATGCCAAAACATCCTACTTCCGTAAATTCATTCATTGGTTTTAAGCCTGAGTCCCAAATTTCATATGTTACATTATAAGCCCGCTCAAGATACCTCACTAATCTTTGCTCTTGTCGCGATTCACTATTTTCCATATACATTATGCTCCCGACGAGTGTTCGCGTAATATGCTATTGATGTGTAAAGCCGGTTATCTGAATTTTGCCGAGTTTTTGCTAGAAGTCAGTGGGCTTGGGAAATGGCTCAAAACAGCCAAAGCCGTGGATAATTTGTTGAAAGAAGAGCCTAGTTTTACAGTATTCAAGTAGTTGTGAAAATTGGAACATAAAGTTTCTGTAAAGAAAAAGTGTAAAAATTTTTGTAAAGATTTTGAAACAAGTTCCAGGATGTGGATTTCAGAATACTGGGAAGCAAAACTGGGATGTCATACACAAAATAATCCGGTATATTTGTTTCTTCCAGGTCGCTATGTTCCATACGTCCCTGGTTGGCCCGTTGGTGACCCGTCAGTTCAGACTTACATCCAGGGTCGTCCGTGGGAAGACCCTGGCCCAAGACACATGAACGAATTCTCGGAAGTCCGAAGCGCCAAAGAATTTGCCGAAATGCGCCGACGCGCACGGAGCAAGAGTCCGGCCCGCGGGCGACAAGCGCTCAAGGCACTCGATAACGCGCCGGAAAGTCGGAGCTTCGGAAACCGGATAAAAGATGCCTTTGGATTCAAGAAGTCCAGAGCAAGAGTCGAGGATGCTCCGGTTGATACGGTGGATGGCTTCCAGCCTGAAATTTTGCGGAAATCGATCCGGAAATCCGGGAACGCGCCGGATAATACGAGTTGTGATAATAAGAAAGTGACATTTAATGCATTTGCAACGGTTCAGCTGATGGAGAAGCGATAAAGTGTCTTTACGCCACCTATAGTTAATCATTATTTTTGAAGGATTGTATTTTTGTATCCAAATAAAAGTTAGGTATCGAAAAATGTCATGGACTGAAAAATGCTAATTTTCGGTCAAATTTAGTAAGATTTAGAGAAGAAAAAATTATAACTTTAGTGAGTCTTAAGTATTGTTCAAATAGATGTAATAAGCTGAATAGCGCTATACGCGATGTTTACGTCTTAATACACACGCCTGTTCAAATATAAATGAAAAGGTTCTTATCAATGCTGCGTTCGGTGTTGCCACGCTGATGCAATTTTTCGAGCTTCTAAAGATCAGAAAAAGTCTTCTTAGTACTACTTGAAGTACACGGGTAAAATTTGGACAGCATTGGTCCTCGAACTACGAACAAGCAGTCATAACAGTACAAAATATGTTCTTTTGAAGGAAAGTTGTTTTTTCAGCCTCCAACAAAGTAGAACTTTAGTGCTTCCCGTGGCAACCCTGACGACGCTGCTACTTCCCTCTCGGAACCAACCAAGAAATCTGATTGGCTCTGCATAAGGGAAACTAATGTACCTTGAGTCGATAGAGAGTAAGAAAAATTCTCGTTACGCCCATTGCAGTTTCCGGGCAGTTTCCGAGAATTCGACTTTTGAGTTAGTAGAAAAAAAAAAGCAAAAGGCTTGTGTGCCGCGACTAGGAATCGAACCCAGGCCGTCTTGTCGGGGAGGTCGTTTGTCTGTAGTCAACACGTGTCGTAAAAAGGCGAACTTTTACAGTACATAAGGGACAAGGGCTAGCTTTGGGAACACTAAGGAGGGGTTTCGAGACGGTTCAAGATAACAAAGAAGGGGGGCCTGTCGACAATAAGACCCTGTATATTTATCTAAGCCCCCCCCCCCCGGGCGATTCGATGGCCGAAAGTTGCGTAGTCAAGTTTACTGTTCCTTTAACCTGCACGTTCACAACACTAGCTCTATACATATGTCATTTTGCCAACACGTCAGCCTTCTACACCATCAGCAACGGCAAAAGTTTTGAAAATCAAGCGAAATGCTGACTCAACTTCTGGTTTTGTTGTCGCTCAGTGTTAGCTCCTACTGTTATTTTGTCACCGTTGATGCACATGCCGAAGAATGCTTTTTTGATAAAGTTGCTGCAGGAACAAAAATGGGTAAGTTGCACTTTTTTGGACTTCTGGGTTCTAATCTAGGTGAATTGTCTCTTTTTCTGAGAATTCATAGCGTAATATGTCAAAACTTAATGTGAAAAGAAATAAAGAAGTTTAAATATTTTAAATGGTTACAGTACTGAAATATGATTCTTTACTGATATTTTAGCTTTTGTTTGAGAGGTCAAAATTATCTCTCTTCCTTGCCCCTCCTGCTGAACCAGTCTACCACAAATCCCTGATTTTGGGAAAGCCTATGCCAAACGCTGGGTATATCTAGCGTTTGGTATACCCTATGCCAAACGCTGGATACTGGAGTCCAATCAAATATTGATGATTTGAATGAAGCTAAAAAATTAACCAATCAGAATTCACCGGTGGCGGTAGTACTAGTGAGGTAGGTCAGGGTTAAGTTGCCAACAGCTATCCGGCGTTTGGCATAGGGTATCCAGGGTTAAACATAGGCTATACCAAACGCTGGGCATATCCAGCGTTTGGCATAGGGTATCCAAAAGTCAGGGGTTTGTGGTTGACTGTGCTGAACCTAAGACCCTTAGTATCTTGATTAAATCCACCTTATGATCCTTCTTTCAAAAAACACTAATTCCTTAGGCTATGGTGCCATTATAAATCATATGCGGCAAATTTGATTTTGGTGGAAGAAATTTGCAAGAACTCCAGACATTCTTCCCTGATCACTGTCTATGCAGTTATTGCTGGGCGATATTTCAGTTTTTTTACATACTTCAGTATTAATATTATATCTTTTGGTACTTGATAGTTAGTATACAGGAGAGGTACCCAACCTCAGACAAGATTTCAAATTTCCAGAGAAATCTTTTTTAGTGAGATATATCTGGATTCTGGCTTAAAAAGAAACCAAAAAACATGACAAAAATACTAGAACGAAGCTAATAGAATGGTTTACATGTTGGGGATATAAATTTTACTTCAATATTTCCTAAATATAATTTTCTTTTCAAACAGTTTCACCCATTTTTACATGAGGTCAGATTGCTTGCAAAGGGATGAAAAAGATAGAGGTAATAAGGCTAATAACCAGAAAATCCATTTTTAAACCAGGTTCAAAACAAAGAAAAGACAAATAATTGTAATGTTTTGGGACATAACTGTTGAAAAAAAATTCAGATTTTGCTTCTTGACTGTCAGGATAGCACTGAACTTTCATTTTAACATTTTCGCGTCAAACTTCGAGGTTGCGTAAAAACGAGGTCAGGTACCCCTCCTGTACCATCTATACTTCAGAACCATTTTTGCTCTCAGGTATGTTTCTTGTTTGTTACCATAAAGAATTAATTTAGTGGGTAATAGTCCTCAGCATTTGGCATAGGTAACCAGCATTTGATATAGGCTATTCCAAAATACAGAATTTTTAGCATATTTCAGTTTCGTTTTTAGATATTTCTTCAGCCCAAGCTGACTGCGAATCATGTTTGACAAAGCAAAACAGAAAAGTCAGCTACATTTAATTGGAGCTACAGTAGCCTATATTTTGGCCCTTCTTGGCAAGGGTCCTCTTCAGGCTCAAGCTGGAAAATGAACTTGTAGAAAAACATGTGAAGATTCTTCCCGAAATATCTGATTTTGTGAACTTCTTGCCGGAAAATTGCTTGGAGTTAAAGCTGGTGCTGTGATTTCATTTTGGACACGGCTGCTGTTTTTGCTGCTCGATTGGTTCTTCAAAAGGCTAGAGATTCTTCTGCATTTTGGTTTTGGAGCTACCTGTTTCTTCTTATTCTTTCCAGCAAAGATGGATGCTTATTTGACAATGCAATGCTTAGTTGATGATGCGATGCGATGGATGCTTGTCGGCAGCATGTATGGGCTATTTGAAGTTCTGTACTTTGGTGATAGATTGGTCTCAATCTTCAAGCGTTTTTCTACAGTTTCATTTTGCAGCTTGAGCCTGAAGAGGACGCTTGCCAAGAAGGGCTGAAATTTAGCTCCAATAAAATGTAGCTGACTTATTCATTTTTATTCTTTTTAAAATCATACTAAACCAAATAACCTATAAAAAAATCAAGGATTTGTGGTAGACTAATCTACATGTGGCTGGCCTGAGGGTCCGTTGCAGTCATACACAAATCCTCTATTTTTGGGCATGGTGCCTCAACATCTGGGCATGGTGCAATGTATGAGCCCTGCAGCAAGGGCAAAAAATCTGTTTGAAAAGCAAATTTCCATTTCAGATTCTCATTTCAACAGATTTTTATGGGGGTACCATGTCCTTGCTGCAGGGCATGCCCTCATGTTAGAGCACCAATGCGCACATTTGAGGATTTGTGTATGACCGGTCCATTGTGAGCTAGGGTTGAATCTGGTAGTGCTGAAAGGACCTGTACACTTGAATGGTAAACAGGAAAACAACTAATGAAACTTTTCATTCTTCTTACTAGCTAATTGTGCACTACAACTTTTGCCAGAATTACTTTCAGATTTTATTGAATGCCTCTGGGCATCACATATTTTATTGCCTTGTAGCCTAGTTTATGTTCATATTATATTATATATTGTGGGTATGGTCTGAAGTTCAACATTTTTTGCTATGCCAGACTTGAGCTCAGCCGGCTGAAATTAGTCAAATTTCAGTCCAAAATTCAAACACATTCTTTGGTGAATCCTTGTTCCTAGGTAGTAAATGCTATCATGATAATTTTGCTAATATTGATGGTATTTTCATTATTTTTAGCCTACCTTCATTCAGATTTTATCGTTCATGATGTTCAGAATGGTACCTAAAAAGTGTTTGCTATCATGCTGTATATCCCTCCTACACTTCAAGTTTTGGCCAGGGTAATAGCATCCTGATAGGTGCTAACAGGTGCAGCTATTAGCCCATACATTGCATATCATAGAGTCTCAGTTCTTTTGAAACCTTGATACCATTTACATCCAGCTAACCCAGTTGTTAACCTTCCCTTGGAAACTACATTTTAGCCACCAGTCTGATAATTCTATATTGCAGTTTCTAAAGTTAGTGAATGCATAGAACTGCTTGAAGGACTGTAAAACAACTGGGAAAAGTCTGAAACAAGTTTCAGATTCTCCCGGAGTGACAGATATGATATTTGGGCACAAGTTGCTTGCCACAAGCTGCTAGAAGAAGAAACTTCTGGCAGGACCCCATGAAGTGAAAACCAAGTGATACCACCTTGTTGCCCTGTTGAATAGTGAGGAGACGCTACTGGAAGAAAGTACAACTGTTTTTGATAAATTAGTCAGCAAATACACCGTTCCAGTGTAATCCAGTGGGATCCAGTGTGAACTTCCAAACCATGGGAATTGGGTGCCTCTACTGCTATGTTAATAGCAAGAACCTTTAAAGGACCCCTCTTGCTTATTGTGCCTTTTATAACATACCTAGCTCCCTTATGGAATTACAAGTTTCGAAGATCCCCACCTCTCTCCATTGTTTCGTTTTGTGCCTACGAATTTTTAGCGCTTTTCGGCCATGCCGAGTTTTGCCCGTAACACAACACAAAGTTTGCCGGAATTTTCAGTGTCCGCTGACAACTTTCACGCATAAGGATAAAACAAATCGTCTGTTTTTACTTCTTTTATTTGCTTAGTTTCCCAACTTATAACCACGGCGCGTTCAGTTTTCAAACATTTTGCTCCCAGCCGCCGCGTCGGAGAGCAGGAAGGCTGGACAGTTTCGACAAGCGCTAACAAGAAAACCGCTGATTTCAAGTGGAAAGTAATAGCATTTTTGAAGAACATTTTTTCTGATCCCCTTCATAGGGAAAAATCATTTCTAGTAAGAGCTGTGCTTTAAGGTAAATTGTGGTGAAGAGCTTTCAATTCAAATGAAAGAATATTCCTATTAGGTTTGGTTCTCAGCAAGGACTATGTTTGGTCTCAACCTGTCTATTTTGTTCTAGGGCTTACATTTGAAGTAGCAGAAGGAGGATTTCTTGACATTGATGTGAGGATCACCAGTCCAGATGGCAATACCATCTATGAGGGCAACAGAGAAACAAATGGGAAGTTTGCATTTGCAGCTGATAAAGAGGGGATCTATACTTATTGCTTCTCCAACAAGATGTCTACTATGACCCCCAAAATTGTGATGTTCTCCATGGATTTAGGGGATAAGCCAAAAGCTGAAGGAGCCGAGGAAGATGGTATGAGTTGCATTGTTGTTTAATGTCTTTTTTTCCTGCTCATGTTGTTCGAGAAATCACATGAAAACTCATGTTAACCTCATTAGCATCCTCTCATTAAGTTGAGAGTCCTGACAGTAGGCCTATTATCTTTCGTGCGAACTGTTGTGCATAAAGTTGAAGAAAGACCTAGGTCAGATCTCAATTAAGATAGAATATTGCAAAGAACCGATAGCGGTGAGAATTTCCAGTGTCCCAGTTGTTGAGCTTTGTGAACAAACTGAAACATAACCAAATGATATGTATATAGAGTGCATTTGGTGGTAATAAAACAAATATAGTGTACTGAAAATTTAGTACTCAAACTCAACAGTACCCACATTCTGGGCACTGAGCTATTGAGCAGTCAATTCCATGGTAGGTAAACAGATATCATGGCTTTGAAGATTGTTATATTCTGCTCTGTGTACAACAGACAGAGTGAGTCGTTTTTGGGAGGGGGAGAGGAAGCGCATTTCATAACACTGTCATTTGAGGTTAGGACCCGATCTAATAATAATAATAATATAATTGCACCAAAAAGGCTTTCGCCTCTATAAATTTCTCGAGACACTATGTACACTAAATTGAATGTCAGCCAGGTGTCGATCCACACCTACTTTAAGCTGATTAATATTTTCGGCATTTACGACACTTTCAGGGAGATGATTCCAGTATTCAACTATCCGATTTCTGAAGCTCCACTTTCCACTGTCCAATGAGTGATCTGACCTCAGCGGGGGAAGGGGGGTTCAGGAGATGTTGTGAGGAGTTTAAAGGTGTCTTCACAGTGCCATCTTTTACTTTTGGTGGACCCTAGGCCATCGATGAGTTTTGGCCCTTTTTCACGGGTCAAAAACGTAAAAACGCCAGCACATTAGCACACACGATTCTTGGTCGAGCCACACTTTGGTCACATAGCTGGTCACACGTGGATCGTAATCAACAAGGCAACAGGGCTAGCAACCGTAGCCTGATTTCTCAACAATTTACACCGGCCGCTTGGCCTCTCGTTTCCCCTGGCCCCCCAGCACCGGCCTAAGGGTAAAGACGGCACTGTGCTTTCTCGTGGTCGACAGCCGGATGTTCAAATGCACCAGCCATACTTTTGCGACAACCTGGCAGTTACTAACGGTAGTCTCTCTCGCTCGTTAAGCTGTGGTCTCGCTACAACCGAAGAATTGACGGTGCCAAAGCTGGGTGTCAATATCAGTGGGTACAAGCCATGCAATTAGCTAAGAGGGTCCTCCATAGAAAGGATCGCATGGTTTGTACCCATTAACATTGACACTCAGATTCGGTACTGTCAATTCTTCGGTTGTGGCGAGACTACCGTTAGTGGCTGCCACGTCGTAGCGAACGCACGGCTTGTTCACTCAGTTTTTTCACGGCTACCAATTTAACCTCCTTGCGCTAGCCGGCAGTGGACCACCAGCAGCGTTCAAAACCCTTACTAGAAATGGCCTCTTTACGATAAAATGGTCGGAAATATTGTTTTTCAAAAATACTCAGACTTGCCTCTTGGTCTTACCAGGGACCCATAAATTTCCTTTACAGGGGGCCTGTCAATAAGAGATTCCTGATGCTATCTTGAGCGCACGGAGTGTAGTTCGAGAAATACCCACGTTCCAATAACGTTCAAGACCAGATAGACAAAATTTGGGATTGGCTGCTGGCGCCTTGAGGGAGGAGTCTCTTTGGCGCGCACGTCCAATGAGGCAAACAAGAATGCCGATCGACTCAAGCGGGGATTTTTGGAAACTGGATGGTTCGGTCATCGTATCAATGTAGAAGCAAAGGAAATGACTGGCCCCCTGTAAGGAAATTTATGGGTCCCTGGTATTACGGATTCTCTTGTTAGCGCTTTTCGACTCTGGCCGACCTTCGCGCAAAATACTTGTTTTTTCTCGCGAAAGATTTGAAACAAATGCGCGGATTGGATAGTTGCTGAGAATTCAGAGAGAAATTTTCTTTATCGCCGCATTTTCGCTGACGTCTTAAGGGCAACTCCATGAGATGGTCTACCGAAGGACAAATTTTCAAATAAATGCTAGTGGAACATATTTAGGTCTTTCTTATAGAGCATACCCTGGGCTTTAAGAATCTGTTTCAGTTATTAAATTTGGAGCATCCTTTCTAATTTTTTGAGCTGTCCAGATCTTAAAGGACAACTCTTACTAGAAATGATCTTCTCCCTACGAAACCGTCCCGAAGAAACGCTTTTCGAAAATGTCATTACTTTCCACCTGAAATAAGCCATTTTCTTGTTAGCGCTTGTCGATTCTATCCAGCACTCCTGCTCTCCGACGCGGCGGCTGGGCGCAAAACGTTTGAAAACTGAACGCGCTGTGGTTAAAAAGTTGGAAAAACTAAGCAAATAAAAGTAGTCAAAACAGAAGACTCTCATATCCTTATATATGAAAGAATTGTCAGCGGACATTGGGATTCCGTCAAACTTTGCGTTGTGTGACGGGCAAAACTCGGCACTGCAGAAAAAGCGCTAAAAATTCGTCAGCACCAAACGAAACAATGGAGAAAGGTGGGGATTTTAGAAGCTTATAATTCCACAAGGGAGCTAGGTATGTTATAAAAGGCAGAATAAGCAAGAGAGGTCCTTTAAGCTGATCAGTTTGATTTTGCAAGATTTTATGATCATTTTTGCTGCAATGAGATCCATCTGGGAATAAGCCTAATCCTCTTAATTTACCATACTTAAAGAACCGCCAGCCCTGAATAGAATGAGTTCATTCGGAGTCGCTATCTTTGGCGGATTGGATTTGATCAGTGCTGAAAGATAAACTGTCTAATGTTACGTTTGTAACGAAAAAGCGGCATATTGTTTGTCTACAACTCAACCCAAGCAAGATAATAAAGTGCCAGTACGTTAGCAAATAGCAATTTTAGTGTTTATTCCAGTAAACAAGAAAAAAAAATATAATTTCATACCTGGAGCCAATAAAAGACGTTACAAACGTAACAAAATTTGCGTTACTGATGTAACACCCCACTGTTACGTCAGTAACGTAGAAAATGTCTGCAAATCTGGCAAGGTTTTAATCTTAGTATCGGTCATCTTGAGTAATATAAAGTGCCCTGTATACGCAAATATTAAATATCAGTTGATTGGAGAATGGGGGGCTTGGGGCCTATCAGTGAATTTCTTGGTCCGTCTGTCTGTCTGTCTGTGAGCACGATAACTTTCGAAAGTAATGAGATATTTTGATGAAACTGGGTGGGAGGATGCTTTGGGTCAAGGGAAAGGCCGAGTTCGTAGATGGACTTTTTAGCCCATCATTTAGGGGTGGGGGAGGGGGTCCAAATTAAGGGACACAAAAATATTTTAAACAGCTAATAGATAGTCAATTGAGGGGTAATAGAAGACATGCTGAACACGAATATGAAAACCATTTTCTCGCCGGACAAGTAGTTCGCCCGGAATCCGGCCAAAACCGGAAAGTTTTGTTAAGAGTAAAAGTTTTATTTGAAGTTGATTTAGATGTTCGATTTAGAGCTAAGAAGGCATGCTGAACACTTGTGTGAAAATCATTTTCTCGCCGGACAAGTAGTTCGCCCGGAATCCGGCCAAAGCCGAATTTTTTTTAAAAAGCAGTTCCGGAATTTTGTCGAAACCAGAAAATAGGCAGAAGCAAGGCAGGATCGTTTCGATCGGCTTATAGGGGTTAACACACATGCTGAATCCACATCTGAACTTGGATTTCTCAGATGATTAGCTATTTGGCCTTAATCTGTTTCTAAATTTTAAGAGTAAAAATGTTCAAGGAATCTGGCGAAGAGTAGATCTGGCGGAGACAAAACCTAATTGTCTGGATCAAATATTGGATTTTTGGGATCCCATGAAAACCTTTGGTCATGTTTATCCGAGACGAGACATGGTAAAAGGGCTATCTCTCCCCCTGTCTGTCGGTGGTAGTAGCACCCGTGATTCAAACAATTAAGTACATTTCACTTTTCTTTTACAAACAAAACCGTTTTGCTAAAGATTCGGGTGAGAATTCGTACGAGTTACGTTGGTAACGAAAATCTGTTACGTTTGTAACAGAAGAAAAAAAATTTGTAGAAACGAAGCATGGCGCTCAATCGCTCCGAATTTCGGCCTCAACAGTCCTAAGACTGTTGGTAACTGACAAAAAAAAAATCAGTTCGCTAGACCTTACAGATTCGCTGAAAACTAAGACTATGTGCACACTACCAAAAAGTCACTTCCGTTTTTTTTTACGTTGGAAACGCGGGGTTTTTGGAGCCGTGCGCGTAGACCGTTTAAAGGAAATTGCTGGAACACTGGATATAAGATAGAAGAAGGATTGAGCTTTGTATTAGAGTAAAAACGAGTCCTCCAAGTTGAAAATCGGCGACGCTACAGCCTTTCAAAGCGTACAAAACGTTACGTAGGTAACGATGGAGTTGCCCTTAAGACAAAAATAAAAGTTATCGTCCAAGACCAACCATAGTAAAGGTATGTTACTAAGGAAGGTTGGTTCGTAAAATAAAACCCACCCCAAAACAGCCAATCAGTTGTTCTTAGGAACCCCCAAAGAAATACTTTAGCCGCGTTTTATTTGAGACAATTTGAGTCTTGTCAATGTCTTGTCTCGCAAATGCCGTTTTATTTATGACAAGGCCAGATAATTGTCTCTTCTTGTCAGATAAGAAGTCGTCTTGTCACAGATAACTGTAAAGAATTGTAAACTGCGTCGACACTTATCATGAGAGTCATTCACCTGACAAGGCCTAAATAAAATGGCATTTGGCTATGACAAGGTCGAAAAGTAAGACAAGATTAGAAAAGTGAGAGTCCAATAAAGCGCGGCATTTGACTCACCACCTGTTGACTTTTCTCAAAGCAGGTCGACCGAAATGGCACCGTCCAAAGTTAACTTGGTCATAGCCAAATGCCCTTTTATTTAGGCCTTGTCAGGTGAATTTGTCCTGACCATTGTCGCAAATAGAATGCAGTTTACAGTTCGTTTGGCAAAATTTTGACATACTTAGGTACACCAGCTGCTACTTACCTCTAGCTTATCTGGGGAGAGGGCAGTTGTAACGTGAACTCTTGTTTCGAATTTGGAGCCCTTTTACTTGTGACAAGACCACTGACAAGAACAACAATAGCAAAGGTGTTGATGGGATCCCAAAAATTTAAAGTTTAACCAAAAAGGACTGGGATAGGACAATCTAGTTACCCATCACTTATTCACTTAAATTGGCTTGAAAACCCGTTGAAAATGCGTTACTTGGTTGTTCCGCTATTCAGGAATAATCGATTTTCAAATAGTGGAATTTCCGTCTAATTTGTGGTACCTCTAATTTGTTGTATGCCTTACAAGAAAGATTTATGACTTTTTTTTGTTCAGGCACTAAGCAATCTTCACCAATATCGCCATTGCCCACTGAAAAGCCTTGTTTGTGTTTAGATAAAAATTTCCCGCGTCATAGTAGAATTTTCGCTGTGGGGACGGCCGCAGATATTCTGAACGCCATAACTAGAGCAGATAGTGGAAAACAAAAAAATCCCTTTGCAGAATCGAAATAATTGAGTGTATTCAACTAAATGATACAAAAATAAGTTGGCTTTTCGGTTAAACTTTAATATTTAATCCAGACAATTGCATCTTGTCTTCGCCAGACTAATCATCTGAGAAAACCGAGTTCAGATATACCTCTATAAACCATATCTATTTTGACGATACTGACCGAAACTTCCTGCTTCTATACGTCTGTCAAATATCCGATTTCAGCCGAATTCCGAGCGAACTACTTGTCCAGCAAAAAAAGAAAGTCAGAAACGAATTCAGCGTGTCTCCTTATCCCTATGACGAACATCTAATCAACTTCAAATAAAACTCGTTTCCCGTTTCAACCGGATTCCGGACGAACAACATGTCCGGGTAAACAATGATTGTCATATACGGATTAAACGTCTCTTCTTACCCCTGAATCTGTCATCTAATCAACTTCAAATAAAACTTATTTTTAGCAAATTTTCCGGTTTTGTCCGGATTCCGGGCGAACTAGTTGTCCGGATAGAAAATGATTTCCGCATAACTGTTCAGAATGTCTTCTTATCCCTAAATCGAACGTCTAATCAACTTCAAATAAAACTTATTTCACCGGATTCCGGACGAACTACTTGTCCGGCGAGAAAATGGTTTTCATCATCGTGTTCAGCATGTCTTCTTATCCCTAAATCAAACACCTAATCAAATTCAAATAAAACGTTTTATACTTTTAACTAACTTTCCGGTTTTCAAATATTCCTTGAGCCCAAGCTGACTTAAAGTCATATATTCATATAATATATAAAAACGGACTCGTCAGCTGTAGTGCTTATGTAGCGATATTTCGGCCCTTCTTGGCAAGGGTCCTCTTCAGGCTGTCGGTCTTCTTGGTTGTCTCTGTGCCAATGCTGGGAAGGAACAAACCTGCAAGACCGACAGCCTGAAGAGGACCCTTGCCAAGAAGGGCCGAAATATCGCTACATAAGCACTACAGCTGACGAGTCCGTTTTATATATTATATGAATATATTTCCCGTTTTCACCGGATTCTGGACGAACTACTTGTCCGGCCAGAAAATTGTTTTCACCATCGTGTTCAGCATGTCTTCTTACCCCATAATCGACTATCACTTTAGCTGTTTATAAATATTTTGTTTGTCCCATAATTTGAACCCCCTCCTCCACCCCTAAATGTTGGGCTACAGAGCCCATCTACGAACTCGACTTTTCCCTTGACCCAAAGGATCCTCCCACCAAGTTTCATCAAAATATCTCATTCCCTTCGAGGGTTATCGTGCTCACAGACGGACAGACCGACAACTTTTGCGATGTCAAAGGTATCCCTCACCTCACTGTTTTGGGATCCCAAAAAGCGAGTCACGAAACAGGACCTTCTTGTCTGACAAGAGGAGAAAATCATCACATCTTGTCACAAATAAAACGGCATTTGCAAGACAAGACCGGTAAATAAAACGGGTTTTGCGAGACAAGACTTATGTATCAAATAAACGCGGCTTAACGTACAAATAAGCATAGGCTACCGCTACTGTACAATGACGACCTCAAGAGCTCGGTTTTCCAAATACTAATCCGTGTTCTTCTTTTATTCCAGCGGCCAACCAGAATAAGCTGGAGACGATGATCAAGGAGCTGTCGGGCGCACTCACGAACGTCAAGCACGAACAGGATTACATGGAAATTCGTGAACGTGTTCATCGAGCAGTTAACGAAAACACAAATACGCGCGTCGTCCTTTGGGCCGTTTTCGAGTCCGTTGTCTTAGTAGTGATGACCGTTGGACAAATTTATTACCTTAAACGGTTTTTCGAAGTTAGGAGGGTTGTATGATCTGATAAGCTCGTATTTTCGTTTTCTTTTGTATTAGAATTTGGAATTGGGAGGGAGTGCGAGGGGGGGCGGGGGTCTTGGATATGTCATTCAAATACAATGGCGTTGGATTAACCTTAGAATAGCGATTGTCGAGACATGATCCAGGAGTCGTTACTTGCTACTGGATCAGCTGACCATTAAGTGCTTGCCTGGTATTAAGGTCTGTTTGAGAGGCTCAGCCACAATTTTGATCGCTCTCTCACTCTCATTAAAGTCTCACAATGCTTTCTTTATCTGGTTGTGTCACAAAGGCGTATTGCGAGGTAAAAAGCAGTGCAAGTTCATTTTACAAGCGTGCGTTTCGTGATGGGATCGCAGATGGCGTTGTCAACAATCACGCTAGGTATATGGGATCTCATTGGCCATCTTGCAGTGTCCGAGATCGTCAGCATCGTCTAGCAGTTCTGGTTAGACATGTGGAACCTTGCGTGAAAGTTAGTCACACACCCGATAAGAAAAAGTATGAAGAACAATATCTCTCCAGAGGGAGAGTCATCTGTGCATCCAATAAATAAATAAGAACGATTGTGATTGGGCTAGGTCCTCCGAAGGCGTTTTCCGCGGAAAAAGAGATATGCGCCGCTCACTCGATCCAGAAGTTCAAACTCGCGGAAACGCTGTTTTGTGGCGGAAATTGCAAATATCTGAAAAGAAAAATACAGTCCAGTCAAAATCTCAATACATAGACAGCAGGCTTATGCCCTTACCACTCTGTACTAGACCGATCCTCAGTTTATGTTTATCTGCTCGACAAAATAGCTCATTTTGTTTTTGGACTTGAACTTAAAATAAAATTTTGGACTTAAATTCGGACGCTAAATTTGAATTTCCCGCAAAATTTCGAGCACAAACGAGCCATAGTCTCTTTGTGGGATCGCGGAAAAACGCCTGTAACGTGTATCGTACACGGTAAGAGCATATAGTACGTGACTAGGAAAAACATTATGGAACTGACAACTTCAGTGATTTCTTCGATTTTGATTTTGAAGATTATGGATGTTCTGGTTTTGAAGAGTTGACTTTTTACAGTGTTTGGTGAATGGGTGATCAGTCTTTTGTACATCCTTGAAATGTGATAAAAAACAGTTAATGAAAGCTTTGTCTAAGTTGGTGGGTAGGAGAAGTAGAAAAGTCAGGAACAGAACACGTTCTGAACCATCGGTCCGTGTTCCAGCGCCAGCCTTCCTAGTACCATCGTTTCCTTCCCGCGGTCGTTCTCGTTCAACGAGCACTGTGAATCTGCTCAGTGTTGCCACTGGTCGCAGAAGCCTGCGATTTGTTACCGGTTCCTTACCAATGAATACAAAATCGAAGCAAAAACGTTGAGGCACATCATTATGAAGATGATAAAGCTAGATTTCTCGTTACTAGTTGGTAAAAGGCGGGGGGGCAGTTTCGTAGACGCCGGAATGTACCTTTTTTTGTCGCCAAAGTCACAGGCTCTGTCAGAAACAAGACCAAAGGTTTCGATGGGATCCCAAAAATGTAGTATTGGATCCAGACAACTAGGTCTTGTCTCCACCAGATCCAGTCTTCGCCAGGCTAATCATCTGAGAATACCAAGTTCAGATATACCTGTATAAGCCAAATCTATTTGACGATACTGATCGAAACTTCCTGCTTTAGCCTACTTCTGCCAAATTTCCGGTTTAAATCCGTGTTTCAACCGGATTCCGGACGAACTGTATGTCCGGGTAAAAAATGATTGTCATATACAGATTCAGCGTCTCTTCTTGTCCTTAATTCTGCCATTTAATCAGTTTCAGATAAAGTTTTGCTTTTAACAAATTTTCCGGTTTCGGCCGGATTCTGGGCGAACTACTTGTCCGGCGAGAAAATGGTTTTCACCATCGTGTTCAGCATGTCATCTTGCCCCTATATAAAACATCTAATCAACTTCAAATAAAACTTTTACTTTTAACAAACTTTCCAGTTCTGGCCGGATTCCGGGCGAACTACTTGTCCGGCGAGAAATGATTTTCACCATCGTGTTCAGCATGTCTTCTTACCCCATAATCGACACATTAGCTGTTTTAAAATATTTTGTTTACCCCCGAAATGTAGGGCTACAGAGCCCATCTACGAACTCGACCTTACTCTTGACCCAAAGAATCCTCACACCAAGTTTCATCAAAATATCTCATTCCTTCGAGAGTTATCGTGCTCACAGACGGACAGACGGACAACTTTTGCGATGTCATAGGTATCCGTCACTTACGTTTTGGGATCCCAAAAAGCAAAAGTGTGTGATTATGAAGCTGAAAAGCTTTTGCGGCCAAATGTCACAGGTTCCGTTAGAGAAAAGTGACAACACCGGTCACAGGAGGCGTTCTTACATTGACGCATACGCCACTTGAAGCAATCCCAGATAGCCGCTTGAAGTCCACAACTGAACCAGCAGTTCCCAACCTTAAACCAGGCTCCAGCTTTTCTTAATACAAACCATCCACTGATTTGGCCGTGGGCAATCGGCAAGACTAGACAGTTTTGAACACGGGTCTGTCACAAAACAAACAGAGCTACCTTCCAGTATCGGTTTCGGTAGCGTCGGTCGCGTCCTCCCCAGATCGTAGCTAAAAGTGTGAACTTGCGATATAAAAAATCCAGTTCATAGTACCTCCAGATCTGTACGATGTTAAAGTTTAAACGAATAGAGACGAGATACGCCAGTCTAGTTTCCTGTCACGTGTTCACTTAAATGGGCTTGAAGACCCAATGAAAACGCGTTACTTCGTTCCACTGTTGTCCATACAATCGATTTTCATCAGATGAACTTTTTCTTTCGGCTTTTTGGTACCTCTATGTTTGTGTACCTCCATGCTTCGAATATTTAGCTGCTACAACGGTAAACGATTGCCAAAAAACACATCTTTTGGGGGCCAGAAGCGATACCTGGCTTTCTTCAGAGGTAGAAAGCCTTACAATCTGGAACTGAACATTATCCGAGACTCTGATGCTTTTGTTGAAATCCAAAATCTTCGCCTCAGAGTGAACTTACTTAGTCTTGTCGGGCCAGCAGTGTATATTCTGAACGTCACTACTAGTGCCCAAGACTAAAACATGTAAAAAATCTTAGTGTATACAGATCGAAGATAGGAATAAACTGGCTCTTCAGTTAAACTTTAAGGGGCTGATTCTCAGGGATTTGCCGTAGATAAAGCACGCTCAGACGCAGGGGCGTCCCGAAGGGGGGTGTCGGGGGGGGGGGGTGCTGCACCCCCCCAGAAGGCTTGGGGAAAAAAATCCGGTAAATTTTGACTGGTGCGGCGAAGCCGCGCTAGTTAAAATTTATAAAATACACCTGAATTTGATTTTTACTGAATCTACCGGATCATTGCTCGGGGAACCTACCGGAATTTTGCTCAGGGAATCTACCGAAATCTTGCTGAAGGAATCTACCGGAACTTGTCTCAGGGAATTTACTGGAGGCTGGATCAGGGGATCTACCGGATTTCGACCCACGGAATCTACTAGAATTTTTTAATCTAGCGGATCATTGCTCAGGGAACCTACCGGAATTTTGCTTAGGGAATCTACCGAAATCTTGCTGAAGGAATCTACCGGAACTTGTCTCAGGGAATTTACTGGAGGCTGTATCAGGAGATCTACCGGACCTTGACCCACAGAATCAACTGGAATTTCTGAGTATACTGGATCATTGCTCACCGAACCTACCGGAATTTTGCTCAGGGAATCTACCGAAGTCTTGCACAAGGAATCTACCGGAACTTGTCTAAGGGAATTTGCTGGAGGCTGGATCAGGGAATCTACCGGAATTTGCTCCACGGAGTCTACCCGAAGTTGGCTCAGGGAATCTACCCGAAGTTGGCTGCTTACCGGATAAGTGTAGACTCACAGCTTGCCAAGATGACCCTGGCACACAACTTAGCAGAGTGATTCTTGCAGACAGACAACACAGCGCACCATTCATGGGGTGATTCCGGTAATCTCCTAAGCTTATGTAACTTTCAAGAATTAGGCCATCTACTGAAATTTTCATAATTCCCAACTACAAATACTGTTCCAGGAATAATATCACAGTACCGTCTACTACAGTTTCGACAGCTTTCTCGATTCCTTTCCGTTGATAAGCCGAGACGATAAACGAGTTAGCCTTGTTCCGGCATGATCTCGAAAATAGCCAGGAGAGCCTCGAAACAAACTAAAAGTTTGAAGATATATTCGAAGTCTTTCCCGAGTTGAAAGATGTCTTACCACTAAAATGGAAAGCGTTCATGTCGGCTAAGACAATTCCTGTTACCTCATTAAAAGGGGAAAGAAAATGAGATTCTCCGCGTCTGGACGATTTTTTTTTGTCATGCAAGCAGTGCACACTCCGAACGTTATTACCAGAGCGGTATATTCAAATATCAGATTTGAAAATAAGCTGCCTTTTCAGTTAAACTTTAACGAACCTATTTTTGTTGTTGTTTGTAACACATAGTCGAAGTCAGAACCTCGGAACACAACAATATCTCGAGTTTCTGCAGAGGTTCACTACAGAGAATTTCCGGAAAAAACTCGAAAAATTCCGGTAAAACTTTGAAAAATTCCGGTAAATTTCTGGAGCCGCACCCCCCCTATCAGGAAGGTGTCGGGACGCCCCTGCTCAGACGTAAGCAGTTATTCGTTCAACTTCATTCAACTTCATTCTCTCGAGTTTCACCTTCATTCTCAAATTTCATTGATCTACATTGCGCAAAGTGTTCTTGCGCCACTGCCATGACGTCAGCCTATTTCTTTAGTCAGCTGATGCAAGCAAAACAAATCAGCAGTTGCAAAACAAGTCTAGAAAGAGAGTGAGCATTTAAATTTTTTGGTAAGAATTTGAGTTTCTTGTCTAAAGCTTAGTGAACTCGGCCAAGCAGGGTTCGTGCTGGGTTCATGATCCTGGAATATCTTGAGGTGGTAACAGTAACAAGTCTGTTTGCTTGGTAGGCTATTACATATAGGCCTATCTTGGCCTTGCATCCTTCTTGCATTTCAGCCTCGGGCAGGGGGAGCCAGGGGGGAGCAGTCTACCACAGACTTGTAACAACCAGGTTCTCCATGATTGGGCATAGAATGCCTAATCATGGAAAATGGAAATAAAGAAACTATCACATCACACGCTGATCACACGGCCATCTGAAAAAGAAATGTGGTCTTGGGCTTCCGGACGTATCCAGGACGTGACTAGTATGACATTCCCGATTGGGAAATCGGGACTGACCTACTCCACTAACTTAGCGTAAAGGAATACCAATTGTTTTATTTCTGAGCTTCATTCAAATCATCAACATTTATTGTGTTAGCACTTAACTTAGCAGGTTAGAGCAGGGGTGTCATGACTAGGGCCGGGGAGGGGGGATGCCAGGGGATGCCCCCCCAATGTTGTCAGCCAGTTGGTAAAAATAACTGATTTTCATAAAAACAGTAGGATTTTTTCTTGAAAACAGTAGATTTTTCTCGTAAAAATAGTTGATTTTTCTTGAAAATAGTAGTTTTTTTTATTAAGATCAGCCGATTTTTTGTCAACACAGTCGTTTTTTCTGCATTTGCAAAAACAGTCGGTAAAAATTGCCAGCCAGTCGGCAAATACCATACCCCCCCCCCAAGCATTTTGGCTAGTAACGCCTCTGGGTTAGAGCATGCAGCAGATATTTTATACAGGGTTAGGCATAGTTTTTCCTTTTCAATTTCCTTTATCATACTCCCACTAGTTCTTCCCGAGGTTCTTGTATAGTGCAGTGGGTCAGTAAAATTCATTCATTTATCTGTCAATCAATCAGTCATAATTCTTGAATATCTGTTACACAACATTATATGATATGACTGTCAACTTTAACAATACATAATCAATATATACAATTCATTTAAAAAGTTGTATGGCTTCACAGCTTTTGTAACATAACAAGCGGTATTATATATAGTATAATAAGCAAACATAAAAATACAAAATGATGTAGCCTACTCTGTAGTAGATATGTAGTTACTCTCTTTGGGGTAAATTTGAAGTAGTTTTTGAGTATTTTGCCTTTTGAAACCTATTTAGGGCCAAAAAATAGTACTGAGATGGAAGCAGAGGCGTCATTTGGGGGGGGGGGGCAGCTGCCACCCCTTGACCCCCAGAGCTACCCAGGAAAATATCCTGAAAAAGTCAGTTTTTCATCACAACTGTGACATCTCGTTGCGCCATACCAGTAGATCTTAAGTCATTGATGAAAATTGAACCTTTTTTAATCCGAGATAATGACCCATTGTTCGAGGATCGAATGTCTTCAAGGCGCGTTTGAGGCTGGATCAGTTGTGTGTCTGAACTCTGAACATGAAGAGCGAGACATTGAGCGTGTTCCACCCTACTTACTGTAGTTACTACGCTAGTTACCGTAGTTACTACGCTAGGCTGGAACGCTTTTTGAATTTTTTCGGTCACATATCAGGCCGCGGGGTGATCCGACCAATCACGTTACAGAGATGCGTAGTTACTACGCTAACTACGCTCCCGAGCGTGGTAAGAAAATAGTTACTATTAGTTACTATTTTGAGAAGGTTGGAACGGTCAGCGTAGTAACTTTTCGTGAGGCTGGAACGGAAATAGTAACTAATAGTTACTATTGGTAGAGGGGTGGAACACGCTCATTATTTTTGTAACATGGCATTCAGTATCATATTGTGATTTGTTCCTGGATAGCTGAGGCCCCCCTTGGAAATAGAGGTGGGGGCACCTTCCCGACGGAGCACAAAATGCAAGAGTAGGAAGGGGAGAGGGTCATCAAACACAAAGTGCCTTTTCACTTAACCCCAGCCTGTTTATTTTGTAAAATGGTAAAAAGAGTTTTAAATCTGCGTTTAACGTGTGTTGCAGCAAAGGCTAACCTGTTTTAGTTTTTTTTCGGAAGGTCATTTTATTTGGAAAGGGTCGAGTTGAAGCACCATCATGTACCAGTTTAATGTCTCACATTGTTTGAAACGTGTCGTGACCAAACATTATGAGTCGTGGCCCCTGCTTTCATTTGTGATCCAAAAAGGCCCTCTGATCATAAAGAAATCCAAAATTTTTGCCTGCGCCGCTTGTAGTATGCTCTGTTTACTTTGAGGTTTGGACTTGCAGTTTGGGGGAGGGCCATTTTAGAACTTAAAATTTGTTCAGGAAGTAGTTAAATTTTGTTAGAAAACATGCAAATTCAACATTTTTTTTGCCTGCGGCGCTCATTGCCATTTTCTGGCAAAAAATTCGTTAGAAGCTAGCTCTCAAGCGAGTTCTAGTTAGTTTCCGCTCTTCAGCCGTGGTCTTACCTATGTAGTTCCGAACATGAAAATAGCAAGGGGGGACCCAGAAGGATGTCACTGCCACCCCCTAGATTTGTCACTGCCACCCCTTAGATTTTCGCGAAATGACGCCTCTGGATGGAAGAGTTTGTGCCCCCTCCTAAATCTGGAGGGGGGCGGTGCATCTGGACTCCGGCGAAAACAGGAAATTTGGAAGAATTAAATGTTTCTTTCCTGGCGTCGATTAGAGATTCGATATAGGGGTAAGGAGACATGATGGATCTGTTAATTCCAAAGTCGTATAGACTTCTGATTTGAGGGTGAGAATTAATGCTAAATCCATATCTGTTCTTAGTTTTCTTAGCGTATCGGTTGTCTAGCCCTAAACCGTGAAAAATTTTTCACATTTCTACAGTTCTTGAATCTCTCTGTCAGGTTTGTCGTTAAAAAGATAACAAGACTGAATCGATCTATCTGCTTTTTTCCTAACGAATAAGTGGTACGATCGGAATCGGATACAAATCGGGAATTTCGGAATGGACCAACCTATTGGCCTTATTACAGTTCAGCGATCCAAGCAGACTAATTTCTTGTTAGTCCCCCATATTCTCACAATCAACACTTGTGTAGACATAGTAAAAAGTCGGATCCATAGGGTAGTGGGTGACTTTCACTTTCTGCTGCTGAAACGTATGTAAAACCTCAATTACCTGTGACGCAGATGACAGGTTTTCCACTTACTAACATGTGGATCTATTTTACCATGTCTGATCCAAGTGCTGACGGTGAGGTATGGGGGGATTAACAGAAACTAGTCCGCGTGGAAGCGCTGAACCGGCATATGGCCAATTGGATCGGTGTATATTGTGGTTTTCGACTAGCAGTGGTATCTCGGTCGTAATCTGACCACAATCTGGGTAATCTGACCTGGGGACAAACAGTGTCTGGCGAAGACAGAAAATCAACAAGACCCGATTGTCTGGAGTCCAACAAGTTTTCACTTTTAGGATCCCATCGAAACCTTTGGTCTTGTTCTTTAAGGAGTATTTTGTCGTTTTGATGTTTGTCAGAGCGTTATCTCTTTGTTTGTTTTTCCTTCTTTTTTTGTTGTCATGATCGCTTGTCGATCTGCGATAAAGAATCTTCCTTGTTCCATCTTATTCTAAAAAACCTAACCGGTGCAGGAAGCTTCTTTCGAATCCTTGCATGCCCCGAGTCTCTCCCTGCGAGGCGCGTCCCGAGGGGGGTGTCGGGGGGGGGGCTGCCCCCCCCCCCCAGAAGGCTGCACCCCCCAGAAGGCTGCACCCCTCCCAGAAGGCTGCACCCCTCCCAGAAGGCTGCACCCCTCCCAGAAGGCTGCACCCCTCCCAGAAGGCTGCACCCCTCCCAGAAGGCTGCACCCCTCCCAGAAGGCTTGCGGAAAAAAATTCCGGTAGATCCCGGTAAATTTTGACTGGTGCGGCGAAGCCGCGCCAGTTAAAATTTATAAAATTCACCTGAACTTGATTTTTAGTGAATCTACCGGATCATTGCTCGGGAACCTACCGGACTTTTGCTCAGGGAATCTACCGAAATCTTGCTGGAGGAATCTACCTTAATTTGTCTCAGGGAATTTACTGGAGGCTGGATAAGGGGATCTACCGGATTTCGACCCACGGAATCTACTACCGGAATTTTGCTTAGGGAATCTACCGAAATCCTGCTGAAGGAATCTACCGGAACTTGTATCAGGGAATTTACTGGAGGCTGGATCAGGAGATCTACCGGACCTTGACCCACGGAATCTACTGGAATTTTTGAGTATACTGGATCATTGCTCAGGAATCTACCGAAATCTTGCACAAGGAATATACCGGAACTTGTATAAGGGAATTTACTGGAGGCTGGATCAGGGAATCTACCGGAATTTGCGCCACGGAATGTACCCGAAGTTGGCTCAGGGAATCTACCCGAAGTGCTTACCGGATAATATTGTAGACTCACAGCTTGCCAAGATGACCCTGGCATGGCACAAAACTTAGCAGAGTGATTCTTGCAGGTAGACAACACAGAGTACCATTCATCGGGTGATTCCGGTAATCTTCTAAGCTTATGTAACTTTCAAGAATTAGGCCACCTGTTGAAATTTTCATCATTTCCAACTACAAATACTGTTCCAGGAATATTATCACAGTACCGTCTACTCTAGTTTCGACAGCTTTCTCGATTCCTTTCCGGTGATAAGCCGAGACGACAAACGAGTTAGCCTTGTTCCGGCATGATCTCAAAAATAGCCAGGAGAGCCTCGACGAGAGCTCCAACTACAAATACTGTTCCAGGAATATTATCACAGTACCGTCTACTCTAGTTTTGAGAGCTTTCTCGATTCCTTTCCGGTGATAAGCCGAGACGACAAACGAGTTAGCCTTGTTCCGGCATGATTGCATGAGCCAGGAGAGCCTCGAGACAAACTAAAAGTTTAAAGACACATTCGAAGTCTTTCCTGAGTTGAAAGATGTCTTACCACTAAAACGGAAAGCGTTCATGTCGGCTAAGACAATTCCTGTTACCTCATTAAAAGGAGAAAAGAAAGAGAGATTCTCCGCGTCTGGATGATCTTTTTTTGTCATGCAAGCAGCGCACACTCCGAACGTTTTTACCGGAGCGGTATATTCAAATATCAGGTTGGAAAATAAGCTCCCTTTTCAATTAAACTTTAACAAACCTATTTTTGTGTTGTTTGTAACACATGGTCGAAGTCAGTACCTCAGAACACAACAATATTCTAGAGTTTCTGCACAGGTTCACTACGGAGAATTTCCGGAAAAAAACTCGAAAAATTCCGGTAAAACTTCGAAAAATTCCGGTAAATTTCTCGAGCCGCACCCCCCCCCCCATCTTGACCATGCGTCGTTTATTTAGTTAAGGCTACCCTACCCTTCTGTCATTTTTGTTCCTTTTTCCCGAAGAATTTCCGCCTTCTCATTTTCTTATTCCTTTTCTATGGAATTCCTGCCAGTTCCTAGTCTCCTCCCTACCCCGTTTATCTGATTAAGGTTGCCTCTCCTATTGTTTATGTTCTGCTCCATGTAGTATCTAACCGCTGCATTTCCCCCAAGAATTTCTGCCTTCTCATTTTCTTATTCCATTTCTCTGGAATTCCTGTCCATTCCTAGTCTCCTCCCTACTCCATCTATCTGATAAAAGCTACCTCTTCGATTCTTTTCATTTTGCTCCGTGCAGTATCTAACCGCTGCATTTTCCATAAGAGTTTCTTGCTTTCTCATTTTCTTATTCAGTTTCTGTGGAATTCCTGCCAGCAGTTCCTAGTCTCCTCCATACTCCTTGTATCTGATTAAATCTACCTCTTCTATTATTTTTCTTCTGTTCCGGACCCTCTCAAACCTCTGCATTTTCCCAAGAATATCTGCGTCTGATTTTCTTATTCCGTTTTTGCGGAATTTATGTCAGCCCTCGTCTCATTCCTACTCCGTTGTTCTAATCAAGGCGCTGCATCCCTCCCAGTATTCCATCCATCTGGGTCTAGGCGAAACCCCCCCCCGGCGAAACCCCCCCGGACAAACCCCCCCCGCCAAAACCCCCCCGGCTAAAACCCCCCCGTTACCAAAACCCCCCGGACCAAAACCCCCCCGGTACCAAAACCCCCCGACCAAAACCCCCCCGGTACCAAAACCCCCCGCATAAAAAAGACGGGTATGTAAGAGTAGAGTAACTGGTAGAAAGAGAAGAATATAAACCCCCCCGGCGAACCCCCCCCCGAATCCTTAGACACTCACACATATTAAGACTGGGATTTACTGGGCAACAAAACGAACAACCATGTGACAGTTTTACCATTGACAAGCACGAGTAAGGTGAAGAGCCGGTAGAATATTTCTGGGACTATCTTGAAAGTGCTATCACAAAACGAGCTCAACCTTTCCCTTGACCCAAAGAATCCTCCCATCAAGTCTCATAAAAATATTCATTCCCTTCGAGAGTTATCCTGCTCACAGACGGATAGCAGGTCAACTTTTGCGGTGTCATAGGTATCCCTCCGCTTATTGCCCATCTTCGAGTTTCTGGTATGAATCAGGGATAACTAAAGAGCAATCAGGCAAGGGGAGCTTCACGTTGCACCAATGGGTGGCATCGTAACTGCAGCTTCCTCGCCAAGAAGGGTGAGGCATTGGGAAAGGATTTGTTGGGGGGATCGTTACACAGAGTGGAACTGGCTTTGATTTGATCATTCACATTTAACACCTCACTGACAACAGCTTCAGTTGAACGCGGGTGTTTGGTGACTTCAGCAATTAGTCTGTCACCATCAACCTTCACCTTCGCTTTACACTCCCTTTGTTTAACATTGTTCTGATACCCACTGTACTTCAGACATTCTTGTAGAGTCAAGTTTGCGAAAGAAGTTTATTCTACTCTTTCTCTCTACCTACAAGTTACTCTACTCTTGTATACCCGTCTTTTTTTATGCGGGGGGTTTTGGTACCGGGGGGTTTTGGTGCCGGTGGGGTTTTGGTACCGGGGAGGTTTTGGTCGGGGGGGTTTTGGTAACGGGGGGGGTTTAGCCGTGGTGGGTTTGTCCGGGGGGGTTTTCGCCGGGGGGGTTTTAGCCGGAACCCGTCCTCATCTGTCTATTTGACCCAGTCATATAGCCTACAAATCCTAAATTTTTGGGCATGGTGCTACACTACAGGGTGCCATGCCTTGCAGCAAAGGGCACAGTGCCCCATAAAAATCTGTTGGATTGAAAATCTGAAACGGAAACGTGCTTTTCAAACAGATTTTTACGGGGTTATTGTGCCTTGCTCTAGGGAAAGGTGCCCCAAGCTATAAGCACCATGCCTAAAGTGAGGATTTGTGTGTGACTGATTTGACCGCTGAATTTTTTGAAGAATTTTCTTGGCTTTTCATTTTCTTATGTCCATCCCCCAGTTTCCTCCGTCTCCCATTAATCTGATTGAGACTTGGTGTCCACAGAACAAGGATTCGGATTCGCCAAGGCGAATTCGACGATGCTAGGGGAAAAGTTCGGGCCGCGCTATTTCAATTCCCAATCCATTTTTTTTTCAATTCGGGTTGCGGAAAAGATTCGCGTTCTGTGCAAACCAAGCTTTATTATTATTATGTTAATAATAATAAAAAATAAAAAAAATCAGTCTAAGGCGACTGCGCAAAATGGCCGATGGCGCTAATGGATACGTCAGCTGAGGTTTATTCCAGCGAAATGGCTAGACTGGCTAGACTCGATAACAGCTTATAATATTCTTTACTTTTATTCTTTCTTTTCGATTTAATGTTCGATTTCTTTTGAAATTTCGCTTGAGTAAATCTCAGCTGACTTGTTCGTTTAACTCCATCGAATACCCTTTCTGTTCCTTTTGTTCTGTTCCCTATCCTATCTGACCGCTACATTTTTGGTATTTTTCTGCCTTGTCATTGTTCTATTTTATTTCTGTATTTTTTTAAATTTCTTCGAAATTTCGCTTGAGCGAGTCTCAGCTGACTTGTCCGTTTAACTCCATCGACTACCCCTTCTATTTCTTTTGTTCTGTCTTGTGGGCTGCCGTAGTATTTTCGGCCTTTGTCATTTTTTCTATTTTTTTTCTGCGTCCTTTTTATTCTTTCCTGCTAGTTTCGCGTGAGTAAATCTCAGCTGACTTGACCGTTTAATTCCGTCGGCTACCCTTTCTATCCTTTTTGTTCTTTTCCGTAGGCTATGTGACCGCTACATTTTTCCAAGTATTTTTCTGCCTCGTCATTTTCTTATTCCGCTTTTGTGGAATCCTGCCAGCCTTAGTCTCTCTCTTCCATGTTCTGTTTACCTAATTGAGGCTACCCTTTTTGTTTTTCCTGTTCTGTTCCGTACCCCATCTGACCGCTACATTTTACCAAGTATTTTTCTGCCTTGTCATTTTCTTACTCCGCTTCTGTGGAATGTGGAATCCTGCCAGTCTTAGTCTCTTCCATGTTCTGTTTACCTAATTGAGGCCACCCTTTTTGTTTTTCCTGTTATGTTTCGTACCCCATCTGACCGCTACATTTTACCAAGTATTTTTCTGCCTTGTCATTTTCTTACTCCGCTTCTGTGGAATGTGGAATCCTGCCAGTCTTAGTCTCTTCCATGTTCTGTTTACCTAATTGAGGCCACCCTTTTTGTTTTTCCTGTTCCGTTCCATACCCTATCTGACCGCTACATTTTACCAAGTATTTTTCTGCCTCGTCATTTTCTTACTCCGCTTCTGTGGAATTCGTGCCAGTTCCTATCTCCTCCCTGCTCTGTTTGTCCTTAGAACGTCCTTCGCCAGAAGGATCGATCGCTAGGAAAGTTCTCCGGGGAAGGGATCGACCTTTCTCTAGGTCAGGAAATAGACTTTTGGTTCCACGTACTTGCTAGTAAACTGTATTCTAGTGTTGGAAGTGAAGAGGTGCTGTTGTATTTCCAAGGTAGGCCTAGGAAATCATAGCTTTAAATTCGTGAAAAGGCCTGAGGATTTTGATCGGACTGTGGTGGCTTTTATGGGCCATAAATCGATAATGTAGTGAGCCTCGAGTTTTCTTAAGACTTGTGTATATATTTGGATAGTTCAAAACAAGTAGCCTAGAGGAGCGAGGACTTGTCACACGATTTTGTATTTTTTCATATAATGTGTGCGCTGCTTGCACGACAACCCAAAATTTCATTCAGACGCGGAGAATTTGAATTTCAACAAAAGCCTCATGGAGGGAGTAGGAAAGTGATAATAACATATGTCTTTCTGCTATATATGTTATTTTTCGGCACTGGCTTACCTTTGCAGTTGCTGAATATTTTAGGCATAGAGGGAGAAGCACATAGAGGTACCACAGATCCGAAAGAATGAGTTCAGTCGATGACATCGATTATCTGTGGATAGCGGACAAACGAAGTAGCGCTTTTATATCGGGTTTTCAGGCATATTTAAGTAAATAAGTGAAGTATGACTAGACTGTCGGATCTCAGCCTTATTCGGTTAAACTTTAACGATTATTGAAAGCGGACGGTTACGCTTTACTACTCACGGTTACTGGTGATTAGTGTTATACTAATAGAGGAGATAGGATACACTTATGAAGTGTAGAATCTCGGGAACGAGAACGGATGAAAATACTACTGAAGTAGAACGTATTACTATCATAAGTAAGACGTGTCCTTTAAGGCTCGGGTAGTAAACCCTTTACCAGCATTACTGGGCCTGAACAGTACACTGTCAGAAGTTTCATAACAGACATCATAAGGATGCGCGGTTTCTACAGACAACACTTGGAATGTTATCTGTTGTAACGACAAACATTATGGATGAAATGTTATGCATAACAAGCATTGCCAGGAAGAACCGCAAAAACGCCAAAAAAGCATCTGCTGGCTTTTTTGTTTTTCGTATATCGGAAAATTCAGCAGATGCTTTTTTGGCGCTTTGTCGGCTCTTCCTGGTAATGCTTGCTATGCATGACATTTCATACATAACGTTTGTAATAGATAACATTCCCAGTGTTGCCTGTTGAAACCGCGCATCCTTGTGTTGTCTGTTATGAAACTTCTAACAGTGTACACTGTCAGAAGTTTCATAACAGATAGAGCATAACACTTTCAAGAGTAACACCTTTTCACTTAGAAAAAAAGTGTTATGACCAATTAAGTTTATACTATTTCGTGCCTAGATCTCCAACAATACCTTCAGTTGATAAAAATACTACACTGTCAGAAGTTCCGTAACGACAACAGAAGGATGCCCGGTTTCAACAGATAACACTTTGGGATGTTATCTGTTATGTTTCTTTCGTTCCCGTTTGTATTTTTTCCAACTGAAGGTGTTGTTGGAGATCTAGGCACTAAATAGTGTAAACTTAATTGGTCATAACACTTTATTTCTAAGTGAAAAGGTGTTATTCTTGAAAGTGTTATGCGCTATCTGTTATGAAACTTCTGACAGTGTAGTGAGCGGTCGATGTATAACCTTCAGTCGCATGTTGAATGGTGGGGAGAATTGCAGGGGAAATGAACTGTCTGAGAACCTGAAAAAGTAAGATAAGGGAAGAGTTTGGTATAGACTTTTAGTTACAGCCTACGTGTTTATAAACAATGGTGTAGGATACTGTTTTCTTGCGGAGAATGTTCGTGAGTTTTGTATGTCATTTCTTCAAATTATTCTAAGCACGCCTGTTTACTGGGAGGCGGAGAATTTAAGAGCGCGGTGCTTGTCAGGACTGGGTGTAGCCTACTAGTAGATTACGGAAATACTTGTTGTTTGCTACACAACCGCGATCGTTGGAAATCGTCTGTAGTCTCCGTGACGGTATGACATCTTGGACGCCGAACTTCTGGACTGATTTATGGTTGCGACCAGGTTGGGAGGAACATACAAAATTTAAAATGACTATAGTAGGATGGCGTAAGCAATCTATTCACGCAGGAGTGGCGATTTCAAAATTATGTATATGCAAACGTTTCACTGACAATTATCTAAGCAACCTAGGATGTCAGACGGTTTTGTCGAGGCTTTTGTCTTCTTTTGTTCCCAACTGAAAATGTGGGATACGTGTGACTTCATAAATCTATCCATCCTTCTATCTTTCCGTCTGTCTGTGGTTAAGATAACTCTCTGCCTTCTATAGACTCGAGTTTGTGAATTTGAATTTTCTGATTCCGAGAAAGTCTGCAAGATCTCGCCGTTGTCGCATTCCATGTTTGTTATCGGTTTTTAACGTATTATCAGCCTTTGTAATTTTGTAACTGGACAGCTGATTCGCTTGGGAAATACCATGGTTATCCGTGATGCTCGAGGTTGATATTCCGCTGACGGACTTGAACACACCATGGAGAATGCATTTACAGACATGGCACGAAGAGCATTCTTCTCGTGAGCGTGACGTTTTCAAAATAGGGATGTTCCTTTCTGGAGGTTTGCACATGCAGACTCCAAGACAAAAAGCGCAATTCATTCAAATCTTGTACAGCGCTGGCCGGATCGTATTGGAATTTCTTCTAGATATACGTTTGGGCTTAACTGGTTAAAAAAAATTCCAGAAGAAGGGTTGATTGGAGACATTTGTTCATTTCTAAAATTGTTCGGTACTGAAATAAGGACAGATGCAAAATGGAACAAAAATCGTAGCTTGGAAACACTATTTCGTATTTGGATTGGGTTTTCTGCAGGCAATGTTAACGGAAGTCATACAGATAGGGATGATACTTGGCACTCTTCATTCAGGTGTCCTTTAACACGCTTTGCAGTCTTTTAAGTATTTTGTAACCCTAGCAGTAGAGTAGTGAAGGTTGTATGGCCATGGTAGGAAGCCAGTAGAACTCTTGAAGCAGGCGAATTCTTACAGCGTGATGGTGATCCTTCTGTACATAAACCTAGCCGGATAGTCGGCTCAACTCTGCTTTGCTTTGCCCATTTAAACACAACTTGCCTTAACGGCCCTTAACCATTTTAGCTGAATTTAAGTTTAAATAGGCCTACCCCCAACGTTGGGTATACCCGCAGTTTCGAATAGCCAATGCAAGCGCTGGTTAGCCTATGCCAAATGCTTGGTACCCTAACCTACAAAAGAGCAATTTTAAAAAGTTGTTTTTGAATGTCACTCATCAGTATTGTGTTGGGTTAGGAAAATCGGGAATTTGTGGTAGACTTGGCTTGGGTTGAAGGAATACTTGTTTAGCTTAAATTACCTTTCAGGATTTAACCAAACTTCAAGATGACCACATACTTCAACTACCCACCCGCCGAGCTCCAGGCTGAGCTGAGGAGGATCGCCGATGCCATCGTCGCCCCTGGCAAGGGAATCCTCGCCGCCGACGAATCCACTGCCACCATTGGCAAGCGATTCGCCGAAATCAAGCTGGAAAACACCGAGGATAACCGAAGGAAATACAGACAGGTATGTGGTTGATAAGAAGAACCCGATGAATGAATGAATTTAATCCCAAAAAAGCCCAAGGACCATGGCAGGAAACATAAAACAATAACAAAGAACAAAATATCATACACTCCAAAACAAACCAAAAATCAACTTCTATAAAAAATAGTTCACGGTGGGTCATAGCAATCTTCAGGAATCTACCCAGCCTTCGGAGATCACCAAAACACTTACTTCCCATAATCGAAACCAATTCGAGGCCCGACAAAAGAATACAGAATTCGATTTCTTCTGTGTTTTAACGGACAAATATTTGCAGAAGTTGAGATGTCGCCCGACGCCCGACAAAAGCATACACAATTTGTATTTCTATGTCTTCCTCACCTTTGCATTTCTTCCTCACCTTTTTGGCTGTTTTCAAATAACTGGTTTTACTAATCTTAGCATGATACGCGAACACTCCCGGAGCATAATGCGCGTGAAAATAGTGAGAAGAGCAAAGATTGGGGAGGTATCGTTAGCGGGCTTAGGATTTAACATATACGATTTGGGTCTAGAGTGTAAGAATGAATGAATGCAATTACGGAGTAGGTTGCATTGGCGTAATAGGCACGACGTGTCCTTTAACTCCTTCAAAATGAGTATTCGTGTTTGCTAACCGTTTCAGCATGAACAAATAATCTGATTCAAGTCTTCTCAGCGTTTTTTAAAATCCTTTGTACCATATTTCGTATCTAATTAGAACAAAGCAGCGTTTGACACCTAGTTTATTTTACCTTGCATTAACCGTTGTTTTATGTATTTTTCAAACCATTTTGTTTTGACGTACAAGGTTATTTTTGTCATGTGAAATATACTTATTGATTGATTGATAGAACTTCTGTCTTTAGTCCCATGCAGCGACTATGAATACCCCGACAAAACTGAGCGGACCTAGAGGTATTTACTCTAGCTTTGAGCTGATGTTGATACCCGTTTACTCACCTTCCGTCTTCGCCGCTGCTTATCACAGAAAAAAATAGTGCAGGAGGCTGGCAGAGGCGTACTGCGTGCGCTGACCCGCTCTGGAGCGCGTCCATACAACCAATCAGCTTTGACTTCTACTTTTCCTTGCCGGCGGGTTCACAGCGATTTAGCTATTTGTAGAGGTAACGAACGAAACGTGTGGCGCGAAGCTACTAACCTCCGCTCGCTCGTAGCAGACAGGGTATTGGGAAATATTCGACTCCGCGTAGTCATATTACAGAGATAGGGAGACGGAGGTTCTGTCAGATTATTTGGTCTTGGTCAGTTACTTTAAAATGATTTCAGATAATCGAGAATCCGAAGGGGTGTCACAGAGGCAACACGTTTGAGAGATAAATAAATGTGCAAATGGATGAGAAAATGGGACAGCTGATAATTGTGGATGGGAGACAAATTATACGCATCATTGAAATCCGTAAGGATTGCTTGACCATGCGGACGACTCGATGTAATATTTTGCCTGGTTTAGCTTCTACGATATCATCCAATTTTCGTCTCAAAGTCACCTTTACCTGGCTGACGTGACTGACAGATAGGATTGCGCAAAAAGCACAACGTAGCAACGAAACGAGTTTCTGTTCATTATTTTATAATTTGTCCAACCTCCGGTTTCATTGGCTCTTTCGGAGGATTGGCCTTCTTCGTGAAAACTTGCACAGTTTCGTAGATATTGTTGCGGTTTTGGTATTAAGGGGAGTAAACCTGCGTTTCATCGAGAAAGTTTCTGGTGTCGCCAGAACAGATCAAATTATAGAACAATTTAGGCAAATTTTTAGATGACGATAGTCGTAATCCCTTTAGGGTAATTTCTAGCTACCGAAACTTATCTGTTTTGTAGGGGTTACTCACTTGGCTGGCCCACCGCACATCCCTTTCTTGGACACCGGGCACTTACTGGTAGCCTACCTGTTTAGGGAATTAGCAACCCCTAGCAATTTTTATCTTCGTCGTAATCCTAATGTCGATTTCTTGCAAGAAAATTTCCAGTTATTGTCATAGTGCCGGACAGTTTTTGCATCGATTTCTACTCTTATCACAGGGATAAGATATAGTCTTGTGATCAGTCAAGTAGTTCGGTTTCGGTTGCGTGGAAACTACAGGTTTCACATACAGATATTTGGACTTTGAAACATCGTAGGTGCAAATGAGACAAGGGCGACCGAAGGTTGAAAGACCGTTTCTGTAGCCGAGGCCGAAAGATGGCCGCACACGGAGGCTGGAAGTAAATTAGCGCGTGAATTCGCGATTTTCCAATACTCTATATGACTAACGTAAGTCCGAAACACGCCAGTGAACCTTGGGAAGAACAAGAAACGCCAACCAAACGAACCCTCAAAATCGAATCACATCATGTGTAGGCCAGTCAACAACGTTTGTTGACGTGACGTTTCTGGCTCTTCGCTGTGCACGTGGCGATTCTTCATTGGCAGAAATAGTTAGTGATCAAGAGTATTGAGCACTCCAAGCGATTTAAGTACGATTGGAAATCGAAATTTCCAGTTCTGATGTTACGTTTGTTGGCATTTGTTATCGATACTTACTGATAATCGGTAACAAATGCCATAGGATTCTTTCATTTGGCCTTTTCACCCAATCATTAAAGCACAACTCTTACTAGAAATTATCTTTTCCCTATGAAATGGATCAGAAAAAACATTTTCGAAAATACCATTACTTTCCACCTGAAGTTAGCGATTTTCTTGTTAGCGCTTGTCGACTATGTCCAGCCTTCCTGCTCTCCGACGCGGCGGCTGGGCGCAAAACATTTGAAAACTGATCGCGCCGTGGTTAAAAAGTGTGAAAACTAAGCAAATAAAATAGTAATAAACAAAAGCTTCTCAGATCCTTATGTGTGAAAGAGTTGTCAGCAGACGTTGATGATCCCGGCAAAAGTTTCGCTGTGTGACGGACAAAACTCGGCAAGGCCAGAAAAGCGCTAAAATTTCGTAGACCCAAAACGAAACAATGGAGAAAGGTGGGGATTTTAGAAGCTTATAATTCTGTATGGGAGCTAGATATGTTATTAAAAGCAGAATAAGCAAGAGGGGTCCTTTAAGGCTGAACTTGTACCAGTTCTTGAGTTTTCAGTCATGTTTTGGTGATGAGTTGTACGCATCAACTCGGGAGTAGCGTTTCCAATTGTGCTTTATCCGCTAGGAGCTCGTAATTGGACGACGGAGAATACGCCCTTCATGAAATCCGATGACGAATTGCCGCCAGATGTGCTCGAGAAACAATAACAATCACACGTTAGATCTTGGTTTAAGTTATCTGAGGGGGGAATAAGCGATTAGAATTTCGGTTAAGACCGAGTCGCTGGTTAGCCCCGTGGAAAAGTCAGCCAGCAGCCAGCACTGAAGTCGGAAGCCAGAATTGACGAACTTAATGAAGTTTGACACAACAGAGTTGGGTAGAGCACACATAGAGACTGAGGCACTTTAAATAGTTTTGAACATGGCCAGGCCTGAAAGTAATTGGAAATGGCCAAACAAGCCGGGTTAAACATACACCAAGAAGTAACGTTCGTTGTTTACGTTTACACTTGCGCATCTAGCGGCCAAAAAAGGATTAGTTCGGAAGGAATTTTATGAAGGGCGTATTGAAGCGCTGGGATTTTGAGGAGTTAATTGATTTATTACCCGATATTAGTACACAACTGCTCAAAAAGACGAAGTAGGCCTATTCGAGAAAGATTGACGTAAGTAGAAGAAAGAAGAACACGAATGGCAATAAAAAAGCACAAGTCCCAATGGGATTATTGCGTCGGTAGGGAAGCTTTGTGTCAGAGCTCGTGGAAGACATCCCGTTTTAAGCCCAGTTCACAGAGAGCGAATTTCGCCACGCCTGGCGATATCCGTTACGTCAGGCGTCAAAAAAACGCATCGTCAGGTCAAAAGCACGCTTCGTCAGGCTTTGGCTCCGAGCCGAAAAAAAATCGCAGCGCCAGACAAATAATTTGAAATCCGGAAGCGATGGATGTAGAACAGCTTATCGGTTTAGTGCAGAGTTACCCAGTCATTCACGATGTTGGTATCAAGGAGAATAAAAAAAATGTGATAAAATAAAATGTAGTTCTGGAAATAAAATTCAGGCGAATTCGCTGCCCGTCTGACATACAAAGCGATTTCGTCTAGACGTCGCTAAGCTTATTTTTGACTGCCAATATTTAGACGCCCTCTGTGTGAATTCCGCTTTAGATGGCTTAGCTGTGAAACATCCTTGAAGAAAAATGTCCCCCAGTAACGTCCCCGTGACCCAGTTTTCGAGGCAGAGAATGAGACGGGAGGCGGGGTAGGGTAGTCATCCGCTAAATTACTGGCCAGTGACTACTGAAACAGGGATAGGCGCGAAGACACTTATAAACTTTACGGTTCGCCCGGGACGCTCTTTTTAACGAGGGGTTGTCCACTCCCGATTTTAGTGTACAGCAAGTGCCCGGTGCCGGCACCGGTTGCCATGACAAAATATACGAGAATTAGTAGTATGGAGTAGTACGAAAAAGTAGTATGCAAGGATATCAAATAATGGTAATAAAAATCGAAAGCAGATCCAAAGCAAACATGCTATCAGTCGCCAAATCGACTTTATAGCGAAAGCGGCTGTCACAGTATGCAATATCGTTCGGGGTAGCAGGTTTTGGCTCTCCCGAAGTTGACGTTTGCACCATCTCTAGAATCTTCTGCAGGTGCTCCGATTTGTAGACTAGAGAGATGCTCGGGAAGAAAAATTGTAGTAGCCTACTGTAGAGGGGACACGAATCTTAGGGCGATTCTAGCGTTCTCGTGGATCCACTTTCCAAAAAACAAAGCGAGAATCCGCCGAGCGCAAGAACAAACGGGAAGTCGTTGCGCCTTTACAACTTCTCGCTGTTTTGCCGAATCAACTTTCCATGTACGGAGTGGATTCACTTTCCACGTCACTTTCCGAAGCTAGTGGATTGCCAGAAAACCCTCGGAAAGCGATGCGAGTTTTAGCCATAAGCAAGCGGAGCTTTCCAGACCACCAGAATCGCCCTCTTTTGATCGGAGTTTGACACTACTTGGTCTCAGGAGCCACAAAAGAGACAGATGAACAACTCTTCTGACTTTCAACTAATTCCATCTTTCAGCTCCTTTTCACCACCGATGATGCCATCAGCAACAACATCTCCGGTGTCATCCTCTACCACGAGACCATCTACCAGAAAGCCGATGATGGTACCCTCTTCGTTGAGCTCCTCAAGAAGAAGAACATCATTGCTGGTGTCAAGGTCGACACTGGTGTTGTAAACCTCTTCGGATCTGAGGGCGAGGGAACCACACAGGGTAAGTGTAGACCTCGTCTTCTAAACTGTCAAAAGTTTGATGCCAAATAAAACATGTTAGTGCATCCTTCTGTTACCCGAGGACTCCTCGGGGAATCGGAGGGAACGGCGAGAATAGAGGGAGTCACTCCACGCGGACTCCGCGTACGGAAAACAGCGAGAACACGGGGAAGGCTTCTAAAATAGATTTTATTCGAAAAATAAATATGCAGTTGACGAAATTAATCTGGATCCACTTTATTTTTGGTTTTGTTTATTCTGATTGTTTTTAATTAATTTTACATTGCACCAACACCAGCAAAAATTGATTCCCCTCCGAATCTGAAAGGGAGTCCTTTTTGATGATAGTCGGAGCATTTCCTGTCCTTGGGGGGTGTGGGGCACGGGAGTGAGTCCCCGGGACAAACAAAAGCGCGGGACTCCTCAAGTGGAGTCCTTGGGGAACGGCGAGAATACGCCTTTTGTCGTAGCTCGGGTCAAGATCTTTGGTCTGACTATTTCCATTTTAGGATTGGACGACTTGGACAAACGCTGTGCCCAGTACAAAAAGGACGGTTGCGACTTCGCCAAGTGGAGGTGCGTCCTCAAGATTGGCAAGAACACCCCCTCCTACCAGGCCATCCTTGAGAATGCCAACGTTCTCGCCCGATATGCCTCCATCTGCCAGGCTAACGGCTTGGTTCCCATTGTTGAACCTGAGGTAAGCTCGAAGTTTTCTAAGATCTTCAGGAGTCTTCTACGCACTGCCCGAGGGAACGGGTGAAAAAAAAAGAAATAAAAAATATTTAAATAGCTTAGGAACATTTCCTACCAAATTGCACTTGTCTCAGGACACAAGCTGTGCAACTTTCCCTGGCGATAGCAGCTGACGGTCGAAGTCGTGCCATGAATCTCGGTGTCTTGTTAAAGGACACCTGAACAATGAAACCATACTTGAAGACACCATGGAGAATACATTTACAGACATGGCCACGGAGAGCATTCTTCTCCTGAGCGTGACGTTTTCAAAATAGGGATGTTCGTTTCTGGAGGTTTGCACATGCAGACTCCAAGACAAAAAGCGCGATTCATTTAAATCTTGTACATCGCTGGCCGGATCGTATTGGAATTTCTTCTAGATATACGTGTGGGCTTAACTGGTTAAAAAATATTCCAGAAGAAGGGTTGATTAGAGACATTTGTTCATTTCTAAAATTGTTCGGTACTGAAATAAGGACAGATCCAAAATGGAGCAAAAATCATAGCTTGGAAACACTATTTCGTATTTGGATTGGGTTTTCTGCAGGCAATGTTAACGGAAGTCATACAGATAGGGATGATACTTGGTACTCTTCATTCAGGTGTCCTTTAAGGGCATCGGGCTTGAAATTCAACTGCTTTACATAGAAATGTTGGCATTTCAGTATGATTACTCCCGGTTTCTGAGAGTTATTTGGAGGCGAATGCCTTTTCTTTTGAATTGTATGATTATATTTAAAAAAAAAAGTTGTTTTTGGCAAAATACGGTTGACGGAGTAGTCTTTAATGTTAGTCTTTAATATTTCTCTTTATTATTAAACCTACCAACAACTACCGTACTTGGCAATAGAACAAACTCTAGCCCTTACAACATATACATGTACACAACCTCTCCGCCAGAGGATATTCTGTCCAGTGTTCGAAAGCGGGGGGGGGGGGGGGGTCTAAAAGATCTGATACAATTTATAATTTGAAACGTTTTATTATAAACAAATTAAACACATTTCTAGTTCCAGTGTGCTAATCTGAATTTTTGAACGATCTTGTCTACCTCTTTGGCTGACTAGTAGTCGACCTTTGTCACAGCAAGTGGATGAAAATGGCACTGAAGTTAACCAGTGCTCAAAGCAGCATACACCTACTGTAGATAAGTATGTGACGAGGGGTCGGACCTCATTAGTATCCCCTGACCATGTTTCCTTTCAGGTCCTCCCAGACGGTGACCACGATCTGGACCGCGCACAGAAGGTCACTGAGACCGTCCTTGCCGCTGTCTACAAAGCCCTCAACGACCACCACGTCTTCTTGGAAGGAACCCTCCTCAAGCCCAACATGGTCACAGCCGGTCAGTCTTGCCCAACTAAGTACACTCCAGATGAGGTTGCCAAGGCAACCGTGACCGCCCTCCAGAGGACGGTCCCCGCTGCCGTTCCAGGCGTTACCTTCTTGTCCGGTGGTCAGACCGAGGAGGACGCCACTGTCCACTTGAACGCCATTAACGCCTTCCCCGGCAAGAAGCCGTGGGCTTTGACCTTCAGCTTCGGACGCGCCCTCCAGGTAAGTGAACGCGCTTGGTTTATAACTGAAAATACACTAGTTATTTGCAGATACCTGGTGAGACGGTCTAAAGTCGTTTTCGCAGCTACCGTGGTATCTGATACCACAGTCAAAAGGCATTTTTGCAGTTACCGTGGTAACTGCTAGTTGCTAGTGCTAGTGAACTCGTAGTTGCTAGTGAACTCGAATTCATTCAATTTTTTAGGTAACTTTTAAAGACATAATTGTAAAGCTTGATCCTGATTTTCAAATTCATTGTCCTCTGGTGTAATATGTAAAAAATGTATTACAAGATTAAGTGCAGTCACAGGTATTAGATTTTGTTTGTATAGATTTGGTCAAGAGGAATACTTTAGGCAAAATTTGTGCCAGCAACCGCGGTCATATAGGTACCGTGGTATCTGAAAATGAATCTCACTTTTATCATCACTAACACAACTGTTAGTCTAGTTTTTTGTCAAATTGGTGCGAAAGAAGTTGTGTCACTCTTGATGTCAGTGGGTATCAGTATTTCTTTTTGGATGATTTCAAAGAAGAAGAAGAAAAATCGCAAATGCGGCAATTGTCATTTTTGCAGAGCAACCGTCGGATCAGATACCACGGTAACTGCAAAAACGACTAATTACAGGTGCTTGTGAAAACATTTTCACAAGTTTCGTTTTTTCCATCTTGAGCGGCTTTGAGCCTGAAGAGGACCCTTTCCAAGAAGGGCCGAAGTATAGCTCTAATATATATTCCTTCAGCCCAAGCTGACTGCGAATCATATTTGACGATGCAAAACGGAAAAGTCAGCTACATTTTTAAATATATCTCTAATAAAATGTAGCTGACTTATCCGTTTGCATCGTCAACAATAGCTTCAGCTGACGTATCCGTTTTGCACTGTCAAATATAATTCAAATTTAGCTGCAAATCTTAAGTCCAAACATAAAATTAGTGACATTGTCAAGCAGATATACATAAAACTGAGGATCCGTCTAGTACAGAACGGTACATGCGCCTGAAGTTCTGTTTATTGAGATTTCGTCTGGATTTTATTTTTATTTTCAGACATTTGAAATTACCGCAAAAAAAACACAGAAAAACGGCGTTTCCATACAAGGTTCAACTTGTGGGTCGAGTGTGTGGCACACGCTTGTTTTTCCGGGACAAACTGGCAGGTTCCGGGCAGGATCCCGGTTCGTTGACAAATTTAACAAAGTCCAAGGAGGCCTGTGATTGGCTGCTGGAGACGATTCTCCGCCTTAAAGGAGGAGTTTCTTTGGCCCCACCCTGTGGGAGAAGCTACGTGATCAAATGTCGATGCTAGCGGCCTACGGCCGAGGTCCTGCCCGGAACACGGGAGTGTGGCACGCAAGTGTGCAGCGAAAAGGCCTTTAGCGGGCAGATTTCACGTGGTGTTTTGCAGTAGTATGGCATATTTTACTAACTGTATTTCCTTTAGGCCTCCGTACTCCGGGCATGGCAGGGTAAGGACGAGACCATCCAGGCTGGCCAGGACGAGCTCTTGAAGCGCGCTAAGGTAAAGCTGAATTATTTGCTCGCCTAGAATGTTACTGTCCCCGCGCTAACTCCGGTGGATGACATTCTGCCTTCCATGTGTAGTTAGTCAAATAGTACCCCCCTTCCTGCATCTCAGTAGAGTAACCGCACTGTCAGAAGTTTGAAAACAGATATCACATGCTTGCACATCCTTGTGTTAAACTTTATGATAACATATTAGTTTATTTAACTTAATTTCAAAGAAATGCGGCACAACATTTCATGTGCGAGCCAATTCATTGGCACTTGTCATTAACCTACAACTAAAACATATATACAATTGTCATACAAGAAATACACTAATTCAGGTTAGGTTGTTATGATACAAGGTAAAAGGAGGCACAAAGCTATTACGGTACCTTTCAGTTTTACAAGCGAGAGGTGTGAGTTTTGGTACTTTCATAGCTGCTTTCTTGGAGGTCTGGTTCTTTCCGGTTTAAAGGGTGGAGGAAGGATGTTTCGGTAGATAGGGTGGGATAACAAATTTGTTCCTGGTATGACTCTTTTAAATGTTATGTTTTCGCGAAATGTAACGTTGAAAAGGACAGAAGTTTTGTATCGAAACATAAGACTTAAAGGTTTTAACAGATATCCTCATAACATTTAACACACGGATGCGTAAACATGTGTTATCTGTTATCAAACTTCTGACAGTGCGGGAGCATCCGCGATCATCATCTCACTCCCATAGAAGCATGTCAGGAGAAAAATACAGGATTCAGGTTAGCAGCTTGGGGCTGGCAGAGATTATGAGCTATGAAATATGAATGAATGAATGAATTCTTTTAATTCAGCAAGATGCCATAGACGAAAAAAAAACGCATAGAAGAGAAAACAACAAAAATCAATGTTTCTGCTGCCGCATTGCAGCAAGAAGAGACTGCCATACAGGCAGGCAATGAAAAACTGGCTCGATGGCAAATTTCATAACCTCAATCTTTGAATCTAAAAGACGGCACAAAAGTGCTGCCCTAGCCTTGCGGTGAATTTCATGAAAAGTGAGGCATCTCCTCGAAACGAGCGCCGAAGAAACACTACATATACGCGGTAGCTTAAACAAACGCCGGAACACACGGTTATAGCTTACTTTGGCATTGCCAAGACTTTCAGCGGTAGGAATAATTACCAATGCTAAAGCAAAAAGATGATAGAAATACGTTATAAACAGCTGAACACGTACATCAAGGTCCGCCTTGCTTAACTTACGAACTAAAACGTTTGCACAGCCCCGATATCAACTCTTTAAAGGAACAGAAAACTTGACTCAAACTTGGCTCAGGGAGCTAGCTGACATATCAAGAATGTACCCTGAGTCGATATTGAGAGTTAGAAAAATTCTTGTTACGACCTTTGCAGTTTCCGAGAGTTCGACTTTTGAGTTAGTAGAAAAAAAAAAAAGCAAAAGGTTTGTGTGCCGGGAGTGGGACTCGAACCTACAATCTTTGCCCCAATTGCCTTTTGAAAAGTAATACAATGTATGTCAACAGGGTTGCCGCCGGTAGTACAATTGTGCTCACAATAGAACTTTCTTTTTACTTTGGCAGCAGATTTTAAGAAAAAAGTAGTTGTCAGGTTTTATTTCCAAGGTGACTATGACCCAGCAACACGTTCTGGGTACTTTTCTTGTTTGGTATTACTTTTTTCCTTTTGCATAGTGAATTTATTTTAGTAAAGTGGCAACCCTGTATGTTGGTAACACAGACAATCGCGAACTTTTACAGTGCATGAGTGCGTAACTACAGTGCATAAGGGGCAAGGCCCTGCGAGCTAGCTCTGGGAACAATAAGGAGGGGTTTCGAGATATCAAAGATGGGGGGTCCTGTCGACAGTAAGTCCCTGTACATTTATCTAAGCCCCCCAGGCCGGTTTGATGGCCGAAAGTTGCCTAGTCAAGTTTACTGTTCCTTTAACATGAAGGTCATCATTCGGGTTAGACTTGAATGTGAACCCTAAATAACGGGTAGCGAGGTTTTGCTGACGGCCGAGCGAGAGGTTGCATGGTCGCATTTTGGGGCCATAGGTCGATACTGCATTGATCGTATACAAACGCCATAATGGATGGAAATACTACTGATGTAGAATGAGTTACTATCATAAGTACGACGTGTCTCTTAAGCCAGTTGGTGCGTCATACGAATGGACGCCGCTCAAATTTTTGTTGTGTTCTCAGTTCTCGGGCCTATTCAACTTGTGCCAGTAGGTAACGGGAGGAGAGCCTGCCAAGAACCTATTGTGATCTTTGCCAGAAAGTCCACGGACAAGACGAATGACATTCTCGAACGAAGGGTGTTATTCTTTATCTGAGAATAGACCTAAGAGATTATGTGTAGCTTTAACCCTTAGTTGTTTCCATGTTTATGCCTGTAGCCTGTAGCATGCCACCCCTCCACCTTACTCGCAAAACAGAAAAATCTTCGGTGACATTATTTTTTGACGCTGATTTTGGTGCAAATGATATGTGATTATATATATATATTTAATTTTGACCGCTCGGTCAAAACATAAAAAGTGGAGTAGGTTACATAAAGAATAAATAAATAAAAAACAAAAGAAACGTAAAGAAAAATCTATATACGCACTAAATATAAATACCAAAGCTCATACGACGAATTGAATTAACGGCATTCTGCTCGTGTCGAAGAGGACATCCCCTGGCCTGTGCTCGGCATTCATCGGCCCGACCCCCCCCCCCTTTACTTTCGGATAAAACGACCGAGTGGTTTTAATAGTTGCGTTTTTGCATATACCATGGTATCTGATATACGGTCTAAAGTCGTTTTTGCAGTTAGCGTGGTATCTGATACCACAGTCAAAAGGCGTTTTTGAAGTTATCGTGGTATCTGGCCAGTTACCGTGGTAACAGATATTCAGATATCACTGTCCGACCATGGTATCTGGTCGTGAAATCTGAAAAGTCATCTCGCTTTCATCAAATTTTGTCGAATTGGTGAGAAAGAAGTTCAGCACTTTGTGATGTAACTGGATATAAGTTTTTCTTTTGTGATGACTTCGAAAAGTGCAATTTCGGCAGTAGGTTGCCACATGGTTATGTTCGAAAAAGTTATAATAGTTAACATACCTCCATCTCGGTTGATATCAGAGTAACAAGCTCGACGGCCATTTAAAAATATCATCCTCGCTGCGCCCGGTCGATATTTTTCGATTTAGCAAAATGGCTGTAATCATCACGGATGATCGTGTGAATGTAAGAACATTTTTCTGTTTTGAGGAAATGCTATTCGTGTTTATGTCCTAGTTTGCTCTAACCCTTTTTGTTACCCATTTACAGGCTAATGGCCTAGCCAGCTGTGCCCAGTATGTTCCAGGCAGCATTCAGAGCCTCGCCGCCGCAAAGTCCAACTTCGTTCAGTCACACAGCTATTGATTTTGCTGCACATCTTTTTGCATGTAATTGTTTGCTTTGTTATCCTTTTTCGTTTCTCCTGTTCCGTTTGACTCCCATACTTTTCTGCTCAGTTTTCTTTGTGTATCGTCTGACCCGAGCGATGTATCATGCCCCGGTTCACATAAGGGCGATTCGAATCCGTCGAGCGCAAGAACAAACGGAAAGTCGTTGCGCCTCAGTGTTGCACCTTTACAACTTGTCGCTGACTTGCCGAAATCGGGCGATATTTGGATTTTTCGATATATCGATATTTTCACTTTCGATATTCGATAATCGATATCGACATTCGGTACCATGTTTCGCTATAGTATAGGTCTCGTTTCGCTAAAAATTAAGAGCAAAATTGTCATAAGAAAGTACCTTGCATGAACCCAAACTTCGAATAAATAGAAACTTTATTACGAAGATCATATTGCTCCAGTTTCGGAAATATAGATGTAATTTATTTTTGATTATTTACAGTAATTATTCCTGAAGAAATATCGTTTTCGATATCGATACTTACGTTTCGATATTCGATATCGATATTTGGTCCGATATATCGTTATCGATATCGAATATCGCCCAACACTAGAAATCACTTTCCAGTCGCAAAGTGGATTCGCTTTCCAAGTGCTGGCGGAAACTAGAGGAGCGCGAGAACAGCTTTGGAAAGCGAAGCGAGTTTTAGCCGAATAAGCCCGAGGAGCTTTCCAGACCGCCAGAATCGCCCTATAAACTGCAATTGTACATTGAAAATCGCTACGATACAGCGCTGCGTTTCTGCGTACGGTAAAATACTGCATTTGTCATTGTTGAAAATCATTATTCTGACAGAAGGTCTTTGTGCGTTAAAACGCTTCGTTTCTGCGCTACACGAACATTATTCTACCCCACCGTGTTACCATTCTACCCTACCTTACCGTGTTATTCTGGTGATCCGACGTGGATCTTCTGTTTCCGAAAGGGCTGAGTATTTGCCTTCCAGTACACTGTAAAAAAAAAATCTTGCAGTATTTGCTACTGGGATTAATCTTGTATTTATTGAGATAAGATTACCCCTGATTCGGATTAATTTTATTCCAGTAGAGATAAGATTAATCCCAGTAGCAAATACTGCATCCTTATTCGGATAAACTTTTCACAGTGTAGGTCTGTGCTAACTTTTATTTCCGTTTGCAGGCCAACGGAGAGGCATACTTTGGAAAATATGTTGCTGGTACATGTGTCGGCGCTGCTGCCGCCGCCGAGCTCTTCATCGCTAACCATAGCTATTAAAGAACTAAAATAGTTTTTTGATTTTGTTTTTCTATCAAAGTTACTGAGTAGCGCTGTTCGGTGTAATACTTCCGTTTGTTGTTAAAAATAAAAGTCGTTATTCGGGAGTGGTCGCTGTTTTTGTCTCGTGTGAAAGGCCAACCTACGACAGTTACAAACGGTCCTCACTGTCTGAGGCCAGCAGGCCGTCTACTCGGCCATTTCCTCGAAGCTCGTCTTGAGCGCATAAAATAGAGAAAAGTGAACCTATATGTGCAAATCATCATTAAAGCACAACTCTTACTAGAAATAATCTTTTCCCTATGAAACGGATCAGAAAAAAACATTTTCGAAATTACCATTACTTTCCATCTGAAATTAGCGATTTTCTTGTTAGCGCCTGTCGACTACGTCCAGCCTTCCTGCTCTCCGACGCGGCGGCTGGGCGCAAAACATTTGAAAACTGATCGCGCCGTGGTTAAAAAGTGTGAAAACTAAGCAAATAAAAGAAGTAATAAATAAAAGCTTCTCAGATCCTGATGTGGGAAAGAGTTGTCAGCAGATGTTGATGATCCTGGCAAACGTTTCGTTGTGTGACGGGCAAAACTCGGCAAGGCCAAAAAAGCGCTAAAATTTCGTAGGCACAAAACGAAACAATGGAGAAAGGTGGGGATTTTAGAAGCTTATAATTCTGTATGGGAGCTAGATATATTATAAAAAGCAGAATAAGCAAGAGGGGTCCTTTAAAGAACAGAAGGTGTTGTGTTTGTTATTTTGTTTGTTTTACGCCAATAACAAATAAGCTGCAGAACCTCCGTCTCCCTGTCTCTGCAATACGACCATGCGGAGTCGAATAGATCCCTATACTGTGCCCGATGCAAACGAGCGGAGGGTAGGAGCTACGCGAAACATCACAATTCGTTACCTCCACAAACAGCTATATCGCAGTAAAGCCCCGGAGAAGAAATTCCCAAAGCAAAAGACGATTGGTTGTTCATTATTCTGACGTCACATGTGACGTGCTGCAGAGCGGGTCACCACGCCTCCTGCACTTTTTCCTCTGATATGCGCAGCGGCGAAGAGGGAAGTAGGCGGGCACCAACTCAAAGCTCAGCAAGTACCTCTAGCTGCTCAGCTCAATTTTGTCGGGGTATCCGTAATCGCTGCATGTGAACAAGGACGGAGGTTGTATCGGCTTATTAGTTCTTGTTTACGCTCATTCAGCATTTGTAAAAAAAAAACAAGCGCTAGATAGCGGACCGCTCGGTTTTCTATGATGCGCTTTGAGCGGATTTTCCTCGGTTCATTCATACAAATACTTCCTATCGCGTTGTTTTATGCCGCACAAATTTGCAGTTGCAATTTTTCAGCGCGAAATATCGTCGTGACGCACTGTGTTGGAGGTAAGAGAACTTGCTGTGACGTGCATTTCGTTGGCAAAATTCTCAAATACTTGTAGGGTGAGGGGGAAGTGACAACTAATAGTTTGACGGGAGGCAGTAAATTTACAGTGGTAGTTATGAGGTGGTGCGGATAATACGGGGCTATGAGGGATAGCGACTCGTCAAACATATGGTTAGGGATTCGTACAGTAGAGGCAGGCCCGTATCCAGGAATTTATTTCGGGGGGGGGGGGTGCCCACGGGTCGGACCAAAAAGTAAAAAAAAATACATAGATCAGAGGTTAAAGCCTACAAAAAACTATTACTTTTGTGGGTTTTGGGGGGGGGTCGAACCCCCCTGGATACGGCCTTGAGTAGAGGTATGCTTATTTGAACGTTTGTTGACTTAAAACTTTGCGATTTTCATGCACCTGCTATGGCTGCTATGACTAAACATAACTACCAGTTAGCCAGAATAGGTAATTAAGGGCCTCTGAAAACATCTGAATAGGTAATTATGGATCGTCATTCTACCATTTAGCCCAAAACTGCACTGTTCACATTAAGGTAACTGTTCAAAGAAACAAACCTCTATTGTAGCGCCATCTCCAATTGCTTCCAGAAGCACCCTAGGAGAAAACCAGGCGTCACCTTCCAGATTTTTCCTCCGGATTCCAGATATCCGTTTTTGCCGAGATGGATCCGGAAGGTGAGGCCAGGGAAAAATGTCTGGAAGTCTAGGGTGTTGGACGCCCAGATTCCGGATATCTGGAAGGTGTCATAGAGGCAACACATTCGAGAGACAAAGCAAATGAATAGAATAGGAGAAAAGTGAAGAGTGACTGACAGTTGTGATTGGGCGTAAAATTTATCTAGAAAATGTTGAAAAATAGCCAAATTACCTATCATCATTATCATGAAAAGATTGGCTTGACTGTGCGGATTGGAAGTCTGGGAGGTGAAGCCTGGCTTCTATCGTCCCACAGAAAGATACACACCAATGAAGCATGGATGCATACACTTACATGTCTCCCAAAAACATAATCTTGTGTCTCACATTAATTGCGTTTTCAATTTCATTAACCTCGCGATTCTCCTCTTTCTACTATTTCGCGTTTTATGACTATTCGTTGCGTTTTTCGTCCTCATCCGTCTCCTTCGTCGGCACTATAAGCGTTTTCCTTCTCACGTCCGTCCGACGAATTCTCTTATAGAGCGTTTTTCCCTCATGCGTCGGACCAGGTTTCTCCATGGTTTGTCGGATGACGAACTGAGCCGAAAATCTCATCCGTCAGTTCGGTTCGACGTTTAGAGCGCCAAATTCAAAATGCTATAAGCCGTTTTCCATGAGGCTAGTTGGGTTCGAACTTGGTTCGTCGAACACGGATGACGAATGAGGACAAAAAACGCAACTATTGAGATGGAGCCAATTCTCCTTTTTTTGCGTTTTTTGTCAGAATAGAGAACGGGGAAAGCTTCGCGATTCTGCAGAAGCGAGAAGTCGCTTCGTTAGTCAATTCTCGATCCTCCTTCCTGATTCGTCAGTAAAAGGTGGATATCCAACCCGTATAAGCAGGTTTGACGGGCAGTGTTGCCATATCCTTTTTGTGGAATTGCGCAGCCCCTTCGCAAAATTGCGCCCAATGGCGCAATTTTGCGGAATTCCACTTTCGGCCGCAAGGCCGAAATTTTTTTGGCAAAAATGCGCCCAATTGGGCGCATTTTTCACCTTTTAAAAAGTGATAATTTCCTTGTTCCAAGGTCGGGCTCGGCTACCCACACTTTTTGCCTGATCCTGGATTCCTTTTTTCTTTGAGCACATTCTCGGTTGGTAAGACAAGTATTTTTTCAACCTGAGGCGTACGGGAAATCTGGTAGAAAATATAGTGATTCTTTCTATTGTGGGCTATTATTGGCGCGTAAGTTGGAAGCAAGGTCGTTGTTGGAGAGTTAGAATGACAGAGGGGTTTCAGATGAACTATAACGCCCTCAAAATCCTACGATTCCGCCCTACGAGCGGCATTACACGTCGTTTAAATGACGAAATGGTGTTGTGAGAAAATAAAAACAAGGAAGGAAGTGAGAAATTGCGTTTTCACATTCTTGTAACGGGAAAATGGAAATGCGCCCAAATGCGCCGGTTGAATTTTAGAATTACGCCCAAAAGTGCGCCGGCGCATTTCTGAAAAAAATATGCGCAAAGGAATTTCAAAATGCGCCCAAATGGCGCAATTGCGCCCAATCTGGCAACACTGTTGACGGGTTGCTGAATTCGGTTTTTTTTTCATAGGCGTATTCTCGCCGTTCCCCGAGGACTCCACTTGAGGAGTCCTCGCGTTTTTGTTTGTCCTGGGGACTCACTTATTCTCGCGAGTCCCCACGGACAGGGAATGCTCCGACTACATCACCATCATCAACAAGGACTCCCTTTCAAATTCGGAGGGGAATCCATTTTTGCTGGTGTTGGTGCAATGTAAAATAAATTAAAAACAATTAGAATAAACAAGACTGAAAATAAAATGGATCCAGACTAATTTCGTCAACTGCATATTTTTTTCCAAACAAAATCCATTTTGGAAGCATTCCCCGTGTTCTTGCTGTTATCTGTACGCGGAGTCCGCGTGGAGTGACTCCATCTATTCTCGCCGTTCCCTTCGATTCCCCGAGGAGTCCTCGGGGAATGGCGAGAAGGGAGAATGGAAAAGCGAGACGAGCGAAAACGGTAATTTGTACGAGAATCGATCATTGAGAAGCGAGAACTGCGAATTCAGATAAAAAAAACGCAACTATTGCTTTACTCAGTTCTCGAATTCAAATGCAGTTTCAGTTGCGTTGCAACATAAATCCTTCTTTTATGAGCCTCGCATGGCTTCTAGTGTCTGTCGTAAGAACTAAACCGTATTCCTTGACTCGCCGTCTGCATCAGAAGAAGAATAGATTTCGATGAAAGGATGAATGTGAAGAAAATTCACCATTTAAAAATTTGAATTTGTTTTGTTTTGATGGCTCTGGCAGCTGTGCGGCCACTCGATTGCTCTAACATGAGAAAGCACGAGGTAATATAATCGCCTTCTGTGAAAATTTCTTTGCTATATTTGTTGCACCCCCGGGTCTGCCCCCACACTCACACTGTCGGAAGTTTCATAACAGATAGCGCATAACACTTTCAAGAATAACACCTTTTCACGTAGAAATAAAGTGTTACGACCAATTAAGTTTACACTGTTTCGTGCCTAGATCTCCAACAACACCTTCAATTGGTAAAAATAATAACGGGAACGAAAGAAACATAACAGATAATCAAAGTGTTATCTGTTGAAACCGGGCATCCTTCTGTTCTCGTTATGTAACTTCTGACAGTGTAGTCTTTTTACCAATTGAAGGTGTTGTTGGAGATCTAGGCACGAAACAGTGTAAACTTAATTGGTCATAACACTTTAGCCTAGCCCTAGGCTATTTCTAAGTGAAAAGGTGTTATTCTTGAAAGTGTTATGCCCTATCTGTTATGAAACTTCTGACAGTGCAGTAGCCTTGAGACCTATTTTATTGCTTGAGACTATGTAAGGTACACAGGGCTGCCATATGTCGCACAATAGTGTGAATTGTCACTCTATTTTTTGTTTGTCACTCTTGAGTCTTGTCCTACGTAGGACATCAAATTCACTCTATTTATGAAAATGTCCAGGTTTGTCGCACAATAGTGTGACAATTCCAGAAAACATAAAAATAATTGCCGCATTCAAGTCAACTCAAGTAATTTTAAGGCATCCCACTCTGTCTTGAGTAGGGTAGCCACTCAAAAAAAAAATAATCAAACCTGAGCTTTTGAAGATCAGAATGTAATTCTCCTATCTTTTAGCTTTGATTTGAGGCCAAAATCACCTCTATCTTGTCTCTAAGCATCTTAAATATTCTTTAGAAAACAGTGTTTTACATAAGGAAATGCCTATGTTCATCCATTGACTTTGTTTAGGGTTTTGTCCATCTAGTGACCAGCTTGGAACTATGTGCTTAAATGAAATTCTATGAAACTGGGTGAGTGCATGGGGAGCCCCAGCAAGTGAGTTAGATAAGAAAATATGAATATGATCATCAAGGTTATAGTCCAATAGACCTATTGCTGCTATAGGCTGCTGACTTTTCCTCCTTAGTATCAACAAATTTTTGTAGGCAAGTTCAGCTACTTTTTTTTACATCTAAATTTACATTGAATATTAAGAAATAATATTAAATAGGTAGGACATCTTACTGTTAGCCTTATAAAATAGACAATTTTGTCCTGAATGCAATGGTATTTTAAAAATATTTTTTGGAGATGTTTTAGATAGGTAAAACTGATAAGGAAAATTCACAGCAATTCATGCACTCATTACAAAAAAATCGCCAATTTTTGCCACTAGGTGTTTTTGTGGCTACCCTATCTTGAGTACACAAAGAGTTGGTTTTACTTTCAGGGGGAGTGCCCAAAAGATCTGAAGCGTGCCATTGGCTCAATTATACATTTTGCCATAGATTATTATTATTATTCTGTGAGGTAGGCCAAACACACTGGCCGAAACTCAGGCCACAAAAGGCCCATTGTCTCAATCCCCCGATTCACAATTGATGGTAAAACATCACTCTACGATACAATTGATGAAAACATCACTCTATAAAAAACAATTGATACAAACATCACTCATTCTACCGCTTTAATTCGCGTTCTTACCTTAAAACCTGTCTAACCTCCCTGTCAACTGAAGGTACCTGGACAGTTCCTTAATAAGCCGCGTAGTTTCTTTTCATTTCTTCCAGTCCAAAAGGAATTGGTCTGGTGACTACGCCTCCACTTTCCCTCGGTGACGCCAACGGTCTAAAAATCACAACAAAAAAATCAAACACTAACAAGACCAACCTTTCTAATTAGCGTCACCTACACTATCCTCTAACGCTACTTTTCAATATTTTATACAATATTAAATTCTTTACAATCTTAAATTTCTTTTCATTTAAAAAATTAGCAGTCAAAAATTAAGAATTTTCATTTTCGGAGAAACCCACCAAAACCTTTTCCTTCTTCCAAAATAACCTCGCTCTTCGCACGCCAATAGATGCCCTCCCTCCAAAGGGAATCTATTTTGTGGTGGCACTTTCCTCCCCCCAAAATTTCAAAATTATTCTCCACAAAACGAAAACTCAAAACAAAAACAAACTCAAAACTCAAAGGATCAAAAAACTCAAAACTCAAAAGGACAGTTCCTTTAATCTGGCTTTTCTCACTACCTCGTGGAAATCGACACTCGGAGAGTGGAATGCTTCCAGTCGTTGCCTTGTCCATGCTGGGCACTCTTGAACAAAGTGATTATTTGTCTCTTCCTCTATTCCGCAATGGGTACATATTGGAGACTCAATTTTTCCTGTATTTGAATTGTGTTTTCCAAGGTTTCCAATTCCAGTAACAACCTGGATGATTCCCCGGATTTCATCTTTTTTCATGGCGACTAACCTTCTTGTCAGTGCCTCGTTGCGCGTGGGTATTAAACTTCGCGTGGCTCGAAGATCCACTCGGTTTTTCCAAGTTTGGTCTGCCTGTTTATTCATCCATTCCCGGATTTCTGTGTTCCACCTACTTTCCGAAATGGGAATAAAGGGTTCAGGTCCAAACGTAATTCTTTTGGTAGCTTCCTTTGCTAGCGCATCGGCTTCCTCGTTCCCTGGGATACCAGAGTGTCCCGGGACCCACATCAAAGTGATTTGATTTCCATTGTTTGCAACTGCATTAACCTTGTTAAAGCATTCCATCTCCAATGGCTGTTTGCTTTTCGGGGTTTCAAGAGCCTTTAAGCAAGCTTGATTATCCGAAAAAACAAAAATCTCTTTACCAACAACTCCTTTATCCAGAAGTCTATCAAAAACTTGCAGAATAGCGAACATCTCAGCCTGGTAAACTGACGAAAACCCCCCCAGGTGAGTGAACAGCCTCTCTGGCTCTACATTTGTTTCGAACAGTATAGATGCTGCTCCTGTCAACTCATTATATCGCGAGCCGTCAGTGTAGCATCGGATCGCTTCTGGATTAGTTAAACTTTCCAGAAATCTAAAGGTCTCGGACCTCGTCTCAATTTTCACTTCAAAACTCTTTCCACTTTTCATCGTAGTAATAGTTTGATCTTTAGGCATATTCAGCACTGGGAGCTCATTCATCCATGTGTTGCAAATATCCAAATGGCTTCTCTTGCTGACTTGATTTCTTTGGCACCATGTGCCATGGATCTCAAGTCGGACTCTCGTCCTTAGTGCTTCCCCTCTGATCCAAATCTCAAGGGGAGCTATTCCGAGCAGCATTTCTAGTGACGCTGTGGCGGTCCCTGGGAAACCTCCACTAATCATCAGGCAGGCCAATCGTTGTACCCTAATCAGGGGCATCATATGCAAATCAATATTTGTGCTTCCCACCCATATTATGCAAGCATAAGAAATCATGGGCCGGATTATAGCATTGTAAATAAACATCATTCGTTGCGGTGCAAGTCCCCAGGTCTTGCCCACCATCCTTTGGCATTGCATAAGCGTGATTGTTGCTCTGCGTGCTCTTTCAATGCAGTGTGTTTTCCAACACATTGAGGGTGATCCCCAAATATCTAACTTGGTTGGTCATTTTTATTTCTTTATCGTAGATCTTCAGCGGAAAAGGGATTGCCCAATTTCGTCTCTTTGTAAAGACCACAGCTTCTCTCTTACTCGGGCTCAATTGTAATTTTTGTCTGACGCTCCATTGTTCTACTACATTCAGAATTTTCTGGCCGAGTTCGAACAGCGTGGACAGATTTCTGCCTCTGAGGAGCGACACTCCGTCATCTGCGAATGCTTGCGAGTAGCCTGGTTGTTTTGCCAGCTCTTTCAACAGACTATTCATTACAAGATTCCACATCCAGGGGGAGCTAACTCCTCCTTGCGGGCATCCTTGACGAATTAGTCGCTTAAGTTTTGCTCCTTTTAGATTCACGCATACTTCTCTGTTTCTAATCATTTCGGAGTTCCATCTTTGAACCTCGATTTCTATTTCTCCTTCCTCCATCGCTTCTTCTATAGATTCAAAGGTAGCCCCGTCAAAGGCTCCTTCGATATCAAGGAAAATGCCAAGAGCAAATTCCTTATTTTCCAGTGCCTGTTCAATCCGCCACACGAGTTGGTGAATTGCGGCCTCTGTTGATCCTCCAGCTCGGAAGCCGAACTGTCTATTAGATAATTTCTCGTTTAATTCGGGTATGCTCATGAGATAAGAGCACCCGAATCACTGCTTTTTTCCATAAACACCATACTTACATACTTACGGGAATTCAAACCGATTGAATTTCCGCCAAAATACATTTTTGCAGCAGTGATTCCGACTAAAAATGACGATATCACGTTTTTTCATGAAAAGAAAATTTCACTCCCAATTCACTCTCTGTTTTAGCCAAAAGTCACTCTCTAAATTTTTCTGATGTGGCAACCATGAAGGTACAGGCACAGGAGAGTTTGCCAACCTCAAATGCTTCAAATTATGGTGTTGAGTAAAACTTTAGCAGATCATCTATCAATCGCGACATCACAGGAAAAGTCTATATTTTCCATTTACTAGGGTACGAGCGGCGGTCAGGGGCGTCGCAAGGGGGGGGTGCAGCACCCCCCCAACTTTCTGAGATTCGGTAAAATTTTTGGCCGGAGGCCCAAAATTTTACTAAAACTGTTTGGTATTTTTTCGATAGCGGAACTATTCGGTATATTTACGGAGATTCGGTAGTTATACAGAATCCCAAATAGGCTACCGGTACAAATCTATTTGGTATAATGATCGGGATTCGGTATAATTCCCAGTATTTGGTAGTTATCGCGAATTCGGGGAGCGATTATTTGGTAATTGTACGATGCCAGAACTATTCGGTATATTTATGGAGATTCGGTAGTTTAGTTACACAGAATCCCGAATAAGATATCGGTCTAGAATTATTTAGTATCATAATTGGGATTCGGTAATTTATTCTGTATAATTTTCAGGATCCGGTAGTTACGACAAATCCCTACTTTTGTTCCAGTTTCCCAAATACGAATATTATTCGGTACTGTTTCGATATCAAAACAATTTGCTATAATAACCGAGATACGGTAGTTATACAGAATCTCAGTGCCACGAATTTGCCGATTTTCTGTAATGAAAGCATGAACTGCTCAGAGGCGTCATTTCGCGAAAATCTAAGGGGTGGCAGTGACAAATCTAGGGGGTGGCAGTGACATCCTTCTGGGCCCCCCTTGCTATTTTCATGTTCGGAACTACATAGGTAAGACCACGGCTGAAGAGCGGAAACTAACTAGAACTCGCTGGAGAGCTAGCTTCTAACGAATTTTTGGCCAGAAAATGGCAATGAGCGCCGCAGGCAAAAAAAAATGTTGAATTTGCATGTTTTCTAACAAAATTTAACTACTTCCTGAACAAATTTTAGGTTCTAAAATGGCCCTCCCCCAAACTGCAAGTCCAAACCTCAAAGTAAACAGAGCATACTACAAGCGGCAGAGGCAAAAATTTTGGATTTCTTTATGATCAGACGGCCTTTTTGGATCACAAATGAAAGCAGGGGCCACGACTCATAATGTTTGGTCACGACACATTTCAAACAATGTGAGCCATTAAACTGAAAACTGGTACATGATGGTGCTTCAACTCGACCCTTTCCAAATAAAATGACCTTCCGAAAAAACAAGACCAAAGGTTCCGATGGGATCCCAAAAATTTCAATATTTATGATCCAGACAATAAGGTTTTGTCTTTGCCAGATCCAGTCTTCGCCGGGCCAAACAGCTACTCATTAAAAAATCCAAGCTCAGATATGGATTCAGCATGTGCGTTTACCTCTATAAGCCGATCGAAACGATCCTAGCTACTTTTGTGAATTTTGCGGTTTTGGCGAAATTCAAGAACTACTTGTCCGGCGATAAGCTAAAGCTCAAAAACGGATTCAGCGTATCTCCTTACCCTTATATCCAACATCTAACCAACTTCAAATAAAAATTTAACTTCTAACAAATTTTCCGGTTTCAGCCGGATTCCGGACGAACTATATGTCCGGCTAAATAGTGATTGTCATATACGGATTCTGGATCTCTTCTTACCCCTAAATCTATCATCTAATCAACTTCAAATAAAACTTTTACTTTTAACAAATTTTCCGGTTTTGGCCGGATTCCAGGCAAACTACTTGTCTGGCGATAAAATGGTTTTCGCATTCTTGTTCAGCATGCCTTCTTACCCCTACATCAAACATCTGATCAACTTCAGATAAAACTTTAACTTCTAACAAACTTTCCGGTTTTGGCCGGATTCCGGGCGAACTGCTTGTCCGGCGAGAAAATGGTTTTCATATTCGTGTTCAGCATGGCTTCTTACCCCAAAATCAAACATCTAATCAACCTCAAATAAAAATTTTACTTTTAACAAACTTTCCGGTTTTGGCCGGATTCCGGACGAACTACTTGTCCGGCGAGAAAACGGTTTTCATATTCGTGTTCAGCGTGTCTTCTTACCCCATAATCGGCTATCACATTAGCTGTTTAAAAAAATTTTGCTTGCCCCTTAATTTAAACCCCCTCCCCCACCCCTAAATGTAAAGCTACAGGGCCCATCTACGAACTCGACCTTACTCTTGACCCAAAGAATCCCCACACCAAGTTTCATCAAAATATCTCACTGCCTTCGAGAGTTATCGTGCTTACAGACAGACGGACGGACGGACGGACAGACGGACAACTTTTGCGATGTCATAGGTATCCCTCCACTTACGTTTTGGGATCCCAAAAACTAAAACAGGTTAGCCTTTGCTGCAACACACGTCAAACGCAGATTTAAAACTCTTTTTACCATTTTACAAAATAAACAAGCTGGGGTTAAGTGAAAAGGCACTTAGTGTTTGATGACCCTCTCCCCTTCCTACTCTTACATTTTGTGCTCCGTCGGGAAGGTCCCCACCTGAATTTCCAAGGGGGGCCTCAGCTATCCAGGAACAAATCACAATATGATACTGAATGCCATGTTACAAAAATAATGTCTCGCTCTTCATGTTCAGAGTTCAGACACACAACTGATCCAGCCTCAAACGCGCCTTGAAGACATTCGATCCTCGAACAATGGGTCATTATCTCGGATTAAAAAAGGTTCAATTTTCATCAGTGACTTAAGATCTACTGGTATGGCGCAACGAGATGTCACAGTTGTGATGAAAAACTGACTTTTTCAGGCTATTTTCCTGGGTAGCTCTGGGGGTCAAGGGGTGGCAGCTGCCCCCCCCTGCCCCCCCCAAATGACGCCTCTGGAACTGCTGTGAATTTTACTTATCTGTTTTTCAGTTTTACCTATCTAAAACATCTTCAAAAAATATTTAAAAAATACCATTGCAATCAGGACAAAATTGTCTATTTTTTAAGGCCATCAGCATCAGTAAGATGTCCTAGCTATTTTATATTATTTCTTAATATTCAGTGTAAATTTAGATGTAAAAAAAGCAGCTGAACTTGCCTACAAAAATTTATTGATGCCAAAGAGGAAAAGTCAGCAGCCAATGGCAGCAATATGTCTATTGAACTATTCACTTGATGATCATATTCATATTTTTTCATCTAACTCACTTGCTGGGGTGCCCCAAGTACTCAAAACCAGCTCAAAACCACCCCGGTTGCATAGAATTTCATTAAAGAACATTGCTCCTAGATGGCCACCATGCCCAAAACAATGGCTGCCCACAGGCATTTCATAATGTAAATTACTTTTTTGTCTACAGAAGATTTAAGATGCTCAGAGGCAAGATAGAGAGGTGATTTTGGCCTCAAATCAAAGCTAAAATATAGGAGAATCACATTCTGATCTTCAAAAGCTCAGGTTTGATTTTTTTTTTTTTTTTTAGTGGCTACTCTACCCTAGTACGGCTTATAAGAACAAGATCAAAGATTTCGATGGGATCCCAAAAATTTAATATTTGACTCAGACAACTACGTCCTGACTACGTCTTGTCTACGCCAGATCCAGTCTTCGCCAGGCTAATCATCTGAGAAAATTAATTTCAGATATACCTGTATAAGCCATATTTATTTTGACGATACTGATCGAAACTACCTGCTTTACTTCTGCCGAATTTCAGTTTTCGGCCGAATTCCGAGCGAACTACTTGTCCAGCCAAAAAAAGATAGTTCAGAAACGAATTCAGCGCATCTCCTTATCCCTATAAAGAACGTCTAATCAACTTCAAAGAAAACTTATAAAAAAAAATCCGGTTTCAACCGGATTCCGGACGAAGTATATGTCAGGGTAAAAAACGATTGTCATATACAGATTCAGCGTCTCTTCTCACCCTTGAATCTATCATCTAATCAACTTCAAATACAAATTTTACTTTTAACAAATTTTCCGGTTTCGGCCAGATTCCGGGCGAACTACTTGTCCGGCGAGAAAATGGTTTTCACCATCGTGTTCAGCATGTCTTCTTACCCCTAAACTTAACATCTAATCAACGTCAAATAAAACTTTTGCTTTTAACAAATTTTCCGGTTTCGGCCGGATTCCGGGCTAACTACTAGTCCGTCGAGAAAATGGTTTTCACCATCGTGTTCAGCATGTCTTCTTACCCCTAAATCGAACGTCTAATCAACTTCAAATAAAACTTTTGCTTTGAACAAATTTTCCGGTTTCGGCCGGATTCCGGGCTAACTACTTGTCCGGTCAAAAAATGGTTTTCACCATCGTGTTCAGCATGTCTTCTTACCCCTAAATCGAACATCTAATTAACTTCAAATAAAACTTTTACTTTTAAGAAACTTTCCGGTTTTGGCCGGATTCCGGGCGAACTAGTTGTCCGGCGAGAAAATGGTTTTCACTATCGTGTTCAGCATGTCTTCTTACCCCATAATCGACTATCACATTAGCTGTTTCAAAATATTTTGTTTGTCCCTTAATTTAAACCCCCTCCCCCACCCCTAAATGTAGGGCTACAGTGCCCATCTACGAACTTGACCTTACTCTTGACCCAAAGAATCCTCACACCAAGTTTCATCAAAATATCTCATTCCCTTCGAGAGTTATCGTGCTTACAGACAGACGGACGGACGGACGGACGGACAGACGGACAACTTTTACGATGTCATAGGTATCCGTCACTAACGTTTTGGGATCCCAATAAATAATAAATGCGCCTGGCGCCTCGCTGGCCGCTCGGCTCTATATAGATACAAATATATACTCTGCAACATCAGTTTAATATATTACATACTCTGCAACATAATTTAATCAACTTGTGGAAAAACCGGAAGATAGCTAATAAAATTCAGCTGACATACAGGAGGGGTATCCATCAAGTCTTTCCTTCAGAATAGTCCATCTGGCTTAGAAAGGAACCAACAAATATGCCAAAAATACTAGATTGAAGCTAGTTGAATGGTTTACATATTGGATTAATAATTATTGCTTCAGTATTTCTAGTTAAACTTATTTTGCTTTTTAATCAAGATTACTTTATTCTAACCCTACCTCGATTGACTTAAAAATGATGAAAAAGGAAGAGTTACCAAAGTCAATAGCCAGAAAACAGGATTTCAAAGTACCTACAAAAGGGAGAAAAAGGCACAGAATTTGAATATTTTTGGACACATGACTTTGAAAAAAGTCATATTCCTCTTGACTGTCAGGACAGCTTGTACATTTCATTTTAACATTTTCGCGGCAAAAATCAAGGTAGTGTAAAAACGAGGTTGGATACCCCTCCTATATCCGTTTTGCACTGTCAAATATGATTCCCAGTCAGCTTGAGCTGAAGGAATAATTAGCAATTGCTATTGACTGGCAGAAGTAAAAAAAGATGGAGTATATAGAAAAATGTAAACAGATGACACACACATGACAAAATAAAATCAGTGTCCACAAGGAAGGATTCCATTTTCACACACTTCTACATCGACTCTAACAATATGGTTCTTTGTTTTTTAATTTGGTGTTCGGATTTTTGTTCCGAATTGTATTCAGACTAGAATGGAATCTTATTAAGAGGTTATACAGAAAGGGTATCCACTATCCAACCTCAGACAAGATTTCAAATTTCCAGAGAAGTCTTTCCTTCAGAATAATCCATCTGGCTTAAAAAGGAACCAACAAATATGACAAAAATACTAGATTGAAGCTAGTTGAATGGTTTACATATTGGATTAATAATTATTGCTTCAGTATTTCTAGTTAAACTTATTTTTCTTTTCAAACAAGATTACTTTATTCTAACCTCACCTCGATTGACTTAAAAATGGGGTCGCTGTCACCACCGCAACACGTCAGTTGGCATACACGTCAGTTCGCATAAAACAAAAATCCGACAGTTCGCATACACGTCAGTTCCCATACACGTCAGTTCACATACACGTCAGTTGGCCAACACGTCAGTTGACATACACGTCAGTTCACCAACACGTCAGTTCGCATACCGTCAGTTCACATACACGTCAGTTGACATAAACGTCAGTTGACATATTTTAGGAATCCATCAGTTCGACAACACCCTAGAAGCCTTCCGTCAGTTGACATACACGTCAGTTGACATACACGTCAGTAGACATACACGTCAGTTGACATACACGCCAGTTGACATACACGTCAGTAGACATACATGTCAGTAGACATACACGTCAGTTGACGTACACGTCAGTAGACATACACGTCAGTAGACATACACGTCAGTAGACATACACGTCAGTTGACATACACGTCAGTTGATATAGGGGTAAGTGGTATATGCAGGGACGGGGTATAAGGTGGCACACGGTACTTATCTGCCATCTAGCGTTCTTTAAAAAATCCAATTAAGCCACCTAGTATAGTTCATTCAATGGCGGACATGACAGTTCTATCATTTTGGTAAGTTGCTATTTTCGCTTTTGAGAAAATCAACTTCAAAGTTTCGGCTAGACCCCCCAAAAAATATTTGGGCAATGGTTTTTTGCGCTTTATTTTGTAACGGTTTGCAGAAATTGTGTGTGTAAGATAGCAAACAAAAGCTAAAACATCAGGCCACGTCGTGTGGCCATCTGGTGGAAAAATATGCAACAGTAAAAAAAATCGGACACAATTTGCAAGTAGAGGTCGCATGGTGTATACTGGGACAAGGACAAGTGGTATGTAGTGGGACATGTATTTACATGTATTTTCCTGGGTCTGTCCAAGAGAAAAACGAGAACAGTGTCAGAGTGAGTGTCATGTGCATGGCCGGTCTAAGAAAGTGGAAGTGGCAGGACCGAGAAGACTCAATATTTTATCCAAGGGAAGACATTTTGAAAAAGTTGTCGCCTCCTACCCCAGCACCCGGTACAGCTTCCAGAGCAGCGTCATACTTCGTGTTTGCTGACTGGTAGTCTAGTCTTGTGCCTAAGATATTTTTACTTTTAAAGTCGAATTTTTAATGTAGTTTCGATAAATAGTCGAAGTTTTCTACCAATACATGAATCTTTTTACTATGTCCCAGAGTATACCACCTCGTGTCCCAAGATATACCACCCCCGGTACTTAGTGGGACAAATGGTATAAGCAGGGACACCCCCCTTTTTTTCTTCTAGCTATACAAGAAAAATCTGGAAAAATCACAGTTTATGTAGCAGTTCCGGGGCTTTCATTTGAGCCATAAACCATTTTTCGTAGTCTAGTCTTGTGCCTAAGATATTTTTACTTTTAAAGTCGAATTTTTAATGTAGTTTCGATAAATAGTCGAAGTTTTCTACCAATACATGAATCTTTTTACTATGTCCCAGAGTATACCACCTCGTGTCCCAAGATATACCACCCCCGGTACTTAGTATACAAGAAAAATCTGGAAAAATCACAGTTTATGCAGCAGTTCCGGGGCTTTCATTTGAGCCATAAACCATTTTTCTACACCAATGTTAACCATGCATTTTGGAGGTTTTCCAAAGTCCGTCCCTGCATATACCACTCTCCCCTAAACGTCAGTTCCCATACAAAATCCTTCACTACGCCCAAGACCCGCCTATTAGTTTGAAATCGACTTGGTCGCCGGTAGCAATTAAGCAGAGGGGAGAATACCCAGGGGATTAATAGAAAGAAGCCGACATTTGCGCATTTTGATGAGGGTAAAATTAGTTCCGAATCGTCGGGAGCTTATAATCAGAAGCGGCAGGTAACGTCACTAAAGGCGGATGCAAAGTTCTTCAATCACAACAAGCCGTTGCGAAGGTTTTACGTAACAGCCGTCGCAAGGTGAAGGACCAGAATGTGCCAGTGAATCCTAACCTTTGCCGAAAGGGTACCGCAAGCACTGAGGGAAGAATTAGTTTTCTCTTGGCAAGTGCTTCCACTAGATGCTCTTAAAACAAGACCAAAGGTTTCGTTTGAAATCGACTTGGTCGCCGGTAGCAATTAAGCAGGGGGAAGAATTAGCAATTAAGCAGGGGGAAGAATACCCAGGGGATTGATTAAAAAGAAGCCGACATTTGCGCATTTTGATGAGGGTAGCTCGCAGCGCATTTTGATGAGGGAATCGGTGGGAGCTTACAATCAGAAGCGGCAGGTAACGTCACTAAAGGAGGATGCAAAGTTCTTCAATCAGAACAAGCTGTTGCGAAGGTTTTACGTAACAGCCGTCGCAAGGTGAAGGACCAGAATGTGCCAGTGAATCCTAAACTTTGTCGAAAGGGTACCGGAAACACTGAGGGTAGAATTAGTTTTCTCTTGGCCAGTGCTTCCACTAGATCCTCTTTAAACAAGACAATCAATCAATATTTGATCCAGACAATTGGTTCCGTCTTCTTCTGTCTTCACCAGATACAGTCGTCGCCAGGCTAATCATCTGAGAAAACCAAGTTCAGATATACCTCTATAAGCCATATCTCTTTTGACGATAGGCCATATAATTTGTCAGTCCGGTTCAGTCTATGATCAAATTTATATGTATATCAGTAGAAAAAACTCATTATCCGATTTTTCTTGTTTTTTTTTTTACCAGAAAATAGCATTTTTCGGAATTATTGGAATAATAGCTGTATTTCGGAAAAAAACTGGATTATGTTACGAATGCGGGCCAGCCACCCGCAGAAAAGTTAACTTTTTTTCTTATTATTCCTGATGGGGAGGTTGAAAATAAATGGGCATACTAAGCATTAACTTGTGAAATAGTGATACTGGTCATTGCATTACTATCGATTAACACAAAAATCTACTTTTATCTACTGTTCTTTGGAGGGCTACTACTTTTTATGGCACTTGTAGTTTCGCTCAAGTGACATATAGGCTACCGATCACTTTTCGGTCGGTCGGTCTGTCAGGCATAGGGTACTTCTTCATCTCGAGTTAGGGTACTTCCAGATGTGCTAGGACGATGAAACTTCGCAGGAATATCATGGACCCGACCAAACTAACCACCGTGTGGGAGTGGAAGAAGGGGGAATCCGGAATTTTTAGGCAAGCATAACTTTCGAACGGGTGATCGGATCTTAATGAAACTTTATATATGGAAAGACCTCGTGTCTGGGACAACTCGTTTCTAGTCCGGAACGGATCCGGTGACTTTGGGGGAGTTGGAGGGGGAACTGGAGATTTTAGACATGTTCAGAGTGGACGGGTTGGGATGAAACTTGGTGGAAAGAACAAGTACAAGCCTTAGAGACATAGCTGACATGACAGGACCGGGTCCGAGTGCTGTGGGGAGAGTTGGACGGAGGGATTGCCGAAAATCCGGAACCCTCCCTGGGTGCGATCCGATGATCGCAATTGAAGGTACTTCAAGATGTGCAGGACGATGAAACTTGGCTTGAACACTAGAGACTTGACAAGGTTGGCTTAGAAATTATCACTTCCCACATCCGACCATCCCTTAAAGTACTCATCTTACTTGACATCTCTGACTTGACAAGGTTGGCTTAGAAATTGTCACTTCCCACATCCGACCATCCCTTAAAGTACTCATCTTAACCGCAAACTCCAAAAAATACTTTTAAGCAAAACCTGCATCTTTATGACCACATGAGCCCAAAATCATTTTTACCTCAGGGGTTTTGCTTAGAAATGAATTTCTACCATCCTTAAAGTGCGCATCTTAACCGAAAAGTAAAAAAATACTTTTCACCGAACCACATATTCATGATCCTAAAGAGCCCAGGATTCTTTTCGCCTCAAGGGTTCTTATTACAGATGAATTCTAGCGCCCTTAAAGGAGTCACTCTCTAGCTCCCAGAGTCAAGTTTGAGTCAAGTTTTCTGTTCCTTCAAAGTGCACACCATCACAGCCAAGTGAACAAAAATGACTTTTTTTTTTTTAACAAACGGTACATTCTCGTGATTTCCAAGGGTCCGTCGTCATTCTTATCTCAATGGTTTTGCTTACAAGTGATTACACCAAACCCACGAATTGGCGAATTCCTACTTTCATCCTTTTACCAAGCCTTGCAAGTGCCATATGAGCTTACAGCTCGTGTTGGGATCCCAAAACGTAAGTGGAGGGATACCTATGACATCGCAAAAGTTGTCTGTCTGTGAGCACGATAACTCTCGAATAGAATGAGATATTTTGATGAAACTTGGTGTGAGGATTCTCTGGGTCGAGAGTAGCCTAAGGTCGAGTTCGTAGATGGGCAATGTGGGAGGGTTAAGGGGCAAACACAATACTTTTAAACAGCTAATACTATAGTGAAGTGAACGTGCTGAACGCGCTGGTGAAAACCATCTTCTCGCCCGAACAGCAGTTCGCCCGAAATCCGGCCAAAACTGGAAATTTGTCAGTAGCAAAAGTTTTATTTGAAGTTGCAGACTCTGGTTTTATTTTAAGTTGATTAGATGACAGATTTAAGAGTAAGAAGAGACGCTGGATCTCTATATGACAATCATTTTTTACCTGGACATAGCTCGTCAGGAATTCCGTTGAAACCGGATTTCTTTTATTTCTTTTATATCTAATTACAGGGATAAGAAGATATCCTGAATTCGTTTCTGAACTATCTTTTTTTTTTTTGCTGGACAAGTAGGTTGCACGGGATTTGGCCGAAACTTGAAATTCGGCAGAAGTAAAGCAGAAAGTTTCGACCAGTTTCGTCAAAAGAGATATGGCTTATAGAGGTATATCTGAACTTGGTTTACTCAGATGATTAGCGTGGCGAAGACTAAATCTGGTGAAGACAAGACCCAATTGTCTGGATCAAATTTAAAATTTGTGTGATCCCATCGAAACCTTTGGTCTTGTTTTAAGCGGATCTAGTAGAAGCACTTGCCAAGAGAAAACTAATTCTTCCCTCAGTGCTTGCGGTACCCTTTCGGCAAAGGTTAGGATTCACTGGCACATTCTGGTCTTTCACCTTGCGACGGCTGTTACGTAAAACCTTCGCAACAGCTTGTTCTGATTGAAGAACTTTGCATCCGCCTTTAGTGAGGTTACCTGCCGCTTCTGATTGTAAGCTCCCGCCGATTAGGAACTAATTTTACCCTCATCAAAATGCGCAAATGTCGGCGTCTTTTTAATCAATCCCCTGGGTATTCTTCCCCTGCTTAATTGATACCGGCGACCAAGTCGATTTCAAACTAATAGGCGGGTCTTTGGGGGTAGTTAAGGATTTTGTATGGGAACTGACGTGTATGTCAACTGACGTGTTTGTCTACTGACGTCTATGTCTACTGACGTGTATATGTCTACTGACATGTATGTCTACTGACGTGTATGTCTACTGACGTGTATGTCAACTGACGTGTATGTCTACTGACGTGTATGTTAACTGACGGAAGGCTTCTAGGGTGTTGGCGAACTGACGTATTTCTAAAATATGTCAACTGACGTGTATGTCAACTGACGGTATGCGAACTGACGGTTGGTCAACTGACGTGTATGTCAACTGACGTGTATGTCTACTGACGTGTATGTCTACTGACGTGTTGGGGAAGTGACGTGTTGGTCAACTGACGGAATTTGGGCGTCAACTGACGTGTATGCGAACTGTCGGAAAATGTTGTCGTACTGACGGAATTCTGTAGCGAACTGACGTTTATGTCAACTGACGTGTTGCGGTAGGCCTACTGACGGGACCCCTAAAAATGATGAAAAAGGAAGAGTTAGCAAAGTCAATAGCCAGAAAACAGGATTTCAAAATACCTACAAAAGGGAGAAAAAGGCACAGAATTTGAATATTTTTGGACACATGACTTTGAAAAAAGTCATATTTTGCCTTTTGACTGTCAGGACAGCTTGTACATTTCATGTTAACATTTTCGTGGCAAAAACCGAGGTAGTGTAAAAACGAGGTTGGATACCCCTCCCGTATCCGTTTTGCATTGTCAAATATGATTCCCAGTCAGCTTGAGCTGAAGGAATAATTAGCAATTGTTATGGACTGGCAGAAGTAAAAAAGATTGAGTATATAAAAAAATGTAAACAGATGACACACACATGACAAAATAAAATCAGTGTCCACAAGGAAGGATTCCATTTTCACACACTTCTACATTCAACTTTAACAATATGGTTCTTTGTTTTTTAATTTGGTGTTCAGATTTTTTTTCCAAATTGTATTCAGATTAGAATGGAATTTTATTAAGAGGTTATACTAATTAATAATGCCTATTCGTGAATTATATTATGTTAATTTCAGTCTAGGCTAGTCTTCCCTTGTCTTGTCGGGTGTGAGTGCACTCGGCTTTCAGTAAGTTTTCAGACTACCCATTCAGTATCCTGTCAAATACCACCTTTTATTTCTTACTGCATGCTGTGATGGAACTGCCCCAGCAGTGGGAATGAACAAGAAAATTGTTTGGATTATGTTATGTTATTGATTGATTTTGGTTTATTGCAGCCAGTTGCCATCTTTGACAAATCGTCAGCAAGTTCTGAAGTTGTTAGTGAAGGAAGAACGCTTCGGAATAGGACTTCCTTAAGGAATGGTAAGTGTGTAGCCGATGTTAAGTGAGTCCTGTCCTGTATGGATACCTGCTCAGCTGTAGAGATTATGCAAAAATAGGCTAACTTGTTCTTAGTTAAACTGTCAATTATCAAAAATTGCAAAATTTCTTGCACCACCTAACCCATACTTACCATTTCCAAAATACATTGGAATTCATTGTTGGTTCCACGATGGTTCCAGGTTGAAGTTAAAGAACATAAATTAAGATGATGCTAAGTCAGTTTGTGGGATACATAGAAGCTACTTTGTAAACACTCACCTTTCAAGAAATATATGAGATAGGGAGGAAGGGTAAGGTGCCTGTCAGGCTGAGAAGCTTTTACAACATAGCTCTCATGTTTTATTTTGTTTATATATTCTGTCTCACTTAGTACCTACTTTTTACATCAATAATAGGAAGACTACCAGGCCAGAACAATTTTTTATTGTTGCCATTTTGGTTCTCTCGGTTTGGCTGTTTAAAATCCAGGTTGAACAAAATGTGACACATGCCTGAACAAATTATACAAGCGTATTTATAAATGGTGAACTGAAAGACAAAAATGCTAATTAGCCGGGATTTGAACCCAGGACCCTCTCCTTACAAGTCAGACGATCTACTGATTGAGCTACCGAGGGGCTCTTGAACATAGTTCGCAAACCACTACAATAGTCAGATAGTATCCGGGCGTAGGAACAATGATCCTGCCTGAAGGCAAACTCATCTAATCAGTTCACATCCACTAATCACGGTAGTTATTATGTAAATACATTGATGGCTCTTTAAGTTAAAAAATTTCAAAAATTCCAAAATTGAAATTTGAAAAAGAACATCAAAACATTTCATAACTGCAGCAACGAAGAAGTAGAAGCAGTCGAGGCCGAACTAGGGATCCAGGGAATAGGGATAACTGTAATTTCTGATATTTCTTTTGTACTTCCGGCAACCGGTTTCAGCAAAAAACAAACTGAACCATAAAATCCACAACAGTACCAACAGAAAAGTAATTTTTGTAATTCTTGTAATTTGTGATTTTCTTTCTTTTGTAGCAAAGCTCACTTGTCGGTTTAGCTGCTGCACTGGTGCTAATCAACACATCAAGTCTCCAGAAACCAAAACGATGAGAATGTCTGACCCTGAAGTAGAAAATTTGAAATCAGAAGGAACTAAGGCAGATGAGAGAAAACAAAGTGCTATCAACCAGGTAATGTTGTTTTCAAGGTCGAAAGAAGGGCTTTCGTCGAAGCGAGAGAGACAGTAGTCCTTAATTGATACCAAAATCGTTGACAAGCCACATGAATAGGAATAGATTGGTTTGTATCATAGTGTACAGAGAGAAGTTGATTTAAGCAGGAATAGCGTACTTTGAGGCCCTCTTCGACTTGAAAAGTCATAGAAGAAAAGATAAATACCCTTACTTGAAGCAGGGACCCATACATTTCCTTTACAGGGGACCTATCATTTCCTATGCTTCTATATTGATATGATGACCGAACCAAATCCAGTTTCCAAAAATCCCCGCTTGAGTCGATCTGCATTCTTGTTTGCCTCATTGGACGTGCGCGCCAAAGAGACTCCTCCCTCAAGGCGCCAGCAGCCAATCCCAGATTTTGTCTATCTGGTCTTGAACGTGATTGGACCGTGGGTATTTCTTGAACTATCTTCCGTGCGTTCAAGATAGCATCAGAAATCTCTCATTGACAGGAAATATAAAAAGGAAATTTATGGGTCCCTGCTTGAAGTAAACAAAAGAACCCATTGAAGAACCCCCACTGCCGAAAGTTATCAGTGTAAACATCGACATGAGTTACGGTGTCAATGTGCGAGCATTCTGAAGGGGGAGGGTGGTATTGAGAATGATGATAGCTCTTGTTAGTGTTACTGAGAAATATACTGATGGAATAGTGTAGGGATTCATAGTTCTTATTTTGCTGGAACAGGCTTGTGTGTCTGTGGGGGGGGGGGGGGCAGAACCTGGCCATCCTAAAAATTGTATAGACCTTCTGAGGTGTGTGAGGTTTGCTTCCTGAAGCGGGCTGTTCTTTAAATAAGTATAAATATAAAAACTTGGACAGCAGACGCAGCAGTACAAAGCAGTCGAAAAGTTGGCTTGATCAAGCTGCCTAAGGGGAATAAGAAATTATGTAGACAAAGGAGTAGGTAACACTGTATAAATCAACTTGTGGCGTAACGCATCTTCAATAGTGGATTACGTCTCCTAGTCCATTTGCTTCGATTACGTGTATTTGGCAAGGTTCGCATAACTAGTCTTTCCAACAATTGACGCACATTGGGCTGAGCCATTTTTATTTAGATATTCATCAGCGTCCGGGCGACGCCGCAGCCAGTTTCACCCTCTAAACGTAGTCAAGCCCCTGCAGAACCCTCATCACCTATTCAGATGTCTCCGAAGAAAACTACCCCCTCTGAGGCTGCTACATCACCGTCTACTCCCCATAAAATATTTGTTGTTGATCTCGATCGAGAAGCTAAACAGAAGAAAGTTCTTACCCCCTCGACTGGGCTTGCGAATCTCAAAATTCAGCCGAAAAAGGATCCAGCAAAGAATAAAGTTCGAAGAAAGTAAGTGTCTATAGGGCTATTAGTTTTGCTTAAATAGTTAAAAAAAAAAGTGACACGAAAAGCCATTCGCAAGCTAAGCTTAAAAAACTGAATGCAACCAATGGCGTTAGTCGTGTTAGTCGCGGGCCCAAGCTTAGATCTTTTGGCTCTACCAATTCTCGAAGGGGTTTCGCCTTTGTCAGATGAAAAGGATCACACCGTGCTGGATCGGAAATTAAAGACACCTAATGGACCTGAAAATCTGTAAAACCCGATAGTCTGGATGATTCGATAGACATTCTCCTTTGGGATCCTGGCGAACCTTTGGTGTTGCTCGCAATGGTAGCACAGTCCACTGGTACTCATTTGTCTTATGCGCTCAGATATTATTAAGTAGTTTGGTCACAGATGCAGAAAAGTGAGAATTGAGAAGCCTGGTGTAATTTCAGGGTGAGTGTCGCTTGAAGGACACCTCGCACTACATAGTGTTTCTGCTCAGATGTTGTGAGATGGTTCAACACTTTATAACTAAGCCATGCTTACAGAAAGCGTCTTTCCATGGACATTGCCTTGGATGACTTACTTGGCAAGATCTTCTGGGGAAACTCGAACCCACTCGCGTAGCAACGTAACAGGAGTCATTGAACTAATATGCAGTATTAACTGTTGTCTTTTTTCAGACTGAATCCAGATGACGCTGTTGGCAGCCACAAACTCACAGAATATTTCCCGGTCCGGAGGAGTGAACGTAAACCAAAGAACATGATAACGGAAATTGAAAAATACAACGTTGAGCAGGCAGTCCTTTCAGAAAAAGAAGAGGGGCTTGAGGTAAGCAGACTCATAGACCTTAAAGGACACCTCGCACTACATAGAGTTTCTGCCCAGATGTTCTGAAATAGTTGACCTCTTTACGACTCAGCTATTCTTACAGAAAATTACCCACGGCTTCGTCTGTTTTTAGCCTCTTTCCATGTCACTTGCATTGGGTGAGAAACGTGGCAAAATTTGCATAACCGGTCTCCGGACGAACAAGCTCCTCGGAAACAGTGAACAAATATGACTAGCGGGATAATTTGTTTGTTGCTACTGTAAGAGATAGGATACACTTATGAAGTGAAGAATCTCGGGAACGAGAATGGATGGAAATACTACTGAAGTAGAATGAATTACTATCAGAAGTACGACGCGTCCTTTAATAGCAGGAAGACAGGAAACCTGGCTAAAAGCGCGTTGTTGAAAATCGAGCAACCCTCAATCTACCGTTTGGTTTCGGTCCAAACTTCAAACGCTAAATGATGAACGTGAACATAAACAAACAAACAAACAACGTGATACAACACGTTTTGTTTAATGATGACTTAAAGGAACAGTAAACTTGACTACGCAACTTTTGGCCATCGAATCGCCTGGGGGGCTTAGATAAATATACAGGGTCTTATTGTCGACAGGCAATAAGCCCCCCTTCTTTGTTATCTCGAACCGTCTCGAACCCCCTACTTAGTGTTCCCTAAGCTAGCTGGCAGGCCCTTGCCCCTTATGCACTGTGATTATGCACTTATGTACTGTAAAAGTTCGCCTTTTTACATGTAGACCAAAGAGAAACGACCTCCCCGACAAGACGGCCGGGGTTCGATTCCTAGTCGCGGCAAACAAACCTTTTGCTTTTGCAAACCTTTTGCTCAAAAGTCGAATTCTCGGAAACTGCCCGGAAACTGCAATGGTTGTAACGAGAATTTTTCTTACTCTCAATATCGACTCAGGGTACATTCTTGATATGTTAGCTAGCTCCCCGAGTCAAGTTTGAGTCAAGTTTTCTGTTCCTTTAAAAGTTCGGTTGAATATGAACAGAGCGATGGTTTTAACGAAAAAACAACCGTTAAACGGCGCTGATTGGTGCCACTCACGAGAATTTCCTGTATTTCGACTTCTAATGCCTTTGAACAAACTTAGGTTATTCTCAGTGTGCAAAGGAGCTGACCCCCCTCCCCCGACATCTTTTGGAAGATCTTGGTTATACTGCGAACAGACGATCAGATTTTTTTCCCTCCTCCTCGCAGTCAGTGACGCAAGTTTGGCACCTATTCTTTCAATTTTACTTGAACAAATCTTTACTTCTTTACTACTTAAAAAAAAATATATTGTTCCTTTACTTTTCACAATTACTAAACTTGCTACGAAAGATCAATGAAAAGCATTCGAAACGTCATTGTAATTACAGAAACGATTTTCATGACGAGGGCTTTTCTTGACTTTCATCATAAAGTTGAAAAATATCAACTTTTCTGTATGTAGTTAAAGGACACCTGAATGAAGAGTACCAAGTATTATCCCTATCTCTATGACTTCCATTAACATTGCCTGCAGAAAACCCAATCCAAATACGAAATAGTGTTTCCAAGCTATGATTTTTGCTCCATTTTGCATCTGTCCATATTTCAGTACCGAACGATTTTAGAAATGAACAAATGTCTCCAGTCAACCCTTCTTCTGGAATATTTTTTAACCAGTTAAGCTCAAACGTATATCTAGAAGAAATTCCAATACGATCCGGCCAGCGCTGTACAAGATTTGAACTAATTGCGCTTTTTGTCTTGGAGTCTGCATGTGCAAACCTCCAGAAACGAACATCCCTATTTTGAAAACATCACGCTCAGGAGAAGAATCCTCTCCGTGGCCACGTCTGTAAATGCATTCTCCATGGTGTGTTCAAGTATGGTTTCATTGTTCAGGTGTCCTTTAAGGATGGTGCCGATTCCAATCCGCGAGCACCCGGCCCTGATCGTCCGTCTGGATAACTGTCTGGAACTAAAATCTGGGGTTTTAGGGGGTTGCTGTTTTTGCTCTGCTCTTTTTTCTTTTGCACCAATGAAAACAAGTAGTTCAAAATTTCAACTTGATACTATTCACAAAAATAAAAGTAAAAATAATATAATGCAAAATAATGGGCCATTATAGCCTCTGCAGAGCTCGTCTAAAAGACATTTCGTCATAAAACTTTTCAGGGCACATACCTCGAGGGAATTTTTGAACTTGATGAAGTCATTCGGTACTACTTCAAATGGCAGGGCGTTCCAACAGTCAATCACTCTGTTTTTGAAAGACCATGGGAACTGGCGAGCAGTGCATCATTGTTCGCAAGTTGCGAAGTGGGCGCATCCCAGTTGCCCTTGAAGCAGAGATGGGCGAATCCGAATCCAGGATTCGTCCTTTTGGCCGGATTCGAATCTTCTGCTTGTCACTTGTCAGGCTGGATTCGGATTCGAACTCGGATTCCAAACCCCCAATCTTACGAATCTGCTCAAATTCCTAGTCTACATCCTTCCAGTTTCCGTTTCCCAGTTTTTATGGCACTTGCCTTCCTGCCAAGTGCCACATACCGTGCCATATACAAGTGCCATATACTTTTCCGTCGGTCTGTCGGTCCGTCGGTCAGTCCGGTGTTTGCGAGTTACGGTACTTCCAGATGTGCCAGGACGATGAAACTTGGCAGGCGTATTCGGGACCCGACCAAACTAACTTGGAAATAGTCACTTGCCCGATCCGACCATCGTGGGGGGAGGGAGGGGAGCTGGAATCCTGAATTTAGTGGCATGCATAACTTTCGAATGGGTAGGTAGGTAGGTAGGTAAGTTTTATTTTTATCCAAATATAAACATAAATAAAAATGACACGCCTAATAATTATTGCAGCAAAAAGAAAGTCCTAAGGACTTGTGCTGCAAATTCCTATTACAGTTTATATCTTATAAATAAATATCTAAACATAACAACTCATGATTATCCACCTAGCCTATCTTATATATGAAAAACAACAACACAAAAACATGAACATACAACAAAAGATTCTTATTAATTATTCTTTACCGGTTTCAGATATAAACATATGATCAGATCAGATCTTAATGAAACTTGATATTTGGAAAGACGTCATGCTTCAGGTGTCCCATATCAAGTCCGGACCGAATCCGATGTATGTGGGGGGGAGTCGGAGGGGGAAACCGGAAATCATGTTAAACGCTTAGAGTGGAGCGATCGGGATGAAACTTGGTGGGAGGAACAAGCACAACCCCTAGGTACTTCATTGACAGAACCGGACCGGATTCGTGCACTGTGGGGGGAGTTGGAGTGGGGTTCCGGAATTCCGGTGATACGGAGTTAAGTTACTTCCAAGTGGGCTAGGACAATGAAACTCGGCAGGTAAATCAGGGACGCGACCAGATTAACCTGGAAATAGTCAGCTTCCCGATCCGACCATCGTGGGGGGAGTGGAGGGAGGGGGAATCCGGAATCTTGAGGTGTGTATAATGTATAACTTCCGAACGGGTGATCGGATCATAATGAAACTTGATATGTAGAAAGACAATATGTCTCGGATGTCCCATTTCAAGTCCGGACCGGATCCGATGAAGCTGGGGGGGTCGGAGGGGGGTCCGGAAACCTTGTGACATGCTTGGAGTGGAGCGATCGGATTGAAACTTGGTGGGAAGAACAAGCACAAGCCCTATGTAGATCAGTGACAGAACCGGACCGGATTCGGGCATTATGGGGGAGTTAGAGGGGGAAGTCCGGAATTCCGGTGATCGCAAGTTAAGGTACTTCCAGACATGCTAGTACGATGAAACTTGGCTTGAAAATTAAAGACTTGACATGATTGGCTTAGAAATAGTTAGTTCCCAGATCCGACCATCCCTTAAAGTACTAATGCTAACCGCAAAGTACAAAAAAATACTTTTAAGCAAAATATACATTTTCGTGATCCCTATGAGCCCACGATCATTTGTGCCTAAAGGGTTTTGCTTACAACTAAATACCTTAAAGTACAAATAATACTTTTGAGCAAAATATACATTTTTGTGCTCCTGATGATCATCTTTTTTGCTTCAAGAGTTTTGATTGCAGATGATTTTCTATAACTTGGAAATAGTCACTTGCCCGATCCGACCATCGTGGGGGAGGGAGGGGAGCCGGAATCCGGAATTTAGTGACATGCATAATTTTCGAACGGGTGATCGGATCTTAATGAAACTTGATATTTGCAAAGACCTCATGTCTCAGATGTCCCATTTCGAGTCCGGACCGAATCCGATGAATGTGGGGGGGGGGGGTCGGAGGGGGGAACCGGAAATAATGTGACACGTTTACAGTGGAGCGATCGGGATGAAACTTGGTGGGAGGAACAAAAGTAATCCTTAGGTTGATCATTGACAGAACCGGACTGGATTCGTGCACTACGGGGGGAGTTGGAGTGGGGTTCCGGAATTCCGGTGTTACGGAGTTAAGTTACTTCCAGATGTTCTAGGACGATGAAACTTGGCAGGTGTATAATGGACTCGGCCAAATTAACTTGGAAATAGTCACTTGCCCGATCCGACCATAGTGGGGGGAGGGAGGGGAGCCGCAATCCGGAATTTTATTGACATTCATAATTTTCGAACGTGTGACTGAATCTTAATAGAACTTGGTATTTGGAAAGACCTCATGTTTCAGATGTATATTTCAAGTCGAGACCGGATCCGATGAATGTGGGGGGGGGGGGGGGTCGGAGGGAGGAACCGAAAATCATGTGACACGGTTAGAATGGAGCGATCGGAACCTCCCGAGCGTCACCGTCGAAAAGGAAGTGCTTGGAAATTTCGCTGATTTTTCCATAAGATGTCAAAATATTTAAAACAAATTTTTCAAATATATTATACAACAGCAAATATAACTAAGTGACAATTTCTTTTGCACGTAACTGTAGTACCAAACAACCCATCACACTGACAAAGCTACTATCCATTCACATCCTACTACGATAACTTGAATACAAGCTAAAAAGGTTGCAAGTGCCATATGAGCTTGCAGCTCTTGTTACAGTGGGCAATCCAACTTTTTGATCTCCACGACTAACAATCCTCAGTAATATATCACGTTATCCTATTACCTAGATATCAGTGCTTTTTGTCACTTCTGATTTTTAAACTATAACCTGCGTATATGATTTGATTTTTTTAAGGTTGGATTCGAATCCGGATTCGATTCCGGATTCAAATCCTCAGCATGTAATGGTGGATTCGGAATCGGATTCGTACCTAGCCCTGGATTCGGATTCGAATCCTTTCATGGTCGGATTCGCCCATCTCTGCCCTGAAGCGGAATCAATCAATCAATCTGTTTCCTTGCAGGTTCGCACATTCCCTGAGAAGGGGAGAGGTATCGTTGCATCACGGTGCTTCACAAAGGGGGAGTACGTGTTGGAGTACGCCGGTGATCTCATTGATTTGGCCGAGGCCAAACAGCGGGAGGCTCTCTACAGCCAGGACCAGAATCTCGGTAGCTACATGTATTATTTCCAGTATAAAAACGTCTCGTATTGGTAAGTGATGCTTGATTCTACTCATATGTTGTTGACGCGTGAGGACGTCAGCACCGGTCGTATTCCCGTCATATCTGTGATACCATTACAGCCTACTTCCGTAGTCGCTCCATTCATTCATAAGTCCGGAGACCCAAATTTTAGACGGTACATTCCAACCCCCCTAACGACACCTCATTGATTTTCTCACTTGCCTTAAAGGAACAGAAATTTTTTGCTGGTGCTGGCACAATGTAAAATTAATTAAAAACAATCAGGATAAACAAAACCAAAAATAAAGTGGATCCAGATAAATTTCGTCAACTGCATATTTATTTTTCGAACAAAATCCATTTTAGAAGCATTCCCCGTGTTCTCGCTGTTTTCCGTACGCGGAGTCCGTGTGGAGTGACTCCCTCTATTCTCGCCGTTCCCCTCGATTCCCCGAGGAGTCCTCGGGGAACGGCGAGAATACGCCTCTTATTTCGATACCTTCAATGCGTATCGTTTTGTCGACGGCTGTTTGCGAGAAGTAAATTCGTCAGAAAATGGTTATGTAAATTTGTTCCTGGTTTTGCTAGAAGCCAATGGGTATGGAAAATGGCTTGAAACGACCAAAACCGTGGGTAATTTGTTAAAAGCAGCGCCTAGTTTTAAACTATATACAGTAAATACTGCAAAGGGTCGTTTAACTCAGAATAGAATAGTGTTGATTTAGATGCAGAGTGGTCCATAAACAGTATTTGTACTACAATACAGTTCTTTTACTCTTCCTGAGTTAAATTCTCCAGTCTCCCAACTTTTACTGTAAAATACTTGCCCAAACATTTTATTTCATGTCCAGATTATCATATGTCAGCCTTATTTGAAATATTTCTGCTTAATTTCCCTCTGTTGCTTCTTTCAAATTTTTCTAAGCGACGCGTAATTTTAGCAAATAGAGCCAGAACTGAGCCCCAAACTCTGTGGGATTGCAAAACGCCTCTAATATTGTATGGTTTCTACCCGGATATTATTACCCTTCTTTTCCAGCATTGATGCCACAGCCGAATGCGGTCGACTTGGGCGTCTGGTAAACCATTCCCGAAATGGTAATCTAATAACAAGAATCATCGAGATTAAAACCAAACCGCGGCTCATACTCCTCGCCAAAAGAGACATTGAAGCTGGAGAGGAAGTATTGTACGATTATGGCGATCGGAGTAAAGAGGCGCTCACGAACCATCCCTGGTTAGCATACTAAGGGTCTTACGTACTGACCTGGTGTACATATATGGGTGAAATATGCAGTGTTGCCACGCCAGACTAAATAAATCAACCGTTCTTAAAAAATCACCAAAAGCCGCGCGGAAATTCTTGTGATTTTTTTTTTAATTTGGTGACTTTTTGGGAATTTCTGATGTGAAAATCACCTGAAAGGAGTAATTTGGTGATCTGAACAGAAACATAATCATCAAAATCACCACCCGTGGCAACCCTGGAAATATATTGGATCAGCCCTGGTTTGCGTTCCGATGTTCGCTGTCTCATCCGTTTTTCAATGGACTGATGCGTGGATAGAGAAGACAGAAAGTTCGGGTGAACCATTGAGGTTTTGTGCTGCTGGAGTAGAGACCTAGTGCAAGCTTGGGTATAGAATGGTCTCTGTGATTGTGGCGTCCATACACGGCGCAGTTGCGAGTCTTTGGTTCTGGCCTAGCGTAGCAAGAAGTTGCTGCAACGTGCCCAAAAAGAGGTGACTTAGAGGAACAGAAAACTTGACTCAAACTTGACTCGGGGAGCTAGCTAACATATCAAGAATGTACCCTGAGTCGATATTGAGAGTAAGAAAAATTCTCGTTACGACCATTGCAGTTTCCGGGCGGTTTCCGAGAATTCGACTTTTGAGCAAAAGGTTTGCAAAAGCAAAAGGTTTGTGTGCCGCAACTAGGAATCGAACCCCGGCCGCCTTGTCGGGGACGTCGTTACTCTGTAGTCTACATGTAAAAAGGCGAACTTTTACAGTACATAAGTGCATAATTACAGTGCATAAGGGGCAAGGGCCTGCCAGCTAGCTTTGGGAACACTAAGTAGGGGGTTCGAGACGGTTCGAGCCTGTCGACAGTAAGACCCTGTATATTTATCTAAGCCCCCCGGGCGATTCGATGGCCGAAAGTTGCGTAGTCAAGTTTACTGTTCCTTTAAGAGGGTCCTGCACTGGCAGTCGGAAGCCATCGTAACGTGTCGTAGGCGGCCATTTTGGCGATTTTCAGCCAATGAGAGTACGTGGGGTTCAGATGAGCACGGTTACGACGCTTACGATTGGCGGTGAAGGACCCGCTTTGGGTTGTGTTCCACGGAAGTTACTATGAGTGATGATGATAAAAGGGAGAGCCATATGTCTATTGTGGTAGTTATTAACCTCTCTGAAACTAAAAAGAGCAATAACGCGGACAGACGATACGGACTACGCTCGTCCTAACGTTAATTCGTGCTGAATCGATAGTACGTAATATAACATCTTATAATTATAAACGATTGTAACTCTTGTGGAAGGAAATGATAAGAGGGTGGCGCTAATTTTCTTGTCATGTGGAACTGGAATGAAGATAATAACAGTATTGTAACGATCGTAAGCGATAACAAGTCCGTGGAACGCAAACTTAGTGGGCATACTGTTTCTGGTTTGGCGTTTGAAGGGTTTATAGTCTGATCAGTGACATGTATGTTCTTAAAATGTCCGAAACCCCCATAACTAAAACTGCTTCTGAGAGGGCTTCACCCAGAATTGTTTTTCTTTCACTTGACGAATTGCGGGCTTGAGGTAGGTAGGTAGTCAACAAACATCAGAAATTGATTGTTGAAGACAAACCCTCCCAGAACAGTTTTTATCTTTCCTTGGGGGGGTCGGATACTCTAAGCCCTCCCCCCCCCCTTTACTTGCCCAGATATAAGAGATCCAGGGCCCTTAGGCAGTTAACAGAGTTGGGGCCCGTTTTTGGCAATTTTGCTAAAACAGAATTTACTTTTATTTTGTACTTTGACTGTAGAAAATAGACAAGCAGACTTCAGAATGATATATACAAATACCAAATATACCTTTTTACATATTGTAGTTTTTTAATTTACTACTTTGGCCCCTTCCGGGGCTGGGGCCCTGTGTAGAAGTTGGACACTGCGGGGTTTCTTGAAGCTGGGAGGAACCAGACTCAGTGCTAGCTAAGTATGTAAATACTTTGGAAATCGGAAAACCTGCTGGAGTGAGTGATTGATTTGCTAAGTTATGATGGACCTGTATTTTGTGCATATTGAGCCCTTACAAAACAAATGTTTTTTATGGGCTTCAACCGTAGAGTACAACCCTGCTGGACACGGCTGAAGTTGCGGAGTGTCTGAAGTTTAATCTTTTGTCCTAAGTGTGTTGTAGCAAGTGAACTTGATTTGCAGCCTCTAGAATGTTCCGATGGATAGTAGCCCGAAAAGCCTGCCTTAAGAAAGACCGGTAGTCTCTTGGCCAGTGTAGGGATTAGTAGGGAATAAGGTTGGCCAAGGCATGTCGGACAATAAATCCCGGTTCCTTCTGCCCAGGTTTTTTTTTCTGGCTGAAAATGCTTTGTTTTTGGCTTAGAAAAATTATAAACTTTTCATTATTCTTGCCAGATTATCAAAAACCGGGGCTACTAAGAGCCAGGTTCAATACGTATCAGACAAACAAAGCTGAAAAAGGGAAAAAATTAGATCCCACACTCGTTTTGAAGACCTGTTTCCTCCTTGACCGTCACGTGCATTTGTTTATCTACGTGTGATAATATTGACGAAAGTGGTGCGTGAGATATGCATTAATTCATCATATTCATGAGTTCGGCCACGTGCGTTTGTTTCTCTCCGAATTATGAACATGATGACAAATACGTAGGGACTTATTTGAATGGACTTGAAGACCTTGGAATAAAAGGACAAAAATAATCTACGTGACACCTCTTGGAGCAGACTTATCTTTCGGATCGATTTACAATGTCGTATTGCTTTCTCATATTCATGAGTAGAGATAGCACCCACGTGCGTTTGTTTGTCTCCGATTGATGATACTGATGTTAAGCGCGTAGGGTCTTATTTGAATGGACTGATGACCTCGGAGTAAACTGACAAAAAATAAGTTACATGACACTTTGTGGAGCAGACTCATCCTTCAGGTAGATCTCGTATGGGGTTCTCTTATTCATGAGTAGATATAGCGGCAACGTGTGTTTGTTTATCTCCGAGTAATAATAACGATGAAAACACGTAGGATCTTATTTGAAAGATTGATGACCTCGGAATAAATACTCTATATGACTAAGTCCAAAACACGCAAGTGATCCTCAGGATGAAGGAGTAAACGTCTCCGTAACGACTCAGACTCAGCGACCCAAGTCCTGCGTCAAACAATCACGGCGATCTTTGGGAGCAGCTGTGATATCACTTCTGCCTTTTTCCGCTAGGTACCCGGAGAGGCCGGAGATTTTGCATCGGCAAGGAGAGATAGTCATGAAGAGTATTAACAGAAATAATCCACATGAAACCTCGTTTGCCTTTCTCGTAATCATAAGTAGAATCAAGGTGATGTGTCTTGGTTCATCTTCGAGTGATAATAACAATGAAAAACACGTAGTATCTTAGTTGAATGACTGATGACCTCGGTATAAATTGACAAAATAGACACCTCTCGGAGCAGACGGAGTCTTCGGGTAGATTTACTATCTCGTGTGCCTTTCTCCTATTCGCGAGTAGAGATCGCTCGTTGTCGAGCGATAAATAGCGGTAAAAATACGTAGGATCGTATTTTAAGGACTGATAACCTCGGAATAATTGACAAAGATAATCTTCACTCACACCTCGATGAGCAGACTCATCCTTCAGCCTGATGCTTTAGGTAGATTTACAAGCTCGTATGCCTTTCTCATATTTATGAGTAGAGATCACGGCCACGTGTGTTTTTTTGTCGAGTTTGAAGGGTTGCTGGGTTGGGTTGACAATCTGTCGAAATCGGAGCGCATTTCAAATCCGAGCATTTTTTTTTTTTACAATTGTAATAGCACTAAGAAACAACCAGTTGAAGTGTTGAGATTTGAAAATTGCGTTCAGATTTCTGGCCGAGCGCAAATGTAGCCTAACCCGGGTAGAAAATTACGGAACTTTCCCAATAGAGAAGACTTAGGTGTTCTGCCGAAAGCTAAAAGGACGAGTGCTAAAATGCTGTAAGTATTCAGGCCTGTCAAGTTCACCTTGAGGCAACACGCTCGACTACCGTGCGAACTAATGTCTGCGTAAGGAGACAGAACCCCGAAGTAGATCGCTTTTATGCCTAGATGGCGTGTGTGTTCTTTAACCAACATGTTGCAGAAGACTTATGATAATTTGTTCATAAGGACGACTCAGACGGCGTTCGTAAAGTTAGTAAAGTTTTTCGCAAAGTATGCTCCGTAAAGTTTGTCGCCGCTCAGACGGGAATTTGACTTAGATGACATTACGAGAATTTTTTTATGGCGATTTGTTCTAGAAAGAAAAAGATGCTAATTATTAGAGATTATTTGTATCATATATGAACCATAGGTAGATATTTTTAACACTAAAAGGCATAATTGGCCATGGTTAATATCCAGATACAAAAAAAATCCAATAAATAAATTAGAATAATCCAATAACACAAATAATATAAATAAATAAGTCAGTTCTAAACAATTTAATTCAATAAGTATTTCTTTCTTAAAACCAACAAGAACAAAATTAATTACTAAAAAAAAATGTTCCTAATTATTCTTGCAAAAACAAGTTTCAATTTTTTAGACCTTATAATTATTATTATTATATAAACCACATGAGTCACCATCTCATCATTTTTCCGTTTCCTAATCCCCATTTTCAAATTTATTTTCCTATCTTGTTTTCGATCTCTTCTCCTATTGGTCAACCTTCCGAACTTTACGAAAAAAGTTAACTAAAGTTTAACTTCTTGCCTGCCTCCGTAAAGTACTTTACGCGGTTTAGCGGAGCAACTTTACGAACTTTGCGAACGACTTTACGCACTTTACGAACGTCGTCATAGTTGTTCACAATGGCCTTCAGGACGGCTCAATTCCACCACCTTATCGCCGATCTTCTTCACCCTTTGCAAGTTTAGCCGATTCGTGCTAGATGTCGCGCAGCTACAGAACGAAGATCTGCTCCACTTCGACAGGTAGAACATTGGTTGGTCTCTTTTTGTACAAAATGCGCTTGAAGCGTTTTATTCTATCCAGCTAAAAACGGTGCAGTTCATCGCCACAGGCAGGGCACAAGTGACACTAAACAAAAGGAGAAGATGATCCAGACGATGAAGGATAAGTAGTGTATAGACCGCGGTGAATCACTAAATTATGAACAACTTGTTATGGGTCCCTGATAGAGCCTTCGTATAGGACCCAAAGCAGGTCTCAACCTTTAAAGCCCAAAAACCCTCGCCCCCTGACAAAATTTTCCAAGAATGCTTCCTCACCGTGGACTTTCGACCGTACTGTTTTTACTCCGTGACGTCATAGCGTAAGCTCTCGCTCACTGAGTTCGTACCCACACTTGCTGTCGGATACTCTATCCCTACCCTCGTGCTGCTACGTTGGGATTGTACTTTTGTTTTGACGACACGCTACTGGTAGCAAGATTGCTTAGCTGCCTGGTGAGCGTGAGCTTGCGCTACAACGTTGCTGGGTATCAAATATGCTAGCGGAGTTCTAGGATGTTGAAGGAAGATGAAGCAGTTTAATGATGGGCTTTAAATGGTCTAGGACCACTAATCTCAAGTCTGGAGTGGACCCCCCGCTCACAATTTTGCTGGTAGAACTGAGCACAGTGTTTGCAGTTATTTTTTTGGCACATTTTTTCTACTAGTTTTGACATGTTGTGTTGCGTTTCTTCTGTTAGAACACTGTATGTTTGTAGCAGGTTTATAGAGTAGTGTATTTTATTCGATTTTCTTAAAGCTGGTACTTTCTCTAGAGCATACATGGACCCTGAGGATAGTTTTTTTTCTAGTAAAATAAATACTATTATCTATGTAGCCAAAGGATTGACCTGATTTGGAAATAAATCCAAATAAGTAAAGTAAGACTCAGATATAAAGCCGTGGATAGATATTTGTTTGTCCCAAGTGAGCCAGCACCTCCTGGGCGTCAGCCGAATTTAGTTCACCAGAGTCTCACCTAAATAGCTCAGATACTCATAAATATTCCTTTAGCCCAAGCTAATCATATTTGACAGTGCAAAACGGATACGTCAGCTGAATTTTGTTAGAGGTATATTTCGACCCTTCTTGGCAAGGGTCCTCGTCAGGCTCAAGCCGCCCAAACTGGAAAATGGACTTGTGGAAAAAACCACAATTTTTTTTCACAGAAAATATGAGAACTTTAATTTTTTCTAAAAGAAACATTTTTTATAATTTTTTTCTTTTTTCAAGTTTTTTTCCAGAAGTCTATTTTCCAGCTTGAGCGGCTTTAGACTGAAGAAGACCTTTGCCAAGAAGGGCCTAAATATAGCTCTAGTAAAATTCAGCTGACGTACCCGTTCCTGCGCTGTCAAATATCACATACTCATATCCAGAGGCGTTACTAGCCAGAATTTTGTTAGAGATATATTTCGACACTTCTTGGCAAGGGTCCTCTTCAGGCTCAAGCCGCTCAAACTGGAAAATGGACTTGTGGAAAAAACCAGAATTTTTTTTCGCAGAAAATATGAGAAACTTTAATTTTTTCTAAAAGAAACATTTTTTTTAAATTTTTTTCTTTTTTCAAGTTTTTCTTCAAAGTCTATTTTCCAGCTTGAGCGTGCTTTAGACTGAAGAAGACCTTTGCCAAGAAAGGCCTAAATATAGCTCTAGTAAAATTCAGCTGACGTACCTGTTCTGCGCCGTCAAATATCACATACTCATATCCAGAGGCGTTACTAGCCAAAATGGGGGGGGGGGCAAGGCGTTTGCCGACTGGCTGGTAATTTTTAACGACTGTTTTTGCCGAAAAAACGACATTTTTGAGAAAAAGTCGACTGATTTTAAGAAAAACCGACTGTTTTCGTGAAAAAAATCAACTATTTTGACGAAAAATCGCGTCGCGCCGATGGTTATTTTTTACCAAATGGCTGACAACATTGGGGGAGTGTTCCCCCCCCAGTCGCGACGCCCCTGCTCATATCTGCTAGAATCTTTATTAATTTGTCATAGGTTCGTTTTTCTGGCGTGGCATGAAGAGGACCCTTGCCAAGAAGAGCCAAAATATCGATCGAATAAAACTCAGTCGAGGTATCCGTTTAGTCCGTCAAATGTGATTCGCCTTCAGCTTGGGCTGAAGGAATACTGATAATAGCTATATTACACTCCTAACAGGGCGATACGCAATAGGACTTCCGTCAGGCATAGCTTCAAAGAAGTTATATTGTTAGTAATCATGCAGGAAATAAAGAACTCCGCCGGACGTGAAAAGAAGGAAAAAGACAATACAAGTAAGTGGTTAGTTGTTAATCTTATCCTGGGTGCTGGCTTTTGGGTTCCCCCGTTACAGGATAAAGTGTTCATAGCTAAGCAAGAATAGCCATCTCAGGAAAATGCTGAAGAAAAACGAAATAATAGTAGCTATCCTAACTTTTAATAGGTAATCGTTAGTTTTCTCCCAGACATAGTAAAAATGTGACTTGTGAATAAGGACGTTTAAAACTCAGCACCGCGTACAAAAAAATTCGAAATACAAAAAATACAAAATGCTGCTAAAATACAGAAGTTTTGGTAGAAAACCAGCTGCGTTCAAACTGCGCACCACATGGTGAAAATCGCGATTCTGCATTTATGTCTTTCTGACAAGCTCGAAACATCTGATTTGCTCGAAAGATATGACTTACGTAAAATCTCTACGTAAGTTACGCAACCACACGACTAGAAACAGGCTTCCAGGCAAAATTCACGATAGGCAAGCTCCAATCATACGTCTGCCATTCTGACAAGCCCAAAACTTAACAACTATCACGTGATGTACGACTAGAAAGTCTGTTCGCAAAATACGACAAGAAACAGGTCATTCGCAGGCAAAATTCACAAGATTTGGTTTCACTCTGACAAGCTCAGAATTTACGACTGTCATTCTGGCAAACTCATAACACACAAGTGGGAACCTGGCAAGCTCAAAACATACGACTAGAAAATCTCTTCTGCCATACAACTAGGAACAGGTCATTTACGGGCAAAATTCATGTTTGGTAACTGCCTTGTTTCATTCTGGCAAGCTCAAGACGTACGAGTGTTATACAGGCATGCTAAAAACATACGACTGAGAGTTCGACTCTTTGATGCATGGGCGAGGGTTACCCCCCCCCCCGCGACCCCCTTCGAACCTCCCCTGTAGGCGTCTGGAAATTCTAGGTATATTGGAAATTCCTGGGTTCTTGATCTTTGCAGTAACGTGACATATGGCATCATCAAAAGACATACAGTAACGTCCAGATAATTTTTTCCAGAGTCAAACACCAGAAAAACGTAAGCGTCACCTCTCCTTATTGGTATAAGCAAAATTCCTCGATGATGTAACTGTCGCAGGCAATCTTGACGTCGCCGAGCTAGACGCTGATTGGTTGGTCGACTGATATCTTGCGAGATGAAATTCAAGAGTCTTGACGAGTTTTAGGATCCTTTCAGAAACAGAAGAGCGTTTCACTAGTCAGGAATACCTTTTGGCCGATTATACTTCTTCGGTAAGTCATATCGTTTTTTACTTTAAATTCTGTTCTCGTTTCGAAGGATTTTGTTTTTTTGTGGGTGGTGTTCCTGAGTTACTAGCTGCGTCCCCCATTCCCCCCCCCTGTTTATAATATTACGGTAAGATTAGAATTTTTGAAGTTGTTTTTAATTTTTTTTGCACCGATTTTGTTTTTCCCGCCATGGCCCCGCGGATTTGTTGGGGAAATATATTCATCCACTCATCGGATGACAAGGAAGTGCTTTAAGGGCCACATCTGAAGTAATAAACTGGCACTTTTTGTATGTTTGTGCTGGTGGACTCTCTGACCGATAGGACACGGTGCACAGACCTTTTTGAACCCGAATCCGATAAATCCGGAAATTTAATATGAAACTTTTCAGTTAGTGAATAACACGTTTTATTATGAATTCTGGTATCCTACACTGTGAAAAGTTTGAAAACAGATAACACATGGTTGCACTTTTGTTAAAATGTTGTGTTGGATAGATGATAACATTTAAAAGGGTCATAAGCGAGACGTTCGCATAACGTTTAACACAGGGATGCGCAAACATCTGACAAACAGGTGTTATCTGTCAATCAACCTTCTAACAGTGTAAGATTACAGTTATTACAATTAGATAATTAAAAATAAAACAAAAGTCAGTCGGATGCAACTGCAATTCGCCAGAACGTGGATAGTTTTGCCATTACAACAGCTCTGCTGTCGTTTCCTCCACATAAAGCGTAAGGGAACGGCGAGAATATAGGGCGATAATAATTTTACATTGGACCTACACCAGCAAAAATTGATTCCCCTCCGAATCTGAAAGAGAGTCCTTTTTGATGATGGTGATGATAATCGGAGCATTCCCCGTCCGTGGGGACTCGCGAGAATACGGGGAGTGAGATAGCTCTGTGGTGCATGAAATTTCCGGGTTTCCGGTAAGTTTCCGACCGCTTCGCATCATTGTCAGCTAAATACTTTCCGACCGAAGCACCACCGATCAATGGATCTATGAAGTGTCGCTATAGCCTACTAACTTATGCGAATTAACGATGAGAATTTTTCGGCCGGATTTTCTGCACTTTCATTATAATTCTCAACTTTTCCGTATGGAACAGATCAGGCCAGTATCCAGGAATTTATTTCGGGGGGGGGGGGGGGGCGGTTCCACGCGGGTCGGACCAAAAAGTACCAAAAATACATAGATCAGATTTTAAAGCCTACAAAAAACGATTAATTTTGTGGGTTTCGGGGGGGGGGTCGAACCCCCTAACCCCCCCCCCTGGATACGGCTTTGGAACAGATGATGGTGTCGAGATGGGGCCTTGATCGTTTTCTGTTCAAAGCAACACCCCGCGCCTGGTGTTGCAGAATACAGCAACATTAGTCCTTCCTTTCTACCGATCTTAGGCCATCCCCCACAGCCCTTACGCACTGTCTTCCTCTTTTATGTAGACCTGGGGGGGGGGGGGGACCATACATCAAATGACAGTCTGCCTTCTTTCATGCGAGTAATATGACCCTAGTACTTGTATCTTCTCGCGTATTGCTTTGTCTATTTCTTAGTAAGTTTTGGGCTCGGAATGTCTTGTTCCATTTTGTTTTCCTTACTTGCTGCTTTGTCTGATTTAGCAGGTTATACAAATAGCATCACCTCAGTTATTATTGTCCACATTGCCTGTGCCCTTATTCGCTCCTGTCTTGGACGAACTAAACAAATGTAGATGTTTATTTTAACCTTCTGTTGATTTGGGTATAGTAATCAAATTGGAACTTTTTCGGACTGTCTGTGTCTTGGGTTAATCGTCTTTTCATTAATTATCTTTTTCACCGTACTGCCATTATCGAGGGTTATCGACTCCCCGGCACCTGCTGTACACCCTTTCCCGGCACGGGGTGGCGAAATCAGTGGTGCCGAAACCGGTGCTGGCTTATAAATTAGGCGATTCTGCATCTAAACATCGCGGAACCGGGCACTTTCTGTACACTAAAATCCAGAGTGGGCAACCCCTCGGCCATTATCTCTGGTGAATTTGTGGGCATCTTATTGTCGTCCCTCTAAGACTTCTTAATACATGTTCGATTTTAATCTTGTTTCGTCGATTAACTTTTTTGTCACATCAGCAGTTTTCATTCCCTTGTACAATTTTGGGCATCATCTGCCATCTCTAAACCAGTTTTCATCTTATAATAAGTCTGAGACCGTCGGCTGATTTCTTGCTAAATCAGTCATTCACGTCCATCCTTCATTTAAATTCTAGTCGTTTGTTGAACCTGTTATTACACATCTTTGGCAAGGTCATGCTTGTATTATAACAACACAATACTTTAATTGTGGCTTCTTCCTAGTTATAATTTTCAGCATTTTTTAATGTCACTGAACTTTGTACATCGCGGCAAAACTGTATACATCTGTTGCTATCTATTAAACATATTAATAACATTAGCTACGTCTGTTGCTATTAACATTAAATTAGCCGGTCCCTAGACAGTTAAAACTCCGAGGCCCTCAATACGTTTTTAATTTTATCAACCAGCATTTTCAACAAGAAAACTTTATTTAACGAAATTATTACAAATTCTTTATATTATTAAAACGCACAACTCTTACTAAAAATGTCAATGTCTACAATGCCAATGCAACCTACTTCCGTAACTGCATTCATTCGTTCTTAAACCCGGAGACCCAATTTTCATATGGTAAGTTCTGAACCCGCGTACGAGACATCACTAATTTTTGCATTTGCCATGATTCACTATTTTCCAAGCGCATTACGCACCCGACGAGTGTTCGCGTATCATGCTATTGGTGCGCAAAAAGTAAAAATGGTATGCTTTAAGAAATATCTTATTTCGAAATACCAATTCTTGCCCTGGAATTAGTAAGTATTTTCTTGTCGGCTCTGTCCAGTCTTCCCGCTCTCCGAAGTGGAGGCCCAACGCCAAATATCTAAAAACTGTGAGCAAAGGCCTTTAAGCTTTCGGCGAAATATGTCAAACTCGGCTCGACTGAAAAAGCGCAAAAAATTAGTTCACTGCACAAGAAACAGTGGCGAAAGGTGGGTATCTCTCGAGTCCACAGTTTCGGGGGGTAGCGATAATACAGCTTTTCGTGAATTAAATGATGTGTTGTTGTCCAGAATTTGTATATCTACTCTTCAGTTTATGGATTCAAATAAACAATAACAATAAATATTTTTTTCTTTAAATAAACCAACAAAACTTTAACTGGTCTTTTGCTGCGGGGTCCCTAAAAAGAAGTGCAAAGCATAAGCATAATACCTAAGAAATTGTAAACATAAAAAAAAAATACAAATAAAACTGCACTTTCATAATAGAGTTTAAATGTCTCAACTGTTTTGTACGGAATTGATGATAGTGCTGGAAACCACTGCGTAATTTCCTGACGCGATGATGTGTTGATCTTTATTACCCGAAAAAGATGTAAAGCATTTTTTGGGATCCCAAAACGTTAGTGACGGATACCTATGACATCGCAAAAAGTTGTCCGTCTGTCCGTCTGTACGGTCTGTAACTTTCGAAGGGAATGAGATATTTTGATGAAACTTGGTGTGAGGATTCTTTGGGTCAAGAGTAAGCTCAAGTTCGTGGATGGGCTCTGTAGCCCTATATTTAGGGGTAGGGGAGGGGGTTTAAATTAAGGGGCAAACAAAATATTTTTAAACAGCTAATATGATAGTCGATTATGGGGTAAGAAGACATGCTGAACACGATGGTGGAAACCATTTTCTCACCGGACGAGTAGTTCGCCCGGAATCCGGCCAAAACCGGAAAGTTTGTTGAAAATAAAAGTTTTATTTGAAGTTGATTAGAGGTTTGATTTAGGGGTAAAAAACATGCTAAACACGATGGTGAAAACCATTTTCTTGTCGGGCAAGTAGTTCGCCCAGAATCTGGTCAAAACCAGAAAGTTTGTTAAAAGGAACAGTTTTATTGGAAGTTGATTAGACGTTCGATTTAGGGATAAGAAGAACACATTTTCTACCCGGACAACTTGTTCGCCCGGAATCCGGCCAAAACCGGAAATTTGGCAGAAGTAAAGCAGGAAGTTCCGATCAGTATCGTCAAAATAGATATGGCTTATAGCGTTATATCTGAACTTGGTTTTCTCAGATGATTAGCCTGGCGAAGACTGGATCTGGCGAAGACAAGACCCGATTGTCTGGATCAAATATAAAATTTTTGGGATCCCATCGAAACCTTTGGTCTTGTTTTTTAAGATGCTGGAAGGCAGGGCCGTATCCATGGGAGCGGTTAGGGGGTTCACCCCCCCGAAACATGCAAAAATACTAGTTTTTTACAGGCTTTAACCTCGGATCTATATCTTTTTTGTACTTTTTGGTCCGACCCGCAGGCAACCCCCCCCCCCAAAAAAAAAAAAATCCTGGATACGGACCTGCTGGAAGGTGGCCATAAAAATGAGTTTTGGACCGTTGGAATGTTTTGGACCGTTCTTGAAATGGAACGCAGAAATTATGAACAAGTTTCAAGCAGTTGGCCTGGCTGACATTCACCTGGCTTAATTATTAAATGTAATTAATTAATTAAATCAATGATTTTTAATGCTTTATAATAACTAGTTAATGATCTATGTTAACAGTGTTGTGAAGAATTTGAAAACCATGATAATTGCATTTATAGTACTTGTTGTTGTTATTGTTATTATCCGCTAAAGACAGAAACAAATATTACCTAAACTTCAGATTATATTATTAGCAACAATCAGTCAGTACATTTTATTTTCCAAAATGTTCGTGGCATCATAAAATTGAAATTTGTCCTTTCGCCGTAATTAACCAATCGTGTGATTCGCGTGTAGGAGTGTATAAAATAATATGTGATAAACCGGTCTTGCACAGAACTATGTCCCCGCTGATTTTCCATCACCGTGTAAAGAACCAGTTCCTCCTTTCGTCAGGTGGCTGAACCCTGAGTCTCTCTGGTCATCTTACCCTATTTGGGTATATTTGAAATCGTGAAAAACCATCATTACTAAACCAAACCTTTGTTACACACCCTTTTAGGTAAATTTTGGTATTCAGATTTGTGTCGAAATTTCCATATTTCTCTCTTGTTGGGCACAATTATTATACCCGTTCTTACTTAGACATTCATAGATTGTGCAAGCTCTTTTCCGTGATTTGCTCTTTTTCTGTATTTGTTTTCTGTAGGAATATAGAGTTTGAAAATCAAAAGGTAAGGTAAGGTACAATTTTATTGACAACTTTAGTATAACTGCAATAGCATAAAAGCGACAAACATGCCAGTGGCATACAAAATGACGCTTCGTTAATCCTAACTGATTCATGAAAAAAAAATACTAAAACGCTAGCCTAAAGTATTAAAATAAAAAGAAACAAACAACTAACAAAAGGAACGTGAATAACTCCGATAATGTACCACTTAACAGTTCAAATTAGCTTCCCGATCATAGTATGGGCAGACGATCAGGATTTCCTGCGCGGATTTACTGCATTTTTCGTAGACTTGAAGAAATCTCAACTTTTCCGCACGGAATTGTAATGGTGCCCTAAATCGTGGCAGATGGTGACAGACCTGATGGTCTGTCCAAACCACCGAACGGACCAGTTACTCATCGTCAGTTTTAGCAGCAGATGACACATAATATTTACGATGTCAGTGCCCTTTGGGTCACGACACGTTACATGTAGGTTCACTGCTAATTTTTATCACATCCATCTCAAATCAATGCTTTACCTTGATACCAAAATGTCAAATCTGTCTTGGCAGCAGGATCCTCTGACTCATATGACGTCGTGTTCTTCTTATGGTACTTCGTAACCCTGAGTTCTCCATATTTGGCTTAGGAGCTCAACACCCAAACGTGTGTCGATGAAGTTACCTTGGTGGTGAACGGAAAATGATATGGAGTTTTTGGAAGAGTCTCGCTTTTTCTCTTGTCGGATTTACGCCAAAGTATACAGTTTATGGGGAATATTTTTTCCAGTTTTACTCTCGTGTAGACTTGGGAAAGTACACGTTTTAATTTCTCAATCCTTATTTGGGATCCAAAATGTTAATGCCGGATACCTATGACGTAATGTTTGTCTGTCCGCCCGTCTGTCTTTCTGTTGTCCGTCTGTTAGCACAATAACTCTTGAAGGGGTTGAGAAATTGTGATCAAACTTGGTGTGAGGATTCTTGGGATAAAAATATAGGGCATGTTCGTAGGTGGGCTCAGTAGCCCTGTATCTATGGGTTGAGGGGGTTTCAAATTAAGGGTTTTTGATTTGTCTGTTGTCACAGTGGAGCTAAGTGATACAGTCTATGGGGGAATTGTGAGTCCGTTTTTACTTTTGTGAAGTTTTGGAAAAGCATGATTTCTCAGTCCTTTTTTTTCTTTCACTTTGGGTACGAGATACAAATTTTGACTTTTGTAAGTTACAGTTATGAAACTTTGACAGAGCAAAACGGATACGTCAGCTGAATTGTATTAGAGCTGTATTTCAGCCCTTCTTGGCAAGGGTCCTCTTCAGGCTCAAAGCCGCTCAAGTTGGAAAACGAACTTGTGGTAAAAAAAACATATAGCTCTAATGGAATTCAGCTGACGTATCCGTTTCGCTCTGTTAAATATGATTCGCAGTCAGCTTGGGAAGGAATATTTAGTTATCGAACTATTGCATCGGAACACAAAATATGGCTGTGGACACTATCAGAAGTTTGATAGCACTTACGCAAGATGTGTGTCGCTGTGTTGAATATTTTCAAACTTATAATATCTCTCCGGAGGAAATAACATAAGAAATCTGCTAAATGTGTTATTTTCCCCAGTAACATAAAAATCAAAATGTGAATTTTCTGCTCGTGTTTGAAAAAGTATAACACCAGGATGCGCATCCTTGCGTTAAATGTTGTCAAATATATGTCCGGAAGAAATAACACTTAAAATTGGTTTAAGTGTCATGTTACCCGAAATTTAACAGTCATAACTTAGATTTACTGCTCAATTTCTTAACATTTAACTTATAGATGCTTACCTAGCGATAAATGTTATCAGACCTCTGACAGCGTTGTCGTACTTTATTCCGGAATTCACATACTTTCAAAAGAACTTAATCGTTATGTAGAACCTGTTTGCAGGCATTATATCATGATTATGTTCTTACGCACCTTCGATCTGGATGGATTTTCTGGCATTGAAAACTTTATTTTTTTGTGATTTTCTGTTTCCATTCTAGAAATGACACGGACGGCGGGTTTACTGCTGTTGGCGACCTTCTGTATATCAGCAATTTCAGCCCAAATCGGTAAGTTACTTTCACATTTTATGAAGGTCTTCAATATAGCTTATTAAAATAGCTGTTCTTATTCAAATCAGAATTTGATACAGGAATAATATACTGACCGCCAATGAGCCTATGTGAGGGACTGTCGCCTAGACCCGAGCTCTCAAAGGGCTCTCCCCTTCCTCACACTAGCAGGGTTATAAAATTTGATCTCCTAGGATTCTTATCGCTCTTGTCAGTGACCAAGGGTTGCTAACGGGATTGTGGCGTTGTAGGTTTTAAGTTTCACGATACTGTGCTCAGCCACTGCTCTCCTGACTTTCCGTCGTGTTGATAAACGAGATCTGTCCAGAATAAGGATAGACTATTTCTGTTATTGCAAATTTCTCCTGTATTTGCCCCGATTTCGTAGTAATTCTTTGATCATCAAATCTTACGGACCTACCGACATTTCGTGACGGATGCATGGATTGCATAGCCTACTGATTTCCGTCAGAAATCTAGTCTATGTTGTTGCCGCATCACCGGCTGATTAGACTTATTTGCTTGATAGTTGATATGATGATTTGATAGTTATATTGATATGGAAGTTATGTGATTGGTATGATGATTGATAGATTGATGAATGTCTGCAAGTTATTTTTTGTTGTTTTTTTCTCTCCTTTTTTTCTATTATCTTTTCTATTTAATTTACTGTCTGTGGTTGTAAAACATTATGTGCGTTAAAAATATACTTACTTACTTTATAGCCAATTATTCAGTTCAGAGTGACATTCAAGGTTGTGCAACTGTTAAGCGTAGGTAGTAGCGCACCTTGAAAGTAGCACCTGAGCTGCTAAATAAGAGCTGTATGGATTTACTCGCTTTTCCATTATGAAGAGTATCCAAGTAAAGTACGCTTTAAATGTCACTGCGAAAGGATTTGCACATTTTATAATAATAATAATTTATTCCTCACGCCTCTCAATACAAAATTTCTACATAACTGACAACTTGTTAAAAGAAAAATGATATGGCAGGGCGAAGAGCGGATCGACTGCGGCACGATTGCCATTTAAAGTCGTCCTACGTTGAAAGTAGTAGTAGTAGTAAATCAATCAATCAAAAACTTAAAGAAAAGATGCGAAATATCTACACAATACATTAACACGATAACAGATTAAGTAATACACTTTACGAGAAATGACCAGAAAAAAAAATGTTGAAACAAAACTGTCTAAAATTTTTACGAACATTTTACTACCCCGTTATCTGTTGCCGGCTCCTTTAAGGAATGAGCGGTCCAGACACCCTGATGAGTTTACCCTCATTACTGTCGAGAACCCCGCTTGGGAGCTCAGGAGAGCAGCGGAGGAGCGTATTATTTCTTTCCTGTCTTCTTCAGTCAGCAAACGACGTGCTGATCCCTTTGGCTACCCCGTACCCCTGTTCATTAACAAGAACGATAAGAATCATATGAGACAAGAAACAAAAACGAGATTTTCGTTTTTTTTTGTTGATCAGCTAATTATCCCTCTAAGATGTTATGCGAGGGCTAAATACAAGTTCGAATATTGCGGCTGCACTTCCGGCAACCGTCTTCAAAGAAGAACAAACTAATTGTATTCTAACACAACATCAACAAAGGCAACGACGCGGACTGCGACAAAGACAAAATAAAATATTCAAATATGCGTGTTTAAAAAAATGTGTATATACAATTCTGTGATTCTTACAATTATTTGTTGTTACAATTATTTCAGTACTAATTTACAATTATTTTCCCGATTGGTGCAAAAACTTTCACTCAGAATTCCAGCCAGTCCACATCACTAAATACATTCCACTCCAATCTCAACAAATCCTTTCATTCGACTGGGCAAAATAATCGTAGGAGATAGGAGATCAGCTTTATAACTCTGCTATTTTGCAGGGTTTGACACATTAAAGTTTAAACACATTAAAGATGCTACATAAACTATCTGTTTACCTTTCCAAAGCAATCGCGACGCCGAAACTCAAGTATGTTTGCCTTTTTCTGCAGTGTGGCTGTTGGGGTTCAAGAAATAAACCGCAGAGAAGCCGAAAGTCCATCCCTACAAAGGATTACGCCCGCAAATAGAGAACATAGAATAATGTTATATAACTGGTAATTTTTTTCACGACCATAGTTACCGCTTTTACTCTTTATTTTCTTGTTTAAAAGAAAATTGGATTAGTTAGCTTGTTTTTTACGGTATTTTCTTTTCCCTCCCGGTTCCAAGAGGACTAGTTTCTGTTAGCCTCACCGTCAGCACTTGGATCAGACATTAAAAAATAGATCCACAGGTTAGCAGTGGAAAACCTGTCATTGCGTCCCGGGTAATTGAGATTTTACATATGTCTCAGCAGCAAAGAGTGAAAGTCACCCATTTCCCTATGGAACCGACTTTTTACTATGTCTACACAAGTGTTGAGCCTGAGGAAATAGGAGACTGTTACTCCACTTGGAGCGCTGAATTGTAATAAGGCCAAACTGAAACCTGGCGTGTCTCATTGGATTTTCTTGTTGTCTTCTTGTCTTTTTCGTGTGTTGGAAGAATCAGAAAGGCTGTAGGGATGGTAAGCACTGTATCGCTTGCAGAAATAGCATTTTTATATTTCTGCTTTAATGGGTCGAAGGGGAGAGACCTTTGAGCGATAGGGTCTAGCCGACAGTCCCGAAGAAAGGCGTGTTGCCAGTCAGTAATATAACCGTGAGGTCAAAATCCTATATGACTATTAAAGACCATCTTTTTAATTCTCCTATCATCTTCTTTATCTGCAAAACAAAACCGTAAAGACAGTTTGCCTTGTCGGTTATTGCACCCTGACAGCGGTGTGTGCAGTAATGACAGGCGCAAATAGCATCATGACAGCTAAGTATGGCTAAGTGGTGTCAACACTCACACACAAGTCATAAATGACGGCAATTGAACCTGCAGTAATTAACTTATTGCTGTAGTTTGTTTTTGCATGTGGTGAAAGGTTTGATAGCTGGAATCTACTTTAAAGGTTGCGTGTTGAAAGTCTTCCTGCCAGTCAGGGATCCGTAATTTTGTGATTTGACGCGAACATTGCATCTGTTTGAATAACAATAATTTGGGTTGTAACTGGCAAAAAAATTATGCAGTAGATTATCGGCAGTACACTGTCAGGAGTTTCATAACAGACAACACAAGGATGCGCGGTTCCAACAGACAATGCGTAACAGACAACACTTGGGATGTTATCTGTTGTGTTTGAAAACGTTAGACACGAAATGTTATGCATAACAAGCATTGCCAGAAGTGCCGAAAACCGCCAAAAAGCATCTGTTGAATTTTCTGACACCATGACGACAAACAAAAAAGTCAGCAGATGCTTTTTTGGCTCTTCGTGACAACTCTTGTTATGCATAACATTTTCAAACACAACAGATAACAGTGTTGTCTGTTGAAACCGCGCATCCTTGTGTTGTATGTTATGAAACTTCTGAAGGTGTAAATTGTTATTTCTTCCTGTTTTAACCAAACAAACTTGAACGAAGTTCTATGTCTCTCTAATAAACTCGCTAGATATTTGATTATCATTCTGTATTTATTTACGGCAATAATGATCAGCATTTTGACTATACAGTCGCACTACGCTTGGCTTTGAACCTAGGGCAGCTGCTGGACTGAAAAACATAATTGTAGTCAAGGCTTTCGCCGCTACGATGATGAACAGTGGATGAACAGCTTTTGTTGATTAATTTTAGTGATATTTGTGTGTTTGTGCATTATTGAGTTGAACGTGTATTCTACATGGCCCTCGTTTTTTTCAATCATTGTCATTAGTATTCATTGGTTTTAGATCCTTGCGACCCGAACCCTTGTGGACCAAATACAGACTGCTCAGCGGAATCTGCTGGAGTTGCCAAATGTAGATGTAAGCCTGGATTTTTCCCAAAGCCAGATACGATCACGGGATGTGGACCTCAGTGCACTTCGTAAGTTGTTTTAGCAGAATTATTCCCTAACTTGCAGGACACTTGCTTTCCTCCCTCTAAAGCTCCCTGCAAACCTTTAAAGAACGCGAATCGAATCAACGCCGAATTCGCCTAGGCGAATGCGAACACGATAACACAATACAAGCGTTTTAAAGGCGCTTGAAGTTTCAGCTTTCCTTACACTGTAAAAAGTCTCTCCTACGTCGGACTTTAGTAATTGTGCAGCATCGGATTCGGGGAGTTTTTTTTCCGGATTCGGAGAGTTAAAATCCGATGAAGGATTAAGGCGCTACAATGCAAAATACTGGAGATTGTTACCTGAAATTGGACAGTTTTTTTGTACGTTGTAGGGACAGCTTTACCAAGTGACTGCTCGCGAGAGCGAGCAGTCTCTACGAAGATCCCAATATTCCAACCAGTAGCGGCCAAATACAGCCGTTACCAAAATAGTTTTATACCAAAGATTGTGGGAATTTTAAATAGCCTTTGACCATTGTACGTATTTTTGAATGTATATGTTATATTGACGAATTTGTGCATGACAGTCCTCACCAATTTTGGTTTTGTTACCGTGAAAGTGTGAGCGAATAAATCACTTTTCTATTCTATTCTACTCGTTGGAGGTGTGTTCACTCAGAGGCCTAAAAAGGATGAGGAGTTCGGTTTTGCGGGAGATAATCCTGTAAATAATAAAGTCAAGTAAAGTTTTCTGCACCTCTTTTAGAAACTACCAAAATACATAATCCGTCTTTCCCCAAAGACAGCTTACCCGTTGGAGTTATTCACAAAATAAAAACGTTCACTCAAAGGGGGACAAATATTTAAACAGCAGTTTTGAAAAATTTGAAGAAGTTCAGTGAACGAATTATGTTTTTTTTTTAAAGGATATTGCTCGGTTTTGGGGGGGGATAATCCTGTAAATAATAAAGTCAAGTAAAGTTTTCTGCACCTCTTTTAGAAACTACCAAAATACATAATCCGTCTTTCCCCAAGGACAGCTTACCCGTTGGAGTTATTCACAAAATAAAAACGTTCACTCAAAGGGTGACAAATATTTAAACAGCAGTTTTGAAAAATTTGAAGAAGTTCAGTGAACGAATTATGTTTTTTTTTTTAAAGGATATTGCTCGGTTTTGTGGGGGATAATCGTGTAAATAACAAAAAAAAATCAAGTAAAATTTGCTGCGCATCTGTCCAAGAGAAACATTCAACGATGTATACCGTATTTCCCGAGGGATAGCTTAACAAAGTGGAAAACATTTTTTCAGTCTTCCTCTCTTTTCGTTTCGTTTTTCGCTTTTATTCAGTAATTCTTGAAAACAATTGAGATATTTAGGCGTTTTTTCACGCGAAACTGTGAGATAATCGAGGATGTTCTCTGACATAATCCTTTGATGTTTTCCCCTGTGGCATCAGTACGTCTCTTCAGCTGATAACAAGTTTCTAAACTATACAGTATTTAAAGTTGTTCTGCCAGTTTTGGCGTTCGCAAGTTGATTGACCCCACCAAGACAGGATTCCACGCTTTCTGCAACTTGAACACCGGTTTTCGCTATATGTCAGGTCGGAGTTCGTCGCAAATGGTCTCAGACACATAATAAAATATTAACAGTTTCGCAAAAACGGTAAATGCAAAAATTGCAGGGGGTTGTAAACGAATGAATGACTGTTCTTTGTTTTTGCAGAAAAAAGAAAAGCAAATCGCAAGTGTACTTTAAGATTTTCCAAGTTTTTCTTTCGTCGAGTTTTTCTATTCCAGCAGAAAACTGGAAGGCATGGAATGCACATTCGTTAAGCTCAAAGCAAAATATCACTAGGGAGTAGCGGCAAGACTTGAAAAAAATGACACACTCGAATAGCAGAGACACTAGCACCACTAGCGATAGCGAACGCCCCTACTTTAACTCAATTCGTCGTGCACCAGCGCTGGCTCCAATAACTTCATATTCTGAACACAGCGAACAAAAGATGTGACCTACCCTGTTTCCTCGATGTATGCAAACCGCATCATAGCTTTACTAGAAATTTCTAAATCCTCAAGTTTATCTCGCTTAGAATGCCGCAAGCGTGATGGGCGGCGCTATGAGTATGAGTATGGCCCGTTTGCGAAGCAAGGAAAGTATAGGTCTTGACACTACTCCTTAGCGTTATTTTGCTCTGGTTAAGCTACACCAAGTCAACAATCGCTGTTTAATCCTCCTTTTCATTATTATTATTTTGCTGTATGTGACAATACAAAACGGATCCGTCAGCTACATTTTACTATAGCAAAATTTCGGCCCTTCAGGGTCCTCTTCAGGCTCAAGCCCCTCAAGCTGGAAAATGACCTAGATCATTTTCCAGCTTTTTCATTGACAAGTTCATTTTCCAGCTTGAGCGGCGTAAGCCTGAATAAGACCCTTGCCAAGACGGGCCGAAATATAGCTCTAATAAAATGTAGCTGACGTATCCGTTTTTCATTGTCAAATATGATTCGCAGTCAGCTTGGACTGAAGGAATATTATTATTTTGCTCTATTTTAAAACAGGCAGGGTTGAATAAGTTAAAATCGTTGATAAAAGTCAATCGTTCAGTAACTTGTTTTGTCACTATCCCAGCTATTTTGATATTACATTAATATAACACTAAGATATGCTGTTACATTCTGTACACTGTGTCTTTGTTTTTATTTTCGTCTTTTATTTTCCATACTCGGTTTTTTTTTCTTCTTTTATTTTACCCGTTTTACTATGTCAGAAAATTTCATTTCCGCCTTTCTTCGTTTAAAAAATAATAGTTAAAAATGGCTAAGCCCTTCTGAAGAATACAGGAAATATAAAACGCCTCCGCTCTTCTTCTGCCGCGAGCTTTATTTACATAAAATCATTATGAAATTGCATCACCATAAGAGTACTTCCTTTCGTTTAACCTCTGACGTGTGAATAACAAGTGTTAAGTGCCCTTCCTCGTTACGCTGGAGTAAATTTGGAAAGTAAATAAGAGCGTGTTCCACCCTTCTAACAATAGTAACTGTTAGTTACTATTTCCGTTCCATCCTCACGAAAAGTTACTACGCTTGAAATAGAGTCACTAAAAACTACTTCGGACGGGAGGGCGTTCCAACAGTCCACCAACGTGATTGGCTGGATTACCCCGTGGAGTGATATTTTACCGAAAAATAAAAATGGCGTTCCAGCCGTGACGCCAAGAATCCAAAATTCATGACGTCATGCGTAGTAACTACGGTAGGTAGGGTGGAACACGCTCTAAGTAATTAATTTATGTCCCGCCATTTTGGAAAGCGGAGTATATAAAAGAAAATAAATAAAAACACACAAGAAACACATTTTGTCAATCTTCGGCATGGAAACCGTGTAGAACGGTCCTGATCCTGAAATGAGGAAAGGAAATAGTTGATAATACAAGAAGTCATGTTACCGTGGTTTCCCATCTCAAATCATGTCTGAGCTCCAGAAATATTGCACCACGATTCCTCAGAAATTGGGGAAACCATTTGGAATTTAAACTTGCGATATGTTACTGTTGATTTTATATTTGATTATACATGCTGTATTTGTTGTATGGTTTTTCGTCTGAACGTAAGGCTATAGAATTTTAATACAGTGAAAATAACATTGTGTCATTAAAAGTGCCAAACATGCCAGTGGCATACGTAGTTGATTATCTGATTATACAAATGAGACAACGACATAACCAATTGAACAAAAAAAGCACTAGAATTTTAGGACAAGGAAAAATAAACACTATTATTATTATTAGTGCATGGTTTTACGGTTTTATTTATCCTTTTTAGTGATATATTTGTTCAGTTCTTCCCTTTATCTTATTCAGTCTTTTTCCAGTGATACAGAATGTCGGGACAACCAAGTCTGCGCTGCGAACAAATGCGTCAATCCTTGTGACCAGAGCATTTGTGGGATCGACGCGATCTGCGAGGTCAAGCAGCACCGAACCCTCTGCAAGTGCCCTGGCGGCTCCACTGGGGATCCTTTCACCCGTTGCACGAGAGAAAGGGAGGCTTCCAAGCCGCAGGCGTTTGTCTCGGAGGTTGGATTCGATGGTAAGTTTTGCATCTTCTTTGCCGACATGTTTGCCTAACCAAGTAGTTCCCAACCGGTGGTACGCGTACCCAAAGGGGTACGAGAGACCATTGCAAGGGGTACGCAAAGGTCCCAAAATCAAGTTAGTCTATAGCTTTAATACCTCGCTTCAGCCGTTTTTGAGTCCCCTAACTCAGTTTCAGTATTGTCCCCAAAATCAGATAGCCCATCGTACGCAATTTCAGATTTACATGCCTTATCACTGATGACGATAAATATCGTCATTTTGACGTTCTGATCGTGGCAAAAAAATAGTAAAACAACAATTCTTCAAAAAAGGGGTATGGCGCGCACCTTTTTGAACCTTGATTAGGGGTACGCGGTACAGAAAAGGTTGGGAACCACTGGCCTAACCTACCTGACTCCTTTTTTTTCACTTAACTTAAAGTCTCTGATTCATGTGGGCCGAAAAGGTGGGAGACACCATCATTTTTCGATGGGTCGGATTTTGTTTTCTTCAAAATCCTCACGGTAGCCAACGTTATCCACAAATTACTTAAACACAATTCACTCTTGAAAGCAAGGTCGCCATTGCTCAGTAACTATTCATTGATCTCCCGCCGAAGGTCTAAGAGTTACTAAACCTTCGAGAAGATCGAGTCGTATGTACGAGGATTAAAACAACTAAGTATATCACCATGTGAACGTTTAGATATGTCGGAAGAGGAAATCATCGGCCAGTATGACATATATTTTGGTCTCGGAAGCTCAGTATTATTTACCTCAATTTCAGAATCTTCAAGAAATCACTACAACGAATTTAGTATAATCTACGGCGTTTGTTTATTGTGACATAGTTTACATCCTTTCTTCTTTGGGCTTACGGGAATTAACAAGAAAAAACAGTAAACAAAATACGAAAAGAAATCGATAAAGCTGTTTGATTTTTCTACACATTTTCCGTATACCTACTAAGATTGAGATTGCTTTATTTTTAAAAAAGAAAAAAAAAATCAACAGATGAATTCCTGAACTGCCAACATGCCAAAGGCTCTACTCGGCCAGTTCAGAAACTCAAAATAATTAATACCTCTAATTAAGAAAAATTTCATCTCTTAACAAAATCACTTGTCACAACCTTATCCGCGTCAAACACGACAACAATCCAAATATAAAGAACAATAAAATACCAACTTTAAATTTTGTTATTTTAAAACATTTTGTTAGATCCATAGTCTAACTGTGATCCCAGCCATCCCATGTCGGGCGCTTCCGACCCGCGCCACTAGATGACCCAGCGGTCGGATCGAGTCGTGGTCATCTTTGGGCTTGGGTGGGGGGGGGGGTCTAGTCGTTGCAAGTGCTAGAGTGCTTACGATGCAAGCAAACAAGGGCCATGTAAACTTTTAACCAAAAAATCGACAACAACACAATGGAATACGAGGACGTCTTTGCAGTTCCCAACACAGGAAGGCCATCAACGCTTTAGAGAGAGAGAGAGTTTGGTGAAGAAATAAGCATGGAAACTTACGTGTTATTATTATTAATAATAATACTATAATGCAAAAAATAGGCCATTGGTCTCTATAAGCATATGTCCACTATATAAAACCACGAACTGGAACCAACCAGAACTGTACGTAGGAACGCGGTTCAATCCAACTAAAATATGTAAAGTCATCGTTTTCTTTGATACAACCTCTAGAAAAATAAGAAGTTAAGCAGGCAGGGGGGGGGGGGTAGATGAGGTTATACTTTTTTGGGGGCCGTTGGGTTAGTGAGCTGCCAGAACCTAAAATAGCTGCTATCGTTTTCTTGCACTTCTACAGCTTTACTTTATGGATACAAAATATCTAAGCATTCAGTTAAAAAAAATAAGAAAGAAATTCTTAATCAATTTTAAATCGATTTAAATAAATTAAGATCCGCTTTCGTATTACTTACAGTGTTGAACGTATAAACTGATTAGGTGTGTCTTTTTTATTTTATATTCATAATTCGAGGGATATAAATAAATAAACTATGACAAGAAGACCTGCTTGAACTTCGTTGTAAGAAATCTGGACTGCGGACATGCAGCATAGAAGGACTTTGCATAATAACGTAGTATTTATAATAACGTTTGAGAATAGAGTCGAAAGCTGCAAGACAGACCGAATGGGGTGAAATAAATGCGGACTAAACAAAAGTTGGTGAATTACCAAACTCGATAAAGAATGGGAGGATATGGAATGGTTCGGAATAATCCGGAATGACCAGGATAATCCGGAATGGTCAGGATTATTCCGGAATGGTGTACATAAAAAATGAGACCCCTCGGCCGAAAGGCCATAGAGATTAAACACATGTATCATCACAGAAAATAAGCTGTTGCCTTTTACACATTACATAAATTGAACCAAACTTTCTATTCTAAGTTTTAAAGCTTGAATTACATATTAACAAACTTCGAAGCTGGGGCATGAATATCCAGCAGATTGAATGAGTGCTTTTATGAATTGAGTGCTTTTATTTAAACGCCGACATTTTAAATATTGACCTGTCGAGTTGATTGATAGTGCTAGAAGTTCGTCCTTATTTGAATTGACATATCCGGAGCTATTTTTATACATTTAAAGATATTAAAGGACCCCTCTTGCTTATTCTGCTTTTTATGGCACTTGCAGCTTCGCTCAAGTGCCATATACCGATCACTTTTCGGTCTGTCGGTCGGTCGGTCGGGCGGTCCACTGTTCTCGAGTTAGGGTACTTCCAGAAGTGCTAGGACGATGAAACTTGGCAGGCATATCAGGGACCCGACCAAACTAACCTAGAAATAGTCACTTCCCCGATCCGACCACCGTGGGGGGAGTGGAGGGATGGGGAATCCGGAATCTTGAGGAAAGTATAACTTTCGAACGGGTGATCGGATCTTAATGAAACTTTATATTTGGAAAGACCTCGTGTCTCAGACGTCACACTTCAACTCCGGAATGAATCCGGTGACTTTGGGGGGAGCTGGAGGGGGGGGGACCGAAAATCGTGTGACATGCTCAGAGTGGACGGATCGGGATGAAACTTGGTGGGAAGAATAAGCACAAGCCCTAGATACATAGTTGACAAGACCGGACCGGATTTGAGCACTGTGGGGGGAGTTGGAGGGAGGGTTAGGGAATTCCGGTGATCCCGACTAAGATGCTTACGCAGGAGCTAGGGAGATGAAACTTGGCAGGCATATTAGGGACCCGACCAAACTAACTTAGAAATAGTCACTTCCCCGAACCGACCAACGTGGGGGGGAGTGGAGGGATGGGGAATCCGGAATCTTGAGGCAAGTATAACCTTCGAACGGGTGATCGGATCTTAATGAAACTTTAGATTTGGAAAGACCTAGTGTCTCAGATGTCGCACTTCAAGTCCGGAATGGATCCAGTGGCTTTGGGGGGAGTTGGAGGGGGGAACCGGAAACTGTGAGACATGTTCAGAGTGGACGGATCGGGATGAAACTTGGTGGGAAGAACAATCACAACCCTTAGATACATAGTTGACAAGATCGGACCGGATCCGAGTACTGTGGGGGGAGTTAGAGGGAGGGTTCCAGAATTCCGGTGATCCCGACTCAAGATGCTTACACATGTGCTAGGACGACGAAACTTGGCAGGAATATCAGGGACTTTACACAGTTGTGTCTGCGATTTGACCATCGTGGGGGAGTGGAGGAGGGGGAATCCGAATCTTGAGCTTGTCCAACTTTTGAACGGGTGATCGGAACTTAATGAAGCTTGATATTCAGAAAGAACTCATGTCTCATATCTCCAATTTCAAGTGGGACTGATCGGATAGGATCCGATCAATATGGGTCGGGGGGGGGGGATTTTGTGACACGCTTAGAATACAGCGATTGGGATGACACTTAGTGGGAAGAACAAGCGTAAGTCCTAGGTACATCAGTAACAGAACCGGAACGGATTCGGTAACTCTGGGGTGAGCTGCATGGAGGGGGATCCAGAATACCGGTGATCGCAATTTAAGGTACTTCAAGATGTGCTAGGACGATGAAACTTGGCTTGAACATTAGAGACTTGACAAGATTGGCTTATAAATTGTCACTTCCCAGATCCGACCATCCCTTAAAGTAGGCCTACTCATCTTAACCGCAAAGTAAAAAAAATAATTTTAAGCAAAACCCACATTTTAATGATCCCCAAGAGCCCATGATCATTTTTGCCGCAAGGGTTTTGCTTAGAAATAAATTTCTATCACCCTTAAAGTGCGCATCTTAACCGAAAAGCAAAAAAAAAAATACTTTTCACCAAACCATATATTCATGATCCTAAAGGGCCCAGGATCATTTTTGCCTTTAGAGTTTTGATTACAGATGTATTTCTAGCTCCCTTAAATTGCGCATCATCACAGCTAAGTGCACAAATAAATTACTTTTTTTTTTACCAAACGATACATTCTCGTGATTTCAAAGGGTCCGTATCATTTTTATCTCAAGGGTTTTGCTTACAAGTGATCACAACAAACCCACGAATTGGCGAATTCCTACTTTCATCCTCTTACCAAGCCTTGCAAGTGCCATATGAGCTTACAGCTCTTGTTACAATATATCTAGCTCCCATACAGAATTATAAGCTTCTAAAATCCCCACCTTTCTCCATTGTTTCGTTTTGTGCCTACGAAATTTTAGCGCTTTTTTGGCCGTGCCGAGTTTTGCCCGTCACACAACGAAACGTTTGCCGGGATCATCAACGCCTGCTGACAACTCTCTCACACATAAGGATCTGAGAAGCTTTTGTTTATTACTTCTTTTATTTGCTTAGTTTTCACACTTTTGAACCACGGCGCGATCAGTTTTCGAATGTTTTGCGCCCAGCCGCCGCGTCGGAGAGCAGGAAGGCTGGACGTAGTCGACAGGCGCTAACAAGAAAATCGCTAATTTCAGATGAAAAATAATGGTATTTTCGAAAATGTTTTTTTCTGATCCATTTCATAGGGAAAATATTATTTCTAGTAAGAGCTGTGCTTTAAGGATTAAATAATCGTTCATTCATTGTCGTATGATTAAGGATTAAGTAGTCGTTCATTCATTGTCGTATGATTATAGAAATATATCTTTTTCCGTATAAGTACCATATGGGCCTTCAGGTCTTTTTTTTTCACAGATAACGAAGGACGGATTCTAGCCGGCTCCAGGTCTGGCAACTCTTTCAGCAGTCGTGATTCCGACCGTGGCTTCGCAACCCGCGACTCATTTTCGAACCGCGGATCTCCGAGCCGCGACTCATTTTCTGACCGTGATTTCCCCAGTCGCGATTCGTTTTCCTCGGGATCTCGGGACACCGTAAGGATTGGTGGCAGCAGCGGTAGCTCATCGAACAGAAATTCTGGATCTGGGTAAGTAAAGGGCCTTTGATTAGTGATTCTTAATCCTGAAGCCTAGTTCGAAGTATAAGCGAAATCAATACTGATACTTTATTGCAAAACTGACTTTCACAGCATTGGATTGCCGAATTTGTCGTTTTTGTCAAGTACATCATAATTACGCAACATCTAGTAAGGATTATACATAATAAGGCAATAGTAAAAAAAATCCCAATCAAAATAAAACATTAAACAGTTAAAATATTGTGGGGAAAACATTTGTCAGTTGTTCAAAACTTCGACGAATGATGGAATCAAACTCTTTTTGTAACGTTCGGTTCCCGTACTGACGGGCTTCAGAACCGGAACTTTTTGTGCTTTAGCTCGAGGTAATCGAGGCTTTTGTGGGCAATCTGGGACTGAAAATACGTGTTCGAAACCTGGGTGGGAAAGCAGATTTCGCGTTCGTCCTCCCTACCTCGGTTCACGCGGCCAACCAATCTTTTCTTTTCTTTTTTTTCCTTTTCATACTCCGTTCTAATTCTATGTGAATTTTCGGGTAATAAAATTACTTACTTACTCACTTACTTTACCAATGGACTGCGAGGTCACTGCTTTGGTGTGGAAAGAATTGAAATTCCCACTGAAAAGCGAAATTGGCAGTCAGTGGACGCAAGGACTGACAGTGTTTGTGTTTTGACTCGTTTTTCATCTTACAATAATGTTTTTGAATGTTTTTCCTTGATTTTGATTTTCAATTATAGTTGGATTTTTGTAAAAAGTAAAGGTGAAAATATTAACGAAAATGTTAAATTAAGAATAGAATAGCAAAGAGGATATAATTTAAAGTAAAAATGGAAAAAGTAGGTGCCACACATTTTCACTGAGTGGAGGAGGAGGGAAAAAAGAAAAAAAAAGAAAAAAGGAAGTCCGGTCAAGACGTGTTTCGCCCGACCGGAAATCAATAATATAAAACACCAGTACACTGTGCAGTCCCATGATACCAGTCCTATCCTACCCAGTGCCAAAATTTTCTGGTATTCCCCTGATGTTAAAAGAAAAAAGTTCCAACCGTGCAACAACAATTGTTATCGCACAGCCAGTCATGCGATAACAAGTGATACCGCACGGTTGGAACTTTTTTCTTTTAACATCAGGGGAATACCAGAAAATTAAAACAAGTGTACTAGTGTTATAGTCATTATCGCCCTTGCTTTTATTAGGGCGATATCAGCCTATCATGCTACCCTCGGGCCAAATTTTTCCGCTGTCACCCTCAGGAAGGGCGATAATATATAATAACATTTAATGTGTTTCCGACGAATTCGCCGGGTTGGCACCAAACTTCACATCAGATCGAGAAAACCGAATGTCATGTTGCTTATTGTCGACCGGAATGTGATTTGCCGGATTAGGTGGATTAGGTTCCAGGCGAGATTGCAAAATTCGGGCTCTGTTATGAACCAAAGCTTCAGGTCCGGCTCCGGTTCGAAAAAAATGTGATGGATGGTTGCTGCTCGAAAACACAACACCAGATTTTCTTTTCAAAAATGTAGGTCTCGGATTATGTAATGATTGAATTGGATCTGGGTAGGGTAATTCTTTCGAACATACCCATTAACCATGCGTTTACTTTTACTCTGGGGTAATTCATCTCACTTGCGGTATTCATCTCACATTGTCGGAGTACCTTTTTAGACGCCAGCTTCTAAAGTTCTAGCTTCTGAAGTTCTTCAGCTTCTATCTTTCAGTAGTTTTGTCGAGGTGGATATTATTTTTCTATACACCTCCGGAGAAGTTGATGTTACTTTATATCCACCTCTATAGAGAGAAAGAAGTCAGTTAAAGATTGTCATAATAACTTTCTATGTGAATATGGTCAAAGTATAACAATTACTCTCCACGGCTGTTACTTGCTCTTACACAAAGAATACACCGTCAGAAGTTTCATAATAAATAACACAGGGATGCGCAGTTTCAAGAGACAACACGTGGGATGCATTCTGTTGTGATTTTGAAAACGTGATGCATTAAATATTATGCATGAAATGTAGTGCCAGGAAGAGCCGAAGAGCGTCTGCTGGCTTTTCCGATATCATGACGAAAAACAAAAAAGTCAGCAGATGCTTTTTCGGCGTTTTTCGGCTCTTCCAGGCAATGCTTGTTATGCATAACATTTAATGCATAACGTTTTCAAAATCACAACAGATTACATCCCATGTTGTCTGTTGAAACCGCGCATCCTTGTATTGTCTGTTATTAAACTTCTGACAGTGTAGTATTGCTGTTTTCGGTGTGTATGTATTTGACATTTACCTAGTAGCCTACAGAGGTATTGGCCAATCAGACTTACAAATAATTAAATATTTGTCATAACATCCATCAAATCACTCTTTTGTCGCCGTTTGTCTCCCCTCCAGGCACGATTGCGAAATTCGGAATCGTGCTACGAAGCAAAACTTCAGGTCGGGGGGCCGGTTCGAAAATAAACGCGGGCCTGGTTGCCGGGGGAAATTCAAAACAAAATGTTCTTTTGAAAAACAACAACCGGTACTTTCGGATTATGCAATAACGTGATTGCATTTGCGTACTTCAACTAACCATCAGACTAACAGCTCTCCGCTTAAATAACCATTGCCGTCCACGGATTTTGCATGATGATGAATAAGATTAGAGTTCACTGTAAATGTAATTGCTACTTACTGGCCCAGAGATGTTGGGCCATCAATCTCATAAATAATTGCTCTAACGTCAGTCGGATTTCGTTCTTTTCGCCGTAAGTCATGTGCACGCGAAACATTAATCGTTTATATTTTGGCCTCCGTTTAAAGTCCTTTTACCGTTAATTGCGCTTCAGCTCTTGTACGTATTGCGCAAGCAAGAGAAAATCAGAATCAGAAACCATCGGTCCACAAAACTAATCTAAAGGGTAGAGCAAAGCGATAATCTTAAAGTTTAACCGAAAAGGACTGGGATAAGACAATCTAGTTACCCATCACTTATTCACTTAAATTGGCTTGAAGACCCGCTGAAAATGCGTTACTTGGTTGTTCCGCTGTTCAGGAATAATCGATTTTCAAATAGTGGAATTTCCGTGTGATTGTGGTACCTCTAATTTGTTGTATGCCTTACAAGAAAGATTCATGACTTTTTTTTTGTTCAGGCACTAAGCAATCTTCACCAATATCGCCACTGCCCACTGAAAAGCCTTGTTTGTGTTTGGATAAAAATTTCCCGCGTCGTAGTAGAATTTTCGCTGTGGGGACAGCCGCAGATATTCTGAACGTCATAACCAGAGCAGATTGTGGAAAACAAAAAAATCCCTTTGCAGAATCCAAATAATTCAGTATATTCAACTAAATGACACAAAAATAAGTTAGCTTTTCAGTTAAACTTTAAAGAAGTCGACAACCAAGCTAAATTGCCGTATTTTATTTGTTCGTTCAACAGTTCTTAGAGGTGCTTATCTGTTATCATCTGTCATTTACCATTTTTCTGTATTTTAATCTTGGAAAGTTTTATGTTGACATACCTTTGCTATCTATATTTGCTAGTTTGATCAATCAGCAATACACACACACATATATATGTATATATATATATGTGTGTGTGTGTGTATTGCATATATATATATATATATACATAAATGTATAGGCTATATATATAAATATACATATATATATTAAAGGACATGTTGCACTTATGATAGTAGTTCATTATATTTCAGTAGTATTTCCATCCATTCTCGTTCCCGAGATTCTTCCTTCATAAGTGTATCATATCACCTCTGTTAGCAGTACGCTGATTATCACGCTTGCCACGTTTGTTCTCTTTATGTGACGTATCATGCGCCCGGTCATTGTTTCCGAGGAGCTTATTCGTCCGGAGACCGGTTATGCAAATTTTGCCAAGATCGTCATCCGAGGCACGGGACATGGAAAGAGGCTAAAAACGGCCGAAGCCGTGTGTAATTTCTTAGTTGTAAGTCGTCAACAATCTCAGAACATCTGAGCAGAAACACCGTCTTGTGCGAGGTGTCCTTTAACGGAAACTGAAACATTTTTATATGTGTGTGGGTGGAGGGGGGGGGGGTAAAAATTGATTTGGCCAAACCTGGCCTCTTAGGCAATGCAACCCATTATGTTTATGACCCCAGTACCCATATCCTTGGCGGCCAAGAGTAGAGTAGAATTTAGTTAACAAATACTTTCACAGCAGTTATGTGGAATTTGCATTTCTTCTCAGCGTAAAGATAATCATCACCAAAAACATAGTCAGTCGACATTTACAGTAGATTTACTGATGTAAATATGTGTACAATTTAAACACAGCCAAAGTATGTAGATTCAGATGAAAAAAGAAGTTGAAAAATCCTTTCAAATCTGGTTGAAAATCCTTTTAGATTCGGCTTCAGCATCCGTCCGGGTTGTGGTTCCTAAAATATCTCTTTTGTTTCAGTTTCGGCCGTCAGAGCGATAGCTGCACGGCATCTTGCGGTCAAAATGCTGAGTGCACTTTCCGAGGACTTCTCCCCGTTTGTAAGTGTCTTGCAGGGTCATCCGGTGATCCATATAGAGGCTGCCAGAGAGGAGAGTGTATCGGTAAATATACAATTCTTACCTTACCTTACACTCTAAAGTAGAATTACCCTCTTTTTGTAGGCAGAACGTTGCGAACGACACGGATTCCGTTTGCCCAGCTTTATTTCCTGGTCTTTAGGAAAGGCATACGTCGTTAGATCAGATTGAAATGTCTAGTAATGTGGCAGGACTTGTAAGCGTAAACGCGAAGAAAAGAACTATAGATCATCCTGCGTCTCGCGAGACTAGGTCACCTGGTAATGTAGTTCGGCAGATCTGTTCTAGCCAGTACAAACCACCGATAATTATTAACGGAAATCGCCGCTCCCAACCATCGAACCCGGTAACAAAATAAACTCACACCTCCTAAAGTCCGAACAAATTCGCACGGAAACTCGTTTGTGCCCTACTTCAAAACAGTGTTTAATGCGTAATCAGGGGGGCACTGGTCTTAAATTCCAGGGTATCGGGCTGGGTGGGGGTGGGTCCTTTAGTGCTCCAAAAGGCACTTTTCATAGCAAGGTGGGGTGTCTAAAATTTTATGTTTATTATTATTTTCATACCTGTTTTGGGGGTGGGGTGTCAAATTTCACTCAAAAACAAGAATTTCTTACAAGAAAAAAAAGAATTTCATACCAACATTTTCCAACATTTTCGTTTAAACGAGAAAGACGACTATTCAATCGCTGATTACGACGGAGCAAACTATGTTAAGAAGCATTTAACATCTCATGGTTGTTACCGTGTTGTCACTGTCCAATATATACCCGATTAAAAAAATAAATAACAAAATGAAATTTAACCAGACTGATTGGGATTATTGCAAAAACAAGTGCGCAAGAGCTCAGACGTAGAGTGTGAAAGTAAAATGTTTATTAGATCTTATATACAAAGAGCGTTAGAACCAGGACACTTCACATCCCCAATAGCCAACAAATATTCAAATAACCTAATTTGAAATCATCCCAGTTTAAAAGTTTAAACAAACAGCATTTAGAAATCCAAAGAAGATCTTCGAAATCTTGCAAGAACGGTGTATGTTTCAATACTGAGCCAGTCCGACACTTTAACCCTCTTTTCCATTAGCAAGGCAATAACAAGTGTAAGAAAACCAAATCGTTTTATTTCCTGATACGTACTCCCCTTGTCCAACTTCATTAAGATCGGCAAATCATCGATCATATGATAAAACCGTCCAGTTTCCGACTCACGATTGAGAATGAAAGTATGCCGCGTGGTCTTATTTGTTGATACACCAAAAGTCGCATCTATACACATTTATATCTACAAGTACACAAGAGTTGAGCTTGAGATATGTCAAAATCGAACTTATTCACCGAAAATCTAGGCCCAGCTACCCATGAACAGGAGGGTGGGTGGGGGGTCGCGACCAATCATATTGCATATCTAGACCTATATATTCTCCATAATACCAACTTAAGAGTTTGATTCCAGTCACGGGTCAATAACTTTACTCATGGGCAAAATGGGCCCACTTTCCCCTGTAGCAAGTGGGGGTGGGGTTTAGGGCCTGCAAAAAGCAAACAGAGAACCCAATGCTCACAAACCCACCAAGTTTCAACTTGGTGCCGTTTGATGCCTGTCACGGGTAACGAACTTTACTCCTGGGCAATCTGGGCCCAGTTGCCCTTGAACGGGTTGGGTGGGGGATGTGGAACCTTGAAAGTAATTTCACAGAACAAGGAACAAGCACAGTACAAGGAACAACAAGTTATGAACATTTTTCACTGGGCAATCTTGGCCCATTTTCCCCTGAACCGGGTGGGTGTGGCGGGTGTCGAGACTCCCAAAAAGCACAACTACACCCCAACACCCGCGAGTGTACCAAGTTTGAACTTGATACTTCCACTGGTTCACGAGTAATGAGCTCCACAAAATATGGTGAAAACCGTAAACCGGCATTGCCGGAATTCCGGGAAATTCCCCGTCTCCCCCCCCAGTGTCCAGATCCAATCCCATTGTATATAAGATTTATCTGGAACAGATGCTTGTTCTTCCCAGCAAGTTTCACTCCGATCCCGCTATTCTAACCGTTTCTCGAGAGTTCTGGTCTCCCACCCCCCAACTCCTCCATAGCTGTCGAATCCGGTCCGGACTTGAAATGGGACATCAGCGGTATGTCATTTATTCGTTACGAAGTTTTATTCCAATACGACGACCCGTTCGAAACTTACACACCACTAAACTTTCCGGATTTCCCAGCCATCCACCCCCCCCCCCAGATAGTCGGATCGGGAAACTGACTGTTTCCACATTAGTTTGGTCGGGTCCCTGATGCTCCTGCCAAGTTTCATCGACCTAGCACATCTGGAAGTACCCTAAAGTCCGGTCTTCACCTCCCGGAACTCTCGGAATCTGGGCTTCCAAATTATTCTTTGACGTCTTCTGTAAATTGCATCTGGAATATGAACCGGTCCGAAAGTATATCAAAATAATCCGGAAAAAAGGGCTTTTGAACTTCCAGAATTTCCGGAATTTTTATGAATCGCAGAAGAAATTAAAAAAAAAAAATCTCGGAAAATCTGGGAAGCAAGATTCCGGAATGTGAAGACCCACCTTATCTCAAAAAAGTATGACATTACTACTAAATTTGCAAGATTCCCCGGCTCCCTCCTCCACATGGTCGGATCGGGAAACTGATTGTTTCCAGGTTGTTTAAATCGGGTCCCTGATGCGCATGCCAAGTTTCATCCAGGGCCCCGCAACCAGCTGTACTCTTGTACGCTTTACCGTGTGTAGTACTCCTGTATTCCCACAAGTTCTCTCATGTACAAGGATAGGACATACTCTGTACTCCTATGCGCTTTGCTTGTACTCTCGTACACTTTAGTGGTTGGTTGCGAGGCCCTGGTTTCATCATCCTAGCACATCTGGAAGCACCCTAACTCGAAAAAGTTTGACACAAAAACTCGGACTGACCGATAGACTGAATTGCGATCGGTATTTATGGCACTTGAGTCAGTCTGTTCGAGTCCCTGATATGCCTGCCAAGTTTCATCGTCCTAGTAGGCCTACATCAGGAAGTACCGAACTCGCGGGATTGCCAGAAATCTTGTCCACCCAACTCCCGCACAGTGCCCGGATCCGGTCCGGTTATGTTAATGACGTATCTAGGACTTATAATTGTTCTTCCGACCAAGTTTTATCCCGATCCCTCCTCTCTATAAGCGTTTCCCAATATTACCGGTTACCCCCTCCAACTCCCCCGAAAATCACCGAATCCGGTCTGCATTTGAAATGAGACATCTGAGACACGAAGTCTATCTAAATATCAGGTTTCATTATGATCCGATCATCCGTTAAAAGTTAAAAATACCTCAATTTTCCGGATTCCCCTTCCTCCACTCCCCCCTCCAGATGGTTGGATCGGGAAAACGACTATTCTTAAAGGTCGGGCTTCACTAACCAGATTTTTCGCCCGGATTCTGGGTTCCGTTTTCTTCGATACCGGTATGGGTAGTGAAGACAGGTCTGAAACGGTCCGAAAGCACCCCGGACGCGTCCGGGAATCGGGTAGAAAAATCTACCAGATTCCCGGATTCTGGGTGAAAAGAAGCGGGACTTTGAAAGTAGTTTTCATTTGACTTGGATAAATTATTGTGCTGAGGCGCTAAAATCTAAGAAAATGACAGAAGTGCTGAAAAATGTCTAAAAGTGGGCTTGAAGAGACATTTGATTTACTTTCTGTTTGGGACCGTCTTCACATAATCCGAACCCCAGATGCTGGGGCGTCTGGGTAGTGAAGCCCGACCTTAAGTCAATATGTCGGGGTCCCCGACATGCTTGCCAAGTTTTATCGTCCTAGCACATCAGGAAGTACCGAACTCGCGGGTTCACTAGAATTTCGGACCCTCCCCCCAACTCTCCCACACTGACCGGATCCGGTCCGCTTATGCCATTCACGTATCCAGGACTTGTGCTTGTTCTTCGCACCAAATTACATCCCGAACCCTCCACTCTAAGCATTTCCCAAGATTTCCGTTCCCCCCTCCAACTCCCCCCGATGTCACCGGATCAGGTCCGAATGTAAAATGGGGCATCTGAGACACGAGATCTTTCTATATATCAAGTTTCACTAAGATCCGATGACCCTTTTGCAAGTTAAAAATACCTCACTTTCCCGGATTTCCCTTCCCTCCACCCCCACCCCCCCAGTTGATCGGATCAAGAAATGACTATTTTCAAGTCAATCTGCTTGGGGCCCTGACACGCCTGCCAAGTTTCATCGTCCTAGCACATCAGGAAGTACCGAACTCGTGGGATCAGTAGAAATTCGGATCCTCCCCCCAACTCCCCCACAGTGACCGGATCCGGTTATGTCAATCACGTATCTAGGACTTGTGCTTGTTCTCCTCACCGACTTTCATCCCAAACCCTCTACTCCAAGCATTTTCCAAGATTTCCGGCTGCCCCCTCCAGCTCCCCCCAAAGTTACCGGATCCGGTCCAGATTTTAACCGAGTCGTCTAGGGCACTAGATCTCTCCAACTACCAAGTTTCTTCAAGATCCGATCACCCGTTCAAAAGTTATTAATTCCTAAATATTCCGGATTCCCCCTCCCTCCACTCCCCCCCCACGATGTTCGGGTCGGGAAAGTGACTATTTCTAACTTAATCATTTGGATTCCCTGATATGCGTGCCAAGTTTCATCGTCCTAGCTTATGTGGAAGTGCCTGAACTAGCAAAACCCGGACCGACAGACCGACCGACCGACGGACGGACAAAAATTGCGATCACTATATGGCACTTGGCCGAAGGGCAAGTGCCATAAAAACCATTAATTTGCGAAATTTGTATTATTCCAACAAGAAGAAGCGAGATAACGATTCCAACAACTCTGACTCACAGTAGCCATCCAAGGCCGGTAATTTAGTCTCAAAAGAGTCTCAAAGTTGAAAGTCCTATACCTCGTAATGTTAATTTTCTTTGTTATGATCCACGAAGATGAGGGTGTAGAAATATCCGTTTTCTTCGGGTAGGGTGAAATCTCTCCTATCTAGCCCAGGACTACAAAACTAGTGGCAAGAAATATGAATTTACAAATGCATGTGAGTATAGAGATTTTAAAGCTGGTTGAACAATTTTTAACTGTGATCGGGAGGGATTGTAAGATGTGATGAAGAGGACAATAATTATGATAAGTGAATGTGATAGAGTTGTTTCTCGAACAATTATAAATTAAGGAGTGTTACAGATTTAAGGATAGAAGACCCATGTAACCTAGTAGTCAAGATGGGTCTGTAATTCGTTCATCACCATCACTGGTGTGGTAAGGAAGCATAGATACCTTGCCTTTGTCAGGCAGTAGGCTATGTATAGAACAGATTTTACATGTTGAGTCTGTGTAATGGGTTTTTGAAAAGTTCAGATTTTGACGCTGGGTGGGGGAGGTCATTTTGAAAATTTCAGATTGTGGCCGTGGGGTGGGGGGGGTCATTTTGAAAAGTTTAGATTTTGGACGTGGGGTGGGGGGGGTCATTTTGAGAAGTCCAAATTTTGGACGTGGGGTGGGGGGGGTCATTTTGAAAAGTCCAAATTTTGGACGTGGGGTGGGGGGGGTCATTTTAGAAAGTCAAAATTTTGTACGTAGGTCAAGGGGTGGGGTGGGTGGGTTTTAGAAAGAATGACCTATTTAGGAGTGTATACCCTAGGATTTCATACCAGTGCCCCCCTGTGCGTAATCACAGTGTTTAAACAAACTCATGGCATATATAATTATATGTAAGAAGCTGAAATTATATTGCCTCTCATTCAAGAAGAGTTGCCAGTCGTCTTGTTGTTATCATAATTTTTCTATATTATTCCTCGAAAAATAAAAGAGGTGACAAAAAAGAAAATAAATAAGATAGGCGATAAACTACATCACAGATAATCAAGATGACAACGTTTTGTTTGCAACCAAACAGTTAAAAGTACAAAGAAAAAACACTGACTAAAATGGTTCTTGCTTGGGTAGAGGATTGTGGCATTAGAAAATGACTGCACTTTTTTTTTGTAAAATGAACCGTTCCTTCCAAAGCGCCGCCGTCGAGTGTCTGACTGATAATTTAGTTACTAGTTCTGTATTACTGAAACTAACAGGGAAACCAAGGAGAAGTTTCCAAATTTTGATATGCTGCTAATACAGTAAATGTATTGTTCTTTCTCGTGTTTAGCTGTGTATTTCTTGTTTTGCGTTTATTTATCTTTTGTTGTTGTTGTGGATTTTGCTGTACCATCTATACTTATTGTTAAGCGTTAATTTCCCTTTTTTACTCTGTATGTACAGTGCAAATGCCTTGAATAGGCTGCACGTAATAAATTCATTCATTCATTCATATCTGGGTGGCCGCCCAGACTGCCCATTCAGCTGCGGTGGACCCGTTGGTGTCACGGAGATCCGACTGGTTGATGCTGCAATGAGTGTTCCCTATCCACCCTCTTCATCTGAATCCCTCCTGTTGCTAAATATGGGACGAAATATGAGAACAGTATTTTTTTCATGTCCGGTTCGGAAGGTTTTTTTTTGCGAATTAGCTTTTTCGTATTTGACAATACCTCAGCTGAGATTCGCTCTAATAATATTCTGGCCCTCTTGGTTTCACGTTAAATGAATAAAAAGCTGCTCTCACTACAAGACGTTTCGTATGTTTGTCATACTGGTATGTTTTTGTTTTTTTTAGAAAACGACGATTGCCCATCCAACAAAGTCTGCTTTGAGCTGAAGTGTATCGACCCCTGTCCCACCACCTGCGGAGTCAACTCTGATTGCTCGGTTCGTAACCACGTGACTTCTTGCCGCTGCCCCAGTGGATACACCGGCGACCCATTCTCCAGCTGCACCAGGAAATCTGCCAACTCCATCAACTCAAGGCAAGGTAAGTAAACGACCTCCCTTCACTTTAGTCTTTAAAGTTCAACTGAAGTGGGCTGAGATACAGCCTAGTTACTCGTCACTCATTCACTTAAAGCTTACGTGAAAAGGCAGCTTATTTTACATCTGATATTTGGATACACTGAAACTTTGACCCATCTAAAGGTTTTTGTATTTTATTCACCCGAGGCTCTAGTAATGATGTTCAGAATATGCAGTGCTTGCACGGCAACCCACAATTTGTCCAGACGCGGAGAATTTGAGTTAAATTTTTTTCCAGGATTAAATCCAGGATTAATTCCAGGATTGAAGATGCTTAGCACTGAAAAGTCACGGCCTAAGAAAATAGGAAAATGGTGTTAAGATACAGTAGAGGTATGCTTATGTGAACAGTTACTTTAATGTGAACAGTGCAGTTTTGGGCTAAATGGTAGAATGAAGATCCAAAATACCTATAGCCTACAGGTGTTTTCAGATGCCCGTAATTACCTACTTTGGCTAACTGGCAGTTAGCTTTAAACACAGTAAGTGCATGAAAATGGCAAAGTCCACACTCAACAAACGTTCACATAAGCATACCTCTACTGTATGTCTTGCAAGAATTGGCCGTTTTTGGTTTATTCTTCGGCAATGGTTTACCTTTGTAGTTGGTGAATATTTTAAGCATAGAGGGACACACTGGTACAGTGTGCCCGACTCCCTGGTACAGCGTGCCCGACAGTCCCCCCCCCCCTCGGTTAGGCCTGCTTCGGAATGAATCGGAATGGAATTACATCTAACAGTTATGTCATTCGGCAAAGCTTACATTTGAATGGGAGAGCGGTGACGAGCCCAAATCCCGACTCATTGGAAACCAGTCGGGAAACAAGCGCACCACATGAAACTTGTTTATGAATATTACTAGTTGAAAAACACGCCCTTCCTCATCCTGCTGTAAAACCCTTTATTAGTCATGTTTGCGCGTGTTTGATTAGGACAGTTTTGGAGGTGTTGGCAGCTGACATTTTTTCAGTGACCTCTAGCACTTCACCCAGAATGAACAGTACCGCTACGTGCCCACGCGCTTTGAAGGACGGCTGGGTGGACCCTTCTCCAGCTATCCTTGTCAGTGGAGAACTCGGGCCTAAAATTTGGACCCTGGTTCTCCAGACCCATGTAGGCCTATGGTTAGGGAAAGTTAGAGGAGATTTCGGTGACCTCGAGCTCTCTTGACTTCGTCCTCATAATTGGTGATGCCACGCTGCCCCCTGCTTTCAACGACGACTGGGAATGTTCTATAGGTTTCCAAATCACAGAAAAATTCACAGAAGTTCAGTCTGGGTTCTCGTAATAGGGTAGCCTACCCTGCAGTCATGATCCTGAAAGGATGGTACTGCAACCCTTGCTTAGACTATTCATTTCAGTTCAATCCAGTTTATTTCTAAATCGGGAAGCGGACAAGCCCGAATATTCGTTCAGTCTTCAATATAAGATATGGTCATTACAGCGACTAATATAAATATACAGGTTGTAGTCAGCACTTCTGAATTAATTTACCAATATAAATATAGACTGCAGTTTGTAGTGGGCACTTCTAAATTAATTTCAAACAAAACTACCTTGTCTGAAATAAAAAAGACTTGAGAACCTATTCATTTCTGCGCCTAAGCAACGTGTTTTGGCTAGTAGGATATCAGAAAAGCCGAGATAGTAATTTATAGCCAGTCGGATAACGTGAGTCAGCAGCGGAGCAACTACGTCATCGTTAGCGCTTTCAGCAGCGTTCTCTGCTTTTTTTTTTTTTTTTTTTTTAATAGTTGCAACAGCGAAATTGCATGGAATCCTAACGGCTCGAGGGGCTCAGCTTTTATAGACACAATAAGTCATCGTGAAAAGTCCAGATCGACTGCCGTCACCGCAGAGTTGCCTAATATCCGCCACGAAACAGTTACCCAAAAAATACTTGTTAGCACCCCCGCCCTATCATATAAGGCAAAATCTCATTTGGCGCGTCAAAGACATTTAAATCACTCTGTGCCCTTACAAGGGCCTGCCAAGGTTGTCCCGGTATTCATGATCTGAATCACGCTACCAACTCCCGAGTTCTGACCCCACCTTTTGGGAGGTCAACGAACACTCGTGGCGAAGTTGTCGGTTTGCCAAAGTGAAATGGCAAAAATTGCGAATTCGAAAGGTGCTTAGGCAAGATGTTGCGTGAAAAGACTTTGAATAATTTTCAATATCATGTTTCTGAATGGAAGGTTTTCTTGGGGGGGGGGGGAGGGGGCTTGCATTGCTACATACTTTTTACTGGTAGATCCTGCTCTAAGTTACCATCTGTTACCAGGGCCTTCACGTCTCGGGCTCCCTTCCCTTTAGCAACGTAGACACAATTGGACAAAAGGTTTTGTCCATAAACGTCTGGACTCGAAACTTGGCAGTTTAGTATTGCCCGCGTATGTTGAGCAAAATAATAGCAGGATCAACCAACACTCATACACAAGCCCATTCAAACCAAGTAAAACTAACAAACTATCCAGTTGGTGCAACAAAATGATATGTAAACTCATTTGTGCCGTATGTTATCGGTTCTTTTAAAATTCACGCCCCAGAACAATTCGGTACAGAAACTCGTTTATGCCCTTCTTCGCATCAAAGTATTGTAGTTATTTTTCATTTCTTAATGCACAGTTGTTACATATTCTGCTTTTGAAAATGGCAGGTCATAAATAAATTACTTACCTTTCGTTGTTTCAGTGCGTCATAAAACTCATCATCATCGTCTTCCACTATCTTTACTTAATCCTTCCATATTAACCCCTATGTAACGGGCCATGGAGCTTTGTAGGAGTCGAAGTTTATTTTGTTCATTATTTTTAATTTAATAAAATTGAACTGAACTGATTTCCAGCCAATTCCGGCGATCTTTGCTCTCCTACACCCTGCGGCCCGAACACCGACTGCAGATCCGACGGAAACCAAGCAGTTTGCAGCTGCTTGACTGGGTATATCGGAGATCCAATTGTTGGCTGTCGACGTGAGTGCGAGTCCGATTTCGACTGCACAAACTCCCTCTCGTGTATCGACTTCAGATGTCAGGATCCCTGCATCACTCGCTGTGGCAGGAATGCGGACTGTAGAGTGTCGGTAAGTCCAGTCAACCTTCCTGAAGAACAGCGTGAAAATATCCAAGCCGGCTGTCCAACGTACTAGTCGCTCTCCATGCTATATAACGTACCCTTGTGTGAAAAAATCACCTTACCTTAAAAATAACCTTAAATTGCACGTCGAAGCAATCTGAGATGTTAATCGTGATGCGACACTCCTACGGGTGTTGACATAGTTATATTTTTATAAATATGTTTATTTACTCATCTTAAATACCAAAATGGAGAAGATGAAGTACGAAAACGAACACAAAAAGAGAGAAAAACTACTTGAAACGTAAAACATAGTCCTAGAAATAACACTTACGACGTAAAACATAGTCCTAAACTACTTATCCGGTTGTATGAATAATGGGCATAAACTATAAGAAGGATCTAACGACTCTTTAATCGTTTTTCAGTTGAAACTCTAGGATCATTCATATTAGACTCTGTCTGTACTGATCCAAGTGTTACTCATGCAAGGTGGGAAATTTAGAAGATATTTGTTTATTTGTTAATATCGCCCAGAACTGTGGAGTAACATAACAAGGAATCAAAAAGCATACCTCGGTTTATACATTCAACAACATTGTAAATACTATTCTCGTTATATAGTATTGTAGTTGAATGGGTAACTCTGAACTAACGTGATTAGCTTTTCTACATCCATTGTTTCTGTATTTCGAATTATTTGCCTGTCGTTGCAAATTTTTTTGGCACAGACGAAGCGTTTTTTTACCTGACTATCCGTTTCCAGCGCCTAGCGTGACGGATTGGGCTTCAGTCCTTTTTGGCAGTCGACTGCCAACCACACGAAATCGCGCTTACCAGGAATTCGAACTTATCCTAATCTGTCGTATTTGAGGATGCAAAACGGAAACGTCAGCTACATTTTATTAGAGCTATATTTCGGCCCTTCTTGGCAAGGATCCTCGTCAGGCTCAGGCCGATCAAGCTGAAAAATGAACTCGAGCTGGAAAATGAGCTTGAGCGGCTTGAGCCTGACGAGGACCCTTGCCAAGAAGGGCCGAAATATAGCTCTAATAAAGTGTAGCTGACGTTTCCGTTTCGCATCCTCAAATACGATTCGCAGTCAGCTTGGGCTGAAGGAATATCCATAACCTATCTTTATTCAGAACCAACGCGCCATCTGCTCTTGTCCAACCAACTATCTTGGCGACCCATACACCGAATGCCGCCCAGAATGCACACGTCACGACGACTGTCCATCCAACCAGGCTTGCTTCAACCTTAAGTGTGTCAACCCCTGCCAGGGAGCATGTGGTGAGGGAGCTGACTGCAGGGTCAATAACCACAAGGCTATTTGTTCGTGTCCTAAGGGATACACAGGGCATCCCTTCGATAGATGCAGACCGTTTGCCAAGGGTAAGAACTGTTTTTGTTGTGGGGGAAGGGGAGCAGTTAGCGCAGCGGTACCTTGTCGAATATGGATCATCTGAATGACTGACAGTGCGTCTTACGTCACTCGAGGGCAGTCGCTACTTTATGCCATATGGCGTGTCTTAATGATATTTGGCGAAGCTGAATACTCTTGATGACTATCTCTCCTTGCCGATGTAAAATCTCCGGCCTCTCCGGGTACCGAAAGGCAGATGTGGTATCACAGCTGCTCCCAAAGGTCGCCGGGATTGTTTGACACAGGATTTGAGTCGTTGAGTTTGAGTCGTCACGGAGACGTTTACTCCTTCTTCCTGAGGATCACTGGCGTGTTTTGGACTTAGTCATATAGAGTATTGACAAGTCACCTGAGATTTGGTCCAGTGATATTTCGGTCTTCTTGGGAAGGGTCCCGGCTATAGCTAGGGAAAACGAACTTGCAATAATCATTTTATTGAAAACTGCAGTAATAATTGTTACCTTACATTACCTTAAAACACAGCTTGGAGTGAAATGAGGACTTTTGATCCTGTTAAACACTCCTTGTGATGACTGTTGCATGATATCAGGGACCCATACATTTCCTGTAATGACTCGCCATTCAGGGGGCTTTTCATTTCCCATGCTTCTATGTTGCCCGAGCCTCACCTAGTTTCCAAAAAATCCACTTGGGTTGAATCGGCATTCTTGCGCAGATAGAGCCAATCCCGGGCCTCCTTGGACGTGAGACCAAAGAGACTCCTCCCTCAATACAATATTTTATCCCGGTGGGTATTTCTCGAACTATCTGATGCTCGGTCAAGAGCGCATCAGAAATCTCTTATTGACAAGCCCCCTGAATGGCGAGTCATTACAGGAAAGTTATGGGACCCTGATAATATGCAGTTGGTTAGATTGCAGGTTTGTTTCTTCTAGCTACATTGCTGAGCAATATTCATATTGAAACAAATATTTTTTTTATTAGGTTTTATTAGGCAATATTCATATCAAACAAATATTTTTTTTTATTAGGTTTTATTAGGCGGCACCATGCCAAAGTTTTGTTTTCTTGTCCAGATAAATATGTAAAAAAAAATATGTGTTACGGTGGTCAGACACATCCAACAAAACATTCACGAAAGTGGAAAACTTTCAGGAAAAGAATCATTACACGAAAGAAGACACGAAACGCGTAACGTAACGCGCGTACAGTGGTACATTACCTGGTGTTTCTTTATTATGTATTTTTACAGAGGACCTTTGCAACCCGAACCCGTGCGGCACTGACGCTCTCTGCAAGCCTGGTGTAGACCGAGATAACAACCAGCGACCAGTCTGTCTTTGCCGAGATGGTTACATCGGAGACCCCCTGATCTCCTGCAAAAGAGGAGACTGCGTAGACCACGAGGTGAGTTTTTCTTTCTGGTTTAAAGCCCAATTCAACACAGACAGCGAATTTCGCCACGACTGACGATATTCGTCACGCCAGGCCTTGAAAAACGGCTTCGGCTCCGAGCCGAAAAAATTCGCAACGCCAGGCGAATAATTTGACGCCCTCTGTGTGAATTCCGCTTAACATATCGCTGGTGGACAGGCAGAAACACGTAACTCAATTGTAAACCCACCGTTATACTGTGTGCGATGTTTTGCAAGAGGGGATTAGCGGCTCCTTACAACAGCTCGTTGAGAAGCACAATAACACTTCGAATCACCACTTACGACTCGCTGTTTCGAATTCCAAAGTGTCATTTGTGTCAAATGAAGCTTGGCCGCGCTCTTTGCGGGCTAATATGTCACACCGAAACAAAACCTTTAATCATAATTCAAGTGATTCCGTATGCAGTCTGTCAGGTCCCGAAAGACAAGGATGCGCATCCATGTGTTAAACGTTACCAAACTTCTGACAATACCGGCCCTTGTCGCTGTACAAGCGAAGGAACTAGCTCCATGGCTTCTCTTAACCCCATTTGATTCCAGGACTGCACATCCACAAAGGCCTGCTACGGATTCAAATGCGTTGACCCCTGTGTCAGTCAGACAAGTGGTGGCAGTGTCTGCGGTCTTGGTGCAAGGTGCGACGCCCGAAACCACGGTGCCGTCTGCTCCTGCCCCGCTGGAACCACCGGCGACCCACTTAACGAATGCCGCACCAGCCAGCGATTTAGAAATAAGAAGTAAATAGTTCCATAGGGATTGAAAATTGAGCAGGCTGTATGAGGATTTGCGATGAGTGATTGGTTACGTACTTTGAGTGATGAGTAGCTATTTCGGTGTACCCTACTAAGTCTACCAATAGTGCCAAAAGGAACACAGATTCGAATGGGTACGCTCTGCGTACTGCGTGCAAGATAGTCCTAAACGTATGTGCGCGGACACGCTGACTTTTTCTTTTTATACCCCCCCCCCCCTCCAGTTTTATTAATGCTGGACGTCTTGCATTTTAACCATTTCCGAGCAGGAATGCATAAACCCTAAGAATTCCCTTGTAGCGACGTGACTACAGTTCCACTTCGGCTGTAAGAACCTTTCGTAGAGGAAAACGAAACATCGGGATACTTCGCGTGATTGTTTTTTTCTGTTAGTTCCCCGCCTATGCATAAAAAAATATAATAATTAAATTTAACTGACTTTTTTTTTTAAATCCTGCGTCAGAGTTGAACTTCTGACCGGATGTTATCATCAAGTTAGTTCGGAACTTCTTAGGAGTTCTTGGCTGTCCTAGCCTTTGACGGGGCGGGGCTTTTCTTGTTTCAGTGGAAGCTCAGACTTGTTCTTTGAAACGCTTGAGACTATTATTACATAAATAGGCCGCAGTGGGCGAGGGTATGCGGCTGTAGGCCTGTGCCACAATTTTGTAGGTTTTGTCTTTACGATATCCCCGTGAAAGTTTGTGATTTCTACTGACCCAGTGTTCGGAATTATAACCTGCTTTTCTCATTTTGTAAAGGAACATTTTTAACGTTTTGAAATAAAACTTTTACAAACCAACCCCACTAAAAGAATTGCTACGAGCTCATATGGTACTTGTGACGAGTAAGTGGTGCTAGAAAGTAAATGAGAACGTCACAAACCCCCTTCAACCCCCTAGGATCGGACCTAGTAATTGGTAGATATTCCTTCAGCCCAAGCTAACTGCGAATCATATTTGACGATGCAAAACGGATAAGTCGGCTACATTTTATTGGAGCTATATTTCGGCCCTTCTTGGCAAGGGTCCTCTTCAGGCTCACGCCGCTCAAGCTGGAAAATGAGATTGTAGAAAAACAATTAAATATTCGTCCTTAAATATCTGATTTTGTGAACTTCTTGCCGGAAAACTGCTTGGAGTTAAAGCTGATGCTGTGATTTCATTTTGGACACGGCTACTGATTTTGCTGCTCGATTGGGTCTTCGAAAGGGTAAAGATTCTTCTGCATTTTGGTTTTGGAGTCACCTGTTTCTTCTTCTTCTTTCCAGCAAAGATGGATAGTTGTCGGCGGCATGTAATAAAATGTAGCTGACTTATCCGTTTTGCATATCCAACTAGAAATAGGATATCTAGTTTCACTCGAGTCCAGAGCAAAATAACACTAGGGAGTAGCGTCAAGACCTATGCTTTCCATGCTTTGCAAACGGGCCATACTCATAGCACCGCCCACTACTCTTGCGACATTTAAAGCGAAACAAACTTGCGGGTCCAGAAATTTCTAGTAAAGCTAAGACGACGTCTGCACACATCGAGGAAACTGGGGAGGCTGTATCTTTTTTGTGCTCTGTTCAGAATATGAAGTTATTGGAGCCAGTGCTGGTGCACGACAGATTGAGTTCCAGTAGGGACGTTCAGTATCGCTAGTGGTGCTAGTGTCGCTGTTATTCGAGTGTGTGTCACTTTTTTCAAGTCTTGGCGCTACTCTCTAGTGTTATTTTACTCTGCTCGAGTCTGAGCATCCCTAGGAGTGCCACACTATTTTCAGTACTCCTCCCCTCAAACTCCCCCTACCACGGCCGAATCTGGTTCAGACACACAAACAGACACTCTAAAGCATCTTCTTTTACCGGCTATCACGTTTCGCTCGAGTCTGAGCGTTTTTTCGGGAACTGGTATCCTCCCCCCCCCCCAACCGTGCTAACCATTTCAAGGCGGGTGGACTTTGTCTTTCCCTACAGGCTTACGCCACTAACCCCCACCACAACCCAAACGGTTGACACCACCAAGACTCACAGAACAACCAATAAGGAGAGATACATGGGGACATACCTCTTGCAGACCTCGCTGCCGAGCGACTAGTGGCACTTCCATACACAATATTATTTTTTTTTTATTTTTTTATAGATAATAGTCTCCTTATTCTATGACTAGTGTAGCTTTGATACAAACAGTGATAAGGAACGTAGCGGAGTATCTTACTATAATAAGACCCTGGTCTCTTTTCAGTCGTTTCGTTTGATTCAGATTTACTGTAAAACTTAAAACAGTCGGAATGAAGAATCGTGATACAGGAAAGGTCAAAATCTCAGGGTAATGAAAAAAAAGAATAACCACAGTTTCGGACCAGCTTTGAATCACTTTAATTAGGTCGACGATGCCAATTACATTTTCTGCTTAACAAGAGAAAAAAATAAGAGCTAACTTCATAAAAGAACAGGCTTCCTTACAGATTCAAATGGTGTACCAAGGGACTGAGCGCTTTTTTTTCTTCTATGAGTAAACGGTAGCCCGTCTCAAGTATTTTCCGATACCCGGGACTGCGCAACCTTTCAAGGTGGCTAAAAGCTGGTCGCTTCAAAAGAGTACTGGCAGTACGAGAATAAAAACGACAACAACAACAACATCCAGTTAACAGCTAATAGTCATTTTACGAAAGGGTTGAACTGCTTAGATCAACTTTCCTCGACCGGGATCATGTATGCTGCAGCCCGCTTCTATATCTGGCGATAGTAGCGGCTTGGAGATTCTACTCATACAAGTTAGCAGCGCATCGATTTGGGTTGGTAACAAGTTCAAATCCCGCACGAGGAACATTTTTGCCTTTCACTTCACTACTCACATAACAAACAGTCAGACCTATAGCTACCTAACTTAGCTTCCACACGAAAATTATCTGCACACGACATATACCACACGATAAACCCCATTTCGGGCATTCCACACTGACCAGCAGATATAGGATTTGTCTTCGGCTTTTAGTTCGTAGTGGCAAAACACGCGAACTGGTTGCTGGGGACAAGCCCCCTAGAGGATATGTGTTGTCCTACTCAATTGGTTGCCGGAGAGGAAACCCATACTATGGCAACCACACATGAAAACCCAGAAATAACCATCCTATTTGCATTAGGCATCAGTGTTTTTTTGTCACCTCTGATTTTCAAACTATAACCAAGAGCAAAATAATCTGACAGAATATGACTATGCGGAGTCGAATATTTCCCCATACCCTGTCCGCTACCAACGAGCGGAGGTTAGTAGCTTCGCGCCACTCACGTTTCGTTACCTCTACAAATAGCTAAATCGCTGTGAACCCGCCGGTGAGGAAAAGTAGGAGTCAAAAGCTGATTGGTTCTATGTTCTATGGACCCTGCCAGCCTCCTTCACTTTTTCTTCTGCGATAAGCAACGGCGAAGACGGAAGATGAGTAAACGGGCATCAACATCAGCTCAAAGCTAGAGTAAATACCTCTAGGTCCGCTCGGTTTTGTCGGAGTATTCACAGTCGCTGCGTGGTACTAAAGGAAGTTCTATCAGATTATTTGTTCTTGCTTATATAACCTATGTACAAGATTTGATTTTTGTTAAGGTCGGATTCAAATCCAGAATTCAAATTCTCAGCACGAAATGAAATCTTGGAAGCTCAAACTGACAAACAATTGGCTTATCACTAGCCGAGCCGTTCTAGCAACTTCATTTCAGCTTGCTTTCACCATTAAAGGCCAATTGGATTTTGCGGTTTACGAAGGAGATGTCAACCCTGTCCTTCCCATTTACTTTCCAGAAAAGGAAAGACAACCCTTTCTGCATGCTGTTCAGTAATGAATTCAAAATACACTTTAGCAAGGGCCCATCCTGTGGTGTTATGGGCAACCCATTATTGGACTCCTGGTTCTACTGACTTTATCTCATTCTACGGACCAACCAGGAATTGTAACAGAAACTCTAGATTTACAGTCTACTATTCGTCCTCGAGACAAAATGTCTGAACTAGGAACAAACTGAATCCCCACCCTTGCAAAATTATGCTCAATAGTATCATCAACATGCGTTCAGAACAAACACTGTCGGCCTCGACTTCGCACTGATCTCTATCGCAGTATACAGACCAAACTATATAACACAAGCTCTGAGCTTGTAGTTTACTGATACTGACGCAATCGGCGAGAATTCCTTTGTTTGTCGAATCTCATCTCCATTTCTTCCAGGATTTTTGGGGTGTAACGAACGACTAGCTTTACTGACCCCTGAGCACGTTTGAGCAGATCCACCGCTTTCTCATGATTTTCGCCTTCCACAGTCTGGAAAAAAGGGAAGAATGTAACCTAGGCTAGAATAATTTAGAAGTCAAACGTAAATTGCTCCATTTGATCCAATTTTAATGTTTACCTGAAATTTCGGATTCCTTAAGATAAACATTCCTTCAGTCCGACCTGACTGCGAATCATAGTAGTTTGATTACAGATTAATTAATTATTAAATTAATTAATTAATTATACAGGACAAAGTAGTTTAATTACGAGAAAGTGAAGTATAGCATAGACCACCGAGAGCACTAAACGTTTGTATAAGCCACATATTTTACCATTTCTACCAGATTACCAATCGCCCAACCCCGATCAGGTCATCACTAGACTAAAAACTGAAAAAAAAAAAATCGGCTTCAAATTACCCCATCCCTAATAAATTCGTCTGACTGAATTTATCATCATTCGTACCTTATATATATTATTTCCCATTTTAACTCTTGTTGTGTGACCTGTATTATACTATGTGGGCCTATTCATCATTATCATATACTGTATATATTTTACGTCCCTGATTTGACATGTGTTACGTCATGACGATCCTCTGCTAGCCATACTATGTTGTGCTATTATGGAAATAAAGAATACTTATTATTATATTGAATTAATTGGGCATTTCTATTATGCGTATTTACTTTTTTACTGGTTCCTTCTTGCTGGTTTCATTCTTTTCCTTGCTTGTATTCCAGTTTTCCATTTCCTTTTAAAAACTGTATTCTCATACTCACTGGTGGTCTTTGTTTTTATGGCACTTGCCCTTCGGCCAAGTGCCATATAGCGATCGTAATTTCTGTCCGCGTTGGTCTGTCGCTCCCGGTTTTGCTAGTTCGGGCACTTCCAGATAAGATAGGACGATGAAACTTGAAACTTGGCAGGCGCAGGGACCGGACCAGATTAAATTAGAAATAGTCCCTTCCCCGATCCGACTACCTGAGGGGGAGTGGAGGGAAGGGGAATCTCGAAAAAACAGGAAAAATGGTTTATTTTTAACTTACGAACGGGTGATCGGATCTTAATGAAACTTGATATATGGAAGGACCACGTGTCTCAGGGGGGAACCGGAAATCTTGGGAAACGCTTAGAGTAGAGAGATCGAGATGAAAGTTGGTCGAAAGAACAAGCAAAAGCCCTAGATACGTGACTGACATAACCGGACCGGATCCGTTCACAGTGGGGGGGGGGGGGGGATCCGAGTTTGTAGTAATCCCACGAGTTCGGTACTTCCTGATGTGCAAGGACAATGAACTTGGCAGGCTTGTCAGGTACCCGAACTATTGACTTGAGAATGTCGTTTCCCCGATTCGACCGTCGAGGGGGAGTGTACGGAAGGGAAATCCGGAATCCAGTGGCAAGCTCAGCTATTGAACGGGTTATCGGATTTAACCGAAACTTGATATTTAGAAAGGTCTCGTGCCTCAGACGTCCATTTTTAATCCGGACCACATCCGGTGACATTGGGAGGAGTTGGAGGGGCGAACCGGAAATCTTTGAAATCGCTTAGAGTGGAGGGATCGGGATGAAACTTGGTGGGAAGAACGAGCGTAAGTTCTAAATACGTCATCTACAGCTTTCAGATTGAATGAACCTAGATATACTAATTCTAGGTCCGAACCGCATTTTTGAATGGCGGGGTGCTTATTGTGAAGTTCTCTTCTACTTTTTCATGCCACTACTCGTAACAAGTGCAATATGAGCTCGTAGCTCTTGTTCTTACACAGCGTTTATCCAGTCGGTAATCTCCTGAAGCTAGCCTCTCTATAGATAATTAGCTAACTTACCACCCCGTTCACCGAAAGGAGCTGGTCACCCCTCTTGAGACCACCGTGGCGGTCCGCAACACCGCCGGGTATAATCCTCGAAATATAAATGGGCGAATTCTGTTCTCTTCCACCCATCACGTTGAAGCCAAGACCTTCCTCCGTCTTCGGTAGCTCCACAACTCTCGGGTGGGCGTGGCCTTCACTAGCAGCAAATGCTGCGACGGTAGCCTAGAAAAGAAGGGTATGAGATCACAATATAAGCATAACATACTACAAAAATGGATGAGTTTACAAAAGGTAGTATTAGAAAGAAGGAGCTACGCATCGACTTCGGTTCAGCCATGGTATCTCACCCTCTCCACTCCCAAATCCTCCCTTCCACCTACCAAAACATCAGAGATCGACGAGAACGATTGGCAAGTTCTAGGGTAGCCAAACTCTGTCCTATGCATGTAAAACACATAGAAATATTATTCAATAATAATAGCAAATTTGGCTTGTCAATGGGTTATAAAAATAAAAAAAAGCCGATTTGTAACATAAACTTTGTATGTTCTTTCTATCTGTCTGATCATAACACTTTGAACACTAGTATTCGATTACAACACTCTTTAATCAAGACAGATTTGTGCTCCACTACAAATCTCAAGTAGGCTTACTCCACAAATCTTTCACACTTGTCAAGTTGCATTATATCTCTCAATTAACTTCAGTTTGCTCTCTTAATGTTCGCTTTCTCTGGCAGGACAGACTAGGGAGAGTAGAAACATGTCACTGTTCGCCAGTCAGAACTGCAATCCAAAAGTTGGAGCAACAGAAGTTCTCTGATATCACAAGGTCAAGCCAATCAACTAAAACTCACTCCTGATCCGAAACCTCTAGAGGTACTTCATCTGCAACTTCCAGGAAACTAAATTAAGTAATGGGGAGGGGAATGTTAAATTTGTGTGCATCATATGGTAATTCTGAATCAACAAAGGAAGATAACAAAACACAAGGGGAAACTAGGAGGAATCTTGGAATACTATCACTCTACCTTGGCAGTGGCAGAAGCTCTGACATCTGGAGACCCCGCCAGGTCAACAGTGTCATACACTTGTTCATATACTTCTTTGACAACATTAAGGAACTCAGACTGTAGTACTTTCTGCAGAGCTGCAAGCTTAGCTGAAGGGAGTTCACCACCTAGAAATATAATACTCATGACACCAAAAAAAGATCGATTAATGAGATAAGTTTTTACAATTCTCTTTTCTTTGCTTATCAAATATAGAGAGAGAGGGAAAATACCACTGCTTATGTCAAGAAACAGTACTCACTGAAGATTTGTCTCAAGTGAGCTCCTAATAAGCCTACCTTGTTTTAAGTCATATTGTCTTGAGTCCTTCGTATTAAGTGCAAGTCAATTTCCAAACTCCAGGAATGGAGAGACAAATTAGCCGCAGAGGCATCATATCCGGGAAGAGGAGGAGGAGGGGTGATGCCTTGGTCCCCCCCCCAAACAGTTTGGCTAGTAACGCCTCTGACTGGACGTATCCCAAACACCAGATTTTTTAAGTAAAAGTAAAATGTACTGTCACCATGTCTACTTAAATTTGACAACGATTTAATGCTTTTGCCAATTTTTAAACATAAGATCTAATTAGAAGAATGAACACTGCAGAATACAGAAGTACTGACCCATCTTCTTCTTTGGAGAGAAAATGATCTGACCAGACGTCACATTCATACATGCTACAGCCTCTACCAGTCAAATAGTCTGAATCAAACATATGACTTGAAGTTTTTCAGAATCAAAGCTTGGTTTTTTTACTGGACTGTCCCAGACTGTCCTGATAGCCTAAGACTAGCCTAAACTAAAATCAACTTACTGTATGAAAAAAAAAATTAGTTTAGTGTCAATACTCACTTTTTTGTAACTTTTCAAGAAGGTCTACTGCACGCTTAATATCTACAAAAAAATAAAAGTTATATGAATCAGGAATCAAAGCTCTTAATCATCAGTCATCTCTTACTGTTGACGACCAGCTCTAGATGCTGTTTTTTCAACAATGCCAAAGCACTGTTGTTTTTTTATTCAAAAGCTGCAGTGGTAGTTCTACTAAACCAGGGATAATATCCCAATTACCAACATAATTTGTTTTTTTTTGTAATCTGTCAAAATCAAGTTATTTCTAGTATATTCAGTCTACCACAAACCCCTGATTTTTGGAAACCCTATTTAGGTATATCTTGTGCTAGGCAACCCCTATGCCCAATCCTAGATAACTGTGCCAAATGCTGGATACTGTAACACTATATATTATCACCCTTCCTGAGGGTGATAGCGGAAAAATTTGGCCTGCGGGTAGCATGATAGGCTGATATCGCCCGAGTGCAGCGAGGGTGTTATCTCCCTATGATGCTACCCAAGGGCCAAATTTTACGCTTTTGCCCGAAGAAAAGCAAGGGCGATAATGATTATAACACTAGTACACTTGTTGTAATTTTCTGGTATTCCCCTGATGTTAAAAAAAAAAAGTTCCAACCGTGCGATATCACTTCTTATCGCACGGTTGGAACTTTTTTCTTTTATCATCAGGGGAATACCAGAAAATTTTGGCACTGGGTAGGATAGGACTGGTATCATGGGACTGCACAGTGTACTGGTGTTATAATAAGATATTAATAATCTGAGTTAGGATACCAACAAGTATCCAGACCAGTACTGAACAGGATATTTAACATTTGCCATAGGGTATCAAAAATCATAGTACATTGATACTACTATTAGTTCGATTTTTGCAGATAACACGATAGGCTATCTGATCAGGTCCAGATCCGGGAGTTTATTTTGAGGGGATAGGGGGGGGGGCTGCCTGCGGATTGTATATCACACACTAAGACAAGAATGTCCAAGGTTAAAGCCTAAGAATTTTTTTTTTGTAAGTTTCCTGGGGGGGGGTCGAACCCTTCAGCCCCCTCCCTGGATACAACCCTGTATTTACCACAGTCTAAAGTTGGCTGGTTTTAAGCCCCTGGTTAGCCCCCCATTATCCAGAACACTCAACTCTCCCGAATAGCAAGTTATGTTGCATGTTTAGACGTTAGACTCAAGAGTAAACACCGAGAGATAAAAATGGTATTTGCACATTGGTCTTAAACTCGTTGTTGTCTGGAAATATCTTTTTCATGACTTTGCAAGCAATCTGGCTTCAGCCATCAGGTAAAACTGGATGATACTGTTTAAAAATAAAAATATGTTTAACTAGAAATATTATGGTAAATTTATTTCCCCAATATGTAACCATTCTATTAGCTTCAATCTAGTACTTTTGTTGTATTTTTTTGGTTTTTTAAGCCAGACAGATTTCACTAAAGGAAGATTTCCCTGGGACCTGTCTGGCCCCTGGCTGGCCCCTGGGACTGGAAATTCGAAATCTTGAATTTGGACACAAGATACTTGATATTATGTTCTATCTAACCTCTTTTTCCAATTTTTAAAATATTTGAGAACTTCCAAGAAATTTAGCCATGAATGAATTCCCCTTTTTCCCTGGAAATGGATAGGTAAACCAATAGGAAAAAGTGGTCTTCATTAAAGGTAATAAAGGCTAAATTTCTTGGAAGTTCTCAAATATTTTTAAAATTGGAAAAAGAGGTTAGATAGAACATAAGATCGGTATCTTGTGGTCTAGGAGAGGAAGACAGCCCTATTTACGTATGTAATCAATCTCAGTTCAACCAACTATCATGGGGGTGCCATGCTAGTACCATGCCCATGCTCCAGGGCATGGGCCATGGTGCCCCAACGTATGGTCGTATGGGCACCATGCCCATACCTTGGCTTGGGGCATGCCCTGACATTGGGGCACCATGCCCAAAAATTGAGGATTTGTGCTTGACTGGTATGGTATCTGCAAAAAGTCAACTATTTGGCTTCAGGACGAGGGAAAACTAAGTAAGTAACTCTTAAGTCTTAGCCTTTGTTTAACTTAGTTAGGCTAGCTTGACACCAGGTAATGGTCCAACAAAGACTATGGGAGAACCTTGCCTTGAGAAAGATTCAGTGATGCAGACGCCATGTCTAGCTAAGCCACAGCCCAGTAGTCTGAACGAAGCTTCAAAGCTTTTTTAGTGATCTGGGCCAAAAGTCAACCTTGTTTATTCTGTTTGCTTCTTCTTCTTCGCAAACGAGAGCAGATTTTCAGATTATGGTATCTCAAGTCCACAAGCAACCTGAAGCGGCGCCGGCGGCGGAGCTTTTGAAATGGTTGAAGCATCTGCTTCCCTTTTATAATGAAAAAAGGGCTTTGTAGACTAGTCAGATCAAGGGCATTTCTTGCTATCTTGCTGACGTCTTCCTTCACATATTGCATAGTTTCTTTATTTCTAGAGGTGAATTATGTTATACATTGTTGAAATAGTTAGGCTATGTCTAAGTTTTTGTCCAATTTTTGTTTTCTCCTTGGACTCAGCCTTGACTGTCCCTGGCTGGGAGCTGATTGAGCAGACCAAGTTTTCTGTTTTTTGAAGGTGGTCATTGATTGGAAAGTAACAGCTTCTCATACGGTGTAATATAAGTTATATCGGAATTCCGTAAAAGCGTGAAGTCACACCTGTTTGATGTAATTTACCTCGAAAAACAAAAAACTGTAGTTTATTTCTAACAGTGAATATATATTAGGCGCCGGTCGCGTTTACATTTATAAACCGTCCTAGGCCCTAGGGACAATCAAATCCTACTCTGGGTCCTCAATCACATGACGTCACTATTTACGTCATGACTTACGGAATTCCGATACAGTATAGTTGACACCTCTCATAGAACCTAGGGAGGAGGGGATCTGTTTATTCTAGCCATGGCAATGACCATGTTCTCCCTGTTGTGTTCTCCTTGCTGATGGGATATGTAATGTGCATAACAAGCATTGCCAGGAAGAGCCAATGTCAGTTGATAGTCACGGAAACACGAGAGCTGGTTGCTGTTGAAAACCAGCTTGGCGGTATTTGTTTTCCCACTCAGTCTTGTCTGTCAACTCTAGGCACTGCCTATTTTTTTTTTCGATCATCTGATTGTGTATACAGTATGTAGAATATATCTTATTTCCATTTTCCATTCAGACACCAGTTTTATTTGTTCTTTTTGGCTTTCCATGAAAGGATCTGGATCAAAAGTGCTGTGTTCTTTTTTTTTTTTTTATAATATTCTTTAATTTCCTTAAAGTTTAACTGAAAAGCAAATTTTTTTTTGCATCGCTCAACTGAATATACTGCATTATTTGGATTGTGCTAAGGGATTTTTTTTTATTTTCCACTATTTGCAAGATTATGACATTCAGAATATCTATGTCCATCCTCACAACGCAAAATTCTACTATTATGCATAAAGTTTTGAATCTGAATACAAACACCGACAAACACTGCCTTTCATTGGCCAGTGATCAGCTCCTGGTAGTAGCTCACTGATTGAACACTTATTTTCGGAAATCGTTTTCGTTAAGCATAAAACACAGGTACAAGTGCATAGATGTACCAAAAATCCACCAGGGACATTCCATTACATGAAAACCGATTATTCATGAATAGCGGAACAGTGAAGTAACACATTTTCATCGGGTCTGCTCTATAATTCACCCTCTAGCATTGGATTGTCATACAGTTAACATCTAGTATGTATAGTAACACTGTATGAAACATTGTGATAATAAATTCGAAGCTCCCAAATTTACTCCTAATATAAAGCTACAGTATATCTTGTTAATTACAGCATAGAATGGAAGTGATATACAAAGCAGGGTACGAAGGAAATGTGTGTTTTGGCAAACAAGTTTCATACAGTTTAGGCTACTGTTGCTGCCTTACGTCTGGTGTTTGGTTTGTTCGAAGTATCTGGCTAGGATGTAATCCTAGTTTCTAGCTGTTCAAATTGTTCAAACTTGCAGAGATAATGACTCAGCTTCTGAGGAAAAGTCATAGTGTCCTGGTACAAACCCTGCTTCATGGATATTTAGTTCCGTCTAAACCAGCAGCTTCTGATGTTCTCACTTCTTACTTGAGGCAAAGAAAATTGCCTTACTGGACATCGTACTTTGTTGAGTATAAGACCATTGAAAATGACCAGTTTGGCAAGTCCCATTTTAACTGGGAAGTGGATGGTGTAAATTACCACATTCTAAGGACTGGATGTTTCCCTTTTATCAAGTATCACTGTTCTAAAGCTGAAAGATGTGATTTGGAGTTCGAAGACAGATTTTTTAGATTCATCAAAGTTGTGAATCTTGGTAAGTGATAAATCTTACATGATTATTAATTTGACTAGCAGTTGGGTGCTGTCCAATAGTTTGAAGACAAGTCCATGTAATGTAATATAATTTAATGTAATGCATGTTTATTACCAATTGGTGGAGCATAGATTATAGTGATAAGGTTGTAGCTTACCATTTTTCTGGAAATAATAAATAAATAAATTAAAATCTTGAAATAACACTTTTTATTTTTAGCTGGCTGGAATCATTATGTTTTTCACAAAATGGAGCCATGTAAACGATGTGCAGAAGTGCAACACCATGTAAAGTTTTGATAATAAACTTCGATTTAAATAAGAAATTGGGATGAAACAGTTTGACCGTAGTACCGACGAATTTTAGTTTCCATGTGCTCAGTAGTTAATGCTTTTGTAATGCCACACAGCAGTTAGATATTCCCTACTACTTCATGTTACATGCCATTGACTTATTTTCTTTTTCTTGTAAGCTCAGTTCATATCGGTCTGAAATAATCTGCTTGTTTTTCAGGAATTCCTTGTCTGATGTATGGCCTCGGCTCCTGGTTATTAGTGAAAGCTAGAGAAACAGTAAAGACAAGCAAAGGAGATGTTTCGATACACTTTCTTATTGAGGAAGACAAGGATGCCATGTATTAGAGTACTAGCTTTGTAGTTATGATTCTTCTGTTATAATATACCAGTTTACCCAGTTTGCCTCGTTATTGGTTCCCATGTCCTTTGTACACTGAAACAGGAGATGATTGGTATAGGTAACCTCTGCAGCTGCAAGTGTTTACTATCAGTAGCTACGAGCTATCATCGTCATTCCAACCTATACAAATCGTTTGGAGTGGATCTTAGTATCGTCTGGTCGGAGGTTGGAATGGACCCTTAGTGTATGGGGAACGTTCGCCGTCCAGAGCTTTCTTCACATTTGTGGCGCCAAACAGATCCGTTTCTATCCATCAAACATGATTTGCAGTCAGCCTCGGCTGAGGAATTTCGTCCCCCCCCCCCCCGTTCCTCCAAGTCACATAAATGTTTTACAGCTAGGGCTTGCCTTACTAGCCACGCTAGTATCTACCGCGGCAAACCAAGTGCTCGGGTAATGACCCGAATAGAGGACCCACAGTCGTCAGTCCGCCCCTTCACCACTCGGCTACTAAGATTGTGCTCTGTACTGTCCATTTACAGAGCACAAGGGTAGTATTAGCCTAATTGATTGATTTATTGTTCACTTACGCGGTTTGTCATTGTCTTTAGCAACTCCCTACCAGACGGTGTAGTCGGTGCGGAGACGATCAACGAATTCAAAAAAGCTATAGATAGCATGTATCTGGACGACATATTTTTGGTTTCAGATTCCGTAGAGATCTTTGATTTAAAGCTTAAAGGACCTCTCTTGCTTATTCTGCCTTTCATAAAATACCTAGCTCCCATTCAGAACTATAAGCTTCTAAAATCCCCACCTTTCTCCATTGTTTGGTTTTGTGCCTACGAATTTTTAGCACTTTTTTGGCTTTGCCGAGTTTTGCCCGTCACACAACGAAGCGTTTGAGGAGATCTTCAATATCCGTTGACAACTCTTTCACATATAAGGATCTGAGAAGCTTCTCTTTATCGCTTCTTTTATTTGCATAGTTTTCCTACTTTTTGACCACGGCGCGTTCAGTTTTCAAATGTTTTGCGCCCAGCCGCCGTGTCGGATGGCAGGAAGGCTGGACATAGTCGACAAGCGCTAACAAGAAAACCGCTAATTTCAGGTGGAAAGTAATGGTATTTTCGAAAAAGTGTTTTTCTGATCCATTTCATACGGAAAAGATCATTTCTAGTAAGAGTTGTGCTTTAACGAAATTTGTCTCAAAATTTTTTTTTTTTTGCGTTTTTTGTGAAGTAAGATGCGTGAAAGAGTGTGTCAGCATTGTGTTTATTTGTGTCATTCTTTCCTCGTTCACTTTCTCTGTTGAGCCCCTTTTTGCCGATTTTTTTTACAGATTTGGGGTCTTGTGCTTTTGTGGAAGAACAGCTTTCTGGGTTTCAAACATTAAATTTTGTTTTCCTTAAAATCTATCAGTCAAATCTTCTGTGGTTCCTTTGTCCCAAAATCTGAATGTAAAAGATTCTAGAATGTCACGTCCTGTAGCCCCCTGTAGCCGAGAAAACATGCTCGTATCGCGTGTCCAGCCGTTTCAACAAATATGTCCAGTCTGGTGGGCCAAAACGAGAGGCCAAGCGGCCGGCATGAATTGTTGAGAAATCAGGCTACGGTTGCAAGCCGTAGTATTACCTTGTTCGTTACGATCCAGGTGTGACCAGCTACGTTGCACCATGGTCGTACTTGCCGAAGTTATGCTCAGATGTGACCATTGTGTGGCTCTACCAAGAACCGTGTGTGCTCATGAAACAGGGCCAATAACCCATGGATGGCCTAGGGTCCATCAAAAGTAAAAGACGGAACTGAATGTGTGAACCATTTCAGACCCTGGGCATTGTAACAAGTTGACGAGACACATGGTCTTATTTCATGCCCGGCCGTTTCAACTGTTGTTCCAAACATTTCAGACCCTGGGCAATGTAGCAAGTTTAGGAGTTCTTGCCTCTTTTCAGGATTCGTCTATCACCGCCGAGAGCGATTATGAAGTCGAAGGAATCCCCGGTGGCCGCCGCCCCTTAGATCACAGCTTCCTGTTTAGCAGTGAAAATTCAACAGACGACGGGCCACCCAACAACTGCCGAAATACAGTGCAAGGGAAGCTGCTTATAGCCGATGATCAAGGTAAGTTTATCCTCCTATATTAGGCGCGTTCATCGCATTCCTGATAGTTTCTGTTTCTTACTGATGAGAGTCTAATGTTACCCCTGTAAGGAGTTTTTTTTGTCCCACCATCTACCAGTGACCACTGCCGTCTTTACCCTTAGGCCGGTACTGGGGGGGGGGGGGTAGGGCCAGGGGAAATGAGAGGCCAAGTGGCCGATGTAAATTTGTGGAGAAATCAGGCTACAGTTGCTATTACCGTATACTCTTGATGATATCTCCGGGTACCTAGCGGAAGAAAGGCAGAAGTGGTATCACAGCTGCTCCCAAAGATCGCCGTGATTGTTTGACGCAGGATTTGAGTCCTTACGGAGACGTTTACTTCTTCTTCCTGTGGATCACTGGCGTCTTTTGGACTTAGTCATATAGAGTATTGCCAGGTGAGACCAGATACGTTGCTCCGTCGTCATTTACGTTACCGAAATTATGCTCAGATGTCACCATAGTATAGCAAGAGCTCGACCAAGAATTTTGTGTGCTGGCGTTTTAACGTTTTTGACTCAGGAAAAGGGCCAAAACCCATGGAAGGCGTAGGAATAGGATCCACCAAAAGTAAAAGACGGCACTACCAGTGACTTCTACTACCTGCCTCTTGACCAGGTTCTGAGTAGTCCGAACTGGTGAGGAAAAAACAGACACTGGTGAGTCCGAAAGCGAGTTATAACACTAGGGAGCAGTCACTTCCATGAACAAGACCGCAGCTACTCGAGAAATCTAATTTTTGTGAGCAGTAGTAGAACGACCCGACCCTTGCTCACGGACAAAGTGGTTGCCACAGACTAAGAGAGAGAGAGAGATTGACTCTCTTCACAATGTACCGCTTCAAATAGGATTAATATTCTGGTCGAAATCTGGGCTAAACCGGAAATTAAAACAGAAAATAATTACCCAGTGGATTTGATTAAAGCACACCTTGTACTATTTACTGTTATTGTCCCAATATTCAAAAAGATATGAATACTGTAGAACTAGGCTCTGTTAATGTAATTATCCACGGCTTTGGCTGTTTTAAGCCTTTTTCCGGGCCCACTGACTTCTAGCAACAACTCGGGGAAATTCACATAACCGGTTTTACGCATCAATAGCATACTACGCGAACACTCGTCGAGAGCATAATGCGCACGGAAAATAGTGAATCGTGGCAAGTGAAAAAAAGTTTCATTAGCGGGTTTAGAATGTAACATATGAAATTTGGGTATCCGGTTTTAAGAAGTAATGAATGCAATTACGAAAGTAGGTTGCATTGGCAGTATAGGTACGGTGGTTCTTTTAAAGTTTAACTGAAAAGCCAACTCATTGTGTGTCATTTAACTGGATACACTGAATTATTTGGATTCTGCAAAGGGAGTTTTTGATTTTCTACTATCTGCTCTAGTTATGAGGCTCAGAATATCTCCAGCCGTCCCCACAGCGGAAATTCTACTATGACGCGGTAAATTTTTTAACTCGACACAAATGCAGCTTTTCAGTGGGCAGTGGTGAGATTGGTGAAGATTGCTTAGTGCCTGAACAAAAAAAAATTGATAAATCTTTCTCGTAAGGCATACAGCAAAAATGCAAGCGCATAGAGGCACCACAAATCACACGGAAATTCCACTATTTGAAAATCGATTATTTATGAATAGCGGAACAACAAAGTAACTCATTTTCAGCGGGTCTTCATGCCAATTTAAGTGAATAAGTGATGGGTAACTCATTGTCCTATCCTAGCCCCTTTCGGTTAAACTTTAAGGAGTTGGTTAGGGAGAAATAACGTGTTTACACTAGACGAAGACCACTAATAAGTTCCTCTTTGGCAGCCCAGCGAAACCTTTGGTTTCTTTGTGCCCCCCCCCCCTTTCCCCCCAAAATCGCGTCCCTTGGAGTGTAATATGTATTCAGAAGCATTTATTTCTAGGCTACGTCTGCCCAAGAGGGGATCTACAGGTTAATGGATGCTGCCTCAGTTCGTCGAAGCGTTATTCCTGTGACTCCTGCACTACTACTGGCTGCTGCTCCATCTATGAAATGTGTGTCTCATGCTGCACAAGGCCCGATAAAGTGAGTAACCAATCAGTGGGCCGGGGGATAACGAATCAACGGCCGGGTTAAAGGACCCCTCGCACTATTTACTGTTTATGCTCAAGTATTTTAAACATTCGAATTCTTTAAAACTAGGCTCTGCTTTTTATAAATTACAGGGTTTTAAGCAGGTCCGTGTCCAGGAATTTATTTCGGAGGGTTTTTTACCCGTGGATGGGACCTATAAGTCCATACCAAAAATATAAAAAAAGACATAGATCAGGGGTTAAAGCCTGTAAAAATCGATTATTTTTGTATGTTTCGGAGGGGTTTCGAACCTCCTAACCCCCCCCCCCCCCCCCTCTGGATACGGCTCTGGTTTTAAGTCTTCTTTTGGGCCCGTTCCACCTCTAGTTACAACTAGACGTGTAACAGTTTATTAACAAATAAACTGTTACACCACTAGAACTATTATGCTACGTAAACAAGGCTAAACTTTCTTTCCTGGGTCTAAACGCTTTAATCACATATTTACATACTTCAACAATGAAGTTGGGGTTCGTTGATTTCAGGATTCCGGAAAGCGATACTAACCCACCCCCAACAAATTTTACCCTGAAATGCGAAAGCGCTTGGCACTCTCAAGAGGAAGTGGTTCAAATCCTGCTCCTGAAACTTGCAAAGAGGGCAAAGGTAGCAGTGGCGCCATTTCAGGAAACCTCAGAGGGGGGCCAAAAATCCATTTTGGGCCCCTACATCCCAATTTTTTTTTTTTTTTTAATCAGACGTAAAATTTATTTGCTCTTTTGGAGTAAAATCAAAGTGTTTTTTGAATATATCATAAGGAGCAAATGCAAGAGTCACGCGTTGTTCAAAGATCCTTAAAAAATAAAAATAAAATTACTGAAGCATGCTATGAGCTAGAGTTTGAGGCCTGCCCTTATGACAGAATAAGCTCCTTTAAACCCTCTGAGCTGAGGTTCTCGATCGAAGCTTTATCCAGATATATCTTAAAACACTTTGCATACAAATTTCAGCTTCAAAACCACACCCAAATGACATGCTCCTTCGACCAGACCTGTATAGAGAATACTAAAAAGGCGCCGCAGGCAAAATTTCATCAAACATTCATGATCGGAGCGTTTTTTTGGGATCCCAAATGAAAGCAATGGCTTCCCCCTGTGGCCATTGCACGACATCTCTCAAACAGAGTGAAAGATTTTTCGGACCCTGTCAGGGCTATTCAACGCAGCCCTTTACAAAACAAGCGGTGGTCATCCAGAATAAAGTAAATACAAATCAGATTTGTTCTGAATTTGTATAAAAAGATGTGATTCTGAACGCTTATATTGTTGAACCCTTGCCTTTCAGGACCAATTAAAAAAAAAATCAATCTGTGTACCGCGAAGATGCAGAGACTTCAACACCATATTATGTTGAAACTGTGCGCCGCAGGCAAAAAAAAAAAAAATCAGCCTGTTTTCTGCTAAAATACAAAGATTTGGGTTCAAAACCAGATTACAAAGCGTATCTTTTAGGGTGAAATTCACGATTTGGTAAACGCATATTATATGTTAGTACGTCAAACAACAAGGAATATAAACAAAAACAAACAAAACCTCGGATTTTGGGCCCCTTTAAAATTCAGAGGGGGGCCATGGCCCCCCCCCCCCTGCCCCCCTCAAATGGCGCCACTGAAAGGTAGTCTCTCTCGTGTCAGCTTTCCTCCTGTTAAAAAGTTTCTTTTGGTATTTTTTGGTATTCATTGTGTATCTTTTGGCCCTACTCAACATTGTGTATTTTGAAGTAAACTCAAACTCAAATCATGGGTACAAATTGCGCCAGGGGATTGTTTTTGTCTTTTAGTTCACTATTTGTCATGATCTTTTTCAGTATCGAAGCATTGATTACTCCTTTTCTTTGTTCCAGCGATCTGTCCTTAAGAAGGCTTTGGGAACGGAGCATTCAAACGGAATGAACGTTCTCTGGGCCGCTGCAACGGATACCTTCGAGCTGTGCCGCGCTGCGTGTAGAACGTCCTCCAAATCCGTTTTTCACGAAAACACCTACAGAAATCCAAGAGCCAAGCACTGCTTTGGGGAGAGCCCTCCCGTCCTAGAGACGGAGGCGGCGCCGTTAGCACCTCACAACGAGAACGAAGTGTGACGAATCGTTCATATGCTCGTTGACGGAATAACGGAGCCCTTCCTTTTTTAAGCGCGGCTGCTACAGATTCTGATGTGATGCTCTAACGTCTGTGGAATGTCTCATTGCTATTCAGAATGGTCTGGTTTTGGCTGCGTGGTTGTGAATTCCTCATACGTGGTTACGAATACTCGATCCGAAGGCGCTCTGTCAGCTTTTTACAAGGGAAAGGGCATAATTAAATGAGTGCGTACACAGTGCGTAGTGCCCTGTATGGGGTGGTGGGAGCCCCCTCATCCTAGGCTTCTACTGGAAATTCAGTTGAATGCTGGGTGGCTGTGAATTCCTCATCCGTGGTTACGAGTACTCTATCTGGAGGCGCTCTGTCAGCTTTTTGCAAGGGAAAAGGGCACAGTTAAATGAGTGCATACACAGTGCGTAGTGCCCCGTATGGAGTGGTGAGAACCCCCTCATTCTAGACTTCTACTGGAAATTCAGTTGAATGCTGGGTGGCTGTGAATTCCTCATCCGTGGTTACGAGTACTCTTTCTGGAGGCGCTCTGTCAGCTTTTTGCAAGGGAAAAGGCCACAATTAAATGAGTGCATACACAGTGCGTAGTGCTCCATATGGAGTGATGAAAACCCCCTCATCATAGGCTTCTACTGGAAATTCAGTTGAATACTGGGTGGCTGTGAATTCCTCATCCGTGGTTACGAGTACTCTTCCTGGAGGCGCTCTGTCAGCTTTTTGCAAGAGAAAAAGGGCACAATTAAATAAGAGCATACACATGCCCTATTTGGATTGGTGAGAACCCCCCTCATCCTAGACTTCTACTGGAGACTTTTGTGTTAGACTACGTGGTGCCAGCTGAACGACCTGCCTCTTAACTTCGTGCGGTAAAGTCATATGCATCCGAAGAAAATGTATCCATTGTCTCGGCAAATTTGGCGGATCGCAGTCGAATGACATCGTCACACCCAACATCCCTTAAGACTGGACTGCAGAGCTGCTATCCGCTTGTGCTGCTTAGAGCTTGTTTTCTACCTATTTTGTTTGTTTTGACAACAAGCTATAGACAGTAAGATATCAGTAGCGGCTGTGATTTCCGTCCTGATCGGTCAGTGGAGAAGACAAAACGAAAGAACTTTGTGTCCTAAAATTTGTAATATTAAAGCAGACCAAGAACGCATGATGGTAAGAATCCTTGTCTCTCTAAAGCTGACCAAGAACGCATGATGATTCGAATCCTTGTCTCTCAGCCAGTGCGTCGAGCAATCTGCTACCGTGTTGCGTATATATCTAGTGGGTGCAGATACCCGAGATCTTGTTTCATCTGTTTTGCATAGCACCAGGGACCCATAAATTTCCTTTACAGGGGGCTTGTCATTTCCTATGCTTCTATGTTGCCCGACCCTTGCCTACTTTCCAAAAATCCCACTTGGGTCGAATCGGCATTCTTGTTTGCCTCATTGGACGTGCGCGCCAAAGAGACTCCTCCCTCAAGGCGCCAACAGCCAATCCCAAATTTTGTCTATCTGGCCTTGGACGTGATTGGACCGTGGGTATTTCTCGAACTATCTTCCGGTCGGTCAAAATAGCGTCAGAAATATCTTATTGACAAGCCCCCTGAATGCGAGGCATTACAGGAAATTTGTGGGTCCCTGATAGCAACTAGTAGTGGAATCTTTTATCTGAAATCTCAGTTTTCACTCCTTGCTTCTCATTTCTTAATTCTCGTATAAATCAGCGTTTTTGCTTTTCTTCTTTGCTCTTGCTTTTGACAAAAAAAAAAAAAAAAAGTTTAACCGGCGTTAATACCTGTATTATACGTCCGCCCTTTGTTGACCAACTAGGAAGGACTATGGAGAACGAGAATCAAGAAGTGATTGTCGAAGCAACTTCTCAATTCTGCAGAATCGCGAAGCTTTCCCTGTTCTCATTTTTGACAAAAACGCAAGAAAAAGATGATACTCTGTATGACCAGGGACCCATAAATTTCCTTTACAGGGGGCTTGTCAATATGAGATTTCCGATGCTATGTTGACCGCACGGAAAATAGTTCGAGAAATACCCACGGTCCAATCACGTTCGAGACCACATAGACAACATTTGGGATTGGCTGTTGGCGCCTTGAGGGAAGAGTCTCTTTGGCGCGCACGTTCAATGAGGCAAACAAGAACGCAGATTCGACCCTAGTGGGATTTTTGGAAAGTAGGACTGGTTCGGTCAACATAGCAACATAGAAGCATAGGAAATGACAAGCCCCCTGTAAAGGAAATTTATGGGTCCCTGATATGACCAAGTCCAAAACACTCCACGAACCTCGGGAAAAACGAGAAACGTCGCCCGAACGATGACTGAAATCCAGTGCCAGCCAAAAAACGGCGTTCGTTGGGGACAGCTGGGGTGACGCTTCCGGCTCTTCCGCTAGGTACACGGCGATCATTCATCGGCACGAAGATTTAGTCATCAAGAGTATTGCTTCATCTCAATAGTAAAAAAACGCGATATAGAAGAACTGTGTGGAGAATCGTGAGGAGAATAATTGAGATTAAAAAAACGCAACTAATGATATTAGGCGTATTCTCGCCGTTCCCCGAGGACTCCTCGGGGAATCGAAGGGAACGGCGAGAATACGGGGACTCACTCCACGCGGACTCCACGTGCAGAAAACAGCGAGAACACGGGGAATGCTTCCAAAACGGATTTTGATCTTAGAACAAATATGCAGTTAACAAAAGTTGTCTGGATCTCCTTTATTTTTGGTTTTGTTTATTTCGATTATTTTTAATTAATTTTGCATTGCACCAACACCAGGAAAAATTTATTCCCCTCCGAACCTGAAAGGGAGTCCTTTTTGATGATGGTGATGATGGTCGGAGCATTCCCCGTCCGTGGGGACTCGCGAGAATACGGGGAGTGAGTCCCCGGGACAATCAAAAACGCGGGGACTCCTCGAGTGGAGTCCTCGGGGAACGGCGAGAACACGCCTATTGTATCCTTACATCGCTGAGACTTAACAGTGGAGAAGCTTTGGGTACAGTTGTAACGCTCATTCAGGTCGGTCGTTGAATAGTTGGAGCGAGAAGGGAGAGATGGGTGTTATGTTGTGCAGTCATATTATATATCCTTGGTGTAGGATTGTGGTTTGCGCATCGAGAGTTCGTTTTACGATTTCTGTGAGTAATTTTTTCGACAAATATGCTTGGGCTCTACCGTATTAGTTTCACACGGAGTCCATCTTGAAGGTAGCATCTACTATCAGCTTGATACGGAATTTGGGAAGGTCGTACTTTTGCCATGAGAAAGTAGCAAGTTTTTTGTTTGTAGTTTAAGTTTGGGATGTTACTAATAATATTTATGGTCTATTTATAACTAGCGTGTATATAACTGTGACGCTTTAGTTGATCTACTGCTTGGTCATGTGGCAGCCTATAACTGGAGAACAACCGAGGCAAGAATTGATAATAACCCTCCAGGGGGTGTAAGAATGCTTTGCCATCTCTGGGGTTTTCGTAAACAGTTAAATAGCTGCAAGGTGCTATGCGGAAGCCCCGGACGTCTGGGAATCTGGAAGGTGAAGCCTGGCTTTTACAGACCTTGCGACAGAGCTGGAAGCTCAGTAACTGCTTAACAGCTACGGAGCACCGATCAAGCGTAACTAATAGCTGACGAAAACAACATTTTCAGTTACAGACCGCGAAGGCAAAAACGACTATCAGGTATTAGCTACAGACTGTAACAGTCAAAAACGCACCTATTGGGTTAGTGTATCTTTGCAGGGACGCAAAAAGTGTTAGACCGATTAAAGGGTTGGAATGCACCGATGTGAAAAGAAGACCAAGTTCTCCAAAACGATTATCAGTTCTTAGCTTTAGTAATATTTGCAGTGTGGAATGGATCTCAGGGGTAACAAGCTTTATCGGGTTTTATTGTTTGTGTCTAACCTTTTGTGACAATTGGCTGATTGATCTTTATTACAGTGTTAAACAGAATCAGTAGCGTAGCGTGTATTCATCTCTTGGGCGGGTGATTTCTATAGATAATCTCACATGGCGAACTTTCTTTTGTTTGCCATTTTAAACGCTGTAGATGGTCTGACCGTCATCCGTGGCTGAATGGTTAGCGCGCGGAACTCGCAAGGGAAGGGTCCCTTTTTCGAGTCTCGGTTGTGCCTGCTGTTTGGTTTTGAGCGGGGATTAGTGGCGTAACCCTGTAAGACAAGCCAAAGTCCACCCAGCTTCAAATGGGTACCTGGAGAAATCCGGGGAAGGTGACAGGAAGGGTGTGCGAAAGCACAGGATGGCTGGCCCCCAACCCCCCCCCCCCATTGCACTTCCTGGCTGAGGGCTGAGAATCGGAGATCAGCACCGCCAGCTTGGCCTGTCAAGGCTAGTGCTGATTGATCAAAAAATCTTACTAGAGCAAATAGTCATAAATAAAAAAAAATCCCTTTACACAATCCATATAGGGCAGTGTTTTTCAGATAAATGACACAAAAATAAGTTGGCTGTTCAGTGAAACTTTAAGCAGCCTAATTTGGAGCTATTTTCATTTTGAAAGATAATCAAGTGCAAACTCTTAGGGGTAAGGTAACCTTTAAGCGATACCATTGAGAGGTAAGGTAAACGTATTAGAACAGAAAATTGGGTTGAACAATTATTTAAATGTCAAAAAGTTCGTCAATTTTCCTTGTTGTTCTTGTTTGCCATAGCCACACGAATTTCGGTTGGGAACAAGCTACTAAACATAAAAGCTGCGATGAATAAATATTAAAATAATAATTAATATCTATCTTGTATGAGCTTTGAATGGATCCAGATTATGTGCAGTTTAGCCGAATCGTCATCATACCATATAATTATTGTTCTTAGCATATACTTAACTCTGTCCTTTGTCTGCTATTTCGTAACATTAGATGTGTTGTTGATATCATCAGATTTTTAACTTGTCGCATTTGTAAACTTTGATTTGAATAAAAACAAAAAAAAACTTGGGGACTTGGAATTAGAAGGTGCGAGTTTGTGGAAATTTATAACTTGTCGCATTAGTTAACTTTGATTTGAATTAAAAAAAAAACTTAGGGACTTGGAATTGGATTGAAAAAAGGATAGGCTGCTGGTAGTTTGGTAGTAAAACGAAAGACTGACGTTTTCCCCCCGTAGACCATGTTTTGTTTGTATGTTCTTGCTGACCTTTTCACGCCTATGTGAATGTAAAGGCCTATCAGCCCAGCCCAAGCTAACTTCGAATCATGTTTGGTGACGCTAAACCGTTCGTTTTCTTGCTAGAACCTGAAGAGGACCCTTGCCATGCAAGAAGGGCCGAAAAATTGCTAGAGTAAATGTCAGCCGTCTTATCGGTTTATTAGCCTATACATTATGTATGCGCCTGCCTTTAGGTTTCAGCTGTTGCCGTCTTATTATCATATAGCCTACTTCCTATATTTTCTTCCAGTGTCATTTTTACTTTCCTGTTTTTGCTTGCATATATTCTTTTCTAAATACTTCAGTTTCCGCCGTTTGACAGCGACAGATTTATTCCACCGTCTCCTCCGCGCAGCGCGCCTCTGGCTCCGATGGTAAAAGAAATGAAAGACAAGGAATCCGGTCAGTTGCTGATTCTCAGTTGAGCAGAGAGGTGCTGTAGCAAAGTCTCTGCGTCTTGTGATTATTTCGTGACGACCACGTACATCTAACAGTAAGTGGTGTTATACGCATTGGGTGGAAGAGCATGTGGGGATCCCACTGAGGGGAGGGGATCGTCGGATTTACTTGATGCTTTATTACTAACTTTTATTTCAGCTTGCCATGATAAACACACAGAATAAAGAAAAAAAAACTTGAAATTTCACGCAAATCCAATAAAATATGAAAGCTTTTAGAACCATTTTGGTTCGCCTTGTAATGTATCAACATCCTCCGCTAACACCTGCCAGCGTAGATAGCACAAAGAGTTTAAAAATTCTGAATGATATATTTACATGAAAACAAAGTCAGTGCTATTTGACCTATTCGTAACAATCGCCGATAGGGAGGTCTTGATTATCTGTTAAGCGCGTTCTTTGCAAACGAAATAGAACGAAGAAGAGAATGCGGATTCTTGGCGGGATTTTTGGACTTAGTATAGCGTCTCATTGTGATTCCATGACTCCCGGGGGTGGTAGGCTTTAGCTATACTCTATATGACCAAGTCCAAAACACGCCAGTGATCCTCAGGAAGAAGGAGTAAGCGCCTCCGTACTGACTCGAACTCAGCGACTCAAATCCTGTCTGAAGTAATCACGGCGATCTTTGGGAGCAGCTGTGACACCACTTATGCCTTTCTTCCGCTAGGTACCCGGAGAGGCCGGGGATTTTGCAGCGGCAAGGAGAGATAGTCATAAGGCGTATTCAGTTTAACTGTTATAGATAAGCCTCTGATTTTGTTTGCTGTATGTGCATGAGATTGTTTGTGAATGTTAGGCTACTGATGTATTGTTTTGAAGGAATCAAATAAACCTAGTAAAATTCTACAAGAGGCGTTTTATTCTTTGGTGAGTTTCCCAGCGTAAAAAAAAAGAATTTCCTTTTTTTTATTTCAAAATTCAGTTCTGAAATAAGAGACAATTTTTTTTTGTTTATATTTATTTATTTTTAGCGATGTAGAAGCGTCATCTTTCATAGTATACGCATGGGAAGGGAAGATCATGGGAAGATAATTTTGTTTTTGGGATCCCAAAACGTTAGTGACGGATACCTATGACATCGCAAAGTTGTCCGTCTGTCCGTCCGTCTGTCAGCATGATAACTCTCGAAGGGAATGAGATATTTTGATGAAACTTGGTGTGAGGATTCTTTGGGTCAAGAGTAAGGTCGAGTTCGTAGATGGGCTCTGTAGTCCTACGTTTAGGTGTGGGGGAGGGTGTTTAAATTAAGGGGCAAACAAAATATTTTGAAACAGCCAATGTGATAGTCGATTATGGGTTAAGAAGACATGCTGAACACGATGGTGAAAACCGTTTTGTCGCCGGACAAGTAGTTCGCCCGGGATCCGGCCAAAACCGGACTAAGCTAGAATCTTCAGTTTTGTTATCACAAGTTTCGTTTTTCCAACTTGAGCGGTTTTGAGCCTGAAGAGGACCCTTGCCAAGAAGGGCCGAAATATAGCTCGAATAAAATTTAGCTGACGTATCCGTTTTTGCACTGTCAAATACAAAACCGGAAAGTTTGTTAAAAGTAAAAGTTTTATTTGAAGTTGATTAGATGTTCGATTGAAGGGTAAGAAGACATGCTGAACACGATGGTGAAAACCATTTTCTCGCCGGACAAGTAGTTAGCCCGGAATCCGGCCGAAACCGGAAAATTTGTTAAAAGCAAAAGTTTTATTTGAAGTTGATTAGATGTTCGATTCGGGAGTAAGAAGACATGCCGAACACGATGGTGAAAACCATTTTCTCGCCGGAAAGTAGTTCGCCCGGAATCCGGCCGAAACCGGAAAATTTGTTAAAATTAATATTTTTATTTGAAGTTGATTAGATGACAGATTTAAGTTTAAGAAGAGACGCTGAATCTGTATATGACATTCATTTTTTACCCGGACATATAGTTCGTCCGAAATCCGGTTGAAACCGGATTTTTTTTATAAGTTAAAGCTTTATTTGAAGTTGATAAGATGTTCTTTATAGGGATAAGGAGATACGCTGAATTCGTTTCTGAATTATCTTTTTTTGGCTGGACAAGTAGATCGCTCGGAATTCGGCCGAAACCGGAAATTTGGCAGAAGTAAAGCAGGAAGTTTCGATCAGTATCGTTAAAATAGATATGGCTTAGACAGGTATATCTGAACTTAATTTTCGCAGATGATTAGCCTGGCGAAGACTGGATTTGGCGAAGACCAGACCTAGTTGTCTGGGTCAAATATTAAATTTTTGGGATCCCATCGAAACCTTTGGTCTTGTTATTCATACCGTTCAAAAGGTTTAAAAATATGAAGAACGATTAACAATATAAGAGATATAGATAGTGTTCAAAAGGAATAAGCTAATTTTTCAACTAGTATATTGAGGCTGAGGCTAAGACCAAGGGCAATGTACGGACTGAAATTTTTGTTTTAAAAAATCTTTGGTTTTAACCGAAAATAATGATTGAAACTCAAACACTTTGTTTGTTAAAACCTTGACTAGCAGTAAAGGTATTCACAAGATGACTAAACGACTAAACCATTGTAAGGGATGTGTCTGGTGACTGCACCAATTTCTCGGATAGTCTTCGTACTCGGTATTGAGCTATAAATATTATATTATATAAATATTATATTTTTTGTTCTTCTGGTGGCCTTTGTTGAGGACTGTTTTGGGATCCCAAAACGTTAGTGACTAGATACCTATGACATCGTAAAATTTGTCCGTCCCTCCGCCTGTCTGTTACCTGCTTGGAATGGTACTGTCGACGGATTCTGGTGAAATCCGGAAATTCGGCATGGACCGTGCTATGTGTTTGTCGGGTGTATTTTTTTTCTTACTCAAGACAGTAAGCGGTTACCTTCTTTTACAGGGAAGAAAAGAGTGGGGAAATCTGCCTGTGCTTAACCATGGAGAAGCCCTTGAACTCCCCGCTACCAGTTTTCAGGTTAGAGACGTCTGAAGAGTCTGGTGTTTCACGCGAACGGAGGCTGTCCTTGTAAGTTTTAAAAAAATTTATCAGCCAGATTCCGCCACATCCTTCCCGAACGACTCCCCGAGATAGGTGCTATTTTACTGAGCGTTCCTGAATTAATTGACCGCAGAAATACCCTTTCAAAATATTTCAGATTTTCAGATTCAGATATTTTACTTCACCAAAAAAAGACAACTACATTATAGAAAAAAACACAACAACCACATAAAAGACCAAAGTCCTGTGAGTGGCTGTATCTTCTAACCACCTTTTAACCTAAAATTATTCAATAAATACTAACCGAAAACTAATCTAATATATTTTCAAAAAAAGAAAAAAAAACGTAAGAGAGAAAAAAAGAAAGAGAAAGAAAGAAGAGAACAGGAAAGAAAAATGTTTCCCTCGTCACAACATTTCGGAGCAAAGATGGTTTGTTGACCCAGATGAGCCGTCTATTCCCCCCTCCCATCGTCCGTGCGTCGGTCCTACAGGAACAGCCTTTATTTCGGATCGTATCTTGTAAAGTGTATTAGTTAGCCTAATCTGTTGCCCTTCTATTGTATTTTGCAAATATTTCGCATGTTGACCTCTTCTGGCTTTAAGCTAATTGGAATTAAATTTCATTGACTGATTTGATTTACACATTGCCTAACTTTGAACGGTCGCCGAAAACGCCATCCGAAGTCACTTTTACTGCCAAATACTTGCCGAAAACGTCCAGTTTGTCAGATGTCAGCCGGATTTTGATAAATTCGCCCTTAATTTCCTTTTGTTTTTTCCTTGAAATTTTGCGTATTGCTACGCTGACATAAGTTTCATAACAGATAACACAAGGATGCGCAGTTTCAACAGACAACACCTGGGATGTAAGCTGTTGTGTTTTGAAAACATTATGCTGTTATGCACGAAATGTTATGCATAACAAGCATTGCCACGAAGAGCCGAAAAAACGCCAAAAAATAATCTACTGAATTTTACGATATCGTGCCGAGAAAAAAAGTCAGCAGATGCTTTTTGTCGTCTCTCCGGCAATGCTTGTTGTGCATAACATTTCATGTATAACGTTTTAAAATCACAACAGATTACATCCCAAGTGTTGTCTGTTGAAACTGCGCACCCTCGTGTTATCTGTTATGAAACTTCTGACAGTGTAATAGTGCGAACACGATCAGGATTTTCCGGCCGAATTTTCTGCGCTTTCATCATCAAGAGGAAAAATCTCAACTTTTTCTTATAGAATTGATGATTGTGCCGAAAATCTGGGCAGGAATTCTAAGGGCGATTCAGGCGGTCTGGAAAGCTCCGCGAGCTTATGCACCAGCTGTTTTTGCGACTTTGGCTAAAAGTCGCTTCGCTTTCCAGAGCTGTTCTCGCGCTCCGCTAGTTTCCGCCAACACTTGGAAAGCGAATCCACTTCGCGAGTGGAAAGTGGTTTCGGCAAGTCAGCGAGAAGTTGTAAAGGCGCAACGAGTTTTTGCTTGTTCTTCCGCTCGGCGGATTCTCGCTTTGCTTTTCGGAAAGCGAATCCAAGAGATCGCCAGAATCGCCCTCTAGTCCGCGAGCACCCGACATTGATTGTCTGTCCGAGTCATAACGGTAAGTAATTCCACCCAGAAGATGGCGTCAAGACTAAATAGTAAACCCCAACGGAAATATAATCATATTTAAAAGTTAAAAAAAAATAGTGTTGCAACTTACTGCTTGTATCAAAAAAGCTGAAACAGGTGGCATTTAGCTGATATCCAGTTTGTTATTTTTCTTTCCAAGTTACTGTCTTACAAATAAGAAAAATAAAACAGGGGAGTGAAACACGTAGATAAGTCTTCAAATCCACAGCAAATTGTTGAGTGCACGCTTCAGTGTTTTCTTCCTTCCAGGTCTAATTCGCCACGCCATCTCCCAGACAGCTTTACGCCGACCAATCATAGCACATTTAGTTGGCCGACATCACCGCTACGAGATGGCGCTTTGTGTGCTTCCCTAGAGAAGTCTCAGGTGACGCCCACCGTGGATGCGTTCATACTGCCTTTGTCATTGCAACCAGACAAGTAAGATTATAGAAGCCTTTCATTAAATTCCTTCCAGGTTAGCTCTTTTTATGGCACTTGTAGCTTCTGGCTCAAGTGCCATATACCGATCGCAATTCCGTCTGTCGGTCGGTCCGTTTTTTTGTCACACTTTTTTTTATTTAGGGTACTTCCAAATGTGCTAGGACGAATAAACTTGGCAGGCGTATCAGACCAAACTAACCTGGAAATAATCAGTTTCCCGATCCGACCATCTGGGGGGGAGTGGAGGGGAAAAGTTTGGATAGTATCACCAAGATCAAAATGATATCAGAAAGTATAGGTTGCTGCGTCCTGTCTTCTCCTTCTTCTATGTAAATTTCCGTTGTTGTTTTATAAAATCTGCCCCGATTTTTGTCCTCGCCAGAAAATGCCAAACTTTGATCCGAAATCTGGTGAGAATCGGGTGGAGTTCCAAAGCCAGAGAAAAATATTGTCACATTTTGTGTGTAGTGTTCAATTGTTTGTTTGTTTTTATAAGCATATGTGCAACGAGAACATTCTCCAGGTCAGTCACCATGTTATAGATATGTTTGGATAACGGGAAGATCGAATTTGAAAGCGGAAAGAAGGCAAAACAAGAAAAGCTTTTCGCTTGAGGTTGGATTGTGGGAGTAAAAACATCTATATCGCAATTTGAAAGAATATATAGGTGCCAATCCGACAGAGAGGATTGTTCAATAGGCAAATGGTCACTAATATCGTTAAGTATGAATGAATGAGTATATTACCGAAAGATCCTGAGGGTCATTGCAAAAAAAAAGAAGAAAAAAATACGTATACGGCTGCAACATTAACAATAAAAAAAAAATACACTATAATCTAAGAATATCGTTAGATGCTCCGTCGCAAGGCTCAATTTTTCACGCTAAAAAGCATTCATCTTACCATCAATCTCCATTATGATCACCCTCCCCAAATACCTACTTTTCCCGTTCGTTCAGTTCCACGTACTCACATACCAAAGGAACTACGCTTTCGCCGTCATCCATTCAGATCCAGACCTACAAACGAAGAATTCAGTGGGATTTATCGCTGAAGCGGCAGACAAAATTCAACAAACTAGTGATCATTTTTGCGTAGCTATAAATATTTGAATTCAGGTCTATGGTTTTCGTTCAAAGTTTTTCGCAGTGAGTTTCGTGTGATCATTTTTGCGTAGCTATAAATATTTGAATTCAGGTCTACGGTTCTCGTTCAAAGTTTTTCGCAGGTGGTTTCGTTTTCCTCTTCTTTAATCATTTGTCGTCGTATTTTGAACTTCGATCGTTTAATCGCCTCTCCCCGAGTCGTTGGCGTTTTTGTTTTTCTGCATTGAAAACCTTCTTTTTTTTAATAAGAATAATAACAATATAATGCAAAAAATAGGCCATTGGGCTCTACAGAGTTCGTCTTGAACCCCTTTCATAATTTTTTTTCAGCGCATAGGTTGTGCAGGGAATTGTTGAAAGCGTTGGAGTCACCCTAGACTACTTTAGATGAAGGGGCGTTCCAACAGCCCACCACTCTGTCCTGGAAATATCATAGTTGCGTTTTTGCAGATACCATGGTATCTGATACCTCGATCTAAAGTCGTTTTCGCAGTTACCTTGGTATCTGATACCACGGTCAAAAGGCGTTCTTGCAGTTATTGTGGTATCTGGCCAGTTATCATTTTATCTGATATTCAGGTACCACGGTCCGACCGTGGTAACTGAACGTGGTATCTGAAGAGTCATCTCACTTTCATCAAATTTTTGTCAAATAGGTGAGAAAGAAGCTTAGCACTTAGTGATGTAACTGAATATCAGCTTTTCTTTTGGGATGACGCCGAAAAGTGCAATTTCGGCAGTAGTCGTTTTTGCAGAGCAATCGTGTATCAGATACCACGGTAACTACAAAAACCGTGTTACCAGTTACCGTGGTAACAGATACCATGGCATCTGCAAAACCGCAACTAATGTTCTTAGAAAATTGCCAGCCAATCGGCTTGAAGTAGTGTCGGCGCAGACCGCTCTTTTTAAAGTTGAGAATTGTGTCGGCAGGCATATGTTATCGTAGTTTCCAGATCGTAGAAACCGATATGATTTTGAAGGTAATGAAGGCGAATTATTTAAATCGAATATTTTTTTTTTTGCAGAGATGAACCGTGTGCATCCGTTGCTCGAAGCTTACAACAGGATTACACCACAGTGCCCATCTCCTCTTCAAGATCCGGATCAGATTCTTCACCGGATTCGCTACCGAAACCCAAAAGGTCAATGTTCATTGACCTTAGTTCAAACTTCGCAACACCTCGCAAACAACTACCAGAAATACGCATTGATTACAGGTAACATCAAGCCTTTTCAAAGTCCTTTTTCAAGTCCTTTTCAAAGCTTGGAAGTACTAACACTAATATTCAAACAATGGCTAAAAACGGATACGTCAGATACGATGCTTTGCAGCGATATGATGTGATATATTTGATATGATAAGATATATTTACATAAAAAGCTTGAGGGCCATGGTAATACATATATATTCAAACAATGCATAAAACAGATACGTTCAAACAATGCATAAAACAGATACGTCAGACGTATGCGTTTTATGCATTGTTTGAATATAATGTTTCCCGGTCAGCTCGGCCTTAAGGAGTAGGCTATTCATGGCAGTGTAAGATAAAAATCAAAACAAAAGAAAGACAATAGATGCGTTTTTGCAGATACCATGGTATCTGATACCACGGTCTAAAGTCGTTTTACCGTGTAACTGCCAAAGCGACTAATTTCAGATGCAGTTACCGTGGTAACAGATACCATTGAAGGCTTAAGGAATCTTCCCAACTGGCGTTATTTCGGCCCTTCTTGGCAAGCGTCCTCGTCAGGCCGTTGAACGTCAGGGACCCTGACGTTCTGACCTGGATCGTAGCTGACATATCCCTTTTTTTAGCCATTGTTTAAATACATGTTTCCCGCCCAGCTGGGTCTAGGAGCATTTTTACACTATTATATCCATCGACTTATGTTTCATATAAACCCACCCTCTGTTGCGCGGTCCATGGTCAAGACCAGAAAAATGTCAGGCACATATATTCCCGTTCTGAATATCAACTAATTTTGTGCAAGGAAGTTAGTAACAAGTGCGCAAGCGCTGAGACGTGGAGTGTAAAGAATGACTTGAACTGACTTAGATTTCTCCCTTCCCGTAACGTTTAATATTCGTATTGCATAGTTTTCCGTGCAACCAACAGTTGTGCTCTCAAAGAATCTCCAAACACAGCTCAGGCCTCCTCCCATACAATCATTTATGCTCGCTGTTAGCACTGCAGATGTGTTCCAATACGCTTTGTTTACTACTTTGCATGAACCCCCTAATGTGAAAGTCATAAATTTCAAAGTGCTTCTCATCTGACACCTTCCACGCAAGAACACATGCTAGTTCAATTAGAAACGCAGCCCCTTTGCGTAAATCGTATTCGTTCTCCAGTCACAGTATTGTCCATCTTTGTCTTTCCAGTTTGCTTGGTAGAGTTGTTCGAATACACTACTGGCTTTACTTTCATCAATCTTGAAATGTATTTCGTTTATTATACCTCGTTCAAACACACTAATGGGATTTCAGATCCCATTTCATCATCCCTAGTTCCGTACGCGGTGACTAATTGACAGCTCAAACCCTTTGCGAAACATGAAACCAAACAAACGCAATGCAAATCTTAGGAAAAGTACTGTGTACCAGTCAACGAGATTTTAATTTGATGAATGTCATCGTTCACGTAACTTAAAACATAGGCAATATGGGCCCCGTTGCAAACGAACGGGAAGGGTGGGTGTCAAGTTAGAAACATAAAAAATGGACAATGTGGGCCCAATTGCCCCTGAACCAAGTGGGGGCGAAAAGCAAAAAGAGACTCCAATGCTCACAAGCCTACCAAGTTTCAACTTGATACTTGTTGATTCCTGTCACGGGCAACGAACTTTACTCCTGGGCAATCTGGGCCCAGTTGCCCTTGAACGAGGTGGGTGGGGGAGGTACAACATTGAAAGTAATTTCTCAGACCTATGATCTACAAGTACAAGAAATATCATCGTCCTGTGTTCAGGTCTGGTTCAGTTATAAACATTATTCATTGGGCAATCTGGGCCCGTTTGCCCCTGAACCGGGTGGGTGTGGGTGGGGGGGGGGGGGGCCACCAAAAGGTATAACTGGACCCCAATACCCACAAGTGTACCAAGTTTGAACTTTGATACCTGTTGATTCCTGTCACGGGTAACGAACTTTACTCCTGGGCAATCTGGGCCCAGTTGCCCTTGAATGGGGTGGGTGGGGGAGGTGCAACTTTGAAAGTAATTTCTCAGCCCTAGGATCTACAAGTACAAGGAATTTCGTCGTCCTGTGTTCAGGTCTGGTCAAGTTATGAACATTATTCACTGGGCAAGCTGGGCCCATTTGCCCCTGAACCGGGGTGTGGGGGATCGGACCCCCAAAAGGCACAACTAGACCCCAGTACCCACCAGTGTACCAAGTTTGAACTTGATACTTGCACTGGTTCACGAGTTATGAGCTCTACAAAATACGGTGAAAACCGGAAACCGAAAGCCGAAAGCTGCTACAGCGCTCGCAATAGTGGAGTGTTCCAAGGAACACTCAACTAAAAATGAGATAATACATTCAAAATACTCGTAAGGATTTTACACGACGATATATAAGACTCCCCAAAATGTCATTACTAATTGTTCACTGATGGTGCATTATGCTAATCGCGGGAATTTAAAATAAATATTCCTTCAGCCCAAATTTCCTTCAGTTTCGCACTGTCAAATATGGAATTTAGAAATCCCGGGGTCGCAGAACAACGGATTTTATTTCATTCCTTCTTTTCCCATCGGAAACTTTGTTCGACCAGAATGCGATGGAAACCGGAAATTTGCAGAGATATACAAATTTCTTAACCAAATTACTGGATTTGCTGATACAGGACAAGACGTGCTAAATCTTCTCTTCCCTGTCGATTTTTCCGCGGATCAAAAACGTCATCGGAGACCGTATGGTATCAAAACGAATTGCTCCTGGAGTCTACGCATGGAAACCGTGTTTGCGGCTTATTTCCTCCGCTTTACGGCAAAATTGACTTTAGCTGGTCCAAGAAAATCATAACATACACCTCCTAAACCTTCGATCTTTTATTTTAGGAGCAAACAAGACTGGATGGCGAAAACTGAGAGAAATCTTAAATCCATCTTCAGGCGATGTAACCCTGTCTGCTCACTAGCCTTTATCGGGTCTTTTGCAGCAGTTTGGGTCGTGGTCTCGGTTGCATTGGTTGGCTACTACAAATGTAAGTTATTGTTCTCGCTTGGAAGGGGTCAAGTTTTCGTAGGTTAAAGTTTATATCTGAAGAGGGACTTATCGATCCCAACACAATCTTCATATAAAACCAACCTTCCGTTGCAGTCCATGGCACCAAGAACAGATACTCTGACATTCATTCATTCATTTAATAATAAACAAAACATATCTCTCGTGGGCAGAGCCCAAATACGATGTTTTTTAGTCATAAATAAAGCTGCTAAAGCTTTTGTCAACAAAACAGAAAAATGCTAAACATCATTATATTGCTTTACGAAGCTCGGCACAAAGCTTCAACTGTAACGCATAGTGTTACAGTAGATTGGGGTCAGTTTGGGAACCTTCTCAGCCACTTCTCGGGGGGGACGAGATCTTGCAGGAACAAAGGGTGGGGGAAGGAATGAACGGTACATGGGGTGCTGGAGAAGGGAGGAACCGAAGTTGCGGCATAGTTTTTCGCGGCGGGAAGAAAGGGATTCAATTTTAAATTGTTTGAGGTAAAAGGAGTATGGTAGGGGGGAACCGCCATAGATAATTTGGAGCGATCTCTTCTGAACTCGCTCTATTTTATCAGTTTCACTTTGGGTAAGAGCAAAGTGCCAAACCGGACAAGCGTATTCAACTAAGGGTCGAATGAAAGAGCAAAACATTAGCTTTAGCTTGTCCTTAGGAACTCGAAACTTTTTCAGTGTTTTTAGCATTTGAATTGCGCTGTTAGCTTTCTTTACAACTGTCTTAGTATTTTCGTGCCATGAAAGGTCAGAAGAGATCACTACACCTAGTAGCGTAGTTTTATCACTGATGAGCCCAAGGTCGATAGGAGGTTCGAAAGACGGCCGAGTTTTCCGAAGAAAAGAAAAAGTCGTAACAGAGCACTTATCTTTATTCACGATCATATTTAGTTCAGTCGCCTCTGAGGTAATCTGGTCGATGAAACCGGCAGCGTTGCTTTTCAAATCCTCAGATACGACTTCCGCTAGGGACAAATCGTCAACGTATTTCCATCTGTCGTCCAGCCCAGCAGCAATTTCATTTATCATGAGGAGGAAGCACAGCGGACCGATCACAGTTCCTTGTGGAACTCCACAAAAAACTGGTAAAGAAGTAGACAAATGGCCTTTATACTTTACAGTTTGCTCTCTGTTTGTCAAGAAGCTCTTGATGATTTTTACGATAAAATTGGGTATATTTTTTTCAGCCATTTTTTCTAAAAGAATTTTATGGTCAACAAGGTCAAATGCCTTTTTAAAATCAATTGCAATTAAATTTATCCATTTGCCAGGTTCATCTAGATGTTTTAAAATAAAATCGATCAAATTAACTAGGTAATGGACTGTCGAACACTTAGGAATGTTACCAAACTGCTTTCGATCAGTTACTTTTAAGAGATATTCTTTAAGCCATGAGGCAACAAAACTTTCGTAAATTCTGCTGAAAATTGATGTAACTGTGATCGGCCGTACACCAGAGAAATCATTATATAGGTGCTCCTTTCTTTGGAATAGGGGTGATAAAACCTTTCTTCCATTTCTTTGGGAAATAGCCTGTTCGCGTTATGTTATTGTAGATTATCTGAAGGGGGAAAGCTAATTCTTTAGCAAAAGCTTTAACGAGAACAACTGGAATATCAAAAGGAGCAACAGAAGTTCTTTTTAACTTAGAAAGCTTACGGGTTACACTTGACAAAGAAATATCAGGCATTAAATTAAGGAGCAGTTAAATTTTGTGGAGGGTCTTCAGGTGGAAGAGGTGGATAAGACTGCACAACTGCAGCGAAATGGGAATTTAAATCATTCGCAGTTTTCTCTGGTGGCTCCTCCTTCATGAAATCAACTGGTTGAGAACTTTTTCCAGTCAGACTTTTAACTTTACTGAAGAACTGCGACGGCTTGGACTCCAAAAGATGATCCACCTCATTTTTATAATAAGTAGCCTGTGCTTCTTTTATTTTCCACTTAATTTCATTTGCCAATTTTTTTGCTTGCTCTTTTTGGTCATTTCGAATGAGGTATAACTTGCGCTTAATTAGTCGCTTTATTTTTGAATTTACATACGGTTTGTCACTAGAACAAAATTTAGTTTTACGCTCAGGAAAGCACTCAAGAAATTTTTCATTGATTTTACCATGAAATTCCTCAACTTGGGAATCCAAGTCCTTCGCTGCAGAAACCAAAGTCCAGTTCTCCTCCGTAATCCAGTTTCCGATCCAGTTTCCGACAGTTTCCTGACAGAACCTCCGTCTCCCTATCTCTGTAATATGACTATGCGGAGTTGAATATTTCCTCATACCCTGTCCGCTACGAACGAGCGGAGGTTACTAGCTTCGCGCCACATCGCATTTCCTTACCTCTACAAATAGCTAAATTGCTGTTAAGTCGCTGGATGAATCAAATCTGATTGGTTCTATGGACGCGCTCCGGAGCGGGTCAGCGCGCGGAGTACGCCTCCTGCCAGCCTCCTTCACTATTTCTTGTGCGATAAGTAACGGCGGAAGAGGAGTAAACGGGTATCAACATCAGCTCAGAGCTAGAGTAAATAGCGCTAGGTCCGCTGAGTTTTGTCCGGATTTTTATAGTCGCTGCATGCGACTAAAGACAGAAGTTCTATCTGATTATTTGTTCTTGATGGTACTGAAGAGGGAAGAATTCAGGCATCAAATATTCCCATCCTAAATAGGAACTATTTTGAAGCAAGAAAGATAATACAAATGGAAAATTGCGATATATCCATTAGGTACAAGGTTCAAGTTTTTTATGGCACTTGCAGCTTCGCTCAAGTGCCATATACCGATCACTTTTCCGTCGGTCGGTCTGTCTGTCGGTCTGTCGGTCTGTCGGTCGGTCGGTCGGTCGGTCGGTCGGTCCGGTGATCGCGAGTTAGGGTACTTGCAGATGTGCTAGGACGATGAAACTTGGCAGGCATATCGGGGACCCGACCAAACTAACTTGCAAATAATCACTTCCCCGATCCGACCTCCGTGGAGGGAGTAGAGGGCGGGGGAATCCTGAAAATTTAGTAGTTTTTGTAAAACCTCTACCCCTTTCTTTACACTAGTAGGTCTGCGCGCGGCGTGACGTCACTCTTTGCATCGCATCACTCCGTTAACATTGGAAAGAGCTAGTGCATTCGAGGGTCAAAGGGGTTTGTATCTGTGGTGCAGTGCGGGGGAATATGGCAAATTGAGTGTTGTGTAACTTTCGAACGGGTGATCGGATTGGGACGAAACTTAATATCTGAATGAATGACATATCTCTGATGTTCCATTTGAAGTCCGAACCGGATTCGACATCTATGGGGGAATTGGGGTGGGGGAAGACCGGAAACCTCGAGAAACGGTTATAATGGAGGGATCGGAGTAAAACTTGCTGGGTAGAACAAGAATCTGCTCCAGATAATTTGTTTACACGTTTGGACTGGACCCGGACACTTGGGGGGGGGAGGTGGAGGGGAGTTTCACGGAATTCTGGTGATGACAGTTTTTGGGATTTTCACGACGAAACTTGGGAGGTGTATCAGGGACCCGATCAAACTGACTTGTCAATAAAAATTCACTCGATCCAATAGTCGTGGGGGGATCGGAGGGAGGGGGAATCCGGAATATTTAGCCATGCGTAACTTTGGAACGGGTGATCGGGTTCGAGTGAAATTTAATAACTGAACAGAGCCTGTGGTGATCTTTTTCATGTCCGGACCGGATCCGACAATAATTGGGGGGGGGAATACGTGACCGGATTGGACTGGAGAGATCGGGATGGAACTTTGTGGGAATAACAAACAAGTACAAACTGAACCGGATTGGCTCCGGCGACTGTGGGGGGAGTTTGAGGGGCGGGTCCGGAATTCCGTTGATCGCGAATTAAGGTACTTCCAGATGTGCTAGGACGATGAAATTTGGCTGGAATATTAGAAATTCGACAAGATTGGCTTAGAAATCGCCACTTTTCAAATCCGACCATTCCCTACAGTACCAATCATGACCGCAAATTAAGAAAAATACTTTTAAGCAAAATATGCATTTCCATGATCCCCATGAGCTCATGATCATTTTTGCCTCAAGGGTTTTGCTTACAAATGAAGTTCTAGTTCCCTTAAAGTGTGCATCTTAACCGCAAGGTCGAAAAGTACTTTTTATCAAACGATACATCGAACCCATGATCAGTTGTCCCACAAGGGTTTTGCAAAAAAAAATATTTCTTGCACCCTTAAAGTGCGCAAATTAGTGGGGAAAAGAAATACTTCTGATCATACTTATATATCAATGATCCCTAAGAGCCTGCTATCGTTTTTGCCTCAAGGGTCTTCCTTACAGATGAATTTCTAGTGCCTTTAAAGTGCGCATCATTACAGCCAAGTTCAACGATAATATACTTTTTCTCTAGCTCCCTTAAAGTGCGCATCTGAACCGCACAGTCGAAAATTACTTTTGATCAAATAATACATCTCAACCCTTAATGCAAGTGCCATATGAGCTTACAGCTCTTGTTTTCATAATAATTCACACTTTCCTACAGGAAGTTTGGTGCCCCATTAAACTAGATTGTAAGATTTCCACTACCAAATAAATTGACACAGGTAACCGAGAATGCATAGCCTACACTAACAACCCGCTGACACTGACACTGACACATTTAACCATCCGTGTTCTATCAGTCAGTTCTTTAAGAAAAAGTGCCAAAATACAAATAAAACAGAAAAAACCTTACCTCTTGAAATAAATATGGACAACAAATATTTGAGTCTCGAGAACGGTGTGTTCAGAAGTGCCCTACGGAGCCTGCGGTCGGCATGTGGCCAGATTGCTCTTCTGTTTCGACCCTTACTGCAGCATCAGCTAAAAGCCAGGCTTCGCCTCCACGTCGTGGACAGATGATCAGAGTCTGGTGGTCACGGGCTGGAATTCCTGCCCGGATTTTCGGCACCATCATCAATACCATACGGAAAAGTGGAGATTTTTCGACATGATGATGAAAGTGCAGAAAATCCGGACGGAAAATCCTAATCGTGCGTTTGGACTGTAAATTGAATCAAAACGAATTCCTCATGTTTGCCTATTCATAGCGTGTTCACCCTACTTACCGTAGTTACTATGCATGACGTCACGGATCGTGGCATCTTGGCGTCAAGGCTTGAACGTATTTTATCGATCGTTTAACGATCGTAGTTACCACCCTAACTACGTACCCGACCGTGGCAAGCAGATATTTACTATTAGTTACTATTTTGAGAAGGTTGGAACGGTCAGCGTAGTAACTTTCACGAGGTTGGAGCGAAAATAGCATCTATTGTCAGAAGGGTGGAACACGCCCTAAATAAATCAGAACGAATACTTTTGATGACCATCTCTCCTTACCGATGCAAAACTAGCGGAAGAGCCAGACGCGGTATCACCTCGGGTATCACAGCTGCTCCTAAAGATCGCCGTGATTGTTTGACACAGGATTTGAGTTGTTGAGTTTGAGTCGTTACGGAGACGTTTACTCCTTCTTCCTGAGGATCACTGGCGTCTTTTGGAGTTAGTCTTATAGAGTATTCCTCAGGTGTGTCCATTCAGCGTTTACATAACGAGAGAGTATGCAGAAAAAAACAAAGGCTGGAGATCAATTGGAGGAACGCCCCCTAGCAGTCCAAGAATCAGTTATTCTTTGAATTTCAGATGACGAAGCGCGAACTAGAAACACCAGAGCAGTGCAGCCCCCTGCTTCGTACGAGGCCCCAGCAGACATTTCTGACTACATTCTCCTGCCGTGGGATCATGTTGTTTCTGATGGAATGAGAGGAATGTCAAGTAAGTATGAAGTTTTGTCTTTTTTTATTAAAGGACCCATCGTAAGTGCAAATGCAACCTATTTCCTAATTGCAATAATTAATTCTTAAACCTGGAGACCCAAAGTTCATATGTTACATTCTAAACTTGCTAATGACACCACAATAATCTTTGCACTTGCCACGATTCATGATTTTTCGTGCGCATTATGCTCTCGACGAGTGTTCGCGTATCATGCTACTGATGTGTAAAACCGGTTATCTGAATCTTGCCTAGTTTTTGCTAGAAGTGAATGGGTCTTGGAAAACGCTTAAAGCCCAAAGTCGTGGATAATTTGTTAAAAGCAGAACCTAGTTTCACAGTATGCCGATAGTTTCGAATATCGGAACAAAAACAGGATATAGTGCGAGGTGTCCTTTAAGGATACCGGAGTTTCTGTATCACAAAACAAAATACCAGGAAGAAAAAAGATAAAACAGTTCACGTCCGTTATAGGTCCGGAATACCGGATTAAGGGGGAGTAAAGGTGCTTTTAATATAAGGTTTGAAGCCATGCTGATTGCTGACCATTAATCACGAAAGAAAGCAAAAAACGGGATTTTCGTGGTGCAATCGGAATATCCGAAATTATAGTTATCCCTCCCGCAACATCTTAGAGGGATAATCAGCTGATTAAGAAAAACCTGAAAATCTCGTTTTTGTTTTCTAAAGGTGCTTTTAAAGCTACATATTACAAGCTCTCTTAATTTCTTGTTGGTTTCCCTATTTCTTCTCTTTTCTAACGTAAAATCTTAAAATCGTGGATTCCCTAGAAATTCAGAATAGCGACTGCGTTGAACGGATACGTCAGCCAATTTAAAAAAATCAAATAAAAAAAAAATCGGAAAAGCTCAGTTGACTTATCAAATAGAATTCGTACTCAGCGGACTGAAGAAATATTTGTTTAAATAGTGAGATTACAAAATTTTTACAAGAAAGCTGACTTCATCCTTATACGAAAAGCCTTCATCCTACGAAAAGCCTTTGATAAAGTACCGCACAAAAGGCTACTTTTGAAACTGAAACGCTTGGGTGTGATGGGACAAAATTTAGCTTGGATAGAGGATTTCCTAACCTCCAGAACACAGCGAGTACGAGTGGATGGCCAGCTTAGCACCACGGAGGTGAATGTTCTTAGCGGCGTACCACAAGGAAGTGTTCTCGGTCCCCTTCTCTTTAACATTTACATAAATGACTTAACCGAAGGTATCAGCTCCCCGGTTATGCTATACGCTGACGACACCAAGCTGTACAGAGGCATAATGGGACTGAAAGATGCCGAGTCTCTTCAAAAGGACCTTGATATGATCTGCCAGTGGATGACTAAATGGGCCATGGAGATCAATACCGATAAATGTCACCACCTTCGTCTTGGCCCCACCATCCTTGACCATCGGTACACCTTAGACGGAAGGACGATCTCGAGAACCACCTCTGAGCGTGACCTCGGGGTAGTTATGGAAGCAGATCTAAAGTTTTCAACGCATTACGAAACTGTCATCAAGAAAACTACAAGAATTGTGAATCTTATGAGAAGGACATTTACATTTAAGGACAATTCCCTATTTCCTATTTTATTTAAGGCACTAGCTCGCCCACTAATCGAATATGGCCACACAACAACAAGGCCCTTCTACATCAAGGATATTACCGCCATTGAGCAGGTTCAAAGAAGAGCTACAAAAACTGTGCCAGCCATTCGCCATCTGCCTTATGAAAACCGGCTTCAAAAATTACGATTACCCAGTCTATCTTACAGATTTCTACGAGGTGATTTGATTGAAACTTTTAAAATTTGCCATAGTTATTATGATAACATAAGGCCTGATGATGTCCTCACTTTCAATGACAACGGTCTCAGAGGACACAACTTGAAACTGAGTGGCAAGAAATTCCGAAAAGACGTTGGAAAATGGAGCTTTAGAAACCGAATAGTAGAACATTGGAACAATCTCCCAGAAAGTGTTGTGAATGCCGAAAATATCAACCAATTCAAAGCAGGTGTCGACTACCACCTGGCTGAAATTCAGTTTAGAGTGTAGTGTCCCGAGAAATTTATAGAGGCGAAAGCCTTATTATTGCAATTATATTATTATATTATTATTATTATACATTACAACCTGTTCGCTTTACTCCGAAAACAAGTTTTGGGTTTGACTGATACCTTTTTTTTAGACTTCGTGTCCTACAACGCCTTGGGCAACCAGCCGAGCCTTGTCCCTTCCGAAGAGAAAACCGGTTTCGTCCTCGGTCAGCTCTCGATGCCGGACAAACGAATATCCCGACCGCCCACCCAGCCTGACGCGAAATCAGATGAACTTTATAACTTGAAAAAGCGTTTTAAGGAGGAAAGTAAGCTGCTCAACCCGAAAATCGGTCAGAACCCTACCACACTTACCAAGAATTCTTTACTTAACCAAAATGCAGGCAAGGATAATCCAAGTCGGACGTTGGAAGTCGGTGGTCGGGGATTGATGACTCATTCGGTCAGTCCCAGTCGTGGGCAAAGCCTTACCACCGTTACCGAAAGTAAGTCTGGCCTTACCCCCGTTGCTGAAAGCAAGTCGAGCGAGAAAAAAGGTGCAGACAACCTGACCGATGATGTGATCAGCCAGAAAATCAAGCAGAACATTTTGAAATTTACTGAAAACGATTTGCCTGATCGAAGAGGAGGCACAGTTTTGCCGGAGATGTCGGATCTGGGACTGACAACTGATTATGTTAGCCCCAAAGATGGAACTGTCCATAAGCCCCTTACTGAAAGTAAGCATAGCGGGGGGAAAGGAGCAGGCCTCCTGACGGATAAGCAGCTGTATCCGGAACTTGATGAGAACCTTACCACCTTTAGTGAAGATTATCAACCCGACCAGGAAGGCACAGGGAGGGATAACCAAGCTTACCCGTTGAAGGCGTTGAATCAGGGGACAAGAGGCCATTTAGTTAGTCAAAGCCTTTCCACTATTATTGAAAGCAAGACAGATGAGCCTGACAGTCTGACAGTCAGCGTTGTGGCGGTTCTTTCAGCTCAGGCTTTGCGCGGACCCAATGAGGGATTCAAAAGCACGAAAGCCACATCGGAGCTGGGCCCCTTGGCCGATATCAGTAGGGTTCCGCCCCCTGCCCTGGCTGAAAATTCTTCAGTGCTGGCGATTAATAGTCAGCAAAGTATAATCTCTGAAAACGTTGAATCAGTCTCTGCTTTGGGTGAGCCCAGTGGGAGTCAGGTGGAAGATGAAGCCAACACTCAGTATTTTAACTCAGGAAGTCCTGGATCTCAAACTCATCGGCCACTATCCACGATGGAAGCTCTGGATATAGATGCCGGGCCGATTAATTCAGGTCGCACGGATCATCGTAGAAATGTTGGGGATACCACACCGCTAAGCGGGGAAGGTGCGGAATTTGATTCAGCCATCCTTTCGGAGAAGGCAGTAGAAAGAGAACAGATGATGCATGTTCTTAACGCTTCTGACAACACTCCCGCTCAAGAAGCTACTCGTAGTCCATCTTTGAATGATCTGATCCTTCCCAGTGCGAGGCTAGGGTCTAATGAACAAGGCAGTCCGACGGAGGAGAAGATTATTATGGGTTCACTGAATGCTTCTGATAGTTTCGGCTCGAGTTCTTCATACCGTATTGTACCATCCAGCTCTAACAATCTAGACGCTGAGAGACACAAAGGCATTAGGGAACAGATAATGGTGATAGGAGCTTTGGACGCTAGCCTAAATGCCAAGGTACCCATTAGTGGAGGGAATCAGAGCGCGTCGCTATCCCGCGAGTCCAATGCAAGTAAGATTCTAGACGGTGATCCCAGTCTGGTCAACCGTGGAATTCTGAGCTCGTCGCTACCCTACCCAGCTAGTGTCAGTGATGCTGTTAATGGCTCAAACAAGATGGGCACGGCGTACAACCTAGATGATCGCGGAGCTGGAATTGTAGGCTGAGTGATTTTGACAGGTTTTGACAATGATGTCCCACCAGTCCCTAGTGAAAGCATCTTGTCATAATTTGACGTCGAGAATGTTCGGGATCGAATTGCAGAGAATGACCCAGAAGTTCTCGTTTTGTGGATGTGCAACTGAAGGCTTAGTTTTTGGAAGTGGCTGTGTGGTTCATGTAGGCAGTCCTAATGGGTGAAATGTGGAGGAAGTTTTTCTGGTGTTAAATCTTGGTTAAATGTTGAAGTTGAGAAAGGACTTATTCGTTTTGTCCGATGAATCAGCCTCAGCCGAGATTGTGCCTATTAAGCCTAGATGAAAACGAAATGTGATTTTTTTTTTCATTGGTGATGCCAATCAATTGAAACCAATAGGGAAGGTGAGAACTGGAGGGATTGGATGTTTCAGGAGCCTCGAAAGAAGAAGCGAAAGATAGAAGTCAGTAGGCTTTTCAAGTTTCAGAGGAGTTAAGGTGAGCGATTTTATGCAGTTTTGTCGGAGTCTTTTATTTTGCGGAATACGTTTAAATAAATAATTTTCATTTTCATTTGTAGGATCTTGTGATGATTGGTGGATGGAGTCCCTCGCGGAGCCGCGTGGGATATAGCCTATAAATACGATCACGGTAACTTTAATAATAACTAAATTTGTGTTGCCTGGGCAACGTGATTTGCTGCGACCTTTGGTCGTTGTCATCAAAAGTGTTGCCAGACGGGAAAGCTTGAGTCCGGTCTTCACCTTCCAGAACTTCCGGAATCTGGGCTTCCAGATTATTCTTTGACCTCTTCCGTAAATTGCATCTGGAATACGAGCCGGTCCGAAAGTATATCAAAATAATCCGGAAAAAAAGGGGCTTTTGAACTCCCAGATTTCCGGAATTTTTAAGTATCGCAGAAGAAATAAAAAAAAAATCTCGGAAAATCTGGGAACCCAGATTCCGGAAGGTGAAGACTCACCTTTATGTTTTTTTCACTTTATTCCGTGAACAGACGATCAGGGTCGAGGACCGGAATTCCTGCCTGGATTTTCCGCACCATCATCACTTCCATGCGGAAAAGTTCAGCTTGATTCAAGTGCAGGCATAGTTGACTGTAGAGCTTCAGAAATTACGTGCCTCTTAAGAACCAAATGCCTAAATACAGCAAGTTGCCCGTCACTTAGCCAGTTCAAGGGAGTAACTTACAAAATGTTTAATACTCAAATGTACAAGCCAACATGTTTTAAAAGAATTTTGTATATACTTTGGGGCCTTATTGTTTTTGCAGTATATCATTAGCCCTAAATGGTTCCTCAAGTCACTCCAGGTGCCGTGACTCTCTCCAGCGTCCAAAGTCTGTTCCGTGAATCAGCTCTGAAATATTAAATGAGAAACTGATGTAACAGTAAAAATTAGTGTATAAATAGGACAAATTAATATCAAAGGATATGAATATCGTAATACTAAAGAATTTCCGTGACTGTCCTGTGTGAACCTATTCTCCTGAACAGCCGGTTCGACCACACCGATTTTTTGGCGGAAGTTGGAAAAAAATATGTTGGAGCTATTGTCTGTTTTATTCCGTCTGACAAAATGTTGGTTTCAGCAAAACAGATGTTCAATGTGACGTTAGTTTGGCTAATAAATCTGGGAACAGTAAATAGACCCCAGTGGTTCTTTTATCATTTCTGGGACACCTGCAATTCTGCTCGCCTTCTATTTCAAACAAGTATTTCAGACTATCTGTGATTTGAGAACTGATTCTTCCGCGCTTTCGGTTCTTGAATTTTTCAAAATGCGGTACGGGACGTTTCTTGGATTCGCTGTGCTAGGAGCTCTTGTGACCGAATCGTTTCAGGTATGGTTTATAAATTGTGTTGTAGCACGGCCAGCTTCTTAGCAGCTTCATGCAGCTGATACCCAACTACGGTTATTCTACAGCCTAGGTTTGTTTCCACCCTATGCACACTTATACATAATGAATCATCAGTGAATAATGTGTGTCATACCTGAGAGTTTTAAAAATCAGCATGTAATAATTTCATCCATACGAATATGAATGTTTCCTTTCGTTTTTCTTTCCTTTCTAGCTAAAAAAAAAAAAAAAAAAAAAAAGCACCAGCCACGTAACTGTACTGCAGCTTTAGCTAACAGCCAGGATTCACTTTCCATTATCCGAGTCTTCCAGACAGTTCCGCCAAATTTTCGGGATACCATGAAGACGAGATTGTTCATTTCGCTTTTGTTCAAAAGTTACAGATCCAATGCCTGACAGCCAAAACTTTCAGTAACACTCATTCTCCTCACCCTTTCCATTTGCATATTTATTTTGTCTCCTAAACGGGTTGGTTTGGGTCAAGAACAAATAATCTGATAGAACTTCCGTCTTCCTATCTCTGTGATACGACCATGCGGAGTCGAATATATTCTGATACCCTACCCGATGCAAACGAGCGGAGGAGGAGCTACACAGAACGTCATAATTTGTTACTTCTACAAACAGCTGTATCGCAGTACAGCTCCGTAGAAGAATCCGAATGCCGTCCGAGTCGTCCTTTACAGCTGATTGGTTGTCTGCCATAGTGACGTCACGTGTGACGCGCTGTACAGCGGGCTCCCCACGCCTGCAAGGCATCCGCACCAAAACCAAGAGAACAAGAGCTGTAAGCTCATATGGCACTTGCAAGACCCTTGTGGCACAAATGATGGTGGGTTGAGATGTATCGTTTGATAAAAAGTACTTTTCGACCTTGCGGTTAAGATGCACACTTTAAGGGAGATAGAACTTCATTTGTAAGCAAAACCCTTGAGGCAAAAATGATAATGGGCTCATGGGGATCATGGAAATGTATATTTTGCTTAAAAGTATTTTTCTTAATTTGCGGTCATGATTGGTACTTTAAGGAATGGTCGGATTTGAAAAGTGGCGATTTCTAAGCCAATCTTGTCGAATTTCTAATATTCCAGCCAAATTACATCGTCCTAGCACATCGGGAAGTACCTTAACTCGCACTCACCGGAATTCCGGACCCGCCCCTCAAACTCCCCCCACAGTCGCCGGAGCCAATCCGGATCGGTTTTGGACTTGTTTGTTATTCCCACAAAGTTCCATCCCGATCTCTCCAGTCCAATCCGGTCACGTATTCTCCCCCCCCCAATTGTTGTCAGATCCGGTCCGGACATGAAAAAGATCACCACAGACATGCCCTCTGTTCAGTTATTAAATTTCACTCGAATCCAATCACTCGTTCCAAAGTTACGCATGGCTAAATATTCCGGATTCCCCCTCCCTCCGATCCCCCCACGACTATCGGATCGAGTGAATTTTTATTTACAAGTCAGTTTGATCGGGTTCCTGATACGCCTCCCAAGTTTCGTCGTGAAAATCCCAGAAATCGTCATCACCAGAATTCCGGGAAACTCCCGTCCACCTCCCCCCCCCCCCCCAAGTGTCCGGGTCCAGTCCAAATGTGTAAACGATTTATCTGGAGCAGATTCTTGTTCTTCCCAGCAAGTTTTACTCCGATACCTCCATTATAACCGTTTCTCGAGATTTCCGGTCTTCCCCCCCACCCCAACTCCCCCATAGCCGTAGAATCCGGTTCGGACTTCAAATGGGACATCAAAGATATGTCATTCATTCAGGTATTAAGTTTCATCCCAATCCGATCACCCGTTCGAAAGTTACACAACACTCAATTTTCCATATTCCCCCGCACTGAACCACATATACAAACCCCTTTGACCCTCGGATGCACTAGCTCTTTCCGATGTTAACGGAGTGATCCGATGCAAAGAGTGACGTCACCCTACGCGCAGAGCTCCTAGTATGAAGAAAGGGGCAGGGGTTTTACAAAAACTACTAAATTCTCAGGATTCCCTCGCCCTCTACTCCCTCCACGGTGGTCGGATCGGGGAAGTGACTATTTGCAAGTTAGTTTGGTCGGGTCCCTGATATGCCTGCCAAGTTTCATCGTCCTAGCCCATCTGGAAGTGCCCTAACTCGAGATGAGTGGACAGACAGACCGACCGACCGACCGACCGACCGACCGACCGACCGAAAGGTGATCGGTATATGGCACTTGAGCGAAGCTGCAAGTGCCATAAAAACACAAAACATAGACACTATACCTATACTTCAAGATAAAGGGATATGCAATTTTGTCCATGTGCTAGTCCTGTCCGGTGGAACCTTCCAAGCAGTTGAAACATTCTCCCGATGGTTATTATTTATTTCTTGATACCATTGCCACAATTTTGTACCATTCCTGGGCCATAATTTCTTCCCCTTCTTTTCAACCGAGATTTTGCCCAGTAGGGCTATGTCTTTTTTTTGTTCTGTTAATTGTTTGGTCGCCATCTTATATAGGCTATGGATTGTCAGTGATGCAGTTTCTCGCCTATTTTAATGATTTTCTTTTTCATACTTCTGTTGTATATTTCAAGAAGTAGGCCAATAAACAGCAATAATAATGATTGATCGCATAGGTTTAAAGGCCTATGAGGGACACATTGCGAATCTCATAGGACGAATTTCATTCAGCATTTTATTCCAGTGGGAATGGCTCCCTGCGGCTTTCGATTTTTCCCAGATAAAATTCATCCGGCGCCCGGATCCGGTGAAGATTGGGAACATAGCGAAACGCAATCCGGAGGCAGCAAATGCGGCCGGAAGACGAGCTTATGCGTCCGAGATCCGAGATCGCCATTTCCGGGGATATGAGAGGTGAGTCTCTTTGAGTATCTGTGGTCCGCACAGATGACAGTTATGCGTTTTCGCGATGCGTTTTCCGTCAAAAGCCTTGACACTCGACGAAACTCGCTTGCGTCTCGACAATGTAGCCTACTTAGAGTGTTCCAGTTTCTGGAGCTTCTTAGAGAATCGGTATTTAATCCACGGCAAATGATCGAATATGTAAGAGAAGCAGTTAAATTTTAGCCTACAGGAAAAAAAAATGGCTTTTGATAAATTTCGCCTGCGGCGCTAGACTTAATGCTCTCTGGGAATAATAGATAGAAGCTGTTACTGCAATCGTGCCCGGCAATATATTCTCCAAGTGGGCTTCGCCAAAATGCCTCCTAATAGTTGGCCTATCGTCTTTCATGCTGCCCCTTAATGTTATCTTCCTAAGCAATCCTTTCAGTTCCATAATTTGAAGCTCGAATCTCAGTTTCTAGGATTCGGTAAAATTTTTTGAGAGATTCGGTAAAAAGTTCGGCTCTGCAGCCCCCCCCCCCAAACAAAAATGCACTTACGACGCCGCTGCCTGCCGTCAAAAGGGACGTTCACTTTTGGATTAAGACAAATTTTGGAAAAAGTTTCACCTTCTGAAGAAAATGGGTCCTGCCACCTCGAAAGCCAACATCACACGGCGTCGCCTCGTGGTCGCTCCCAACTGTTCGCCGACTTTGGAAAATTGCAGTGTCTCTAACTTGAAACCGAGAAGACCCTTGCGAATAACGGCCGAAATATCATATTTGACAGTGCAGAACGGATGCGTCAGCTGCATTTTATTAGAGCTATATTTAAAGTTGTCCCTGATCGACAGCCTGACGAGGACCACTGCCAAGAAGGCAGAGATGGGCGAATCCGATCATGAAAGGATTCGAATCCGAATTCAGGGCTAAGTACGAATCCGATTCCGAATCCGAATCCACTATTTCATGCTGAGGATTCGAATCCGGATTCGAATCCGACCTCAGGAAAAGATTTGCCCAAGGCAAATGAGACGGTTAACTGGACGATATAAACCATATTTCTAGGTTTGCATGTATGGTTTTTAGTGGAGTGTTCCTTGGAACAATCCACTCTTGCGAGCGCTCTAGCAGCTTTCGGTTTTCGGTTTTCACCATATTTTGTGGAGCTCATAACTCGTGAACCAGTGCAAGTATCAAGTTCAAACTTGGTACACTTGTGTGTATTGGGGTCTAGTTGTGCCTTTTGGGGGTCCCACCCCCCACACCCACCCGGTTGAGGGGCAAATGGGCCCAGATTGCCCAGTGAATAATGGTCATAACTTGACCATAGTTGGACATAAGACGATGAAATTCCTTGTACATATAGACCCTAGGGCTGGGAAATTACTTTTAAAGTTGCACCTACCCCACCCATTACGTTCATGGGCAAATGGGCCCAGATTGCCCAGGAGTAAAGTTCGTTACCCAGTAATCAACAGGTATCATGTTGAAACTTGGTAGGCTTGTGAGTATTGGGGTCTCTTTTTCATTTTTGCGGGGCCCAAACCCCACCCCCACTTGGTTAAGGGGCAATTGGGCCCAGAATGCCCATTTTTTAATGATTTCAACTTGACAATAACTGGAGATAGGGCGATGAAATTCCTTTGTGCTTTTTGGATCATAGGCTTGGGGATTTATATGTGGAGTTGAACCATCCCCTGGACCCTACCCTCCCCGTTCATGGGCAAGTGGGCCCAATTTGCCCATGAGTCAAGTTTTTGGCCCGTGACTGGAATCAAACTCTAAGCTGGTATAGTCGAGGATATTTAGGTCTAGATATGCAATTGATGCCCCCCCCCCCACCCTCCCGTTCATGGGTAACTGGGCCCAGATTTTTTAAGGAGTTACGTTCGTCTATGACAGGTCTCAAGTTCAACTCTTGTATATTTGGGGAGATATATCTATGAATGAGGATTTTGGTGTAGCAACAAATAAGACGACGCGACGTATCTTTAATGAACAGCAGGAAACTTTAAGGTGTTGTCATATGATCGATGATATGCCGTTCTTAATGAATTGTGACAACGGGGGTATTAGGCTGCTACGATTTCGTTATTGCACTCGGTTTATTACCTTGCTAATTGAAAAGAGGTTTAAAGGGTCGGACTGGCTGGCAGACCATTCAGATTCAGTGTTCTGATTCTCTGATCCAGTGTTAGAACTTGTTAGAACTCACGCTGTTCTTGCAAGATCTCTTTGGATTTATACTTGCGGTATGTTTACATTTAAAGGTTTTTAAGTGGGATGATTACAAATTAGGTTATTTAAATACTTGTTTGGTTATTGGGGATGTGAAATCTCTTGGTTTTAACGCTGTTTGTGTATAAAATATGATAAACATTTTACTTTCACACTCCACGTCTGAGCGCTTGCGCACTTGTTGTAGTATGGGTCCTATATATAGTATAGTAACAGGAATGAATTTGGGCTCGTTAAACAAAATATCTTATGCCCAGTATGTAATAATTGGTAACAGATTAGAAAATGGAGCGGATTCGTAAGATTCAGGGTTTGGAATCCGAGTCCGAATCCGAATCCAGCCTGAGAAGCAGAAGATTCGAATCCGGATTAGAATCCAGCCAAAGGGAAGAATCCTGGATTCGAATCCGAATCTGGATTCGGATTCGCCCATCTCTGCAAGAAGGGCCGAAATATTGCTCTATAATAAAACGTTTGCACTATCAAATATGATTCGCAGTCAGCTTGGGCTGGAAGAAATATTTGGCCGAAATATCGCTGGAATAAATCACAAGTTCGCGGACTTTGGAAAATTGTGTCTCCAACGTGAAGCTATATTTTCCCTGAATTTCGACAGCCTGACGAGGACCGTTGCCAAGAAGGGCCGAAGTAGAGCTCTCTGATAAAATGCGGCTGACGTATCCGTTTTGCACTATCAAACATGATTCGCAGTCAGCTTGGGCTGAAAGAAATATTTGTACGAAACATCGCTGGAATAAATCGCAAATGACCTTGTCGGTTTAGTGTTGCCACTTTCTCTTGCGGAACCTGTAATATTTGTCCGGAAAAATCTGTGACATTCCGGCACTCAAAAAATTCAAATTCTTTTTTTTTCCAGTTTCAACAAAACTCTTAGAAATCTAAGGATCCGATTGCTCTTATAAGAGGAGCTAATACTCGTAAAATAAGTAAATCCGTTTCCCCGAAAAGAGTTGCATTGAAATTGGCCAAAAGGCTTTGTAACCGCAGAATTTGACACTTTTTTGGCATAAGTGCGATTTCCTGTGACAAATTTTTCACCGCTGTGAATCTGGGGAGAAGTCGAAATCTTGTGACAAATAGCAGAATTCTGCGACTAGTGGCAACACTGTTCCGGTTAGTGTGATCAAATATGATTCAGTGTTGTCAGTTGGAGTGTGCGAAAAATAATTGATTTGGTTTAATGACCATGCATTCCACCCTTCTAACAATAGTAACTATTAATTACTATTTCCGTTCCAACCTCTCGAAAAGCTACTACGCTGACCGTTCCAACCTTAACTAATAGTAACTATCTGCTTACCATGCTCGGGAGCGTAGTAAGCGTGGTAACTACGGATCTCTGTAACGTGGTTGGCTGGATTAACCTGAGGAATGATATTTTACCGAAAATATAAAAGTGCGTTCCAGCCTTGACGCCAAGAAGCCAAAATTCGTGACGTCATGCGTAGTAACTGCGGTAAGTAGGGTAGAACACGCTCCCAGTGTTCTTGGGCGACCACGTCTTTACTCCAGGTGTAAGACACGAGCATGCCTAGAATAAAACCAGAAATGTTTTACTGTGTTCTATCGCTAACGCCGCAAGAACTTTTTTTTTTTTTAGAACCATTGCCACCATCCCAGAAAACACGACGTTCGTTGGTGGTTGCAACGAAGGGATTGAGAAGTGTATCTTCGGAGGTGACTACATCCCAAACAGTCCATGCGTCGATCTGGGAGGGACAATGCACCAGTGCAACTGCAGGGACCCGAAGTTCCAACTCTACCCGGACGGAATCTGCAAATGTGAGTTGGGTTTGTTTGCTTTTAAAGTGCCACTGATGGGCTTTTGATTAAGGGCCAGGCTTCACCTTCCGAATATCCGGGGCTTCCTCACTGTCAGTCTCTTCCAGTCTCTTCCAGATTTTGATGATAATGATGACAGCTAATTTTTCCATCCTTTAACATTTCCTAGATGTCCCCTTCAAATATCTTGTGCCTCCCTATCATGACTGTCAATTACCCCATTCATTTGCACATTCGTTGTGTCTATTAGATTTGGTGACTCTATGGCAACTTCCAGACATCCTGAATCCAGCACCCCGGACTTGCAGACGCTTTTGGCCTTGCTTCGCCTTCCTGATCTGTGTTGACGAAAACGGATGTCTGGAATGCGGAAGAAAAATCTGGAAGGTGAAGCCTGGCCTTAAGCCTTCTCGGCTTGGGTGTAGCTCGGTAAGAAATAGAAGCCAGGTCCCTTACTTTCACTTAGCTCTGTAGTATGCTATCTGTGTTGTGTGACCTTGTCTAGATACGTCGTCATGCTTACTTGGTAATCTGTTCGCTTGGCTAATACCCGACTGTGCAAAGGTGACAAAACAGGCTCCGAGCATCGCGACTCCTGTCTCTCAGCTCATAAGGAAGATGAAGAAGAAAACCAGAATATTGGTCCTGCCTTCCTGGTTTTTCACGAGAACCTTCTGTTCGTAGTGCCTTCTTGGTGATGTGTTCACGCGACTGATACCCCCACTTACAAAGGTTATCTGCGTAGGTAGCGATTGAGCTGAGCTACATTCAAGTTCAGTTCTGTTTCTTTTTTAATTTAATGGTAACCATTTCTCCTCAGACAGAATAAAAACGTGAAAATGGTGTACAGTGATTTTACACCAGTGAATTCTGTCATTAGTGAAAAGAGATATTTGCGGAAATCCCAGCGTTGCCACGGCTTTCATTCAAGATAAAGATTATTCTGACCTCCGATGACGCTAGTCGTTAGCGCGTCGGATTGGCTGCATTTTGCGTGACGTAGAGACCAGACCCCTCACAGCTAAGGAATGTCCCAGACAAGAGCGCGTCGGGCTCATTACCGGAAGGTTGAGGGTTCGAGTCCCCACAGGGACTAGGGACGTTTGTCCTGAAAAAACATCGCCAGAGCCTTGGGCAAGCTCCGGATAAAAACGGTTAGCCAACGTATGTCCTGCGGCAAACTGGACAACAGCTTCAGCGCGCGTAGTACCACATCTATGGCTGCGGGGCACGGCACAATTTAGCGTAAGCTACGATGTCCACGGCATATATACCTGTCAAAAAAAAAAAAAAAAAAATATTCTTTCTAGGAAGTTGAAATTCCTTAAATTGATATTCGGTCTATAATCTTTCCGCGGAAATTCACAGTTCAATTGGGCTACGTTAGTGGGCTGCATTGTAATAACATGCTACGAACAGTGTTGCCGCGCTGAGCAGGTTAGAAACAGAGTTGTGATTGGTCAGAATTGCAGAACTTCCAGCTTGAAATACGACCTAGCTTCGGGGGCATTTTTACACATTGGACGTCCTCGATTCCTCTTTACTATTGGTTTTTCACACGTAGCCACTAGTCGCAAAAACATGGATCGTGTGTAACGTGTATACAAGGAGATCCGTTTCTTGTTTAGAATAGTCAGCCTTCACACCTTTTTCTAGCTACTGCTGCCTGTTCGCTATCATCGACTGACTGCGACATCTACGGCTACGACCTAGCAGCTGACATATCTTTGGGATGGTTGTTACACATTGCATGCCCTCGTTCCCCTGTATGGGCTACTGTTGGTTTTTCACACATCACCACAAATATTCATATAATATATACAACAAGAGCTGTAAGCTCATATGGCACTTGCATGGGTTGAGATGTAGTGTTTGATCAAAAGTACTTTTAAGGTTACCTTTGCGGTTCAGATGCGCACTTTAAGGGAGCTAGAGAAAAAGTATTTTGTTTTAGAACTTGGCTGTTATGATACGCACTTTATAGGCGCTAGAAATTCATCTGTAAGAAAAACTATTGAGACAAAACGATCACAGGCCCTTAGGGATCATTGATATATACCGTTTGGTAAAAAGTTATTTTTTTCACTTTTCGGTTAAAATGTGCACTTTAAGGGTGATAACATAAATTTTTAAGCAAAACCCTTGTGGCACAAATGATCATGGGTTGAGATGTATCGTTTGATAAAAAAAGTAGTTTTCGACCTTGCGGTTCAGATTCACACTTTAAGGGAGCTAGAACTTCATTTGTAAGCAAAACCCTTGAGGCAAAAATGATAATGGGCTCATGGGGATAATGAAAATGTATAATTTGCTTAAAAGTATTTTTCAAAATTTACGGTCAAGATTGGTACTTTAAGGAATGTCGGATTTGGAAAGTGGCGATTTCTGAGCCAATCTTATCGAATCTCTAATATTTCAGCCCAGTTCCATCGTCCTAGCACATTTGGAAGTACCTTAAATCGCGATCACCGGAATTCCGGACCCCCCCCCCCCTCAAACTCCCCCACAGTCGCCGGAGCCAATCCGGATCTGTAAGTGATTTATCCAGAGCATCTCTTTATTATTCCCACAAAGTTCCATCCCGATCTCCCCAGTCTGAGCCGGTCACGTATTCCCCCACCCCCCATTGTTGTCGAATCCGGTCCGGACATGACAAAGATCACCAGAGACATGTCCTCTGATCAGTTATCAAATTTCACTCAAATCCGATCAACCGTTCCAAAGTTACGCATGACTCAATATTCCGGATTCCCCCTCCCGCTACTCCCACCACGACTATCGGATCATGTAAATTTTTATTTATACGTCATTTTGATCGGGTCCCTGATTCGCCTCCCAAGTTTCGTCGTGAAAATCCCCAAAACCGCCATTACCGGAATTCCGGGAAACTCCCCTCCACCCCCCCCCCTAGTGTCCGGATCCAGTCCAAATGTATAAATGATTTATCTGGAGCAGATGCTTGTTCTTCCCAGCAAGTTTCACTCCGATCCCTCCATTCTAACCGTTTCTCGAGATTTCCGGTCTCCCCCCCCCCCAACTCCCCCATAGCTGTCGAATCCGGTCCGGACTTCAAATGATACATCAGAGGTATACCATTTATTCAGTTATTAAGTTTCATTCCAATCCGATCACCCGTTCGAAAGTTACACACTACTCCAGTTTTCCGGATTCCCCAGCCCTCCACTCCCCCCCAGGTGGTCGGATTGGGAAGCTGATTATTTCCAGGTTAGCCGGTCGGGTCCCTGATGCTCCTGCCAAGTTTCATCGTCCTAGCACATCTGGAAGTACCCCAACTCGAAAAAGTGTTAAAAAAAACACTTAATTCTCAGAATTCCCCGGCCCACCACTCCCCCCCAGATGGTCGGATCGGGAAACTGATTATTTCCAGGTTAGTTTGGTCGGGTCCCTGATTTTCCTGCCAAGTTTCATCGTCCTAACACATCTGGAAGTACCCTAACTCGAACATGTGGGACAACAAAATTCGGACCGACCGACCGACCGACCGACGGACGGAATTGCGATCGGTATATGGCACTTGAGCCAGAGGCTGCAAGTGCCATAAAAACGGATCGTCCGCTGTGATGCTTATGAAGCGATATTTCGGCCCTTCTTGGCAAGGGTCCCCTTCAGGCTGTTATTCTTCTGGGCCAACGCTGGGGAAGGAAACAAACCTGCAATAAATAACTGAAAATTCTACCAACTATAAACATCTTATTCAGGAAAATTACTTTCAAAGACCACTGTAAGGAAATACTAGTCTTGAGATTTAATTATAAAAAATGTCTTCGCTCCAACTGTGCAGTAAAAATAGCAGCCACAGCTGACGATCCGTTTTTATGGCACTTGCAGCCTCTGGCTCAAGTGCCGTATACCGATCGCAATTCCGTCTGTCGGTCGGTCTGTCGGTCGGTCTGTCCGAATTTTTTTGTCCCACATGTTCGAGTTAGGGTACTTGCAGATGTGCTAGGACGATGAAACTTGGCAGGAAAATCAGGGACCCGACCAAACTAACCTAGAAGTAATCAGTTTCCCGATCCGACCATCTGGGGGGGGAGTGGTGGGCCGGGGAAATTCTGAAAATTAAGGAGTTTTGTCACACTTTTTCGAGTTGGAGTACTTCCAGATGTGCTAGGACGATGAAACTTGGCAGGAGCATCATGGACCCGATCGGACTAACTTGGAAACATTCAGTTTCCCAATCCGACCACCCGGGGGGGAGTGGAGGGCTGGGGAATCCGGAAAATTGGAGTAGTGTGTAACTTTCGAACGGGTGATCGGATTGGAATGAAACTTAATAACTGAATAAATGGCACACTACTGATGTCCCGTTTGAAGTCCGGACCGGATTCGAATGCTCTGGGGGAGTTGGGGGGGAAACCGGAAATTTCGAGAAACGGTTAGAATAGAGGGATCGGAGTGAAACTTGCTGGGAGGAACAAGCATCTGCTCCAGATAAATCGTTTCTACATTTGGACTGGATCCGGACACTAGAGGGGTGGAGGGCTGGGGAATCCGGAAAATTGGAGTACTGTGTAACTTTCGAGCGGGTGGTCGGATTGGAATGAAACTTAATAACTGAATAAATGACATACCTCTGATGTCCCATTTGAAGTCCGGACCGGATTCAACAGCTATGGGGGAGTTTGGGGGGGAGACCGGAAATATCGGGAAACGGTTAGAATGGAGGGATCGGAGTGAAACTTGCTGGGAAGAACAAGCATCTGCTCCAGATAAATCGTTTATACATTTGGGATGGATCATGACATTAGGGGGGGGTGGAGGGGAGTTTCCCGGAATTCCGGTTATGGCGGTTTTGGGGATTTTCACGACGAATCTTGGGAGGCGAATCAGGGACCCGATCAAACTGACTTATAAAGAAAAATTTACATGATCTGATAGCCGTGGGGGGAGTAACTGGAGGGGGAATCCGGAATATTGAGTCATGGGTAACTTTGAAACGGCTGATCGGATTTGAGTGAAATTTGGTAATTGAAGAGAGGACATGTTTCTGTGGATCTTTTTCATGTCCGGACAGATCCGACAGCAATTGGGGGGGGGGGGGGGGCCGAAAATACGTGACCGACTTAGACTAGTGAGATCGGGATGGAACTTTGTGGGAATAACAAACAGATGCTCTGGATAAACACTTACGGAACCGGATTGGCTCCGGCGACTTTGGGGAAGTTTGAGGGGGGGGGGAGGTCCGGGATTCCGGTGATCACGATTTAAGGTACTTCCAGATAATCTAGGACGATGGAACCAGTCATGCACAAATCCTCAATTTTTGGGCATGGTGCCCCAACGTCAGGGCATGCCCCAAGGTATGAGCATGGTGCCCATACGTTGGGGCACCATGCCCTGGAGCATGGGCATGGAACTAGCATGGCACCCCCATGATATTTGGTTGAACTGAGATTGATTACATACCTAAATAGGGCCTTCTTCCTCTCCTAGACCACAAGATACTTGATCTTATGTTCTATCTAACCTCTTTTTCCAATTTTAAAAATATTGGAGAACTTACAAGAAATTTAGCCATGAATGAATTTCCCCTTTTTCCCTCGAAATGGATAGGTTAACCAATAAGAAAAAGTGGTCTTCATTAAATGCTAAATTTCTTGGAAGTTCTCTAGTATTTTTAAAATTGGAAAAAGAGGTTAGATAGAACATAAGATCAAGTATCTTGTGGTCTAGGAGAGGAAGAAGGCCCTATTTAGGTATGTAATCAATCTCAGTTCAACCAAATATCATGGGGGTGCCATGCTAGCATCATGCCCATGCTCCAGGGCATGGTGCCCCAACGTATGGGCACCATGCCCATACCTTGGGGCATGCCCTGACGTTGGGGCACCATGCCCAAAAATTGAGGATTTGTGCTTGACTGGATGGAACATGGCTGTAATATTAGAGATTTGACAAGATTGACTCAAAAATGGCCACTTTCCAAACCCGACCATTCGTTGAAGTACTAATCTTGACAGCAAATTTAGAAAAATACTTTTAAACCAAATTCATATTTTCATCATCCCCATGAGCCCATTATCATTTTTGCCTCAAGGGTTTTGTTTACAAATGACGTTCTAGCTCCCTTAAAGTGTGAATCGGAACGGCCAGGTCGAAAAGTACTTTATTTCAAACAATACATCTCAATCCCATGATCATTTGTGCCACAAGGGTTTTGCTTAAAAATTTATTTCTGTCACCCATAAAGTGCGCATTTGAAATGAAAAGCGAAAAAAAACTTTTGACGAAACGGTATACATCAAGGATCCCTAAGGGCCTGTGATCGTTTTTGCCTCAAGGGTTTTGCATACAGATGCATTTCTAGCGCCTTTAAAGTGCGCATCATTACACCCAAGTTCAAAAATAAAATACTTTTTATCTAGCTCCCTTAAGTGCGCATTTTAACCACAAAGTCGAAAAATACTTTTGATCAAACAAAACATCTCAACACATGCAAGTGCCATATGAGCTTACAGCTCTTGTTGTATATATTATATGAATATATGAGTTTAAGTCAGCTTGGGCTCAAGGAATATTTATCACCACAAATCGCAAAGTCATAGATCAGCATGCGTGTGATGCGTGACGTGTGTATAAGGAGATCGGTTTCTTGTTTAGAATAGTAAACCTCGCACCTTTTTTCTAGCTACCGCTGCCTGTTCGCTAGCCTCAACTGACTGCGACATCTACGGCTACGATGCTGGTGCCACCTGCACGAATGATTTAAGCCTGCAAGGGGGATTCTATTGCACTTGCACTTCTCCTAGCTACTTTAACATTCAATATGGAACATGCGTGGGTAAGTACCGTTAGAAAATGTTGTTGGAACCTCGGATCGTTAGGCTGACTGCTTGATCAGTTATGACTGCTTGATAATTATGGCTGACTGCTTGATCGTTACTGGCTGACTGCTTGATCAGTTATAGTCGACGAAAAGAAATGATAATGACATCTACCGTAAAATAATAGTTTATTTTATTTAATAATTTGTTTAATTTTGAACCCGTCACAGAAAAGAGAGACGACCAAGTAAAAAGAGAGTTATATGAGTAACAAAACAAAAATTCACGACAATGAGCGTGTTCCACCCTACTTACCGTAGTTACTACGGTATTTACCGTAGTTACTAAGCTAGGCTGGAACGCTTTTTTATTTTTTCGGCCAAATATCAGGTCGCGGGCTGATCGGACCAATCACGTTGCGGAGATGCGTAGTTACTACGCTTACTACGCTCCCGAGCGTGGTAAGCAAATAGTTACTATTAGTTACTATTTTGAGAAGGTTGGATCGGTCAGCGTAGTAACTTTTCGTGAGGCTGGAACGGAAATGTTAGCTAATAGTTACTATTGGTAGAGGGGTGGAACACGCTCAATTAGTTGACAGAGAGAAATTGGCGGGCGATTCAAAAACTGGACTCCGAAACCTCAGCCGCCAAGGGCTCGGGTCCTCTTCATAAATAAATATTATATGTACGATTCAGATATCGGAGCGAAGTGCGTCCCTGCCCTCAACGTCTCAGTAACGTTTGCCAAAACGGGAACACGGTTGTCCGAGATCTGGGCTGTGAGGTCCGAGCTCCGGTTTTCGTGAAAACCGCTCAGTCCATTCGTTCCCAGCCGAAGTGGCACACGTATTCTCATATAATCTATTAGAAAAGCTATTACTGGTATAACACCTTGAATACCCCCAAAATACTAGCAATATCTCGACATTGCTCTTTGTTCCAGATGCCTGCGACTTTATCTCCAGTTACCTAGGAAAGGACCCCTGTGCCGGGTCTAACATCGTCGGCACGTCAACTTGTACCAGCGATCCAACTAAGGTGAACGGATACACTTGCACGTGTGCTGCTGGATACGTTTGGAACTCTGCTACCAATAGTTGCATCGGTAAGGTCCCATTTAGGTCTCCTACTTAATCGTTAGGAGCAGAAGATTTTCTGGTTCATCTGGTGAAACAATGTTTATTTTTGTCCCGGCCAACTGCTACCGTAACTAGTACTGGCAATCCGCGTCTGCCCCGCTTTGGTCCACGTAAACCATCTGCACATTGGCATAAATGCCCCTGACCGGTCCCACGCAGTGTGTCACTACTGACCGTCTGGCAACCTCCTGATCTTACTCGCGACACGTCTTGGAATATGGAGTACCGGTGGATCAGAAACTGGTTAGTCCTGGGAAGCCAGACCTGGAGTCTCTCGGGGGCTCCGAAGAGTTCGTCCACCGCTTGGACGACACGTGGTTGCAATTTGGCCAGACTCTATTGGTCGATCGAAAGATAGGAATTGACTAATGGATGCCGGGCGGATTGAAATCTTCTAATTCCCATTTCAAGTACAAGTAAGTACATCTGCTAGCGAAAAATAACCCTATGATGATTGGAATTGTACTTGGTTTAAGACACAAGCTGTTAAGCTCTCCCTGGCGATTATAGTTAGTGGACGACTTTGAGTCATGAATCCCGGCGAAAGAGGTGTTTCGTTTTGGAAGTCGCTTAACCCTCCGCTCGATCGCTAACAACGCTGTAGGATACAACTAGGATCCCTATGGTTAAAGATTTCCTCACGAATCGATGAAAATGGCAAACTGCTTTCTATGAGACGGTGGCTGAGGAATAAATTGATAGGAATGTTCCACTGCGGTTTCCGGGGCTTGAGCCACGGTCTTCTTCAACAGACTTCTTGTAAATGTCCACTGTTTTTTTGGGTACGGGGGAGTGCGCCAGTGGAACTACCGCCTGATGTAAAGCTGTAATGCGTTCTGTCTCTACAGCTATAGGTTTTGGAATAAGGTGAAGATAAGGGACGGTTGGTGAAGTCGTCTTTCAGACGTTTTGACAAGTATACCCTGTTTCCAGTATGGAGGGATTTGAGGGAATTTCTGAGGGATTACAGTTCGGGTTTTTTAAATTTTTTTCTTACAGTTAGTACCACAACGACAGCAATTTCTACCTCGACGGCATCGACAACTACGACACCCGCCACCACGACGACACCAACCACCACGACGACACCAACCACCACAACAACACCCTCAACCACAACGACACCTACCACCACCGCAACACCCACAACGACGACAACACCCACCACCACTACGACACCCACCACCACGACGACACCAAGCACCACAACAACACCCACCACCACGACAACTCCCACCACCACGACAACACCCACCACCACAACGACACCCACCACCACAACAACACCCACCACCACGACAACACCTACCACCACAACAACACCCACCACCACAACAACACCCACAACCACAACGACACCTACCACCACCACAACACCCACAACGACGACAACACCCACCACCACCACGACACCCACCACCACGACACCCACCACCACGACACCCACCACCACAACGACACCCACCACCACAACGACACCCACCACCACAACGACACCCACTACCACGACAACACCAACCACTACGACGACACCAACCACTACTACGACACCAACCACCACGACGACGCCAACAACTACTACGACACCTACTACTACCACACAAGCTACTACAACCACAACAGCTACTACCACCGTGCCAACTACTACAGTCGGTAAGGTTTCAGTCTTGCTACTATATACGGGGGTTTCGATGTGAGGGTTGGGGAACTGTGTATAAAAATATTTGTGGGAGTCATGGGCTACTCTCAGAGATTAAGCCGGCTCTCCCTGGCGATGAAGTTTTGCACACGAACCCGCGCGAGAACGCCAGAATCGCTGTATGCTTTATTAATCATTCAGCCACATCGCCACAAAGCTCTAACGGGCTTTTTATGTTTGTTAATGGCGCGTCATAAGCCGAGGCTAAAAGACGTAGTATAAAAAAAAAAGTATGTTTTGACTAGGAAATTTTTGTTTCAGGTACACCAGCCTGTGTGATGACCAATCCTTCCGCTAACACTTTTGTAGTGTCCTCCCCCGGATACTCCGCGAAGTACCCCGTGCCCAACACCATTTGCTCTACGCAGATCAGCGTAAGTTATATTAACCCAGTGCAAAATAACACTAGATAGTAGCGCCAAGACTTGAAAAAGTGATGCACACTTGATAGCAGCTACACTAGCACCCGTAGCGATACATAACGTCCCTACCAAATCAGTGGTGCACCAGCGCTGGCTCTGCTAACTCCGTATTCCGAACAGGGCAAAAAAAAAATACAATCTCCCCTTTTATCCTCAATGGGTGCAGACTGCATCTTAGCTGCACTAGAATTTTCTAAGCCCGCAAGCTTGTCGTTTCGCAAGCGAACGTAGTGGGTAGCGCTACGAGGAAGGCCCGTTTCCAATGCATGGAAATCATAGGTGTTGGCGCTACTCCCTATATACTACTAGTGTTGTTTTGCTCTGGTTTTACCTCCCGAGGGTTAGAGAGCTAGGGGCTTTGTCTCTTTTTTATTTGTCCGTCCTGGCCGAATGGTTTGCACGCTGGATCCACAAGCGCAGGGTCGCTGGTTCGAGTCTCGGTAGTGCCTACCGTTTTGTTTGGGGCAAGGGTTAGTGGCGTTTGCTAAAGCGATTTTCAAATACGTGCAGGCGAAGTCTTTAGCTCATGGTAGGTTAGAAAGCTGTACCCCGAAGATTAGTGGTAACTGGAAGGCAATTAAATGGTAATATATAGCTTAGTGATTGGGGTTTTCAGCCTGCTTACCATTTTCGAGAAAGATCACTTGGTTTTCCTGTTGTACGCCATTTTGTTCTTTCAGTCAGGGTGGGGCTGGTTCGGACACTTTTGAACGGGTTGATTCGGACAGTCTTTGCTGACTGATACCCGGATTAACCCGAAAGTGACTCTGAAAGTGAATTCTCGATGCGGGAAAACATATTCTGATCTCTGTCTTTCGGAATTTCGTACTTAAAATGTTAATGCAGCCTATTTCTGTAATCGCTCTATCCAGGCTCTATCCATTCTTAAACCCAGAGATCCGAATTTAATTCAGTACAATATAACCCCCCTGTCGATATGTCACTTATTTTCACGCTTTCCTTGTTTCGCCATGTCGATGGGTGTCATGCTCCCGATGACTGTTAGAGAGAAGCTTACGCGTCAGATGAACCGGTTATCTACATTTTTCCGTGTTTTTGCTAGAAGTCCACGGGCCCGGAAAAATGCTTAAAACAGCCAAAGTCGTGGTAATTTGTTAAAAGCAGGACCTGGTTTTAGAGTGTTCAACTATTTTAGAATATTGTCGTATAAACAGTAAATAGTGCGAGGGGTCCTTTAAATCGCACTTGCCAGCGAAAGGTAATCCTGTCGTGCGCTGGATTCGGATAGCCGTTATGTTAACAGCAAGTGGAGCTATCACAGGCCGGACAGTGGTCGCTGAACAGTGCAGTTTAAATTAGCATTAGTTGCGTTTTTGCAGATACCATGGTATGTGTTACCACGGAAACTGGATCTGCAGTTAGTCGTTTTTGCAGATACCGTGGTTTCTGATATACGGTCCACTGCAAAAACGACTATTCCCAAAATTGTACTTTTCGAAGTCGTCCCAAAAGAAAAACTGCAGATGTCCAGTTACATCACTAAGTGCTGCGAACTTCTTTCTCACCAATTTGACAAAATTTGATGAAAGTGAGATGACTTTTCAGATACCACGACCAGATACCACGGTCGGACCGTGATATCTGAATATCAGTTACCACGGTAACTGGCGAGATATCACGGCAACTGTATCACGGACCGTATATCAGATACCGTGGTATCTGCAAAAACGCAACTAATTTGTTTAAAGCTGCTGCTGCAGAGCCGGTTTTTTTTTCAGTATCCGGCTGCTAAATCGTTCATCGTTTCTTTCACCGTATTCGAAGTGTCATCGACGGACACGGCTTGCACTGACGGATACGTCCATTTCACGACCAACGCCGGTGGCAATAACAAGTAAGTTCCATCAGGGGCAAGAATATCAAGAACAACTAATCTGACAGAACCTCCGTCTCCCTATCTCTGTATTATGACTCTGCGGAGTCAAGTATTTCCCCATACCCTGTCCGTAAAGAATGAGCGGAGGTTAGTAGCTTCGCGCGACATCACGTTTCGTTACCTCTACAAATAGCTAAATCGCTGTGAATCGCTGATCGAAGAAAAGGAGAAGTCAAAGCTTAAAGCCAGGCTTCACCTTCCAGATTTTTCTTCCGGATCCCAGACAGCCGTTTTCTTCGAGACGGATTTGGAAGGTGAAGCCAGACCAAAAACGTCAGGAAGTCCGGGGTATTGGACACCCCAGATTCCGGATGTCTGGAAGGTAGCATAGAGGCAACCCGTTCGATCGACACAACAAATATGCAAATTGAAGAAAGAAAAGGGAAAGTGATTGACAGTTGTGATTGGGAAGCAAGAGGTATTTGAAATGTGAAGGTGAAAATGTAGCTGTATCTTATCATGAAAATCTGAAAGGGCTGGCTCTGGGTTGGCTTGACTATCCGGAAGCCCCGGACGTCTGGGAATCTGGAAGGTGAAGCCTGGCTTTTTGGGATCCCAAAACGTTAGTGACGGATACCTATGACATCGTAAAAGTTGTCCGTCTGTCCGTCCGTCTGTCTGTAAGCACGATAACTCTCGAAGGGAATGAGATATTTTGATGAAACTTGGTGTGAGGATTCTTTGGGTCAAGAGTAAGGTCGAGTTCGTAGATGGGCACTGTAGCCCTACATTTAGGGGTGGGGGAGGGGGTTTAAATTAAGGGACAAACAAAATATTTTGAAACAGCTAATGTGATAGTCGATTATGGGGTAAGAAGACATGCCGAACACGATAGTGAAAACCATTTTCTCGCCGGACAAGTAGTTCGCCCGGAATCCGGCCAAAACCGGAAAGTTTGTTAAAAGTAAAAGTTTTATTTGAAGTTAATTAGATGTTCGATTTAGGGGTAAGAAGACATGCCGAACACGATAGTGAAAACCATTTTCTGACCGGACAAGTAGTTAGCCCGGAATCCGGCCGAAACCGGAAAATTTGTCCAAAGCAAAAGTTTTATTTGAAGTTGATTAGATGTTCGGTTTAGGGGTAAGAAGACATGCTGAACACGATGGTGAAAACCATTTTCTCGCCGGACAAGTAGTTCGCCCGGAATCCGTCCGAAACCGGAAAATTTGTTAAAAGTAAAATTTGTATTTGAAGTTGATTATATGATAGATTTAAGGGTAAGAAGATACGCTGAATCTGTATATGACAATCATTTTTTACCCGGACATATAGTTCGTCCAGAATCCGGTTGAAACCGGATTTTTTGTATAAGTAAAAGTTTTATTTGAAGTTGATTAGACGTTCTTTATAGGGATAAGGAGATGCGCTGAATTCGTTTCTGAACTATCTTTTTTTGGCTGGACAAGTAGTTCGCTCGGAATTCGGCCGAAAACGGAAATTCGGCAGAAGTAAAGCAGGAAGTTTCGATCAGCATCGTCAAAATAAATATGGCTTATACAGGTATATCTGAACTTAATTTTCTCAGATGATTAGCCTGGCGAAGACTGGATCTGGCGTAGAGAAGACGTAGTTGGTCAAATATTAAATTTTTGGGATCCCATCGAAACCTTTGGTCTTGTTTTATTGGTTCTACGTAAGCGCTCCAGAGCGGCTCAGCGCGCGGAGTAGGCTTCCTGCCAGCCTCCTTCAACATTGCTTGTGCGATAAGTAACGGCGAAACGGAAGAGGAGCATTATCTATTATCTGTTATCAGATATTTAAAAGCGATTGGGATTTTTATTAAAGAAATTCAGCCGCTAATAAATGGAGTCCATGAAGGAAATTTACGAGTACTTTCCTCTGCTGTCTTCACACCACTGGTTGTATCTTCGCACATCGCCATTATGAGATTTACTATGGTGTCTGGGAAACTATAGTGTAGTGGCGAAAGAGCTTCCAGAGTGACTGGCGGTCTAGTGAGTCGAAAGCCTTTTTCGAAACCTATCAAGATCGTGTAAAGTTTATTGCGCCATTCGCAGCTCTCCTCCGTGAGCATTCGCAGGGTGAATATCAGGTACAGGTCATTCAGGTCAAGAGCGGTGTGGGTGGAAGCCACGCGCCTCGTCACGCAGGTATTCATCTGAGGTGACATTGTATTCGGGACAGGATAATGTGGGAGCAACGCCAGGGATCGAGAGCAGGTTGATGCCTCTCCAATTGGCCATATTCCCGTTCAGCGCTTCCAAGCGGACTTGTTTCTGTTAATCCCCCTATTCCTCAACATCAGCACTTGGATCAGACATGGTAAAACAGATCCACAGGTTGGTGAGTGGAAAACCTGTCATCTGTGTCCCAGGTAATGGAGGTTTTGCATATGTCTCAGCAGCAGAAAGTGTAAGTGAAGTGACCCATTACCCTATGGATCCGAGTTTTTACTATGTTTACACAAGGGTTGGTTATGAGGCAATGGGGGACTAATAAAAACAAGCCCACTTGGAGCGCTGAACTGTAATAAGGCCAATTGTTACAGAGCGTGGCATCGCCCTTCTCGAAGAGTATTATGAGCGTACTGTGGCGCCAGTCTGAGGGTACTTTTGCTGTTGTCCAGATGATCCCGAAGAAGTCTTTCCAATTGGTGATACTGGTGTCCATGGAGCATTGCGGTGAGGCGGAAAACGTGTATCCGACGACCTCGAATCCTGAATCTCACTCCAGAAACAGAACTTCAAGAACGAATCCGGATTGTCAGAGATTTTTCATTATCTGAATACTCTATATGACTAAGTCCAAAACACGCCAGTGATCCTCAGGAAGAAGGAGTAAACGTTTCCGTAATGACTCATACTCAACGACTCAAATCCTGCGTCAAACAATCACGGCGCTCTTAGGGAGCAGCTGTGACACCGTTTCTTTTTTCTTCCGCTGGTACCCGGAGATTTAGCATCGGCAAGGAGAGAAAGTCACAAAGAGTATTGCCAGGCTTCACCTTCCAGATTCCCAGACGTCCGGGGCTTCCGCATAGTCAAGCCAACCCTTCCAGATTTTCACGATAATGATGACAGCTACATTTGCCGATCTTCGACATTTCTTAGATATCCCCTTTACATTTATTATTATTATTATTTATTTCAAAATATAGCCTCTGGGGCTGCTACATAACAACTCAATTTATATACACTAAACAAAACAAAAAAAAAGAAAAAGTAGGCTATGCTGAAGGCATGAAGCCTCCAACAAGAAAGTAGCCTACACACAATCAAGATGGGTCGAGCTCACACGAAACTCAATCAGGATGGGTCGAACCCACAGTAAATTTCTTTACCCCATGATTGCCACAGAGGCAGAGACAGGCGCATTTGCGGTCCGCACAGGATCATCAGCAGAGGATTGCTCGACGCCAGTATTCGAGACTGAAGAGAAAGAACGGAGGAACGACGGATTTTTCAAATACCTTGCTTCCCAATCACGATTCGACTGTCAATCACTTTCCCTTTTCTTCCTTCATTTGCTTATTTGTTGTGTCTCTCGAACGTGTTGCCTATATGCTTGTGTTGGAGAACATCGGACATGAGGGGTTCCGGCTAAAACCCCCCCGGCGAAAACCCCCCCGCCAAAAACCCCCCGGCTAAAACCCCCCGTGACCAAAACCTCCCCGACCAAAACCCCCCCGGTACCAAACCCCCCCCCGACCAAAACCCCCCCGACCAAACCCCCCCCCGGTACCAAACCCCCCCGACCAAACCCCCCCCGGTACCAAACCCCCCCCCGCATAAAAAAAGACGGGTATGTATGAGTAAAGTAACTGTTAGGTAGAGAGTAAGAGAAGAATAGACCCCCCCCCCGGTACCCCCCCCCCCCCCGAATCCTTAGACACTCACACATATTTAGACTGGCATTTACTGGGCAACAAAACGAACAACCATGTGACAGTTTTACCATTGACAAGCACGAAGGTGAAGCGCTGATAGAATATTTCTGGGACTATCTTGAAAGTGCTATCACAAAACGAGCTCAAAATTTCCCTTGACCCAAAGGATCCTCCCATTAAGTCTCATCAAAATATCTCATTCCCTTCGAAAGTTATCCTGCTCACAGACGGAAAGTAGGACAACTTTTGCGGTGTCATAGGTTTTCCTCCGCTTACTGCCCATCTTTGAGTTTCTGGTATGAATCAGGGATAACTAAAGAGCAATCAGGCAAAGGGAGCTTCACATTGCACCAATGGGTGGCATCCTAACTGCAGCTTCCTTGCCAAGAAGGAGGAGGCATTGGGAAAGGATTTGTTGGGGGGATCGATACACAGAGTGGAACTGGCTCTGATTTGATCATTCACATTTAACACCTCACTGACAACAGCTTCAGTTAATGAATGCGGGTGTTTGGTGACTTCAGCAAAACCATCAACCTTCACCTTCGCCTTACACTCTCTTTGTTTATCATTGTTCTGATACCCACTGTACTTCAGACATTATTGTAGAGTCAAGTTTGTGAAAGAAGTTTATTTACTCTTACTCTCTAACTACCAGTTACTCTACTTATACCCGTCTTTTTTATGCGGGGGGGTTTTGGTCGGGGGGGGTTTTGGTACTGGGGGGGTTTTGGTCGGGGGGGGTTTGGTACCGGGGGGGTTTTGGTCGGGGGGGGTTTGGTACCGGGGGGGGGGGGGGTTGGTCGGGGGGGTTTTGGTCACGGGGGGGTTTTAGCCGGGGGGGGTTTGGCGGGGGGGGGGTTTGACCGGGGGGGTTTTCGCCGGGGGGGTTTTAGCCTAGACCCGTTGTTTGTCGTCATGATGTCGGAAACTTCAGCAGATGTTTTTTGGCGATTTTTCGGCTCTTCCTGATGGCCACGCTTGTTTATGCATAACATTTCCAAACACCACAGACAACATCCATAGTGTTGTCTGTTACGGATTGTCTGTTGAAACCGCGCAGCCTTCTGTTGTCTGTTATGAAACTTTTGACAGTGTAATAACTCAATTTCGAGAAATATGTCGTTTATTACCTTTTGGAAAACCACCGTCGGTATAGAGCGTGCCCGACACCCTACTTACTACTCATGACGTCACGGATCCTGGCTTTTTTGCGTCAAGGCCGGAGCGCATTTTTCTACTTTCGGCAAAAGCGGGGCAATCACATCACAGAGATCGTAGTTACCACGCTTACTACGCTCCCGAGTGTGGTAACCCAACTATTTCGAGAAGGTTGGAACGGTCACCGTAGTAACTTTCCATGAGGTTGGAACGAAAATAGTAACTAATAGCCGCTATTGTTAGGAGGGTGGAACACGCTCATAGTGGCGAAACCAAGAATCTATTCAGGCAGCTCGGGTCGTCAAGAAAGTACCATCATTCACAAATAATACTGCACGTACTATATTTTCTAAATCCTGTGGTTTATTTTTCAGGATGTGTGGCATCAAGACTGGTTCGTCTATTACCCTATCAGGCAACCTCCTGAACATTTATCTCGACGGCAGCGCTACCCTAGCGGGGCGTTTCTCCGTCACAATTCGTGCCATGTAATCAGTTTGCGAGGTCATCTGAGTGTCACGGTCAGTATAATAAAAGGCTATCAATTTGAAGTTTATAACCATCGTGTATTCAACATGGTCAGACGTTTCATAACATCCGACCAAGAACAAATAATCTGACAGAACCTCCGTCTCCCTATCTCTGTAATAAGACTATGCGGAGTCGAGTATTTCCCCATACCCTGTCCGCTACGAACGAGCGGAGGCTTCACGCCAAATCACGTTTCGTTACCTCTACAAATAGATAAATCGCTGTGAACCGCCGTTGAGAAAAGGGAGAAGTTAAATGATTGGTTCTGTGGACGCGCTCTAGAGCGGGTCAGCGCGCGGAGTACGCCTCCTGCCAGCCTCCTTCACTATTCCTTGTGCGATAAGCGACGGCGAAGACGGAAGAGGAGTAAACAGGTATCAACGTAAGCTCAAAGTTAGAGTAAATACCTCTAGGCCCGCTCAGCCTTGTCGGGGTTTCATAGTCGCTGCGTGCGACTAAAGACAGAAGTTCCATCTGATTATTTGTACTTGGTTATACCATGAGATCTACTTTAAGATTGTTTCTTACAAAAAGTAAAAACACAACAAAAACAAAAGAAGAGATAAGACAAATGCCCACAGGATGTGTATTTGCGTTCAGGCGAGCGGATTCGGCATGAACTTACTCCTTACATAACGATTATAATTCACACTCCGCGGGGGCCTAGCTGTAGGACCAACTAGCTACTAAGAGTTACCACCACCGTCATTCCAATCTGTAAACCTCTTTAATACCGGTTGAAACGACGGTGGTTTTAAGGGTCGGAGGTGGGAGCACACCCTTAGACGCAAAGCCCGGATGCTGAGCAGGTCGTATTCGGGGGGCAACCAGAACAGGGTGTCCCGATTTGGTAGACCCTCTCATTCAGGATATTCCCCAAGGGGCCGTAGTTGCAGACATAAAAAACAGTGTATCGAAATCGACTCTTCGGATTTTCATATCGGACAGCAGCGCATCCGACGGTGGAGGTTGAGCCGGCGATCATCTGCGTGTAATGTCCGACAGATGTCACGACGTTCGACCTGGAAAGAAGGAAAACAACTTAGACGTGTTGACAAGAAGTAGGAATGCTTCAGCCATTTCTTCCGCATAAAAGGACCTGTTGTACCCAGACGCGTTACTAGCCAAAGTGTTTTTGTTTTTTTTTGGGGGGGCAAGGTATTTATCGACTGGCTGGTCGGTTTTTACCGACTGTTTTTGCAGATAAAAAACGACAATTGCTGAGAAAAAACGATTATTTTAAAGAAAAAATCGACTATTTTTACGAAAACCGACCATTTTTAGGAACAATCGACTGTTTCTAAGAAAAAAAAATCGACTGTTTTTACGAAAAATCGCGTCACTTCGTTGTGGGGTGTGTTCGTCCCCCCTCCCCCCTAGTCGTGACGCCCCTGGTTGTACCTACTTTACTGTACTCAACTACTTAACTCGTCGTCTCCTCGTACCCTTATTCACGGTATTCCTTTATATTATCTGTCCGTGCTAACGGCCGTTAGACTGGTTCTCGCATTCTGCGTGTTCGGCGCTTTTCCAGCCAGGTCAGGCTCCGCGTGTCGCTTCCGAGGAGCTGATTGGCCAGCAATATTGGTTGCGAAAGTTTCTCCGTGTTTCTCGTTAAATGCGGGTTGCGGGAGGCTGAAAACGGCCGAGAAGAGTCTGTAGTATTTTCGGAAAATCAGCAAGGTTTCTCACGTATGTTCGAATATTGAAACATTCAACGTACCTAGTGAGACTTGTGCCTTAAGGAGTTGAATAAGGAACAGAATGCCGACAGGATCCTATGGGTATGTTCTTACTTCCCAACTGAGAGACCAAGATACTCAAGCTCCCCAAACCAACGGAAGTCGCCGACGAATACCTTGAGGTCGACTGTTGGCAGGACAAGCTAGGGGACAACAGCAATAATTTTTCTCGAACAGGTATGTAATGTATATCATCCTATGACCCAGCCTCCAGCCTCCAGAGAGGTTGATATGAAGTCATATCCACCTCTAACCATCTGTGTGACGATTATCATAATATATGCATATATATGCGTAGAGCCACTAGGATTTTGGATGACCAAGAGATTCAAAAATGGAGAGCTTTAATACGTCAGTCTGAAACTTTCACTACCTCAAAATTTGTTAAAGTTATGGATCCAGGCTAGAGCTAATTCCCTCCCCCTGTTAGGTAGATTTAGAGTTTTTCGATAGGGTTAGGCCAGGTACAGATGTCAGGTACATTTGCCAACTCTGCAAAGCTGGGGAAGAGGAAAACATGGACCACTTTCTCAATCGATGTCAGGAGCTTTCGGAGTTAAGGGGATCTTTTTTTAAGGGGAACGTTTTGCTTCTTCCGGATATCCTCAATAGCACTTCGGAAAGGGTTATAACCAAGGTATGTGAATTTATAGACGGAGCGCTGAAGCTAAGAGCGATCAAACTTCGTAGTGAGGCTTCATAGCCGTATTAAAAATATTGTTGTTGCCTTTTTGTAAGGTGTCTTTTTGTCTTGTTTTGTATATGGCCCCTGGGCTTTGAAATACACGTATATATATAACCTGTGGGACTTTAGATATATGGAAAATTAATGGTTAATTATTACTGGTTCTGTTCGTAAACGTTATTGCAGTTAACAACATACCTCCATCTCTTTTATGACGCAATCACAATCTCGACAGCCATTTAAAAACATCAACCTCGATGCGCTCGGTAGATTTCATAACTTACCTCAACTTTGGCTCGGATAGGTTATTTTAAATGGGCGCGTCTCGATCTTTTTTGTCCGATATCAACCTCAGTGTCGGAAGTTAACCTTTATTACTTGCGACCAGGGACCCATAAATTTCCTTTACAGGGGGCTTGTCATTTCCTATGCTTCTATGTTGCTATGTTGCCCGACCCTTGCCTACTTTCCAAAAATCCCACTTGGGTCGAATCGGCTTCTTGTTTGCCTCATTGGACGTGTGCTCCAAAGAGACTCGTCCCTCAAGGCGCCAGCAGCCAATCCCAAATTTTTTCTATCTGGCCTGGGACGTGATTGGACCGTGGGTATTTCTCGAACTATCTTCCGGTCGGTCAACATAGCATCAGAAGTCTCTTATTGACAAGCCCTCTGAATGGCGAGGCATTACAGGAAATTTATGGGTCCCTGTTGCGACTTAGAAGCATTTAAAGAAATTCAGCTTACGTCAGTCTCTGGATGACTTTCTCGTTCGTCTGTTCTACCTCTCTATATAAGCTTTTGATAACATCCGTCCAATTGGCCCCTATTGGTTGAGTTGAAAAACGGATGGCCAAGTTTTGTCCCACCGGATATTTGGCTGAAATGGTGACTTTGTGATTCATCACATCAACCTTAAATGCATCACACAAGCACTGAGAGGCGTCACTACTGGGGGGGGGGGCGCCCCCTCAATGTTGCCGGTAAAAAATAGCCGAGTCGGCTCGAAGCCCCGCGATCAGTCGATTTTTTTCTTAGAAAGAGTAGTTTTTTCTTAAAAACAATTAAAAAAACAGTCGTTTTTTCGTAATAATAGTCGATTTTACTTAAAAACAGTCGTTTTTTCTTAAATCAGCCGATTTTTCGTCAACACAGTCGTTTTCTTCTCAATAATAGTCGTTTTTATCCGCAAAAATAGTCGGTAAAATGACCAGCCAGTCGGTAAATACCTTGCCCCCCCCCCCCCCGAACATTTTGGCTAGTAACGCCTCTAACTGCAGATAATAGAAATTCGAGCATGCGATTCTTGTTTACACTGTCAGAAGTTTCATAACAGATACCACGAGGATGCGCGGTTTCAACACATTATGCATAACAGATAACACTTCGGATGTTTCCTGTTGGGTTTCAAAATGTTATGCATAATAAGCGTTGCCACCAGGAAGAGTCGAAAAACCGCAAAAAAACATCTTCTGTCAAAGCTTCTTATGCATAACATTTCATGAATAACATTTTTAAACACAACAGATAACATCCGAAGTGTTGTCTGTTACGCACTATCTGTTGAAACCGCGCATCCTCGTGTTATATGTTATGAAACTTCTGACAATGTAGTAATATGGGTAAACAATAGTTCAAAGACGTCTCAAAATACGCTATTTACAACCAAACATAGCCTACTCTCTGAGAGTGTCACATTTAAGCTTTTCCTTCCACCAAAGTTTCTTACTCGGTGACACAACTATTCACTTCTTTCAAGTTAATGGCAGAGCCTCCAAGCCCTTTGCTCATCGCCGGTCACTTGTCCGATGTACGGCGATGCAGGGATTCTTAAATTCCTTCCATTGGCGTAGTGAATCACCAGTGAAGTATGCTACCCATCGAAGGGCTGTCGAAGGGGGTGAAACAAGGCAAGTGAAGTGTCGTTAGGGATGTTAGAATGTACAACATACAATATAGGTATCTGGGTTAAAGAAGAAATGGAGCGATTACGGAAATAGGTCACATTCGTATTACACGTAAGACAAGTTCTTTAAAAGTTTAACTGAAAAGGCACCTTGTTGTTACATCTGAAATTTGAGTACACTGAAAAATTTTAACCCACCTAAGGGATTTTGCGTTTTTTCATAGTAATGGCGTTCAGAATGTGCGCTGCTTGCACGACAAGTCAAAATTCATCAAGATGCGGAGATTTTGAATTTGAAAACGGATTTGCCGATTAGCGCCGACTTATTTTCGGCAGTGGTTTACCTGGTTGGTAAATATTTCAGGTATGCAGGGATTTAAGTATAGAGATACCACAGATCAGAAGGATTAAGTTCATCTGATGAAACCCATTATCAACGGACAGACGAAGCACCGCATTTTTTTCGGGTTTTTGGGCCTATTTAAGTGAATACGTAGTGTGTAACTAGGCTGTCGGGTCTTAGCCCTTTCTGGTCAAACTTTAAAGAGAGTGGGGAATCCGCTTTGTTCCCCATGCTCACGGGGCTCACGCCTGTCTCAAACTCTAAACGTCAGTATTTAAGTCCAATGGATGTGTATAATAGAGGCTTTCCGCCAGCTCAGAGTTCATTTCAGCGATATTTGGCCCCCTGCGATGGCAAGTTCATATTTTAAATACGGTTTGAGGAGAACCCTTGCCAAGAAGGGCCGAAATAAAATCTTAGTGGTAACCTATTCAGCACCACCAACCTTCCATTCGAGATTTACTTTGCACACATGGGTCTATGTTACTATGTTACATGCTTCATGTTATTATGAAACGAACGCCGTTTTACTTACGAATGTCTCGAACTACGTCGTGTTCGAACCGACACTGCCTGGCCCAGCGTTCTGCGATCCTTGCCAGTTCTTGGCTCCATACCTAAAAAGATTGGTCGGACTTAAAGGAGTTGCATCATAAGCATTTTAGCAGTTCCAACGTCTAGACCCCCCCCCCCCACCCACCCTTAGCACACCTGGAAGTATCCTAACTCGCGATCACTGGAATTCCGGGAAACCCCCTCCATCTGGCACCAACACCTCCAAAGAGCTCTCATACGATCTGTTTCTGTCAAGAACGTATCTAGGGCTTATGCTTGTTCTCCTCACTAAATTCCATCCCGATCCCTCAAGTCTAAGCGTTTCACGAGATTTCTGGTGGCCACCTCCACCCCGTCCACCAGTATCGGATCCGGTCAAGAACTGAAAGTGAATAATTGACACGATAGCTCTCTCCACTTGTCAAGTTTCATTCAGTTCCGATAACCTGTTCAAAAGTTATTCGTGCCACTAGATTCCGGATTTCCCATCCGTCCACTCCCCCCACGATGGTCGGATCGGAGAAACAACTGTTCTCAGGTGTTATGGAGACATCCCATAGCACTTTGCTCTGCAATACTCCTCCTAGTTATTTCCTCCCTCTATCACCTACTTTTCTATATATCTCTTCGGTTTTCACCACCATCATTAATTTCCCGGCATCGTGGCAATAGGTCACTCGGTCTTTATCCCCAAGCTCCAGTTAGCTGCTGTGCTAATCCAAGGTGAGATGTTGACCCATTCAAAGTATTTCGGCTATGGAATGAGTCCATAGCCGAAATAGTTCTATTTCATTCCTGGTCCGAGCAGGACCTCTCTGCTATGTTATAATTTACGGTAGGGGCTGTTATATATATTTAGTTAGGGACTCAGTGTTATTTATACCTATTATGTTATTCACTCTTGTCAATGGTTTCTTCATAAGTAAATATTAATAGATAATGGTCCATCTCGGCTAGTAGGCCTCGGGCTTGACTGGATATGTGAATTCCAGCTTCGCTAGGATGTGTGAACCAGCTTGATTAGGGATATCTGGATTGACTGCGGCTGAACTATAGAATTCCCCCTCTCGTCAATTATGTCCGGTTTCCTGACTGGCCATGGGGCTAGTGGGCACCTACGGTGTCAGAATGTCTTCAGCCCACACCCCATGGTACCTTAACTTCACTATCTTCGCCGACCACTCGTCCATCCTCATAACACAGGTCAGTCTGTGGGTCCCTGATATGCCTGCCAAGTTTCATCGTCCTAGTACATCAGGAAGTGCCGAACGCGCGGGATTGCTGGAATTCCGGACCCCCCCAACTCCCCCCACAGTGGCCGAATCCGGTCCGGTTTTGTCAGCGATATATCTAGGACTTGTGCTTGTTCTTTCCACCAAATTTCATCCTGATCCCTCCACTCTAAGCGTTTCCAAAGATTTCCGGTTTCTCCCTCCTACTCCCCCCAACGTCACCGGATCCGGTCGGGATTTAGTCTGATACACGAGGTCTTTCTAAATATCAAATTTCATTAAGATCCGATCACCCGTTCGAAAGTTAAAAATACCTCAATTTTCCGGATTCCCCGTCCCTCCACTCCCCCTCAGATGGTCGGATCGGGAAAGTTACTTTTTCTAAGTTAATCTTTCAGGGTCCTTGATACGTCTGCCAAGCTTCATCGTCCTACCTTATGTGGAAGTGCCCGAACTAGCAAAACCCAGACCGACAGACCGACCAACGGACGGACAGAAATTGCGATAGAAGAGAATCGCAAGGAGGATTGATATAAAAAATGCAATAATACACTGATAACCCTTAACGACAATCAAACTACGCTAGACCAAGAATAAGAAAAGTTCTCACCATCGCTCGCATGTTGGCGGCCCGGGGTTGTGGCCCGGGGTTCCCTTCCGGTTCTGCACCAACGGCGACCCTACTTCTGTAGTAGTTGTGGAGGTCAACAATGTAGTTCTCGGTGGCTCCGCCCAGTGGAATCACCTCAGCGTTGGTACACTCAGGGCCGAAAGCGCTCTCCTGTAAATCATAATATACTACAAAAACAATAAGGCCACAATGCCTATACAAATAAAACGTTTAGGGTCGTATATTTGAGTAGTAAACATTTTGTCAATTCTCTTGAACTTGCTCTGTGACCGTGTGACGGGCAATTTGCTGTTCTTCTGGTAGTTGGTGCCAGCGAAGAGGGACGCGATTCCTGAAGCTTCACCGACCAATGTCTTTGTAGGTAGAACCTCTCTCTTGTGAGTTTGAGACTGTGATGACCACGTAAATTGTTGTAATTGAAAGTGAGGTTGTCGTCAGCTTCGACGTTTTCATACATACCGTGGCATAGTTGATGGCTCTCCTTGGAGAAAGCAAGGAGAGCTTCACCTTACTGATTCTAAAACCGGATTACTTACCGGATTACTTTACCGGATTAAGGACCAACTTACCGGTGATGCACAGGGAGTCCTGCAAATAGACCGTGACGCTGCGGATTGACGATCAGGATTTACGAATTTTTCGCACTTCCACGAACCATCAAGTTGAAAAAAAAAATCTAATCTTTTTCGTATTGAACGTATGCTAAAAGTCTCCCCTCCCGCCGTCACCGTCGTCCGTGCGTCGGTCCGAGAGGAAAACTGGCAGTCAATTTTCTCCATATCCTGCTAATTCTTCTGCCCAATTTTTATGGCACTTGCCCTTCGGCCAAGTGCCATATAGCGATAGCAATTTCTGTCCGTCCGTCGGTCGGTCGGTCCGGGTTTTGCTAGTTCGGGCACTTCCACATGTACATAAGCTAGGATGATGAAACTTGGCAAGCATATCAGGGAACCCAAATGATTAAGTTGGAAATAGTCACTTTCCCGATCCGAATATCTTGGGGGGAGTGGAGGGAGGGGGAATCCGGAATATTTTGGAATTTATAACTTTCGAATGGGTGATCGGATCTTAATGAAACTTGGTATTCGGAAAGACCTCGTACCCCAGACGACCGGATTAAAATCTGGACCGGATCCGGTGACTTTGGGGGGAGCTGGAGGGGGAGCTGGAGGGGGAGCCGGAAATCTTGGGAAACGCTTGGAGTGGAGGGATTGTGATGAAACTTGGTAGGAAGAACAAGCACAAGTCCTAGATACGCGATTGACATAACCGGACCAGATCCGCTTACTGTGGGGGAGTTGGGGGGGGGGGTCCGAATTTCTAGTGATCCGGCGAGTTCGGTACTTCCTGATGTGCTAGGACGATCAAATTTGGCAGGCGCGTCAGGGACCCGAACAGATTGACTTGATAATAGTCGTTTCCCCGATCCGACCATCCGGGGGGGGGGGCTGGAGGGAGGGGAATCCGGAAAATGAGGTATTTTTAACTTACGAACGGGTGATTGGCTCTTAATGAAACTTGATATATAGAAGTACCTTGTGTCTCAGACATCCCAGTTTAAATCCGGACCGGATCCGGTGACATTGGGGGAACTGGAGGGGGGAACCGGAAATCTGGGGAAATGCTTTGAGTAGAGATATCGGGATGAAAGTTGGTGGAAAGGACAAGCACAAGCCCTAGATATGTGACTAACATAACCGGACCGGATCCGTTAACAATGGGGGGGGGGATCCGAATTTCTAGTAATCCCGCGAGTTCGGTACTTCCTGATGCGCTAAGACGATGAAACTTGGCTAGCGTGTATGGGACCCGATCAGGTTGACTTGAGAATAGTCGTCTCCTGGATCCGGCCATCTGGGGGTGGGGGTGGAGAGAGGGGGAATCCGAAAAGTGAGGTATTTTTAACTTGCGAACGGGTGATCGGATCTTGATGAAACTTGATACATAGAAAGAGCTCGTATCTCAGACTCCCCATTTTAAATCCGAACCGGGAGGGGGAGTGTACGGAAGGGGAATCCGGAATCCGGTGGCAAGCTCAGCTATTGAACGGGTTATCGTATTTAACCGAAACTTGACATTTAGAAAGGTCTCGTGCCTCAGACGTCCCATTTTAAATCCGGACCAGATCCGGTGACATTGGGAGGAGTTGGAGGGGCGAACCGGAAATCTTTGAAATCGCTTAGAGTGGAGGGATCAGGATGAAACTTGGTGGGAAGAACAAGCATAAGTTTTAAATGCATCATCTAGAGCTTTCAGATTGAATGAACCTAGATATCCTAATTCTAGGTCCGAACCGTATTTTTGAATGGCGGGGTGTTTATTGTTAAGTTCTCTTCTACTTTCTCGTACCACTACTCGTAACAAGTGCCATATGAGCTCGTAGCTCTTGTTACATAGTTTCATCCCATCGTTCATTTCTGATCAAATCTTGGAAATGTATTAGTTAATTTGTTTCGTTTCTGTGTCTCGTTTCTGTGATTCGAAATCTCTGAGGCTTTCCGCATCCGCATTTTCATTGGATCTTCGTGCCACTTTAAGTGAATAAGTAATGGGTAGCTAGATTGTCCTATCTCATCAGTCTATACTATTCTCATCCCTTTTCAGTTAAACTTTTAAGTCCTACTCCGTTGCAATTAATTTGCTAATGTGGACAAGTATTTAAGCGCTGGCCGCTAAGTGCCTTCCAGACCTAGAATTCTGGGTCAGTGTCATTGGAGAATTCAGTGCATGCAGATATATACCTATTTACTTGTAGGTCAAGAGTGCCCCAAAATCTGCAATGGCTCGTAGCCGGCCTAGTCCCGTCCTTTCTGAAACCAGGGGCGTAATTTGCTATAGGGCAGGGGGGGCAACTGCCCCCCCCAGACCCCAGTCTGCCCCCCCCCCAGCTTGATGTTTGCCCGTTCGGTCCTTGAGGCGTTTGACCTAATTTTATCGCTTCCTGTGTCGTTTTCGCCTTGGTCGATTAGTAAACTATCTCTTTGTTTCTTTGTTTTTATTACGTTTTTCTTCTTGAAATAAAACTGCTCATTTTCACTTGATTTGGGAAAGTCGGCTCCAACTTTGCCCCCCCCCCCCAGGATTTTGACGAAATTACGCCCCTGTCTGAAACAAGAAAAGAGAAAAGCTAAATAAGTCCTAGTTTGCTTACCTTCATGAAACAAATTCATAGGTGGATTCGGATCACTGGGCTTTGCTTTTTGAGTTGGTAACAGCCTGTAGCTCATTTTGTAGCAGTCGCTATAAACCCAGAATTTCTCGGGATAACATTTATATACCTAGGCGATTTTAATCCCTTATTCCCATGCTGTAGTCTTAAACTATTCCGCTTTGAGAGAATGCCAGTCTGATGTAAATCTACAGCCGGGGACGTTTCGTCAGGGGACGTTTTGAGTGGGGACGTTTTGTCACGGGGACGTTTTGTCATGGGGACGTTTTGTCACGGGGACGTTTTGTAGTGGGGACGTTTTGTCATGGGGACGTTTCGAATGGGGACGTTATGTCGACAACCCTTTAAAGCGGGTTTATATAGGGAGGAACTGAAATTAATAATTAGTATGCGTGCTGATATTTTACCTCTGGGGGATAGGAGGAGGTACACGGGTAGGTCGATTGGGAGGATTGATCCTTACTTTTGCTCCATGTGTGGAGATAAAATCTTATCAAATAAAATCTTATCTTATCTTATCTTATGAATGAGTGCGTGCGACATATTATGTGCAAATGTAGGAATTGAATGATTTAAGGAGAGAAATATTTGGAGTAAATGAGTGTGATCAGGAATGGATGGAGCGAATGTTGAAGAGTGAATGTTTTGTCACTATAAGAAAGTGGGCAGATTCCTCAAGTTGCCTATGACTCATAGAGAATTTTTCTTGTAGATTTAAGTGTTTGTTATAGTGATGTTGTAGGTTATGTATTTTTTGTATTGCCATGGCCCTTGGGCTTTTAGCGTAATAAATATCATATCATATCCAGTTCTTACCGGATTTCAGCCGACATTCCGAGCCCGTGGAGAAACTAATTGCAAACAAAAAATTAATAGGATATAAATTGCTTTTAAAGCAAGGCTTCACCTTCCGGATTTTTCTTCCGGATTCCAGACAGCCGTTTCCGTCTAGACGGATCTGGAAGGTGAAGCAAGGCCAAAAACGTCTGGAAGTCCGGGGTGTTGGACAACCCAGATCCGGATGTATTGAAGGTGCCATAGAGGCAACCCGTTCGAGAGACACATCAAAATATGCAAATGTAGGAAGAAAAGGGAAAGTGATTGACAGTTGTGACTGGGATGTAGGGGATATTTGAAGTGCGAAGGGAACATTTCGAGGTAGCGTCCCAGCGAGCGACTTGTTAGTAGTTACGATCGTTACTATTATTTTTATTATTGCCGTTCCAGAGACCGCCGTAATAGGTAAATTAGCTCCTCCCTCTCATTATTTTCGTTCCACGACTGTTACGATCGTTACAATTTGCTTATGATCGTGGCGAGCATCATAAGCGATAATAACTATCGGTTCTGCAGGAACTCCCGTAAGAGTGCCCCTCCTCGAGGTCAACAGGCTACACAGCCTTGTCGCTAGCAAGTGCGATTTAAGGTAATTTAAGGTAAAGTAATAACATGTAATAAGTCACTGGAACGCTACCTTAGGAAATGTTGAAGAATAGCAAAATTAGCTGTCATCATTCATTATCATGAAAATCTGAAAGGGCTGGCTTCACTACGCGGAAGCCTCGGACATGTAGGAATCTGGAAGGTGAAATTATCTGATTAAATCAGATCTGAACTTTCAGCTGATATGGCCAAACTGAAATATGGCCGAAAAATGAATGGCCGAAAAACGAAAAAAAGCCCAGTGGTTTTTCCGTGACCGTGGGAGGAATTGATGTGACCTCTTATTCGTCGACTCTCACTGTTAACTGAATATCAACGTCTTAAACTTGCCTGACCTGATAAAGACACATTGTATGCTGCGGTGAGATGGCGCAATAATCGGTGCCACCTGGGGACTGGCCGAGAACAAATAGCGTGCTGACAAAAGCTGAGAAACAAATTAACTCGCGAAAAGACATCACCATTCTTCTGAACATGTAAAATTTACACTGATCACATTCACCTCTTTAGGAAAACAAAAAGGGTATCACTGGTATCAGGCTGCCCCTCTGCGTCGTCGAAAGTGAAACTCATTATTAAAGTCAAATCAGGCAGTGCGGATGCAACGCCATCTTATTGAACGTCTACTCAGATAGTCCGGATTTTGCACAATTTTGCAGTACTAAGGAGATCCAACTGATGGCGTTGGAAAAACATACGAAAAAACAAGCCCGCGGTTCTTAAACCTCGTCCGACATGTGGGATTGTGGGTAAAGGTACATTACTTTTTACTTTGTGAGCGTCTCCGAATCCTGTCCGAATCCAGTCGCCCCGGAAAACAACTATTGTTCCTGTCCCCCACAGTGAAAAAAGCACCATATTATTTTTGATGATAGCAGTTTTTTCTCTTTTTATTTCATATAAATTCAAATGAATTTAATCTGTTTTTTTTTTTTTTACCTTCAAACAACTATCTGTAACTAGTTGTATTAGTGTTTTCAGGGCATTTTCCCCTGGAAAACTCCTATGATCCATTTTTTACATATCATCACTTCAGTGTGCCTTCTGCTTCTTTCTGAAAATTCCACATAAAATGCTGCATTGTTTCAGCATTTTCGCGGTATTGATTGCACATAAAATTTCACGAAAATTCTACTCCGATACCAAAACGTTGCAAAAATTGCAGAGTTAATGTAGTATTTTCTGTTCAAATTTGAATTCGGACATGCTCTGTATTAGTTGCATGTTTGGAGATACCATGGAATCTGATACCACAGTCTAGTCGTTTTTGCAGTTATCGTGGTATCTGATCAGTGGCGAAACTAGGGGGGGGGCGTGGGGGGGCAGCTTCCCCCCCACGAAAAATCCTGTCGGTAAATCGGTAGTGTTTGTTGGTGCGAAGCACAGACAAACGCTTTTATCATTCCGTTTCTGACACCGATTAAAGCTCTGTCGGTAAAACAGGAAACGTTCCTGTTGGGAAATAGGCAGCGTTTGTCGGTACGGCACTCTTTAGCATTCCGTTTCTGATACCGACAAAAACTCTGTCGGTAAAAACAGGACACTTCCTATTGGGAAATAGGCAGTGTTTGTCAGTACGGCACGCTTTGGCATTCCGTTTCTGATACCTACAAAAGCTCTGTCGGTAAAACAGGAAACTTCCTGTTGGGAAATAAGCAGCGTGTGTCGGTAAGACACGCTTTATCATACCGTTTCAGATGCCGACAAAAGCTCTCTCGGTAAAACAGGAAACTTCCTGTTGGGAAATAGTCAGCGTTTGTCGGTACGGCACGCTTTAGCGTTCCGTTTCTGATACCGACAAAAGCTCTGTCGGTAAGCCAAGAAACTTCTTGTTTGGAAATCGGCAGCATTTGTCGGTGCGGAGACGGTGCGCGGATTCCGTTTTCAGTACCGGCAAGAGCTCTTTTGTCGGTCCGGAGATGATACCGACAAAAGTCCTGTCGGGAAGTGAAGCCGATGATCCGATCGAGATCCTGATTATCGGTTGTTTTACATTTTTCGATACGCTGACCGGGAAAACTCCTTTTCATTCTGTTTACATCTGGAATGGATACAAATTGTGTCGTTAAATTCAGTAATTGTGGACTGTTTGTCAGTGCGAAGACTGTGATGACTGAAATATTCTCGTCGGTAAATCCGAAACTGTTTTGGGTAAAGGCACTAAAGAAACACTTCTTCTTTCCTTTCTGTTCGACGGTAAATCAACCACACCGGCAAACCTGTTTGCTTGGCTTGTTCTTGGGTGATTTCTCTATTCCCACCCATAAACTGCCCTTTTGGGTTGATCTGGCTGTACATAGTTCAATCAATTCCGGAAATAGTCCACTTTCTTCAGTGGCTTATGAGTTTCAAATTCCCGTCAGTGATACCCCCACCAACTCGGCCCACCGAGGTTGGATCAGGCCAGATATATGAATAACACAACCAGGTCACATGGGCGCAGTATCGCCAGGTTTATCTCAATCGCTCAACCTATTTGGCGTTTAGAAAAGCGTTTAAGAAAATGTCGAGGACCCACCTCTATTCCCCTCACAGCACTACCACCATGGCAAGAAGAGGTTCGGACACATAAATGGCAAATACTTGGCATCTGTCTACCATCCTTCAACCATCACTCGAATCGGAGCATTTCCGAGAAAAATTCCAGTGGGCCTACCGGTCCGATACCCCCCAGCCCCACCTTCACCCCAAGGCCGTCAGATTCGGTTTGGGCCTCAAACTACAGTTTTATCTCAATCACTCTATCCGTTCGGCACCTACTGGTATTACAAATTGAACATCTTGGAGCCCATGAACCCGTTTGGTTTTTGAGGAGTATCACAAAGTTACCGTGTCCCCTAGATTCCACTCACAGGTCAGATTTCGTTCGGGCAAAGAAGAAGCGAATTTAGGACATATGCTCCCATCAGACATCAAGTCAATAAAATTGGATTGCCCGTTCACTTCATCTGTAGGCTACTTTGATCCAACGCATCCTCATACCAAATTTCAACAAACATCTCAACCCCTTTGAAAGTTATCATAGTAACAGAGGGACAGACAAACTCTACGAACTCATAGAAGCTAACGTTTTGGAACCCCTAAAAAGCCGCTTAGTTTACAAGCGTAAATCTTCAAGCAGTGAAGTATAGTCTGTTGCAATGTCTGTCACTTTTTCTGGTTTGCAAGACTTTTGACTGCATAGTATGTTCCTGGTTCCGTTTGATAACCATTGGTGCTAGGAAGCGAATGGCAAATTCCTTTCATTAGAAAACCATCTCAATTGATATGTTACAACTTATTATTACAGCGGTTGTAAGATGCGTTCGCGGGGAAAGTGCGCCGTTGCCGCGCAGCGGCAACGGCGCTTTTTGTCGGTAAATTGTTAAATCTTGTCGGTAAAATATGGGCTTGCCCCCCCACGAAAATGGGCTAGTTTCGCCACTGTATCTGATATTCAGGTACAGTAGAGGTAGCCTATGCTTAATACAATGTTTGTTGACTTTGGACTTTGCCATTTTCATGCACTTGTTGTGACTAAAGCCAAATAGGAGTTAGCCAAAGTAGGTAATTAAGGGCCTCTGGAATAGGTGTTTTGGATCTTCATTCTACGATTCAGCCCAAAACTGCACTGTTCACATTTAAGTACAGGAGGGGTATCCAAACAGGTCCTAGGTCATTCAGTGTTTCCTGCTTGAAAGTTAGCACCTAGTGATGTGACTGGGTATCAGTTTTTCTTTTGGGATGACTTCGAAAAGCACAGTTTCGGCAATTGTCGTTTTTGGCAGAGCAACCGTATATCAGATGCCACAGTAACTGCAAAAATGACTAATTGCAGATCCAGTTACCGTGGTAGCAGATACCATGGTATCTGCAAAAACGCAACTATTGTGGTATCAGATAGCCTATTCACATACCATGGTAACTGCAAAAACGAATTGCAGGTCCAGTTACTGTGGTGACAGATACTATGGTATCTGCAAAAACGCAACTATTAGCATGCAAGTACTGTATTCTGATCAGCTGCCATTTTGATTTCTGAATTCTAGAAAATCCTGATTTCTTGTTTTAACAAAAAATCAGGATTATAAGGAAGAACATATCCCCTTGTGAAAAAAAGGCTTTGCTCAAATTTGAGGGATGTCATATATTATACTGAATTTACACCACTATCAAAATAATTCAGATGGACAAATATTGGAATAAAAAAGAAGAAGAGTAGATCTTACTTCTGATGTAGACCTATTTCTCTAATTTTCGGACAACTGAGAACTGAGAAAGGGACAAGTTAGAGAAATTTTGTTACTAGTTTGAAAATGGGATAGAAAAACGGTGTGATCCTGTAGCCTATTATGCATTTGTACAATAAAAGTGGAAAGAATCAGAGTCAATACAATCCTATGATGCAGCTATATCCCAGGTACCGTATGTCCGTATCTGTGCAAATCTAGGTATCTGTGATTTTGCAGAAATTTACCCAAACTTTTCTTACGACTATAAGTTTATTTGGGTTGTGTAATCCTCTCCTACATAAAACCATTCATACACCTGAATCCTCAAATTTCGTTTCATATTCCTTCTCAGCAAACTATTCCTTTGATGAGCAGTGGCCAGGAGGAGTAAGCATGTGCCTGTGGTTATGATCAACTGTCCGAGGTTGAAGATGGGAGATCAGCAAGGGGACTAGTAAGAAAAACTGAAGAAAAACTGTATGGTATTGTAAAAGTTTGACCTCGCATCATCAGAGGCGTTACTAGCCAAAATGTTTGGGCGGGGACAAGGTATTTACCGACTGGCTGATCATTTTTACCGACTATTGTTCCTGATAAAAACGACTATTATTGAGAAAAAAACAACTGTGTTGACGAAAAATCTGCTGATTTCAAGAAAAACGACAATTTTCAAGAAAAATCGACAATTTTTACGAAAAACCGACTGCTTTTGATTGTTTTTAAGAAAAAACGACTATTTCTAAGAAAAAATTCGACTGTTTTTATTAAAAATCGCGGCGCGACTCAGCAATTTTTTACCGACTGGCAGACAACATTGTGGGGGCCCTCCCCCCCTCTCCTCCCCAGTAGTGACGCCTCTGCACATCATCCCTTTTGTGGATTGAGAAAGTTGATTACGACAGTTGATCGTGAATATTTTCAGATTAATTGCAAGAGAAAATGACATTCCAACAGGGAGCATTTGTGACGTCAAAGCTTGTGTTCGGCCAACCATCAGTTTTTGAGTTTGTTGCTCAGAAAGGCCTTGCAACAGTTTTGAACCCAGCCTTTCACCATTTGGCAAATGTAAGTAGACTAGCGTGCAGGTTTGCCAGTTCGGACAGGGGTTCAGTGATACGTAAATCACGAATGGAAGTGGTCTCTTCTGCAATAGGCTAGTTTGTAGCGATGTAGAAAGGTAGTAATGTTCTAGCATAGGCTATCTTTACTCTATCTATGGTGTGTGCTTTTTGTCGGGTTATAAACAAACTTATTATTAATTACCCTATTCGACCTACATGTCTAAACTTTTCTTGAGCTGGTTGTGAGCTCTATGAGATAGCAATTGAATGAGCGCACTTAAGAGAAACTGTTTTTGATGAGATTTTTGCTATGTTCACACCCCTGCATGCACGGGATGGTAGTATAAGATCTGGAGTCAACTTTAAACGGTTTAAAAAAGGGTGCTACCATACCATTCACGCGGGTAAATGAGATTTTATCCCATTTCGTCACATTTTCTTCATGTTTTTCCATTTGCACTTGGCCTCTAGTTTGTTTTGTGTCATTTTTTTCTAGTCATGTTTTTATGGCACTTGCAGCTTCGCTCAAGTGCCATATACCGATCACTTTTCCGTCGGTCGGTCTGTCGGTCGGTCGGTCGGTCGGTCGGTCCGGTGATCGCGAGTTAGGGTACTTGCAGATGTGCTAGGACGATGAAACTTGGCAGGCATATCAGGGACCCGACCAAACTTTGCAAATAGTCACTTCCCCGATCCGACCACCGTGGAGGGAGTAGAGGGCGGGGGAATCCTGAGAATTTAGTAGTTTTTGTAAAACCCCTACCCCTTTTTATACACTAGTAGGTCTGCGCGCGGCGTGACGTCACTCTTTGCATCGGATCACTCTGTTAACATTGGAAAGAGCTAGTGCATTCGAGGGTCAAAGGGGTTTGTATATGTGGTGCAGTGCGGGGGAATATGGAAAATTGAGTGTTGTGTAACTTTCGAACGGGTGATCGGATTGGGATGAAACTTAATACCTGAATGAATGACATATCTCTGATGTTCCATTTGAAGTCCGAACCGGATTCGACAGCTATGGGGGAGTTGGGGTGGGGGAAGACCGGAAATATCGAGAAACGGTTATAATGGAGGGATCGGAGTAAAACTTGCTGGGAAGAACAAGAATCTGCTCCAGATAAATCGTTTACACGTTTGGACTGGACCTGGACACTTTGGGGGGGGGGGGGGGGGGGTGGAGGGGAGTTTCCCGGAATTCTGGTGATGACGGTTTTTGGGATTTTCACGACGAAACTTGGGAGGCGTATCAGGGACCCGATCAAACTGACTTGTAAATAAAAATTCACTCGATCCGATAGTCGTGGGGGGATCGGAGGGAGGGGGAATCCGGAATATCTAGCCATGCGTAACTTTGGAACGGGTGATCGGATTCGAGTGAAATTTAATAACTGAACAGAGGGCGTGCATGTGGGGATCTTTTTCATGTCCGGACCGGATCCGACAACAATTGGGGGGGGGGGAATACGTGACCGGATTGAACTGGAGAGATCGGGATGGAACTTTGTGGGAATAACGAACAAGTCCAAAACTGAACCGGATTGGCTCCGGCGACTGTGGGGGGAGTTTGAGGGGCAGGTCCGGAATTCCGGTGATCGCGAGTTAAGGTACTTCCAGATGTGCTAGGACGATGAAATTTGGCTGGAGTATTAGAAATTCGACAAGATTGGCTTAGAAATCGCCACTTTTCAAATCCGACCATTCCTTAAAGTACCAATCATGACCGCAAATTAAGAAAAATACTTTTAAGCAAAATATGCGTTTCCATCATCCCCATGAGCTCATGATCATTTTTGCTTCAAGGGTTTTGCTTACAAATGAAGTTCTAGCTCCCTTAAAGTGTGCATCTTAACCGCAAGGTCGAAAAGAACTTTTATCAAACGATACATCTCAACCCATGAACAGTTGTCCCACAAGGGTTATGCAAAAAAAAAAAAAATTCTTGCACCCTTAAAGTGCGCATTTTACCCGCATTAGTGGAAAAAAAAAATACTTTTGATCATACGTATATATCAATGATCCCTAAGAGCCTGCTATCGTTTTTGCCTCAAGGGTCTTCCTTACAGATGAATTTCTAGTGCCTTTAAAGTGCGCATCATTACAGCCAAGTTCAACGATAAAATACTTTTTCTCTAGCTCCCTTAAAGTGCGCATCTGAACCGCACAGTCGAAAATTACTTTTGATCAAATAATACATCTCAACCCTTGCAAGTGCCATATGAGCTTACAGCTCTTGTTCCATTTGTGCTTGGCCTCTAGCTTATAGTTTGGGGATAAATAAATATTACAATATAATAATAAATATATAAATAAATATTAATTTATCTTTCAGGCTTTGGCACGCGCAAATCCAGCAAAGTATGGCGAATACTTGGAAAATTTCGAAGAAATCTACTTAGTAGCTGATCTCGTTGTGCAATTCTATTGTCTGAAACAGTTTGGTAAGAACTTTTTAACTGGGGGTCTACCATAACTGCCTGATCTTTGGATAATATGCGCCAGCAGGGGCGTCGCTATGGGGGGGGAGGGGGGGGGACTCCCCCCCCCAAAGGTCCTGAGAAAGTACTTTCGTCGGGCGAAGCCATACATAAGAAAATCAAAGCCCGGCGAAAGTCCACTTGTTTGTCGGCGCGAAGCGCCGGCAAACCCAGAAGAAATAAAATTGTGCATGCTTTTGTCGGGCGTTGGTCGACTCGTCGGCACATCGGGTTCTTTTCATACCTAAGAAATCAAATTCTGCACACATTTGTCGTGCAGAGCACAGGAAGGGTCGCCGTCACTACCCCCACCCGTCAGTTCGCCCACCCGTCAGTTCGCCCACCCGTCAGTTCGCCCACTTCTTAAATCCGACAGTTCGCCCACCCGTCAGTTCGCCCACCCGTCAGTTCACCCACCCGTCAGTTCGCCCACCCGTCAGTTCGCCCACCCGTCGCTACGCCCACCCGTCAGTTCGCCCACCCGTCATTTCACCCACCCGTCAGTTCGCCCACCCGTCAGTTCGCCCACCCGTCAGTTCGCCTACCGTCAGTTCGCCCACCCGTCAGTTCGCCCACCCGTCAGTTGACCCACTCCTAAAATCCGTCAGTTGGCCCACTCTTGAAATCCGTCAGTTGACCCACCTTTGAAATCCGTCAGTTCGCCAACTCCTGAAATCCGTCAGTTCGCCCACTCTTGAAATCCGTCAGTTGGCCCACTTTTGAAATCCGTCAGTTGACCCACCTTTGAAATCCGTCAGTTCGCCCACTCCTGAAATCCGTCAGTTGGCCCACTCTTGAAATCCGTCAGTTGACCCACCTTTGAAATCCGTCAGTTCGCCCACTCCTGAAATCCGTCAGTTCGCCCACTCCTGAAATCCGTCAGTTCGCCCACTCTTGAAATCCGTCAGTTGGCCCACTCTTGAAATCCGTCAGTTGACCCACTCCTGAAATCCGTCACTTCGCCCAATTTAAAAATCCGACAGTTGACCCAACTTTGCCGGATCATTAAATACATGAAAAAGGCCGCCACCCCAGGGGAATAGTCATCCCAATTCGACCCTGTCATTAAAGTCCGTGAAAGAAAGGCACTCAACCCCAGGAGATTACTCAGACGGAGACCACCTTTCTCGTTTAATTAGGTTCAAGACGAGATGCCTATGGGTGCAGCTTTTATGTTTACGTAAAGAAGGATATGAAGATGGGTAGAAGAAGGGTATTATAGACAAAAACGCCGCGACCCCAGGGGTTTAATCAGAAGGAGCCGATAATTACGTAAACATTTAGTCAGACATATCGGGAGCTTGTTGCGAGATTCTACGGCAAATTCAATTGGCAAAGCTAAAAGATGAAAACAAAAGTAACAAGTCCAGAGTTTCCGATGGGATCCCAAACATTTAATATTTGATCCAGACAATTGGGTATAGTCTTCGCCAGATCCAGTCTTCGCCAGGCTAATCATCTGAGAAAACCAAGTTCAGATGTACCTATATAAGCCATATCTATTATGTCGAAACTGGTCGAAACTTCCTGCTTTACTGCCAAATTTCCGGTTTCGGCCGAATTCCGAGCGAACTATTTGTCCACGTAAACGTTGTTACGTAAAGAAGGGGTTTGAAGATGGGTGAAAAAATATCGCATCAAAAACTGTAGTTTCTAATGAGATTTACTATTTGCTATATTTATTTTTTTTTGGGGGGGGGCGGGGAACAGGGGTACCGAAAGGGGATCGCCAGAGTCCTGGATACACTTGCTTAGGAAGGTTTTGAGGGATTCCTGTCATTTGAAATTCTGATGGCTTTTCCATTTTGTTAAAGTTTAACCGAAAAGGACTGGGATAGGACAATCTAGTTACCCATCACTTATTCACTTAAATTAGCTTGAAGACCCGCAGAAAATGCGTTACTTGGCTGTTCCGCTATTCAGGAATAATCGATTTTCAAATAGTGGAATTTCCGAGTGATTTGTGGTACCTCTAACTTGTTGTATGCCTTACAAGAAAGATTTATGACTTTTTTTTTTTGTTCAGTCACTAAGCAATCTTCACCAGAGTCGCCACTGCCCACTGAGAAGCCTTGTTTGTGTTTAGATAAAAATTTCCCGCGTCATAGTAGAATTTCGCTGTGGGGACAGCCGCAGATATTCTGAAAGTCATAACTATAGCAGATAGTGGAAAACAAAAAAATCCTATTGCAGAATCCAAATAATTCAGTGTATTCAACTAAATGACACAAAAATAAGTTGGCTTTTCAGTTAAACTTTAAAAAATGTCATGCTTCTTTTTGGGATCCCAAAATGTTAGTGACGGATACCTATGACATCGCAAAAGTTGTCCGTCTGTCCGTCTGTTAGCACGATAACTCTCGAAGGGATTGAGATATTTGGATGAAACTTGGTGGGAGGATCCTTCGTGTCAAAGTACAAGACAAGTTCGAAGATGGGCTCTGTAGCTCTATATTTGAGGGTGGGGGAGGGGTTTCAAATTAAGGGGCAAACATTTTTTTTTTGAAAGCTGTTTAGATAGTGGATTTAGGGGTAAGGAGACGCTGAATCCGAATATGAAAGTTATTTTTTTGCCGGACAAGTAATTCGCCCGGAATCCGGCCAAAACCGGAAAGCTTGTTACAAATGAAAGTTTTATTTGAAGTTGATTAGATGTTCTTTATAGGGATAAGGAGATACGCTGAACTCGTTTCTGAACTATCTTTTGTTTTTGCTGGGCAAGTAGTTTGCTCGGAATTCGGCCGAAACCGGAAATTTGGCAGAAGTACACCAGGAAGTTTCGATCAGTCGCGTCAAAATAGATATGGCTTATACAGGTATATCTGAACTTGGTTTTCTCAGATGATTAGCCTGGCGAAGACTGGATCTGGCGAAGACAAGACCTAGTTAATATTAAATTTTTGGGATCCCATCGAAAACTTTGGTCTTGTTCCACTTGTAGTCAAAGTTAGACCACAGTCCGTGCACGCTATCTTGTCTCTCGCGTCCGGCTTATAAGTTTTATTCACGTTACCCAGTCAGACTTCACTTTAACAACTAACCTATAACAATTTTATCAGAAAGAGCTAAGTGAGATAGATACAAATCATATGCCAGTAAAACAGGTTTTAAAACAAGGTTAATTGCTGCTAGTTCAGCAGCAATGGCCACCCCGAGAAATAATCAAGGCACCGACCTAACGGGATACTGAAACCTGGTTTAAACGACTCGGCTTGCCTTTGACTGGGACGGATTTACGACGAAATTAAATTTTTTTCAAACGACTCGAAGATTGTGTTTGACGGGTGCCACCCCCACTCGCCCCCGCCCCTTCGAGCTACTCCTGGTCCCAAACTTGCAATAGATATAGCCGTCAGCGACCCTGGGTTTGTCCGTGGTTGACGGCACAAGTGGCTTAAAGTTTAACTGAAAAACCGACTTATTTGTGTGTCATTTGATTGAATACACTGAATTATTTGCATTCTGCAAAGGAATTTCTTTATTTTCCTCTATCTGCTCTAGTTATGACGTTCACATCTGCCGCCGTCCCCACAGCGTAAATTCTACTATGACGCGGGAAATTTTAATCTCAACACGAACGCGGCTTTTCAGTGGGCAGTGGTGAGATTGGTGAAGACTGCTTAGTGCCTGAACAAAAAAAAATCATAAATGTTTCTCGTAAGGCATGCAACAAAATGCAAGCGCATAGAGTACCACAAATAACAAGGAAATTCCACTATTAGAAAATCGATTATTCGTGAATAGCGGAACAACAAAGTAACGTATTTTCAGCGGGTCTTCAAGCCAACTTAGGTGAATAAGTGATGGGTAACTAGATTGTCCTATCCCAGCCCTTTTCGGTTAAACTTTAAGGTTGGAAAAGCTGTTCTGTGCGAATCTACGAAATGTTTTGAAAATCTTTTGAATGTTCGGGTTGCTGGGTCGAAAGACGCGGCGAAAGAAATTGATGTTTCTTACACACCTTGAATCACATAACGTTGATGAGCTATTTAAAATTAGTTGTGGGCTACGTAAACTTGGGAAAAAACGTTTTCCCACTAACAAGAGGACACTCTCCGTACAGAGTTGAGACTCGTACATTGCAGATAGCTTGCAGATATACTCGGAGACGGTACACGGAAGCTTGGCACTGAAGTCCTGAATTATATTATTTCTATTATGCTTTTACTTTCCATTTCCATGTAAACTACTTTACATCGTATTTGCCAATCAAAAACCTTTACTGCTCGTTACTCTATTTTTCCTTTTCCTTTTTTTTTTTCATCTTTTAGCTTTTCCAGTTGAATTTGCCGCAGAATCTCGCAACAAGCTCCCGGTTGTCTGGCCAAATGTTTACGTAATTGTCGGCTCCTTCTCATTAAACCCCTGGGGTTGCGGCGCTTTTTCATAAAATACTTTTCTTCTACCCATCTTCATATCCTTCTTTACGTAAACATATAAGTTGCACCCATAGGCATTCGTCTTGACCCTAGTTAAACGAGAAAGGTCATATCCGTCTGAAGTAATCTCCTGAGATTGAGTTCCTTTCTTTCACGGACTTTAATGACAGGGTCGAATTGAGCTGACAATTCCCCTGGGGTCGCGGCCCTTTTTGATGATGGCTTATAGAGGTATATCTGAACTTGGTTTTCTCAGATGATTAGCCTGGCGAAGACTGAATCTGGCGAAGACAAGACCCAATTGTCTGGATCAAATATTACATTTTTGGGATCCCGTCGAAAACTTTGGTCTTGTTACTTTGTTTTCATCTTTTAGCTTTTCCGACTGAATTTGCCGCAGAATCTGACAACAAGATCTTGATATGTCTGACTAAATGTTTACGTAATTGTCGGCTTCTTCTGATTGAACCCCCTGGGGTCGCGGCACTTCTCCGTATAATACTCTTCTTCTACCCATCTTCATATCCTTCTTTACGTAAACATAAAATTTGCACCCATAGGCATCTCGTGTTGACCCTAATTAAACGAGAAAGGTCGTCCCCGTCTTAATAATCTCCTGGGATGGAGTGCCTTTCTTTCACGGACTTTAATGACAGGGTCGAGTTGAGCTGACAATTCCCCTGGGGTCGCGGCCCTTTTGATGGATTTAATGATTCGGCAAAGTTGGGTCAACTGACGTATTTCAGGAGTGGGCGAACTGACGGATTTCAAAGGTGGGTCAACTGACGGATTTCAAAAGTGGGCCAACTGACGGATTTCAAGAGTGGGCGAACTGACGGATTTCGGGAGTGGGCGAACTGACGGATTTCAGGAGTGGGCGAACTGACGGATTTCAAAGGTGGGTCAACTGACGGATTTCAAGAGTGGGCCAACTGACGTATTTCAGGAGTGGGCGAACTGACGGATTTCAAAGGTGGGTCAACTGACGGATTTCAAAAGTGGGCCAAGTGACGGATTTCAGAAGTGGGCCAACTGACGGATTTCAAGGGTGGGTCAACTGACGGATTTCAGGAGTGGGCCAACTGACGGATTTCAAGGGTGGGCCAACTGACGGATTTTAGGAGTGGGCGAACTGACGGGTGGGCGAACTGACGGGTGGGCGAACTGACGGTAGGCGAACTGACGGTGTGCGAACTGACGGGTGGGCGAACTGACGGGTGGGCGTAGTGACGGGTGGGTGAACTGACGGGTGGGCGTAGTGACGGGTGGGCGAACTGACGGGTGGGCGTAGTGACGGGTGGGCGAACTGGCGGGTAGGAGAAGTGACGGGTGGGCGAACTGACGGATTTTGGTGGGCCAACTGACGGGTGGGCGAACTGTCGGAAAAAGTGGGCGAACTGACGGAATTTTTGGGCGAACTGACGGGTGGGCGAACTGACGGGTGGGCGAACTGACGGGTTCCCCACAGGAAAAAGTGAATTCTGTATCATTCTGTCGGCCGTCGATATTCTCTTCGGCACATCGGGTTCTTTTTATACATAAGAAATTCGATTTTGTGTGTTTTCGTCGGGCATCGGTGGACTCGTCGGCACATTGTGTTCTTATTATACGCAAGAAATCGAATTGGGCAAAACACAGAAGAAATTGACTTCTGTATGCTTTTGCCGGTCGTCGGTCCACTCGTCGGCACATCGGGTTCTGTTTATATGTGATAAATCAATCTCAGCAAACATTTGTTGGGCGCACCCGGGAAGTTCAAGTATCGTCGCCACATCGGGCTCTTTTTACACGTAAGAAATCAAATTCTGTAAACGTTTATCAGGCGCATCCCGAAAGTATAAGTTTTGTCGGTATATCGGCTTCTGTTTACACGTAAGAAATAAAGTCCTTTACAGTCTTGTCGGGCAAAAGAAAGAAGAATTCGAATTCTGAATTCTTTAGTCGGGCGTCGGTATTCTTGTCGGCCCATCGGAATATTTTCATTCGCAAGAAATCGAATTCTTCAAACATTCGTCGGGCGCACCCGGAAAGTTTTATTCCCTTCGGAAGATCGGAATCTCATTAGACGTTATAAATCAAATCCGTCATTGAGATTTTCTACAGACAAGAATCAACTTTGTGCCTACTTTCTTATGGATGGCCACTACTTTTTGGGGGAAAGACCGTGACTTGACAGGTAGCCTTACTTTTATTTGGGATCGGTCATCAGCGTCAGATCAGCGTTTCCACAAAATTTTGCCTGCCGCGCATTTCGTAGTATTTTCTATTTGGAAGAATGGTGTTTCATTTAGTTGGCGTTTTAGGATTGAAATTCTTGGGGGCTGGAAACACATTAAAAAGCTAGAACCTGTAAAGTAGCCTACAGGTATAGAATAGCCTAAAATTTTCAAAAAAAAAATACAGATTAAAAAAATTTCGCCTGTGGTGCTCGATTTAACTTGTTCTGGGTTCAATCGTTGGAAAGCTTTGCTTTTTAGTGAAAGGTGAAAAGGAAAGCAGAATATGTGAATTTAAATATCCGAATTTACATTAAAGGAATAATCTCAACCAAGGCATTGTAGTTTACACGAAATTTCGCCTGCGGCGCAGTTTGTAGTATTCTTTATTAGGAAGAACGTTTTTTCGTTTAGTTTGCGTTGTAGGATTGAAATTCTTGGGTTTGAAACGTAATAAGGACTAATATACGCCGTTGCCGCGAAGCGGCAACGGCGTTTTTTGTCGGCACATTTTTCAGTCCGTCGGCACAAACTGGACGTCCCCCCCCCCAAAGGTAAAAGGCTAGTGACGCCCCTGTGCGCCAGACGTCGGTTTAGGTAACGCTGGGGCACCCTAATAAAATGTTGACGATTTATGTTTCACAAAGTTCACAAAAGAACGAGTCATAATAATCCATTTTGTTCCAGTACAAAATAATTAAATAAACCATCTTTTCAGTCAGACTTTAAGGTTCTGGGATCCCAAACATTGCTTTAGTTTCTGGGAGTGACCTCGCTAAAAAACATGCTAGTTCGAAAGCATTTTTTTTTTTATTATTTTTTTTTAAATCCCGTAGCATCTTTTCTAATTTAACTTATTTTTATATTATTTAAACAAAAACAAAAGAAAATAATGTTTCGTACTTTTTGTGGCTACTCCTCCATCCCTCAGTGACGTTAATTTTGATCTATTTTTACCCACTTTTGTGAATAACGATGAAGAAGGCGTCACTGCTCCTTTCTGATAATGTCCGTTTCTTGTTCTTGCAGGCGGTTCTCTTGCTGAAAACTTTTACGGATTAGAGCGCGTATCCCCTAACTGCGAAGAGAGGGGTCGCAAATTTCTGAAGAGAGTCCACCGGTATTGCTCACTTTTCTTTCTCGTCGGTGTGCCATACTTGAAACGGAAGATAGAAACATCTTTCCGGACCTGGAGGGCGGACCTTGCAGATGGACAACTGAATTCAAAGGTAGGCTGATGAAAAAATAATATATTGCTCGATATTTATTTTACCGTTACTAATTTGTTATCCACGATGGCGTATACTGAAGTTGTATGCTTCTTTCAAACTTAGTTACCTTGAACAGTGGGGCCTAAATGGGTAAAATCCTGAACAAATAATCCAGTAGAACCTCCGTTCCTTGGTCCCATGCACCCAATATTTTATACCCCGACAAAATTGAGCGGAGCTAGAGCTATCAGTCGATCATATATTTCCAAATATCTCTTATAAGTGATAGGATAGGATTGTCAGGATAAGAACAAGGTATAATACACTTGCAAATCAATACGCTTTTAAATATCACACGAATGATTCAAAAATAATCAAACTCATTACAGTTATATACAATAAGAAGTCAATCAATCAAGTAGTCGAATTGTAATTTTTCACAAAGTACGGTACAAAGGACTTGAGAAATCTCTCTGACGAGTCAGCCGGGGGTATATCTTGCAGCTGATGTCCGATTTTTTTCGAAGATCGCGTTTTTTGCTCGCGAATTGGGCTCTGGAAGTCTGGTAGAGTACTCTATATGACTAAGTCCAAAACACGCCAGTGATCCTCAGGAAGAAGGAGTAAGCGCCTCCGTAACGACTCAAACTCAACGACTCAAATCCTGTGTCAAGCAATCACGGCGATCTTTGGAAGCAGCTGTGACACCACTTTTGCCTTTCTTCCGCTAGGTACCCGGAGAGGCCGGAGATTTTGCAGCCGCAAGGAGAGATAGTCATAAGGCGTATTCCTCTGTGGTGCTCGGAACATAATAGTGACATCCCAAATTTCATCAGTAGCTGATGTCTGCGCTGGCTAAGTGATGTTAGGTCCAATTTTAAAAGGCTGGACTCGTAGTCAGTGTATGACGGTCCAAGAATTATCTTGCATGCTCGCTTCTGAATTGTCTCGATTTTATCAGCCTGTTCTGCAGTCTCGCTACTTGATGAGCTTTGTGTTGACGCCCGTCTACTCCCCTCTTAGCCGCTGCGCATCGGGAGGGGAAGACCGTAGCAAGCGTGTGTGGCCCACCTATGCAGAGCGCCACACGTGACGTCACAATGTTAAACAACCAATAGAATGTTTACTCTTTTCTTCTTCTGGGCTCTACTGCGATGAGCTGTTACGATACGATACGATACGAATTTATTAGGTCAAATAACATAATAGTTAAAGGTCATCTGAATGAAGTCTAACACCCTAAATTGCCACTTTTACATACTGCTTTACCATTTATCTCTCGAAAACCGGACTAAAATCGGATGAAGTTTCACCGTGCTATAATTTTCAGCCTTTTTTCCGACTTGTCTTGATCGTAACGCTCGCCGTAACAGTTGTAACAGTCCATGCGTAACAGTTCATGTTGTAACAGTCCAGGCCGTAACAGTCCATGCGTTTATCCATCCATGCGCTGTTTATCCATCCATGCGTTATCAGCGTACGTTTATCCATGCGATAATGACAGTTTAAAATTGGCGCTAAATTTGTCTTGGGAGGTCGTAACGAATCGCCATAGGGAGACTTAGAACTTCAAGAGTGGATAGCGCCGAAATCACGGAGCGAAAAAATTCGTCTTCTCTGTACCGGTACTGTGAAGGACGATCTGAGGGGTTCATGGAAGTATGGTAGGATCGTTCAGGTGTCCTTTAAATAAGACCCTATCAATAATTTATAAAACATACATGTCAACTTACTCATTAAAATGCTTAACAAAATATTGACGAAAAGAAGATCTATACCGGTTAGAAGCTGATGGTTTGCAGGGCTCTAGTTTATTTTGATGCCTCTGTTATAGCCGGTTCGCGCCGCTTCCGGTAGCAAATCACGATGCTTACTTGATTCTAACATTTTATTCCCGCATGTCATAGTAAGCTGGCGACGCCGGGCAACAAGGCTTTCTATTCGTAGAGATAATAAATTGTAATGGTCCGCGTAGTTCCTACCCTCCGCTCGTTTGCATCGGGCAGAGCATCGGGAATTTATTCGACTCCGCATGGTGGTAGTACAGAGATCGGGAGACTCTACTGCTTATTTGTTCTTGGTAAGATGGAGACCCAAATAACCCGTTCAGGTGCTAAGAGCCCTTAATACTCTATATGAGTATTAACCCCACCCAGGGGCGTCCCGACACCTTCCTGATAGGGGGGGGGCGGTTCCAGAAATTTACCGGAATTTTTCAAAGTTTTACCGGAATTTTCGATGTTTTCCCGGAAATTCTCCGTAGTGAACCTCTGCAGAAGCTCTAGAATATTGTTGTGTTCTGAGGTTCTGACTTCAACCATGTGTTACAAACGACACAAAAATAGGTTTACCCTATTAAAGTTTAACTGAAAAGGCAGCTTATTTTTAAATCTTGAATACACCGCTTTGGTAATAACGATCGGAGTGTGCGCTGCTTGCATGACTCTCTTTCTTTCCCCTTTTAGTGAGGTAACAGGAATTGTCTTGGCCGACATGAAAGCTTTTCATTTTAGTGGTAAGACATTTTTCAACTCAGGAAAGACTTCGAACATATCTTCAAACTTGTCGATCATGCCGGAACAAGGCTGACTTGTTTGTCGTCCCGGCTTATCACCGGAAAGGAATCGAGAAAGGTGTCGAAACTGGAGTAGACGGTACCGTGATGTTATCCTGGAACAGTATTTGTAGTTGGAAAAGATGAAAATTTCAGTAGGTTGCCTAATTCTTGAAAGTTACATAAGCTTAGGAGATTACCGGAATCACCCGATAAATTTTCCGGTACGCTGTGTTGTCTGTCTGCAAGAATCACTTTGCCAGGTCGTGTTCCAGGGTCATCCTTGCAAGCCGTTTGTCTACCCTTATCCGGCAAGCAGCAAAATTCGGGTAGATTCCCTGACCCACTTCGGGTAGATTCCGTGGAGCAAGTTTCGGCAGATTCCCTGATCCAGCCTCCAGTAAATTCCCTCAGACAAGTTCCGGTAGATTCCTTGTGCAAGATTTCGGTAGATTCCCTTAGCAAAATTCCGGTAGGTTCCGTGAGCAAAGATCTGGTATATTCAAAAATTCTAGTAGATCCCGTGGTTCAAAATCCGGTAGATCCTCTGATCCAGCCTCCAGTAAATTCCCTGAGACATGTTCCGGTAGATTCGTTCAGCAAGATTTCGGTAGATTCCCTGAGCAATGGTCCGGTAGATTAAAAAATTCTAGTAGATTCCGTGGGTCGAAATCCGGTAGATCGCCTGATCCAACATCCAGTAAATTCCCTGAGACAAGTTCCGCTAGATTCCTTCAGCAAGATTTCGTTAGATTCCATGAGCAAAATTCCGGTAGGTTCCCTGAGCAATCATCCGGTAGATTCAAAAATTCTAATAGATTCCGTGGGTCGATATCCGGTAGATCTCTTGATCCAGCCTCCAGTAAATTCCCTGAGACAAGTTCCGGTAGATTCATTCAGCAGGATTTCGGTAGATTCCCTGAGCAAAATTCCGGTAGGTTTCTGAAGCAATGATCCGGTAGATTCCCTAAAAATCAAGTTCAGGTGAATTTTATAAATTTTAACTGGCGCGGCTTCGCCACACCAATCAAAATTTACCGGAATTTTAGTTCCGCAAGCCTTCTGGGGGGGGGTGCAGCACCCCCCCTCGGGACGCCCCTGACCCCACCAGTGAACCTCCAGAAGAACAAGAAACATCAACCCAAGATACCCTAAAAATTGATTCAAATTAAACCAATCAGCAACGTTTGTTGTCGTGATTTTTCGGGCTCTTTGCTGGGCACACGGCGACCTTCATCGGTACAAAGAATTTTCATCAAGAGTATTGGCTACTTTGGTTGACCGGTAGTTGAATTTTGTCACAGGAAGTGGATGAAAATAACACTGTTCAAAGTTGACTAAATTTCAAAGAAGCATGCCTCTACTGTATCGTATATTAAAATGGAGTGATCAAATACGAAAAAGAAAAAAGAACATGAGTATATAAGGGACATAGGTCACTGAGTAATTGAGAAATTGCAATGTAGTTGAGGTTGCGCTTGTAGTGCTCTCGCCTTTCAAGTGCTGAGGTGCAGGCCGCACCACTCCATACTTGTCGAAAAGACTGTTACTAGCCTACTTGTCTAAGGTGGAACCCTCAGTAAATCTCCTCCCTTAGTCCCTGTAACTCTCTGCATTCACACAAAAGGTGACATACATCCTCATTCATTTCTTCACACATAGGGCAGAAGCAAGGAATCGTGATTTTACAAGCTGGCACGCGTCCCCCCTTTGATTACGGTTAATGTTAATGACGTAGGGAAGTGTTTGGCCGGGAGGTTTGGGATGAAAGGGAATTGACTTCGATTATGGGAAGTAAGTGTTTTGGTGTTCTCCGAAGGCTGGGTAGATTCCCGAAGATAGCTATGACCCACCGCGAACTATTTCTATAGAAGTTGATTTTTGGTTTGTTTGGAGTGTATGATATTTTGTTTTTTGTTATTTTTTTATGTTTTCCGCCATGGCCCTTGGGCTTTTTTGGAATTAAATTCATTCATTCATTCATCGCTCACTTCAGAGAAGGGTTGTTGCAGACATGTAACATCGCTAATATCAAAAAGAGATAGGCATCATCATCGACTCGGAACGTGGCTGCTGGACTCATGGGAGCCAACCTTCAAACTACTGCAGGCTCTTCGCGCTTTCTTTAATCCTGTCGTCATCAGGCATAGCAAACCCTCAGCTAGAAACTTTTACCCTACCAGTGGGCCGGAGTGTTCCGGTCTTGTCGCAACGAACCAGCTGTGTACTATAACCAAGAACAAGTAATCAGTAAGAACTTCTGTCTTTAGTCGCATGCAGCGACTATGAAAACCCCGACAAATCCTAGCGGACCTGGAGGTATATACTCTAGCTTTGAGCTGATGTTGATACCCGTTTACTTCTCTTCCGTCTTCAACGTTGCCTATCGCACAAGAAATATCGAAAGAGGCGAGCAGGAGGCGTACTCCGTGCGCTGATCCGCTCTTGAGCGCGTCCAAAGAACCAATCAGCGTTGACTTCTAGATTTCCTCTTTAGCAACTTACCGGCGATCTAGCTATTTGTAGAGGTAACGAAACGTGATGTGGCGCGAAGCCGCTCGTTTGCATCGAGAGTCGGTCGTATTTTACTCGACTCAGCATGTTTGTATGACCGAGATAGGGAGACAGCAGTTCTGTCTCGTTATTTGTTCTTGCTATAGCTTTCTATTGGTTTATCATCTAACCACCAACCCAGTTTTGGTCATTTAGGAGTGATCTCTTGAACATTGAAACAACAAAATACAGAGCTACGACACGGGTGCCGTCGCCCTCTAAGTCTATTGCTTAAGTCTCTATCTTCTGATCTCGTGCTGAAATATCTAGAAAAAGAGATCAGAGACAACTAATTGGTTGAAAAGTCAAAGGCTTTGTCGACGACGTAAGTAGTTTTACCGTTGACGGTAAAGGTCTTTATCTAACCCGGTAATTTTTCTGTTCCAGGCACTTAAAGAACGTGTGAAAGTCTTGCTAGTGAAAATCTACCCATGGATCCACTTCCTATCTAGCCTGGTTTCCCTGACATTTTTGATTCGATACTCCGTTGGTAATTCAAAGTATCCTTCTCTTTCTCTTTTTTTGTCGAGAGTCCATCTGGTGACCGCTGGAGAAGAATCGATGAAGGAGTGGGCAGACAAACAAGAAATCAAGTGGTAAGCTAATCTTATTGTTATAAGTATAATTGGGTATCGCGGTCCGTAGAGTGGGGGAGATGAAATGAAGGAGTGGCAGGCAAACAAGAAATCAGATGGTAAGCTCATTTAATTGTAATAAGTTAATTGGGTATCGCGGTCCGTAGGGTGGGGGTGATGGATGAAGGAGGGGTCAGACAAACAAGAAATCTGGTGGTAAGCTCATTTTTCCAAAGTCTTCTCGTCTCTACCGAAAATCATCGACAACGGGACCCAACCAGCGCATGGCCTTATCTCCTGTCTCCTGGCCGAAGATTAAAACTGTGTTATCTTATTTGTTTTTATTTCTTTCTTTTATTTTTTATATTCCGCTTTCCAAAATGGCGGGTGAAAAATAAATTACTTACTTACTAACTTACCAGTTGTAAGTATAATTGGATATCGCGGTCCTTAGCATGGGAAGGCGAATGAAGGAGTGGGCAGACAAACAAGAAATTAAGTGGTAAGCTCATCTCGTTGTCATAAGTATAATCGGGTATCGTTTTCCGTATCGTTGGGGAGATGAATGAAGTCGTGGACAGACAAACAAGAAATCAAGTGGTAAGCTGATCTCATTGTAATAAGTATAATCGGTTATCGTATTCCGTATCGTAGGGGAGATGAATTAAGGAGTGGACAGACAAACAAGCTCATCTTGGTATAAGTATTATTGGGTATCGCGGTCCGTAGCTTGGTGGAGATGAATGCTGGAGTGGGCAGAAAAATAAGAAATCAGGTGGTAAGCTAATCTCGGTATGAGTATAATTTGGTATCGCGGTCCGTAGGCTTAGCGTGGGGGAGATCAGTGTAGGAGTGGACAGACAAAGTGGACAGTGGACAGGTCGCACGGTTTATATGATTCACTTACGTGCTAACGTTCGTAGTTTCTTACATTGTTGTTTTGTTGCGTTTTTTCTCTTCTTTTTTGTTTTGTTTACTTCGTCTAGGTCCTCTTGTGCCAATTTTGATGGGCAATAAATTTTTTCATTCAAACAAGAAATCAAGTGGTAAGCTGATCTCATTGTAATAAGTATAATTGGTTGTCGTGTTCCCTAGCTTGGGGGAGATGAATAAAGGGGTGGCAGCCGTGGCAGGCAAACAAGAAATCAGGTGGTGAGCTGAATGTAAGCTGAACATTCAAATTCAAATTCAAATATTTTATTGACCTCCAAGATCGGAGAGTATAAAATGAAATAAATATAAACTAATCGGCCCAACATGCAATACTACACAAAACAATCTGGCCAAAAAATACTAAATATACAAGAAATTTTACTTATATTTAAGAAATTTTACTTATTGTAATAAGTAAAATTTGGCTTCGCGGTCCGTAGCGTGGTGGAGGCTGGAAGGCCTAACTCCTAGGGTTGTTGGACAGTAGAACCAGCAATAAGCTTTTAATTCAAACATATACTCACTCAATGATATCGGTTATAGTGGATAAATATTCCTTCAGCCCAAGCTAACTGCGAATCGTATTTGGTGGCGCCAAACGGACGTCAGCTGAGATTTATTCGAGCGATATTTTGGCCCGTTTTGGCAAAGGTCATCATCAGACTGTAGCAAGAAACCAGTGCGACCAATCGTTTATCTAGCAGTTTCGATTTTAGGGTGCCGAGAAAGGTTTCCGTCGTGGTAGAAGTCAGTCAAATGTGGCTAGGAGAAGTAGGATATGTGGCACAAATTCAAAGCTTAGGGGATAAAAATGGGTTTGACCAGGGACCCATTCACTTCCTGTAATGACTCGCCATTCAGGGGGCGTGTCATTTCCTATGCTTCTATGTTGCTATGTTGCCCGAACCTCTCCTAGTTTCCAAAAATTCCGCTTGAGTCGAATCGGCGTTCTTGCTTGCCTCATTGGACGTGAGGCCAAAGAGACTCCTCCCTCAACGCGGAAGCTCTTCTCCAGCAGCCAATCCCAAATTTTGTCTATCTGGATAGTCGGGTGTTCTATCCCCGTGGGTATTTCTCGAACTATCTTACGTCCGGTCAAGAGCGCATCAGAAATCTCTTATTGACAAGCCCCCTGAGTGGCGAGTGATTACAGGAAATTAATGGGTCCCTGGTTTGACAGTTGAAAGCTAAGAGTTTATCAGTACCATGCCTGCTTGTCCCGGATGCTAAATGAGACTCTTTCGCCGGCGTTGATCCCGCTATTATAAGTGCTTGAAGGTGTTTTATTTTCTCAAGGGTTGTGCTTGCAAAGTGCAAACAAATCATTAGCCCCCTTAAAGTACGCATCATAACCGCAAAGAGCAAAATAATACTTTTGACCAATGTGATGGCGTGGTCGTTATTCGTAGCCCAAGTCGTTCCAGTTCGTGCTCCAGTTGTTAGAAGACAGAGTTTTATTACTAAGCGTAGATGTTAACTGTACAAAAGCTGTATGAGCATTGACTAAATTGTCACAAATACCAACGTCGTAAACTCCAACCCTAACGGTACTGAACATTTCACAACACATTAGCATACTGAAAAATCCCCATACTAATAGCGGGTCAAATGCAAATAACCTGGCACCCCCAAATAACCTGACATCGTCACAACCAAACGTTAGAATATCACCATCCCAAGGGCCCATGGTTATTTGTGCCTCAAAGGATTTGCTTAGAATGATTACAATAAACCCACGAATATACAAATTCCCACTTTCAAGATTCAAGATTCATTTAATAAAATAGCTATCGTAGTTATGGCTACCGCCGCAACTAATTTACGCCACCCTTTATAACATAATAAGCACTACGTATGATTAATCACACTAGTAAAAAAGGGAACGAATGAATTGTTGAAACGATGTGTCCTGCAGCGTACTGGTTCAAGTTTGTTCTTGTTATGTGGCATCGTCCGATCCAACCTTGCAAGTGCCATAGGAGCTACTAGCTCTTGTTTGGTAAGCCATTCGTGACCCTAGCCCTGAGTGGAAATTTCAACGAAAATACCTAGCTAGGAACACCAATAATTTTGTGTATTTATTTTCTAGGAAGTTGGGTCTGGTTTCCATCGTCCCCTCATTGGTCGCTTTGGGCACCAAGTGGGTTCTCGAACTCGGCGCCTTCTCACTTCAGTTCGCCGAATGGTGGATGGCCAGCGGAGCCGCTCCGCTGTCCGCCATTACAGCGTTGCCGGTTCCGGAATTTCCGGAATTCGAGTTCAAAGAGAAAGTTTGTCCGGTTTGTCGGAAGAAGCAGGAGGCGCCCACCTTGCTACCCGTCTCAGGGTAAGTAAATATTTAAGCCGGGGGGGGGGGGGCAAAAATCGTCCTCCAATGGCATATATTCTGTAGCGTCTTGGGGGCTGTCGATGGTCCAAGAACGTCTGTCGCCGTTCCTGCAAAAGACGTGATTAGCCGGCATCCAGTCCACGTAAAAAATTCTCATAATGCGTGACTGTATACGCATGATATACGTATGTAATTAGTATTAGATGCACAGTATTGTGTAGCAGCGAAATATCTACAAAATAATTTAAAAGATAACAGATTAATGAATACACTTTACTATAAATGACCAGAAAGAAATTTTGGAACGAAACTGTCTAAGATTTGAGCTGGCGAATTAATAATATTTCATGCCTACTATTAAAGGTTAATATCCGAAATCGAGGTTGATATCGGATTATAACAACGAGACGGCCATTGAAAATAACCTATCCGAGCCGAAGTCGAGGTAGGTTATGAAAAATATCTACCGAGCCGAAGGCGAGGTTGATATTTTTAAATGGCCATCGATGTTGTCATTACGATATCACTGTTATAACTTTTAACTGTTATAACTTTTTCGAACAGAAATCCTCTCCGGAGGCTGTTATGACTTTATCATCCTCTCTGGAGACAGTTATGACTTATATAACTGGAGTCATAATTGGAGGCAGTTATGACTCCTCCACTGTGCGTGGAGGAGGGGGGACTCTTTCAAACGCGGAGGGTCCAAACGGGGGGAGCAATGGGGATGAAATTGTCAGAGGAAAAAGACGAAAAGGTCGTTTGCTTTTCGGGGATGGATCCAACATTGGTGGGGAGGGGAGGGGGCCTGGACATTTTCAGGAAATGCAATCGGTGCGCGATGCGGAAATTGGTATTGATTATGAAGTTTGGAAAGGGACTAGAATTTCCCAGATATATGGGTTTCCTGTATCCGGATTGGGAAGAAACGCACTACATGCTCCAAATGTTTAGTACGGACCATCCGGCGTTCCTAGTTCGGATCTCCATATTTAAAATGCCATCGTAGCTCTTACCTCTTCTTTTATTCGCTTATTCTTTTTTCCAGGTATGTTTTTTGCTACGTATGCATTCGTGACCAACTTCGTACCAGCCAAGAGTGCCCTGTAACGAGACATAAAGCTACCGAGAGTTCACTCATACAGTTATATGCGGATAGTACTTAGGGGAGCTGCTTTGGGGGAAGGGGTAGAAGTTTTATCCTTACGTTGTGACGTTCGTTCGGAGAATATATTTTGTTATTTTACTTTGCGTAGACAGGCTGTGGCCTTTGGACCATGGCGTGAGTGAGCCTCCAGTTCCGATCCGGTCCCGGATGAAGTTAGACCACCACACCACCGGCCACTGAAGAAAGAGAATTCTCTGTACAAGGTCTGTAGTTTTTTCCTGTACGTTCTAGCAACTCATGATGAATATGAGAATGGTTGAGTCCGTTGCGTTTCCCGGTCGTTAACGAGTATCAGAAGAGTTGCGTTTTAAAGCTATTACCGTGTTGGCCTCGAATCCTAACATGATGCTCTGTCACCCGTTCTTAGTGCCCATGTTCTGCATAGAAGAACCCGGAACAGGATTTGGTACTCGATTCGAATCCGTTTGTGTTTGGATTCGGTGTTGGACGGTGTTTGCTACGAGTGTTTGGAATTCAATCCCAAGTATAGTCCGTGAAGCCCCGCACCTTGCTGCATTCAAGGCCACAGTGAAGAGGTTCTTCCTCGCAAAAGAGTAAGCAAGATTCAGTCGTTTTTTTTTCTTCTTTTGTTTTGTTTAGTATTTGCTTTAGTAATTAGAAATGTATTGTTAGTAGTAGTATTTATTTTTCATTAGTAGTAGGATTTATTCTTCATTAGTAAATAGATGTGAATCTTGTTTTTCGCCTGTTATTTAACAAGTCCCCCGGGACTTTCCCTGCAGGTGATGCAGACAAATGTTGTTCGTTTGTTTTGTATTAAACATAATCTAATCTGAATCTAAAATCTAAAGAACTCGAAAGAAACACGGGAGCTAAAAATGCTTGAAGCTACAGAACACGGAACCCGTGTTAGGATGCGCTCCGTAAAAACGACTTGTGACGAACACCTAGTTGACGATGGCGAGCCTAAATAGGCAACTCAGGTGATCCTGGGCGTTTGTATCGTCTAGACAACAAGACACTCTGCGGCGAAATCACGGCATAACTGGCTGCACAACGCTGTATCATTCTTTTCCTGAGGACGACATAGTTTATTTGTTCTTGATGGTGTCAAGAGTTGGTGTAGCGTTGCTTTGAAAGGTGATCTGGTACTTTCAGTCCTACTGTGTGATCCTAGTACTGAGAGAGTTGTTTCGTCACACTGGCCACGCAAACGATCCGAAAGAGAAGTGAAACGCAATATTTCGTAACTCTCCTCCACTGTTCTACCCAGTTCGCCGACACGTCATCGTTATGAGTCTAACAGGAAGGATCGCAGTCGTACGAAATCAGCCATTTTTAGCCTCTAAACTCCAGACTATGCAAGTATTTTCCAAAGTTGCGTGTTCTCTACGTTGGAGCTGCTAATTCCTGTCTGTACAGATCAGGCTACAGGTAACTGCATGAAAAGTTTCTGAGGTTCTCCGTTAGATTTGCACGTAGAAATGCGAGCCATGTCATTTCTCGTGGTATCTGTGCGTCATCGTAACATATGATGCTGTTAGCTTCTAATTCTAAGAGATATCAAATCCTCCTAGGAAAGTGTTTGGTGTTTCAGTTTCAGACGTTTCAGTTATAATCTGGAAAGAAGAACCAAGCAATATGTCTGCAGAGATAGAAAGGCACATCAGAAATTTCCAAAGGAATTTCAACTCTCATGTGTAAGTGAATCAGCCAATTACAGTACAGTAGAGACTAGAGGCAGAGTAGAGGTATGCTTATGGCCTTATGTGAACGTTTGTTGACTTTGGACTTTGCCATTCTCATGCCTTGCTGTGTTTAAAGCCAATTACCAGTTAGCCAAAGTAGGCAAGAAGGGCAGCTGAAAACACCTGTACTAGGGTGGCCACAAAAACACCTAGTGGCAAAAATTGGCGATTCTTTTGTAATGAATGCAGGAATTGCTGTGAATTTTTCTGATCAGTTTTACCTATCCAAAACATCTTCAAAAAATATTTTGAAAATAGGACAAAATTGTCTGTTTTGTAAGGCCATCAGTAAGATGTCCTAGCTATTTAATATTATTTCTTAATATTCAATGTAAATTTAGATGTAAAAAAAAGTAGCTGAACTTGCCTACAAAAATTTGTTGATACTAAGGAGGAAAAGTCAGCAGCCTATAGCAGCAATAGGTCTATTGGACTATAGCCTTAATGATCTTATTCATATTTTCTCATCTAACTCACTTGCTGGGGCTCCCCATGCACTCAAAACCAGCTCAAAATACCCAGTTTCACAGAATTTCATTGAAGCACATAGTTCCAAGCTGGTCACTAGATGGACAAAACCCTAAAGTCAATGGATGAACATAGGCATTTTCTTATGTAAAACACTGTTTTCTAAAGAAGATTTAAGATGCTTAGAGGCAAGATAGAGAGGTGATTTTGGCCTCAAATCAAAGCTAGAAGATAGGAGAATCACATTCTGATCTTCAACAGCTCAGGTATGATTAAAAAAAATTTACTGGCTACCCTACCTGTACAGGTATTTTGGATCTCCAGTCTACCGTTTAGCCCAAAACAAAAGCAAAACTGCAGTGTTCACATTAAAGTAACTGTTCACATAAGCATACCTCTACTGCTGTACTACAGGCAGATTACAACAGAACAGGACAGGAGGGAATTAACCTCGAATTTATATGACCTCGATCTTGAACAGGTCCTGGGTCACTCAGGTTTCTTTCTTGACAGTTAGGACCTTGTTAGTAGCTTGTTTGCACTGAAATTTCCTTCCAACCTTTTTAAGCCGAGCTGTATAGGTAGATTTGAGGTTGGTTGGATGCCCCTCCTGTCACCTCCTGTACTTAAGTTGCGTTTTATTGGATGTAGTTTCGATGTAGTTTCGCTTAACAGCATTTTTTTGGAAAAAAGTTTTGCTTCATGCCACTTTATTTGTCTGTTCCAAGAAGGGCTGTAGTTTCGAACTTGAAACTACTTAGCTCAAACTACAAACTACCTCGCATATTTAGTTTGACTAGTAGTTGAGTTTCGGAAACAAGAACTCAATAAAACGCAAGTAAGACAAACAAGAGCCAAACTACAAACTTTGACGAAACAGAAGTGAATCCAATAAAACGCAACTTTACTGTTACTGTTGAACTTTTATACATGTACAGTAGAGGTATGCTTATTTGAACAGCTACTTAAATGCATTACTTACTGTTACTGTTGAGCTTTTATACATGCACAGTAGAGGTATGCTTATTTGAACAGTTACTTAAATGCGAATAGTGCAGTTTTTGGCTAAATGGTAGAATGAAGATCCAAAATAGGCTACCTGCCTATCCCAACCTACCCAGGTGTTTTCAGACATTTTTCAGAGGCCCTTAATTACCTACTCTGGCCCGACTCTTGGCAACTGGTAGTTAAATTTAGTCTCAGCCAGTGTATGAAAATGGCAAAACTCGAAGTCAACAAACGTTCAAATAAGCGTACCTCTACTGTAGTAAGTACAGTAAGTGCAGTAAAGGCCTGATCTTACTGTCAGCTTAGCATACTCTTAGCCTAGTTCCATTTGGTATTATAGAGGTTTCATAAGAGCACGGCCCATTCTTTAATCAGATTCAGGTCTGGTCAGCTTCAAGCTTAGGTAATTTAAGTCTAACAAAAATTCATGGCAGACCATGGGAGGGGGAGTTGTTAGGGGGGGGACTTTTTTTTAACACACATAGGAACCAAACGAAGGAGGGATTGGCATGAAACCAAGGTCCTGGGTCCTAGATGTGTCATGTTGAGGTCCGGACCCAGATTGTATTTGGACATACAGGGGGGGGAGGTTGGAGGGGGGGAGTGGTCCCTGAAATATTGTGACACGCGTAGGGGGCAAACAGATAGAGGGATAGTGATGTAACTTGGAGGGTACAAAAGCCATGATCTCTAGATTTGCCTTTGATGTTGGCCTGGATACGACCTCGGTGGGGAGAGTTGGTAGGGTACCTCCAGTTTGAATGAAACGTGGTTGATGGTAAGAGAAAATGCCTAGGTAGGCTATGGCATTTGTGTGTCCGAATCGCATCCGACCATGGTTGGGAGAGCTGAAGGGGAGGGCTGTACATTTTTATCATGCCTAGGGGCAAAACGGATGGAGGATTTGGATGAAACTAGGATCGGAAGAAGTTCATGGGCCCTAGATATGTTATTTTGAGGTCTGGGCTAGATCTGGTTTGCGTGGGGGAGTTGGTGGGGGGCCAGAAATTCTCAGATTCGAGTGAAACCTGATCAGTGATAGGAGCAAATGCTCTAGATGTGACAAGTTCCTGGTTCCTAGACATGCTATTTTTATGTCAGGACCGGATCCGACTTCGTTTGAGGGGGTACTGGACATTTTCCGGGAATCTTGTGGCATGCTTACCTCTCGAATGCATGATACAATCTGGATGGAACTTGATAGTTAGTGATTGTACATGTCTTAGATGTTCCATTTGCTCTATGCTACCCTTAGCTGAAATACATGCTGCCTACCCTTGCAAGTGCCATATGAGCTTTCAGCACTTGTTTTTCAAAAAGTTGTGAACAAAAAAATTGTACCTTACCTTTTAGAACTCAAAAAGTCTACTGTGTTTATCAGTGTTTTTCAGCCTTTCATAACAATGCATATTCTTGGAGATTCTAACATGTGGTGTATTTTCAGTGAGCCAGACGTCCAGAAACACTTGAAAAATGTATATGCTACCCTCACTATGTCAGTGCTGTCAGCTGCTGTTGGTGCCTACATTCAAGCTACAACAGCCATGTTTGGGATGATGATGCCAGGTCTTCTGACTCTTGGATGCTTACTTGGATTCATGTTCACTCCCGATGATCAGGGCAAAAACGTTGGAACAAGGTTAATGATGCTGCTTGGCTTCACTTTCTCTACTGGTAAGCTCAAATCTGCATTATAATCTTGTTTTATCCTGCTGTTATACTGAATTTCCTGGATATTACATATTTACTAACCAAATCAATTCCTTAAAGGACACGTCGTGTTTATGATAGTAATTCATTCTAGGCTACTTCAGTAGTATTGCGATCCATTCTCGTTCCTGAGATTCTTCACTTCATAAGTGTATCCTATCTCCTCTGTTAGCAATACACTGATTATCATTGCTCACCACGTTTGTTCTCTTTACGCGACTTACCATGCGCCCGATCATTGTTTCCGAGGAACTTATTCGTCCGGAGACCGGTTATGCAAATTTTGCCAAGATTGTCATCCAAGGCAAGGGACGTGGAATCGTGTGTAATTTACCGCAAGCATAGTTTAGTTGTAAAGTGGTCACCGTAAGCATAGTTTATGGTACATTTACACGCTGCGTAAATCCGAGCGTATTTTGAAAAACGTCCGTATTTTACGCACGTATTTGGGCTTGAAAATATCTCTAGCAATACGGACGTATTTGAGAAATCGGTCCGTTTTATATACAAATACGTCCGTATTGCTAGAAACCTTTTCTAGCTCAAATACGTGCGTAAAATACGCTCGGATTTCAAAATACGCTCGGATTTTACGCAGCGTGTAAATGCACCATTAGTTGTAAAGTGGTCACCGTAAGCATAGTATATTTCAAAACATCTTAGCAGAAACACTATGTAGTGCGAGGTGTCCTTGTTGGACATGAGGGTTTTTAACACACTCTTTATTTACGCACTAGCCTAATCATAAAACGTATATAACGTTACTCTCTGGCATTCAACACGGTACTGATCTTTCATTCCATTTCTCCCCTCTTGGCGGCTGTATTCATCTGATCGCCTCGAGCGGTGCGGGGTGTCGATCGTATAATCGTATGATCAGGCGAACCACAACATCCCTCCCCACCTAAGAAGAGAGAAAGATTAGTTTTTAATTTTCTCTTGTTTCGATGGTACTTCGACCATTTTGCTCTTTCCAACTCCTTAACCTTTTTTCTCGATTGCAAGCCTGTAACGACTGCTAAAAGGTTAGAGAAGTTCTGGGAGCCTTTACCAATAAGCCACTCTATCGGAAAGTTGTCCGGAAGTCTCGCTGTCTTTCGCTCAAACTGCAAATCATCACTCAAAACCAGAGAGACAAGAGGGAGTGTTGGGGGGCGAGAGTGTTCCTCACCGAAGAAACACTGCCGCTCCAGCCTGTGGCTGTTTTTTCTCTCTTGTGGCTGAAACGAAAACGACCTGACGAAGGTTTGGCCAGACGCGCGTCCTATAACACTAACCTTACAAGAGCCTGGCTGTCTCACGGTAGAGGCAGACATCTTTGCACTGTCTTCCTTTCGCTTCTTTTCATAGCACCTAATTGCATCTGGGTTAAGTTGTCGGGAGCGTATGTTGGAGACCTCCCTCCGGACCCCAGAATTTGCCAGTGGAGGTATTGTACTGGAAGGGCAGTCGAGTAGAGGGTCGTAAGAAAATTGACTACAGGCGCTGAAATCCTCCATCGTCGAAGCTGATGTCCTTGGTTCGGACTTAGATCAAATTGAGAGCTGAATGCTAGGACAACAGAGACTTCTTTCCCAGTGCTAACGTAGGTGTCTGAAAACTCGACCTCGTCGGGAAGGGTTGCAACCTTCGCCTGGCAGCACTCTTCTGTGAGGTCTGTGATCCTTGAGGTACTCAACTGTTCCGTAGATTCGCTTTCCTGATGTTGGAAAAATCGAGTGGCGTTGATGTCTAAGCTGGGGCCATCTGAAGTTTGTCTGCTGACTTCTGGGCTCCGATGACATTCGCGCTCGCCTAAAACCTGTCGAATTGTGTCCTGCAAAAGAGTACCCATGGCCATGATGGCGCTTAAGTCACTCGAAAGCGTATTATTAATTTGTTGCCCACCAAGCTGGCTATTTGTTGCCGCATGTGGGAAAGCAGAAGAAGTAACGCTAGTAGCAGGATGCTGAAACGACTGGTGATTTTCAAAATATGGGCTCATTCCGTAGCCCATACCGTATGCTGGGTAAAGCATTCCATGATGCTGATGAATTGGCACAGGCTGATTTCCGACGTTTACATTCGGGTACGGATAGACCTGGCCATTTAATTGCTGTATCCCATGATACTGAGGAACTGGCACAGGTGGATAACCGAAGTTATGATTCGGGTAGGGGTAAACCTGGCCAGCTGGATGTGGGTAAGGGGTAGCATGTACATACGCCGATGGTACGCATGTGGGGTCGAAGACCATTGTTTGAACAGGAGTAGGATTAGCTTGGATATTTTGAGGCAAAAAGGATTGATTCACATTACCTTGTGACGCAGGCGATACGTTGGTATTAGGGAATGGCATGCAAGAGTCGTCTGTTGAAAGACGCCACATGCTTGGGTCATAGTTCCTCTAGATAAAGCAGCTGCGTTGAATGGCTCTGGTCTACAAATTGGCTGAGCTGTTGCTGGATTCATGGAGATCCAGTTGTGTTGGTCGAACTCGCCGCAAGAAGTCCGAGCCAATGACATCTAGGCTGATGTTTTGTGTTCCTGAAATGAGCTTATCGATTCCGGTTTATCACTGATCGAATTGTTTCACCGAAGCCGTCTCCATTCCTTATTTCAACATACCAATTCAACTACTCTTTTAAATACAAACAATTTACGACGAGTGCATATTAAAATGGAACTCGAAAAATTTTATCGTCGTTTTTCTGCCGAGAAGCGCGTAATACGCGACGTAAATTACGACAAAACAACAATAAAAACAAAAAGGTGGATGTAGACCGAACAGTCTTTCACATCCAACACAATATTTGAATACCGTGCTTATACGCCGTAGGCTAGTGCAATAAAAAGACTGTCCTCACCTTTTTATGGCACTTGCAGCCTCTGGCTCAAGTGCCATATACCGATCGCAATTCCGTCTGTCGGTCGGTCTGTCTGTCCGATTTTCTTTGTCCCACATGTTCGAGTTAAGGTACTACCAGATGTGCTAGGACGATGAAACTTGGCAGGAAAATCAGGGACCCGACCAAACTAACCTAGAAGTAATCAGTTTCCCGATCCGACCATCTGGGGGGGAGTGGTGGGCCGGGGAAATTCTGAAAATTAAGGAGTTTTGTCACACTTTTTCGAGTTGGAGTACTTCCAGATGTGCTAGGACGATGAAACTTGGCAGGAGCATCAGGGACCCGATCGGACTAACTTGGAAACATTCAGTTTCCCAAGCCGACCACCCGGGGGGAGTGGAGGGCTGGGGAATCCGGAAAATTGGAGTAGTGTGTAACTTTAGAACGGGTGATCGGATTGGAATGAAACTTAATAACTGAATAAATGGCATACTTGTGATGTCCCGTTTGAAGTCCGGACCGGATTCGACAGCTATGGGGGAGTTGGGGGGGGACCGGAAATTTCGAGAAACGGTTAGAATAGAGGGATCGGAGTGAAACTTGTTGGGAAGAACAAGCATCTGCTCCAGATAAATTGTTTACACATTTGGACTGGATCCGACCACCCGGGGGGGGGGTGGAGGGCTAGGGAATCCGGAAAATTGGAGTAGTGTGTAACTTTCGTACGGGTGATCGGATTGGAATGAAACTTAATAACTGAATAAATGGCACACTACTGATGTCCCGGTTGAAGTCCGGACCGGATTCGACAGCTATGGGGGAGTTGGGGGGGGAGACCGGAAATTTCGAGAAACGGTTAGAATAGAGGGATCGGAGTGAAACTTGCTGGGAGGAACAAGCATCTGCTCCAGATGAATCGTTTATACATTTGGACTGGATCCGGACACTAGCGGGGTGGAGGGCTGGGGAATCCGGAAAATTGGAGTACTGTGTAACTTTCGAGCGGGTGGTCGGATTGGAATGAAACTTAATAACTGAATAAATGACATACCTTTGATGTCCCATTTGAAGTCCGGACCGGATTAAACAGCTATGGGGGAGTTGGGGGGGGGGGTGACCGGAAATATCGGGAAACGGTTAGAATGGAGGGATCGGAGTGAAACTTGCTGGGAAGAACAAGCATCGGCTCCAGATAAATCGTTTATACATTTGGGATGGATCATGACATTAGGGGGGTGGAGGGGAGTTTCCCAGAATTCCGGTTATGGCGGTTTTGGGGATTTTCACGACGAATCTTGGGAGGCGAATCAGGGACCCGATCAAACTGACTTATAAAGAAAAATTTACATGATCTGATAGCCGTGGGGGGAGTAACGGGAGGGGGAATCCGGAATATTGAGTCATGCGTAACTTTGAAACGGCTGATCGGATTTGAGTGAAATTTGGTAATTGAAGAGAGGACATGTTTCTGTTGATCTTTTTCATGTCCGGACAGATCCGACAGCAATTGAGGGGGGGGGGAAATACGTGACCGACTTAGACTGGTGAGATCGGGATGGAACTTTGTGGGAATAACAAACAGATGCTCTGGATAAACACTTACGGAACCGGATTGGCTCCGGCGACTGTGGGGAAGTTTGAGGGGGGGGGAGGTCCGGGATTCCGGTGATCACGATTTAAGGTACTTCCAGATAATCTAGGACGATGGAACTTGGCTGTAATATTAGAGATTTGACAAGATTGACTCAAAAATGACCACTTTCCAAACCCGACCATTCGTTAAAGTACTAATCTTGACTGCAAATTTAGAAAAATACTTTTAAACTAAATTCATATTTTCATGATTCCCATGAGCCCATTATCATTTTTGCCTCAAGGGTTTTGTTTGCAAATGACGTTCTAGCTCCCTTAAAGTGTGAATCTGAACGGCCAGGTCGAAAAGTACTTTATTTCAAACAATACATCTCAACCCATGATCATTTGTGCCACAAGGGTTTTGCTTAAAAATTTATTTCTGTCACCCTTAAAGTGCGCATTTGAAATGAAAAGCGAAAAAAAACTTTTGACGAAATGGTATACATCAAGGATCCCTAAAGGCCTGTGATCGTTTTTGCCTCAAGGGTTTTGCATACAGATGCATTTCTAGCGCCTTTAAAGTGCGCATCATTACACCCAAGTTAAAAAAAAAATACTTTTTATCTAGCTCCCTTAAAGTGCGCATTTTAACCACAAAGTCGAAAAATACTTTTGATCAAACAAAACATCTCAACACATGCAAGTGCCATATGAGCTTACAGCTCTTGTTTTTTTCGAATTGGTAGGCCGCACAGCCTTTCACCAATAGCGAGGTTGACGACTGGTAGGCCACACAGCCTTTCACCAGTTTATAAAAGTCCGATGTGTCGTAATTCCTGAATTAGCCGGAACTTCCCGTAGGCCACACAGCCTTTCACGGGAACGGTCAGACGCTCAAGTTCGAATAACAAGGTTGCACTTGTCTTTCCAATCCGCTGCACCACTTTTGGACATGAGGGTTTTTAACACACTCTTTATTTACGCACTAGCCTAATCATAAAACGTATATAACGTTACTCTCTGGCATTCAACACGGTACTGATCTTTCATTCCATTTCTCCCCTCTTGGCGGCTGTATTCATCTGATCGCCTCGAGTGGTGCGGGGTGTCGATCGTATAATCGTATGATCAGGCGAACCACAACAGTCCTTTAATCGTTTCCTGTCCAGTTTTACTGAGGAAAGCGCATACCACATGGAACCAAGGACATACTATGCAGTTAATGGCACAGCAGACAAGAAAAGACTGCACTACATGATAGACTGCAGTACTTAAAGTACCTGTCTTACCTATGATACTAATGCAACCTACTTCCTGAAACATCCATTCCTAAACCGGGAAACCAGAATTTTATACGGTACATTCTAACCCCCTAACAAAACCTCACTGATTTTCTCACTTGCCGTATTTTGCTACCTCCGATGCGTATCACACTGTCGACAGTTGTTTGCGAGTAGCTTTTACATCAGAAAAAATGGTTAAAGTACACTGGGCACTAATTATGCTTTGTTTTTCGTAAAATGCTTCACAAATAAAAGATTCTGATTTCCCCGAAATTTCGCTTCGAAAATGAGCCGTTTAAATATTCCTTCAGCCCAAGCTGACTGCGAATCATATTTGACAGTGCGAAAACGGATAAGTCAGCTGAAATTTATTGGAGCTATATTTCGGCCCTTCTTGGCAAGGGTCCTCTTCAGGCTCAAAGCCGCTCAAGGTGGAAAAAATATCGCTTCTCATTACGTCATTACCTCTTGGGCGTCTCGGCGAGGCGATTTCGGAGACTGCACTTGCAAGGCGAGGAAATTCAAAAACTCTAGGTCACACGTGAAAATCAATCATTTTATAGAGCTGAGTGATAAAGAGTGTCGTGGCTGCAAAAATAAACCGTCTCTCTAGCTGGCAGATTTTAAATGCTCTCTCATTAGACTTCTGTTGTTTGTAGTTCCAAAGAAAAGTTTTGATTTCTGGATGTGGAGTGACTGAAATGCCAAAAATGTACAAATTGGAGTGTATAATAACAACGAATTGATAAGAAACGAGAAACTCCGTTTATATTTTATATTGTCAGACCTAGTAAATTGGAGGATGGCAGGCAGCAAAATACGCCGTAACGATACACTGGCTAAAATAAATTTTCTAGGAATCGGCTGATTTCTGGCTTTCCTGATAAACCAGAAACTGTATGAGAACCAACTAACGCTGCCGATTTGCCGACAAGAATTTCCTTGGGGGGTAGTTGCCCCCCCCCCCAAGTTTCGCCACTGTAGTTTGGCCTGTGCGCCACTGACGAGGAGATCCCAAGACTCCAAGAGGCTAGGGGGCAACAAGACACACAGATATGTTTGTGCCGTGAGGAAATTCGTGGATCAGAAACATACAAGGAGAGCGGCTAAAAATTTTGCGGCACTCTATCCTGTCGTGCCTGTCTGTACGATGTTGTCCTCACATTGGTCATCGGTATTACTTTCTTTCCACTGTAGGTTTTAAGATAGTTGAATTTGTGCCCGAACTGAGTCAACACAAGGTTTTCTTGCTGGTCAATCAGGCAACCTGCCTAATCATTTCTAGCGTGCACAACCTGTAGAGAGAAAGACTGCAAGTAGTAGCTGCCATTATTGTTTCAACTAGTATGGAGGGATGTACAGGTTCGAACAAAGGTGCATGGGCATAAGCCATAAGGCGACCTAAGCGAAGAGCTGAACGGCCAGGGTATAAAGGGCCTGGAAAATTTCCGAAGATTATTATGATTGTTTTAGCAGAAGGAGAATTGTGCGTGGCCCTAGTAGGATAACTTTGGTCTTTTCAGGTCTCGGACTCACCCCCATTTTAGAGCTCGCTGCTCTTATCAACCCGTCCATTATCTTCACTGCACTGCTTGGAACAACTGTCGTATTTGCTGGATTCAGCCTGTGTGCAATGCTTTCACCGAGGGGTCACTGGCTCTTCCTTGGTGGTCCACTGATGACCTATGTTACCTCAATGCTCCTCATGTCCATGATTTTCGGGTTCAGGGTACTCGGTGCTGTAAGTATCCCACTGTTCTCGAAGCAACCGTAGTGTCAAAGATCTATAACACCAGTACACTGTGCAGTCCCATGATAACAGTCCTATCCTACCCAGTGCCAAAATTTTCTGGTATTACCCTGATGTTAAAAGAAAAAAGTTCCAACCGTGCGATATCATTTGATATCGCATAGCCAGACGTGCGATATCAAGTGATAACGCACGGCCAGCCATGCGATATCAAGTGATATCGCACGGTTGGTCCGTTCATCAAGTTCATCGAGCATTTTCCCTCAAGTACTGAAAAATAGAGCCTGATCTCCAAAAAATGAATAAAAGACATCACTTTCAGGAGGAAAAAAAAAAGCACTAAAAAATAATACAGTAAACAAAAATGTTGTAAAATGTTGCAGAAAAGTCTTTAAAAACTAAAAAAAAATGTTGCTTTTCTAGCCAGCCAACCTGGGTTATACCTTGTTACAGTCACATTCCCACTGGAAATGGAACTTGTCAACTGAAACAACATTACTTCCAACTTACTCTAACTTGTTTTTCTCTAGTCTCCAGAAGGCAGCTATTGAGCAATTCCAACAGTATTATTTCTTAATTTTTCTCTGATAAACAGTTCATTAATAAAAACTCCAGTGTTGCCACTTTTTCTGATGGAACCTGTGACTTTTGGCCAGAAAAAAACAATGATATTTTGGCACCTACGAAAGTAGCCTACGTCTTTTTCACAAATTAAGAATTCTCGCTATATCATCTTCACAATTACGCCTTAACTTTATACTTAATTTTTGCATTTACTGCTAAGGAACCAGTCGCAGAGTTCTTGCTAACTTTGTGGAAGAAACGAAAATGTATGACACATTGCAGAATTCTGCAACCAGCGGCAACACCGGTTTGAGCTTTATCAATTCTATCTATCCTAAGAATTCCGCCGCTAGATGGCATCTACTTCGCCACAAATGAAAAACATGTCGTTAAATAAGGACTTTTATATGCCTGGTTCACAACAGTAGTCGTTTTCACATTTCAACAGTAAGCTAGGGTTGCCATCTCATTTATCAGAAATACAGAAAAAGACGCTGCTCAGCCAACCCTTCAGCGTCAACCTTGCGAAGGTTAAAGATAGTTGATAATGACAACGATTATATATTTCCTGAAACAATATCCTACTATCGCGCTCGGGCGATATCAGCCTATCATGCCACCCGCGGGCCAAATTTTTCCGCTATCACCCTCAGCAAGGGCGATAATATATATTAAAATAATCCACCACCATCCCCAGTCCACCACAAATCCCTTATATTTGGATAGGCTGTAACAACAGCTTGGAAAAGCCTATGCAAACTCTGGTTACCCCATGTCAAGTGCTGTCACTGAAAAAAGCATTGGTGATTTAGGAGAAAATCAAATTAGTCGCGATTTTTGTCACCGATCTTCCAAGGCCTTGGTTAATTTTTCCGTTTTTGCACCAATCGCTTACTTCACTGCTCTTTTGGCCGTCTTTTGACCAAGGCCTTTGTCCTTTCTACTCAGGTTTGCGAAGAAATTAGATTGGCAACCCAAGGTGAGTTGACCAGTCTTCGCAGGATGATAGCGCCAGAATCCCTTCTACCAACAACGGTCAAATTAGCAGAAATGACAGAGGACTTGGGAGACATGCCTGTGATTTCTATTGGCAAAAAACAAGACATTAGTGGGTTAAGGTTCCCAGCATTTGGCATAGGCTGCCGGCGTTTGACATAGGTGATTCCAAACTGTATTATATTCCAGCGGTTGGCTTAGCCTATCCAAAAATCAGGGATTTACTGTTGATTGTGTTCCTGCGATATGTCTTGCGTGTCTATAGTTGCGTTTTTGCAGATACCATGGTATCTGTTACCACGGTAACTGGATCTGCAATTAGTCGTTTTGCAGTTACCGTGGTATCTGATATACGGTTGCTCTGCAAAACGACAGTTGCTGAAATTCTTTTCGAAGTTATCCCAAAAGAAAAACTGATATCCAGTCACATCACTAAGTGCCAAACTTCTTTCCCACCAGTTTAACAAAAAATGATGACAGCGAGATGACTTTTTCAGATAGTTACCACGGTAACTGGCCAGATACCACGATGACTGCAAAAACGCCTTTTGACCGTGGTATCAGAACTGATACAACTGCAAAAACGACTTTAGACCGTGGTATCAGATACCATGGTATCTGCAAAAACGCGACTTATGTCTTCTTGGAACCTTGGTAGAACATATTCGCCAAGGAGATGTTGTCGTGGGTTTCAACTATGTTAATTTTCTGTTACGGCATGCCCGCTCGGCAGCGACTTGCTAATTGCCATGGCCGCACGTTGCGACAAGCTTCTGACCGCATAACGTGTGGGCGCTGACTGGCGAGCGAGAGTTTGCTGCAGGAGGAACTGTGTGATAAAATATACTAGCCTAAGCAGGACAATCGCGTATGCGGCCAATTCCTTTCCCGGCAACCGGCACTGACTGGATCAGGAAAATGAAAACAGAAAATGGAAATAAAGAACTTGGGTCTAGGCGACCCCCCACCGGACATACCCCCCCCCCCCCCCCCCCCCGAAAGCAAATATATGGCCATATGGGAAATCAGAAAATCTTCTCTGAAACTGCAGTTTTGACGTCAGGCACTTAAGGACTTTCCCTAGACACGCGAGTTAAATATAAACGCCTAATGGCGGATCTCTGGCCGCTCGCCTCTGTGTATACTTTTCACGAAAAAAATATTTTTACCTTCAAAATTTTATCAGCATGTCTAGACATATCCGGGGGGGGGGGGGGTGTACCAGGTTTTTTTTCGCCAGGAGAGTTTTGGTACGGTGGGGGGGTAGCGGGGGGATTTGCGCGGGCTGGGGGGGGGTAACCGGAACCCCTGAAACACGCACAAGCCACCCCGTAGTACAGGCCGATGCTTTCTCGTGTGCACCATATGCCCCCATATGAAGTCTTCATGCTTATTTCTTTCTTTAGTAAACTCTCTCGTCACTCTAAAAAGTAACTCATCAGTAGAATCGTTTTTGATAAGCGCGTCGATGCTATGGGCGGAGTACAGCGACATTTCCCGAAGTTTTGCCCTGCCCTTCGTAAGTTGTCTTATCCACGACGACTCGAAGCCCTATATTCACCTAGCATAACAGGTTTCACGCGGGTATTCGATGGAATCTTACAAACTTTGTCGTGGAAACATGAAAACCTACCTGCTGATACAGTCCTGGACTTCTACAAGAATGGTCTGCGCGGACATGACTTCAAGCCTGGGGCGTCACGTATGGGGGGGGGACTGTCGTTTTTTCTTGAAAACAATGGTTTTTTCCTGCAAAAACAGTCGGTAAAAATGACCAGCCAGTCGGTAAATACCTCCCCCCCCCACCCTGGCTAGTAACGCCTCTGCTTCAAGCTGAGTGGGTGGCGATTCCAAATGACTCAGGCAGATGGTCTTTCCAAAACAGAGTGATGGGTTGTTGGAATGCCCTTCTGTCTGAAGTAGTAATGAGCGATTCTACCAGTTCTTTCAAGAATTCATTGGACGGTCTATACTCCAGAAGAACTTACAATAGTTGCGTTTTTGATTGAAGTTTGAAGTTACCTTCAAACTCAAAGATCTCTATTTTAATACCGTTTTTGGTCGCCGGTCACAGTTTCTTTGTCCTTCAAACTCTGACCGTCGAACTTCGTGAGCTAGCAAGTTCGAAGTTTGCTTGAATCGTCGAAAAAACGTCGACCGGGCAAGGATCGTCGCGGAGTCGTAAAAACTCTAATTAAGCAAAGGGTGAACTTCGACGGCGTTTGAAAACGGAAATTAAGCAACCGGCTAACCGAACGGCGAACAAAACTTCGATCAAAAACGCAACTAATGAACAGTGCTTTACACGAACTTAAAGAGGCCATTCGCATATTTTTGTTATACTTTATTAAATCGGCATCAGCTGACAATAGCGTTCGGGGAGCAAATGCCTGGCATCGCATGCGCATCGTGCTATTTTACCTGATTTTGAGACCCTAGCAAGTAGCAGGCCCAACGCGCGACAAAGACAGAGGGACGTTGCTTCCCAGAAGCTAGTAAGACTACCCATAAACTCGACTGATCGTTATCTGAAATCTTCTGTGCCCTATTTCACCCAATATTTTAATTGTAGTTCAGTTAAACGATATTCATAAGTTGTACGTATAGATAAAATGTATATTTATGTAATTAATTGTGCCATGTGTTATTTGCGTGAATGACGATCCAGTGCTAGCATGTAGACTACAAGGTATTAAGGAAATAAAGGACATTATTATTTCCTTATTAATAGTAACCTTTCTTCAAGGCTGAGCTCTACATTGGTTTTGGTGTGATGTGTGCTTTCGTCCTCTTCGACACACAGGTCATCATCGAGAAGCGTCGCATGGGGGACAGGGACTTCCTGAAGCATTCGCTGGAGCTCTTCATTGACTTTGTCAACATTTTCAGACGACTCTTGATCATCCTGTCCAAGAAGGTAATACGCAATAATAATATTTGACTGTGTTAAACGGGTCAGCTGAATTTTACTCGAGTGATCTTTCGGCTCTTCTTGTCATGAGTTTGGGATTCTTTTCTCGATGACAAAACCAAAGTAAATAAAAACGCGGAAAAATCTTTACTGTGCCAACGATCCAATCGAGCAGCATAAAGAGCAGCCATGTCCGAATCAAGTCTCAGCACCAGCTTTAACTCCCAGCAATTCCTGCAAAGAAACTCAGTAAAATCAGATATTTATATTTGCTAGAATCTTTATTGTTTTATCACAGGTTCTTTTTTCTGGCTAGAGCTTGAGGAGGATGCTTGCCAAGAAGGACCGAAATATCAAGCGAATAAAATTCAGCCGACGTGTCCGTTTAAAGCAGTCAAATATGATTCGCAGTCAGCTTAGGCTGAAGGAATAGTTGTACGATAGTACATGTTCATTTCTGTCTGCGAATTTGATTTGAACTGAATCTTTGTGATGTCAAAGAATTGAAGACGGGCCGAGCCCTCGGTCATGTTTGAAAAATTTTGTCTTATGAACCCTATGGGATCGCTGTGTTCCTTGACGAGAGAGAAGAAACTGAAGCCATAATCAAAAGGGTATTCATGTCCCACTGAAAATGTCCATCTATGTGAAATTTGTGTTGCTTTCAGGCTTCCCTTGGTACTGTGGGCAAAGAAGAATTAGTATAGCAAAGAAGAGTAGCCAACTCAAAGATTATGCTTGTTCTTCTGTTGAAAGTAATTAACACACAGTATTATTATTTTCCAGGAGGAGAGAAAGAAGAACGACAGGAGATAAACTGGAATATTTGATTTTTTAATTTTGGGGATGTTAATTGGCGTTTTTTTTTACTCTAAGGCGTCTTGGTTCTTTTTTGTTATCCCTTTGTGTTGTATTTAATTGTATACATATAAAAATTATACGTGTTCAGGTCTGGTAATACTCATGGTAATGGGTACTTCAAACTTTGTTTTTATTTTGAAAAGATTTCAACAGATGGTTCTGGAAGACTGGCTGCAATCCTTTGCATGTCTCCACTAGAGTATCAGTTGCTCTGGAAAGGGCATCTAGGCTTAGAACACCATCGCTTGTCATGAGTATGATCTGATTAGGCACTTGTAGATATCCAATTGTTACATTTCCTTCGACATCGCACTTGGCTTCAGACGACCTGTACTCCTCTGCATTACTTGGAAAAACGTGTGTGTCATTTTTTGACACTGAAAGTGTGGCTGATGTTACGAGATCAAACATAGGTATAGAAGCATCAGCAAGGGCTAATCCAGCAGAATTTAAAGCTGCTGACAACACACTTCCATCGCTCTCAAGAATCAATACGTTCACATCCACTACCGCCTTCGGAAACATGTCTAGACATATTACAGACTCTAATGCAGTCTGTAGCTGATCACTAATTTCCAGTTCCAAGTTCTGCATATCTTTTGTGGGCCCTCTATTTGAAAAAGGGGCATACTGCAGATTGCAAGCCACTTGCCCATTTACGCTGAAGTCAGACTTCTTAGAAACTTCATGAGGACCAAACACAGAGCATATGACTTTTGTGTTTCCAAGTTCCAGGTAGGCAGAGCCTTTAGCACCTTTGATTACACCAGTTTGGAAGTACGTGTCTTTCATGCTGAAAGGCTGATATACTTCTTTCTGAAAAGAAAAAAAAAATAGATAAGCCAAGAAGAAGCTTGGCAAATAATTACTTAAAACTAGGTATGTGTCTTGTCTTTTGTTACTCTCACCAACTGAGACTGAAAAACATAGGACTGTTGAAATGAAAACAAAGTCAAAGGAATTGTCTGTCTCCTAAGAGCTATCTAACATTACTGACATGTTTTTGCTGAGATCTGCTAACTTCTAGAGAGTTTTTATATTATTGTTTTTGTATTACTTAAAATATAAACGAAGTTTGAGGTTGGATTCCCTGCTTAGTACACTGTGTACTAGAGCGCAGTCAGTACAATCTGGATACATGCTATCTGGATTTATTTCACAAAACAATATCATCAGTTCCGGTTAGCAAAAACGTTTCATGAAACTTCTTCTTCTCCAGGATTTCCATGTCCTCTCAGGAATTCTGCTAGAGGGACCTTTTGATGGTCTTCACTAGCCTACTTTAAAAATGTTTTATTTAAAAAAAAATTTATACATATAAAGGTCTTCAGTCAAACACTTCTCAACCAAAGCATTCAATTTATATTTAAATCTATGTATAGAGAATTTTTAAATTTTCTTCAAACATCAAACAAAATAACAACAAATTCAACAACTTGGCTGAATATTAAAAATAGCAGCCACACCAACCAACCACAAATCAGTCAAACAAACAGAAGGCATCGAACAGGCAGGCCAATCCCCCATATCATCCCATATGTATACCTCCATCCCCCCATATGTGACGCCCATGTCCATGTTACTCGCATTCATGCAGTCGTTTAAAAGACCCCCTGCCTATTTACAATGGATGCCGATGCGCACATGTCCATTACCTTTAGAGAGTCAGAAACTCCTTTTTTTATGGTCTTCGGAGTTTTCTTCGGAAGTTTTCGTCCTTGATGAAGTACTGTATTTATACCACCTTCTTGTCATTAAGACTAAGACTAAATCATGACCTTTAGACTAAATCATGGTCTACTAAGTCCTCATTCCATAAACTGGTGCCTAAAATGTGGTTCACAGATACAAATAAATGAGAGAAAACACAATAATGGTCAGAAAAATACAATTGTACAGTCCGGAATTACCCCTCCTTGTCCGGAATTACCCCCTTGACTTCATCCGGAATTAACCCACACGGGTCTCAAAAAGAGGTAATTCTGGACAGGTATTTCCCTGCATGTATTAAGCAAAAATTATGCAAAAAATTCCTGGAGATTCCCTACTCATTCCTATACTATCACACTTCTTTGTTTCTTAGATCCAACAAACCGTTCACAACTTATAGCACAAAAAGTGAACATAAGCAAAGTTTTAAAGCAATGTTTTTCCTGCAAGGTCCACGAAATGACTGGGTGGCTTTCCCCAAACGAGGGTGGTGACAGTGCGGTTTGTGAGTCGAAGAAGGCCATAGATGGTACTAAATTTAGCAATTTTATTGAAAGTTTTTGAACGAGCGGTTACCGAGATATTAGAGATGTACAGAATTACCCCAGATCCAGAATTACCCCGGTTCACCCTAGTATTATTTTGGGATGATAGCAGTCTACTTTCTTATTTGTCCATACCATTGTGGGGATATTTGAGGACTTATTGGCAGCAGTGGAGACTATGCATGTGGGAAGTGTGAGGGAGATCCTTAATTTGTTTACATCGTATTTATTTTAGTCGAAGTTGAATTTGAACCTTCTTCAGTAATAAACATATGCTTTCTTTTCCATACTATGAAATGCGCTCTTTTTCTCTTGAATAGCATCACCCAGTGTTGCCAGATTCTTGACACAAGATCGCGCAGCAAGAGAAGCAAAAATGCGCCTTCGGCGCATTTTTGCCGTTTGGCTTTTTATGGCACTTGCCTTCCGGCCAAGTGCCATATACCGATCACTTTTCCGTCGGTCGGTCTGTCGGTCTGTCGGTCGGTCGGTCAGTCCGGTGATCGCGAGTTAGGGTACTTCCAGATGTGCTAGGACGATGAAACTTGGCAGGCATATTAAGGGCCCGACCAAACTAACTTGCAAATAGTCACTTCCCCGATCCGACCACCGTGGAGGGAGAAGAGGGCGGGGGAATCATGAGAATTTAGTAGTTTTTGTAAAACCCCTACCCCTTTCTTCACACTAGTAGGTCTGCGCGCGACGTGACGTCACTCTTTGCATCGGATCACTCTGTTTAACATTGGAAAGAGCTAGTGCATTCGAGGGTCAAAGGGGTTTGTATATGTGGTTCAGTGCGGGGGAATATGGAAAATTGAATGTTGTGTAACTTTCGAACGGGTGATCGGATTGGGACAAAACTTAGTATCTGAATGAATGACATATCTCTGATGTTCCATTTGAAGTCCGAACCGGATTCGACAGCTATGGGGGAGTTGGGGTGGGTGAGACCGGAAATTTCGAGAAACGGTTATAATGGAGGGATCGGAGTAAAACTTGCTGGGAAGAACAAGAATCTGCTCCAGCACAAGAATCTGCTCCAGATAAATCGTTTACACGTTTGGACTGGACTCGGACACTTGGGGGGGGGGATGGAGGGGAGTTTCTCGGAATTCTGGTGATGACGGTTTTTGGGATTTTCACGACGAAACTTGGGAGGCGTATCAGGGACCCGATCAAACTGACTTGTAAATAAAAATTCACTCGATCCGATAGTCGTGGGGGATCGGAGGGAGTGGGAATCCGGAATATTTAGCCATGCGTAACTTTGGAACGGGTGATCGGATTGGAGTGAAATTTAATAACTGAACAGAGGGCGTGCCTGTGGTGATCTTTTTCATGTCCGGACCGGATCCGACAACAATTGGGGGGGGGGGAATACGTGACCGGATTGGACTGGAGAGATCGGGATGGAACTTTGTGGGAATAACAAACAAGTCCAAAACCGAACCGGATTGGCTCCGGCGACTGTGGGGGGAGTTTGAGGGGCGGGTCCGGAATTCCGGTGATCGCGAGTTAAGGTACTTCCAGATATGCTAGGACGATGAAATTTGGCTGGAATATTAGAAATTGGACAAGGTTGGCTTAGAAATCGCCACTTTTCAAATCCAACCATTCCTTAAAGTACTAATCATGACCGCAAATTAAGAAAAATACTTTTAAGCAAAATATGCATTTCCATGACCCCCATGAGCCCATTATCATTTTTGCCTCAAGGGTTTTGCTTTAAATAAAGTTCTAGCTCCCTTAAAGTGTCATCTTAACCGCAAGGTCGAAAAGTACTTTTTATCAAACGATACATCTCAACCCATGATCATTTGTGCCACAAGGGTTTTGCAACAAAAAAAAATTCTAGCACCCTTAAAGTGCGCATTTTACCGCATTAGTGGAAAAAAAATACTTTTGATCATACGTATATATCAATGATCCCTAAGAGCCTGCTATCGTTTTTGCCTCAAGGGTCTTGCTTACAGATGAATTTCTAGTGCCTTTTGCATCATCACAGCCAAGTTCAACGATAAAATACTTTTTCTCTAGCTCCCTTAAAGTGCGCATCTGAACCGCACAGTCGAAAATTACTTTTGATCAAATAATACATCTCAACCATGCAAGTGCCATATGAGCTTACAGCTCTTGTTGGGATAGAATTAGGTACCCCCCCCCCAAATGTTTTCAGTCAGCCGTTAATAAAAAAAATAAAAAAAAAGTCGGCGCGTAGCGCCACGATTTTTTTAATTAGTAATCTTTTTTCTCAAATATAGTTTTTTATTTTGAAAAAGTCGGGAAAAGCATCTAGCCAGTCGCGAAAGACCTTACCCCCCCTCCGATGCACTTATTTGGGCTAGAAACGCCTCTGGTTATGTTCCCAGCAAGAGAAAAGTTAATCAGGTCTAGTCCTTTGTGACAGGAGAAATAGTGAAGATTTTTTGAAAAAAACAAATTTCCGAAGTGCTAACTGCTCACACGTAGTCAAATAATATATAAAATAATACACTAATATCCAAATTTCGCAGCATTCAGCTTTGCGGCTGCTCGCCGGCATACAAGACTTGGAGCAGCAGAGAGGGACAACACATTCCGAGCCCTCATGCCCTTTATACAGTGTTCTCGAGTGAAATTTTTTAACATTCGCCCTTCAAGGCCTCAATCTCCGCAACCCTCGAGATCTGAATATAAAACGACTAAGTGGAATTTACTAGAAGTCAATATCTGGTTTTCACTTTTAAAATTTGTGGATAGCAAAATGCGCCCAATTTGCGCCGAGATTTTAGGGAAATGCGCAAAAATGGCGCAATGCGCACACCTTAAAAAATCGAAGCGCAGCCGCCTCGAAAAAGCGCCCAAATGGCGCAAATGCGCACCATCTGGCAACACTGGCATCACCTATGTACAAAGGGGTTCCGAAAACGCTACTCAATTTTGAAACTACAACAGCACCAAACAAAATAGCTGATCCATGCAAATAAATGTAAGTTTATGTTGCGAAAGCTATGTGCACTCACTCCTGACAATGCAAGAAGATTGAGGATATGCTTTGCGCAATCGAGGTAGCTTTACCATATTCAAGGTACTGTAAATACACTTGTCACTTGATAGAATTTGAAAATCTTTTTGACTTTGTTTAATTCTGGGCAAAAGTTTGATAAAAGTCGACTACGTTTTCATATTCTACAGAAACCTAGTTTCATTTTCATGTATTTCTTATTTTTTCATATTCCCTTAAAACAAAGATAACAGAAAATCAAATCACTCAGTTTTCAGGATTTTTGAAATTTATTGGAAACACCTGTAAGAAAAAGCCAAGCATCAGCAAAGTAAGCATATAACATGACAGACGCTGCAATAAACACAGATGCAAGCACGCATGGCAGGATTCTTCAATCCACTCAATATCCTTCCATACCTAAGGGGGAATAACTCGCGGATTTTTACGAAAAGCAGGCTCACCTTTTTCTTTTAAATTTGTTGCTTTAACTCGTCTGTTCGGATATTTAAATCCTTCATAATGTTCCCCGCGATGTCGGGGAATCGATAGGCCCAGGGCTAATCTTCCCCGCGATGTCGGGGAATCGATAGGCCCTGGGCTAACATTCCCCGACTACTCGGGGAATCGAAGTGTCCAGAGCTAATGTTCCCTCATAAACAAATAATCGATTTTGAGATCGGGGAATCGAAGTGTCAGGGGCTAATGTTCCCCGACATCGTGATGATGATTTTATTGAGTTAAGGTCGGGGAATCCAAATGCCAGGAGCTAATGCTCCCTCATAATCAGATAATCAATTTTGAGGTCGGGGAATCCAAGTGCCAGGAGCTAATGTTCCCCGATAAGCAATTATGGCTTTTGAGGGCGGGGAATCGAAGTGTCCAGAGCTAATGTTCCCTCATAGTTAAATAATAATCGATTTTGCGATCGGGGAATCGAAGTGTGAGGGGCTAATGTTCCCCGGCATGCAAATATTGATTTTGTTGAGTTGAGGTCGGGGAATCCAAATGCCAGGGGCTAAAGTTCCCTCATAATCATATAATCGATTTTGAGATCGGAGAATCGAAGTGTGAGGGGCTAATGTTCCCCGACATGCAAATACTGATTTTGTTGAGTTGAGGTCGGGGAATCCAAATGCCAGGGGCTAAAGTTCCCTCATAATCATATAATCGATTTTGAGATCGGGGAATCGAAGTGTGAGGGGCTAATGTTCCCCGACATGCAAATATTGAGTTTGTTGAGTTGAGGTCGGGGAATCCAAATGCCAGGGGCTAATGTTCCCTCATACATCAAATAATCGATTTTGAGATCGGGGAATCGAAGTCTGAGGGGCTAATGTTCCCCGACGTGCAAATATTTATTTTGTTGAGTTGAGGTCGGGGAATCCAGATGCCAGGGGCTAATGTTCCCTCACAAACAAATAATCGATTTTGAGATCGGGGAATCGAAGTGTCAGCGGCTAATGTTCCCCGACATCGTGATGATGATTTTATGTAGTTAAGGTCGGGGAATCCAAATGCCAGGAGCTAATGATCCCTCATAATCAAATAATCAATTTTGAGGTCGGGGAATCCAACTGCCAGGGGCTAATGTTCCCCGGTAAGCAATAATGGTTTTTGAGTTCTGGGAATGAAAGTGTCCAGAGCCAAATGTCAGTATTTGTATGAGCTAAAGTCAATATTTATATGTCGGGGAACTTCGATTCCCCGACCTCAAAATCGATTCTTTGATTATGAGGGAACATTAGCCCCTGGCATTAGGATTCCCCGACCTCAACACAACAAAATAAATATTTGCATGTCGGGGAACATTAGCCCCTCACACTTCGATTCCCCGATCTCGAAATCGATCATTTGATGTATGAGGGAACATTAGCCCCTGGCATTTGGATTCCCCGACCTCAACTCAACAAACTCATATTTGCATGTCGGGGAACATTAGCCCCTCACACTTCGATTCCCCGATCTCAAAATCGATTATATGATTATGAGGGAACTTTAGCCCCTGGCATTTGGATTCCCCGACCTCAACTCAACAAACTCATATTTGCTTGTCGGGGAACATTAGCCCCGATCTCAAATCGATCATTTGATGTATGAGGGAACATTAGCCCCTGGCATTTGGATTCCCCGACCTCAACTCAACAAACTCAATATTTGCATGTCGGGGAACATTAGCCCCTCACACTTCGATTCCCCGATCTCAAAATCGATTATATGATTATGAGGGAACTTTAGCCCCTGGCATTTGGATTCCCCGACCTCAACTCAACAAAATCAATATTTGCATGTCGGGGAACATTAGCCCCTCGCACTTCGATTCCCCGATCTCAGAATCGATTATTATTTAACTATGAGGGAACATTAGCTCTGGACACTTCGATTCCCCGCCCTCAAAAGCCATAATTGCTTATGGGGGAACATTAGCTCCTGGCACTTGGATTCCCCGACCTCAAAATTGATTATTTGATTATGAGGGAACATTAGCTCCTGGCATTTGGATTCCCCGACCTTAACTCAATAAAATCATCATCACGATGTCGGGGAACATTAGCCCCTGAAACTTCGATTCCCCGATCTCAAAATCGATTATTTCCTTATGAGGGAACATTAGCTCTGGACACTTCGATTCCCCGAGTAGTTGGGGAATGTTAGCCCAGGGCCTATCGATTCCTCGACATCGCGGGGAAGATTAGCCCTGGGCCTATCGATTCCCCGACATCGCGGGGAACATTAGCTCCTGACACATCGAATCCCCGACAAACGGGGAACAATAGCGTGTGGAGTACCGATTCCCAGATAGGGGAACGATAGACACTGCCTGGAATGCCGGCAGATACCCAGAACAATCGTAAAATATAAAAACTGGTATTTAAACTTTGAAACTTCGTAAAAACGATATAATATTCAATAAAAAACTGTAAAATTCAACTTCGAAAATTTTTATTTTTCAGTGTAATTTAGTTCTGAGAAGTATTTCTAAGACTTGAGGATTTTGTTATTTTCTTCCTCATGTGGCATTTCAATCGTGTGGTAGTTTTAAATTCGTTTGCAAGCGTGTTTGAGGGAAAGCTAAACTTGCTATCGCCTATCATGAGTGTGAAAGATCCTGTGGAAACCAAGGTTAGTCCTTATTGAGTTGTACATTGACCGGTAAACGACCATTAAACTTAAAGCTTACTTTCAGATGTTTTTGCATTTGCTGAGATAACAAAGCTTGCTTAGAGTTAGGTTAGATATTATTACTCAGTTTCAGTTATTGAGAATATTGGCACCACCCCCAATGAATGAAATATAGGCTATGCATGGAATTTCCACTGTTTCTTTTCAGCCTCTGCACTTAACAAGTGTGAAATTGGTCCTTGATTGAAAGGTCTACTTATTTTCTACAACCTAGGGCTAGCTAGGCTACTAATATTTTTCTGTTATGCAAAAAGTTCAACAAATTTCACAACTAGTGGAGTACAATAAAAAAAGAAAGGAAGAAAAATCCTGAAAATAACTATACATCCAAGAGAACTAGCACATAATAATAAACAGGGCCAACAGGGGAGGTAAAGGTGTGGTGTGATGAAAACTAAGAGTAGGCTGATCCCTAGAACTTCCTGTGACATTAGTAATTTCTCCAAAATATCTGGAACACCAAAACATGGAACTTACGAATACAAACTCTATTCCGATGCCAAGAGGGAGGTAAAGAAGGAATTTACTATAGCCTAACTAAAATAACTTTTTGGGAGAGAAAAGTTCTTTTTAAAAAGAGGATATAGTCCAGAAACATAGAAGATAGAATGGTCGCAAAAAGCTGAGTAGGGGAGAGGGGGGCCATACCGCACGGGGGCGAAACCGAACCTTCGTTTTTTTCACCACCTAGCATGCAGCTTTTTCACTCTAAAAAATAACGCTAGATGGCCTCTACCTAGCGCCCATTTGGCGAAAGTTTCAAATCAGTTGGACAAACTGTACAAGTTTTGGGGGCCCTTGAAGTTTTTTTGCTCTCGCTGGAAATCTGGACATAGCAGGTCGGTGAAAGATAATTCAGTAATTGTGATAGCTAGAATTCCGTGCTTTTGCAGGCGTTTAGGCTAGTATTTTTTCTCTATCCTGTGTGATTTTCATTTTGATCAGCCGACGGGTTTGACCACGGCCGCCATTTAATTTTTTTTTGTCTGTCTGGGGCGATTCCGAACGAAAATTTAGGGGCTATTCCGAATGTATTTTTGAACGTTCGGTTTCGCCCCTTCTTGACCAAAGATAACTATGACCTTCAACTTTGCAGATTCTGAGGTTTATATGTCACTACTAATGTTAGGTAATGAGGGTGCCCATTTATGCTTATATAGTTGAAAATCTGGTCATTTTGCGTTTTTTACGTTGCTTTTCAAATAAATAGCTGACATTTTTTTCCACCTTATCACCTAACTAATGTTAGGTAATGAGGGTGTCCATTTATGCTTATATAGTTGAAAATCTGGTCATTTTGTGTTTTTTTACGTTGCTTTTCAAATAAATAGCTAAAATTTTCAACCCGTCCGGATTGGCCCCTACCCCGTCCGCTTTCGCCCCGTGGTGGGGGGCGGCGAACGGCTGAGAGACTGCTGGTTTTAGGGCTGCAAAGGGTTTACCTTGACTCCTAAAATTTTCATAAATTCACCATAGAATGCCCAGTGTCTGCTCTCCCTTGACCGTAAAAACCGAGTATATTGGTTAAAAAATAAGCTTCCAGCAGCAGAAAAAGCAAAAATCGTTCGGTATGGCCCCCCTCTCCCCTAGAGTCGACCGGGAGCTCGTCTATTATACCGCTCACGGTTAGCAACAATGAGCCTGTTCCACCCTACTTACCGTAGTTACTACGCTAGTTCCCGTAGTTACTACGCTAGGTGGAACGTTTTTTGAATTTTTCGGTCACATATCAGGCCGCGGGGTGATCCGACCAATCACGTTACAGAGATGCGTTGTTACTACGCTAACTACGCTCCCGAGCGTGGTAAGCAAATAGTTACTATTAGTTACTATTTTGAGAAGGTTGGAACGGTCAGCGTAGTAACTTTTCGTGAGGCTGGAACGGAAATAGTAAACTAATAGTTACTATTGGTAGAGGGGTGGAACACGCTCAATATGTTTGTTGCAAAAGACCGCCAAAATATTGTCATCTTTCTTCCTGGATAATTTCTAGACAGATTGGTGGACCAGTTAGTGCTCTCGTTCTAGGATTTTTTGTTTCGTCAAATCAGAAGATTGGACTTCCAAACATCTGGATGCAACAGTAAAATAATAGAAAACTTATTGGCAACATCCAGCAAACATGGAGTGACAGTTGTTGCTGAGTCCAACCTCATCCATGTTGTTGAAACCAAGACGGTGTTGGAGCTCGACAAGGTTTCAAAGGATGTTAAGAGACACGATGTGGTGGACTTTCCCAGAAATTCAGTCACCACTGCTGGAAATGTTACTCACATTTGTTTGAGTGCAGATGAAGCATTGCTTTTTGTGGCAGTGGAAAAGGATGGAGTACCAGTTGCACACCTGTATGCCACAAAAGAGCTCAGTAAAAAGGTAAGTGATGAAATTTAAAAGTTTAACTGAAAAGGACTGATATAGGACAATCTAGTTACCCATCACTAATTCACTTAAATTGGCTTGAAGACCCGCTGAAAATGCGTTACGGTACTTGGTTGTTCTGCTATTCAGGAATAATCGATTTTCAAATAGTGGAATTTCCGTGTGATTTGTTGTACCTCTAATTTGTTGTATGCCTTACAAGAAAGATTTCTGACTTTTTTTTGCTCAGGCACTAAGCAATCTTCACCAATATCGCCACTGCCCACTGAAAAGCCTTGTTTGTGTTTAGATAAAAAATTCCCGCGTCATAGTAGAATTTTCGCTGTGGGGATGGCCGCAGATATTCTGAATGCCATAACTAGAGCAGATAGTGGAAAAAAAAAATCACTTTGCAGAATCCAAATAATTCAGTGTGTTCAATAAATGACACAAAAATAAGTTGGCTTTTCAGTTAAACTTTAAAAGATAATTATACAGTAATGCTTGTAAGAGTGCATATTGCTTGATATTGAGTAGATTAAGACGTTTCCTCTTGCTGGAAATGCCCCCGGGAAGATCTTGTGCCAGAAGAACAGTCTCGTTTGCCTCACTTGTACATAGTAGGCATATGTGATACGGTAAATTGAGGTAGAACAGATCTCTGAGTCCATTAATGAGTGGGAATACAACTTGTTCCAGTCTACCATAAACCCCTGATTTTTGTATACCCTATGCCTAACGGTGGATACTCTATGCCAGATGCTCGGTAAGGTACCCTAACATAACCCAATGAAATATTGATGATTTCAGTAAAGTTCACAAATCAACCAATCAGAATTTCTTTATAGTAGAGTAGGTCAACGGTTTGGTTACCAAGAGGCACCCACATTTTGCACAGGGTATCCAGCATTAGGCATAGGGTATCCTAATTTCATAGATTTGTGGTAGACTGATTTGTTCCTGCTTGCTCGCTCTTGTTTAAACATTATGTTTTTCCTTAGAATCCAAGTATCCTGAATGAAATACGTTTAAGTAACAGTCCTGGTACGCGCCTTGTCGAAATGAAATGGAACCCAGGCGAGGTATCGACCTTCTCAGCTTGCACGAGCGACGGAGTTGTTGGCATCTACGTCATCAAGGGAGCCAGTGTGGAACTATGTACTTCGCCCCCTAGTATGGCTGCAAGGTGAGTTAATAAGAAGCCATCTAGTTCAGTGTGTGAAGCAATGTTTTTTTGTATGTGTTATTTCCTACTTTAAACCACGGTCGGACTAACGGTGCGAGCTGTGAAGATTTTCCTCACGGTTCGCACAGCTGTTGGCGTTAGCTTTTCTATCTCGGAGAGCTGCTAGTAGTCCATAGTCGTAGCTCGTTTCATTACAGGTCTATTCTCCCTTTCTCCCCTTACCAACTTGTTCGTCTCTCGATTCTCACCATCAATTTGCCACGAGCTTCTCCTTCCTACCTTCAATTACAGTTTTACACTTAACGGATTGATTTTGCGATTAGAGCTTCCAGACGTATTAAAACTTTCGGCCCTAAGTTAAAAATATCCCCAACATCCACGTTGCAGCTTTCCCGCACATAACGGCCTTTCTCACATTTGGGCATGTTTTGTTCCATTTTCTTCTCCTTCCTACCTTCAATTACAGTTTTACACTTAACGGATTGATTTTGCGATTAGAGCTTCCAGACGTATTAAAACTTTCGGCCCTAAGTTAAAAATATCCCCAACATCCACGTTGCAGCTTCCCCGCACATAACGGCCTTTCTCACATTTGGGCATGTTTTGTTCCATTTTGTTCTTCGTTTTTGTACTCTGCTGCTTAGTTTCTCTTAACAGGTTTAGAAAAGTTTGGCTTGGATTTGAAGTAACCGCAACTTTCTGTAAAATGTGTTCACAAACAGTTAATTAACACAGCATCCACGCTGCAGGGGAGGAGACCACGTTGGGCTAGGTTCTAGGGATGGTTTCTGTTTTCTTTTTCCAGTTACGCCAAAAGTTGCTTCGTTTTTGCTTCGAAAGCGCTCGCAAAGTCTCACAAATGCGAAAGGACCTTTCGGCTCCAGATTTCATGATCTTCTTTTTAGTTCTCTCTGCTGGTCCCCGAAGGGGAAACAGATCGTGATTGGTCGAACGGATGGACAGCTTTTCCAATGCAAGCCTGATTTGTCCGTTGTAAAGAAGATCCCCCCGCCAGACGTGTTCCCAGCTGGTGCCGTTGTGGGGCTTCTTTGGGTTTCCAACTTCCAGTTCGTGGCTGTTTATACACATAAGGAGGAGTCAAGACCATGTAAGTTTTTTTTTGTAGTTTCTCGTGATTTTGTCGAAAAATGGCAAGTGGAAAAAATTGCGCTTTAAAGGACACCTGAATGAAGAGTACCAAGTATCATCGCTATCTGTATGACATCCGTTAACATTGCCTGCAGAAAACCCAATCAAATTACGAAATAGTGTTTCCAAGCTATGACTTTTGCTCCATTTTGCATCTGTCCTTATTTCAGTAGGTACCGAACAGTTTTAGAAATGAACAGATGTCTCCAATCAACCCTTCTTCTGGAATATTTTTTAACCAGTTAAGCCCAAACGTATATCTAGAAGAAATTCCAATACGATCCGGCCAGCGCTGTAGGCTACAAGATTTGAATGAATTGCGCTTTTTGTCTTGGAGTCTGCATGTGCAAACCTCCAGAAACGAACATCCCTATTTTGAAAACGTCACGCTCAGGAGAAGAATGCGCTCCGTGGCCATGTCTGTAAATGCATTCTCCATAGTGTGTTCAAGTATAGTACTATAGTTTCATTGTTCAGGTGTCCTTTAAGACTGCTTGGCTGCTTCAAGACTGGTTCTGATTGCCCGCATTTTTTTTTGGCCGGCCTAGAGTGAAGTCTGGTTGGAAAAGAAAATCGGACAGATTTGCGTTTCCAGGTGAAAACACCAAAGCTGGATTTTCCTTCGTGTCCTTTCCACCAGCACCTTGAGCTTTTGCAAATCATGCATTCCTTAGACCTTACCTGATCCTCCTATGCCTCTAGTGGCACCCAGGGCGTCCACGATGAGTACCCAGTCGTCTCTGAAGCTTGCGGCTGTGACGATGTCTTCCCACTTCGGCTGTAATAACGTGTGTAGGTGCGACGAAGACAACTAAACAGGAGTTCTTGCCAGATTTTTTTTTCTAAACAAATTTTTTCTTTTAAAACTCAGGTAGTTCCGAGGCCCGATATTGGCTGTTTGATGAGTTGGCTCCTCCTTTATGGGAGGAGTCTCCTTCGAGGAGGAGTCAAGTCATGACACTCAAGGTGACACCAAGGCCTATCAAGCTCGGTTTGGTCTGACATCAGGTAAAAATTCCGGGAGAATTTCCAGCCACAAAGTTCTGGCCAGTTTCGTGAAAAAAAAAACTGAATAATAAGGACGCAGTGATAGCTTATTTTTGTAAATGATTCATTGCATCTTATTTGACAGTGCGAAACGGATAAGTCAAATAAATAAATAAATAAATAAACTCTTTATTTCCATAATAGCACGTGGCTATTATTTCAGACGTCTAACGTTTTTCCCATCGATTCGTCATTGAAGTGGCCCACGAAGTAAGGGACGAAGGACGATAGGTATCTCTTTGAAGATTTTCGGGGCGGGGGACAGAGGAGTTGGCACCTTGAAGTGAGGATTCCTCGACGAGTACTCGGCCCACTGCTGCGTGCCTGTTGAAAATCAGGCAGGATTTTACGGTGAACCTCGGACTGCAGGCATTGTTTCCCGAAGCGCATGGTGAGGTCATGACGCCTTTCAGCAAGCCTTTGCAGCCTCAGTTTTTGCAGGCTGTCATCATAGGACATGTAATTAGCCCCAAGCATAATTTTACATGCCCGTTTCTGGACATTTTCAAGTTTTTCGGTTTGCACAGCAGTTAGTCCTGGATGCCAGGCTGGACAGGCGTATTCGGTCTGGGACCGGACGTACATGCAGTATAGCCCACGCATAACGAAACATGTGATAACGATTCGTTATCACAATTTGTTTTTCCATCTTGAGCGGCTTTGAGCCTGAAGAGGACCCTTGCCAAGAAGGGCCGAAATATAGCTCCAATAAATTTCAGCTGACTTATCCGTTTCGCACTGTCAAATATGATTCGCAGTCAGCTGGGGCTGAAGGAATATTTGTCATTGCATCTTTTAACCAAGATGTCCAGGTGTTCTGTTCATGGCACTTTCTTTAGCCAGAACGCGACCAAAAAACGCTCGTGTAAAAGAAAAGAATATATCTCTTCCACCTTAAAAAGTGATAACGAATCGCCTGCACAAGACGTAACCCAAGGGTCACAAAATGAACTAGTTAGGTGAATTGGCCATGAATGATCATCCATATAGATTGAGGCTTGGCTTAGTAGCCTACAGGCAAGAGAAAATAAAGAGAGAGACTCTACGAATTTTTAGACCTTTTCAGACTTTGGGAATATTTTACGACCCTCTTATCTATCACCAGCTCTTTGGAGGAATGGCCCATCCTGCCATTACTGTCAAGAACTCCACTTGGGAACTCGGGCGAGCAGTAGTCAAGAACAGTAATTCTCAGTTGTTCGTTTTTTACCAGCACCTTTTGGCCACCCTCTACCCCTTGTCCTAGCGAGAGCGACAAGAACCCTTAGATACCAACTTGTATGATCCTTCTAATCTGACGAAGTGGAGAGCCCTTGAGGGCTCGGGTAGAGCTGATAGACCCAAGCTTCGGTCCGATGCAACCGATTTTACTGTTTTCTGTATCTTCAGTCAACCTTTACCACTGACCCAAACCACTTCGTAAATATTCCAGAACGGCCATCCACTCTTTATTTTCCTGCATATAGATATAAGAAACGCTGCAAATACACGATCAGGATGTCCCGGCCGAATTTTTTGCACTTTCATCATACAGTAAAGGACACCTGAACAATGAAACCATACTTGAACACACCATGGAGAATGCATTTACAGACATGGCCACGGAGAGCATTCTTCTCCTGAGCGTGACGTTTCCAGAATAGGGATGTTCGTTTCTGGAGGTTTGCACATGCAGACTTCAAGACAAAAAGCGCAATTCATTCAAATCTTGTACAGCGCTGGCCGGATCGTATTGGAATTTCTTGTAGATATACGTTTGGGCTTAACTGGTTAAAACATATTCCAGAAGAAAGGTGGATTGGAGACATTTGTTCATTTCTAAAAATTTCAGTACTGAAATAAGGACAGATGCAAAATGGAGCAAAAATCATAGCTTGGAAACACTATTTCGTATTTGGATTGGGTTTTCTGCAGGCAATGTTAACGGAAGTCATACAGATAAGGATGATACTTGGTACTCTTCATTTAGTTTTTCCATATGGAGCTGATGATGGCACCGGAATCCGGGCAGGAATTCCAGTCCGCCACCGCCCATCCACACTCCTCAGATATTGGTTGAAAAAAGTACAGACGAGCTCACCTTTCCCTCTTCTTTTCTAGTTCTATGTGTCATCAACACACCAAAAAATGCAGCAATAGAGTACATCGCCTATGACGACATATGCTACGGTGGGGCCGAGGGGGAGTGCCGCTACTCCTTCCACCACATACCCGACTGGGGCCTGATCATCTGTTGTTCCGCCACCGCTATTGAATTGGCTGTCCTAGCCTCTGATGGCCCCGATAGCTGGGTTGCTTTGACCTTGGAGGATTCCGGTAGGGCAGAGTTGCCCTTAAAAGATGGCGAGGAGACATATCCGGTCGGATTTTCGATGGATTATTCGAGTAACGAACCGCTTCCTTTCGGTAAGAAATTGGTTGGATTTTTTCTAAGGGGGCTAGCGGAGGGCGTGGGTTTGTCTAGGCTTTGGCTATGACGCGTTTGTTTCCAAATACTAGCGCATGACAAACTTAAACTTTCCTAAGGTAATGGAACTGCTTGCTTCGTCGGCGCTTTTCTCTTCTCTTCGTTAAGTTGCGTATCAGTTACGCCTGTGACTGATACGCCTGAAGTATCAGTTACGCCTGCCTCGGCATCCGTAGCAGCAACTTAAGTATGTGCAACCATGTGTTCGACTTCACCACACTTGTGGCAGTGTCAGATATGCCTTGTGCGTGTTGGTCTGAGATGGAGTCAATGCTCAATTGATGAATAGTTTATTATTTTAATTATTTTAATATTAAGAATTATTTTAACTCTATTCAGTACGAACATTCCCAATTTAGTCAAAACTTGCAGAGGCAAAAGTTTTTTATGATGCAACATAATATTACGACTGTCTTATTTTTCTTTTTTTAACCCGCGTAGCATCTTTTCCAAAAAAATTCCTTTTTTTGACATTTTGGGCTACGACTCCTCCTACTCGGTGATGTTAATATTTCCGTAAACACTTTAACGTCACCTACTCTTTCCGAAAACTAAATAACCGTACAAACTTAACTTTAAAATTAAAAAAAAAATCTCCATTCCAGATATTTAAACTGTTCTTTAAATTTCCGATTAACAATCCAAAAATGTTCTCCTTATAATTATAATCTTTGCTACTTATAATCCTTGTTTTCGTTGTTAATTTATAGCCTATATATTTTTTTTTTCCGTCTCCTCAGTTAAGCACACCCCCTCAGTGTTTTGGTGATCTCCGAAGGCTGGGTAGATTCCTGAAGTTAGCTATGACCCACCGTGAACTATATTTATAGAAGTTGATTTTTGGTTTGTTTTCGGAGTGTATGGTATTTTGTTTTTTGTTATTGTGTTATGTTTCCCGCCGTGGCCCTTGGACTTTATTGGGAATAAATTCATTCATTCATTCATAAGAATTCCAACCTCATCCAGATTACTACAAATGAAAAACACCTTCACCAGACACAAAATAATTTCAGCTACGACTATCTTCCGTATTTCTAGGAGAGAACCAGTACCTCCCCGCTGCCCCCATAGCAGTGGTTCTATCAAGCGCAGGAGTTCTGTGCCCCTTCCACTTGATGTACTTTAAAGAAGGGATTCCGAAGCTGACGAACGCTCCAGCCGAGCCGTTGAAGATTGAAGCGAGCTCTTCGGCACAGAGGTAGGTTGAAACTTGATTTTCCCGAGTAAACATTGATACGAATCGACGATATTACAGTAAACTAGCCTGACGAGGACCCTTGCCAAGAAGGGCCGAAATCTCGCCGTCAAAAGCATTGTAGCTGACCATCCGTTTGTATCTGTTGTTTTAATATATGTTTCCCGGTCAGGTTCAGGTTCTTTTTAATAATAAATTAAATAACAAAATGTCCAGAGCCCGGCTGAGAAGACAAATTCGTAATGCACGGGATGGAAAGACTTCTTTAACTAAATACAACATTTATAATTCACTACATGCCATTCATACTAATGGAAATATGCGTGTTCTCCCGTCAGCACCCGGTCCCAACACCACCCGTTGACACGTCCAGCGAAACCAACAATAAAAAAATTAAAATAAAAGATAACAAGACCCGAGGAAAAGTGATTTCAGTCCAAGGAAAGATCCTGGACCGAGTATTCACAATCCCCCAGGTCCAGTATCTTCAAAAACCAGATAAAATGGGAACAAACTTAACCTCCCAGCTTGGGTCAGCTTGGGCTCGAGTATTTATACTAGTCGGTCTGAAGCATCGAGGGGGGGGGAGAGTTGATGGCGCTAAACATGTAAGTCAGCGAAGATTTATTTCAGCGATATTTCGCACTTCTTGGAAAGGGTCCCGTTCAGGCTGTAGCTAGAAGCAAATACCTGTAAAAACCAAAGCTTTTACCCAGTCGTACACAAATCCTCAGTTTTTGGGCATGGTGCCCCACGTCTGGGCATGCCCCAACGTATGGGCATGGTTCTCATACGTGGGGGCACCATGCCCTGCAGCAAGGGCATGGTACCCCCATAAAAATCTGTTTGAACTAATTCCATTTCAGATTCTCAATTCAACAGATTTTCATGGCGGTACCATGCCCTTCCTACGGGGCATGGTGCCCCAACGTATGAGCACCATGCCCATACGTTGGGGCACCATGCCCAAAAAATGAGAATTTGTGTATGACTGCTCTTACCCGATTTAGAGCAATTGAACGTGGTGCGCATTCTGCTGGTTTCACCAGTTTGTTTCCGATGATTATCTGGTATCGCATTTCTTGCTTTGTGGCTGTTTTTTTTAACTTTTTGTTAATGCCCCCCCCCCCAATGAGGGGGTCGCGTCAGGAGACAGGGTTTTTCTTAAAAGGCGCGTGTTAGATTTCAGTTAATTTTCACTTCATTAAAAAAACATGCGACGGACAAAGCAATTCCAGTATGTGACATGGACGTACGGGAGAACTCGGGCGAAAAGCTGTTTGAGAGTAATGATGGAGCTATGGGGGAGAGAAGACATGCTACATCTTTTCCTCCGCCGGATCCTCTCTGGATCCACACTCTAGTCACCTGCTGGTTATGATACCTGCCGATCACCTACTGATTATGTCAAGATCCCCCAAAATTCCTTATAATGAGCTCCTCCAGAAATTTAAACTTGAGTCCCGTAGGTTGAAACTGTGCATGGCTTCTGGTAAGAAAATGCTTGAGCACCCTATCCATGGGTATATACTTCCGCCGCCATTTGAGACTGCTCGCGAACGACCTGCAAGAGTGGCCTCAGTGGCGATTCCGAAACTCCAACCGGTTAAATGTGACCATGTACGATGCGAAAACACATTTGTACCGTCTTTCGTGAATATTTTTAATCTTTATTAGTGTTTATATTTGTTTGTATTGACGATTTCGACAAATTTGGCTTTTACCTGGATAGTTCGGAAAGAATAAAAGTGATATCTGTGATATCTACCTGCAGTCGATGCCCGGCAGTCGTGTATGCATTTAGTTTCCTTTTCTTCTATCCCGGCAAAGTGATACTGTTCGGATAAAGAAGTTCAAAATGTCCCCCAGCTTGTGATCCTAACGAAACATTCAGTCTTGTTTTACCTTGTCTGTGCATGGAAAGAGCCTCTTCTCTTTTTTAGCGTCGCGCCGAAGACTGCGGTTTATCAGCCACCAATTCAACCGCAGGTGTCTGCGCCACCACCGCCAGCCCTTGCTCCGTCGGCTCCTGCATTCGCCCCAGCGGCGGCTCAAGCCAAGCCAGCCGGTGGCTCTCTTTTCAGCGGCTTTAATCCACCTAAACCAACAGCGGCGGCGTCTGTCGGTGGGGAAATAAAACCTTCAGGGGGATTGTTTGGGGCGCTAGGTAGCTCCGTGACGGCACAAGCGCAGGCTGTGCCTTTCTCGCAGCCTAAAACGACGGCATCAGGTGATCCAAGAAGTGGAGGGCTTTTCGGAGCTTCTAGTGGCACGGCGGCTGCACAAGCAACTCAGTTTGGTACCAAGCCGGCGGCGTCAGTGGCTCAAGCTCCAGTGGTAATAAGACAGGTAAGCTCTGTCCCAGCCCCCTTTAGGTCCATGATGTCCTCACGTCAAGGACAATTTTCCCTTATCGATTTCTTTTTATGACGTTCGCTTTTTTCATTGCATTTATTACTTGGAATTTTACTCTGTTTAGTTAATGTGTGTTTTTTCAACAGTAATTTGTTTCGCTTTTCTTTCGTCGTTCGCCGTTCTATCTTCGCATGTGAATCTGTAGTTTTCTTTGTGTTAGTTTGCAAGGGACTAAACGTATTGGGAAGAAACGTTTCCGGTAGTATGGGGAGAAAACTGTCAAACTCCTGGTATCTCTTCGTAGAATATACACTCAGAAACGTCGTGTCTTATGCTTCACGGACAAGTGACAATTTAGAAGGTCATAACAAAATTGTCTGTGGGTAGCTGATAACAATTAGTTACAGTGGGAAAAATAAGTAACTGAGTTGAGTTCGAACGAAAATCGTTTTAGATATTAGCTGCGTTCTTCGTCACCGGAATTTTCGCTGGTTATTTCTGGTCTTTCCTATTAAGGCGTTTCGGATTCATTGGTGACTGCCCTGTTTTGCCATTATCCGTTTCTGGGCTTACCAATATCTGTTTTTACCTCACCAGTGGGGGCTTGAGAGAGCATAAGTCAGACATTTGTCCAGAACCATTGCTGCAGTTTTGCTGAATCTGAACTTGCTCAAAAAGCCCGGTCATCCTTGGTTGTAAGGTTATGGCGGTCGGAGAACTGTCTTATTCTCCTGGCAGCAAATCCCATTTTGCAGAATCTACCAGTTTTGATGCATTTGTTGGAGACACCTTGATGTTGTGCCATAGTGTTGTTTTATGCTAATTGTTTGTTAGTTTATGGCGAAAGCTGAATTAAAAAGTTAATAAATAAATAATAATAACCAGAACTTCGTCGGGAGGCAGAGAAGTTAAATGGTGAGACCAGAAATTCCTTGTAGAGGAAACACGAGACAGTAGTACAAAACAGGAACTACTAGGACTGCGAACGTTCATCCGTTGCGAGATTCGTGCTTAAGGCACTTCTGCACGAATCTATCATGTAAATTAAAAACCAAAAACAAACGTGCCTATTGTATTCCATTACTCCCCTTAGGAAGCCGCGTCAGCTGTCGCTGTGCCGAAGGTTGAACCTGTAAAGCTGGCCATCGCCCCTGCCCCGTCTAAAGTATCATCGGAAGCAAAGGACCAGGCCTTGAAGAAGTTAATGGGACAGATTCAAAAAGAGCTGTTGGAATTTAAATCAAAGATGTCCAACTTGAAGACTGATGTAAGTACAGTTGGTAAGAGCTTCTGTCCGGGGGGGGGGGTAAGAACTTGCACTGCAGTGGGGAGTGCATTGCCTAAGCACAATGTGTAAAAATTAGGAAAACGGAAACTTGAAGGTTAGAAATTTGAGTGCAACCCGAATCCGAGTCTGGCTTGGCAAGCAGGGATTCGAATCCGGGCAATAATACGAATCCTGGATTCGAATCCGAATGCGGATTCGCCGGAATCGCCCGCCTACGGTTGTAAGTCGAAAACCCTTATTGAAAACAAAATTGTGCAGCTCAGATACACCGTTTTCGGTACGTGTTTCTGGATTTGAACTATTCTAAGTAACATTATTATAGCCGATGAGATAGTTAATATTACGACTTTTACAGATTGGCACTGAGGATGACAAAAAAATGATCAACACATCGATCTACCAGTTGGAGCGGTTCAACAAGGATCTGAAGCAGACTTTGCAGGCTCAAGAAGCTGAGGTGCGCCTCCTTAAAACCGACACGATTGAGATGGTATCCTGGGCAGAGGATTGCCAGTCTAGAGTTGAAAAAAGATCCGATCCAAGGTGAGGTTAAAGCACAACTTGGAATAGATAGCCTACAGTTTCTCTTCCGATTTCCGAACATGTGCTTTGAAACTCTGCTTGGTTTCTCATAGATTACAAACCCGTCTTCAGCCTCGCGCAGCCGTTTTGATGAGAAACATGGAGAAACTTGCATGACCAAAATTTCTAACTAATGAGCTTATCGGAAGCGATAAGCTTCCGGTCCGATCCGCTTTGAAATGCGCCAAACAAGGAGGATGGAAGAATAGTCTAGCGCCGTTATGGTGGATAAACAATACACAGGAAGTTCGGATTCTTGGGAATGGGAATGGATGAAACGATTATAGGGACGTTGAGTCGATCGGAAGTATAGGCACGACTTGCCCACACCTCGCACTACTTACAGTTTATGTTCAAATATTCAAAACTATCTGAATACTGTAAAATTAAGCTCTGCTTTTTAACAAATTATCCACGGTTTTGGCTGTTTTAAGCCGTTTCCTTATAGACGCTTTGGCTTCTAACAAAATATTGGCAAAATTCAGAAAACTGGTTTTACGCGCCAATAGCTTGATTTTCGGATACTCGTCGGGGGCATAACGCGCATGGAAACTAGTGAGTCGTGGCAAGTGTAAAGATTAGTGAGGTGTCGTTAGCGGGTTCGGAATGTAACATACGAAATTTGGGTCTCCGGGTTTATGAATTAACGAGTGCAGTCACGGAAGTACAATGCATTGGCAATATAGGTACGACGGGTCCTTTAAGTATTAACAGAGTAGGGCTGAGATACGACAGTCTAGTAACCCATATTTATTCACTTTAATAGGCTTGGAGACTCGACGGAAATGCTTTACGTCGTTGCTCCGCCATTCTTATATCGATTTTCCTTCTGTGTGTTTGTACCTCCATGCTTGAAATATTTGGCAACTACAACGTACGGTAAACAAGACGAAAAATAATAGATTTTTTCGTCACCCGCAATAGCGGACTTTCTTCAGAAGTGACCTTACAGTCTGGAATTGAACATTTCGTGAAATTCGCTTAATTAACCACTAAATGCACGCTTTTGTTGAAATTCAAATTCTCCGCGTCGGGGTGAACTTTGTCTTGTCGGGCCAGCAGTGTGTTTGCTGAACGTTAAGACTAAATAAAAATCCCTTAGCAATAAGTCTTGACGTTTTTATTTGACCTTGACAAATAAAAATCCCTTAGCAGAATCAAAGTAATTCCGTGTGTGGGAATCCAAGATATAAAGTAAGGTGGCTTTTCAGTTAAACTTAAAAGAAGCAGTGAAGGGCTGAAATTTTATTTCTGGGGCCCCCCAATGATCTTTAACATCAAAGCGCATATAACTGCATGCAGCATGTTACTGATATCGCAGTATCTACATACCTGCATACTTAGTAATGTTAGAGCGATTTGAGGTAATTCCCTATATTCCAGTTCTGAGCCACAATGCGATTTAGTTCCTATTAGTCTCCCAATGATCATCGCAATCATCATATTCCTAGCTTCCACAGAAAAAAGGTTCGAACCTCCCTGAAAATGAGAGTTTTGCACTACCCCTTTTTATGTTCATAGTGATTGATGTATTGTACCATCTCTGTGTAGTGGATGCTGATAATTGGGTGAGGGTGGGCAAACAAAGACCAATCCGCTGGGAGTGCTGAACTGGTATGATGCCAAATCAAGGTAAAGTAAACGGCATTTCCGGGCAAGTAAACGGGCGGAGCGCTGCTATTTCACAGATCACGGGAGGTTTGTCGTTCTCTAACGGTGGCCAGATTGAACATTGCGGGACGCATAGGACACGAAACAGCAGTTGCATTTTTGCAGATACCATGGTATCTGATACCACGGTGTAAAGTCGTTTTTGCAGTTATCGTGGTATCTGATACCACGGTCAAAAGGCTTACTTACTGATACTTTATTGTAAAACGAAACTTTCACAGCATTGGATTGCCGAACTTGTCGTTTTCGTCAGGTACATCATAATTACAAAACTAAGGTGGTTATACATAATAAAGCAATAGTCAAAAAATGATCAAACAGAATAAAAGCCCTAGACAATTAAAACATTAAAGGGAAATATTTGATCAATTGTTTAAAACTTCAACAAAAGATGGTACAAAGCTCTTTCTGTAGCGTTCGGTTCTTGTACAAACAGGGTTAAGAACCGGAACTTTTTGTGCTACAACCCGAGGTAGTCGAGGTTTTGGCGGGCAATATGGGGTAGGAAATAGGTGCTCAAAACCTGAGTGGGAACGCAGACTGTTCCCGAAACTAGTACAAAGAGTAAGACGTCGGGCTGCTAAAGTAGGGAGGCGGAATTCTTTGAGGAGGAGGATATAAGGCACTTTGCCCTGGCGGTAGATGATTCTCAAGGCTCTCTTCTGAATAGTTTCAAGCCTATCAGACTGATCTACTGTTTTTTAAAGTTATCGTGGTATGTGTCCAGTTATCGTGGTATGTCATATTCAGATACCACGGTCCGACCTTGGTAACTGATGGTGGTATCTGAAAAAATCATCTCACTTTCACCAATTTTGTCAAATTGGTGGGAAAGAAGTTTGGCACTAAGTGATGTGACTGGATAGCAGTTTTTCTTTTGGGACGGCTTCGAAAAGTGCAATTTCGGCAATTGTCGTTTTTGCAGAGCAACCGTATATCAGATACCACGGTAACTGCAAAAACGATTAATGCAGGTCCAGTTACCGTGGTAACAGATACCATGATAATAATCCCCTCTTTTTTTCTAGATACATTCGTTTGCTCCACCTGCGTGGCCTGGACCCTGGAAGCAAGAAAATGATGAAGAAAATCGACGATCTTCACAGATACCTAAGTGTGGGAATAGATCAGGTGCATAGAACTTTGGAAGCAACTTCTTCTGATCCGAAAACAGCGTAAGTTCTCTATTTTTCTGGAGATTTTATCCACTATCTCTGGGAATGTCTCACTGTGTGCCGTATATCATTCCCATCTGTTTAAACTTGGTTTAAAAAAAATCCAGTAAAAAAAAACATAAAATATAGTTAATAGTTTTAAATGTTTAACAGAGGAAAAGAAGGAGTTATTTAGTGTGCAAATACAACTGATAGCACACAAAAACAACACAAACGTCTTGATGCCAGTACAGAAGATTTGGTTTCTTTAAAGACTGTGAGTATAAGGAAGTAGCCTAAACTCTAAAGGACTGTTCAAGCTTACGCTTAAGGCGCAGAATTTCTGAACCGGTCGAGGCTGATCTAAAATTCCACATGAAAGTCATCAGAGGTTATGTTCTCTTGGGCAAACTCTTGGGATTCATAGTCAGGCGTAAGGCTCCATTTTGAAAATCTGCGCTTACGTGGTTCAAACGTTGGCGAGCGGCGTACAACTTGATGTTCAGGTTGAACGGCTGCAGAGGATAAGGCTTACAAGGCGAAGTATTTTTATTCGTGTTACAAGGTAAGCGTGAACGGTCCTTAAGTATCAGCCTAAGTATGTTTATTCTTTCAAAACCATGGATGGACGTGCTGATCAGTCTGTACACCAAGCCCTCTTGTGGTAACCATGCTCAAACGCTGGCAGGCGGAGCATGCTGGCAGGCGTAAGCGTGGTACTTATACGTATATTTCCCAGAGGGGTGTGCTTTGGGGAGTGAGCATACCAGGATGAATGAATGAATGAATTTATTCCCAATAAAGCCCAAGGGCCATGGCGGGAAACATAACACAATAACAAAAAAAAATTCAGTTATGACATTGAAATTAATGTACGCTGGTATCCCTCTGGGGAACAAGCGGTACACATACGAATTAGTACCGTTCTCACCCCTGCCAGCACGCCCCAGATTTGAGCCTCTTGAAAGTTATACCCCAAACTTTCAGCGCGTTTTATTTTATTTCTTTTTGTTATATGAATAATCTTGACCATTTGGTTTTTGATGAACAATTTTTTTTATTTTGTCGATCGTTATTAATTTGTATAAGGAATATTGTAATTGCAGTTATGACAAACTACTTTTTTAGTTATTTTAACCTCTCATTTTTTCGAGTTTGATATGATGAGGGATGACTTATACTTTGAAATCGTGAATTGTATCTATAACTTAGGTTACAATTGGAAATAGACTAATATAATTCTTGGTTGATTCATTTAACTGTGATGACATATCCAGCACTATATTTTTGTAAAACATATTATGGATCAGTAAACCGAATTGTAGTTGTAATTTTTTACCAAAAAACAGCTTAAAAAAGGGTACTTGACTGGTATTTGCTTTTCCGTCAATAGTGACACTGACAAAATCAACTTTAAACTAATGTAAAAAGAAATAACAAGTATGCAGATATCAGTAGTAGTGAACTGAAAAACAAAAATATTCCCCAAGTGGGAGTTGAACCTGCAACCTTCGGCTTCACGTACCAACGCTCTAACCAATAAGGTCTGGCCGCCATGTGGGCCCTGGAATGTCTACGAGGTTCCGGCATTGGAGTCATAGACTTCCTAATTCGAAATTGATGTCTGTTTTATTTGTAACGGTGTAGAATTCCCTTAGAAAAGTCCCATCTTCACATAAATTTGTACAGATAGTTTTGAAAAAGCTAGCACCGATAACTGATATATATTTATTTGTATAGCACACTTTCTTTAGTATACACGTTTTTGGGATCCCAAAACGTAAGTGAGGGATACCTATGACATCGCAAAAGTTGTCCGTCTGTCCGTCGGTCCGTCTGTCTGTCCGTCCGTCCGTCTGTAAGCACGATAACTCTCGAAGGGAGTGAGATATTTTGATGAAACTTGGTGTGAGGATTCTTTGGGTCAAGAGTAAGGTCGAGTTCGTAGATGGGCTTTGTAGCCTTACGTTTAGGGGTGGGGGAGGGGGTTCAAATTAAGGGACAAACAAAATATTTTTAAACAGATAATGAGATAGTCGATTATGGGGTAAGAAGACATGCTGACCACGAATATGAAAACCATTTTCTCGCCGGACAAGTAATTCGCCCGGAATCCGGCCAAAACCGGAAAGTTTGTTAAAAATAAAAGTTGTATTGGAAGCTGATTAGATGTTCGCTTTGGGGGTAAAAAGGCATGCTAATCACGAATATGAAAATCATTTTCTCGCCGGACTAGTCGTTCGCCCCGAATCCGGCCGAAACCGGAAATTTTGTTAAAAGTAAAAGTTTTATTTGAAGTTGATTAGATGTTCGATATAGGGGTAAGATGGCATGATGAACACGAATATGAAAACGGTTTTCTCGCCGGACAAGTAGTTCGACCGGAATCCGGCCAAAACCGGAAAGTTTGTTAAAAGCAAAAGTTTTATTTGAAGTTGATTAGATGTTCGATATAGGGGTAAGATGGCATGCTGAACACGAATATGAAAATGGTTTTCTCGCCGGACAAGTAGTTCGCCGGGAATCCGGCCAAAACCGGAAAGTTTGTCAAAAGTAAAAGTTTTATTTGAAGTTGATTAGATGTCCAATTTAGGGGTAAGAAGAGTCGCTGAATCCGCATATTACAATAATTTTTCAGCCGGACTTATAGGTCATCCGGAATCCGGCTGAAACCGGAAAATTTGTTATAAGTTAATTTTTTATTAGAAGTTGATTAGATGTTGAATATAGGGGTAAGGAGATACGCTGATTTCGTTTTTGAGCTTTATTTTTTCACCGGACAAGTAGTTCTGGAATTTCGCCGAAGCCAGGAATTTCGCAGAAGTAAGGCAGGATCGTTTCGATCGGCTTATAGGGGTAAACACACATGCTGAATCCATATCTGAACTTGGTTTTCTTAGATGATTAGCTGGTTGGCCTTAATCTGTTTCTAAGTTTTAAGAGTAAAACTGTTCAAGGGGTCTGGCGCAGGGGCGTAATTTCGTCAAAATCATGGGGGTGGGCAAAGTTGGAGCCGATTTTCCCAAGTCAAGTGAAAATGAGCAGTTTTATTTCAAGAAGAAAAACGTAATAAAAACAAAGAAACAAAGAGATATTTTACTAATCGACCAAGGCGAAAACGACATAGGAAGCGATAAAATTAGGTCAAATGCCTCGAGGACCGAACAGCAAACATCAAGCTGGGGGGGGGGGCAAAGTGGGGTCTGGGGGGGGGGGCAGTTGTCCCACGGCCTTGGCTGTTTTAAGCCTTTTCCCAGGCCCATCGACTTCTAGCAAAATCTCGGCAAAATTCAGAAAACCTGTTTTACGCATCAATAGCATGAGACGCGAACACTCTTGGTAAATAATCCAAATTATATATTCTTCCTTTTTATTTTCTCTTCTTCCCTTTAGTCTTCAAGCACTGAGATTTCCTTTATTTTTTAGACCTCTCCAGATTCCCGATGCTGACTATGTCTATCGCTCATTGGTTACCATGGAACGGATCATCAGCGACGAGAGGATGAAAGTGATGCAGGCCGAAGCATTAGTAAAGAAAGTTAGGGAAAGAAAAGACGAAAGGAGAAGAGAAAAAGTTGACCAGTGAGTATGACATTTTCATCTTCCTCCCCCGTGCTCCTCCTTCCGTTCAGTATTTAATCTGTCTTGTTGCCCCAGGAGAGGGGTTAAAGGCTTGTGGCCACCCTCCATACGTTCGCCTTGAACTTGATTTACTTGCCGGAAAAGTAGTTCGCTCGGAATCCTGCTGCGAACCGGAAATTTGACGGAAGTAAAAGTTTCCTGAAGGCGATTAGAGATTCGGTATTGGGGTAAAAACACGCGCTGAATCAGTGTCTGAAGTTTTTTTCACCTGATAGTTCGTCCGGAATCCGGCCAAGGCGCCGGAAGACTTTTTAAAGTAAACATTTTGTCTGAAATCGGTTAGAGTAGGCTATCGATTAAGAAAACACGCTGGATCGGGATACGACTTGACTTTTCCATCAGGCCGATATTCGACCGGAATCCGGCAAAAAATCCGGAATTTTGGTTCTTATAAGTGCTTGATCTAGAGGTTTAGAGTGTCAGTGGGATAAGCTGATACGTTCGATCGATCTATTTGCTATGTGTTCCTGCTTGGTTAATACTACCGACAGAATCTGGTGAAAACAGGAAATTCGGGAGGCATCGTGCTATGTCGATCTTCCTGCTTCATTCTCTTACGAAGTCACTAGATATTTATCAAACGTCTTTATTCAACTTCTGTATCGGTATAGAGTTGTTAATGGTACGATCGTCTTCTAATGTAAACCGGAAATTTTTGAGAGAAAAATTCCTCCGATTAAACTTATAAAGATGGTGTGTACATCGAATAGAAACATGTCGGATCTTGGTCAAGGGGTTGAGAAGGGATAAATAACATGATTACCGGGATCTGAGACTGGAAATTTCTAAGACCCGTTAGTCTTGATGAAGAAGTTCGATAAATATTCCCGTTTGGGATCCCATCGAAACCTTTGGTCTTGTTTCAAGGGTAGTCCCCCGCCCTTAATGAAGCCCCTTGCGAGGAAGAACATTACACATCAGGAAGCGAGTAGTGGCTGAACTTGGAATACGACGACATTGCACGAACCCCAGGAAATCGAAACTTATCGACAGAAAATCCTTAGAGAATGTTTCTAAACCGTGGGTGGTTACAAAGTACAGCAGAACGAAAGTTCTCCTGAATAATTTCAATAAAATAGGATAAAAAAAAAAAAAAAAAATTAGAGGCTATAAATAACCTCTAAAGTCTTAATTTTGTTGACTCTGTCGCAGCGCCTGTCTCACATCTGGCTGATTGGAATCTATTCCTTTTTCAGTAACCGTACCCTGGAAGACCTCGAGAAATCCCTCCGCGAATCCCAGATCGCATCACCGGAAAAACCTCGCCGGATCGCTCTACCGCCGACTGCCTTCTCCCCTAAAATCCAGGCCGGAATCAAAGCCCAACTCCAATCTCAACCCATGCTTCGAACCCAGGCAGAGGCTCAGAAGCTTGCCCCTACCCGGGGGGTCGCAAAGTACGAGGATATAACTCCAGAAGAATCCCCAACAAAGCCAGCTGCTCCAATTGCCCCGACCTCGATGTTGATGACCTCAACCCCGAAGGTTCCAGCAGTGGGGGGCTTGAAAACACCGGCGTCTATCCGAATTGCTCTCTTTAAAGATGAGGAGACAAAGCCTCACGCCATCCCAACTGTTCCAAAAAGCGTGCCTACCGTGCCGTCAGGGAGTCTCTTCGGTCAGTCCCTTTCAGCAAGTTCCGTGAAAGCTCCTGAACCAGCAAGGACTACAGCTCCATCTATGTTTGCTCAATTTGGATCCGCTACTACTGATGGTAAACAGCAAGGTGTCGCGAAGATATCCGAGCAGCCGAAGACTACTACGGCGTCCATCTTTGCCAATTTTGGAGGCGCTGCCGTCGAGAGCAAACCGCTAAGTGGAACCACCACGAAGGCTGGTGAACTTCCCAAAACAGCTCCTTCGATTTTTTCAAACTTTGGTTCTGCCGCTTTAAGTAAAGCAGCAGCGGCGACGTCGTTGGAAACCAACAAACCTCTGTTTCCTACCGTCACCCCAACCACTTCTGGTGGTGTAGCTCAGCCCTCACTTTTCAGTAAACCTGCAGCTGAGACTGCAAAAGCCGATGTAAAAACCACCACTGGCGACCTTACCATTACCCAGTCCACCGCTGACAAACCTCCACTCTTTGGATTTGCAGCCACCTCGACCACGGCTGGGAAACCACCGGCTTTCGCAAGTGCCACGGTCACCACGACACAACCGGCTGGTTCTGGGGCTACTATCGTGGCAGGTGCAAAACCACCTGCTTTCGGGTTCGGAACGCCTACAACCGCTGCAGCTTCCACCTCTCAACCAAGTAAGCTCCCTGCGTTTGGTTTTGGCACAGCACCTACCACCACTGTCAAAGCGGTGGAAAAACCATCAGCGTTTGCCATTACGCTAACTCCTATTACATCTGCTGCTGGTGCAGCACCGTCTGAAACAAAATCTTTCGGTTCGATATTCGGTTTAACCGCAGCTGATAAAGCTCAGGCTGAGGTAACCGCTACAGTAGCCGTTACAACGTCTACAACCGCCGCACCTGCCTTTGCGTTTGGTTCTTCTGCAGTCACATCAGTTTCAGCGGCCCCGCCAGCTTTGACCACCACCCAGAGTTCAGTCCCCACTTCTGCGTTCGCTTTTGGAAAAACGCCTGTTGAAGCGTCCAAAACTACTCAAGCTCCATTATTCGGCGCATCTACGTTTGGGGCCGCTGCGAAGGATGCAACAGCGCCCCTTTTTGGGTCAGCAGTGAAGGACGCAGCAGCGCCCCTTTTTGGTGCCGCGGTGAAGGACATGGCAGCTCCTCTTTTTGGCTCCGCAGCTGTTAAAACGGAACAGGTCGACTCAAAACTGCCGGTATCTGGTGCAGAAGTGACCGTTACTAAAACGGAACCTATTAAATCGAAAGTAGACTCTACGGTTGGCCCAGCAGTGGAAGTCAAGGCCGAGGAACCGAAGAAAACGGACGAAGTGAAGACTGAAGTGGAAAAGATCTCCCTGCCGGAAATTACCCTACCCAAAACTGAAGATCTCATTTCTGAGTTATTGGAAGCCCCGGAGGAACCGAAACCCGAGCCTCCTAAGACAGCAGCACCTTCAACTAGTTTCGGGTTAGCACCGGCGGCCGTATCCAGTATAGCTGCTTCAGCTGCATCTAATACACCTGCAAGTACAGTCACTTCGATTTTCGGAAAGCCAGCGGAGACTACCAATGCTTTCGGGCAGCCGAGCCCGGCCAAACCCTCCATTTTTTCCGCTTTTGGACAACCAGCAACCAGCACTTCTGCACCTGCTTTTGGACAGGTAGCAACGACAGGTGCTAGCGTTTTTGGTCAGCCTGCAGCCACCGCAACCCAAAGCACGTTCGGCCAAGCTGCTCCGGCTACTGCAAGCATCTTCGGACAACCCGCAACAACTGGATTCGGTCAGCCGGCAGCGACTGCCTCCGGATTCGGTCAAGCCTCCACCGCATCAACTGGCTTTGGCGCAGCCTCAACCACAGCTTCCATTTTCGGTCAACCACAGGCAACCACGGGATTTGGCGGAGCCGCGACTACAACGCCTTCTGTCTTCGGGCAGCCTGCCCAGTCCGGTGGTGGTTTTGGAACTACCGGATTTGGGACAGCCACCGGTTTCGGCCAGAAACCTGCTTTCGGGCAAGCTGCAGCTCCGGCTTTCGGACAGTCGGCCGGATTTGGCCAAGCGCCAGCGTTTGGTCAGGCACAAACCACCGGATTCGGGACTAAGGCAGCCGCTGAGACTGCACAGTCGATTTTCGGAAAACCTGCCAGTTTCGGTCAGCAGCCACAAGGAACAAGTGGCGGGAACATATTTGGTGGCGCGACGAGCTTTGGGCAAACTCAGCCGAAAACTGGTGCATTTGGAGCAGCGCCGGCAACAGGAGGTGGAGTTGGCTCAGGTGAGTTACTTATGCATGTTTTTCTCACGTAACTGTACCTACATTGTTAATATTTTAAAGTCCGGTTTTCACCTCCGGGAACTTCCGGAATCTGGGCTTCCACATTATTCTTTGACGTCTCCTGTAAATTGCATCTGGAATATGAACCAGTCCGAAAGTATATCAAAATAATCCGGAAAAAGGGGCTTTTGAACTTCCAGATTTCCGGAATTTTTAAGTATCGCAGAAAAAAAAAAAATCTAGGAAAATCTGGGAACCCAGATTCCGGAAGGTGAAGACTCACCTTAAGACACGCAGCCTAACTTAAAGGATACCTCGCACTACAAAGTGTTTCTGCTAAGATGTTCTGTGATGTTGGCTACTTTAAAACTTAGCTGTGCTTACAGCAAATTACGCAAGGCTTCGGCTGCTTTTAGCCTCTTTCGATGTCCCTTGCCATGGATGACAAACGTGGCAAAATTTGCATATCCGGTCTTCTGACCAATAAGCTTCTCCGAAACAGTGTTCGAGAGCCTGATACGTCACGTAAAGATAACATACTTGGCAAACGTGATAATCAGTGAAATGCCAATAGAGGAGATAGGATACACTTGTGAACTGTAGAATCTCGGGAACAAGAATGGATGGAAATTCTACTGAAGTAGAATGAATTAGTACAATAATAAGTACGACGTGAGGGATACGCCGGATCACCCCCTTCTGGACACTACATTAGCCTGACGGTCGTTTTAAAGGACAACTATTACTAGAAATGATTTTGTCCCGACGAAACGGACCCGAAAAAACGTTTTTCGAAAATACCATCACTTTCCACCTGAAATAAGCTATTTTCTTGTTAGCGCTTGTCGATTCTATCCAGCCCTCCTGCTCTCCGACGCGGCGGCTGGGCGCACAACGTTGGAAAACTGAACGCGCTGTGCTTAAAAATTTGGAAAAGCTAAGCAAATAAAAGAAGTCAAAACAGAATACTCCCACATCCTTATATATGAAAGAGTTCTCAGCGGACATTGAGATTCCGGCAAACTTTGCGTTGTGTGACGGGCAAAACCCGGCACGGCCGAAAAAGCGCAAAATTCGTAGGCACAAGACGAAACAATGGAGAAAGGTGGTTTTTTTAGAAGCTTATAATTCCACAAGGGAGTATCATAAAAGAGTATATCATAAAAGACAGAATAAGCAAGAGGGGTCCTTTAAATGTCTTTGACAGTGACCACGTAAAGGTCACGCATCATGCTTTTCCAGCTGCCCGATAAAAAGGCAAATTTGTACCTGATTTTTAAATAGATAATAATAATAAGGAAAATGGAAAGGTATCAGCATCAGCCTTTACAAGCCGATTATCTGCCCTCAGCCAGGAATTGTCATGGGTGGTTGGGTGCAAGCCATTGGCATTTTCGCACACTCTTCCTGTCACCTGCCGCGTCAAACAGCCGCGCGGTAGGTGGTAGAATTTTTGTGTTTGTTATATATATACTAAAGGGACCATTCTACAAAATTGTCACGTCAAAATTCTACCAAAATGACGTCTGGGGTAAAAAGTGGCGATACTAGTGTGGGCGGGTGGCCCTCTCCAAACTTTTGACTTGAATCATCAGAATATTTCTGAACCTTTCTATAGCAGAGGAGCCATTTTGAGGGGGGAGGCATAGAACCTATATTTCAAAATCTTCCTTCTTGGTGCTATTTTTGCCGCTAAATAGGTTTCAAAAGGCAAAACGCAAAGCACTGGCTTGAACTATTTTAATTTTACCCAAATGGTAATTAAAGGTTTAGTGTGTACCCATAATAAACCTGAGATTGAGCCCCAAATTGATCTTTGCTCCCCGAGCCCCCCCCCCCCCCAGGTTATTTAACTAAAGTGGCGCCACTGCTTGCTATAGCCTATAGCCCACAAGAAAATGATTTATTTTTTTTCAGGATTCGGTGGCTTCGGACTCGGTGGACAACCAAGCGAAGAAAATAAAAACAGAAACGTTTTCGGTGGTGGCACTTTTGGGTCTGCAGCTCCTCAGACTGCAAGTAAGTTGCTTTTTTTTTTACATTAGCATTGAAGTATCGTTCTATAAATGATTTCTTCACATCCATAGCTTTGTTTTTTACTCCTAAAACAGTCAAATGAAAACAATATGTAAAAATTTAAATGGAAAAGTATTTCAGCTCTTTCAAACAAAAGATCAAGAGGGAAAATGTTGACCTCCTTCTGTAATTTTATGTTGTTTTAAAATATGTGTGTGGAAATTTTTTAAACTAAAGGCTCTACAAAGCTAGCATGGACATACAAGGCCGTATCCAGGGGGGGTAGGGGGTTCGACCCCCCCCGAAACTCACAAAATTAATCGTTTTTGTAGGCTTTAGAATCTGATCTATGTATTTTTTGTACTTTTTGGTCCGACCCGCTGGCAACCCCCCCCCCCTATTTGATAGTGCGAAAACGGATAAGTCAGCTGAAAATTTATTGGAGCTATATTTCGGCCCTTCTTGGCAAGGGTTATCACAAGTTTCGTTTTTTCCATCTTGAGCGGCTTTGAGCCTGAAGAGGACCCTTGCCAAGAACGGCCGAAATATAGCTCCAATAAATTTTCAGCTGACTTATCCGTTTTCGCACTATCAAATATGATTCGCAGTCAGCTTGAGCTGAAGGAATATTTACCCCCCCCCCCCCCCCCGAAGGACAACCCCCCCCCCCCCCCCCGAAATAAATTCCTGGATACGGGCCTGTGGACATACCATAACTAGATTCCTTCACCCCAAGCTGACTGCGAATCATATTTGACGATGCAAAACGGATAAGTGAGCTACATTTCATTAAAGCTATATTTCGGCCCTTCTTGGTAAGGGTTCTCTTCAGGCTCAAGCTGGAAAATTAACTTGTGCCAATAATATAGCTCTAATAAAATGTAGCTGACTCCGTTTTGCATCGTCAAATATCATACCATAACTGTCGCTTATGCTTTAAGGAACCGGTCAAGCGTTCTGTCGCTTATGCTTTAAAGTTTAACCGAAAAGGGCTAGGATAGGACAATCTAGTTACCCGTCACTTATTCACTTAAATTGGCTTAAAGACCCGCTGAAAATGAGTTACTTCGTTGTTCCGCTATTCACGAATAACTGATTTTCAAATGGTGGAATTTCCGTGTGATTTGTGGTGCGTCTATGCGCTTGTATTTTTGGTGTATGCCTTATGAGAAAGATTTATAAATTTTTTTTGTTCAGGCACTAAGCAATCGTAACCAATCTCACCACTGCCCACAGAAAAGCCGCATTTGTGTTGAGATTAAAATTTCCCGCGTCATAGTAGAATTTTCGCTGTGGGGACGGCCGGAGATATTCTGAGCCTCATAACTAGAAGAGATCGTGGAAAATCAAAAAATCCTTTTGCAGAATCCAAATAATTCAGTGTATCCAATTAAATGACACAAAGATAAGTTGGCTTTTCAGCTAAACTTTAAGTAACCGGTCAAGCGTTGATAGAGAAATCATCTATTTCTTCCGCAGATATCTTCGGTGGAAGCGCTGCTAGTCCGGCTGCACAACCAGTTTTCGGCGGAGGTATGAACCAGACGACACCAACGAAACCAAGTGGTTTCGGCACTTCCGGTTTCGGTGGCGGAATGGGCGCTTCCAAGTTCGGCGCGGCGCCAGCTTTTGGAGGGTCGCCTGCATTCGGTTCGCCCCCAGCCTTTGGGGCCGCTTCGCCATCAAGTGAGTACTTTTGAACCCGTACGGGGCTGGGTTGTCATATTGGGTCGCAGTGTGTTAACAGTAGCTGCGTTCGTTGTCCGGTGACTACTCACCGGTGCTTCCTATAACGCGTTTTTGCACTCACCGGTGACTACTCCCCGATCTTAAAACCCGTTTTCGGACTAACCAGTGTCTGGTTAGTGCCCACCGGTGCGGACTAACCAGAACCTGCTCGTGAGCCCCGCTGTAGCGAGGAGTTAGCAAGTTTTCATCAACTCACTGGTGAACGAAAAAACGCGTTATAAGCAAAGAACCGGACACTGGTGACTAAACACCAGAACCAGACCGGAGTGCAACGAACGCAACTAGTACAAGTTATGCTGATGACCTTGTTGTGCTTGCTTGTGTTGGTAGTGTTGGTAACTAGTGTTGGTAGTCTGAACAAACTGTTAAAAATCTATGAAGGTTTTGCACCTGAATATGATATCATTTTTAACACGTCTAAAACTGTGTGCATGTGCTTTCGCCCTAGTAATTCTAAACCTCCGTTGTTGGCTTTTGTGCAATCTTTTCGGTACCTTGGGTGCATTTTTGCTGAAAACCTTCATGATGATGCACATGTACGCCACACTCTTCGATCATTGTACATGCGTGGTAATATGCTAGTTAGGAAGTTTTCGTATTGCTCCGCTAGTGTTAAGACATTTCTGTTTCAGTCTTACTGTCCGTGCATTTTTGGTTTGTCTCTTATCAACAATTGTACCAAACAAAGTCTGAGTGAAATGCGCATTGTTTATAATGATAGCTTGAGATATTCTGCATCGTCTCCCGCGTTTTTGCAGTGCTACAGAGATGTTCGACGATTACCGCGTTATGAACTTTTCTCAGTTGGCATACGCGCATCGTACATCTCTGAGAGATCGGTTGCTATTATCGCACAACTGCATACTCGTGGCATTATGTAACCCGTGGCTTCGCCTGCCTTTGCCCGTTCGGGTTAAAATGTACGAGAAAGAAGGCTGCGGCTAATCTGCGATCTTATACCACTTTATTTTATTTTTTTGTAGCGTTTGTTTATGGCTTCTGGACGGATAAAAGTCTTGAATTGAATTGAATACTGCTCTCCAAGTAATTCGTGGTTAAAACAAATAGTTCCCCGTTTTATTGGCATGGGACCATGATCTGTTTGTCGAGTTAAAAAAACGAAATAATAATTGCTTAATTTCCCCTAAACTTGAGGAATAAAATAAACGCCAAACGGCTTCGGTGGAACCCTGAGCTGGGATTTATCTTTTTTACCTTCTCAGCTCTATTACATAGTATTACAATAAAGCAATACAACAAGCTGACCTGTGCTTTGACCCAAAAAAACCTCACACAAAGCTGGGTCTTACGTAGAATTTGAGCCATATGAGGCAAAAATAGTAAAACTATAGTGAGGAAAAAATAATAAAAATAGTTTACTAGTTTTTCTTTAGTTCACGCAATTTGATCCTTTGCAAGTTCACTGTTTTTCACCAGGTTCCGAGCGAACTATCCAGTCGGAACAGTTCTTCAACTGGGACAGGCTAGTAGGAAATACAGTTTTCGGTTTTCTCCGGGTTCCGGCCAAGGTATACCCGCTCGAGCCGAAATCTAATAGCAAATCTTGATTCAGTATGTTCTTTTACCCTAGTGCCAAGCCAACTCCGTTAACAGTTTTCTCGATAGGTTTGCTCCTTAATCCAGTTTCCGGTTCTTAGCGGATTCCGGCCGGATTATTCATCCGGTACAAAACCGACAGAATATGTAGATCCAGCGTGTTGTTTTGGGTTTATATCGAACCTCTAATCAGGTTCAGCAAGAAATAAGGATCAGTCGTAAATTTTCCAGTTTTGACCGGATTCCGGCATAACTCCGTATCACGCTAAACTAGCAGTAAAAAACTTCAGCATGATTTTACCTCTACTACAATCTTCCAGTCAATTTTATTGATGAATTTTCTCCGTCCTTAAATTTATAACCCCCTCCCCCACCTCAAGTTATTCATAAAGGTCTTCTACTGGTAATATTTCTCAGTTTCTTCTACCCCCCCCCCCCCTCCCTTGGAGGTTTCCTAGGTTTCCGCTTAGATGTCTACTCAGAGCCGATACGAAACAGATATAAAAAGATCCCAAGTGGCACTTGTTTTTGGAAGGTTTACAAGACCGTAAATGAGGACGCCACAAACACCTCCCCCCCACCTCCAACTCTTCTTAATGCCGCCAGATTTGGTTATCATCAAGTTTCGACTATCAGGTTTCACTCGAGCCGAATCCCCTGTTCGTATTGTACATTGCTTTTCCGGGAAATGTAAATATAGTTGAAATGAGGGCAGAGAGGGCAAAAAAATGAAAAGAAAAGTTTGTTGACAAATAATGTTGGGTAATTTGTTGTCCGTCTTGTACAGGTGACCTTTGTCACATATTAACATGGACTATTGGTATATGAGTATGTTGGTTATGTTGAAGAATAAACAATTGATCATAGATCATTTATACAGTTCGACAGTTTGTTCGTTAGACAGTTTCTTCCACTGATGTGGCTCGGACCTAATGACCCAGGAATCTTCTTATGGTACAAAATACTGTTATATGCAAAGATTAGACCTTCGGGACAACTTAAGTGATGGGTAATACCAAGAACAAATAATCAGATAGAACTTCTGTCTTTAGTCGCATGCGGCGACTATGAAAACCCCGTCAAAACTGAGCAGACCTAGAGGTATTTACTCTAGTTTTGAGCTGATGTTGATACCCGTTTACTCCTCCTCCGTTTTTCACCGTTGCTTGTCGCACAAGAAATAGTGAAGGAGGCTGGCAGGAGGCGTACTCCGCGCGCTTACCCGCTCTGGAGCGCGTCCATAGAAACAATCAGCTTTGACTCCTACTTTTCCTCACCAGTGACGTAAAAGCGATTTAGCTATTTGTAGAGGTAACGAAACGTGATGTGGCGCGAAGCTAGTAACCTCCGCTCGTTTGTAGGTAGCGGACAAGTATGGGGAAATATTCGACTCCGCATACTCATATTACAGAGATAGGGAGACGGAGGTTCTGTCAGATTATTTGTTCTTGGTAATACGTTCCTTACATTTTCTGCTTAGTGGTTTTTCTTTCATAAGTCCTTCCTTTAACTTCAGCGTTTGGTGGCGCTGCCAACACAACCGGCTCGAACGTCTTCGCGACGTTTGCAGCACAGAGCACGCCTACGTTTGGATCCCTAGCTAGCACCCCTCAGAGCGGGTTTGGAACGCAGCAGCAACAGTCAGGCTTCGGCCAGCAGTCCAGCTTCGGGTAAGCTTCAATCATTATTTTTTGTATCCTAAAGCATAACCCATATGAAAACGCAAAAGGCCTGAAGTGAAACTTCCAACTTTCCCAGAAGACCGATTTCACTTCTATTTCTCTTTCCCCTGGAAAAGAATGTAGATCCCCCCCCCCCTCCCAACATGTACATGGCTCCTTGGCTTTTGAATCTGCACTAATAAAGACTGGACTGAATGTGTAGTTGGGAACTGTTAGTCCAAACCGATATCTGATGCCTTATGTGTTTTAACAGCCGCCGTGAACCTCTCAGTCAGAGGGTTCACAGCAACTCTGTTAGGTTTGAAACCCTCGGAAGTCGTATTTTCAGTTTTCAAGACTGAGTGCAAAGGCCGGCAAGAGAGGGGGGGGGGGGTCTCAACCAATGTACAAAAAGACGTTCGTAATTGATTTTATGAGTGTGCTATATTTTAGCAATTGGAACTTTTAAGCAGCTAGATGAGGTTTTTTTTTAGTTTTGGAACTGAGCATGCTGTATTTAGCAATATAAACGTTTCACGCAGCTAGAGGGCAAAGTTCAGTTAACTCGCCCTTCTAGCAAGACAAGTTGGGGTTTCTTTTTTCAGGAGAGATGATGAACTACTTTCCAAAATGTTTTTTTTTTTAGCGGCGGCGGGGGCACCTTTAATTCTTGGCGATAATTTGTCGAAGATTGAAAGAAAGTATACCAACAACTTTTTCTTGTTTCAACATCCTAAAGCAGGTGGGCCCCTTTGTGTATTTCTTCAGGCTTGCTCATTTACTTCTCTTTTTTTTATTTGTACATTATGAAATTAAAGTCAGAACAAACGTTGTTTGAGGCCAAGCTGAGGGTGAGATTTATCAGAGATATCTAAAGTTGATTCTCTTCCCATTTTTATTCTTCAAGTTCATGCCAGAGATGGGCGAATCCGAATCCGGATTCGGATTTTAATCCAGAATTCGTCCTTTTGCTCGGATTCGAATCTTCTGCTTGTCAGGCTGGATTCGGACTCGGATTCGAATCTTCTGCTTGTCGCTGGATTCGGACTCGGATTCCAAACCTTCAATTTTACGAATCCGCTCAAATTTCTAGTCTACATCCTTCCAGTTTCCGTTTCCCAATTTTTACACAGTGGGCTTAGACAATCCAACTTTTTGACCTCCACCACCAACCATCCTCAGTAATTTATCACGTTATGATTACCTTAGATATCTGTGCTTTTTGTCACCTCTGATTTTTTAACTATAACCTATGTATATGATTTGATTTTTGCTAAGGCCGAATTCGAATCCTCAGCATGAAATCGTGGATTCGAAATCGGATTCATACCTAGCCCTGGATTCGGATTCGAATCCTTTCATGATCGGATTCGCCCATCTCTGGTTCAAGTTCCTTACCTTAAATTGCAGCTAGGAGCAACTGAATGGTTTTCCAACCTATTGCTCAGCATTTCTTTGTACAATGCCATGTGCATCAGTTCAGAATTTGTATTGATTATTGGCTTGGTGGGATTGTCTACACTTTATGCCCTGGTCTGGGACTCCAAAGCGTCAGAAGTAGCCAATCTGGGCAATCACATGGAGAAAGAAAAACATTTGATGTGGTAGGTCACATGACAAAATGTTGCTGGTAATTTTTCCATTCTCTGGTTCTGAAAGATTGTAAAGGTGTACCAAGTATTTTGTGATAAATAGTGCAATATCTCGTCTTTTGACCTAAGGAAAATCTGACGGGATCCAGTACTCTAGGGTATTCTAGAACTACAACTGGTTGCTACTGGACTTTGAAATTTGTTCTGATGTTGTGGGGTTCCTTGGCTGTTAATTTTGGGAATATAATATTGTCTCAGAAGAAGTCTCTTGCTAAGCATTGAAAAAAGACAATGCTGATGATAGAGGTGTTGCAGAACCTTAAATCTCCTACTGGATTTTAAACTTAAAAAAGTGGAATGATAATATCATGCTACCTTGTGTTTAAATGAACTGCCATTTATTTACAGTCATGTTAGAAAATGAGTTGAGTACACTGTCACTATCTGCAAGCCACATCAAAGATAACTTTCAACTGTTTGTAGCTTCATTCTTTCTCACTTGAGCCTGTTTCATCATTGCAAAGATTTGGTCTTCATAGTCGTCCAAATGGTTTGCAGCGCCTGCTGGCTGTGTTGCTACCTTTGGGAGTACCAGTTCGCTCGGAAATGTCTGTCTTTCACTGCTTACAGATCCGAGAAGTTCTGTTGACAAAGGGTTGTCCCCATATCCTTTCTCAACTGCCACTGCCAGTTTTGCGGCTCTGCTGTTACCAAATTCAATCAACGCACTTTTCTTTGATATAACTAAGCAAGAAATTTCACCATATTTAGAAAATAATTTCCGTATAGACTCTTCAGTATACACAGCCGGCTTTGTGAACTTCCATTTTGCCTTAACTCTGCAATTACTGTCATCACTTGCAGTACTATAATCCTTTTCAAGGTTTTCTCTTTCTTTGAGAAGTTCTTGTCTGACAAGTTCCTGTTCTTCTTCAAGCTGTTTTGAACCCTCTTTTCTCAGTCGTTCAATTTCTCTTTGTAGTTTCACAGCCTCTTCTTCTGCACTTAACTTTACAACTGTTTTGATGTTGTCTGATCTTTTCTCGCGAGCTTCAAGATCTGCTTTGAGCTTTTGTCTTTTTGCATCCAACTGTGAGACCCTCTTCTTAGCCTCACTTTTGGCTTTCAGCACCTTATCATAGGCTTTTCGGGCGACACCATCAAGTAATAGTTCTAGAGCTTTAGACAAGATGTGGAACTCCTCAGTAGCTTTTGGATTGTCAGGATTTTTGTCTGGATGACATTTTAGTGCTTTTTTCCTGTAAGCCTTTTTTATCTCCTGGTCATCAGCATCAGTGTCAATCTCCAAAATTCCATAAAGATCCAGATTTGCTACATCCACTTTTTTAGCTGACATCTCGGTAGCCTATTTGCTGCGTTTGCAGTGTAGTTTGTCTGTTTACAAACGAATTCTTACCGAAGGCCTTTTTATTCTATCTGGATAGGTGTTGGTTTGCAAGGTATTCTAATTCGTCTATAGATGGCGTCAGAGGCAAGTAGTTCGCAGATTGAAGATAGGTAGCAGTGATGCTACCCTCGATTGAATTTTACTCTACTGTGGTCTGCCGTTCGTTGCTGTTCTTTCCATAAATTGAAACGGTGATTGGTTTAGTCGAATAGCTAAATGCTTTGAGCAGTGATTATAATTATCGTGATGAGGTCTATCAGGTGCGTCAGGGTTTCTCCACGTGTTGACCAGTGGCATGGCAGCATTGGTCTAAAAAAGGTGCATTCTGAGAGGTATTCAAGACCACGAAGTTGTGGTAGATGCCGTTGCTTTTATGAAATGTTGGAGCCCTGGTCGTTCGTCGCACCGCTTGTCCCGAGGCTTGTCCCAGAAGCTGGCTTTCTGGTTCGTAATTAAATTCTAGCAACAGCTTTTCCCCCATGTTTTACTTGATAGATCGTCAAACTAAAACACATTTCGTCAGATCAGTAATTTTCCAGAACCAAAGTAAAATAGAAATACAGCTCCATGAGCTCCATCCACCCTGATGTTTCTTTGCTAGTTTTCAACTCGCAATATCCTCCGGTTCTCGTAAAACACGTATTTGCCTGCACTTTTACCCACACCAAGTTTGAATAAAATATCTCAACAAGAGAGTTATTATGCTGACAGACGGACGGACAAACTTTACCACGTCAGAGGTATCCCGTCACCAACATTTTGGGATTAAAAAATAGATCTGTGTCCAATACCCACCTGAACGAACACAGAAAAAGTCTCCATATTTGCCAAGACCTGCCGTTGATCAGCCAGTCCGCATCACCAGGTAGTCTGTGTAGGATTCATGGGATTCTTAGTGATTACAGATCCAGACGTTTACACGTTCTTGTCAAAGTTACGACACATGGGACATGTGTAAAGTTATCGTTCCCTTCGTTATGAGTACTATGGTGCCAGTACTGCCACTGTGAAAGCACACTACCTATAGCTCAGCAACCTTGACCAAATTGTCTGTGATTGGCTTCTGTAGTCCGTTTTTCCGACTGAACCAATCACAAACGACGCGAGGGGGGCTTAATTGTGAAACGATTGTCCATGAGCAGATTAAATTTGCTAGAAGGTATAAGCATGAAAACAGTTGTGAAAAGAGAATTGAAATAAACGGGTTGATGATGGCGCGTTGTTGTTGAGAAGGAAAATAATGATAGTGGGAGATAGTACATGGTTTCAGTTCTGCTTTAAGGGAGCTAGTAAAAACATGTTGTGGCTCTTTTCTTTATCGGTAACTTGGCAAACATTTAATTAGTTCCTTCACTGTCAGAAGTATCAGAACAAATAACACAAGGATGCGCAGTTTCAACAGACAACACTTGGGATGTAATCTATTGTGATGAAATGCTATGCATAACTAGCATTGCCATTAAGAATCGAGAACCGAAGACTTTTTTGTTTGTCGTCAAGATGTCGAAAAGGTCAGCAGTTCAGCGATTTTTCGGCATTTCCTGGCAATGCTTGTTATGCACAGCATTTAGTCGGATCCATGGGGGGGCGATCGCTCCCCCTAGACGGACTAAAAAGTATCGTTTTAATGCTGTTTTAGAGCAAGCGCAGATGAATTTGCAGATAAGTGGAACTGCTTTGTCGTTAAAATTTGGAATTGGTGGTACAGAACAGAGAATTTGTGCTCGCAAAATGATGGGGGAAGTTGTAAAAACGTCAAATTTTTTTAGGCCTGCCGGCCGAAAAAAAGGATTGAGACAACAATTTTCTCAAAGCATTCGCCCCCCCCCCCCTAGAGTCGAGCGCTGGAGCCGCCCCTGCATTTAGTACATCAAAATCCTAACAGGTTCCATCCCAAATGTTGTCTGTTGAAACTGCGCATCCTTGTGTTATCTGTTATGAAAATTTGACAGTGTTGCCGGTCGTCTTTTTCAGTGAGCAAATTGGCGTTGGCGGAGAGAAAGGAAAACAACACAAAAAGTGGGTTTCGTACCACTCGGTGTATTACTGTCGCATTCTTTCCTAGAATAATTTGCGAACAAGTCAGCGTAAATCTGTCGGTTCCCAGTTCATAAATCTCCTCTCTCCAGGGATTCCGGAAATCCTGTTCCCGCGTAAACCGTCCACGGAATTCCCAAGGGTGTGATTCGCAGCGCAACAACACGCTCTCTGCAACGAAGTGCACTGTTTTCTTGGGTTTTAGATTTATTCTTGGTTTTAGACTGCGTGAAGTCTTGGTGAGATCAAGAGCAGGGTTGCCGCATATGGCACGATAGTGTGAATTGTCACTCTATTTGCTTTTGTCACTCCCGTCCTACGAGGACATAAAGTTCACTCCGTAATAGAAAATGTCCAGATATGTCGATTTTCCAGTAGTAGGCTAATTCCGACCAAAAGTGATTATCTTACGTTTATTCATGAAAATCAAGATGTGTAGTTTTAGCAGGAGTTGTTCCGACCGAAAATGACCGTTTCACATTTTTTGATGAAAATAAAATTTCACTCTCTGTTTTCGAAAAAGAACCTCTCTAAATTTTTTGGATGTGGCAACACATCCCCAAAAAATTGTTGATGTGTTTTGCTTGGTTTTCCCTCTAACCGCGGCGCGTTCGGTTTTCAAATATTTTGCGTCCAGCCGCCGCGTCGGAGAACGAGAGAGCCGGATAGAGTCGAAAAGTGCTAACAAGAAAATTGCTGATTTCACGTGGCAATAATGCTATTTTCGAAAACGATATTTCTGAACCATTTAATCGTGAAAAGATCATTTCTAGTAAAAGTTGTGATCTAAGTGTTTGTTTCTCGAAAATGTAACATTTAAAAGGGTCATAAAAGTTACATTCTCATACCGTTTGACAAAAGGACGCGCAAACACGGGTTATCTGTTATCCAACTTCTGACCGTGTACTTTTCTTTATTTCTCTCTAACTAAACGGTGTTTTCGACCACAGTGTGGGGATTACGACTTCACAGGTGGATTGGCTCATTTGACCGTCGCCGCTCAAGATGTATTTCATGTCCTATTTTCTCCGCACGCGGCGCTTCAATCGTCACGTTCCCGCATTTGTAGGAATAAATACGGGAAACTTGATCCGAAACGCACGCTTCGGAAATGACACAACCCGGCAGCGTTGCGGCGAATGTTTCAATTTACGACCTGCCATCCGAGATTTTTGACACTTCATGTGGGGTCTGGCAACACCTGGATGCACATTTGAGGGTTATTAAAGATCTGATGGGATGGTTAGAAAAGCAAGTAGGAACTTCCGAGCCTGCCGATTCTTGGAAACTGGAGGATTGAGGGGTCTTCGGTTCAATGGTTAAAACTCGAATATATTTTTTTCAATGTGTGTTTGGGCCAAAGGAGTATTTCTTCGATTCAGTTCAGTTCATTTTTTTGTCAACGCCAATTATACGGACTAGCCGAATAAAAAAACAACATAATAAATAATTTTCTTCTTTTTCTTCTTCCTTAAGTTCTGTCTTTTCATGATTTGTCATGTGACAAGTTTTTCATTAAATAATAATAATAATTTATTTCTAACCCACAAATCGTACAAGACGAAAACAGTCGTAACAGTCGAAAATCGTACAACACAAAATTAATTAAGAAGACATAATTAGGGAAAACACAACACATACAAGGAAAATCTACTCAAGAGTCATACAGACGAATAAGCCCATGAGAGGGCGACAGACGCGCGTATGCCGTTTCGGACAGTTTTCTGTGGAGAACATACCATTTCTCCGTAATATCCGGTAGCGAATACCCACTGATAATTTTATAATTTCTTTGCCAAGGAGGGAGAAAAAGAAGAAATTTACAAAAAACGAAAGTAAGAAGATTGCATAGCTTTAATATCCTTTTTCTTTAAAACAGGTTAAACACCAAATTGAAAGATACTAGAATGGTCAAAGAAGGAAGAGTATAGCTTGCCAAGAGCTTTCCGATTGTATTTCCCCCTGTTAGCAATAATTTTCGAGTAACCCAATTGGATTTTTAATCTGCAATCGGAAACCGTCTGGGATCGGAAAAAACGAGTCAAAAAATTAAATCCGATTGGGGTAACAGGCAACGGGGGGAGGGTAAAATAATAAGCCACAATTTTTGCTTATGTAGGGAAACAGAGGGGAGGACTCAGTTTGGAGCGTTTTACTGAAAGCACGCAGTTTCTTTTCCAGTATTCTAACATATGTGACTCCTTTGACACTCAGCTGGAATTATCAACCTGTCTCGGCTATTTTCAGCCTCGCGCGGCCCCCTTGGTTTTGACGAGAAACACGGAAAAACTTGCATATCCGGTATATCTGATCAGTGACCTCGGAACCAATAAGCGGTAGCCAGATCCGATCTACCTAGAAAATAGTCAGACACGGCAAATGCAAAAAACAGCGTAGTGCCTGCCCCCTTGGTTTTGACGAGAAACACGGAAAAAACTTGCATATCCGGTATATCTGAGCAATGACCTCGAAAAGAGCTAAACACAGTGAATGCAAAAAACAGCGCAGTAGGATGGATAAAAATTACATAGGAAGTTCGAAATCACCGACAAGACTTTTTCTGGCCACCGCACCGACAAAGAAAATGATGATCCCCATTTGCCGACAAGGCTTTTTCCGATAATCGTAGTGCAGCAGGACCCGTGGGGTCGGTCGTTCACGGGTGCGAACTGACAAACGAATAACAGAAGAAACAACGATTTACCGACAGGGCTCGTATCTGTACCAGAAACGGAATAAGGAAAGTGTTTGAATTTTTGAAATTAGAATGGATGAGACGATTAGAGGCAATAGACTTGACGGGTTTGTTCAGGTTTCTATTTGTTCTCGTTTCTTTCCTCTTCTTTATGTTTATTCTTGTTAGGGACCTTTCTCACTGATATGGCCAGTCGTTTCCCGAAACTTCGAGCTTTGAACGATATTTTTCATCGAGGAAGTTCAAGAACGGTTGGAAAATCGTGGAATAGTGTGGAAACCGCCTGTCCTTTATTACTCGGCCTGCGATACCGGTCACTTTGACAAATCAAGAAGCCATATAAGCGAATTTTCGCAAAATCACTTTCTGTATTGATTTATGACCCGCTTCTTGGGTAGAGCGTGTACATTCTGTACATTCTTTCAGTTCACTTTAAACACGGTATCACACTTAAAGTTGTGCATGTTCGTTTTGAGGGAATCAAGACCTAATTCACTCATTTGATGCTTTTCGAAGACGGATCGTAATTTGCCATGAAAAAGTATTCTTATGTGGAACCGATATGATGCTAAAAGAATTAAAGACGGTTCCACGCTCGTGCTTTTCCCAGATCTACTTGCTTTATTTTTTGTCCCATCATCATTACGCAAGTCATCTCTGGAGGCGTCACATTTTGTTCCGTTTCTCCCACGCCATCAATCAACGTCATGTCAAAACGGCTGGCGAAGCAATCATCCTCAGAAACAAGTGAAGGAGGGTCGACGGGAGGTTGCGGTGTCACTAGCAAAGGTCCCTACAGATTCATACGTAAAAACTTACGCTACTCTTCCATAGCCCCTTCCGTTACGCCGACTCTTTCATCCCTACAGCCAGGGCCGGTTCCAGGGGGGGTAGGGTGTTCACCCCTCCCTCCCCCAAAAATATAGGCTTTAACCTTTGATCTGTATCCCTTTTTTACTTTTTGGTATAGATTAGGTCCAACCAGTGGGTAGATTGTTTATTTTTCATTCATATGTTGTTAATCACTTAGTATTTTAGATCTCGCCTGTGTAAGATTTACAGTAAAGAGTGCGAAAGAGGTCCGGACCCTTGGTTTCCGCGAATTGATGCCTCTGGGAAAGATAGAAAGGACTACGAGGGAATGCTGTAAGGAACCCAGAAGTCCCTGATCAAGGTGGGTCACACCGAGGGGCTGCTGACTTGTGTCGCAAGGTGTACAGGGGCCCTTGCCGCGAGCCTGCCTCCGGGTCTCTTGGTGTACACCAAAATTTTCAGTGAGCCCCTGGGTTCACAAATCCGAGCATAGCTGCATGGTATTCGGAAATCCGGTCAAGCCTGGGCCTACTATGGTCGAAACGGACCATATACATTTCTGCACTGTAAAAACATTCTGCAGGATTTGCTACTGGGATTAATCTTGTCTCAGTTGAGATAAGATTAATCCTTACTTGGAGAAACTTTTTACAGTGTACATTCAGTTCGATTATCAACTGCCGTCTGTTCACACGCTTCAAAACCGCTTTGCTTACATAAAAGTAAACATTGGGAATATGTGTCTGGAAAATTTCTTCGGATTCTCCAGACCCTTTCTTGCTGGAATAACTACTTTGGAAGGTAAACAGAAATCCAGAAGGGGATATTGCAAGGGTGATGCGTGGGGCTGGTCCCAAAAGTGGCGGTCTGGGAGAAAATTAACGGGAAAATAATAAGTTTAAATTCATTTAAAGTTTAACTGGAAAACCAACTTATCTTTGCATCATTTATTTCATAGACTGAATTATTTACATTGTGTTAAGTGATTTTTTTATTTTTCATTTATATTTTTTCATCCTCACAACACAAAGTGCTACTATGACGTGGAAAATTTGAATGTTAACACAAACGCGGTTTTTCAATCGCCAGTGGTGAGGTTAGTGAACACCGTGGCTCAAACATTTATGAATGAATGCCAGGAACTTCATCGTCACTTTCGCCTGTCTCCCAATTGATTTCATTTTCCTCACTAGAACACTAACCGTATGCCATTTTATTTTTATTTCTCGTAAACCATTTTCGTCAAGCATACAAAACAGGTACAAGCGCATAGAGGTACCACAAATCCGACAGGGAAAGTCCATTATATGAAAGTCAATTATTCGTGAATATCGGAGTAACGCATTTTCCTCGGGTCTTCAAGTCTATTTAAAGTTTAACTGAAAAGCCAACTTATTTGTGTGTCATTTAATTTGGTACACTGAATTATTTGGATTCTGCAAAGGGATTTTTCGATTTTCCACTATCGGCTCTAGTTATGAGGCTCAGAATATCTCCGGCCGTCCCAACAGCGTAAATTCTACTATGACGCGGGAAATTTTAATCTCAACACAAATGCGGCTTTTCAGTGGGCAGTGGTGAGATTGGTGACGAAGCAAGATAGAGGCATCTGGGACAACACCGTTCGGCAACTCACGGACTCTGGCTAAGGCGGCAATCGTCTGGTCCCGTTACAAGTAGGCTACAAGTAGTCTCAGGCTTAGCTGGTACCGCCGCCCAAGCTAGTCTACAGAGGGAATGGCAGAATCCGGGTGCAAATTAGTTGTCAAAACACTTTTGGTGTTGTTTCTACAAAAAACCTTGTGCGATCTTTATAAGGACCCTCACACGTGTTTAATAGTGCGTGTAATAGTACCTAAAATATTTTTTACTCGCTCTATTACTCTTTAATCTTTCAAAATAGTTGAACACTCTTAAAGTAGGCTCTATTTTTTAAGAAATTATTCCGCGGCATGGGCTGTTTGAAGCCTACCTCCAGGCCCGTACACTTCTAGCAAAACACGGGATCAATTATATGACCGGTTTGTGTGACGAATAAGCTTCTCAAAAACAATAATAACTGTCGGAAGCATGATACGCATCGAAAATAGCGAAACACGACAAGTGTATAAATCAATGTCGTGTCGTTGAGAGGGTTGGAATATACCGTGTAGGATTCGAGCTTCGGGATTCGAGTTTAAAGGACCCCTCTCGCTTATTCTGCCTTTAATAATACAGCTAGCTCCTTTCTGGAATTCTAAGCTTCTTAAATCCCCACCTTTCTCCATTGTTTCGTTTTGTGCCTACGAATTTTTAGCGCTTTTTCGGCCCTGCCGAGTTTTGCCCGTCACACAACGCAAAGTTTGCCGGAATCTTCAATGTCTGCTGACAACTCATTCACATAATAAGGATAAGAGAATCATCTGTTTTTGACTTCTTTTATTTGGTTAGTTTTCCAACTTTCTAACCGCGGCGCGTTCAGTTTTCAAACGTTTTGCGCCCAGCCGCCGCGTCGGAGAGCAGGAAGGCTTGTCACAGTCGACAAGCGCTAACGAGAAAACCGTTAATTTCACGTGGAAAGTAATAGTATTTTCGAAAATGTTTTTTTCCGATCCATTTCACGGGGAAAAGATCATTTCTAGTAAGAGTTGTGCTTTAAGGATGAATGAAGCGATAACGGAAGTAGCCTACGTTGCATTAGTATTATAGGCAAGAAAGGTCCTTGAAGAAAGGGAACGTCTTGACCTTGCATGTTCAAACATTCGGGAATGCATTCTTTACTTCTTCATTAACTAGAAATTTTCATATTTTCTTAGATTAGAAAAAAAACATTTAGTTTTAAAGACCGTGAATCCGGTCCGACTCGTCGAGCCCAACCTATTCTTATCCACGAAACTGTGAATTTCTGACGATCCAACAGATCCGTACGTGAGACATTTCATTATTTTTTACTCTGTTCGCGACTGTCTTGTCACCGAAGGCACGCATCTCCATAGCAATAGTGTTGGGCGATATTCGATACGATAACCGAAATATCGATATTATTGAAAAATATGGATATTTCGATATTGACTTTCCAATATCGATATTGTCGATATTTGCATTACCATGTGCAACGGTCCTGTTCAGAATAAAAGAGCGATTAGTGATTTTAAATTTGATTTCGATTAGGGAGGAGAAACAGACTGGGAAGAATAAGCATGAAAATGCTACTCTTTCGTAATGGGAATGTTTTTTAGTTAATTTCCTCGTTTTTTTTTCAGTGAAAAATGTAGCAGTATAAACAGTTCCAAATATCGGTTTACGATAATCGAAATATCGATAATCGAATTTTAAAATATCGAAATATCGATATTCAATATCCCCCAACACTACATAGCAATGAGCTCGGAAAGCCAGTTTTTTGCGAGCCCCAGTAGTGTTGGGCGATATTCGATATCGATATATCGGACCAAATATCGATATCGAATATCGAAACGTAAATATCGATATCGAAAACGATATTTGTTCATTTATATTTATTTGTAAAAAATCCGAGATAAGTCACATTAATGTATCCGAAATTTGAGCAATATGTTCTTCGTATTCAGTTTTTATTTATTCTAAGTTTGGGGCGATGCAAGATGCTTTTTTTACGACAATTTTGCTCTTAGCGAGACGGATACTATAGTGAAACATGGTACCAAAATATCGATATCGATTATCGAACATCGAAAGTGAAAATATCGATATATCGAAAAATCCAAATATCGCCCAACACTAGCCCCCAGGGCAAAATAACTTAAAAATAATTGCTATTTTGTTCCAAGTACCTCGCCTTTCTCATTGCAACGAAGGATACCTAAACGTTAACGATATGGTGAATAGAGGTGCAGAATAGGCGTTGGAGTTAAAAAAGGATTAGAAGGAGGGAATCATTTTTGAATGATGGGAAAATACATTATCAGTTGCTGGAATTCCTTGTAGACTCTCTTCTGACTCCAGTCGTAATCTGTGCTGTAATTCCTTCCAAATTCAAACTCGTGTCCGATTATCTTTTTATTTTAAAATTTTCCGTATGGCACTAAATTTTCAACAAAAACTATTTAAGGCACTGCATGCACAAATTACAAAAGACTAGCAATGTGTGTATTAGTTCCGGACTAAGAACACTTGCCTGTTGTTCACTGACTTGAACACGACCCATACCTAGGGTTAATTCTATTATATTTTATTGTATGTTTGGGATTATTGCAGCCGTATTGATATTTTCAAGTGTACTTTACTGTTTATTTTCCGATGAAATACGTTCAAACCCCCGTGACACACGCACAACTGAAGTTACATTGTAGCCATGCATCTACCAGTGGCATGGAGCTATACCCATGTTCTTCAGGCGTGGTACATATCTAGAGAAGCCAAGGTATAGGCTATTTTTTAATTTTATTTTTTATCAGATAGAACTTTAGAAAACTGACGCCACTGGTGATAGTCGGGATATTCATTCATGAGCATCAAAACTACACTGTCTGAAGTTTCATAACAGATAATACAAGTAGCCTATGCGCGGTGTCAACAGACAATGCGTAACAGACAACACTTGGGATGTTATCTGTTGTGTTTGAAAACGTTATGCGTAAAATGTTATGCCTAACAAGCATTGCCAGGAAGAGCAAAAAAGCAGCTAAAAAGCATCTGCTGACTTTTGTTTGTCGTCATGATGTCGGAAAATTCAGCAGATGCTTTTTTGGCGGCTTTTCGGCTATTCCTCCCGTAGGGAAAAAAGGTACCCGGATTCCCGTAAAGGTGTCCGGAATTTTGGAACAACATTCCGGGCACGGAAAACGTAACGGAAATCCCGCCTGGGGAGTCTTGTTTCCTGGAATTCCGCAGTTTAACGCGGAATTCCTGTCAAACCGCGGAATTCCGGGACGTTTTCCGTGCCCGGAATGTTGTTCCAAAATTCCGGACACCTTTACGGGAATCCGGGTACCTTTTTTCCCTACGGGCTGGCAATGCTTGTTAGGCATAACATTTCAAGCAAACATTTTCAAACACAACAGATAACATCCCAAGTGTTGTCTGTTACGCATTGTCTGTTGAAACCGCGCATCCTTGTGTTATCTGTTATGAAACTTCTGACAGTGTAGATTTAGATTGACCAATGTATATTTTTTAGAACAAAAAGTTAGACGCAAGAATAGGTTTACAGTAGCCAAGGTATATTTTTTTTAATTCAAAAACTAACAGGTGATATTTGTAAGTGAGCCCCAAAACTAGGTTTACAGTAGCCAAAGTATGTTTTGATTTATCCAGATAGAGCTTTGGAAGCTAGATAAAGCATGCTGTCTTTTCTTTGTGTCACTGTGTTCCGTTTGCATTTCATCACTTTGTCATACGTTAATTACTTACTTACACAAGGCAACACACTTTGCGGCGTACTTCGATGTCCATAAGGCGTTTGTACAAATTCGATTACATGAGACACTTCTAAAAATTAATACATTAACTAAGAAATAAACTCCTAGCCCTAACAGAAAGACAGATACTCCATAAATAGACATACTTTGTACGACCTATCTTGATGAGTAGTCATATGGATTACCAATATTCCTACCATAAAAGTTACCATTCGATGGTACAAAGTTATGTGTATACCCTGCTGGATACACCTGGGGCATAGGAGGTCGAAGGGGGTAGGGACTCGATCTGGCTTTGTTTGAGTATCCGGGGTAGACGGGTCCGTATTGGCCAAAATCGGAGGGGTATTGACCAATCATATTGACCGAAGCGGAGGCAGCAATAAATTGTGTTCTTTGGTCCATTACACCCGAAGATGGTGTGGAGGGGGGCTCCGTCATTGGTGGTGATGGTGGATTGTCTGAAAGGAAAAACAGATATTTGTTATCGAGAGTATTCTTTAATATTAATACAAAAAGAGGCAAGCCTCTGCCACAATCTGCAAAACAGTTTGAAGCTGCCATTTGGAAACTGTTTTTCAGGTGCTTACATATATGCACAGGTATAATGATCAAGAACTGATAATGATAAGTTTAGTTCAGTTTAATCACAAAAAGAAATGGGTCCGAAGTGGGTCCTCGTCGACTGGCAATCGTAAGCTGCATCGTAACGCGTCGTAAGCAGAGGCGTTACTTGCCAAAATGTGTGGGGGGGGACAAGGTATTTACCGACTGGCTGGTCATTTTTACCGACTGTTTTTGCGGATAAAAATGCCTATTATTGAGAAAAAAACGACTGTGTTGACGAAAAATCGGCTGATTGCAAGAACAAACTTTTTCTAAGAAAAAAATCGACTGTTTTTACTAAAAATCGTGGCGCTTCGCGCCGATTCGGCTCTTTTTACCGACTGGCCGACAACATTGGGGGAGGGTCACCCCGCTCCCCCCTAGTAGTGACGCCTCTGGTTGTAAGCGGCCATTTTGGCGGTTTTCAGCCAATGAGAGCACTCCGGGTTCGGGCGAGCAGGGTCACGACGAACTTACGATTGCCAGTGGAGGATCCACTTTACTCTTCTAGCCATACCATACGCTGGACAATAGATGGGGCTGTTCTAGCGAAGTCTGTACTTTGGATCGTTCAGAATTTGCAAAAAGGGTTTCCTCACGCGGCCGTTGCAGATTTGAATGTTGAGATATTTGTTTTTAGCTTTTTTTCTCTTGGCATTTTCCCGAAATTAGTGAATTAGCGTAACCTACTAATGAATTTTAAAGTTGGGAATTTTATAAAAGTTGAAGGTTTTGAAGATGTGAAGACAAATGATGAAAATTTTTGAACTAAGGGAAAATAAGGACACCGAGAAAGTGTTATAATAAATCTTAGTAAATATTAAGTAAAAATGAGAAGTAGAGATATACACAAAAATACGTCCGACAATGGTGGGGCTTGACTTTCGTTCATAGTGTGTTTGTAAGGAAACAAATCAAACAAAGTAGAAAGAAAAGCAATGAGAAAAGGAAAGGAAAGAGAAAAGAAATAGGATAGAAGAACCAATAGACTAATGAACAAAGAAGAAAAAAGGAAACGAGAGCACGATCTTCCATCATCTGAAAAGAAAATTTGCATGTCTTAGAAAATACTGTGCCTTGAATTAAAAGTGGCAGGGTCGACACAATCTTTATAGTGCGAACACACGATCACGGTTCAGTGCCCTCGGACTGGAATTCCTGCCCGGAGATTTTTCAACTTTATGATGATAGTGAAGAAAATCCGACCGGGAAATCCTTATCGTGTGTTGGCAATATTACCTCTTCAGTTAGGTTTTATTTAGTGTTTGTTTTCTTCCGAATCGCATGTGCTTTAAACTCGAAGTCGTCACCGTCGTCTACGCTTTTTTTCTCGTCTGACATACGGAACAACACGCCGTCTATCCTAGTGACAAGATGCGTGGTGTTAATCCATTACAATGATTGATTTTACAACTTGAAAAGCAAGGCAGAACGCCGTGTATCACTTAAAGTACGGACATGATAGTGGGTTTATGTTTCTCTGTCTTTCTGATTTATTTTTGGAAGAAGCACTGTTTCTTTTTGGGATCCCAAAGCATTAGCGACGGGATACGTATGACACCGTAAAGTTCGCCCGCCCGTCTGTCCATCTGTTAGCACGACAACTCTCCAAGGGGTTGAAATATTCTCTTCAAACTTGCTAATTCGGTCAAAGTACAGGTCAAGTTCACTGTAAAAATTTTCTCCGAATAAGGATGCAGTATTTGCTACTGGAATTAATCTTCTATTGGGATAAGATATATCCGAATTAGGGATAATCTTATCTCAATAAAGATAAGATTAATCCCAGTAGCAAATGCTGCAAGATTTTTTGTACAGTGTTCATAGACGGGCCCCGTAGCTATCTATTTAGGGCGGGGGAGGGGCTTCAGATTAGGAGCGAACAAAATATTTTTGAAACCAAATTAGATAGTCTATTTAGGGGTAAGGAAGATTGTACAGCTGAAGATTGTACAAGGGGTAAGGCAACATGCTGAATCGGTTTGTGAATTTTATTTCCTTGACGTGTAAGTGGTTCACTGAAATCCGTCCAAAACAGGAAATTTGGCAGAAGTAAACTTTTTTGTGAAGTTTATTAGATACTCGTCGTAGGGTTAAAAATACACGCTGAATCCATCTGAATTAGACTCTCTCGATGAGCAAGCAATTCTGCTGGAATTCAGCAAAAAACGTTAGATTTGTTGGAAGTGAAAGTTCATTCTGAAGTCGATTAAAGCTTTGAAATGGGGCTAGAGATCCATGCTGAATCCACATAATGTTCTTGGTTTTCTTTGTGGTTTCGTCGTGTGGCCGTAATTGGTCTAAATAAACACTAAAACCTTTTGCACATTTTCATGGAAAAGACCGGAAATCTTCTATGCCTGCTTGTCTGGATAAATAAGTCGGACAAATATTTCCCTTTTAGGATCCCACCGAAACCTTTGTTCTTGTTATTTCCTGACTCCGTACCTAACGTTTCCTTTTTCCCAAGAGTCAGAATAGTAAGGCAAAACTGCATTTTATGCATCCACCTCCTTCCGTTAATAGTTGCAAAGCTTCTAACCCCCCTGCACATCGCCTGTCTCTCTTTTCGCCCAAATCGGCGATGCCGGGATGCCCCCGATGAATCATCTGTGAAAATTATCAATGGTAAAGTTGGGATTAAGACCAAATTCAAATTTCATATGTTATATTCTAAGCCCGCTAACGATACCTCAATAATCTTTGCTCTTCTCACGATTCACTATTTTCCATGCGCATTATGTTTCTGACTAGTGTTCGCGTATCATGCTACTGATGCGTAAAACAGGTTATTTGAATTTTTCCGAGTTTTTCCTAGAAGTCAATGGGCTTGGGAAAAAGCTTAAAACAGCGAAGGCCGTGGATAAATTGTGAAAAGCAAAGCCTAGTTTTACAGTATTCAAATAGTTTTGAATACTGGAGCACAAACTGCAAATAGTGCGAGGTGTGCTTTAAGCAAGTGGCTCCTCTCGCTCCCTGCACTAGGCAGCCAGGGCCGTATCCAAAGGGGGTTAGGGGGTTCGAACCCCCCCCCCCGAAATCCACAAAAATAACCATTTTTTAAAGGCTTTAACCTCTTATCTACGTCTTTTTTTGTACTTTCTGGTCCGACCCGCGGGCACCCCCCCAAAAAAAAATTCCTCGATACGGACCTGTAGGCAGCCTACGACCACTATATAATTTTCTACGAGAGCATGAAATAATCCCGAAACCATAACATCCTCCCACCACGGCAAGATGAGCCCCGCTCCAGCACAATTCCACCTGTCAGTCCTAACGAATCGGTTCAACCCCAAGTCGCAATTAAGTGCTTGGCCTCCAACGTGTCACATTTGTCAAAAGCTACGCCATCCCACCAGACACTTATTTTTGACAGTTGGGTGGGAATCGAGTTCGCTTCATGGCCATAGTTCAAATCCCTCCGTCAGTCAATCCAACTTGGGTGGTAGGGATTTTAGGATTTGAGCGGACGACTCAGACGGCGTTCGTAAAGTTCGTAAAGTTTTTGGCAAACTATTCTCCGTAAAGTTGTCGCCGCTACGACGGGAATTTGACCTAGATAACATTACGAGAATTTTTTGTGGCAAATTGTTCCAGAAAGAAAAAGATTATAATTATTAGAGAATATTATTATCATATGAACCATAGGTATTTATGACACCCAGAATCGTGTTTGCTAATGTGCTGACACTTTTCTATTTTTGACTGATGAAAAAGGGCCAGATATCCATGGATGTCCTACGGTCCACCAAAATTAAAAGACGGCACTGTTTGTAAGGGGGACAAGCAGGGCCGTATCCAGGCAACCCCTCCCCTGAAATAAATTCCTGGATACGGGCCTGGGGACAAGAACTCAGCAGAGGCTTACCTTTCTTTGGCTGGTTGCTAGAGTAGGGAGAGACCTTTGGTGTTGCACTTTTCGGGGTCGTCTTCGCTGACATATCTCCAGGGGAAGACCTGCTTCCTGGTGGCATATTGGACAGGACGTCCACTACACTGTAAACAAAAAGAAATTAGAGAACTGATTCAGCACTTGATAGAGGGGAGGACAAGGTTTATACCGGACGAGACACGTAGGTTATACTAGGTTTTGTGTTAGTATTCGAAGGTCATCGGATGTCGACACTTAGCATTGGAGGAGATGACTTTGTAAATCTCTTCAAAATAAAAATAAAAACAAGATCTGCAAGCTGTATGGCATTTGCAAATGGCTGGATCCGTTCCGGACCCAGAAATGGCTTTTCCGGAGCATAAGCTCTTGCCCTCCATCAAAGGTCGGATTACCGTTCGAGAGGGGTTTTATTCCTTACCCTACTGGGAATAAATGTCCCTTTGTGAATATTCCACCAAAAATTAGGTCAGATTATCAAGTAATTTTATACCAGTTAGGTTAGGATACACAAAAATGATGAACAGATGTGACATATGCATAAAAAATAAAAAGAAAGCACTTTAGCGTGTGAAGATGAACAAGCCAGACGAATTACAGTAATCGGAAGATAAATAAACGTAAAGAGTAACACTTACCAGTCATCAGAGTCGCAGTCGCGAAAACCTTTTGCGAATGGATTGCTTGCAATCTTCAACTGCGTGATCTGCAAGATGAAAACTGGTATAACGTTCAGCTAATGAAATCAAGAACTCAAATGATATGGGAAAGGGGACGATTCAAGCCAAATAGGAGTGCAGTCAACGAATTCGGAAACCGAAAGGAAATGAAACGAAAAGGGGAGAGGGCCGTCGGCACCTTGGAAAAGGATAGACCGCAGCAAACTTTCAGCTTACGAAATGGACAGGGCTAGGAAAGTGGTCCTAGCAATTTATTTCATGTTCATTTGTCACGGGTAACAAGTTTTTGTTATAAATTCTATTTTCATGTGGAAACTTATATCCTTCAGGAAAATACTCCGTGGGTTAGACAGCTGTAGACAAAAGAATAATCGGGCGTGAACTGCTTGGAACCAATAAACAAGGCGAGTTCGTCGCACCCCTAGTAGTTTCCACCAAAAAGTTAGTCCCTCCACCAAAAAGTTGGTGGAGGGATACCTATGACATCGCAAAAGTTATTCGTCTGTCCGCACGATAACTCTCGAAGGGATTGAGATATTTTGATGATTTTGATGATCCTTTGGATCAAAGTACAAGTCAAGTTCGAAGACGGGCTCTGTAGCCCTATATTTGAGACTGGGGGAGGAATTTCAAATTAAGGGACAAAAAAAAAATTTGAAAGCTATTGAGATAGTTGATTTATGGGTAAGGAGACATGCTGAATCTGAATATGAAAGTCATTTTCTCACCGGACAAGTAGTTCACCCAGAATCCGGCCAAAACCGGACACAAAATTTGTCGACCAATTTTCGGCCCTACCCTATTCTTCACACTAGTATAGCTCTGCGCGTCATCCACGCGCAGAGCGCGTAATCTATGAACGTAGACAGAGCTAGTGTAATCGAAGGTCGAAGGGGTTGGTATATGTTGTTCAAGCTTAGTAGGGGTTGATATATTTTGTTCATGCCTAGTATGAGGATTCATTGGCAGAGTACAGGTCAAATTCGTAGATGGGTCCTTTAGTCCTATATTTAGAGGCAGGGGGGGTTTCGAATTTACGGTAAAAACATGTATGTTTTATGAGCTAATAAGATATTCATTGAAGGGGTAAGAAGGTCCGCTGAATCCATGTCTGAACTTGGTTTTTTTGCTGGACAAATGATTCATCACGATACCGAAACTAGAAATTTGATTGAAGCTCAAGGTTGTTTCTGAAGTCGGTGAGATTCGGTGTCGGGGCAAGGAAACATGCTGATTACATTTTTGAACTTTATTTTAACAGTAAAAATCTTAAACGAATCTGACGAAGACTGAATGGCGAAGACAAGATCAAATATTTTTGGGATCCCATCGAAACCTTTGTTCTTGTTTTTTACTGGTCTGGTGTTTCCATAGATTTCTTGTCTGAGCATCTCCCGGTGACTTCTCACTACCACCTGCCTCCCGAACAGGTTCAAGTCAGTCCGCATTGGTTAGGTGAAAGCAGACACCGGTTAGTCCAAAAATGGTTGAAAACACTAGGGTAGAATTACCACTGCATCCAAAACCGTTTACAGGAGAAAACAGAGACACTCTAGCGGTAAAAGCGCAGCTACAGGTCCAAAGTTAAACTGAAAAAGGTAAACCCCCTTCTTTTGTGGGTCCCCATCAGAGTAAAATGACACTAGGAAGTAGCGCCAAGATTTGAAAAAAGTGTCACACTCGAATAGCAGCAATACTAACACCACTAGTTATAGAGAACGTCCCTACTGAAACTCATTCAGTCGCTCACCAACGCTGGCTGCGACAACTTCATTTTCTGAACATTGCAAAAAAATGATACGGCCAGGCCCGTATCCAGGAATTTATTTTGGGGGTGGTTTACCCTTCGCTGAGGGTTTTGCCAACGGATCGGACCAAAAAGTACAAAAAATACATAGATCAGATTTCAAGGCCTACAAAAAACGATTAATTTTGTGAATTTAGGGGGGGGGTCGAACCCCCTAACCCCCCCTAGATACGGCCTTGGATACGGCCTCCATTGTTTCCTTGGTGTGTGCAGACCGCACCTTTGCTTTACTAGAAATTTCTAAAGCCGCAAGTTTGCCTCGCTTTAAATGCCGCAGGCATAGTGGGCAGCGCTACGAGTATGGCCCATTTACAAAGCATTGAAAGCATAGATCTTGGCGCTACTCCCTAATGTTATTTTGCTCTGGTCCTACATAGCAACACACTTCGATCAAGACAGAAAATAAAAATGATAGAAGACATTCACAGATGATTCTAGGACTACTAGGAGGAATAATCGGGCGGAAACATTGATAGGAGATGAGCAAGGGAGTTGGAGACTCTGCAACTTAAAACTGAAGAAATGAATGCATATGCAGTTTTGGAGGAATGAAAAGTAAAAAGTGTCAGAAAAATAGAGATTTGGGTTTGAGCGGAAATAACATATTTTTAACGAATTGTTAAAGCACACGTCGTACCTATGATAGTAATTCATTCTACTCCAGTAGTACTTCCATCCATTCTCGTTCCCGAGATTCTTCACTTCGCAAGTGTATCCTATCTCCAATTAGCAATACACGGATTACACGCTTGCCATGAATTCTTATCGTTACGTGACGTACCAGGCGCCCGATCATTGTTTCGGACGAATACTTTCCGTCCGAAGACCGGTAATGCGCATTTTGCCAAGATTGTCATCAAAGGCAAGGGGTATGGAAAGAGGCCGTGTATAATTTTCTGTAAGAATAGCTTAGTTTTAAAGTGGTCAACTATATCAGAAATGATCATAAATACTATGCAGTCATCATCATCATCAAATATGCAGTGCGAGGTGTCCTTTAACAAATTTTTTTAAAGTTTAGCACGAAGGGACGAAATATCGCTGTCAAACATCGTAGCTGAATTTCCATTTTTAGCGATTTGTTTTCATATAGTTTCGTTTACTTTGATTAAGTAACGGAAAAAAAGATAACACGGAAACTGCTTACCCTATGATTCTGGTAGGCCGTAACGGCTGTAAATCGAGTTTCGGAGAAAATGTAAGTCCGGAAGTTTTCCGTTCGGCTGGCGTCTTCGTGTCGGGGGTTGACGTAGACCACGTGGACTCGTGGCTGGTAGCGATGCATAGAATTCAGGATTATCTGGAATGAATGTCCGTGTTACCAGTTGTTCATAGTGGGCTCTTCATCCTACAGTCATACACAAATCTTAAGTCATGGCATGCCCCAACGTATGAGTTCCGGTACTAATACGTTGGGCGACTATGCGCTGGAATAAGGGCATAGAACACCCATGCAAATGCAAATTAAACTGACAAAAACGGATCACAGGATTTCGGATTCAAGGTAGGGGGTTCTTAATGGGTATGAACTAAAATTCCCTGATATTCCAAAGACCCGAAATAAAGTTAAAACAAATAAGATAGACAAATTTCTAAAAGGGGCTTGAGATGAATAAAATGTTCTTGATAAAATGCAATGGACGTAACGAGTGATGTAAAGTAGTTCATGAATTATAGCTGGCAGTTTGGCCATTAAAATGTTAGTATGTTCATACAGGTACTGTCAACTGAAGTTGTATGTAGCCTACTGTGTGGTATGGCAAGGGGGGTGGGGGTTCCTCCACCCCCAAAACAGATTTTTTTTTTAATATTGGCTTTGACACCGATCTCCTTTTTTTCTATTTGGTTAAGTCCGACCTGAGGGTAGACCCCCCTTAAACCCCCCGAAATAAACTCCTGAATACAGACCGGGTTATGGCCATTCATTTCCGCGAATAATCTATTCATCATACAATTTTTGTTTTCAAGCGCCACATTCAACCGCTTTTTCCGACCTAATTTTTCACACGCCTGTTTTTTATAAGCAATTTCCCACATCCTTCCTCAACTGGGTTTCATCCTGTTGCTTCCTGCAACTTTTTTGAAATTCGAGCCCCAGATTCAAATTTCCCGCGTCATAATTGATTGATGATCTGCCGCCGAAGCGATTGGATACAAGATGCGACCAAAGTGGGGTGAAACAAGTGCCATATGGGAGCCTTCGAAATGTCTCAGCTGCCCCATAGTCTGAAATGGATACCGCAAAATCTCCTAGGTCTAATTATCCGACATTTTCAGCTTTGCTAATGGTATGGCAAGGCCAACCGTCATTTCAGAAATCGTTAGGACCAAAAATCAATTTAGGCCAAAGAACGATCTTCGTAGTTTGAACACGAGGCGCATCGTTTGTTTGTAATAATTGTACGGCTCGTCGTAATTCCATGGAAGGAAATACTCAATAATTATGTTGTCATGCTTAGGACAAATAAAAGTCAAATAAGAAAACTTGGGTATGTCGAATCGCTTAAAAGAGAATAACAATAATAATAAGAATAAGACTATAACTGTACCAAGGGGCTTTCGCCTCTATAAAGATAAGTTAAAATATAGAAATAGCCTACTGCTTGATGCAAGAATAATGGAGCCACAGGCAAAGGTTTGTGTATAATCTCAATACGATGGGAAATGAAGGACTAAGCAGGTGCTCAGCCACCGCTCTCCTGAGCTCCCAAGTGGGGTCTTTGACAGGAATCCCCATCAAATTATCAGTGTCTTGGCCTCTAGTTAGGGGGTCGTAAAATGCTACCAAACCCAAAGCCTGACACTCAGTGAATCCGTCCCATCATACCACTGCCATCATATTTGTTTATTTACAAGAGTTTCTCTAACGACTTTCTAGGCATGGAATTCAAAAGCAAATTATCCGGACAGAAGACACATGGCTCTCGCTACAATCATTCAAAGGGGTTGCCGAGGGGCTACAAGCTTTTGTAGCGTTAAATTTTATAATTCATGTGAAGAAAGACAGAACAAGTTTTATGCGAACAGGTCCACCCGTTGGGAAATCCAGCGAGTCAAGTTCCCCCCCCCCTCCCCCATGGGCGTTCGCGTCTGGAAAATGAAGCCATCCATGGTCCAAGGGAATCGGATCGTTTCACTCATTCATTATTCCGTTTGTTAATTCCCGACCTATTGTTGACACTTGGAAACCTATCCTCTAATTTGTGTTCTGCGATTGGAAACTTACTGTCCACGACCCCATATATCGGCGTGATTCTAAACTAGTGAATGCCCTTTATGGAGGAAATTTTTGAGTGTTTTGTAATTATTTTATATTTTTTTTACTGCACTTACGCCCTTCGGCAGTGCGTCGTAAATTCTTAATTCATTATTTTACATGATTCAGTATCAAAAGAAAAAAAAGAAAAAAAAAGAAAATACGGATTTCTTTAGTCCAAGCTGACTGATTTGTTCTAGCAATATTTTGGTCCTCTTGCCAAGGGTAAGTACACGAACCTGCACTCGATAGATAGATAGTTTCATTGATACAGCTCGTAGCGCCGAATATAATATGTCGACCATTACACTAAATATGTCGACCATTACACTAAATATGTCGACCATTACATTTAACGGATAAAAATAACTTGAATATAAACAATCATTACAGAAAAATGTGTCACTTGGAATCCAACAATTTCTTGTTAATGTTCTTTGTAAAATAAGGTACAATTTTTTTTTTAATCTTTTCATTTTTTTCTGAATCCAGCCTGAAAAGGACCATTTGCAAGAAGGGCTGAAATATCGCTGGGACAAACCGCAGCTGACTTCTCCAATTAGCGCCATAAAACAGAAAAGAAAATACTTTATATAACACTTCTAGAACTTTAATTCATAACAAAATAACAACTCCTTTAAAATATGAAGGACGCACAATTCACTCAAAAATTGGGGAAAAAAAATGATATTAAGTACTATTTGTTACTGCAGATTCTTTCTTATCGACGTTTATCATAGCTCATCTGCAAGATCCGAACCATAACAAGAGCTACGAGCTCATATGGCACTTGTTACGAGTAGTGGTACGAGAAAGTAGAAGAGAACTTCACAATAAACACCCCGCCATTCAAAAATGCGGTTCGGACCTAGAATTAGGATATCTAGGTTCATTCAGTCTGAAAGCTCTAGATGACATATTTAGAAATTATGCTTGTTCTTCCCACCAAGCTTCATCCCGATCCCTCCACTCTAAGCGATTACAAAGATTTCCGGTTCGCCCCTTCAACTCCTCCCAATGTCACCGGATCTGGTCCGGATTTAAAATGGGATGTCTGAGTTACGAGACACCTTTCTAAATATCAAGTTTCGGTTCAATCCGATAACCCGTTCAATAGCTGAGCTTGCCACTGGATTCCGGATTCCTCTTTTGTACACTCCCCCTCGACGGTCGGATTGGGGAAACGACATTCTCAAGTCAATAGTTCGGGTACCTGACAAGCATGCCAAGTTCATTGTCCTTGCACATCAGCTGAAGTACCGAACTCGTGGGATTACTACAAACTCGGATCCCCTCCAACTCCCCCACAGTGACCGGATCCATTTCGGTTATGCTATTCACTTGCTCTTCCCATCAACTTTTATCCCAAACCCTCCACTCTAAGCGTTTCCCAAGATTTCCGGTTCCCCCGTCCGACTTCCCCCAATATCACCGGATCCGGTTCGGATTTAAAATGGGGCGTCGGAGACACGAGATCTTTCTATACGTCAAGTTTCATCAAGATCCGATCACCCGTTCGCAAGTTAAAAATACCTCACTTTTCGGATTCCCCCTCTCTCCACCCCACCCCTCCCAGATGGTCGGATCCGGGAAACGACTATTCTCAAGTCAACCTGTTCGGGTCCCATACACGCCTGCCAAGTTTCATCGTCAGAAATTCGGATCCCCCCAACCCCCCCCACTGTGAACGGATCCGGTCCGGTTATGCCAGTCACGTATCTAGGGCTTGTGCTTGTTCTTTCCACCAACTTTCATCCCGATCTCTCTACTCAAAGCGTTTCCCAAGATTTCCGGTTCCCCCCTATAGTTCCCCCCATGTCACCGGATCCGGTCCGGATTTAAACTGGGATGTCTGAGACACAAGGTACTTCTATATATCATGTTTCATTAAGATCCGATCACCCGTTCGTAAGTTAAAAATACCTCATTTTCCGGATTCCCCTCCCTCCAGCCCCCCCCGGATGGTCGGATCCGGGAAACGACTATTATCAAGTCAATCTGTTCGGGTCCCTGACATGCCTGGCAATTTTCATCGTCCCAGCACATCAGGAAGCACCGAAGTCGCGGGATCACTAGAAATCCGGATCCCCCCCCTAACTCCCCCAAAGTGAGCGGATGCGTTCCGGTTATGTCAATCCCGTATATAGGACTTGTGCTTGTTCTTTCCACCAACTTTCATCCAGATCTCTCCACTCTAAGCGATCTTCAAGATTTCCGGTTTCCCCCTCCAACTACCCCCCATGTCACCGGATCCGGTCTAGATTTAAAATGGGAGGTCTGAGACACGAGGTACTTCTATATATCAAGTTTCATTAAGATCCGATCACCCGTTCGTAAGTTAAAAATACCTCATTTTTCCGGATTCCCCTCCCTCCAGCCCCCCCCCCCCGGATGGTCGGATTGGGGAAACGGCTATTATCAAGTCAATCTGTTCGTGTCCCTGACATGTCTGCCAATTTTCATCGTCCTAGCACATCAGGAAGCACCGAACTCGCGGGATCACTAGAAATCCGGATCCCCCCCCCAGTTCCCCCAAAGTGAGCGGATCCGGTCCGGTTATGTCAATCCCGTATCTAGGACTTGTGCTTGTTCTTTCAACCAACTTTCATCCAGATCTCGCCACTCTAAGCGATTTTCAAGATTTCCGGTTTCCCCCTCCAACTACCCCCCATGTCACCGGATCCGGTCTGGATTTAAAATGGAAGGTCTGAGACAAGTGATCCTTCCATATATCAAGTTTCATTAAGATCCGATCACCCGTTCGTAAGTTAAAAATAAGTCATTTTTCCTATTTTTTCCGGATTCCCCTTCCCACCATTCCCCCTCAGGTGGTCGGATCGGGGAAGCGACTATTTCCAACTTAATCATTTGGAGTCCCTGATATTCCTGCCAAGTTTCATCGTCCTAGCTTATCTGGAAGTACCCGAACTAGCAAAACCCGGACCGACAGACCGACAGACCGACAGACCGACAGACCGACAGACCGACAGACCGACCGACGGACGGACAGAAATTGCGATCGCTATATGGCACTTGGCCGAAGGGCAAGTGCCATAAAAAAGGTGGACCGACAGACGGGCAGACATTCTACCGCAAAATAGCATTTCACCTGGTGATCCGAGTTGTGTGTCCTAAAAACGTCGGGAGTGAGTCGGCACGGAATCGGACTTCTGCGGAACCTTGCGAGCTTTTGTCACTATTCCGGGTTATTAATGAAAATTATTTGTTTATTTATTGTTTTTCCTTTAGCATTTATTCTTTTTGGATTTTCGGGTTAGATAGAAATAAATAAAGAAAAAAAGTTACTACTTATATACGGGTTTAAAAGGGGAACGGAATCGGCAAAAAAAGTGCGGAACCCCTCGGAGGGGTTCAAAGGAGTCATGCGATCCTCTAAAATGGCTTTCCATTAGAAATTCGAGTGGAACAATTTGTTCAACTGTTGTGTCTTAGAATGTCATCAATTTGTGTCCGAATGCATGCCTGGATTGGGCCCGACGGGTTGGAAAATTTTAATCGGCGACTGACCGGTGGAGGCGTGGTTGTCGCGTTGACGGCCAAGGCATCCACCTTGGGAATAGCAGGGAATAGATATTACAATACAAAAGTTTAAATTCCTCCTTTGTGAATTTTTTCAACTCCAATTTCTAAAGCAGCCGTCGAAACTATAGTGCAAGTACAACCTATTCCCGTAATCTTCATCAATTCTTATACCCGGCGACCCGAACTTCATACGGTGCATTCCAACCCCCTAACCTCAACTCACTGACTTTCACACCTTGTTGCGCAATTTTCTATGCGTATCATGCTCCCTACGATTGTTTACGAGAAGCTCCTTCGCCAAAATAGCCGGTAGCCTAATGCAAATTTTGTCCCTGTTTTGCTAGAATTCAATGGGGCTTGGCAAAGGATTAAAACAGCCAAAGCCGTGGGTAATTTGTTCAAAGCAAAGCCTGATTATTTCTCAGTAGTAGTATTCAACTACTATAAAATAGTGGAGCCTAAGCAGTAAACAGTGCGAGGGGTGCTTACAAAAATAGGATGTGTGGATTGTCCATGTATTTTATTATAATTTTTTATATTTGTATCTTTTTCTTCATTATTTTCATCTTGTTTTCCATGCGGATTGGCGAGGATTGGCGAACTTGCTAGTACCAGGGACCCATAAATTTCCGCCATTCAGGGGGCTTTTCATTTCGTATGCTTCTGTTTTGCTATGTTGCCCGTGGCTCACCTATGGTTTCCAAAAATTCCACTTGGGAAGCCAACCCCGGGCCTCCTTGGACGTGAGACCAAAGAGACTCCTCCCTCAAGGCAATATTTTATCCCCGTGGGTATTTCTCGAACTATCTGACGCTCGGTCAAGAGCGCATCAGAAATCTCTTATTGACAAGCCCCCTGAATGGCGAGTCATTACAGGAAATTTATGGGTCCCTGCTAGTACCAAGTGTCTCTAAATGCACGACATGATTTTAGACTTGTTTACAGTATGCACTCGTTATAATACCGGTAACCTACCCAATTACCACTGAAGAAGTAAGTCGTGTATGTCTTTGATGATTTATTTAAATCGCTGATCGTTATATATAGACAACAGAATGTATCTGCGAGAACGGCTTTTAACATCCGAAAACTCGTTGATATTAGCGCTTGGAATAAAAGTACTGAATTGAATTGAATATATTTGTTGCCTGACCACAAACCACTTATCGGCTGTGAGTTCAATCTTGAAATAAATTACTGGTCTATTGACTGAAGTGAGAGCTGACAGTGAATGAAGAGTAGTTCAGCACGGATGCGGTGACTAAAAAATCATGGGTCCTTGTTAACACTTACATGTCCATTATCATCCATCTGGTTGTTTGTCAGCTTCAGCTTGTCGAAGGAGATGACTTGCTTCATCCACTGCGAGCCCTTAGCTGGGGATTCGGGGTGAACGTGGATCCGTGGTGGCGACACAGGGTCGGCACGACCGGCCACGACCCAGCTTGAACTGCAAGTAAGACAGTCAGGAATGGACACTTAAAAAAAACAGCGTATTATTTCAGACAACAGATTGAGGTAAGGGAAGTAAGTTGAAATCGAGGGTCTTGTATCAAAATAATTAGTGTTAAGTATTCAGTTTGTAAATAGGGTTGTCAATATATTCACGTTCAGTAAGGATCAATGTAAATATTAAGTAGTTTCGGGAATTTGTTAGATACGTAAAATGTAAATAGGTGTCCGTGCTTGAGTGTGACTTGTACGTGTTTTTATGGCACTTGCAGCTTCGCTCAAGTGCCATATACCGATCACTTTTCGGTCTGTCGGTCGGTCGGTCGGTCTGTCAGGCCACTCATCTCGAGTTACGGTACTTCCAGATGAGCTAGGACGATGAAACTTGGCAGGCATATCAGGGACCCGACCAAACTAATCTGGAAATAGTCACTTCCCCGATCCGACCACCGTGGGGGGAGTGGAGGGATGGGGAATCCGGAATATTGACGTATTTATAACTTTTGAACGGGGAATCGGATCTTAATGAAACTTGATGTTTGCAAAGACCTCATGTCTCAGATGTCACATTTCATGTCCGGAATGGATCCGGTGACTTTGGGAGGAGTTGGAGGGGGGGAGTCGGAAATCATGTGACATATTCAGAGTGGACGGATCGGGATGAAACTTGGTGGGAAGAACAAGCACAAGCCCTAGATACATAGTTGACAAGACCGGACCGGATCCGAGCACTGTGGGGGGAGTTGGAGGGAGGGTTCCGGAATTCCGGTGATCCCGACTTAAGATACTTACAAATGTGTTGGGACGATGGAACTTGGCAGGCATATCAGGGACCCGACCAAACTAATTTGGAAATGGTCACTTCCCCGATCCGACCACCGTGGGGGGAGTGGAGGGATGGGGAATCCGGAATATTAACGTATTTATAACTTTTGAACGGGGAATCGGATCTTAATGAAACTTGATGTTTGGAAAGACCTTGTGTCTCAGATGTCACATTTCAAGTCCGGAATGGATCCGGTGACTTTGGGGGGAGTTGGAGGGGGGAGTAGGAAATCATGTGACATATTCAGAGTGGACGGATCGGGATGAAACTTGGTGGGAAGAACAAGCACAAGCCCTAGATACATAGTTGACAAGACCGGACCGGATCCGAGCACTGTGGGGGGAGTAGGAGGGAGGGTTCCGGAATTCCGGTGATCCCGACTTAAGATACTTACACATGTGTTGGAACGATGGAACTTGGCAGGCATATTAGGGACCCGACCAAACTAACTTGGAAAGAGTCATTTCCTCGATCCGACCACCGGGGGGGATGGAGGGATGGGGAATCCGGAATGTTGACGTATTTATAACTTTATGAACGGGGAACCGGATCTTAATGAAACTTGATATTTGGAAAGATCTCGTGTCTCAGACGTCACACTTCAAGTTCGGGATGGATCCGGTGACTTGGGAGAGTTAGGGGGGGGGAATTGTTTGACATGTTCAGAGTGGACGGATCGGGATGAAACTTTGGGGGAAGAATAAGCACAAGCCCTAAATACATAATTGACAAGACCGGACCGGATCCGAGTACTGTGGCGGAGTTGGAGGGAGGGTTCCGGAATTCCGGTGATCCTGACAAGACGCGTAGACATGTGCTAGGACGATGAAACTTGGCAGGCATATCAGGGACTTAACAATTTTCACTAAGAACAGTCGGATTTTGCTTACAGATGATCACAGCAAACACACGCATTGGCGAATTTCTACTTTCATCATTTTACCAAGCCTTGCAAGTGCCATATGAGCTTACAGCTCTTGTTGAATTCAGTTAGTATCCAGATGATGTAGCGAGTAGTGGAAATAAAATAGTGTTAGTCTGTCCATCTTTAGGACAGAGCGGGGTTGCATCAGGTCCGGATCCAGGAGTTTATTTCGGGTGGGGGTGGGGGGGGGTCTGCCCACGGGTGGGACCTAATCCATACCAAACAGTAAGACAAGAACATAGAGATCATAGGTAAAGCATATATAAAACGATTATTTTTTTATTAGTTTATTAGTTTCGGGGTTTTTCGATTAGCTTCGGGGGAGCGGCGAACCCCCTTCCCTTGGATACGGCCCTGGGTTGCGTACTGACTACCGTCAGGTACTCCTCCGACATCTATGAAAGGGGTGAAGATCTATTACAAAAGGCCACGCAAATTGGGACCAAACACACGCGTCACTACGAGTGATCAGGTACCCAGTCCGTTAGGTGGTTCACTCGCAACTTGAAGTATTTGATTCATGTGGGCCAAGAAGGTGGGAGACACTATCATTTTACGATGGGTCGAATTTTTACGAACACACTGTTACCTTTGCTTTCTCCAAAATCTTCATGGTATCCAAGGTTATCCACAAATTACTTTCACTCTTGAAAACAAGGTCGTCAACTCGCCATTGCTAATTAAATATTCACTGATCTCCTGTCCTGACGTGGGTCAGAAGAGTACTAGAAGCTTCGAAAAGATTGAGTGGCGTGTAAGAGGATTAAAACAACTAAGTATTTCACCATAATGGAGGATCTAAGGTCTTAGATAAAAGCAAGCAGAAGGTTCTTGTGAATAGAACTTTCTTCGTCTTGTGCTACTTTAGGCTAAGAGTTCTACGAGGGAGTGGAATTGTCCAGGGAAAAGACGTCTGAGGAGCGGGGGGGGGGAATCTCAGCAGTGTCAGCTTTGAAGTGCGGGGGAGGGGGATTGCTGGCTTCAGGCCTTACCTATGAAATGCGTATCGGTATCGTTTGTCGTCAACGGGTACGAAATCCACAACCAGCATGTAGTCTGCGTTTGGATCGAGGCCAAATAAACGCACTTGCATGGTAGGGAACATCCGCCTGAAAAAGTTGTTAATTAAAGGGTGCACAATTAGATAAAAATTGGGCTAAGTAAAGGTGAGTCTTCACCTTCCGGAATCTGGGTTCCCAGATTTTTCGAGATTTTTTTTTTTAATTTCTTCTGCGATATTTAAAAATTCCGGATATCTGTAAGTTCAAAAGCCCCTTTTTTCCGGATTATTTTGATATACTTTCGGACCGGTTCATGTTCCAGATGCAATTTACAGAAGACGTTCCGGATTTCGGAAGTTTCGGGAGGTGAAGACCGGACTTAAGTAAGTAAGTAAGGTTTATTAGACAAGAAGTTGCGAGCTAGCTAATTTGATTGTCTTTACAAAAAGAAACATCATTTTAAACACTCACAAGTTACATAAATACTAAATACTACAAAAATAATAGCGCTACACTGACATTTTATTAAACATGTTGACGAAAAATGGCACAAATGTGTTGCTGTGTCTCTCTATAGGTCGTGCATCAGAAGGCCATGCCACGCCCATCAAACCTATGTAAAAGCTATAAAAGACAGAGATGGAGAATAATTCAGTTGGCTTGAAGGAACAGTAAACTTGACTCAAACTTGGCTCATGGAGCTAGCTGACATATCAAGAATGTACCCTGAGTCGATATTGACAGTTAGAAAAATTCTTGTTACGACCATTGCAGTTTCCGGGCAGTTCCGAGAGTTCGACTTTTGAGTTAGTAGAAAAAAAAAAAAAAAAAGCAAAAGGTTTGTGTGCCGGGAGTAGGACTCGAACCCACGATCTTTGCCTCAACTTGGCCTTTTGAAACAAAGTAATACAATGTATATCAACAGGGTTGCCACCGGTAGTACAATTGTGCTCACAATAGAACTTTCCTTTTACTTTGGCAGCAGATTTTAAGAAAAAAGTAGTTGTCAGGTTTTATTTCCAAGGTGACTATGACCCAGCAACACGTTCTGAGTACTTTTCTTGTTTGGTATTACTTTTTTCCTTTTGCATAGTGAATTTATTTTAGTAAAGTGGCAACCCTGTATGTTGATAACACAGACAATCGCAAACTTTTACAGTGCAGGAGTGCGTAACTACAGTGCATAAGGGGCAAGGCCCTGCCAGCTAGCTCTGGGAACAATAAGGAGGGGTTTCGAGATAACAAAGATGGGGGGTCCTGTCGACAATAAGTCCCTGTACATTTATCTAAGCCCCCAGGCCGATTTGATGGCCGAAAGTTGCCTAGTCAAGTTTACTGTTCCTTTGAACTGAAGAAGGGCTTATTAACTAGAAAGAAACGGTTATCAACGTACTGTGTCAGGTTTTGGGGCCTGTATCCCTTGATTCCTTTCTATTTTTTTTCTGCAAATAGGAGAAATCCTGATTCTGTTCGAAAATGTATGCTAGTTTCGCTACAGTTATGGATCTATAGATTTAGATCGACGTGCATTTCGAAACGCCGTCGACTAGGCCACAAACACAACTATAACATAAAGACTTAGATAAACAAATTTCTTTGGTGCAATAAACAAACATATAAGATTTGCCGAATCTTCACCACATCTGTACACTATCATTTTTACATTCTCCTTTTTTTAATCCAACTGCGATTTTACCTGTACAAGTGCTATACGAGCTCTTAGCTCTTGTTTCTCCATCTATGCTGCCTTCAGATGAAGCGAGACGAGAAGCGTAAATGATCACACTGAGGTAGCGTTCCAGCAACTTATTATTAGTTACGATCGTTACTATTCTTCTTATTATTGCCGTTCGAGAGCCCGCCGTAATAAGTAAATTGGCTCCTCCCATTTTGGTTCCACAATTTACAATTTAGTTACAATTTACTTACGATGGTCGCCAGCATCATAAGTGATGCACTGTCAGAAGTTTCATAACAGATAACACGAGGATACGCGGTTTCAACAGACAATGCGTAACAGATAACATTTGGGATCTTATCTGTTGTGTTTGAAAACGTTATTCATGAAATGTTATGCATAAAAAGCTTTGATAGGAAGAGCTAGAGCCTACAGATTCAATGCGATTTTTCGGAGAATCGCCGCAGGTCGAAAATTTCAACTACAGCTTCAAAACTCACGCCACAAAAACGTACAAAAGTGGATACGTTAATAACTGAAAATCTGATATGTTAAATGGGACGAAAGTAACCTAAGACACAACTACATGTTTTCTCCTCAAACACATAGTACCACTGCAAGCTTTGAGACGAATTATTTGCTACGTTTTGTAGCTCAACTTCAGGTCGGGCTTCACTACCCAGACGCCACAGAACCCGGGGTCCGGATTATGTGAAGACGGTCCCAAACAGAAATCAAATCAAATGTCTCTTCAGCAGTCCACTTTTGGGCATTTTTCAGCACTTCAGGCATTTTCTTAGATTTTACCACCTCAGCACTATAATTTCTCCAAGTCAAATGAAAACTACTTTCAAATTCCCGCTTTTTTTCACCCAGAATCCGGGAATCTGGTAGATTTTTGTACCAGATTCCCGGACGCGTTCGGGGTGCTTTCAGACCTGTCTTCACTAGAATCACCCAGAATCCGGGCGAGGTAGTGAAGCCTAATCCCCGAACTCAACCTTGCTGCGATTTTGACGCTGCTACAAGTTTCGCGCCCGATTCTCTAACCACAGATACACTACCCGGACTTCACGTGAGTTCAACGCAAGTCTTGCACTCTCGATGTGCTGCAAAAAAAACATTACCTTCCAGCTTTCGTCACAATCATTTCCGTTCCCAGTTCGTTGAACTCGTCCCATAGTTGCTTCAACTCCAATGAGGCACTAACTCCGACCAATTTTGAGTGGAGAGGCTTCTTTTCCCCGACGGTCCCATCGTCGCTCTCGGCTGAGATGTTAGAGTGAGGCGAGAGAGTCGAGGAGGGAGGGGTGAGAGGGGGAGGTTGGGAACATTGTGCATAAGTTGGGTCCTGGAGGTCGATGGAGGTTACCGCGCGCGCTTGCTTTCCAGCGGTCAGAAGACATGCTGAAATGATACGAACGAGTTGAAATGAGTGAACTAATACGGCAGAAAATGGAGAAAAACCAATATCAGTCAACAGCAACATTTTCTTCGGAAACATCTTAACACAAGCCAACATTGCCTGCAACTAGCAGAAAAATGAATCGACACGTTATGACAACGAGTCCGTCAATCCCGACCGCTCGTGAGTTATTCCATGGGTCAGACAGCAGACGACAGAGCAGCGCATACACCCTTCCTTCTTGAAAATTCGGCTGATTGTTAGGCAAAAATGACATAACAAGCTCTAAAAAAAATTACCGAAAGAAATAACAGTATTCTTGTTCATCGCAGCCGTTTCCCTTTTTTCACAGAAAAGTGCCTTGACGAGGTTATTATTTTGATCTTTTTTTCTTTTGTGTTTGCTTGTAGATTTAGTAGGCTAATTTGTTTTTAGGCTTCGTGAGCTGTTTATATTTATCTAAGTGTGTGTGAGGTTGACTGATATGTTGTTGTTTAAAGTTTTATGCATCACTCCTCAGTTTTGAAGGAATCAAATAAATAATAATAATAAATAAGCTACTGTCAAATTTTTGTTTGTTTTTATTAATTTTTGTTATTATTAATTTTTGTTATTATTAATTCCAGGTAAATGTTTCTATTTGCTTGTCTGATTTTCTTGATGAGATCTATATTTTGAGTTTGCCCAAGTGGGCGCTTCCGGGTCGCATAACTATATGATCCCACGGTCGTAATGAGTCCTAGTTTGAACTGACGACTTGGATGGAGTTAATCTAGAACTCGATCTAGACACTGCAAATGCTACAATGCACTCTCAGAATCCGGGACGCTACATGCAAGCGACGGCTCTTCAGACCAAATGATCCGTCCGCAAAACCAGAACACCACTCCCGATCAAACTGTTTATGTTTCTAGCATCATTAGTCGTTTATTTTCCGTTGTTAGACCTCAAGTCTGGACGGCGACAAAGTGTTTACAACCTGTGAACCTCTTGAGAAGGGATCTGGCAAAAAAGAAGCAGACGTTTTTGGTAGCCTCTCGACTGTTTTTGGGGTCTTTGAGTTTGTCGCCAAAAACGTAAGCCCGGTCGCTGGCCACAAACGACAATTCCAGCAAGTTAAAAATAAAACAGAGAAAATCTGGTACTGTACAAAAGGTATGCCTGTCTTTGGACTTCTCTGTGGGGTCTGAAAGGACACCCCTGGGAAATTTTATCTGACAATGTGCGTGCACGTAGCTTGAAAGACTGTTCATATGCAGCGCACGCCATGCTTTCTTCTCGCGATATTCTGCTGAAATTGAGGTCTTACGCACAAAAAGACGGAATGGATTTTTTTTTCACATTTCTTACTTCGCTCTAGAATAGTTGCTATTTGTTCAGATTTTCCTGCGAGGGTTTTGATACAAGTGTGCCTTTCAACAGGAAAAATTTTTACTGTCTAAGCATTGATATTGGCGGATATTTCTTAAAGTAGAAGTGAAACCCTACACACAATCACTACACTTTAAGAAGAAAAGAAAAGAAAAAAGGACCCCTCGTACTGTTTACAGCGTTCATGTTCGAGTATTTTAAAATAATTGAATAGTTTAAAACTAGGATCTGAATTTAATAGATTATCCACAGCTTTGGCTGGTTCAAGTCTGGCCGTTGACTTCTAGCAAAAACAGGGAAAAATTTACATGACCGTTTTTAAGCAATCATAGGGAGCCAGGTCCGTATTTCGGGGGTGGGGGGCTTTGCCCGCGGGCCTGACCAAAAAATACAAAAAAGACACAGATCAGGGGTTAAAGCCTATAAAAACGATTATTTTTGTATGTTTCAGAGGGGGGGGGTTAACCCCCTAAGCCCCCCTGGATACGGCCCTGTCGGGAGCATATTACGGATCTAAAATGACGAAGCAAGGCAAGTCTGAAATCAGTGAGGTGAGGTGTCGTCATTGGGGGGGGGGGGGTAGAATATACCGTACTAAATCTGGGTTTAAGACTAGATGGAGCGATTACGAAAGTTGGTTGTATTGGCATTATAGGTATGACGAGTCCCTTACGGTCAGCCGTATAATAAATGGTGGGCGAATGAGCGCATCACAAGTTTGTACTCAGGTCTCTAAGGTGGCTGCACGGGTTCTCTTGGAACTGTAGTGCTTCAGCCTTCAGGTATGTTTGTTGGTGAGGGTCTTCCATCTTTCGGTGAAGTGAGGCGGCATCTGCCCTATCGCTTTAAACACGAATTTTGCGCGCAGGGAATCCCCTCCTTCTGGTGATGGCGAGTTCCCACATGCGACTAAGTTTGCCAATTTGTCTGTCGTGGGGTAACCTACTATATTGTGGGTTCACTCCAGATTGATGTATGTAAGTTTTGTTTTCTTTGTTTTTTGTATTTATGCCAGTGTTTGTTATTTATTTTGTATTTTTTCGACCCTAGTTGGTCGTCTCTTAGTTTCAATAAATAATAAAATAAATTATTGGCAGTGCTATTGCAGTTGGATAATTCCGAATTTGTAGTAACGTAGTATCTAATCACTAGCTTGGTTATCACAAGAACTTGTTTTCTTGTGAAGTGAGAGGCGTAACAGCCATATTTGAGCATTATACTATGAACTGTTTCACTTCCTTCTTCGACTGTTTCTCAGTAATTGTCTAATAAATTTTTAATAGCGTTTTGCTTTTTGTTGAACAAATTCTGATATTCCTTTTTTTCTGGCCTAGAACTTGGAGGAAAGAGGAAGGCCGTCGAGTTGTGTGACCACAATGCGTATGAGGAAACAATTCAATGTTCGGCTTCGCCCATAGGGATAAAATAAAATGAATTTGAATTAATCAGAACAACCTAAACTCTGATGACTTTACAGTTGGTGGACGAGTTGATCAAGTAACTGACTCACGGCTGTCTCCGACTCTTCACTTAGTACCTATCAAATTTTCCTGTTCTTGTGTCCATGCTCCGATATTCCTCTTCAAGTTCCAATGAGTTACAAAAAAAAAAAAAAATCTGGAAGGAGACCTGACGAAGACCCCTGCAGACGCCGAAATATCGTTCAAGCCGTACAAAGTGGCACGGCTTTTAAATTTTAACACCATCCATCTATCTTCCTGCCTTCTCTAATAAATTTTGTGTTTTTATTTTCAATACTATGTGTTCTTCAATAAATTTTGTGTTTTTATTTTCAATACACTGTGCTAATCCTCTAAATACATAATACTCCAGCAATAGGCAGCATATAAATCCATTCATTCATTCAAACTGACCTTCGATACTCTTCATCGGCGTTGAACTATAGCCCTCCGCATTCCAGCAATTATTCCAACAGTCGCCAGTAGACATTTTTCCACTCACACGTGTTTAATTTCACCCAAAATAATTATTTCTCACGTTTCTAACACTCCCTTGTCATCAAAAGTGACACAACTCTTTTATGATTCCAAGTTCAAACACCACACAAGTTCACACTCTGATTAGAGACTTGCTGAAAACGGTTGTTGTCACCAGTCTGGGAAAGTGTGAATGACTAACCTAATCTCGGCGTTGAGTGCCGTGACCCCTGGAGCTCACGGCATCATTATGCCCCGCGGCCTGGACAAAAACGGCTAGAAAATGCCGCGAAAAATAAAACTTAAATACTGACCAATTATCCTTCTTAAAATTAACTAAACATTGAAAAACAGTAGTTTTTACTTAGTAAAAAATTGACAAATTTTCGACAATTTTAAACATTTCTAATTTTCCAGCCAATCGTTTCCAGGAGAGGTGTGGCCTCCACGGTTCCGTTTCAAGCGCTGGGAGAAAATCAGCCAATAGGAAGCGAGCGTTTGTCTACGGGCGGAGCTATGCCGCGTTGTTTTTCCAGTGTTAGTGACGAATGATATACAGTCTCGCTGGAGAGGAATGATTGCGATGTTTTCAGAAGTCAACCGGAATTCCAGGGACACCCACACACCCAAGAAAAACAAACGAAGGCATCCATTAGGCTGAAAATACAAAAGCCAGTTGGTCTGGAGTCTCTGCGGGTCGAGGACTGTTCCTCGTCTACCAGCTTTCATACTAGCCCATTTATAGCAGAGGCAGGGCCGTATCCAGAGGGAGACCCCCGCCCCCCTTAGAAAAATCAAGGCCTGTCATTCGTTCGTCCCGATCCCAGAATACTTAAATTCCTTTCATGAGATTAATAAAATAATCATCTGACTAAATACTAACAATGGTATATTCCAGAGTTCTAAATGCAATGATGGAAATGCAAATAGTAATTCTTGCGAATATTTTGAGCGTCTTAAATTCTTTCATTCTTATTTTCTTTGTTGCTTGAAATATGTTACTGCATTACAAATCTTGTCTAGTTTTGACGGTGGGCCAGAACAGACCGGCAGGGGCGTCACTATGGGGGGGGGACTCCCCCCAAAGGTCTTGAGAAAGTACTTTCGTCGGGCGAAGCCCGGCGAAAGTTTACTAAGTTTGTCTTCTCTTCGCCTGCGGCGCTTACTTTAAGTTTTCTTGGTGTAGTCGAAAACTCACTTGTTTTTTGGGCGAAAGTTGAATGGAAAAGTCGAATATTTGAATTTCAACATACGGATTTACATTAAAGAAATAATCGCAACTGATGCATTACACTTCGTTTTAGACCGGTTATATTCTATGCTGGCGAGAAATGTACGCCGTTGCCGCGAAGCGGCAACGGCGTTTTTTGTCGGCAAATTTTCTAGTCCGTCGGCACAAACTGGACGTCCCCCCCCCCAAAGGTAAAAGGCTAGTGACGCCCCTGCAGACCGGGGGAGTATGTATGAAGCAAAGGCTGTACAATGGATTAGGACTAACAAGCACAGGTTTGGATACGGACTTTTGAGTACTCAGGGTAAGTAGTAATCTAAATGAAAGCCAAATCAAAGCCTAAAACTATTGTTGTTCAGAATTGCAGCTCTTTTTTTCTCAGTTTCTGCTTCATCACGTTACTTCTCATAAGAACACGCGAAATGAAATAAGTAATTAGAACACGACAATCTGATTTCATCCATTATGTCAAAAGAGAGCTGAAACTCTTGGCCCGAAGCACATATTAAGTTTTCATTTCTTATTTTTTGGACTATTCCAAAGTCGAAAACAAAACCAAGGTTGTCTAAAATAAAGAGTCGTGTTCAAAGCAGCATACCTCTAGCCTACTGTAGTCCTATAGGTGTAACAGCCTATTGTTCTCTAACAGTGAAAGATAGGTCCCGGAATGCAGATTCGACCCAAGTGGGATTTTTGGAAAGAAGGACTGGTTCGATCAACATAGCAACATAGAAGCATAGGAAATGACAAGCCCCATGTAAAGGAAATTGATGGGTCCCTGCTTACACGAAGGGCTGATCCGCTCTGGCGAGATCTTGAAATTTCAGATTCCCAAGCTTAAAGTTTAACCGAAAAGGACTGGGATAGGACAATCTAGTTACCCATCACTTATTCACTTAAATTGGCTTGAAGACCCGCCGAAAATGCGTTACTTGGTTGTTCCGCTATCCAGGAATAATCGATTTTCAAATAGTGGAATTTCCGTGTGATTTGTGGTACCTCTTTTTTGTTGTATGCCTTACAAGAAAGATTTATGACTTTTTTATTGCTCAGGCACTAAGCAATCTTCACCAATATCGCCACTGCCCACTGAAAAGCCTTGTTTGTGTTTAGATAAAAATTTCCCGCGTCATAGTAGAATTTTCGCTGTGGGGACGGCCGCAGGGGTTCCGGCTAAAACCCCCCCGGACAAACCCCCCCGCCAAAACCCCCCCGACTAAAATCCCCCCGTGACCAAAACCCCCCCGGTACCAAAACCCCCCGGTACCAAAACCCCCCCGCATAAAAAAAGACGGGTATGTATGAGTAAAGTAACTGTTAGGTAGAGAGTAAGAGAAGAATAGACCCCCCCCCCCCCCCCCCCGAATCCTTAGACACTCACACATATTTAGACTGGGATTTACTGGGCAACAAAACGAACAACCATGTGACAGTTTTACGGGTCGCCGTCACTACCCCCACCCGTCAGTTCGCCCACCCGTCAGTTCGCCCACTTCTTAAATCCGACAGTTCGCCCACCCGTCAGTTCGCCCACCCGTCAGTTCACCCACCCGTCAGTTCGCCCACCCGTCAGTACGCCCACCCGTCAGTTCGCCCACCCGTCACTACGCCCACCCGTCAGTTCGCCCACCCGTCATTTCACCCACCCGTCAGTTCACCCACCCGTCAGTTCGCCCACCCGTCAGTTCGCCTACCGCCAGTTCGCCCACCCGTCAGTTCGCCCACCCGTCAGTTGACCCACTCCTAAAATCCGTCAGTTGGCCCACTCTTGAAATCCGTCAGTTGACCCACCTTTGAAATCCGTCAGTTCGCCAACTCCTGAAATCCGTCAGTTCGCCCACTCCTGAAATCCGTCAGTTCGCCCACTCTTGAAATCCGTCAGTTGGCCCACTTTTGAAATCCGTCAGTTGACCCACCTTTGAAATCCGTCAGTTCGCCCACTCCTGAAATCCGTCAGTTGGCCCACTCTTGAAATCCGTCAGTTGACCCACCTTTGAAATCCGTCAGTTCGCCCACTCCTGAAATCCGTCAGTTCGCCCACTCCTGAAATCCGTCAGTTCGCCCACTCTTGAAATCCGTCAGTTGGCCCACTCTTGAAATCCGTCAGTTGACCCACTCCTGAAATCCGTCACTTCGCCCAATTTAAAAATCCGACAGTTGACCCAACTTTGCCGGATCATTAAATCCATGAAAAAGGCCGCCACCCCAGGGGAATAGTCATCCCAATTCGACCCTGTCATTAAAGTCCGTGAAAGAAAGGCACTCAACCCCAGGAGATTACTCAGACGGAGACCACCTTTCTCGTTTAATTCGGTTCAAGACGAGATGCCTATGGGTGCAGCTTTTATGTTTACGTAAAGAAGGATATGAAGATGGGTAGAAGAAGGGTATTATATACAAAAACGCCGCGACCCCAGGGGTTTAATCAGAAGGAGCCGATAATTACGTAAAAATTTAGTCAGACATATCGGGAGCTTGTTGCGAGATTTTACGGCAAATTCAATTGGAAAAGCTAAAAGATGAAAACAAAAAGTAACAAGTCCAGAGTTTCCGATGGGATCCCAAACATTTAATATTTGGTCCAGACAATTGGGTCTAGTCTTCGCCAGATCCAGTCTTCGCCAGGCTAATCATCTGAGAAAACCAAGTTCAGATGTACCTATATAAGCCATATCTATCATGTCGAAACTTCCTGCTTTACTGCCAAATTTCCGGTTCGGCCGAATTGGAACTATTTGTCCACGTAAACGTTGTTACGTAAAGAAGGGGTTTGAAGATGGGTGAAAAAATATCGCATCAAAAACTGTAGTTTCTAATGAGATTTACTATTTTCTATATTTATTTTTTTTTTGGGGGGGACGGGGAACAGGGGTACCGAAAGGGGATCGCCAGAGTCCTGGATACACTTGCTTAGGAAGGTTTTGAGGGATTCCTGTCATTTGAATTCTGATGGCTTTTCCATTTTGTTAAAGTTTAACCGAAAAGGACTGGGATAGGACAATTTAGTTACCCATCACTTAATCACTTAAATTAGCTTGAAGACCCGCAGAAAATGCGTTACTTGGCTGTTCCGCTATTCAGGAATAATCGATTTTCAAATAGTGGAATTTCCGTGTGATTTGTGGTACGTCTAACTTGTTGTATGCCTTACAAGAAAGATTTATGACTTTTTTTTTTTGTTCAGTCACTAAGCAATCTTCACCAGAGTCGCCACTGCCCACTGAAAAGCCTTGTTTGTGTTTAGATAAAAATTTCCCGCGTCATAGTAGAATTTTTGCTGTGGGGACAGCCGCAGATATTCTGAAAGTCATAACTATAGCAGATAGTGGAAAACAAAAAAATCCTGTTGCAGAATCCAAATAATTCAGTGTATTCAACTAAATGACACAAAAATAAGTTGGCTTTTCAGTTAAACTTTAAAAATGTCATGCTTCTTTTTGGGATCCCAAAATGTTAGTGACGGATATCTATGTCATCGCAAAAGTTGTCCGTCTGTTAGCACGATAACTCTCGAAGGGATTGAGATATTGTGATGAAACTTGGTGGGAGGATCCTTCGGGTCAAAGTACAAGACAAGTTCGAAGATGGGCTCTGTAGCTCTATATTTGAGGGTGGGGGAGGGGTTTCAAATTAAGGGGCAAAGATTTATTTTTAAAGCTGTTTAGATAGTGGATTTAGGGGTAAGGAGACAGGCTGAACCCGAATATGAAAGTTATTTTTTCGCCAGACAAGTAATTCGCCCGGAATCCGGCCAAAACCGGAAAGCTTGTTAAAAGTGAAAGTTTTATTTGAAGTTGATTAGATGTTTGATTTAGTGGTAAGAAGACATGCTGAATACGATGGTGAAAACCATTTTCTTGCCTGACAAGTAGTTCGCCTGGAATCCGGCGCAAACAAGAAAATTTGATAAGAGCAAAATTTGTATTTGAAGTTGATTAGATAATTGATTTAGGGGTAAGAAAACGTACTACACGATCGTGAAAACCATTTTCTTGCCGGACAAATAGTTCGTCCGGAATCCGGCCAAAACCGGAAAATTTGTTAAAAGCAAAATTTGTATTTGAAGTTGATCAGATAATAGATTTCAGGGTAAGAAAAAAACGCTGAATCTATATATGACAATCATTTTTTAACCTGACATATAGTTCGTCCGGAATCCGGTTGAAACCGGATTTTTTTTTTGAAGTTTAAGTTTTATTTGAAGTTGATTAGATGTTCTTTATAGGGATAAGGAGATACGTTGAACTCGTTTCTGAACTATCTTTTGTTTTTGCTGGGCAAGTAGTTTGCTCGGAATTCGGCCGAAACCGGAAATTTGGCAGAAGTACACCAGGAAGTTTCGATCAGTATCGTCAAAATAGATATGGCTTATACAGGTATATCTGAACTTGGTTTTCTCAGATGATTAGCCTGGCGAAGACTGGATCTGGCGAAGACAAGACCTAATTAATATTAAATTTTTGGGATCCCATCGAAAACTTTGGTCTTGTTCCACTTGTAGTCAAAGTTAGACCACAGTCCGTGCACGCTATCTTGTCTCTCGCGTCCGGCTTATAAGTTTTATTCACGTTACCCAGTCAGACTTCACTTTAACAACTAACCTATAGCAATTTTATCAGAAAGAGCTAAGTGAGATAGATACAAATCATATGCCAGTAAAACAGGTTTTAAAACAAGGTTAATTGCTGCTAGTTCAGCAGCAATGGCCACCCCGAGAAATAATCAAGGCACCGACCTAACGGGATATTGAAACCTGGTTTAAACGACTCGGCTTGCCTTTGAGACTGGGACGGATTTACGACGAAATTAAATTTTTCAAACGACTCGAAGATTGTGTTTGACGGGTGCCACCCCCACTCGTCCCCGCCCCTTCGAGCCACTCCTGGTCCCAAACTTGCAATAGATATAGCAGTCAGTGACCCTGGGTTTGTCCGTGGTTGACGGCACAAGTGGCTTAAAGTTTAACTGAAAAACCGACTTATTTGTGTGTCATTTGATTGAATACATTGAATTATTTGCATTCTGCAAAGGAATATCTTTATTTTCCTCTATCTGCTCTAGTTATGACGTTCAGAACATCTGCCGCCGTCCCCACAGCGTAAATTCTACTATGACGCGGGAAATTTTAATCTCAACACAAACGCGGCTTTTCAGTGGGCAGTGGTGAGATTGGTGAAGACTGCTTAGTGCCCTTTCTCGTAAGGCATGCAACAAAAATGCAAGCGCATAGAGTACCACAAATAACAAGGAAATTCTACTATTAGAAAATCGATTATTCGTGAATAGCGGAACAGTAAAGTAACGTATTTTCAGCGGGTCTTCAAGCCAACTTAGGTGAATAAGTGATGGGTAACTAGATTGTCCTATCCCAGCCCTTTTCGGTTAAACTTTAAGGTTGGAAAAGCTGTTCTGTGCGAATCTACGAAATGTTTTGAAAAAGCTTTTGAATGTTCGGGTTGCTGGGTCGAAAGACGCGGCGAAAGAAATTGATGATTCTTACACACCTTGAATCACATAATGTTGATGAAGTATTTAAAATTAGTTGTGGGCTACGTAAATTTGGGAAAAAACGTTTTCCCACTAACAAGAGGACACTCTCCGTACAGGGTTGAGACTCGTACATTGCAGATAGCTTGCAGATATACTCGGAGACGGTACACGGAAGCTTGGCACTGAAGTCCTGCATTATATTATATTATTTCTATTATGCTTTTACTTTCCATTTCCATGTAAACTACTTTACATCGTATTTGCCAATCAAAAACCTTTACTGCTCGTTACTCTATTTTTCCTTTTCCTTTTTTTTCATCTTTTAGCTTTTCCAGTTGAATTAGCCGCAGAATCTCGCAACAAGCTCCCGGTTGTCTGACCAAATGTTTACGTAATTGTCGGCTCCTTGTCATTAAACCCCTGGGGTTGTGGCGCTTTTTCATAAAATACTTTTCTTCTACCCATCTTCATATCCTTCTTTACGTAAACATATAAGTTGCACCCATAGGCATTCGTCTTGACCCTAATTAAACGAGAAAGGTCATATCCGTCTGAAGTAATCTCCTGAAATTGAATGCCTTTCTTTCACGGACTTTAATGACAGGATCGAATTGAGCTGACAATTCCCCTGGGGTCGCGGCCCTTTTTGATGATGGCTTATAGAGGTATATCTGAACTTGGTTTTCTCAGATGATTAGCCTGGCGAAGACTGGATCAGGCGAAGACAAGACCCAATTGTCTGGATCAAATATTACATTTTTGGGATCCCCTCGAAAACTTTGGTCTTGTTACTTTGTTTTCATCTTTTAGCTTTTCCGACTGAATTTGCCGCAGAATCTGGCAACAAGATCTTGATATGTCTGACTAAATGTTTACGTAATTGTCGGCTTCTTCTGATTGAACCCCCTGGGTTCGCGGCACTTTTCCGTATAATACTCTTCTTCTACCCATCTTCATATCCTTCTTTACGTAAACATAAAATTTGTACCCATAGGCATCCCCTGTTGACCCTAATTAAACGAGAAAGGTCGTCCCCGTCTTAATAATCTCCTGGGATGGAGTGCCTTTCTTTCACGGACTTTAATGACAGGGTCGAGTTGAGCTGACAATTCCCCTGGGGTCGCGGCCCTTTTGATGGATTTAATGATTCGGCAAAGTTGGGTCAACTGACGTATTTCAGGAGTGGGCGAACTGACGGATTTCAAAGGTGGGTCAACTGACGGATTTCAAAAGTGGGCAAATTGACGGATTTCAAGAGTGGGCGAACTGACGGATTTCGGGAGTGGGCGAACTGACGGATTTCAGGAGTGGGCGAACTGACGGATTTCAAAGGTGGGTCAACTGACGGATTTCAAGAGTGGGCCAACTGACGTATTTCAGGAGTGGGCGAACTGACGGATTTCAAAGGTGGGTCAACTGACGGATTTCAAAAGTGGGCCAACTGACGGATTTCAGAAGTGGGCCAACTGACGGATTTCAAGGGTGGGCCAACTGACGGATTTTAGGAGTGGGCGAACTGACGGGTGGGCGAACTGACGGGTGGGCGAACTGACGGTAGGCGAACTGACGGTGTGCGAACTGACGGGTGGGCGAACTGACGGGTGGGCGTAGTGACGGGTGGGCGAACTGACGGGTGGGCGTAGTGACGGGTGGGCGAACTGACGGGTGGGCGTAGTGACGGGTGGGCGAACTGACGGGTAGGAGAAGTGACGGGTGGGCGAACTGACGGATTTTGGTGGGCCAACTGACGGGTGGGCGAACTGTCGGAAAAAGTGGGCGAACTGACGGAATTTTTGGGCGAACTGACGGGTGGGCGAACTGACGGGTGGGCGAACTGACGGGTTCCCAGTTTTACCATTGACAAGCACGAAGGTGAAGCGCTGATAGAATATTTCTGGGACTATCTTGAAAGTGCTATCACAAAACGAGCTCAACATTTCCCTTGACCCAAAGGATCCTCCCATTAAGTCTCATCAAAATATCTCATTCCCTTCGAAAGTTATCCTGCTCACAGACGGAAAGTAGGACAACTTTTGCGGTGTAATAGGTTTTCCTCCGCTTACTGCCCATCTTTGAGTTTCTGGTATGAATCAGGGATAACGAAAGAGCAATCAGGCAAAGGGAGCTTCACATTGCACCAATGGGTGGCATCCTAACTGCAGCTTCCTTGCCAAGAAGGAGGAGGCATTGGGAAAGGATTTGTTGGGGGGATCGATACACAGAGTGGAACTGGCTTTGATTTGATCATTCACATTTAACACCTCACTGACAACAGCTTCAGTTAATGAATGCGGGTGTTTGGTGACTTCAGCAAAACCATCAACCTTCACCTTCGCCTTACACCCTCTTTGTTTATCATTGTTCTGATACCCACTGTACTTCAGACATTATTGTAGAGTCAAGTTTGTGAAAGAAGTTTATTTACTCTTACTCTCTAACTACCAGTTACTCTACTTATACCCGTCTTTTTTATGCGGGGGGGTTTTGGTACTGGGGGGGTTTTGGTCGGGGGGGTTTTGGTACCGGGGGGGTTTTGGTACCGGGGGGGGTTTGGTCGGGGGGGGTTTGGTCACGGGGGGGTTTTAGCCGGGGGGGTTTTGGCGGGGGGGTTTTGTCCGGGGGGGGTTTCGCCGGGGGGGGGGGGGGTTAGCCTAGACCCCGGCCGCAGATATTCTGAACGTCATAACTAGAGCAGATAGTGGAAAACAGAAAAATCCCTTTGCAGAATCCAAATAATTCAGTGTATTCAACTAAATGACACAAAAATAAGTTCGCTTTTCAGTTAAACTTTAATGTTTTCGTTGGTTTCCTTGCGAAAGGACTGGAAAGCTAGAAAGGATGAAGCAATTTCCTAGCGGTGGAACTCGGAAGTTTAACTTGCTGGAAAGCTTACCACCAAGGTTTTCGTTGATCCCCTCACGGTAGAATGCTCGTTTATTTGTTGTTTATTTTCGGTATTTACCCCTATGTAACAGGTATGCATGTATCGACATTTCTTTTGTCCTTTTCTGTGTATTTATGAACCAAACTTATGACAATAGTTAATGAGAGGACACCTGTAAATAAAATTGCTACCTGGTGGTGCTGGAGGTGGTGGTAATTACCGAGTCTTTCGAGGTGCTCGTCAGCGTAGACTGTGGGCATGTTGTGGTGCCCCCACAAGTCGAAACAGCGTGCCACTGGATACTAAGACGAGCTATATGGAGAACTAATTGCACCTAGGGACAACTGGTCTAGCAACCCTCTTCCCCAAAGAACTAGAAAAGAAGCCTAGGATATTTCACGTCTCCCATAGTACGCTGGTGCTCGACGGCGACCATGGAGGTAGCTCGTGAAGCCCCACTCTAGTTATCGGTACGCTAGAATTGATTACTGTCATAAGCCAATCAACGCAAGTCAGGTGAACAGGGTTCACCTAGTGCCCGAATCCGACTGTAAAACGGCGTGATTGGTTCACTTTGCTTTCCCCACAAAAATATGTTTTCGATAGTTATTCCTGACAAATAGCCTCCTCCCCCGCCACCACAACTAGCTTTCTTCCCCCACCCGCATACACACTCGCATAACAGGAATCCAAGAGGGGAATCACTGGACCTTCTGGTTTTCACCAGGTGGCACGGAGGCAGGGCCTGAAGCGCAGGAACTTGTGCATCTTGCGACGCCTGTAATTTCCCCTCGCAGGAATCCGGAAAACAGCAGCATTCCCTGGAATCCGGTCGGCCACCTCCCAGATTTGTTTTTTTCGGACTAATCCGACCGGAAAACGCCCTGATTGTTTCTCAAAGCTGCACTCACGAAATACGTTATCGGCGGTTACTATACAGATTTTTTGCTACAAGTATAAAATAGAGATCTCTCGAAAGGTGAGGGCCATCTTCCCTTCCGGAGAACCCTAGTCCCCGTAATCCGACCGGAAAACGCCCTGGTGGTTTCTCCTAGCTGCCCCCACAAAACACGTTATCGGTAGTTTTTATACAGATTTGTTTATTTTGCACCGATCCCCCCAAAACACAAAATACAGATCTCTCATAAGGTGAGAGTTGACCCCCTTAACAAGATTCCGGATAACCCGAGTACCCGTTATCCGACCGGAAAACGCCATAACCGTTTTTCCTTGCTGCCCCCTCAAAATACGTTATCGGCAGTTGTTCTTGCCAAATAGTCCCTCCGGCCCACCGAAATAGACCTTAATAAACGACTCGCTTGACACTCAACGTCAGACACCGTCACAACGTGTCATAACACCTCATTAAACCTATAATCTTCTGTTGGCTTAGTATATTCTCAGTCATAAATTCTAAAAGCTAAGAATGTGCTATAATGACACAGTCTGGCGCTCTTCGAAAGTTTCTTTGAGTAATGAAAGACATGTAAAGATTGGAGCTGGGCTAAGTGAGTATTTTCCCATCAGTGGGGACAAGGGCCCAATGGGACTTTCGGAAAATATGTCCAGAAATTCAAAAAAGGAAGACCATGATGGATACTGTCCACTCCGATAGCCGTTACGGACAAATTCAATTCAATTCAAGACTTTTAATCCAGCAAGAAGCCATATACTAACACTACAGAAAAAAAACAAAAGTAAACAACGTAATTACAAGACCACATAAATTAGCCACATCCTTCTTTTTAAAAACTTTTTAACCCAAACGGGCAAAGACAAGCGAAGCCATGGGTTACGTAATGCCAGTATTATGCAATTTTGCGATGGTAGCAACTGATTTCTCAGAGCTTCGTGAACTCTTTCGTGAGGCATTATAAAACTAGACCTACGTTGCCTGGGCAACGTGATGTGTTGCAGCAACCTTTGTTCGGCTTCGCCGACTAAAGCAGAGCAACACTTTGGTTTGTTTCTTCGCTAACGGTTAAAGGCTGAAGTTGTCAACCCATCGAGGTTTTCAAAATGGTATGTTCCAATCCAAGAAGATTTTTTTTCGGAACTGATGACACAATCTGTAATCACATGGCTATCCGCGTTGAAAAAACAACAACAGAATATCGGAAGTAGGGAGTAAATTGACTTAGCAGCCAGTTGAACTTTATCATTTTCAATCGCAGACATCGTGACTGGTGAAAACTTGGAACAAAATCTTATATAACCTAGTTGGTATTATAAACCTATCCATAACTTTTCAGGGTCAAAATTCCACAGATGTCGCTCTACTAATTATTGCGAAACTATATCATTGTTTTACATTATTATCATTTGTATCCGTGCGTTAACACTTAATTCTAGGTTACAGTGATAGTCCATAGCCATAGATGCATCCTAGGATCTCATGAAAATGACAATGCTTTAGAAATCGGTTCTAACTTGCCAAGTCCCTCTCCCGTGATAAATATGAGCCAAACTTTTCTTATCATCAAAGACACCCGAAGCAAAATAGGTCCACAAACTAGGAAAGTCGGAGACCCCTCACCGTCGAAGATGATTATGGTATAATAGCCGAATGTTATACTTACAAGTCCTGACTCCTGACATGTCTCACAATTGGGTTCCGCCTATTCTTTGTTTGAGTGTGTACCCTACCACTAAAGTTGTCAACCCTTGAAAGACTTAATTCTAAATTATAGTTAGAGACCATGGAGACTAATTTTCTTACCATCAGACTTAAAGAGATAAAACCAATTGCACCAATTTGCACAAGTTGGTGCAAATGAACCCCTCATGAACCCCTTCTAGCAACCGATTCTTGCTTACAAGATATTTATAGAGATCAAATAAAATGTGCACCAGTCTGCACAAGTTTCTAGCCCCTCATGAACCCCTTCTGGCAACCGATTTTTACTTACAAGTCCATCTCCCCGTGATAGACATGGTACTAAATTGTTCTCACGATCAAATACACCGGAAACGAATAATAGGACTAATAGGTACACCAACTAGCAAAAGTTGCTAACCCCTCATCACCGAAGATGATTATGGTCTAGCAGCCAATTATTGCTTACAAGTCCCCTACATGTTTCAAAATTGGGATCGGCCTATTTGGTTTCAGTGTGTACCTTACTACTGAAGTTGTCAACCCCTCTAAACTTTTGAACTGTTGTATCTCATGAAGGAATTTTTGTACCAAAAAACGGATGACATATACTTTGATCAGCTCATCAAGATCTATCAACTGCCGTTGAAAAAAAAATTATATCTGTATTAGTTCAAAAGTTGACTTTTTTGCCGTAGGCCAACTTTCTAATTTCACCACTTAGAAAGGAGCAAGGGATAAGCTCTAATTTCTTTCGCAGTGAGAGAACTTTTAAAGTTTAAGAGGCACATCTGATATCATTTCTCTTCCTCAATCCCAAGTACAAAAAATGGAATGGTAAACTCAGCAGAAATCACGAACATAAATGAGCAGAAACAATAGATGGCAGCACTTTCGGACCCGTGGGAAAATGCCACTTTTTTCTTTCTGTAAATTTTTATATTTATGACTCAGAGAAGATATATTGGCTGTGGGGCCGGGGAACTGCCGCACATATTTAGCACTTTTAGATTTTAGTCCATCTTTAATTTGAAACTGGTGCCTGTCTGCTTGCCTACTAGAACGGAGCTTTCCACTCGAAAGCAGAAACATGGTTTGATGAAACGAAAGCTTGGCTGCATAACTTCAGATAGTCCTCTCTGACATAGGCTATACAACTCCACTTCACTTCACACACCGTAGGCTCTGGCTCGAGGACAAGCAAAAACCATCCTTTTTGGCCCCAGGCAAGAGTTCTACGGAGCTTTCCAAAATGTAAGGTCATATTCATCGATCCGGCCTAAGGTCCACACTTTCCGTAAAAACCGCAGAGGTTAGACCCTTACCACTTTCTAGTAATAAGCTGAAATCGGGGTGCTAGGAAAAAAAAAACCACGACAAAACCAAAGTGTTGCTCTCGCAACACAATTATAATACGAGTAGAACCAATTTGTTCTAAAATATGTACGATTTCTAAGAGTTATTTAATTTCCACTCTGCGTTACTTATTGCCTGACAGTAAACCACTTAGCGGCTGTAATCGGCTTTGATTTTATAATAAACTGTTAATTGACTGATTGAGTAGCATAGGAAGAATTCATTCAAAATCGCGAACAGCAAAAGCAAAAGGCCTCAGTTTATACCGGAATTTTCCGGGCAGGTCCTCGCTTCCACCGGAATTGTGAGGGCAGCAAATTCGAGCTCGAGCACATAGAAGCCTAAAAATTAAATTCTCAAATGGACAAGCTATCTAGCCTGATCCAACCTCTGTTGAAATCCCTATTAACTGAATTAAACCGTGTAATCAGAAAGTCAAAAAATCAGTCTGCAAGCACCACAACTCGCGAAAAAGATTCTATTTCATTTGCATACCAGCTAAGCAAACGGGAACACCCAGATTTTTCCCCAGCCAAAATATTCCAATTTTCAAATTTCTACGTTCTTTCTAAACCGGAACCCCAGAAACATTATCCGTTTCTTCGTAGCAGATGTTGTGGCATACCCAACACCTTAGAAAACATCATTTGCTCCCAAAAAGCCAATCTATTGCATCGTTAACCTCCATGAGGGGTCTCGGCTCGCTTCTAGGACTTCCGCAATACGAGCCACTGTATATTAGGTGAACAAATCAAAGCTGAACAGAAAAAAAATCTTTCTGGCACTTTTAGCTTTTTCTAAATATTGCAGATACTGTTACAAATATGAAAGAGCCTGCTATGTTGCCTTTGTTGTATGGGAGTACAATCAACAACCGAGAATATTAGGCTCCTGAAGTCCTGAACAGCTCCTGAAATCAACTGCGGAATTCCAGGAGCTTCATGATAAGTTATCTGCCAAAGCTTACATTCGTTTCGTTTGTTTTGTTGACACTGTCTTCTATTCTATTTTGTCGTTTTACTGTTTTATTCAGTTGTATTTATTTTTCTTTGTATTTCTTTTTCACTCCACACGTCTGATGATGATGACATTTTATTTACGCACTAGACGAGAAGAAAGAATTAGTGCAGTACAGATAGAGAAAAGGAAAAACTACACTGAGCTTTCAATAACGGAGTAAATTCACAGGTTCAAAAAATAAACATGAAACAAGAAAAGAGACTAATCGGGTATACAAAATCTTCTTCCTAAATGGAATGCGGAAAAATGGCCAAGGGCAGAAACGTGAAGGTCCTGGACAATAGAAGACAACTTTGTACAAGGGTCAGAGGGCAAAAAATTCGCAGTTATACGGGAATTCCTATAACGTCGAAAAGGTAGGCTACAACAGAAATTTACAGTATTTAAAATAATAAGTCCGGATCTGGTCTGGATACGTTTCAAATCTTTTCGTCTCAGAATGCCAAAAATTCCGGAAAGGTTGCAAACAGAGGGTGAACAAAAGCTATTATATAAGTTACCAAGGGCTTTTCTGTTATACCTTCCTCTGTTGGGAACGATTTTTCCATATCCGATACGGATGGAATCGTGAACAGCCGAAACAGTGTTATCGCAGATTTTTACATGTGCTGGCAGGTCCGTATCCAGAATTTTTTTTCGGGGGCGGGAGGGGGGGGTGTGCCCGCAGGTCGGACCAAAAAGTACAAAAAAGACATAGGTCAGAGGTTAAAGCCTATAAAACGATTATTTTGACCCCCTGGATACAGGGGGGTCAAACCCCCAAACCCCCCCTGGATAAAGCCCTGTGTGCAGGGGTAACAGACAAATTACAAAAAAATATTGTATTATTAAAACGCTTGAAAGAGGGGATTTAGGCCAGGCCAAAAGTAAAAGAGAAATGTAAAAAAATTAGAATAAGACAAGAAAAATAAGTATAAAAGATGCTATTTCATATGCATACCAAATAGGCAACCGAGAATAGCTAGGTTTTCCCCGGGCCAAATTATTTCCCGACAAAACCGGAACCATGAGCGTGTTCCACCCTACTTACCGTAGTTACTACGCTAGTTACCGCAGTTACTACGCTAGGCCGGAACGCTCTTTTAATTTTTCGGTCAAATATCAGGCCGTGGGCTGATCGGACCAATCGCGTTGCAGAGATGCGTAGTTACTACGCTAACTACGCTCCCGAGCGTGGTAAGCAAATAGTTACTATAAGTTACTATTTTGAGAAGGTTGGAACGGTCAGCGTAGTAACTTTTTGTGAGGCTGGAACGGAAATAGTAACTAATAGTTACTATTGGTAGAGGGGTGGAACACGCTCCATGTTCCATAGCTTCTGAAGGAAAGAGAGATTTAACGCGAGGTCGAGACTAGGTTTGATATTTCAACAAAATTTATACTTTCTACCGACAGAAAATCGGTTATTAAAAAAAAAAATGCTATGCGATTAAAAAGAAAGCATTTTTAATGCTCTAAGATGGGGCAGAGACAACGTACTAAGCTGTTTCATTCATTCATATAATATGAATAATTAGGGAGCTGTGTGAGGAGTGGAAGAAAGAGGAAAAGACTAGGTTTGATATTCCACTTATTTCCATTTAGAATAACTTTTCTATCGAAAGAAAATTGTTATTTAAGAAGAAAGATGGTATGAGAAAAAAAGCTATCATTTTAAATGCTCTAAGATGGGCAGAGACAGTTTACAATTTATAATTTTATTCTCTTCTGTGTTTTGTACTTATTTTTATTTCTTTCTTTTATCTGAAAAAGCCCAAGACACTTGATTTTCAAGGCCAATGCAAGAAAAATTCTGCAAGAAATAAAAATTTATCTGGATGCACGTCCGTATCCAGGAAATTACTTTCGAGGGGGGCTCTACCAGCGGGTCGGACCTTACCCATGCCAAACAGTAAAACAAGAACGTAGATAAGTGGTTTAAAGCCTATAAAAACGATTATTTTCGTATGCCATGACTGGATGCAACCCTTGGTCGGGCCTTCCCACACTCCCAAATCTGTCACTACAATATTTACGAACACGGGCCATCGGAGACCATCCACAAACCAATCCGAAACTAACAACTCTGACCCTTCCTGATTAATTACCGGACACAAGTCCTAGTGAAGGCTCAAGTTATCCCCCTAGGGGTCTTCCAGAGCTGAGTATCAATCGTCTTGTACAAATGTTTGTTCGGATATTTCCGGCACTGGACGAAATTTACGTGGACTCCTGGAGAGGGGGTCTTACGTGAGTGCGGAATTTAGCCACAAAAGGGTTTCGGATTCTAAGAAAACGGCGCAGTTTCCGGAATTCAAGAAGGGTTTTCCCAGGGATGCTAAGAAGTTTTCTCATCTAACAATTTCCTCATCTAACGGTTTTCTCATCAAGCTTGGATTGATAGGCCTAGTCTAGAGAGGTTCCTGATATTTAGACACACAGAAGCATACGACGGGAAAGGCAAATAGGCTAGTTTTTCCTAGTAATTTTTCCTCGAAATTTTCCGTCTGCGTTGAAGAAGGGAGGCGGTTGTCCTCCCAAAATATTCGCTTCGCTTTTCAGTATTTTCGTTGGCCTTTAAAGGACACCTGAACAATGAAACCATACATGAACACACCACGGAGAATGCATTTACAGACATGGCCACGGAGACCATTCTTCTCCTGAGCGTGACGTTTTCAAAATAGGGATGTTCGTTTCTGGAGGTTTGCACATGCAGACTCCAAGGCAAAAAGCGCAATTCATTCAAATCTTGTACAGCACTGGCCGGATCGTATTGGAATTTCTTCTAGATATACGTTTGGGCTTAACTGGTTAAACAATAAATCAGAAGAAGGGTTGATTGGAGACATTTGTTCATTTCTAAAATTGTTCGGTACTGAAATAAGGACAGATGCAAAATGGAGCAAAAATCATAGCTTGGAAACACTATTTCGTATTTGGATTGGGTTTTCTGCAGGCAATGTTAAAGGCCCATTCACAACGGGTTTTAGCTAATACTCGATACCAGCCAGTTCCTGAAATCTCTCTGAGACCGAGAATTAGCTGGGATTCTGCCGTTCGCAATTGATATTAGTGTCAGTTTCGGGTACCAGCTAGTCTCGCACCCAAGTTGAAATCAGTTCAACTTATGAGGGTACTAGCCAATCAGATTATTTTGGGGAGTACTGAGGAATATTCTGATTGGCTAGTTTCGAACCAAGCCCAATAGATAAAATCACATCCACTCCTTGCTGTCTTGAAAACCGAAAGTGAATTAGGTCATTGTTATTCTGTATGACGTGGTTCAGCATTAGCCAATCGGAATATTCCTCTGTATTCCCCAAAGTACTGTGATTGGCTAGTACCCTCAAAAGTTGAACTGGTTTCAACTTGGGTCCGAGACTAGCTGGTACCCGAAACCGGCACTAATATCAATTGCGAACGGTAGGATCCCAGCTGATTCTCGGTCTCAGAGCGATTTCCGGGACTGGCTGGTATCGAGTATTAGCTAAAACCCGCTGTGAATGGGCCTTAACGGAAGTCATACAGATAGGGATGACATTTGGTACTCTTCATTCATGTGTCCTTTAAAAACCTCATTTTCAGTTTTTCTTCGGATTTCTTGTGCTATGTCAGGCCATTGTTGTTTACGAAATTATCTTCGAGGCGCAGGACGAGTTTACATCCATGAACCGTTCTAGGGACAATCAAACCTTAGTTCCTTACGTCAGCTGAGTTTATTAGAGCGATATTCTGGCCCTTCTTGGCAAGTGTCCTCTTTCTTGTGTAAAAATCAAATCGCAACACCAACTTTAACTTCAAGCAATTCTTACGAAGAAATTACCAAAATCAATCTTTAGTTTTTTTTTTTTACAAATTCACTTTCTACCTTGAGCAGATTGAGCCTGAAGAGGACCCTTGCCAAGAAGGGCCAAATATAGATCTAATCAAATTCAGCCGACGTACCCATTTGCCACGTGACTCCGAGGGTCCGTGACTCCCTGACTCTCCACTTCATAAGTGTACCCTACCTGCTCTATTTGTAATAAACCGATTAAAGCCCCGTCTGCATTACCGTAAACCGACCGTTTTACGGCCGACCATTACGGCAGTGAAGACGGGTCTTTCTCTACGGACGGCCGTAGCCGTAAAACGGCGGTACTGACCCCTCCGTAACCGTAAAACGGACGTAGTAAAGACTGCTTTTTTGTCAAAGTCCCATGTAACTGTTTTTCAACTGTTTTTCAAGTCACATATAAACTGTTTTTTTAAATTTTAACCCAAGATTCACCTATTTGGGACTAATGTAGACCATATTTTTGCGGTTACGGACCTAATGAAGACCACATTTTTGCGAAGACCACATTTTGAAAACGGTCGGTTTACGGTAATGCAGACGGGGCTTAACACGGTTGTCACGTTTTTTTCTTCTTTACATGACGTACCATGCGCCCGATCATAGTTTCCGGGGAGCTTGTTCGTTCGGAGACCGGTTATGAAAAGTTTGCCATGATTGCGTCCAAGGCATGGGACATGGAAGGAAGCTAGAAACAGCCGAAGCCGTGTGTAATTTTCTGTAAGCATAGCCTAGCTTAGTTGTGAAGCGGTCAACGATCTGAGCAGGAACACTAGGTAGTGCGAGTAGCTCTTACTGGAAATGATCTTTTCACTACGAAATGGATCAGAGACAATGTTTTTCGAAAATACCATTTCTTTCCTTCTGAATTTAGCGATTTTTATGGCACTTGCCTACCGGCCAAGTGCCATATACCGATCACTTTTCCGTCGGTCTGTCTGTCGGTCTGTCGGTCAGTCCGCTGTTTGCGAGTTAGGGTACTTCCAGATGTGCTAGGACGATGAAACTTGGCAGGCATATTAGGGACCCGACCAAACTAACTTGGAAATAGTCAATTCCCCGATCCGACCACCGTGGAGGGAGTAGAGGGCGGGGGAATCCTGAGAATTTAGTAGTTTTTGTAAAACCCCTACCCCTTTCTACACACTAGTAGGTCTGTGCGCAGCGTGACGTCACTCTTTGCATCGTATCACTCTGTTAACCTTGGAAAGAGCTAGTGCATTCGAGGGTCAAAGGGGTTTGTATATGTGGTGCAGTGCGGGGGAATATGGAAAATTGAGTGTTGTGTAACTTTCGAACGGGTGATCGGATTGGGACAAAACTTAATACCTGAATGAATGACATATCTCTGATGTTCCATTTGAAGTCCGAACCGGATTCGACAGCTATGGGGGAGTTGGGGTGGGGGAAGACCGGAAATCTCGAGAAACGGTTATAATGGAGGGATCGGAGTAAAACTTGCTGGGAAGAACAAGAATCTGCTCCAGATAAATCGTTTACACGTTTGGACTGGACCCGGACACTTGGGGGGGGGAGGGAGGGGGAATCCTGAATCTTGAGGTATGTATAACTTCCGAACGGGTGATCGGATCATAACGAAACTTGATATGTAGAAAGACAACGTTTCTCGGATGTCCCATTTCAAGTCCGGACCGGATCCGATGAAGCTGGGGGAGAGTCGGAGGGGGGGTCCGGAAACCTTTTGACGTGCTTGGAGTTGAGCGATCGGAATGAAACTTGGTGGGAAGAACAGGCGCAAGCCCTATGTAGATCAGTGAAAGAACCGGACCGGATTCGGGCATTGTGGGGGAGTTAGAGGGGGGGTCCGGAATTCCGGTGATCGCAAGTTAAGGTACTTCGTAGATCAGTGACAGAACCGGACCGGATTCGGGCATTGTGGGGGATTATACGGGGGGTCCGGAATTCCGGTGATCGCAAGTTAAGGTACTTCCAGACATGCTAGGACGATGAAACTTGGCTTGAAAATTAAAGACTTGACATGATTGGCTTAGAAATAGTTAGTTCCCAGATCCGACCATCCCTTAAAGTACTAATGCTAACCGCCAAGTGCAAAAAATACTTTTAAGGAAAATATACATTTTCGTGATCCTTATGAGCCCATGATCATTTTTGCCTCAAGGGTTTTGCTTACAATAAAATTCCTTAAAGTACAAACAGTACTTTTGAGCAAAATACATTTTCGTGCTCCTGATGATCATCTTTTTTGCTTCAAGAGTTTTGATGACAGATGATTTTCTATAACTTGGAAATAGTCACTTGCCCGATCCGATCATCGTGGGGGGAGGGAGGGGAGCACTACTATCCATTCACATCGTACTACGATAACTTGAATACAAGCTAAAAAGCTTGCAAGTGCCATATGAGCTTTCAGCTCTTGTCTTGTTAGCGCTTGTCGATTCTATCCAGCCCTCCTGCTCTCCGACGCGGCGGCTGGGCGAAAAACATTTGAAAACTGAACGCGCTGTTGTTAAAAAGTGGGAAAACTAAGCAAAAAAAGAAGTAAAAAATAGGAGATCCTCATATCCTTGTGTTTGAAAGAGTTTTCAACGGACTTTGACGATTCTGGCAAACTTTGCATTGTGTAACGGACGAAACTCGGCACGGACGAAAAAGCACAAAAAAATCGTAGGAACAAAACGGAGCAATGGAGAAAGGTGGGGATTTTAGAAGCGTATAATTCCATAAGGGAGCTGGATGTATTATAAAAGACAGAATAAGCAAGAGGGGTCCTTTAACTCTTTAAGCTATTAAGCGAAGTACTAGTAGAGATCTAAAATATTCAAGCCATGTTGGCCTAGGGTCGCAGAGGATTTTCTCAAAATTACTCCTCCCAAAACGACATAGAATAATTCTTGAACCTTAAATCCTCTCCTTCGACTGCCCACTATTCCCACAACTAAACTATAAACAGCACTTTTTTTCTCATTAAACCTGACCTGTCTTTCTGTCCGCTAACAAGCGACAAATTGCCATATGTTCCAGCCATTCCATGCCTAGGTGGCTCATTAGACAATAAGAGATAACACTGGAAAGAAGTTCCAGCCAACTAATTTTGATAACAGAGGTATTTTGAAGGGGAGATTCCAATGCGATGCCACCCGTGAAATGGCAATTCTACGCCGCTCAAACGGCCTAATTATCCACTACTGGAATCCCAAGCCGGTGGGAATGTACGGTAGGAAAGGGCAGCCTAGATGAGTGATTACGATTAGTACTCCTTAGCACTACTAGGACACTAAATTTGGACTATTTTCTCCGTAGATGCCCGAAGCTTTCTGATTTAAGAAAAAGTTATCTAGTGTAATTTTGTCACTTCCCGAAATTCTGAGTAATATTAACCCTACCGTTATTACTCGAGTGGCCGTGTATAGATAAATGTTTAGAGCTAAGAAGGAGTCTGAGTGTTTAAGTTATATTTTTGTTGTTCTTTTGTGTATATGGCCCTTGGGCTTCTGAAATACATTGATCTATCTATCTATAGCGAGTTCGCCCTTTTCTAATTCAGCGCTCCTAGCGGATTGAAGTACGATTGGAAACGCAACTCCCACTTGACGCGTAAAACTCAACACTGAAACAAGACTGAAAACTCAAGAACTAGGACGAACCGGGTAATTCCGGACAGGCACGTACGCAGAGGGGGGGCCTCCGGGCCCGGCCCCTCCCCGAAATCTCACGATTTTTTTTTCGCATAATTTTCTGATCCTTCACACAGAATAAGGGATAGTGGTTAATTACTGATCTAGACAGAATTTCTCTAGGGAATAAAGCGGTCGTAGGCAGGTTTGCAATATAGGGTGAGTCTCTATTTCTTGATATGTGTGCTTTTGGTTTTTGTAGATGTTACATAATATAATGCGCCTTTTATATACTGTTTTGAAGGATTTGGGCCCCCACCGAAAAAAATTCCTGCGTACGTGCCTGATTCCGGATGTGGGTTAATTCCGCACACCACAAATCGGTAACCACTCGTTCAAAAACTTTCAAAAAAAATTGCTGAATACAGTGCCATCCATGGTCTTCTTCGAGTCACATACTGCACTGTTACCGCCTTCATCTAGGGAAAGCCATCCTTTCATTTGGTGGACTTGGCAGGAAAACATCGCTTGAAAAGTTTGGCTTCGTTCACTTTTTGTGCTATAAGTTTTGAATGGTTTATTGAATCTAAGAACAGAAGAAGTGTGGTAGTAAGAACGAGTAGGGAATCTTCGTGATTTTTTTGCGTAATTTTCGCTTGATGTATAAAGGGATATAGAACTGTCCGGAATTACCCCTTTTTAAGGCTCGTTTGGGGTAATTCCGGACAAAGTCAAGAGGGTATTTCCGGACAGTATAATTTTGTTTTTCTGTTCATTATTTGTGTTTTCTATACTTGTATCTGTGAACTACACTTTAGTCACCAGTTTATGGAAAGAGGATGTAACAGAGCATGGTTTAGTCTAAAGGGAGCGTTAAGTCCACTTTAACGCCATGGTAATGGGTTGTATTGGTGAAACGAGACTAAACGATACAAGAAGTTTATTTAAGCAATGGCCTAGTTAGTATTCAGTCGAAGCGTCATTCTGTAAGAGTACGTTCAGACGGGTGGGAAAAACAGGGAAAAACCGATCGGTTTTACGTTTTATCCCATCGGGTTTTGAGCTTGGATTATTTTCAAGCACGTAAAACCCGTCGGTTTTCCCTTGGTACCGATCGGGTTTTTATAATTTTCCGATGCGTCTGAACGCACTCTAAGTGACCTGTTAGCGGGTGCCCTCCTGCAAGCGTTTTAAAGGTTAGCCTAGTTGTTTTATCTATCCGATTGATTTTCATCCGAAGTTTGTGCTCACGCAAATGGCTTACAAATCAGGTGATCATTGATCAATGGAATCTAAGGAACAAGATTTTGGTGCATGGTACTGTCTTGGATGATTAGTTTAAATACCCGACTAGGTTTGCTAAAAAAAAATCCTGTCTCCATCATTGCATAGCACATCCTATTGTAGTAAAAACATTTGCTAAGTCACTTTTCTTGATGGCGGAGTGAGCTACGCATCTTCACCTTTTTTCTTATGTTGTCCGGAATCACCCCGACGAGGTGGGGTAATTCCGGACACCCGAGAGTGTCCCGAGTCTGAGTCTTACACCCAATAGAGTATCAAACTTTCCACGTTTAGATATCCGACGTAGTAGTTGAGAAAGCCAGCTATGCCATGATATCAAAATTTTATAGCTCAGTGCAATGCCTACTTAAGGGGAATATTTTTAGAAGAAATTTCGTCAGAGGAGTCCGGAATCACCCCGCTTTGCCCTAGTATAGTTCAGTCTAGATGATTGGTAAACAAGCTAAACAAAAGAAAACTATGACTAGCCTTAAAACCTTGTGGTTTTCGATTTTGTGGCTCGAAATTTGGCAGGAAATCAAATTTAACGGCAAGTCCAAATAATAAAATTAACTACTTTGTCAAGCAGATAAGACATACAACTGAGGATCTTTCTAATGCAGAATGGTAAGGGCGTAACCTACTCATTCAGATTTTATCTGAATTTCACTTTTGTTTTCCAGGCATTTGAAATTACCGCAAAAAATAGATAAAACAGCGTTTCCGCGAATTTCAACTTGTGGGTCGAGTGTGTGGCACACACTTTCGTTTCCACGACAAACACAACGAGCGTGTGGGACTCAAGGATACCGCGGAATAACGCCTGTAGCCTGCAACGAAGAAAACGAATAAACGAAAAGTAGCGTACGCCATCTATAAATTTGAAAACAAAGCTCTCACCTACCAACGATTTCGCTAGATGGCTAAGAGCAAAGAACATAGAGGCGTTTTTCCGTGACAATCTAGATTGACGATTCAGAATCCAGATTATGGAAAATCGCTTTCTCCGACAATCTGACAGTCTGGATTAGTTCTTGGATAGTCGGTTCGGGAATCTTGCGACGGAGTGAGATTCAGGATTCAAGATCGTCGGATTGTCGTTTTGTAATCTGAGAAGTTGAGTTATCTCAAACACAAATATAATCTGAGTTCGTTTGGAAAGAGTAGATCAAAATTTATGGTCAACAAGCGGAGGGGTATTCAGTGCCAGAAATCTAAAAAAATATGAGAATAAATAAGAAAGATCCTACGCGTGTTTAAAAAAAAAGACATGCAAATCAACTGAACAATCTTACCTTCATTGTTCCTGTCAGCATACATTTCATTCATCAAGCGACTCAAATTCAAATATCAATATACTGACAAATAGCTGTATAACAAAGTGGTGAGAAAGACCGCATATTTAGTGGGACAGTAATATATACCTTTGACACATGCTTTATCCGACATTTCTCAATTTGCGGATTTATTTGTCTCTATTCTTTCATTTTGCTTTTTCCTTTTTTCTTCATAGCTCCCACTTTTTTCTTTAGCTTTTCAATGTCAACGGCTTCTTCCTTCTTGGCTTTCTTCCTTTCCGGCTCTTCAGGGGGAACGAATGACTTATTTCTCTTTTCTTCCCGTTGTACTTCAGCCTCTTGTTGCTTTTTCGATTTTTCCTGCTGCTTCTTCGCCTTTCTTTCGTCTTCTTTAAGGAAATATTCTCCCGTTTCCAACTGTTTGTCAATTTTGCTTTGGGGCTGTTCAGGCGGGAACGGCGTGTATTCTTTCTTCGCCTTCTTCTTCATAGGTTGTTTACGTTTGCTGAGTGTTTTAGATGTGAATTTGGGGAGGAAGCGCTCCCAGTTTTCATTCTTTAGCCGGTCATCTTTGGCAAGTTCTCGTTTGATCATCATCGTTTTAATATTATAGATGGGGTGGATATTGTTCATGGTATCGATTACGATACGCCGGGCATGCTGAAGGCCCTTGTAAGGTCCAACAGCACTTACTGTGTTCCCTTGAACGACTATGTAGCAGTTAGTCAAAAGCTCGATGGCTTTAAGTGTTGTGCCGCTTGGGCCGATAAGCCGCTGGCGGCGTTTGACGAATCGTTCCTTGTTTCGTACGAGTGAGCCGATCTTGATGATTTCGCATGCAATGTCGTCCTGCGGGAAAATAACAATTAGAAATCATAACAGGAATAACTGTTTTGTCAAAAGACTCAGAATCAGTAGTTCAAATACCAGAACGCACGTTCCAGTTAGATCGTAGCTAAAGTCGCTGGAGCCAGAGATCAAGACTGGCGGATTAAATAGTTAAAAATTACTATAAATTACACAGTAGAAGTATGCTTATTTGAACGTCGCCTAACTTTATACGGTCGCCGAAGAAAACACTATAATACATAGTTAATTACTGGAATCATCTCCCTGAAAGTGTCGTAAATGCAGAAAATATTAATCAGTTTAAAGCAGGTTTGGACCGTCACTTGACTGACATTGAATATCGTGAACATAGTGTCGTGAGAAATTTATAGAGGCAAAAGCCTTTTGGTGCAATTATATTATTATATTATTAATACATACAAAAACTTGCCGAAATGTTGATTTCATGTGCAGTTTGTCATATGTCGGCTGGATTTTGCTTTGTTATTTTCCCCTTCTATTTGACCACTGTAAAAGCAAGAAACAAAACCAAGTTAGTGAATCATTTACAGAAGTGTTCAAATAAGCACAGACTACCTCTACTGTACGTAATAGAAGAGATGGGCGAAGGGAGTGGGGGGATGTTTCAGTTGAGCAGAAGAGAGCTGGAGCAGTGAATAGTAGTTGTTCGTTAAACATGTTTTGTTACCTTTTAAACCAGAATACAGATATTTTAGTCTATGTATGAGTGAATTTATTTTTTGGTTGATGTTACAGAGAGGCGAAAGCTTTCCTGTTGCAATTATTACGTTCAAGTTAATGATGCTCTTTTGTTATTATTTTCCTATTTACATATCTATCATTATTTAGTGTACGAATTTTTACTCCGCATTTAAGCCAAAATAGTTCACTAGAGAACTATGCTTCCGATGGAGTAGCAAATGCATAAGCCAAGGTAAACAAAACAAAGCAAAAAAAAAAAAATTATGGGGCAAAACCGTCTTCCTAGGGGGCTAGCAGAGGCGTCATTTCAGGGGGGACGGGGCAGCTAGACATAAAAACCGAACTAATGATAAGGAACGACGCCGCTGCCTCTCCTAGGTTTCCGCGAAAAGAAGCATCTGGGGGCTATAGTGCAGAAATAGTCAAGTACAGAAAAACAAATGCCCTCGGTAGTAAATGACAACAGATACCAATTCTGATACCAATAGTGTGCATATTCTGGATCGAATTAGAAACTGTAATCATAAATGTAACTGTCCACGGTTCAGTTCCAGCCTGTGCATAACCAGCAAAATACCAGGAAAAGGCGGGAATCAACTGGATGGTTTTCGTTAGCACCCAAATAGGCACTAAGTTCTACTAAAACATGGGAATGACAATGTATGGGCAAAAATACTAATTTAACTTACAACCCAGCTCAAATCTCATGCTAAAGATGATGAGTGTAGTGAAATATGCTCTTGGAGATATTTTACCAGTTTTTGGGATCCCAAAACGTTAGTGACGGATACCTATGACATCGCAAAAGTTGTCTGTCTGTCCGTCCGTCCGTCCGTCTGTCAGCACGATAACTCTCGAAGGGAATGAGATATTTTGATGAAACTTGGTGTGAGGATTCTTTGGGTCAAGAGTAAGGTCAAGTTCGTAGATGGGCACTGTAGCCCTACATTTAGGGGTGGGGGAGGGGGTTTAAATTAAGGGGCAAACAAAATATTTTGAAACAGCTAATGTGATAGTCGATTATGGGGTAAGAAGACATGCTGAACACGATGGTGAAAACCATTTTCTCGCCGGACAAGTAGTTCGCCCGGAATCCGGCCAAAACCGGAAAGTTTGTTAAAAGTAAAAGTTTTATTTGAAGTTAATTAGATGTTCGATTTAGGGGTAAGAAGACATGCTGAACACGATGGTGAAACTCATTTTTTGGAAGGACAAGTAGTTAGCCCGGAATCCGGCCGAAACCGGAAAATTTGTTAAAAGCAAAAGTTTTATTTGAAGTTGATTAGATGTTCGATTTAGGGGTAAGAAGACATGCTGAACACGACAATGAAAACCATTTTCTCGCCGGACAAGTAGTTCGCCTGGAATCCGGCCGAAACCGGAAAATTTGTTAAAAGCAAAAGTTTTATTTGAAGTTGATTAGATGTTCTTTATAGGGATAAGGAGATGCGCCGAATTCGTTTCTGAACTATCTTTTTTTGGCTGGACAAGTAGTTCGCTCGGAATTCGGCCGAAACCGGAAATTTGGCAGAAGTAAAGCAGGAAGTTTCGATCAGTTTTGTCGAAATAAATATGGCTTATACAGGTATATCTGAACTTAATTTTCTCAGATGATTAGCCTGGCGAAGACTGGAACTGGCGTAGTCAAGACGTAAAAATATTAAATTTTTGGGATCCCATCGAAACCTTTGGTCTTGTTTGTTGTGCTTAAGTACGGGGTAGCTACACATATCAACTGGTTATAAGGACCGGCTGTAGAGCAGCAAGTCTTTTGCAATTACAAAGAACCTTGCAGCATTCATTCAGGTGGAGTTATTCCCTTTTTCTTTAAGGTGATATAACTATTTCAGGTACCATGGCCCTTTGGTCTTGGGAGAGTACAAATAAAAAAAATTCTCACCTGTAACACCTTCATAGCCTGCTCAAAGGGCATACTTCTTGCCATAAGCTTCATCATATCTCTAGCCTTCAGGATGATAAAGGGGTCCCAAGTTTTCCTGGTAGTTGCAACAGTCATAGAGCCCTCAATGACATCAAGCGTGGCTTTCAGCTCATGGTCTCCCAGTACCTTTTGTACCAAAGGCCAGCATTCTCTTAGATATTTCTCCCGGTATTTTGGAAACAGTGTGGCAAAAGAGCTTTCCTCAAGGAGCCCATGGGGATTGTCTTCTTTCTTGAATTCTGGCAACTTCATGCTCCAAGCACTTTTGCCCGTTGCAAGAACCTGGTCAACGTCATTAGAATTTTCACCCATGGTCTGAAAGAAAGGAACTCACCAATGAACTAAAGAAAAAAGATGACACCCCAATAACAACAGATGAGTAATACAGACTCGACAAACCAAAACATGACATGCAAGTAGAAACAAAGATATTAAAATGTGATTTTTCTAGAATTATTCAGTATAGCTTATCAGCTTAAGAGCTTATAGGCTGTGAAAAATTTGGAAATTTCTGACGATAAGTTAAATGACAGTATTGTACAGAATATGTCACGAATTCTTCTTCTTCTTCTAACTTTTCCTGTGTACAACCTACAGCACAGTTTTTGATTTCATTTGACGCGCCGAAACCTCGTATATCCAGCGATGTGCATATATTGGCTGTATCTCTCTTCTGTGTGTTTCAATGTTTCAGGAATCACAGACACGTCGTGATTTTAGTATCGTTCGCCCGCACGGAAAGGTACTTGCTTTTCGTGCCCCCACACGGAAAAGTACATGCTTTCGCGCATCACACAGTAAGGTATTTGCTAGCGAGCCTCACACGGCAAGGTTCCGTGTATTTGCTTTCCATGTGCCAGGAAACGGCCGTAAGTAATGTACTTTTCAGTAATCAAAATACTGTTGCCTATCATTCAAACATGTGTATTTGGGATACAGTGAGAGGTGAGTAGCCTACTTAGGCTACTAGTTACTATACAGAGTAAAAATAAAAATAGAAAATAAAAAAAATTACTCGTCTACATTAACTGCCATGAAACTTTTTCCACATACTTCAAATAGAAGTTTCTCGATGACAAAAAACATATCAATGTCCCCGTATTTTTAAATGGCATCAAGGATGATATTCCGGTATCAATCGAGATGGAGGTGTGTTAACTGTTATAACTTTTTCAAACAGAAATCCTCTCTGGAGGCTGATATGACTTCATATCATCCTCTCTGGAGGCAGATATGTCATCATATCCTCCTCCAGAGAGGCTTATATTATGACTTCATACCAACCTGTCGATATTGAAAGTTGATATCGGAAAATATCATCGATACGGCCACTGAAAACAACCTATTTGTAGCAGAAGGCGAGGTTTATCCACCTCTAGAAAAGTCGTATCCACCTCGAGAAAAATCGTAACCATACCTCGAGAAGATCGTTTATTTATCTTGTTTTCTTTGATCAACATTTTTACTAGGTAGGCCTAAGGGACAATCCATTTGTAGTAGCCTAAATATATCACAAGGATTAGGCAACTGCACCTTTTTTTAAAACATAAAGGCACCGTTACTACCACTTGGCCCTTTATTTCGAGCACACGATTTCTCTTATTTGGAATTGTCAAGCTGCACGAAATGCAACTGGTGCTCTCACGATACGAAACGGGCCATCGATCAGACATCACAAAAAAGTACGCTTTTTCGTGCAGGCACATCGTGAGTTCGCGATATGTCGATTACTTACCAAGAATTTACTTATATAAATAGAGCGGTAAGCTATTTTGCGTATTGTGCACTAACATTTTGCATCTGTGATGCTACCAATTTAATTTAATAAGCACAGTTTTGCATGATTTGATGCTCAAGGTAGGAGAAAACTTACTTACCTCCCCTCTCAAATTATTTCTCAAGTCACACTGCAACAGTCGTCAATTTTCAAGGAATAGTGGTGAATTTAAAGAATAAATTCAAATCTACCAAAGTTGGAAGCGAAGTGATGATTACAACGAATTGCCCGCACATCTACGCGATTTTCAAACCCTAGTCCGGCCGAAACGGCAGAAAATTCAAAATTTGGAAAGCACATTACAAGTGTGGCTTCTGATTGATAAGGTAATGTGCGATAAGCGTGATTGATACTAAATTCGCACGATACTATGTCATGCATTTACCTTAATTTGCCTGAGAAAGAACAACATAACATAACATTCTTATCTCTGCAGAATATCTGTACCCTTTTTTGTCAAAATGTTGTAGTGCTGATAATAGACAATGACGATCAAGTTCTTGGTCTCAGCCCTTTTATTCATGTGTGTCCGAATTTTTATATTCCTCACTCCCTTCCAATCTCCTAGCTGGAAGAAAAGCCTGAAACGGTAGGAAAAACTTGACCTTACAAATATAACAGAAAATAGAACTCATTGTACATACTTTCACGGCAGATAAAGTATATGAAGACGTTCTATCCGTACACTGCGTTTTATTCCCACAAATTTGAACTGAAACATGCAACTGCACGCGCTAGGAAGAATTTAAAAGTTTGGCCAAACTCTTCCAGCCAGGTCATAGAGGTAGTCAAATACTCAACAGATTCTTATGATCAAACCGCAGTTAATTTCAAATAAAGACGCACGTGCCAAGATGTCTTCAAAAATATTTACACCTACAAATCAGATCAGGCTCACAAATGTAGCCGTTGTGAGAATGAAAAAGGCAGGAAAAAGATTTGAAATTGCCTGTTACAGGAACAAAGTGGTTTCATGGAGAGACGGATTGTGAGTTGCCTAGAACTGTAGAATTTCTAGTTTCTACGCAGAGTAGAGCCAAGAGGACAAGAGGGGTGCCTAACCTAAAATTTTGATGGGAAGTAGTTTGAATTTAGAAGATAAAACACGAATTTACTAAATTTTGCTTGAGCCGCCTTCCTTAGCTGTCAAAGGCTCTCATATTCTGTTTAAATTGTTTACTTTGTGTTGGTTGCCGGTTGGAATTTTTGTGTTTTTGCGCCAGAGAAAAACTAGTATCTTTGTGGTAAATTGCATGATTTTGCAAGAATAAAGGTGAATCTGAAAAATTTAGCATTATGCGCTAAGGTAGTCTAAAAAAATCACCTGCTGCTCTTATGTTGATATTCATCTTCGCTGCATCGAGAGAAAGCTGACAAAATGGCTGTGGCCCTGCAGTGGCCAGTCAACCCCTGTCCCAGCGACTTCGTTGTACCTTCAAAGGTCAATGCAGGCTATTTAGGTACTTATGTGACAATTTTGCTTTTAGCTTAAGAACAGTATCTGACATCAAGCCAAATTCGCTGTCCCTCACTATGACAATATTCCATCAGCACATTTTGGGTTGTCCTCCCCCCCCCCCCAAACCCTAGGATGGTAGCTATGCCCCTGATTCCAGAAGTCACTAGACAAAGAGTAGGCCAATAAAGATTGGAAGTATGGGTGAAATATCCCATCCTGCTCATATCTACTGTAACGAACAACCCATTCAACTCAGGAGCAAATCTCAACAGATGTTTGCTTCGAAGTGCAAATTAAGGTGATCTGATTTTAACTTTCCTTATCTTTCAGAGAAAAGGACATTGATGAAGTTTTGCAGACACACACAGTGTTTGCAAATGTATCGAAAGGTCAGGTCGCAAAGAAAGAAGACTTAGTTGCCGCGTTTGGGAATGACGATCATACTGCCATTTGCAAGAAGATCCTGGCTGAAGGAGAATTACAAATCTCGGATAAAGAGAGGCAGGTTCATCTTGATTCACTGAAGAAAGAGATAGCCACTATTGTAGCAGGTATACTTGGTCACTGCTTGGGTCTTAAAATACAGAATGGGCTTCATAGTTATGGATTTGAGATAGTAGAAAGTATTTGAATTAACACAATGTCGAAGCTTAAGTCAAGCCCTAAGCAGAGTACCTAGCTTACAAGAAGAGGTACCCATGGACTGGTGATAATTCATTTTGTAATGTAACTGTTAATTGCATCACTGGAACCAGGCATAACTAAGAGCATTTATCTGGGATATGTGGGATTCTGGGCTTGGGAAATTGGTTCTTGGGGGGGGGGCAAGAGGCTGAAAGAAAAGCCCATATACATTAGAAGACCAATAGGTACAACAATAGCATGAGCTGATGAAAAACTCCCAGTTACTTACACAATGTAAAAACCCATCTTGGACGAGAATTTTACTTAAAGCTAAACCTTTTCCCTCTTTTCTAAGTATTCGGATCCAGGCGCAGGCGAATTGTTCACTAGTCCTGGGGAGAGAGACAGAGATTTATTCTTAAGGGTATCCGTCACAGCGTAATCACTGAATTTCACATTTACGCCAAACATGATTCGCTGGAATACATGTACAAAATAGGTCAGAATGCAAAAAATATTTCCTTGAGCCCAAGCTGACTGCAAATCATATTTGACAGTGCAAAACGAATACATCAGCTGCATTTTATTAGAGCTATGTTCCGGCCATTCTTGGCAAGGGTCAAAATGCAAAATGAACATTAATTTTCCAGCTTGAGCCTGAAGAGGACCCTTGCCAACAAGGGCCGAAATGTAGCTCTATTAAAACGCAGCTGTCGTATCCGTTTTGTTCTGTCAAATAAGTCAAAATGCGGTTAAAAAGGGTTAGAAAACAAAATTAAAGAAATTCAACAATGATGGTAACTATTTTTACTGGATGTAATAAGCTCAATAAAACTTGGAACAAAACTCCTTCGATATCTTTCGTGCTTTGTTGGGACAAGAGTCGAATTGGGAATTTTTTAGGACTTGGCGCGTTACGGTCTGTTGCGGACGGGGGAATAGGGTTCGGGCAATGATAGGACGTAATCGGGGAACAGTCAGGGAATAGGGTTCGGGGATGATAGGGGTTTGGTTGCGAAGGTGTCTGAGGTACTAAACATGCAAACTTGTCCCTTTTTAGGTAGTTAGGTGTGTCGTGTATGGGTTGAAGTCTTCATTGATGCTGCCAGGGCTGCTTAGGATGTAGTGCCTTGCAGTTTCCTTAAGTTGAATTATATTCTTTTTTCAGATAAATGTCTTAACCCCGAGAACAAGAGGCCATACCCTGTCTCGATCATAGAGAAAGCGATCAAGGAGACACACTACTCAATGAAACCAAATAGAAATGCCAAACAGCAGGTAGGTTTGGGGTTATTATAACTTCAGTTTCAATCCTTTTATGGAGTCCACACTATTATCCTTTGTACAGAAAAGTAAGAAGTAGGCTATTAATATGCTACAGTTTATGGTAATTTGTACCATCACATTTACAAACAGGATCTTGCGCAATCGGGACAGTTTAAAGCTATCACTAGATAAACAAATATGTTGCCTACATCACAATAATATGAACACTGAACACCAGTAATTTTTGAAAACCGATTAAACTTTTAATGATGAAAAACTAAAGGTATGTTAAAAGCCGTCATGTTGTGTAAGATGTGGAAATGTGAATTGCAATGTGAAAGGACCTAGGGGTTGTGATTAGTTGTTGGTCCCCCCGCCCCCGACCGTTCCTTACGGTGCCAATGTAGTAAATTGCGCCGAAATTTCCGGTAGCACCAGGTATAATATTGACGATGTCGTCACTACGCTTCACCTAAAATCCGGCTCATGCGCAAACCAACTCGGGTCTCTCAGGGCACTAAGCGAAGTCCGAACTGGAATACTCGGGATAAGGCCAGTACGTTTGAAGCAGAGCAAAATAACACTAGGGAGTAGAGCCAAGGCTTGAAATAAGTGACACACACTCGAATAGCAGAGAAACTAGCACCACTAGCGATAGAGAACGTCCCTACTGAAATTCATTCAGTCGTGCACCAGTGCTGGCTGCGATAACTTCATATTCTGGACACAACAAAAAAAAGATAAACCTCCCCTGTTCCTCGATGTGTGGAAGCCGCATCTTAGCTTTCCTAGAAATTTCTGAACCCACAGGTTTTTCTCGCTTTAAATGCCGCAAAAGTAGTTGGCGGCGCTACGAGTATGGCCCGTTTGCGAAGCAAGGAAAACATCGATCTTGGCGCTACTCCCTAATATTATTTTGCTCTGGTTTGAAGTAACGTACATACACAGACCGATTTCGTCGCTAGGAGAATTGAGATAAAAAACGAAACTAGGCCTAATATTAATTCCTGTCAATTAGTAATGGTCCCCCCTATTCCGCCACATCAGTCAAAACTATAAAAAGAGCGTGTCTTTTAAAGAAAGAAACAGTTTTTTCTGCTTTGGTCCCATGCAGCGACTATGGATAGCCTGACAAAACTGAGCTGAGCTAGAGGTACTTGCTGAGCTTTGAGTTGATGCTAGTCTACTTCCCTCTTCGCCGCTGCGCATATCAGAGGAAAAAGTGCAGCAGGCGTGTTGACCCGCTCTGCAGCGCGTCACATGTGACGTGACTGTGGTAGACAACTAGTCGGCTTTTACTCTCGAAAATTCTTCCAGGGCTTTACTGCGATATAGCTGTTTGTAGAGGTAACGATTTGTGATGTTCCGTGTAGCTCCTACCCTCCGCTCGTTTGTATCGGGCAGGGTATAGGGAATCTATTCGTTCGTCGCTTACCCCTTTGCTCACCGCCTGGGCGCTGTTCAGCGACGCCGGGATTACGAATTTCCTTGCATGAATTAGACAATTCTTGAATAATTAGCTCTGCAGTATCTGCGATTTTTAAATATGAGCATGTAATAAAGTTCACCTTTGCGAATATTTTCGGTATCTCCTTTCATTCTTGTTTCTGTTTTTGCTTGGTTTTTGCTTTTTTTGCCAAAAAAGAGAGTTACGACGTTACGCATTAAAACGTTCTGCATTCTTCGCTCTTTCTGGCAATGCTTGTTATGCATATAACGTTTGAAAAACGTTACAGCTAACATCCTAAGTGTTATCTGTTATGAAACTTCTGACAGTGTAGTATGTCCAGGTCTTGGTACGGACTTTATATAGTACTCTTACCAAGAACAAATAAAGAGACAGAACTGCTGTCTCCCTATCTCGGTCATACAAACATGCTGAGTCGAGTAAAATACGACTGACTTCCGATGCAAACGAGCGGCTTCGCGCCACATCACGTTTCGTTACCTCTACAAATAGCTAGATCGCCGGTAAGTTGCTAAAGAGGAAATCTAGAAGTCAACGCTGATTGGTTCTATGGACGGGCTCCAGAGCGGATCAGCGCGCGGAGTATGCCTCCTGCTCGCCTCTTTCGATATTTCTTGTGCGATAGACAACGGTGAAAACGGAAGAGGAGTAAACAGGTATCAACATTAGCTCAGAGGTAGAGTAAATACCTCCAGGTCCGCTCAGATTTGTCGGGGTTTTCATAGTCGCTGCATGCGACTAAAGACAGAAGTTCTTACTGATTATTTGTTCTTACTCTTACTGACTAACTCTTCGTGCCGAAGAAGAATCGCCGTGTGCCCAGAGAAGAGCCAGAAACGTCACGACAACAAACGTTGTTGATTGGTTTAGCCTACATAGGATTTGAATCAATACTCTATATGACCAAGTCCAAAACACGCCAGTGATCCTCAGGAAGAACGAGTCTACGTACTGACTCAAACTCAACGACTCAGGTCCTGTGTCAAGCAATCACGGCGATCTTTAATGGGAGCAGCTGTGATACCACTTCTGCCTTTCTTCCGCTAGGTACCCGGAGAGGCCGGAGGATTCGCAGCGGCAAGGAGAGATAGTCATCAAGATTATTGTGAGGGTCCGTTTGGGTGACGTTTCTTGTTCTCCCCGTGGTTCACTGGCGTGTTTTGGACACGCCAGTCAACTTTTCATATAGAGTATTCCTGCTACAGGTAGTCTTACTTGGTTTTGTTTGCTTCGCAAGATGGCGCTTGGACCTTTATCTATGCAGAATGTGGACGTGAGATGAGATTGACTTTCTGTATTTTCAGGCTTTGGAAGTAATGAAATTGCTAAAAGAGATCCTTCCCATTCAAAGGGCGCAAATGCGGATGCGAGTGGTGGCATCTAGCGGTGGCAAAGCGATTCGAGATCGGCTGGCGGAAATCGCAGTTGTAGAAACAGAGAATTTCGAAGGTGCCAGCCTATCATCTGTAAGTACGGAGAATTATATTGTTATTTTACTTATCCTGTCAAATTTTTCTCTGCTCGTTCTGAGAAATTTTAGTTTCCTTCGCGTCTGCGCTCAGCTTCAGTTCGATGAGGGTGTGTTTGTGCAAATACTGCAGTTAACTTTAATCCTTACTCGGAGACACTTTTTACAGTGTACTGACTGTGTGTGTGTAGGAGGGGGGGGAGGGCGCCATAATTTTTTTTTTTAGCCGGAACCCCTTCTATTAACCCATTTATAACCTCTTCTACTGTCAAAAGAGCCCACCTTCCTTCCAGAGTATTTGTCTTTGCCCGTTCGTAGCCCATTCTGCATTGGGAAGGACATGCCTTGAAATAAGCCAATTCATGTTTCAGATATTTCTAATTGACCCCGGTTACTTCCGAGAATTAGAAGAGCTGGTAAAACGAGAATCACGAGGACAAGGAAACCTGGAAATCTTAAATATTAAAGAAATGGTCGTGGGAGAAGAAGTACTGGAGTAAGCTTTCTTTTTTGTTTCTTTGAAGCGGAGAATTATACAATCAATTGTTTTAAGTCACTGAAACGCCATCTTTTGGTGCGTCCAAGTTGCATTAGGTCCAATAACTTTGTTATTGCGAGAGCCGTCTGATCGGACTACCTCTTCAGTAGACATTCAGTATAGGTAACGCAAATGTTTCTAATAATCGTGAACGCTCTCATATGGTTCGTGAGAACTGTCCGGGTTCTTGACAGTTGGATGGTCTGCGATGCGCCCAGAGTAGCAGCTCTCCGTAGTACCTCAGAATCGGGCTCTTGATCATCGCCTGAGCGATTGTTGGACCCGTTGCACCTATGATGCCAGTGCAGCCCACTTACGTAACGGCACCATCAGTTCTTAGACCCGGAGACCCCGGTTTTACAGGGTACATTCTAACTCCCTAAGGACACCTCGCTGAATCTCACGCTTGTCGTGTTTCGCTATTTTCGATGTGTATCGTGCTTCCGCCGATTGTTTTCGAGAAGCTCACTCGTCAGAAAAAACGTTTATCCGGTGTTTCTGAACCACTTGACCACCCCATGTCACGGGACTGGATAATATTACGTAAAGATGGAATTTTTATACAAGGGACCAATTACCGAAAGTTTGAATTAAATTTAGAAGTCTAGGACTTCATGTCGGAGTCTCGTTGGCAGTCCAAGGACCACATGACTCCAGGTCCGTCATGGCCGAATGGTTAGCACGCCAAACTCCCAAGCGAAGGGTCGCTGGTTCGAGTCTTGGTGGTGCCTTCAGTTTGGTTTGGGGTGGGGGTTTGTGGCGTAACCCTGTAAGACAAGCTGAAGTCCACCCAGCTTCAATGGGTACTTGGCGAAAACTGGAGACGGTGATAGGAAGGGTTTCGATAACATCAGAATGGCCAGCCCCAACCGCCCATATCATTTCCTGGCTGAGGGCAGAGAATCGGAGATCAGCACCGCCAGTTAAGCCTGTATAGGCTGATGCTGATACCTTTCCTTTATTTTTACCACATGACTGGACGTGTCCATTACCTGTGAACGCAGATTGCAGGTTTTCTACTCATCAACCTGTGGATCCATCCCCCTCGCTCCACTCCCCCCACGATGGACGGATCGGGGAATTTACTTTTTCCAAGGTAATCGGGCTAGAACATCTGGAAGTACCATCGTGATCACCGGACTGACAGATCGACCGAACGACGAAAAGCGACCGGTATATGGCCCTTGAGCCGAACTCCATAAAGCTTAACCTTGACCAGACCTTGCCCACGCAAGTTGGAGTGGGAGGATGTTCTGGCTGTGTCCACCAGAGAGAAGCCGTCCGCCTATTCGCCATATGCCAGTTCAGCGCTTCCAAGCATACCAGTTTCTGTCAATCCCTCAATGCCTCACTATTTATTTATTTTTTTTTTATTTTTTTATTTATTACCCGCTTTTTGGTTATAGCGGAGTACAACATAACAAAGTAAAAGTTACATATTAAAACACTTGACAAAACAAAATAAATAAATATGGCTACATTCTTCAAATAGACTGTTAAAAACACACTTATTACACTTAAAATTTTGACGCTTGTACTAAACGGTTTCAGGGATAAAAATCACTATCAATACTTGTGACGGACATAGTAAAATAGATCCAAAGGTTGATGAGTAGAAAATCTGCAATCTGCTTCCCAGGTAATGGCGGTTTTACTTATATCCCTGTAGCCTAGTAGAAAGTGAAAGTTACCCACTACCTTATGGATCCGACTTTTCACCATGTCTAACACAATGAGGGATTAATTACGGTCGAAATTGGGAAGAAAAGACGCTGAAAACGTAAAATAGACGAGATGGAAAAATCCGTCTCCGCCATTTTGAAACGTAACGTAAACGTCTCTGGACCAATCACAGACCACAGTCACTGCCTTTAGCTAGTTTTAATAATAATATAATTGCAACAAAAGGGCTTTCGCCTCTACAAATTAATTTTGTTTACAGATGAGTGATGATGGTGGTAACAGATCTTGAATTTCTTCGTTCCAGGTGTGACCAGGATGAAACGTAAGAGCGGGTAATAACCCAAATTTACGAACCAAATTACGTACAGATGTGACTGAATGTGGCCCGGGCATAACAGAAACCAGTCCACTAGGGGGGCTGAACTGGAATAAGGCGAGTTCGTTAATGCCCTAAGGCCTCTAGATTCCTAGCTGGTGAAACAGGAGGATTTCTAAGCTGTAAGGATGTTGGCCTATTTGAATAGTCCCTGGTTGGGGCTACTGCACACTTATTAGTTCTCCTTGAACATAGATATTCCTGCTTTCATTTGGCTGGCACTACATGGGTATTTCAAGGTTTTAATTTAAACTTGGCCATAAATAGAGGGTCAAAGCCAGGGACACAAGGTCGATTGACAAAAACCCGTATTTGAATCATGATTTCTCTGAAAGGACACCAGTAGGGTATAATCAAGATTCGAGGAAAGGCGATGTATTGATTCCTGGATTTCGTTCATGGTTTTATTTTCTTGGATACCTTGATATAGACAAAACCCAATTTATTATGTCTTTGAATGAATGAATGAATGAAGTATTTTATTACCCATCAAACAACACAGCGGAAAAAAAGATGGAGTATGTGAAAATAAAAGAAAACAACAATTAACAAAAAAAAAAAAACAACATTAACCTAGAGATACAAAATCACAAAACAAAGAATCTTATCAAAAAAGAACACCCATCCAGGGGTGTTCAACATCTTTATAATTAAGGTTCGTGACCAGATTTTCGACGTTAAGCACGGGGTCTGCGACAGAGTGCCTCTGGACAAATACCGGTTGCGGGACCAACTGGGAACTTGGAGAAGATATTTAGCAATTAAAAAAAACTTTGTGCTTTATCGGTTCGGCAAGACGTATCTCACGTATCAAAAGTGATATTTGCACATGTTGTTTGCACTGGCCGACGAGCCTTAAAGGGCCGCTCCAGCATTGGTCTTCAGATGTCTTAGAAACACTATCTGACCTACCTGGCAAATATAAAATAATTTTTTATTCCGTAGTCTCAAAAATGACGACGGTGTGCTGAAAGACCAATTCGGGTGGCAACGCTGGAATTTTCGGAGTCTGACGGTGTTGCGTTTCACGTCCGCAGAAAGTTTGAATTCTGTGCACATGCATCGCAATAGCACGAAATTCGTCAAGATTTATTCCGCGATTTTTACACTAGCGACGTTTGAGTTATAGTAAATATTTCTGATCCAAGGTAAGCACAAGCACATGAAGATTTGTGTAGGCTGATTCTGACCATTTCTTTTTTCAGAAATATCCTCAGCTTTTTAGCCTGTGTTGTAACTTTTCCTGTACTCCTGTAGGCATACCTGTTTTATGTGAATATAAACTTCCCTCCAAGTCAGTCATTTCTAGACAGATCTGATGATTATTTTGCCAGGTTTTTACACAAAAAATTTAAGATTTTGTAAGCTGGCAGCAGTCAACCACAAACTCCTGATTATTGGATACCCTATGCCAAATGCTGGATACCCCAAGCGTTTGTCATAGTATGCTAAACCCTGGACAGCCAAACACTGGATAGGTGCAGAGGCGTTACTAGCCAAAATGTTTGGGGGGGGGACAAGCTATTTACCGACTGGCTGGTCATTTTTACCGACTATTTTTGCGGATAAAAACGACTGTGTTGACGAAAAATCGGCTTATTTTAAGAAAAAAACGACTACTTTTAAGAGAAAATCGACTATTTTTACGAAAAACCGACGGTTTTTTATTGTTTTTAAGAAAAAACAACCATTTCCAAGAAAAAAATCCACTGTTTTTACTAAAAATCGCGGCGCTTCGCGCCGACTCGGTTATTTTTTACCGACTAGCCGACAACATTGGGGGGGGGCGGCCCCCCCCTCCCCCCCCCAGTAGTGACGGCTCTGGATAGGTGTTGGCACCTCAACCCTGACCTACCTCGCTATAGTAGCCTATAGATGAAATCTGATTTGTTTATTTTTTAACTTTATTCAGATCATCAGTATTTATTTTGTTGGGTTCCAGCATTTGGCATAGTATATCCAGCGTTTGCCATAGGGTATACCAAACGCTAGAAATACCCAGCGTTTGGCTTCAACTTTCCCAAAATCAGGGATTTGTGGTAGACTGGCTGGTGGCCCCGTCCCCCTTTTGGGCTTTCACCCATGTAGTTGTCCTCCCCTCTTTGAAACCGAATATACGCTAGTGGTTGCTTCATCTTTGTTTGCTGGTTTCGACGCCTGATTTTTCTTGTTCCAACTTATTCTCTGTGCTGAAGGCAGTTTGCAGAATTCCAGCAAAAGTATTTGTGTTTTAGTAGAGTCCCATATCATCGTAATGACTTGGTTTGTTGATTCATTGTATGGTCCCCATTTCTGTCGTGTCGGGTCAGTGTGGTCTCGAACCTTATCTTCTTGAACAAGTACGGTACCAGTTAAATTTCCATGTGTTAAAAATGTACGGCCTGTCGTTTCACCACAACCTAGGGAGGGTGGCAAAAGTTTGCTGGTCACATTTTCTGCCACAGCCCACAGGCAAACATTTTCAGCAATATTTTGCCTTTAATTTATCAGTTTTCAGCACTAAAAAAACACCTCAAAGTAGCTGTAATTGGCCAAAACCTATTTTTGGCTCTTTTCAACCATTCTTTGTTCTAAAACAAGCCTATAAACAGTTTCATTTGTGCTAAATGCGAGATTTTCTTTTTGGCCCTGCTTAGCAGTTTTCTGCTACGAAAACAGCCTATTCTAACAATTCTCTGAAAAACTTTGTGCTAGGCCTACTGTAGTCGCTGCTGAAATTTGTGCACCCCCAATTTAGGGGCCTGTCTTGCCTAGAACCATAGTTTTAACATTTTTTAATTTTTTAGCAAAATGAGTAGCTGTAGTAGCTCTTCAGGCTCTTGCTTGAGTCTGAGTGACTTAGAGGACCTACTAGACAAGCCAGATTATGTCCTTGAGCCAAAGTACCAGACCATGGAGGAGAAGCTGCAGGTTGAGGCTCAAGGGGACTTCCAGGCTGCTATTCCTGATGAGCTACCAAAACCTGAGCCTCCACTGACTGAGAAGGAAATTCCTGATGAGGATTTATTGTAAGTATCTGAGGAATCCTGGCACTTATAAGTCCAGACTTTCTTTTTGCTAGTGTTTTGTAATGCATTACAATATGAAAAAGTGTCTTTTGACAATTACTGCTCTATCAACAGTATCAACAGCAAAGAAATTTTCTTGTTACTGACTTTATAGTTGCCTTGTTTTTCCTTCTCACTTTCGGGAAACTAGGACCATCATCCCCTCTTCTAAATCTGACGTATGGTAGATCTATATTCCCTTCTCATCAGTTTCACGAAGCGTATATAACCTACTGTTAGCATTCTGTTATACTCACGGTACAAGAGAAGTAATGGAAGCCAAACATCAACAATCAAGGATATTGACAGTGTACTAATACACCTTCCAGGATCCAGTGGTCATTGTGACTCTAGCAAATGCAGAACTGTATATTTGCCAATTAACAAAAATTTTCCAAAGGAAACAGCAGTGAACTGCAAAAACATTCTGAACATGCTTCATCACTGGTCAATGGTCGTGCATTTTGCTTTTCTTGTGCAGTAAGGTAAAAATGGGTTTAGCTCAGTGAATACAGTTTGTTGTATACTAAGTACGCTCAGATTTTCTGCGACAAAGATCCTTTTGTGAGCAATCTCTTCAAGACAGGTCATAATTAAGTCTCCATTAGATTTTAGGGTGTTTTTACTGCCTCTTTCGACCATTTTGTGTGTACAAGTTTTCTCTTATGTCTGCTCTTCTTGCCCTAAAACAGTTTTAAATTGGACTATATGTGCCTTCTAGGTTGTGGGGCATTACCCCCCCCCCCCCCGCACTCCCCTAGGATACGCCCTCGCCCTTGACGTAACTGTACGTGTCTGATGACCCTTGATCTGTCCTTTTCTTCCCAAGTTTGTGATAGCCATTGATCTGTAAGTATCAACTCTTAGGTCATGTGTTTACATGTTCTAGGTGCCCGTGCATGAAATGTCGATCCCAGACGAAAGATGAGGAAAATTCATGCTGCAGATCATTCGGGCAGGTTACGCGAAAACTCCTGGCGTATGAAGATGATGCCGAAAAGCAAGTGATGTGCGTTACCGCCTTGCCCGAATTTGCGAATTTCATAATGAACGAGGATGTGTTGCGTAATTGCTATCGCTTCTACAGAGAACAAGTTACTGGCCAAATAGATCCCAATAGGTTGTATCGGTATGTTGCGTATAGGAATTATACATCTATGATACATGGGGTCTTGGGTCGGGGTAAACGAATACCAATCCCTGCCTGCGTTTACCACCGGATCCGGTCACAGTTCCCATCAAGAAGCTTCCAGGGTTTCTCTGCTATCTAACTCGCAGCATAAAGGCTACTCAGTAATGCAAGATCGCATCTTTTAATTTCCATGAGAAGCTTTTGGTACACAGCCCTGAGGCAATGCACTTCTCCATAACTGCTTTCGCGCGAAAACCCACTCGGGTTGCATGTTCGACAAAAGAAAATTTTGCTTTACATTACTGGGTACTCCTTATGCTGTGATCTAATTGTGCGCTGTAATCCCTCCAGATTCTGCAGCATATCCTATGGAGATTCATAATTTACGTTTTAAATAAACTTATAATTGAGAATGCCTTTGTAACTGGTAATGCCGCAAAGTTGTGACTCCTGGTAATGCTCCTTCCATTCATTTTACTTTCACAGCAGGTAGCTCGTCCATACGACATTCGTTTCACTGACCTTTTTGTCTGAAAATGTGTAAGCACACGTTGTTCGGTATAAGAAAGACAATGGCAGTAAAAAGCAGCACCGTTCTTTGATAACAGCGGCTAGTTCACTCCCCCAGCCTTGCAACAAATACGATTTTTGGTGACGCTGTAAAATGGTATACCAAAAGCATTCAACAGGGGACTCCAGAAGCTGTGGGAACCGTCGACCTGCCTTGAACAAAGTCAACGAAACCAACGCAAAATTGTCCTTAAAAAAAAATATAGATTTTCAGCGCGAGAGTGAGGGATTGAATGAGAGGTACCGAACTGAGCTAGAACAGAAATTGCACACGTAAAGGAAAGTGAAGCCATTTATCTATCCTACAGCGATGGCTGGTTACGTTTAGCAATTTAGCAAATATCTCGAAAAATACATACAAAACTCAGCTGTAAAAATGGTATATCGGTAATCGAAGTGACGAAGTTTTGAGCAATTTTCAGATTTTAGCAGAATTAAAACTGTTAGCCGCAACCAAATCGTGCTGTGGGTTTACTATAGCTTGAATTCATTTCGTATCGTTCAGAATGAGCCACTGCTCCTTATGCAGCAACGCATTCACAACAGACTTTCAATACAAACACGACGTTTTTGATCATAGAAGTCACCCTCACTTTCAACATAAAGAACAATAAACACGTTGTTTCCCTGTCGAGGGATACAAAGATCACTGACAAAAGAAACTCACTAGCAAATCCAAATCGTAGATGCATAGTCACTCCCATATACGGTCAGGTCAGTTTTCCGAATTCCTAAAACTCGAATGAGACACTCGGAATATATCCTGATACTGTCAAACTGAAAACCCTCGTACAATGAACGTGTTATCTGTTAGAGATCGCATCAATGAAACAAGGAAACTCATCACAGACGGTAGTGCATCCTGTACCGCACTACAAGTGGATCTTGGTATTATGGGTCACAATAGATCAATCCTGATCGTTAACAATTCCTCTTGGCCGACGGGACTCCAAGACTTCTTCGACTGATGGTCTCTCTACGCCGTCCAACATCGTGGGTGGCTTGTCGAAAAGTTCAGACAGCTGCAGAATTTTCTTCTCTCTCGCCATTCTCACGATCTCCGTCATAATTTCATCGCCGTAAGCTAGAGAAGAAAACAGATGGAGATCATCATGTCCTATGCTATTACTATTTACAGTACAAGAGAAGCAAATTGAGCGAAATAAATGAATTTTGTTTGCGTACGAGTAAATCTTCATAATGCAGTGATGATTGTCAGAATTGGACGACTGCGTCAAACAAAACTGTATCTCCATGGGAAACAAAATCAAACGGTTAAGAACATTTCCATTTTTGAATTCCAGATTTTTAAATTTGACATCTCCAGTCTAACGATATGGCGCTTAGCATCTCTTGTAGGTAAGGTTCATGGTCACATGCAGTAGGGCTGACGGAGCGCTCCTAAGCTTCTCTTACTTTACAGAAACTGCCATTAGCGCATTGTTTGATATCTGATGCAGACAAGATCCGTTAAAGGCAGCCTGCATGGAGGTTTCGTAGATTGATCAACGAGATGAAGTATTGAGTTCCAAGGGTTTGTAATAATAATATGTAAAGTCGGTTTTTCGACTCAATACTTCGTCTCGTTACATGTGTTCTGAAGGACGCACATATAAAACATTTTCTAAATTTTACACTCACCGTAGGTTTGGTCGCACCTCTCCAACTTAGCAAACCAGGTTTCCTTCCACTTAGGCCTCTTCAGGATGTACAAGGGATTTCCTTCAGAGTCACGTTTTGCCTCTCTCCCAGCATTCTCATTGAAATGTAATGCTGCCAACCATGACCTTAAAATTAAAGCAAATAAGAAAAGCTTCATCAGAACTTCTTATCATATTCTCGCGATTCCGAGTCCGTAACAAAATCCGTTTTGGAAGCAGTCCCCGTGTTCTCGCTGTTTTCTGTATGCGGAGTCCACGTGGAGTGAGTCACGCTTTTCTCGCCGTTCCGTTCGATTCCCCGAAGAGTCCTCGGGAAACGGCGATAATACGCCTTACGTAAGGCCAATGCCATCTTCGCGAACTGGAACCATCTTCGTTAAAACAGTTTATGAGGGAAGCGTTTTCGTAACGCGAATTTATACAACAACATTCGTAGTTGACTGGAGCTGCAAGGGTCAAACACCCTCAAAATTACACTCCCTTTCATCGCTTTCTTCAAATATTCAAAAGAAATGCACGTCGAACAAGTGAACGTTTTTCTAACACAAAGATGGGCAAAACACGGTAACGGTGCCTGCGTTAGTGAGAGGGACCAGCTTCCTCGGAGATATCAATAGGGATATTTACCTGCTTAGGTGGCCGAAAAAACTCCAATTGATCATCTTTGGTGAGAAGCGATTCAGCAGAGCATGGAAGCTTTCCAGCATGTAAGTTTGTCCCCAAGGAGACATCATTCGCACATCCGATAGAAATCGCGGATCAGAAACGAAACTTTCCAGAACTCGATAGGTCTCGCTGTTGACACTCAGGTATCTAGTGAGGTCGGTATGCTCCTCGCGGATCGTGTGGAAACAGTCTTCGTGATTTCCAGCCACATGCTTCAGCGACGAAAGCCATTTTGCAACGATTATGTCGCCATCCCCGTCCAGCGTTGTCAAGGCACACGTATACAAATGCTTCACCAGAGGTTTTATCCAGTCAGAAAGGTCCCGAACTGCTGCCCGTTTAGCAGCTTTTGACATCTTCTTCTCCAAAGCTAAAATAACAAGAACTATAAGCTCATATGGCACTTGCTATTAGCTGCACACGTTGGATCAGGTCATGAAAGCTACAACTAAGACCTAGCTCTTACTTCCAACCATGTTTGGTTGAGTACCGCCAGTCCCATCTGCTATATGTGCTGATAACAAGATTTTTAGAGTTATATTCTTTGTCTTTTATCAATATTCTATACCATCAATCTAGAGAACGAATTTAGATCACAAAACGATGAGACATCGCTCCGCTCTAATCATACTTTTAGGGATTTCAGGAAACTGCCGGTTAGCCAAGTAGGAGATAGCATTACAATGACCCTATCGGACCCACAGCGTACGTTATATAGCAAAAGGCAACCCAAACATGCAAAACCATTAAATTTCGATGTTTTAGAGACCCACAGCAGTGTCACCTTGTTATTCGGAGAGTGCTGTAACAAAACCAAGATCTCTTTCTATTTTTTTTGTCGCTGACCAATAATGCACATACTGCCCAAGGACACTGTTTTGGTTATATAGGCTTATTGCTTGCTGCATGTTGATCATTTTATAAAATTTCGTATCGACTGACACGCAGCATATGGAGAGCACCAACTGTGATAGGGGCAGATCCAAAGATGAGGGGGGCGATCGCTTAAACGGACCAGAAAGTCTAATTTTAACACTAATTTAGGGCAAAAAGGGTAGATGTTTGGTATATAAGAGAGAATATATACGCTTAAAATGATCAAAGGAAGTATAAAAAACACCCAGAATTAATTTGACCTGGCCGGCGACCAGACCATCCTTTTCCTGAAAGAATCCCCCCTCCCCCATCAAAAGGATCTGCCTTTGAGCTGTGAAGTACTTGTATGAAAAGACAAGATGGGCACAGGTTTTAGCAAAAGCCATTCAGCCAAAGAAAATAATATAGCAGAACATACACCAGAAAAACCACAATACAAGCTGAAAACAATACAATCCGAGACTTTGAGGCAAGCAAGTGCATTTCATATGGGCTAATTACCTGATCCTAGAATCATTGTGCATCGTAAAGTTCCTGAAATCAATAAATAAAAAATTACTATTGCTGGGCAGGTTCATTTACTGTTACTTGTCTCATTACCACCAATATCTAGAATCTATAGTGTTATTAGGATTCAACAATACTTTTAGGAGAACAACACTGGACATCGGTTCGTCTTTCACATCTTTTATGGCACAGTCTCTACACATTCCTTGGACTTGCCCAGGATATGTTGCTTCTTTTCTCTTAGGAAGACGAATCTCTTCTACACAGGAGAAGTACAGAACCAAAGAATCAGTTTCTCTTGGATCTGCTCTGGAAACTATGTTCAACACTACTGCTAATGGTATCTTCTCTACAGCTAAATACTGAATAATGATCAATCTATGACAAAAATAGTAAACTGGAAAATATGGTCAACCTACTGCTAATGGTATCTTCTCTACAACTAAATACTGAATAATGATCAATCTATGACAAAAATAGTGTTAATTGCATAATAGGAAACTTACCTTGTGTAACCGCAAAGACACCTGACTGATAGTACCAGGCAGCTTCCCTCTGTTCGAGAACTAATCTGACACTGCTCAAAACACGATGGACAAACCCGCAACAATTCAAGTATTTTCCCTTCAAAGACGAGAAACTTCCTTTCTTTGGTTGGATCCTCGCATACTGTAGTTTCGGTGAAGTCTTCTTCCAGAGAGCTGTAATGAATAATAACATTTTGAATATAATCTTCCACACTTTGTAAAGTGTAACTGAATAGCCAACTTATTTTTCTGTCATTGAACTGAATACAATGAATTATTGGATCCTGGAAATCAAATTTCATATTTCCACTGTCTTCTCTAGTTATGAAGTTCCGAAAATCTGCTTCCATCCCCAAAGCAAAAATTCTACTATGATGCGGGAAATTTTAATCTCAACACAAAAGCGTATTTTCAGTGGGGAGTGATGATACTGATGAAGATTGCTTAGTGCCTCAGCAAGAAAAAAATCATAAATACTTCTCGTAAGGCATACAACAAAAATACAAGTACCCCAAATCACAAGGCAATTCCATTTTTTTTAAATCGATTATTCGAGAACAACAGAACAACGAAGTAACATATTTTCAGCGGGTCTTCAAGCCAATTTAAATGATTAAGTGATGGATAACTAGATTGCCCTATCCTAGACCTTTTCGGTTAAACTTTAATGAAGGAGCAAAGTTAGATGAAACTATAGACTGCTGTTACATAGGTGATCTTGCCATCATTCTGGTCTTTTGATACCACAGGTACATCTACCTTTCAATTACTTCTATGGCATGCGAATGGAAATGGACATCTGAGTGACGTATGGGACAATGTTCGAATACTTATCAATCGGTATTGCGCCTGCAAACCTCCTGTAAATCGGGTAGTAGGGAATCTTTAGTGAATACTTTCAGTATTCTGTATCAGATGAATAAAGAACTGCTAGAACAGGGATCTAACGGAAGATAGGCCCATTAAGCAGTAAAGTCAAAAGCACTCATAGACTATGACACATGTCAGGAAGATGTTTTGAAAGAAAACAACACTCCAGAAAGCCCTTCATACACTTACCTTGCACTATTAGCAGTGACATCTGCTGGGTTGAAGTCGCTGTCATTCCTATCTTCCCATATCTCACTATCAGTTCCAAATGAGATGGAAAGCATATCAAGAACCCTTCCAGAATGTTGAGTTGAAGCTCTTCTCTTTCTGGGACTATCATCACCAGTTACGATCACTCTTTTAGAACTGGGATTGCTTTTGGGGGTTGATGAATAAATTGGCACTAATACTTCAACAGTCTGAGTACCCTTCACAGAAAAAGAAGAAGACTGTTGAGGTTCAGTCTGAGAGCCAGTGTTAGTGATCAGAGAATGCTCAGTCTGGGTAGATATAGATTTGCTCCTATGCTGACTTGTTCTGCAGAGGCAGCACTTACAAATCAAAACCTGGCAATGAACACAATTGCAGTGATTTATTTGTTGAAAGTCTGTCTGAGCAAATCTTTCCATCTGAGAGGTAAAAGCAATTTCTGTCTCATATGGTATGATCGTAGTTGATCCAGAGGGAGAAACTGAGTGGCTAATATTCAACCTAAAAAAAATATACAGATTAGTGCACAAAATCTCTTGAACAGAGGTTCTGAATGCATGAACATGCATGAAAATACAAGTTTACATAGCATGGTTCAGTAACATATTACAGAAATAGCCTTTGGCCCATTATGTGCACGACTAAAAGATTATTCAGTGACTCTTGCACCTCATTTGTAAAGAAATTACAATTTTATTCTGAATTTGCATTTGTGTTTGGCCAAACATAATTTAATTAGCGTTTGGGCATGGTTTTTTTTTACTGCCAAGAATTTTCAGCCTCTCGCATATTTTTGCTGAGCTCTGCCCCTCCTGGAACAAAATGGAAGAAATGTTACTGCCCTCTTGTTTACCTTGTTTGGAGAGGGCCATTGCCAAGTTGACCAAATTTCAAAACTGATAGAAAAACATGGGTACAAGTCCAAATAGAAAATGCATTACAAATGGTGTAGGTAATTCATATAAATCCTAGCATGGGAGGGGGGACCGAGGGGGAAGCTGCACCACAGACAAATTCTCACTGAGGCCAAGCACTGGCGACCAACCTTGCCAACACAGCTGCAGGAAGAAATAACTTATTGATTGTTCGAGCAAAGCACTAGCAATTGGTTGTGCTGGTTGAGCTGTTGAAGCCAAGCCCCACCTGTAGTGGACAAAACTTCCATGATAAAAAAAAAAAAAAATTGGAACACCATTCCGTAAGCGCGAATTGAGTTATAATTCAAGATTTTGATGGTTTGTTGTGAAATTGTGATTGCCACACATGGAAGTACATCGAAAGCTATAGAATTCAAAGAAACCCGCAAAATTGCAGCACTAAAAACAAAGTTTGTGCTTCGGAAGATGTTCAACCTACATAAAAGTCTGTGCATCCTAATACATTTTTTCATTGTAGGTTTCAGTTTTATTAGTGAACCACTAGAAGGGTACTACTGTCTGGTAGAGGGAAATGGTACTACTGTCTAGTAGAGGGAAATAAAGATTTAAGTTATGCTTTGTAACATAGTAGGGCTAGGATTAATTAATGAGAAAAAAAGAACAGAATTGGTCTAGAAAACTGGACCCTGAAAACTGGTCTAGAAACTGGGGAGGGTCAAGGTCTTTGACATGACAAACATTATAAGCCTATTAATATACTTGCCCTATTCCTGATTCATCTTTTCCAGCATCAATGCTGGCATCGACTATACCAGCAGCCGTACCAGCAGCAGCTTCAACAGGTGTACTGCAATAATCATGGTCAAGCAAAGGTGGACTTTGTTGGGCAGGGCCTGAGCTAGATCCGACAATATCATGAGAGTTAGGTAGATCTGAGTTTGATGTCACTGGTGCTATTACTGTCACAGGACTAGGACTACGACTCTGCAGGATCTGACTCAAGTGAACTGATGGGACTGCAAAGTTATCAAGCCTCTTTCGGCATTCACCCTTGTAGGTTACAACAGTTGTAATATATTTTACATCAAAATGCTGCTCACACAGGAAACGGGAGGAACTGAATTTATACTCCTGAGAGAAAACAAAGGTGGGATTTTCTTGTTTCACAAAGCTCTCCCATGATTGAAATTTCGCCAAATTCTGTGATTCCGGAAACTTGAAGTATGCTTTATTTTCAGTCTTAGTGGATTTAACTTCACAATTGGGGTAGCAACACTTCCTTTTAGAAGTCATTTTGTTGTTTGTGTTGTTTAATGGAGCTTCCAGAATTTCTTCTCTATATTTTTGTTGATATTTCATTCATTCTTCTTCTTCCAATAAAAAAAATTGATGAATGCGATGGCAAAGAAGCATTAAGACTGCGTCACACTTGTCGTTACGAGGAATTCACGAGAATCTCTCTTTAGACCCGTTCACACCTTTGGATAATTGATGGGGGAGCAGAAATGAAGCAACCCTGAAGTAACCCGACTGAATCCAGAAACAATACAGACATTTTTATATTCACACAGACGAGTTATTACGAAATTCAATCGGGTTTACCTTCCGTTTTAATGGAATTGCTGCCCTTTAATATAGTGGGACGTGGTGAGACTCTCTGAATTATGGCGCGTCATTCGAACTGGTCGTGACGCAAGCCATGTCTTGAAGGTGACCAGTAACCAGTTATTTTTGTTAAGCACTGTTCAGCAGGGTTTTTTTGCACTTTGTCGCAAACAAAGCGTTACTTATCAAAGTGTTATTATCTCGATGTTTCCGTAAACCTGTTGGGGGGTGAGGGTCTGACATAGACATCTTTTTCATTTCATCCAAAACATATAAATTAAACAAACAATTTACCATTAACGGCCACTTTTAAGACAAAAGAATCCTGATTGTGGCCGCAATTCTAACCACCATGAATCTGCTAGACCATTGGTAGAAACAAGATCAAAGGTTGACCTGGTAGAAACAAAATGAAAGGTTTCGATGGGATTCCAGAGGGGAATATTTATTTGGACCGGGCCTCGTAGGTCTCCGGTCTTCGCCAGACCCCATAAGCATGTTAATAAACCCAAATCAACCGCTTGGAAATGTACAAACAATGCTAGTGGTGTTTTTGTCGAGTTTAGGCTAAAACGACTAATCAAATGGAAAACCAAGAAGAGATGTTTCTCAAGCCCCATCCCAAAGCTCCAACCGACTTCAGAATTACATTTCACATCCATCAGATTACCAGTCCAGGAGAATTAGAACTTGGAAGTAAATACTTCCGCACAGTTTCCGGTTTTGCCCGATTCGTGGTGAACCTTGTACGACAAGAAAATAAATTTCAAAATCGGATTCAGCATGTCTTGTTACCTCTATTTCTAACTTCTAATCAACTTAAAAACAAGTGCGCAAGCGCTCAGACGTGGAGTGTAAAAGTAAAATGTTCATCACAGTTTATATACAAACAGCGTTAGATCCACGACATTTCACATCCCCAATATCCAAACAAGTATTTAAATAACCTAATTTGAAATCATCGCACATTAAAATCTTTAAGACAGTTTGAGTTCTTGCCTCGACAGCCAGTCCGTCCCTTTATTAGCAAGGTAATGCCAAGTGCAATAAACCAAATCGTAGCAGGCTAATACCCCCTTCGTCACATCTTATTAAGAACGGTGTGTCATCGATCATATGACAAAACCGTCCGGTTTCCATCTGTTATCGATATGCATCGATACATATATACGTTATTTGTTGCTTTTACACCAAAATCCTCATTTATAAGTACATCTCCCCGAGTATACAGGAGTAAAACTTAACTCACGGGAAATCCGGGCCCAGCTGCCCATGAACGGGAAGGTGGGGGGGGGGGGGGGACTCGGGACCCATCAAAATGCATATCTACACCTCTGTTTCCTCAAGTATACCAGCTTAGAGTTTGATTCCAGTCACGGGTCAAAAACTTCATGGGCAATTTGAGCCCACTTGCCCATGAGCGTGGAGGGTGGGAGGGTGTAACTGCGCGTATATATTCCCAACCTTAAGATCTAAAAAAACAAGGAATTTCACCGCCCTAACACCAGCTACTGTGAAGTTAGAACATTGAGAAATGGGCAATCTGGGCCCGATTGCCCCTGAACCAAGTGGGAGTGGGGTTTGGGACCCTCAAAAAGCAAAAAGAGACCCCAAATGCTCACAAGCCTGCCAAGTTTCAACTTGATACCTGTTGATTCCTGTCACGGGTCACGAACATCACTTTTGGGCAATCTGGGCCCAGTTGCCCATGAAATGGATGGGTGGGGGAGGTGTAACTTTAAAACTAGTTTCCCATCCCTAGGATCTACAAGTACAAGAAATTTCATCGTCTTATGTCCAACTCTGGTCAAGTTATGAACATTATTCACTGGGCAATCTGGGCCCATTTGCCCCTGAACCGAGTGGGTGTGGGGGGTGGGACCCTCAAAAGGCACAACTAGACCCCAATACCCACAAGTGTACCAAGTTTGAACTTGATACTTGCACTGGTTCACGAGTTTTGAGCTCCACAAAATACGGTGAAAACCGAAAACCGGAAAGCGAAAGCCGAACGCTGCTACAGCGCTCGCAATAGTGGATTGTCCGAAGGAAAACTCCACTAAAAACTTATCAAATGTTCGGGTTTCGCGGGATTCCGGGTGAACTACTTGTCCGGCAAGATATTGAAGTTCAAAAATGGATTCTGCATGTCTCTTACTCTTTTATTGAACGTCTTAATCAAAACAAACTTTTAATTTTACCGAAGTCCAGTTTTGATCGGATTCCGGGCTAACTTCTTGTCCGGCAAGAACGTAAACTTCAGATATTGAATCAAAATGTCCTGGTTGCCGTACCAATTTCATCAAACCCCTGGTTCGGAACCGCCCAGTAATGTTTGACCCAATTCGTAAACCCCGACTGTGTCAAAATGTGGCTGTCCAATAATCAGAAAATGTCGTGACTAAACGAATACAAGCTTTCTTTGCTAACACCCAAAACGGGGCGATATCAGTCGAAGGTCAAGGTAGTTACCAACGTTTGGGCATCCGCATTATTTCCGCTTTCGACAACAATTATAATCCTTATATATCCTTAATAGCACATTCACAGCTGGCTAACTGCTGATCGTCACACAAAACATTACTACCGGACAATATTGTAACAATGGCTATTAATAATATGATGCAAAAAACAGGCCATTGGTCTCTATAGAAAGTAGGTCGTTATTTAAACCAGGAACCTATAAATTTCCTGTAATGCCTCGCCATTCAGGGGGCTTGTCATTTCCTACGCTTCTATGTTGCTATGTTGCCCGACCCTCTAATACTTTCCGAAAATTCCGCATGGGTCGAATCGGCGTTCTTGTTTGCCTCATTGGACGTGAGCGCCAAAAAGACTCCTCCCTCAAGGCGCCAGCAGCCGATCCCAAATTTTGTCTATCTGGATAGTCGCGTATTCTATCCCCGTGGGTATTTCTCGAACTACCGGGCGGTCGGTCAAGAGCGCATCAGATGTCTCTTATTGGTAACTGAAATGATGAATAAAGTAGGGCACGTACGAAGGTGAATATCTTTCGGTTGAATCTGTGGGGGTCTTGCCTTACGCAGGCTCCCCAAACCGTTTCGTCTCGCTTGTACATTATCGTTGACATAATAATTGCAGAGCTAGCTGGCGAATGTTCTAGCGGACGAAGTCATAACGCCACATGGTCCATGCGTCAATGTCCTTTTCAGTTTAAGTTGCCAACTTCTGCTTAATGACTAACGGCAAGTAATTTCACTGCCAAGGCTATGTTTTGCAATACCTTTTCTTCTGAGGTGCTTAAGCTTGACTGGAAGAATGAATAATTTGTTGCCCACCCACGCCATAGATGGAGTAAAAGAAAAGTTCTTAAATCCGTTATTTATTTATTTTTCTACAGAAAACTTCAGGAACCACAGAGAAAAGCCAGTGAAAGCATACCTCTGCTCTGCGCAAAACTCGAATGCTTGGGGGGTCGAACGAAGAAAAACTTAGGACGAAAAGCTTGCGATCTTCAAGCTTATTTAAGTGAATAAGTGATGGGTAACTAGATTGTCCTATCTCGGCCCTTATCGATTAAGCTTTACTGACCAGATACCTATGACCAAATTCGTAACGTTTGTCCGAGTGTCCGTCCGTCCGTCTGTTTGCACGATGACTCTCGAAGGGGTTGATGCTTTGTGCTCAAACTTGGTTTAAGGATCTTTTGGGTCACGGTCGAGTTAATCGATGTTCCCTGGCCCTATCTAGGGATGGGTGGGTGGGGGGGGGGGTCAAATTAAGGGGCGACACAAGTGCGAAAGTTGTAAACTTACTAAAGGTTGGTAGTTGTTTATGCCAAACGCGTAGTATCCAGGCAATTTGTACCAAGGCGGAATGCCCAAATCCTATGCGCCATGTTTTTTCCGACGTGACTGCATCTTCCACGGAAGCAAAGGACCTAGGACCAAAGGCATCCAAAACGATTGACCAGTCGTCTTACGAGTGCAGATGGGTCGCTTAGAGGACCTTTTTTTTATCAGCACTGCACTTCACCAGTCGTCCATACACTGTCAGAAGTTTCATACCAGAAAACACAAGGATGCGCAGTTTCAACGGACGACACTTGGGACGTAATCTGTTGTGACTTTGAAAAACGCCAAAAAAGCATCTGCTGACTTTCGTGTTTGTCGTCATGATATCGGAAGAGTCAGCAGATGGCTTTTTCGGCGGTTTTTCGGCTCTTCCGGCAATGCTTGCTATGCATGACACTTGATGCATTGGTTGACGTTTTCAAAATCACAACAGATTACATCCCAAAGAAACTGCGCATCCTTGTATTGTCTTATGCTAAGAATGCTTGTTATGCATAACATTCAACCCATAGGCTAACGGATTTAAAATCACAACAGATTACATCCCCAAGAAACTGCGCATCCTTGTGTTGTCTGTTATGAACTTTTGACAATGTAGTAAAGATATGCTTCTTTGAACAGCTACTTAAAATTTGAACAGTGCCATTTCCTCCACCTAAAGTAAAATACTGGTCAGTCAAGCATTCCTCAAGTACTCCATGGAACCTCAGGTTGCATCATCAGTCTGTTGTTTTTATTGTTTTATTTAGCAGAAAACTGCACTTTTCAAAGTTAAGTAGGCCAACTGTCTAAAGAAACATACCTCTATGTACTTTCGAGGCCTCACGGTCTCCCGACCATTAGGTGCATTTTTGTTCTCTGGTTGGTCTCTGGTCTCCTGCCAGTTAGTAATTTTTGTGTTTTTTCGCACGCCAGAGAACTGAGAACAGAGACCCGAGTCCGTTTTTGTTCTCAGTTCTCTGGTGGATAAGCCTCACCAGAGAACTGACTTCGCTACTCAGTTCTCTGGTGACCATCCACCAGAGAACTGAGAACAGAGAACTGCGAACGAAAACGTCATTTTTTGGCAAAACAGAGAACTGAGACCAGAGAACTGAGACCTGAGAACCATGAACAAAAATGCGCCTATTGTTTCCGGAAAGAACAGCGTGACAGGATCAGACGACGAAACCAAGTTAAGGTCGGGCTTCACTACCCAGATTTTTCGCCAGGATTCTGGGTTCCGTTTTCTTCTCGATATCGATATGGGTAGTGAAGACAGGTCTGAAACGGTCTGAAAACACCCCGGACGCGTCCGGGAATCTGGTAGAAAAATCTACCAGATTCCCGGATTCTGGGTGAAAAGAAGCGGGAATTTGAAAGTAAATTTCATTTGACTTGGAGAAATTATTGTGCTGAGATGGTAAAATCTAAGAAAATGACAGAAGTGCTGAAAAATACCCAAAAGTGGACCGTTGAAAAGACATTTAATTTGATTTCTGTTTGGGACCGTCTTCACATAATCCGGACCCCAGATTCTGGGGCGTCTGGGTAGTGAAGCCCGACCTTTATGCAAACTTGAAGACTTTCGCATCGAAGCCAATCAGCTCGGAGACTGGGGAATAGTGTTAGAAGCCGTGTTTTCGTGGGTTTAAGAACTCAAGCAGGTTGTCAGATCTTAGAAGGCTGAACGACAAATTGCATCTGCTGTGGGGTAATCTTCACAGCAACATTGGGACAAGTACTTAAAATTTGTACTTAAGCTAAATATTAAGTATCAAGTACTTCACTTGTACTCAAAGTCTTCGCAACTTTGAATGTAGCTCCCTGCCATCTAGCAGTATGCTTACCAAGGGTCCGGTGTACTTGACAGACTGATCGAGTGTCATTATTTTTTTTTTCTGGAGGCTTTTAATTGTTGTATAAATGCTACCAAATAAGCATTTCAATGTGCAAATCGATGTGATCTATGCAGAAGGTATTTGAGACAGTACTTTAGGCAACTCTGACTAGAAATGATATTTTCACGATAAAATGGCTCAGAAAAATCGTTTTCAGAAATACCATTACTTTCCCACGATAAATTAGCGATTTTCTTGGGCGATTTGGAACCTTATTATCCCATAAGGGAGCTAAGGATAATATGAAAGGCAGAATAAGCAAGACAGGTTCTTTAAGAAATAAGGGTTATGTACTCCAGGAAAGTTGTGCTTAAGTAAAACCCAATTGAAGTACTTCCCAACACTGCTTTAAAATAATAAAAATGTAGCGGAAGAACGGGTTCTTCACTTGTTAATTTTATCGGAAGTTTACTATCCGCCAGTTATAAAAGCTTAAATCAACACTAAATACACATGATGACAGAAAGCCCGAAGCAACAAATTAAAGCACGAAATGTGACAACTTGGCCACACCCTTTCATCGCAATAAACAAACTTAAATGTCTTGAAATAACCACTTTGACCACCAAATAATTTTCCGAGTAAATTGCCAAAATTTTTGGTAATATCCAAGTCCAGTAAAGCATGAATCGCACAGCAAGATATCACTAAGGGCCCATGATTCGCGTCAAAAGCCAACTCTGTTTACTGCGGCAAGTTTGTTCTCCACATATACACTGAAAATCCAGAAGGGGTCCCAAAAATTTAACTTTCGGGCATATTTGGAACCGCTTTTTCAAGGCAGGTCGTTTGGTCATACCAGATTTCCCATATCAACCACAAATGGCTAAGTGATCAGTAGGGGTTGAGCAGGGTATGCGAGCTCTGTAGGTTGCACAGTAGGAGTTCCTGCATCCACCCAACAAATCCCATCTCACAAAACACGGCATAGTATTACTTAGGTCAACAGTACGGCGCTTCTCCGAAAGGTTACAAGCGACATTTTTCAAATTTTACAGGAACAGCGAAAATCCTTTCACGTTTAGGCCAGAAAGGGCCCAAAAATCCCCAAAAGAAAACTCTGGTTGCTCCGATTTGGCTGAAATTCCTATCAGTTTTGGTCGACACAGTTGCGGATAGAGCACTGCAAATAACTTATTTTCACAAAAATGACGCTTGCAACTTTTTTGAAAAAAACCGTCGGTGTTTTCTTCTCAATTTTTGATATCTGTCAGTAGGGTGTTTTGCTTATTAGTTCCTTAAAGGACACAGTCCGATTTTCGCGTGCGCTACGGGGGAAACTTGCATACGTGGCGTCGTCATTTAGGAACAAATTCACACCCGACTGCGAAAAATCGGACTCAGTGTTCAGTCCGTTCCTTACACATACGCCGGACAGGAAGGGTAACAATTCTGGCGATACGCGAGATGACAGTACAACCTTTATCACTGAAGATATCAAAACCGCCGCGGGAGATACGTGGGCCGTGCCGTCAGCATGGGAGCACCAGGCTCCCGAACTCTATCTTTTACTGGAAACCGGAGGGATCCAGATGAAGAGGGCGACCGAAGAAGACTCTTCACCGCACCTATCAGTCCCAGCTCCGCAACATCAACGCGCTCGTTCAGACCGAATAAGAAGATGTCTGTGTAGCGGCTTATCTGAGAGACGACTGGCAAGGCTTCTTTGATGCTCTAAGCGCCTATGGAGGAACAAAAAGAACTAAGGTCTGGCGTAAGTTCCTTGTTCATCATTAGGCATCTCTGATACTACGTCAAGTTTCTTTTATACACATACACGCTAACCTCGAAAGTCTCGAAATACGCTATTTAGGCTACTTCTTAGTTCGCGTTGCGATTATTCACTGCGATTGGGCCTTGTCCTAAGGGCAATTTGGGCCTTAAGGGCAATTTCCCATCGCGTCCTTGACCCACAGAAGCATGTTTTCTGGTCGCGCTCATTCACTTAAAAATTCGATTTCGAAAACTTCGACACTAAAGAAAACGATAACTAACAGTGAAGCGATTTTTTTTTTCTCAAACCTGGCTTTGTATATACGAACGGCACTTCCACGAGCATTGTTTCTCGACACTTACGACACTTAATCTCCCTTAAAGTACTAAGGACACTTAAATATGCATTGTTGGCCCACACACGCATTTCTGTTTTTTTTTTCACCAACGTCTTTAACTTTTACACGCTTAAGGAACGACAATCAATAGCGTGCATTAACGAAGCGATTCCTTTCAAATCTGGCTTGGTTCATGTCCCTCCTATGGTCGTGAAACGGGGAATTCCGACTCTCCACATATTTTTGTCTGACTTCAAACCGCCGAATTTCTTCCTGTCTCCGATCGTAATCGATTTGTCGCGCCGTATCGCGATCCAACCCGGGTATTCTCTTCCCCTCCGGAGACACATATCGCGGCTTCGATACGGACTTCCTATCGAACGTATCGCGCTCGATTTTCTCCGCAAGGGACATGCGCTTATTTTTAGGATCGACTTTGTGCGCATCGGGGACCGCGACGGAACGACGGTCTTTCGGGATGTTTCGGAGATCCACGCACGACTTGTAATGATATTCATCGTTTTCTTTGTCCAAAGGGGCGCGCAGATCGTTGTAGGACCTTCCAACATTTCGACTGTGGCTGCCGAGGCTATCGTTAGAGTTTTCGGAGAACAGAAACTGGGGGGAGTATTTCCCCTTCCTCTCTACCATTTCGATCTTCCGTGAGTTCGGAGAAGACCACAAATCACTCCCTTCCTCTTCGTAGTGAAGTTGCTGCCGCGACGCGTTCTTAGGCTCTTGATAGCTTGGCGTGCGCGGGAGATTTGAATTGGGGAAAGCGTGACTGGCGTGCTGGAAATCAAGTTCCATCGCTTTGCTCGTGGAGCGACGTAACGTCGGCTTCCTTTCCTCGCTTTTAGGAACGTCGTAAAAACTTTGGCGACGTTGTACTTTCGTCACCTCAACGCGTTTCGGCGCTGGGAGTTCGTCATATCGCGCCTTTTCGACGCGACTCGTCTGGCGGCGCACTGGCGGGTTCTGCTGTTTTTCCAAAAGCAGAAACTTGCTCTTGGCCGACTGAAAGCGCTCATGAGCCGCCAGCGGCGAGGCGGCACGCTGCGGCGTTAGTTCGATCGCGGAATCGAAGTGGTTTGGTTTCGAGGGTGTTGTTTCGTGTCGGTGCTGCCAATGAGTTTCTTTCTCAGGCCATTCTTCATCTGCAAATAAAGCAAGGTGTTAATCCACTGCAATCTCGACTGGAATACAATCTCTTGCCAAGAAACGGGAGCGATGCAACATCCGCAAACCAGGTTGTCCCCTTATGGCTGCCTTAGCGAGGAGACCATGATGGCCGAAACACCGGCAACGCCAACAGGCTACATAGCCTTGTCAATAGCACTTGCGATTCAATGTTATAGAGTCAGTTGAATGGGCATTTCATTGAGATGGACTATGTTGAAGACGCGAAAGCTATCTCTGTTGTAGTATATTATTGTTATTATTATTTATATGAATCGTTCAAACCTGAAGTGTAGATATAAAAATGTTAGACAACACACCAGTCAATTCACAAACATTTACATAAGTATAAAAACTAGATAGAAATTGTTACTGTATTTTGTTTTGTTGAAAGTTTTAGGTTGACTTGCCTTTGATAGCTATCTTTACTATTTGAGTCAATAAACGATATACATATATCTGTAATACACTAACCCAAAAACCCTACAAGAGGAAAGAAAAGAAATAGGAGTGTCTTTGTGCATGAGTTTTTGATGCCGATGAGGCTATCATGTCACAAACACTAAGACTTAGCTTGCCTAGCCTTTCAGATGACCATTAAAGTTTAACTGAAAAGCCACCTTTTTTTGTATCATTTAACTGAATACAGCGAATTATTCGGATTGTATTTAAGGGACTTCTTTATTTTTCACTGTATGCTCTAGTAGTGATGTTCACAATCTCTACGACCATCCAAACAACGCGAAGTTCTATGACGCGGAAAATTTGAATCTCAACACAAACGCGGCTTTTCAATGGCCAGCGGTGAGGCTGGTGAACACTATGGCTCAAACATTTATGGACGAATGCCAGGCACTTCATCATCACTTTCGCCTGCCCCCTAATCGATTTCATCGTCCTTCCTAGAACACTGGCAATCTGCTATTTTATTTAATTTTTCATAAACCGTTTTCGTCAAGCATACAACACAGGTACAAGCGCATAGAGGTACCACAAGTCCGACAGCAAAAGTCCACTATATGAAAATTATTGAAAATCGATTATTTGTGAAGAGCGGAGCAACGATAACTCATTTTCATCGGTTCTTCAAGAATATTAAAGTGAGTAATGGGTAACTAGATTGTCCTATTGCAGCCCTTTTCCGTTAAACTTTAACTGATAGCTCTCGGTTTGCTAAGAAACCTCCGGAATCGTATCTACTTAGATAGGCAACTGGCAAAGACACCTGCATAACGGATCAAGGTTCGAAGGTTAATTGCAACCTGTGAACAAAGCGAGATAGGATTGCATGATCCCACAGTAGCTTGGGTCTCCGTTACGTACCACTTCTTTATTATACCGCTGTCATTGACGGTATAATATTACCGAAGCCTTGCCAACAACGGATGCTCGAGCATAAAGCGAAACGCTTCCTAAAACCTGATTCAGTTTAGCCAGATCAGAGATTTTGTTTCAATGTCCTACTGAATGGTTCCTTTCTCTTCCACATGAACCTAGGATCCATAAATAGAAGCACCGACTTCGGTTCAGCCACAGCACCTCCCCATCTCAACTCTCAAATCACCCCCCTCCCCCACCAAAACGTCAGAAACCGAGTGGAACGAATGGCAAGTACTAGGGTACCCAGAGTCTGTCCTGTACCTACGAAATATATGTGAGATAGGCCGAAAGTCAAGGTTCGTGAAAAAACGAAGAATTACACTAAAACTACTACGCTAAAAGAACAATTCACTACAAATCACTAAAATACGTGTTCCCAGATTGAACAAAATTAAAAATCAAGAAAGATAATTAAGATTTGTTCAAAGAATGGAGAGATGTAATCAAATACGTGACGAGCAAAATCTTGCCGTTTCTTGGTATAATAAACAAATAAGTGTTGCATAAGTATGCATGAATATGCTCACAGGATGCCGCTTTTTAATTACATAGTCAGTTAGAAATTAAGGGCGCGAAAAATACATAAAATTGATTTTGAAAAGACTAAAATTTGAGAAATTAAAAAGTATAATCTTCCCACCCTGCAAGGCAGCTGGAGCATAAACAGATTAAGCGGTAGGACCAGAAAGAAGCATAAGTCAGTTTATAATCACCAAAACTTCAAAAAATCAATTTTCAAAAAAAGTTTTACCACTCAACTCCGCCCAAGCGAAAAGAAAACAGAGCGATGTCGACGTCAGTAATTACGTGTTTCTCCCACGGTTTTCGACGCCTCTCAGCTCTTTTAATTACTTAATCTCAGTGTCATTGATCTGCTACGGTGAGAATCTCTGCCCATCCAATGGCCAATCTGGTTCAGCCATTTGAACATCCAATGAAGCGCCGTCAATTGCAAGTTTCATACCCCATGATTTTATGTTACCATAGGATATAGTGGCGAATGTTTCTTGCCAAGAGCCCATGATTTTATATCACTGGAGGACACAAGAAGGCGTTGATTCAGTGTAATTGCGTGGGTGTGACCGAGTCATAACTTATATGAATAAACATGTTTCGTAGCACTTAAAGTTAATACTTCTATTTGTTTTTGCTGTTTCTTTTTATTCTTATTGTAATTCCGTTTTGTACGGTCATAAATTATTAAAGCAGAACTGAATTCTGACAAATTCCTTCTCAACAACAAGCGCCATCACCAGTCCGTCGAACGATAACGATAGGCTCTTCAGGTAACCCTTAAAGGACCTTCTTAATTTGAATGCGAATGCAGAAACGCAATGCCGCGGTGGGACATTGGAACAATAACCTCTTCAGTGAACCTTCAACAATGATAGAATATTGTATTGCTAGCTTGTTCTCAGAACAAGGGGGAAGCTGTTGGAGAAAGAGAAACAAATTCAAATTTCGGCTGATTACCAAGTTCCCTGTCACATTAGGGAGTCTGTTACGCCATGTTGGTCTCAACATAAAATAAAGAACTAAAAATAAATTTTGAGGGTAAGCCTTATATTTTGTTTTATCTTTTTTTCGAGGGGGAGTATCGGAAGTATAGAGTATAAAGTTGTTTATTCAGATTTAATATATCAGCTATGCAAGTTACTTTGTTTTGGAATATTTCCTACGTATTGAAAGTAGTTTGTGTAAGGGGACATAGTTTATATTGGAATATTGCCCACTTGTTCGGGTTATTGATTCACTTTAAGAGAAGGAAGGGATAGTTGTTTTTTTTCAAAATGTGAATTTATTGTTTCCCCTTCGAACGAAATAAATAATTCGATCAAAATAAAAGAAAAGTTCCTTTTCTGACTAAAATGGGTTGAGAGCTGCTAGCAGCATCTCTTGCACCCCTTTTCTTTTTTTTTTCTTTTTTTTTGATCAGGCGAATTTTTCCAAACTTGCGTTTATCGTACTTTAAATGTTTTCCTTTCTTTTGGTTTATTTTAGCCTTCAACGCAGCCAAAAAAGGAACTCAGAAGGTCAATACAGTCAGATAATCTTAGTGCCAACATCATCGTGTAACAGTACCAAATCTTGCTAGTCATTTTCACAATTAATGTTCTGTGAAATCGCCGTGAAACCGGAGCAGATAAAACAAAAGAATAAATTGTAGCAGAACGTGCCTCAACTGCTGGGAGGCTGGATAGAATTAAAGCATTTTTTTTTTAAATATTTTCGGCACGATCTTACCGTTGTTTTCGTTTTGTAACGGAAAAGGAGTGAAAGAGGCCATAGGCTCTTCAAGACGGCACTACTTTCAATTCAAATATGTGTGATCAAGCCGATCAAGGCGGTAATTTTTGGCACTACATAGCCTATACCGCACAGTGTTCGCTGACCAGTAATTATTCGTTTCTGTTTACCTAACCAAACATTGTGTTGGTCAAGATTGTGATGGCGTTTGTTTTAAAATTGGCGACTAGAACTGTCGGATTGTTTTGCAATTCTTTCTTCTTGGTTTTAACGTCCAAAAGCGATAAAATAAAATTGTAAAAAAAAAGACGGCACTAGGCCCTACTAAGATTACAGTTTTACACAGCAATTGATGTGTTAAACAAGAGCTGTAAGCTCATATGCCACTTGCAAGGCTTGGTAAAATGATGAAAGTAGGAATTCGCCAATGCGTGTGTTTGCTGTGATCATTTGTAAGCAAAATCCGACTGTTCTTAACTGAAAATTGTTAAGTCCCTGATATGCCTGCCAAGTTTCATCGTCCTAGCACATGTCTAAGCGTCTTGTCAGGATCACCGGAATTCCGGAACCGTCCCTCCAACTCCCCCACAGTACTCGGATCCGGTCCGGTCTTGTCAATTATGTATTTAGGGCTTGTGCTTATTCTTCCCCCAAAGTTTCATCCCGATCCGTCCACTCTGAACATGTCAAACAATCCCCCCCCAACTCCCCCCAAAGTCACCGGATCCATCCCAGACTTGAAGTGTGACGTCTGAGACACGAGATCTTTCCAAATATCACGTTTCATTAAGATCCGGTTCCCCGTTCAAAAGTTATAAATACGTCAACATTCCGGATTCCCCCTCCTTCCATCCCCCCCGGTGGTCGGATCAAGGAAATGACTATTTCCAAGTTAGTTTGGTCGGGTCCCTAATATGCCTGCCAAGTTCCATCGTCCCAACACATGTGTAAGTATCTTAAGTCGGGATCACCGGAATTCCGGAACCCTCCCTCCAACTCCCCCCACAGTGCTCGGATCTGGTCCGGTCTTGTCAACTATGTACCTAGGGCTTGTGCTTGTTCTTCCCACCAAGTTTCATCCCGATCCGCCCACTTTGAATATGTCACATGATTTCCGACTCCCCCCTCCAACTCCCCCCAAAGTCACCGGATCCATTCCGGACTTGAAATGTGAGATCTGAGACACGAGATCTTTCCAAACATCAAGTTTCATTAAGATCCGATTCCCCGTTCAAAAGTTATAAATACGTCAATATTCCGGATTCCCCATCCCTCCACTCCCCCCACGGTGGTCGGATCGGGGAAGTGACTATTTCCAAATTAGTTTGGTCGGGTCCCTGATATGCCTGCCAAGTTCCATCGTCCCAACACATGTGTAAGTATCTTAAGTCGTGATCACCGGAATTCCGGAACCCTCCCTCCAACTCCCCCCACAGTGCTCGGATCCGGTCCGGTCTTGTCAACTATGTATCTAGGGCTTGTGCTTGTTCTTCCCACCAGGTTTCATCCCGATCCGTCCACTCTGAATATGTCACATGACTTCCGACTCCCCCCTCCAACTCCCCCCAAAGTCACCGGATCCATTCTGGACTTGAAATGTGACATCTGAGACACGAGGTCTTTCCAAACATCAAGTTTCATTAAGATCCGATTCCCCGTTCAAAAGTTATAAATACGTCAGTATTCCGGATTCCCCATCCCTCCACTCCCCCCACGGTGGTCAGATCGGGGAAGTGACTATTTCTAAATTACTTTGGTCGGGTCCCTGATATGCCTGCCAAGTTTCATCGTCCTAGCTCATCTGGAAGTACCGTAACTCGAGATGAGTGGCCTGACAGACCGACCGACCGACCGACCGACCGACCGAAAAGTGATCGGTATATGGCACTTGAGCGAAGCTGCAAGTGCCATAAAAAGGAATAAGGGTGTCATTTATTCTGATTTCTTTTTAATGAGTTGTAATGTTCTTTAAATTTTCTTTCTTAACGTGGATGGGAACGTTGATTATTAAAGGAATGAGATTTAGGTTTGTGGGGTAATGGAATTTAGTGGAAAGTTCATGTGAAACTATATATATTCAGTTGTGGAAATGTTATGGAAAAAGATATACGTGCTATGTTAGAGCGACATCCCCCATCGCCTTAAAATGCCAAACCTTTTAAAGAAAAAGAAGACAATTACAGCCTACTACTTTTTGTCTTTTTTACCTTCAAAGACAGTTCGTCCAACAGCCGTTTCTGAGTTTCACAACCGACACACGCCTTGCTTCCATTATCTATAGTTCGATCTGGTTAGCTTTAATACGAATTTTAAAAATATCACTGACTTATTACCCATCACTGTACAGAACGTACGTCAAAGGCAGAATAACTGGATAAGAAAATGAAAACAGAAGAAAAAGAAGAACATGAATGGTGAGAAGGGATTTTCAACCCGTGTTCGTCACAAGTCGTTTTTACGGAGCGCATCCTACGGGTTCCGTGTTCTGCGGCCGAGTCTGCGGCTTCAAGCGTATTTAGCTCCCGTGTTTCTTTCGAGTTCGACACCGAGTCCAAACATGTACGGAAAATCCTGTTCCGGGTTTTCTTCTGCAAAACACGGGCACTAAAAACGGGTGTAATCTTCCGTTAGCATTTCGCGATGCAAAAGTGTAAGACGGACCCACCCACACTGACGAATCTTCATCATCCTGCATTTTCCAAAACTGGGATGTTTAATTTTGAAAAAAAACTTCAACTTGAAATCAAGGACACATTCACCCAGGTTTACCAGCGAATAACTTACTTTGAGATGCAAGACTTTGACTTGAGATGCAAGTTGCGAGATTTCTGCCAAATCTGCGGGCGGTCGGTAGACATTGCGTCTATAAGCCCTATCTGATAGGAGACTCGAGCTTCTGATGAAATTTGGCAAAAATATCTGGCCTCGGATGTGCACCGGTACATTTTACCCCCTGTGATTACAAACCTGTAAAGGTAACTCGAAGCACTGACTCATGAAAGATCAAACTTAATAAAACCGCATGCAAAATCAACGGAGCGTTACCTGAAGTCCTATGTTACCTATTTTGTAAAGTACTTTAACGGTTCCGAGTACGGAATTAAACGAATTATTATTACTATTATTAATAGCGAGCAGGATAATTTCACGACGGCGGTTTGTATGCCCCCTCCCCCTCACGAACTGTAACGAACTAACAAGGCGTTTTCAAGGTCGATCGAATTAGAGACCCACCAGGCTCTTTTATTTATATATTTGAATAAACGGATAAATCATGTAAATTTAATTTAAATTTCTTACAAATACACATTTATGTAAACTTAGCTGCATTTTCCTTTTAACACCATCAAATATGATTCGCAGTCAGCTGAGCTGAAGGATTACTCTCTGACAACAACCGAGGGGTTGTCCACTCTCGATTTCTGTGTACACGTGATCCCCGACTGGTGCCAGGACCAGCCGGCATTGGTTGCTACGTGTTGCGATTTTGAAAGCAGCAATGTTTAAAGTTTAACTGAAAAGCCAACTTATTTTTGTGTCATTTAACTGAATACACTGAATATTTGGATCCTGCGAATGGATTTTTTTTTATTTTCCACTATCTGCTCTAGTTATGACGTTCAGAATATCTGCGGCCATCCCCACAGCGCAAATTCTACTATGACGCGGGAAATTTTAATCTCAACACAAACGAGGCTTTTCAGTGGGCAGTGGCGAGACTGGTGTATTGCTTAGTGCCTGAACAACAACAAAAAATCATAAATCTTTCTCATAAGGCATACAACAAAAATACAAGCGCATAGAGTACCACAAATCACAAGGAAATTCCACTATTTGAAAATCGATTATTCGTGAATAGCGGAACAACGAAGTAACGCATTTTCAGCGGGTATTCAAGCCAATTTAAGTGAAGAAGTGATGGGTAACTAGATTGTCCTATCCCAGCCCTTTTCGGTTAAACTTTAAAGACGAATCGCGTAATTTATGGCCTGCACCGGTTCCGACACCGCTGTTTTCGGCCGTGGGTAATAAATTCAGCTGATGTATCTTATTGGCGCAGTCAACCAGGAGTGCAGCGACGGAGGACAGTATCTTGAAACTCAAGACATTTTTTAAGCGTGATCCTTTTGGCCTCCCTCCACCCCTGGTCATTATCAAGAGCGATAACAATCGTAGGAGGCCAACTTTATAATCCTGCTAGACGAAGGGGAAAGCCCTTTGAGAGCTGACCTCTACATCGTAAAAGCTATATCTCACATTGGACGGTAGTGATGGTATCACCGAATTCGGAGGTTTTTATTCCGAGTTCGGAGAGTTAAAATCCAATGGAGGATTAAAACGCTAGAATGTCAAATAGCCTAATGCAGATCAAGTTGTCTGAAAGCAGGGAGCTTTTGTTTACAGTGTAGACGACTATCCCTAGCATAGGCTCAATGCCAGTCACGAGGGGTTGCCCACTCCCCGGCACCTGCTGTACACCCTTTCGCGGCACCGGCCGGCACCAGCGAAATAGGCGGTGCCGGTACCGGTGCCGACAATAAATTAGGCGATTCATCTTTCAAACGCTTCTAAAATTGCTTATTTTGATGTTTTAACACGTGACGGCCGGTGCCGGCTTGTTTCAGCCGGTGCCGGCACCGACCAGGCATCGCGGCACCGGGCACTTGCTGTACACTAAAATCGAGAGTGGGCAACCCCTCGGCCAGTCATTGACATCGGTCATGGCACACGATATCAGCATGGAGACCAACACATCAAGCCAACAAAAACACATATGCCACTGGCAAACTGATGAAATTGCGAGTAAAATCTGAAACAGCCGAACTCTGCGTGAATAAAATCTGCATAGATTGTTTTTCATGATCGCTATGTTGATATGCAAAACAAGATTCATCTTCAAGTATAGATAACCACCCCTAAGGGTAATGTGCGACCGTGAGTCTGAGGGTTGGATGTAGAATCATCTAATCACGTTGTAATTTAAGACTCAGACGAGATCTTACTGAGATCGATCTCAAGCTCCATTCATTTTAAACGAATTTTTTTACCCAATTAGCGCTGCTTTGACAGCGAGCTACGCTAATCTTTCGCTGCGTTTGCGAGTAAGAAAATTTCAATCCACTACTCCACCACTAAACATAGGGCTACAAAGTACAAAGCCCATCTACGAAGTAGATCTGTACACAAGAACCTTCACCTATCGCTGTAATACGACCATGCGCAGTCGAGTGTATTCTGATACCTTACCCGATGCAAACGAGCGGAGGAGGACCTACGCAGAACATTATAATCTGTTAGAGCTTTTTTTTTTTTTTACAAACAGATATATCGCAGTAGAACTCCGCAGAAAAATACGAACGCCGTCTGAGTCTTCCTTTACAGCGATTGGTTATCTACCATTGTGACATCACGTTTAACTCGCTGCAGACCGGGTTCTCCACCCCTGCAGGCATCCTACGCTTTTTGATCTGGTATGCGCAGCGGCGAAGAGGGAAGTAGACGGGTATCAACTCAAACTTCACAGCAAGTACCTCTAGCTCCGCAGCCTCCGCTTAGTTTTATCGGGATATCCACAGTCGCTGCACTCGCTGCATGGAACCAAAGGCGGAGGTTATGAGGATGAAAGGGTAGTTTCATTTGGTGTGTGAGTGTGTGGATTGTGTGTGAATGAAGAAGGGAGGTAATTGGTGAGAGAGAATATAATGAAGAACGGATGGTAAGGATGATGAAGGATGAATGTTGTCTTATTGTGGAAAAACTTGGGCGTTACTTGAGGCTTGCGATGAAACATAGAACGAGATTTTTAGAACAGGAGGAGTGTTTGTAAGTTCTATAATTTAGTGTATTTGTACAGTTTTTGTTGCCATGGCCCTCTGGGCTTTTTTGGTAACTATTTACTGTAAATTTTCTAGCTTTCGCCTGCACTGCTTTTTTTCATATTAGGAGATAACTTATTTTAGTCCAGCCTCTTCACAGCCAAATGCGAGAAAAAGCACGTCAAATTCATAATGGAACATAGAACGAGATTTTTAGAATAGGAGTGTTTGTAAGTTCTATAATTTAGTGTATTTGTACAGTTTTTGTTGCCATGGCCCTCTGGGCTTTTTTGGTAACTATTAATTGTAAATTTTCTAGCTTTCGCCTGCACTGCTTTTTTTCATATTAGGAGATAACTTATTTTAGTCCAGCCTCTTCACAGCCAAATGCGAGAAAAAGCACGTCAAATCCGAAAAGCTGTGGTTATTTATCCCTAAAATAGTGAAAGTAAGTCTTTACTGCCAGATAATCTATCTTGACAGTTCCCTCCACAATAAACATAAAAGATCTTGAAAAAAAAACTTTCAGTTCATCCCAACCGGACAGTTGACCAGCAGAGCGAGATGCCAATTTGAATCTCCTAGATTTTACTTTATAAGAAAAACAGTTGACACGAGAACAAATAAGTTAATTCATCCATGGATGATGGGCTCCCCTTTATTTTATATTTTCGAAAACGCCATGTCGCTTAGGAACGAACCGTCAGCAAGGCTAATTTAAATCTGAATCCGTTAAATCGTCCACGAACCTAAAGGCGTTTTTCCACAATCCCACTAAAGATCGGGCTTCACTACCCGGATTTTTCGACCGGATTATGGGTTCCGTTTTCTTCGATACCGGTATGGGTAGTGAAGACAGGTCTGAAACGGCCTGAAAGCACCCCGGACGCGTCCGGGAATCTGGTAGAAAAATCTACCAGATTCATGGATTCTGGGTGAAAAGAAGCGGGAATCTGAAAGTAGTTTTCATTTGACTTGGAGAATTTATTGTGCTGAGGTGGTAAAATCTAAGAATATGACAGAAGTGCTGAAAAATGTCCAAAAGTGGACTGTTGAAGAGACATTTGATTTGATTTCTGTTTGGGACCCCAGATCCGGACCCCAGATTCTGGGCCGTCTGGGTAGTGAAGCCTGACCTTAAGTGTTTGTGGCTGAAAATAGTGTTTCCGCGACCGTCTGTGTGACCTAGGAGTTTGTTGGCGCGACCAACAAGCTTTGTGTGGCTCAAATTTGACAAAAAAAACTGTCGAGTTGATTTTCGATGTCTCGAATTTGGCGGGAAATTAAGTCCAGAATCAAAGCAACACGTCTTTGGATCAAATGCGAGGATAAGCTCTTCCTCGCCTACCACCGGTTCAGTCATCCCAGCGCTATCTCAAGTCTTTTGTCCCCCACTTCATCAAAAACTATAACGAAAAAAGTGCTGAAATCTCAAATTTCTTAGAAAATATTTGTACTTTAAAGTTCCTGTGCTATTCTTTTGAATATTTGGGACTTCTGATTCTATTCTATATTCAAAGTCCAAACAATATAATTAGCTACTTCATCAAGCAGGTAGACATACAACTGAGGATCATTCTAGTATAGAATGGTGATTACATAATCCTGAAGTTCTATTTACTGACATTTTTTTTTCCAAAATTTTAGAATACCATAAAAAAAAATATTCCGTATTCCCCCTCCCTCCACTCCCCCCACGATGCTCGGATCGGGGAAGTGACTATTTCCAACTTAATCATTTGGGGTCCCTCATACGCCTGCCAAGTTTCATCGTCCTAGCTTATGTGGAAGTGCCCGAACTAGCAAAACCTGGACAGACCGACGGACGGACAGAAATTGCGATCGCTATATGGCACTTTGCCGTAAAAAGTGCCATAAAAAGACAAAGTGGCATTTCCTTGCAGTTCAACTTGCGGTTCAACTGTCTGCGACAAACACTGAGAAATTGCTGCGGAAAAACACATGTTTTTCTGGTAGATTTTTAAACGCTTGGCGTGGACTCTGGGTAAATAATTTCCCGCTTTGTTGTGTGTACCCTACACCGGTCTTTGGCAGACTTGAACAGACAAACAGGCTAACGGTACTCTATTTCACTGTCCCAAGTCCCAACCACGTCACCTCGAGAAGAACGAGAAAGTCACCCAAAAGAACTGATTCAAATCCTCAACCAATCAACAACGTTTGTTGCGTGTCGCGCCAGTGTCGTTCCCAGCTCTTCGCTAGGTACACGGCGATTCTTCATCGCCACGAAGAGTTAGTCACCAAGAATATTAGTTGCGTTTTTGCAGATACAATGGTATCTGATACATGGTCTAAAGTCGTTTTTGCAGTTATCGTGGTAACTGATACTACGGTCAAAAGGCGTTTTTGCAGTTGTCGTGGTATCTGGCCAGTTACCGTGGTAACAGATTTTCAGATATCACAGTCCGACCATGGTATCTGGTCGTGGTATCTGAAAAGTCATCTCACTTTCATCAAATTTGTCAAATTGGTGAGAAAGAAGTTCAGCACTTAGTGATGTAACTTGATATCAGTTTTTCTTTTGGGATGACTTTCGAAAAGTGCAATTTCGGCAATGGTAGTTTTTAGTGGACCGTATATCAGATACGACGTCAACCACGGTAACTGGAAGAACGACTGATTGCAGATCCAGTTACCTTGTTAACAGATACCATGATAGGCCTATCTGCAAAAACGCAACTATTGGATGCACCGCATGGTAGTACTGCAGCTATTAGATCAATCGTAGCGTACTGCATGGATACTGTTTATAGATTATCAAGCTGGAAGATCAGGAAACCACCCACCCGGGTCAATGGACGAAATTGCACATCAAGAGTCGATACCAGTTAGCCACGTATTGGCTACACGACACTCACTTGTAATAGCCAATTTCATTTAGTCTGTCCAATGACCTCTAATTTAAAAGTGAAAAGTTAGCGTAGCCTAATATATTTTATTTCATCAATGTAAATGACCAGCATAATTTAGCATCTTCTGCTGAAGAAAGCTACGAAGTTGGTTTGTCAATAAATGATTCTGAATTCTGAAGTTCCGAGTATATATAATTGAAATACATGCATCTTGTGTCTTTCCTTCTGAATGTTAACATCTCCGAGTCAGATTCTTATTCTATAGAAGCTGATCTCAGTTTTCTGGTTGAATACTTTGAGTATCTTGTAGGGTATGTTAGTTACAAGACTGATTTACCAGGTGGCCCCATCCCACGTGTTTGACGTCTAATTTAAAAGTTCCGAGTATATATTATTGAAATACATACGCCTTGTGTCTTTACTTCTGGATGTTAACATCTGCGAGTCAGGTTCTTATTCTAGAAGTTGATCTCAGTTTTCTGGTTCAATACTTTGAGTAGCTTGTAAGGTATTTTAGAGTTACAAGACCAATTTACCAGGTGTCCCCATCTCACGTCGAACTGTGTGATATGCTCAAAACTGAGATCTATTTTCGGCAATACCCGTGGTGTCTAATATTAACATTCATAATATTAGTATAAACGGCTTTTGCCTCCACATTACTCAAAGACATTGGGAGTGGAAAACTCAAAAAGGTTCAAACCGAAAACACCCGAAGAGTTTTTTTCTGGCTTCGAAATACAGCAGTGGTTTGCGTGGTGAATTTCTTTTATTTTCACGCCCATACGATTTAAATTGTTTTTTCCTGTGTTCAGCCAATTTATTTATTTTGTTTGCTATGCCCATGGGCTTTAGATGTAAGTAAATATTTGGGATCCAATCAACACCAAAGGCCTTGTTCGATACCCGAGCCTGGTATATTCGCCTTTAACGAGAACGAGTATAAATTATGCAATATTTTAACTCAGCTGCCCGAGCTTGAAGATCATGCTCGCTTAAAAGCTCTAAGCGGTCTTTCTGAATGTGTATGTACATATTTGATCTACTGTGCCGTTTGCTGAATGTTCGATTTTTCGTGTTTTGTATATACGTTAATATGAAGTTTCTTGTTAGTTTTTTTTTTTTTTTCTCGTTGTTTATTTACTCCGCCCATTCTTCTTTTGTTGTTTGGCGGGCTATAAATAAAATTCATTCATTTATGGAGTCACCGATAGGTCTTCGCTACGTCAGATTTGTGTAACTGTGTTGCATAAGATTTGTGTGTGTTGCATTGATATGGGCTTCAAGTTTCTATCTATTCCTGTTGCTGCTCCGGGGTCTAAACAAGTTCTCGAACAAAGTCCTCCACATCCCTGACGCAGGAATGTGGCAGAAAGCGCCAAGCGGGTCATCGAGTGTAATTTTATGCTCTTTTCAAGAACAGAACAGAATAGACGTATATTTACGCGAAGCCGACTGGACAGTGTAGGCTACACGATCATAAACACAATGACAAAAGTAAGCGAATTTTGTACGGCAAACACATATACAATATTTGTGGTGAATTTCCCCACATCTGTAACTGTCGTTTTAATACTATTCTTCTTTTTTTCCCTCGAATTCTAGTTATCATTTTCAGGGTTCTGTTCTGCAGGATCCTCTGAGAGCAAGATCAATCCCGCAGAGCAAGATCCCAATACTGTGAACTGAAAGGCAAAAGTGCACGTTGGGCGGGATTTGAACCTGTGACCCTCGCTGTGACCTTCGTACAATCATGATCCGACGCGATAGCCCTGAGGGGCTTATGTGTAGGCTACAGAGATAAACGGGCTATAGGATCTCTGGTCACACAAGGAAGTCCCTTTCTGAAACTACGCAAAACACTATCGCTATTTGTGGACCAAAGATATATTCTCGAACAGTAAAAAATGAACTTCTTGGCAATAATTCGATCTACAAAAAGAATTTACTCCTAGGTCACGAAACCTTCATTCAGACTCAACAATGAATGTCCAGATGAGAGTTGCAGCACTATGCTTAGTACTGTCAGGGCTGCCCAGTGCCTAGTACTTGTAGTACTGCCTAGCTTACTGCTATCCATCGGGATGTGCTACTCGAGCTGGCGCCGAAGCGAAGACGATATACACGTATGGAACCTAGTCCTAGACCTAGATCCCAGACCTAGTCATTCCTCCCAACGCTAGTCACTTGACCCCCTACTCAATCAAAAGCTAAAACGAAAGGTTTTGAAATCGCAATTTTTCTGTCATTTTATTTATTTATTTACTAACTGTACTAGCAAACCTACTCCTATCGGCGGAATTTAGCCTAAAAGTCGACAAATTTTTTTTAGAAAATATTCAAGCGGCTAGTAAAACGTTTGTTGCTTTTCTAGCTACCGTTGTACTGAAAACCCCTAAACAGAAACCACATATCACCAGATTTTAGAGACCTACTTTCTCAAATATGACAAAAGCGTGGATTTTCTAAAACATCTAAACCGCAAAAAAGTGGTAACATAAACTAAACTGGTTATGAAGCCCCAATGCTTGAAGCTCTTCATGTTTAGCAGCTGTTGTATCATTGAGCCTCTGCGCGTACAGGATGGTGTAATTATTTACTGGTGGTTGACTGAGGTTGACTGACAGAGATTTTGTTTCCCTTTTGAACATGCTCATCATCCATGACCTGCTACTACTGTGTGTGCCTTACGATCAGCCTACTTCAATCGATGGCATTTAGCCCAGACTGACGTTTGTTGGATTTACACTGTAGCAAATCTCTCCGCTTTCCGGTAACTTAGTCTGCAGTATTTTGGATTCTAACGTTTTGGTCCTCCATCGGATTTTAACTCTCCGAACTCGGAATAAAAATCTCCGGATTTGATGAATTTATTAAGTCCGATATAGGAAAGACTTTTTACAGTGATGAGCTACCCTTCGTCAGAATAGGATCCTTATAGTTATGTGTAATGACCATTGTAGGGGTAAAGGGTAGCCAAAGGGTGCTGGTACAAAAAAAATCAGCAGAGAATAACTGTACTCCGCCACTTCTCACCCGGGTTCCCAACTAGGGTTCTTGACAGCAAATCATCCACGTGTCTGGACGTTTCATCTACGGAATCCTACTTACTTTCTACATGAAAATCCTCAAAAGACTCAGCCGGGGGTCACATAGGCTACATTTTCGGCAGCAAGTGCGATCACGTATCAACGAATTACCTAACGGACTCCGACCTACCTCAGGCCTTGCTCAGGCCTAAAACCCTTCCCCGATATAAAATCGGCACCTACGCAGAGCTACTGTAAGTTTAACCGAAAGGGGCTGAAAAATGACAATCTAGTTACACATCACTTATTCACTTAAAAGAGGCTTGAAGACCCGATGAAAATGCATTACTTCGTTGCTCCGCTATTCACGAATAATCGATTTTCACAAAGTGGGGTTTCCCTGTCAGATTTGTGGTACCTCTATGCGCTTGTACTTGTGTACGCTTGACGAAAATGATTTATAAAAAATAAGTGTTAACGCAGTGAGCTACCTACCGCGAGCTAATCACTGGCCACTGAAAAGCCGCGTTTGTATTGAGATTCAAATTTTACGCGCCATTGTAGGATTTAGTGTTATGAGGACGTCCGTAGATGTTCTGAACGTCCCAGCCTACTAGAGCAAACAGTGAACAAAAATCCCTTAACACAATCCAAATAATGCAGTGTTTTCAGTTAAATGATGCAGAAGTAAGTTAGCTTTTCAGTTAAACTTTAACCGAAGTACACCAACAGAAGTTTGATAACAGATAACACATGTTTGTGCATCCTTGTGTCAAACGTGAAGAGAATATTCACCATTTATCTTAAGTGTCATGTTTCGAGACAAAACTTCCGTTCTGACCCTTACATGTGTAGAGTCGAAAGCCTTATTATTGCAATTATATTATTATTATTATTATTATTACACTGTCAGAAGTTTCATAACAGATAGCGCATAACACTTTCTAGAATAACACCTTTTAGTGTTATGACCAATAAAGTTTACACTAGTTCGTGCCTAGATCTCCAACAACACCTTCAATTGGTAAAAAATACTAACGGAAACGAAAGAAACATAACAGATAACATCCCCAAAGTGTTATCTGTTGAAACCGGGCATCCTTCTGTTGTCGTTGTGTAACTTCTGACAGTGTAGTATTTCTAAGTGAAAAGGTGTTATTCTTGAAAGTGTTATGCGCAATCTGTAATGAAACTTCTGACAGTGTATTATGTGATAGCCTATGTTGCGCAAAAACTTTAAAAAAATAATAACATAGCCTATATATTCTCATAACGTTCAAGTCAAAAATTAAGCATGTGTTATAGCTGTTATAACTTCTGACAGTGTAACCCCTGCCAATGGGTCCCATATCTTTTAGGGAGACCCGCAACAACGAAATATTTAAAGTCGTGTTCTAAACTAATTTAGTTTTGGTTGAATAAAATAATTGTTAATGTTTTTTGCAATAAAATTGGTTCTAAAAAGTGTTGGTTGGTAAAACTGAAAACTTATTAGGAGATAAACTGCAAAGAGACGCCGAACTATCGACGGCCTCGGGGTCTACATTAGGTTTAATCCGACACTGCATCCTGAACCTAAGTTCTATTTGTGTCTCGTGGTGAGATGTCGACATCATCGATCAGTAATAAAGGAGGCGTCAATCACCGATTAGCAAGGCAAAGGAGCCGAAGGGTCTCTCCAGAAGGCAGATCCAAGTTGGATAACACAACAACCTTTTGTCACGAATACAAATTCCTGGCCTTCAGACACAACTTATTGGCCTTGATTTTCTGACAACACGGCCTGAGAGTTAACAAAGTGTTCTGGATACCATAGAATCCCAAGCGTTGAATGCAGTGGCCATGTACTTTTAAGTTCATTACTAAGGGTATAATAATGATGATCAACTAGCGCTCTACAACTTGACTGACTGTTAAATTTGGTGGTGGAAGATAATGGACCAATTACGCTATGGTCAGTCCAACTACGTCCAGGATGGATAATCTTCTGGCGTTCGCAGCAGTTATTACTATACAACATACAAGAAAGGTCGGATTTGTTTCTTCCAGGGCAGACTGTTCGTCACAAGGACACAATTATTACTCAGATGAGCAATTCGTCAAACAGACAATTGGTGACAAGGTCGCAGTATTCTACCACAGCAGCCCCTTAAATTATTGTGCGTCCGAAATGAGGGTACGTCCGAACTCCGAAGAAACGTATACCTGCTCCGGACGTCAAAATATTTTCTACAGATATTTTAAGATTTTTTGTTCCCCTTACTGTAACGATTATTCATGTATTATCTGGATTGTAGACCTTTTACAGTTGAACGACAAGGACGTCATCTAGCATATGGCTGACCTTGGCTTTTTGCAAAAAGTTGTTATGGTATTATAATTATTGTGTCTTATTATCGGTTATCATCAGATATTATTACTGTTATGAAAGATTTATTTTAACAATGCATAATCCCCTTCTAAAGGCCATTCACGAGAATGTAGAATGCCGTTCCGGCCATTTCTACCGCCTTTTCCGTCGACTGTACTATTGCCCCGAGCCACCGAATCGATGAAAAAATTGTTTATATTTATTAAAGAATAGTCATGTCTTAGAGTAATTTTAATATGTGATGTGTAATACCACGAAGTAAACAAACTGAATGATTGTTATTATTTTTTCGACCAGTGTGTTTATGCACGACTTCAAGTTGTTATGCTGCCATTTAGACTGGTTGCGATGTGGTTTTGTGTCATCTATATTATTTATTTGTATAGCCTACGCATCTATTGAATTTCGAGGGGAAAGAAAAAAACAATACTAGCCTAGTTGAGGAGGATCCGGACACTGGAACTCTACTTTTGGATTTCTTCCTCTTAAAGTAACAATTACTCATAAATTATTTGGATTACCGACTTTTTTACAGTTTGAACGACAAGTTCGAGCACATAAGGCAGCTTCCTAGTTCACTACTATGTATAAGAGGAATCTGATCTTGGGTAAATTACTATTTTGCCATGTTTGCCAGAAAAGTGTAAAAGTGTTTACCTGATGCGACCGAGTCCCCACTTAGACTCCTTGGTGACTTGATCTCCAACACAGGGCTTGCCGCGTCGTCCGATCCAATCCCACTCGAGTTGCCGCTGCTAACTTCATTCACTCTTGTTTCACTCTTCACAATTCTCATATCCGAAATGGACAAACGCTTCAACTTCTTCTCCTCTACGAAAGATGGCACCACCATCGGCGCGATCTTTTGCGCATTGTTTAATTTATCTCTTAACTCTGCCGCCAGGCTGTCGTAAAGCAGTGCGATTCTCTCACGTTCCGGGAATTTCGAAATCGTTGCCACTGTTCTCTCACTTAAATTCATTCTGCTTCCTCCGATCTTTTCGTTAATCAAACCCTGAGTTTTCAATTTCTGTTCCAACTCCTCGATTTTCCGCTTATTTTCCGGTTTTTCCGTAAAGCTCTGCAGCCGGGCGAACAAAAACGTAGCGGTTTCTTCGGAATCACACCGGAAAACATGGACGTGAACGGGACACTTCGAATTTGCACTGTAGGAGAGAACAACACACGACACAACGTCACCATTTTCGTCATCGCCCTGGCAAACATACGTAATTGACGTCTGGGGGATTGCGTTCTTGACAAGTTCATAGACAGTTTTACCCCCTGTCGTCTTGGGTACGGTTTGAATGATTTTCAGACCTCGTGTGGAGACCTGGAGAGTGACTTTTGGGGGTTGTTCCTGCCGCTCTTTTTCCATTAAAAATCTGAAAAAAATAAAGGGCTAAAACCCTGGCTAAAACACGCAGCTTCACAAGGGCTCAATCACTCGTCAACCGCCAAGCAGGTTGGAACTTAGCGGCTGGACTGAACTAGGAATATGGCTACGGCAAAAATATCAGGTAAAAAATAAAGCAACGAAAAAATAAAATAAAAGCAATAGTTGTGTTTTTGCGGATACTATGGTATCTGTTACCACGGTAACTGGATACGCAATTAGTCGTTTTTGCAGTTACCGTGGTATCTGATATACGGTCCACTGTAAACAAGTGCGCAAGCGCTCAGACGTGGAGTGTGAAAGTAAAATGTTTATCATATTTTATATTCAAACAGCGTTAAAACCAAGACATTTCACATCCCAAATAACCAAACAAGTATTGAAATAACCTAATTTGTAATCATCCCACTTTAAAAGCTTTAAATGTAAACAAACCGCAAGTATAAATCCAAAGAAATGTTGAAGATCTTGCAAGAACAGCATGAGTTCTAACACTAGATCAGAGAATCAGAACACTGAATCTGAATGGTCTGCCAGCCAGTCCGACCCTTTAAACCTCTTTTCCATTAACAAGGTAATAAAACAAGTGCAATAACCAAATCGTAGCAGCCTAATACCCCCTTTGTCACAATTCATTAAGAACGGCATATCATCGATCATATGAGAACACCGTAAAGTTTCCAGCTGTTCATTAAAGATACGTCGCGTCGTCTTATTTCTTGCTGCTATACACCAAAATCCTCATTCATAGATATATCTCCCCAAATATACAAGAGTTGAACTTGAGACCTGTCATAGACGAACGTAACTCATGAAAAATCTGGGCCCAGTTACTCATGAACGGGAGGGTGGGGGGGGCATCAGTTGCATATCTAGACCTAAATATCCTCGACTAAACCAGCTTAGAGTTTGATTCCAGTCACGGGCCAGAAACTTGACTCATGAGCAAATTGGGCCCACTTGCCCATGAACGGGGAGGGTAGGGGCTAGGGGGTGGTTCAACTCCACATTTAAATCCCCAACCTTATGATCCAAAAGCACAAAGGAATTTCATCGCCCTATCTCCAGTTATTGTCAAGTTGAAATCATTAAAAAATGGGCAATCTGGGCCCAATTGCCCCTGAACCAAGTGGGGGTGGGGTTTGGGACCCGCAAAAATGAAAAAGAGACCCCAATACTCACAAACCTACCAAGTTTCCTGTCACGGGTAACGAACTTTACTCCTGGGCAATCTGGGCCCATTTGCCCATGAACGTGATGGGTGGGGGAGGTGCAACTTTAAAAGTAATGTCCCAGCCCTAGGGTCTACATGTACAAGGAATTTCATCGTCTTATGTCCAACTCCTGTCAAGTTATGAACATTATTCACTGGGCAATCTGGGCCCATTTGCCCCTGAACCGGGTGGGTGTGGGGGGTCGGACCCCCAAAAGGCACAACTAGACCCCAATACCCACCAGCGTACCAAGTTTGAACTTGATACTTGCACTGGTTCACGAGTTATGAGCTCCACAAAATACGGTGAAAACCGAAAACCGGAAACCGAAAGCCGAAAGCTGCTACAGCGCTCGCAATAGTGGATTGTTCCAAGGAACACTCCACTAAAAACGACTCTTGCCGAAATCGCAATTTTCGAAGTCATCCCAAAAGAAAAACTGATATCCAGTTACATCACTAAGTGCTGAAATTCTTTCTCACCAATTTGACAAAATTTGATGAAGTGAGATGGCTTTTCAGAAACCACGACCAGATACCACGGTCGGACCGTGATATCTGAATATCAGTTACTACGGTAACTGGCCAGGTACCACGACAACTGCAAAAACACCTTTTGACCGGGGTACGATAACTGCAAAACGACTTTAGACCGTATATCAGATAGCATGGTATCTGCAAAAACGCAACTAATAAGGCATCCCTTGGCCAGAGACTAAAGATTAGTCTCTAAAGATAAGCTGTAGCTCAGAAACAAGAGTTCAGTGGGTCCTCCAGAGGCAATCGTAAGTAAATGAGATCTTCATAGATCTCTCCTACCGGATTAAGAAGCCCCTAACCCGACTCGACCTGAAACAAGGCTTCGCGCTGCAAGCCGTAATTGTACCAGACTTGTTCGCCCCGATATCCACTCTACTGACCGGTATCTTTCGTCATTTGTACCATATTTCGTAAACTATTTTAATTCTGAACTGTGATATATTCGTTATTAATTGTACATACATATAAATATTTTAAGGCGATTATTGAGAAGTGATTATTAAGTTTTAGCCTTGTTAATAATTGTGTGACGATCCGATGCTAGCGAGTAATTATATGAGCTATTCAGGAAATAAACGTTTTTATTATTTTTATTAACCGTGTTCGTCCGTACCCGGCGTGCTCTCATTGGCCGAAAACAGCCAAAATGGCCGCTTTCCAATACGTTACGATCGCTTCCGACAGCTTACGATTGCCAGTGGAGGACCCACTTTAGAAGTTGCGAGCTAGTAGGATTTCCGATTGAAGATGCGACTACAATAAAATGATAAGAAAATAAATAAATCACAAAAATGCAGCTATGGAAGTCCTAAGACTAGTTAGCACTGCAGGTCTGAAGCTAGCAGGCAATTCAGTTCAACAAATGACCTCGAAGAATAGAGTAAAATCTAAAAAAATAAGGGAAAAATAAAACGCAGCAACACATAGACCATTGGTTAGTCATACACAAATTTAGGCTACTCTCGGTCTGAAGTAGGATTTAACGCAAGAGTATGACTAATCGATTTCAGAGAACGGGCTTACTAATTTTCCTTTAAAGTCTGAGGTGCAGCCTTACGTGAGGATACGACTATGCAATTTCGGAATACGACTTACTTTTTGTTCTAACTTCACTCGTAACTATTTTCCTTTCATCGACAGTTTGTCGACCCCTCATCTTATTTCCTGCAATTCCTATTTTTGGAGTTATAATCAACCACAAATAAATTATCCGATCTGCGGTATTAGGGAACAATAAACTGAACACACATAAAATTGTCGTGAATACATAATCGAACATAATGAACATTTTTTATTGTCTTTTACGTGCATTAAAACTGTGGTGTCAAGTTCTGTCGTGGCGAACAATCGTCACGATTCTAGAGGAATAAAAATTAATTCGGAAATCGACTGCAAGCTACGCTGAACAGTAACAAGAGCTAAAGCTCACATGGTACTTGCAGATGGCAACGCGTAAATGCCAGCTTTTTACCATCTGATTCTTTTGCAAAATTATCGTCCATTGCCCAAGACAAGTTTCTGCCTTTGACCAGTTTTCCACTTTCCATCTGGGAAGAAGATTTTTTTTACACGCCATGTGTCCCTTTTCTTTTCTGTGTTTGTTTTGTTGTTTTTATCTTTTATCTTATCCTTCAATGAAAGTCCAGTGTGATTTTTCCTTTTCTTGTATTGAGCTACTTCCTTTTGTAGTGCGTAAATAAAATATCATCATCATCACATGGCAGGACCCAGTTCGGTTTGATCTGGGGCACGTGGTCTAGCCAAGTGTAATCCGAAGCAGATTACCTGTCGCGTGGAGGTCGTGCACGACACAGGGTCTCATGTTCACCTTCCCTTCGACCCTCCACGGATTGCCAGTTCCGGGAAATGAAGATCTTATTTAATCCTAGCATCATTAAAGGGCGATTCTGGCGATCTCTTGGATTCGCTTTCCGAAAAGCAAAGCGAGAATCCGCCGAGCGCAAAAACAAGCAAAAAGTCGTTGCGCCTTTACAACTTCTCGCTGACTTGCCGAAACCACTTTCCACTCGCGAAGTGGATTCGCTTTCCAAGTAATCGCGGAAACTAGCGGAGCGCGAGAACAGTTCTGGAAAGCGAAGCGGCTTTTAGCCGAAGTCGCAAGAACAGCCAGGGCATAAGCTCGCGGAGCTCTCGAGACCGCCAGAATCGCCCTTAAGGCAAGTTTTCCTGAATCTTCCGCGTGTCTTTCGCATTCGATGACTCAGAAGCAGGATACGGTTGGAGCCCGAAAATGGTGAAAAGCGCCCGAAATAAGGCTTTTACATTGTATTATTCTTATTGATGCTATGTTGCCTCTATGTTTTCAATATTTGAGTGTTGATACTAGCTATTTTTTCGCTATGCAATAGGACAAATAGTGTCGGGCGATATTCAGATTTTTCGATAGTTCAGTTTCAGTTTTATTCATAAAAGTAATAAGCACCATTAACTCATTATGACCCCACCATAAGGCCTAACATAAGGCCTGGCAATGGGCGGGGCTTATAGATCGATATACTTTCGATAATCGATATATCAATATCGATATATCGGGACCATGTTACGCTCTCATACACTTCTAATTTTGCTAAAATCTAACTGTCGTCAAATAGAATTTTACATCATCGTTGTTAAAACTTCAAACAATATAAAAACTGTAGTACGAAAACCGTGATGCTCAAACTTCAGATATGACTGTAAATGAAGAATTTATGACGCACTGCCCATCGAACCAGAAAATCAACCAGAAGCGGATCATAACAAATCCATCATAGACCTTATTCGCTCCGAAGGGCGAATCAAGGGAATTAATTAAGGTAATGCAAAAGTTAGTTATGCTAGACTATTTACAATAGCTAGAAAACATCGCTATTTACGTTTCGATATTCGAAGATCGATTTTTTCTTTTTCAACACTAAGGCCGAGTAGTAGCAAGAACAGGATACAAAATACCACGCTACGGTAAGTTAGTTATTGATTTACCTGAGAGCAGGAATGACGACGTCTTCTCCTCTGATCCCCCCACACTCCCGATTACCCAGGGACCAGACATAAAACGATGCCTTCTTCGAGTCTTCGTCAAAGGGGGCTATCGAGGGATACTCCATCATGACTGCTTCTTGTGACACCATTCAATCCGAGTTCATTACCATGTATCACCTGCAAAAGAGAGGGAGTTACAGACAGGGAAAGCCGGGCAGACGACCTGGATTTTTCTTACTTCAAATGTAAGAAAATGAAACGTTTATGGGAGAAATAAGGAGTTAACAGGGGTATTATAACAAAAATTACTGGCAAAAGCTGTTTGGTTTAGCTGTTTGGTGTTGTAGAATATGAATTAATGAATGAATTTTATTACCCGTAAAGTGAAAGACACAAAATACGGAGTATTTTAGAAAGACAAAACGATAAACAACGAAAATAACAAAACAAACAAACTAACAACAAGAACAAACTAACCAGCATCAATAAGAAAAAAAAACGGTTATAGTTATTTGTTAGTTATAGTTTGATTTTAAATATTTTCTCCTTGTTCAGGTGGTAGTTGCCGCTTTCAAAGGAGAAATGAGTACTTTTTTGGGATCCCAAAACGTAAGTGGAGGGATACCTATGACATCGCAAAAGTTGTCCGTCTGTCCGTCCGTCCGTCCGTCCGTCTGTCCGTCCGTCTGTCCGTCTGTCTGTCTGTAAGCACGATAACTCTCGAAGGCAGTGAGATATTTTGATGAAACTTGGTGTGGGGATTCTTTGGGTCAAGAGTAAGGTCGAGTTCGTAGATGGGCCCTGTAGCTTTACATTTAGGGGTGGGGGAGGGGGTTTAAATTAAGGGGCAAGCAAATTTTTTTTAAACAGCTAATGTGATAGTCGATTATGGGGTAAGAAGACACGCTGAACACGAATATCAAAACCATTTTCTCGCCGGACAAGTAGTTCGTCCGGAATCCAGCCAAAACCGGAAAGTTTGTTAAAAGTTGAAGTCTTATTTGAAGTTGATTAGATGGTCGATATAGGGGTAAGAAGGCATGCTAAACAAGAATATGAAAACCGTTTTCTCGCCGGACAAGTAGTTCGTCCGGAATCCGGCCAGAACCGGAAAGTTTGTTAAAAGTAGAAGTCTTATTTGAAGTTGACTAGATGTTCGATATAGGGGTAAGAAGGCATGCTGAACACGAATATGAAAGTTATTTTTCGCCAGACAAGTAGTTCGCCTGGAATCCGGCCGAAACCGGAAAGTTTGTTAAAAGTAAAAGTTTTATTTGAAGTTGATTAGATGTTCGATCTAGGGGTAAGAAGCGATGCTGAATCCGTATATGACAATCGTTTTTTTGCCGGACAAGTAGTTCGTCCGGAATCCGGCCAAAACCGGAAAGTTTGTTAAAAGTAGAAGTTTTATTTGAAGTTGATTAGATGTTCGTTTCTGGGGTAAGAAGACATGCTGAATCCTTATATGAAAAGCATTTTCTACTCGGACAAGTGTTTATCGTTACATAAGCGATTACATTTGTTTTTACCATGATTTCTAAAATTCGTTTTCTTAATGATTAGTTGTTTCTTCTTAATCCTTTTCCAAAGTTCATCAGTAAAAATGTTCAAGAAGTCTAGCGGACACTTGAGAAGACATAACCGATTTGTCTGGATCAAATATCCGGTTTTTGGGATCCCATCGGAACCTTTGGTCTTGTTGTTAATGAATGTTTTTTTAGTCAAGTTGAGGATGAATATATCGACCAATCCATCAATTAAATGTTTTTTTTCCTGACAGAATCCTCAGCACTTGCCAAGCACTGTGGAGAAGCATAATTCGTACAAGTAGAGCTTGTATAATAATTAGAAATTGATATACACAAAAAATACGTGGTCTATAAAATTAAAAATGTAAAAATCGAAAATATATTCTGATGCCCTATTGTGATTCTGTGTTGTTGTTTTTTGTGTTACATTACAATTAAGTCTTTTATCTTTTCTATACTAACTTGTATACTTTACTAACAACTCCAATGTACACTATGATTTTTTTTTCAGGTTTCTTTATTTCAAGGAAATAACCGCACTAAAACAAGGAATGAATGGTGCGGAGCATGGCTCGAACGCCAGAAAAATAGGTAGTGGTGTTTCAAAAATTGGAGACCAATTTAATATTTAACATATATTTTGTATAACCAACAACCCTCCACCAGGGGCGGGACAAAGGTCAGTAGTCCGTACACAAAAGGAGCCCCACCAGCATTCTAGACTAGCTGACACCCCAACTCCACCTAACTACAGAGAAAATAATGTTCATTTCTTTAAAGGACACCTAAATGAAAGAGTACCAAGTACCATCCCTATCTGTATGACTTCCGTTAACATTGCCTGCAGAAAACTCAATCCAAATACGAAATAGTGTTTCCAAGCTATGATTGTTGCTCCATTTTGCATCTGTCCTTATTTCCGTACCGAACAATTTTAGAAATGAACACATGTCTCCGATCAACCCTTCTTTTAAGCCCAAGTTAAGCCCAAACGTATATCTAGAAGAAATTCCAATACAATCCGGCCAGCGCTGTACAAGATTTGAATGAATTGCGCTTTTTGTCCTTGAGTCTGCATGTGCAAACCTCCAGAAACGAACACCCCTATTTTCAAAACGTCACGCTCAGGAGAAGAATGCTCTCCGTGGCCATGTCTGTAAATGCATTCTCCATGGTGTGTTCAAGTATGGTTTCATTGTTCAGGTTTCCTTTAAATTAATTTAGGAAAAAATTATTTCTGAAAGTTTTATTTATCCTAATTTTGATACTCGTTCAGAAGTTTAAATAATATCCGAGTTTATGTAATAGTAAAAATTGTAGACCTTAATTTACTTTAAAGGACGCAAGGACATCTGGAAGAAAATTCATGAAATCATACCTTGTGACAAGCTAAGCTAGTCATCTTCGCAGCTGTCGCGAAAATAACCATTACGTTAATGCTAATAATGACAAAGTCAGATTGCCTTTTTCTTTCAAACTCCATCATCACGAATCCACCATCAACGAAAATTCAAATCTTTGCAAGAAATTCATGATCTCATTCTTTTTACCCCATAAACAAGCTGAATATGTAGTGCAGTTGGCTTTAAGCAAAAACAGCGTAATTTTAGTCCCGTTTTTTAGTAATTAGCTAATCATTCTAAGTATTCCACAAATATATATTCAAATAATGGATAAAACCAAAAAACGGATCGGTCAGCTACGATGCTTCGGCAGCGCTATTATAGGTTTGTTCCTTCCCCAACGCTGAACCTGAAGACTGACAGTCTGACGAGGAACCCTTGCCAAGAACGGCCGAAATATCGCTGCCAATCGTAGCTGAGGTATCCGTTTTATGCATTATTTGAATAAACGTTTCAAAGACAGCTTCAGCTCAAGGAATTTATCTTCCACAAACAGTAGACAGGCCTGGACTGTCCCTATATAGGCAGCCAACAAAGTCTTTTTCGGTAATTTAAAGAAAAATAACTTTTCTTCTTCTATTGACTTGACTTGACTTGACTTGCTTTATTTGCTACTAGTTATAAAATAAACTATATGAACACACAACCGCCCGGGGAAGGCTCAAACAGCCTGATGATGGACGGCTGCAATCCTCTGACTCTCAACCTTTAACAAATTTCATTTTAAAAAAAAGAAAAAAGAAAGGACAAAAACACTCTCACTCAATTAACCTTTAATACCAAAATCTAAAAAATGAAAAAAAAAGGAAAATTATCTCCCCTCTCCCAATAAATGTTTTTTAAGTTTTACTTTAAATGACCCAATGTGTTCAGCCTCCCGAATGCCAACTGGTATATCATTCCAAATAGCCGGAGCTAAATACCTAATGCCGAAACCTGCACGTGTGGTGTCTCGGTACTCAACGATAAAATTATCCGCCTCTCTAGTCGCATACCTGTGGAGCGAACGATTTACGCGAAAAAAATCGGTAAAAACTGCAGGACACACATCATTCCAACATCGATACGCAAAAACAGCAGCTTGATAATCGCGAATCTGACCAATGTTAAGCACTCGTAATTTCTTAAAGCATGACGCGGTATCATTCACTTTTTCTACATAATTACCAAGAAGACGTACTGTTTTATTTTGTAGAATCTGCACTCTTTTAAAATTTGCGTAGAAATTACTAGACCAAAGGACACAACCATAAGAAATATAAGGCGAATATTAAACGAACGTTTGCCTTTGCAGACTTAGAAATGAAATGCAAGCATCAACTATACTTTTTACACATTCTAATTTTACACTTATCACTTACGGTTTAAAGAAAAATTTCCACACTAGCAAACGCTAAATAATTGGCAACAAAAAACAAATAATATGCCGATGTCCAATCATTGATTACGACTGCAGGTTCTTACAGCTACAGCATGACGAGCACTCTTGCCAGAAATTGCCAAAAAATCGTCGAGAACAAGCTTACGTATCCGTTTAGCGCCGCATATGATTCGCAGGCTGCAGAAGTACTTATGTTGTGTTTTTTTTTCTTTTCAGATATATCGACGGTAATTTTTCTAGATGATTATAAGGAAGACAACGAAATTGTCTAAAAAGTGATTAGCTACATTTTTAAAATTTTATAAGAACAAAAAAAAACCTTTCGCTCGCGAAACGGCACTTGTAAACTTTGACGAAACTAATTTCGTGACAGTTGCTCTGATTTTGCTGACACTTCTTCCACACATGCAGGACACAAATATGTGGATAGGGGACTACTAATCACTAAATTTAAAGGAAAGTATCATCTTTGGCAAAACCGTCAATCTGTGAGTGTACGAAATAGTAAAAAGCAGACCTTGATACATTTTTAAGGAAGCAAGGACATCCGAAAAACATTTTACAAAATCATCTATTTTGAGAATCTAAGCTAATCTTCGCAGCTGTCATCAAAATGACTATTGCATCAACACTTGTAACGAAAAAGTCACATTGGCTTTTTCTTTCAATTCCATCATCACGAATCCATCGTCAACGAAAATTCAAACTCTTTGCAAGAAATCCGTGATCTCATCCTTTTTTCCCAAAGAAGCTGAAGTGCAATAACCCAACAGAATCCACGAGTCACTACTTTAGGTTCCGCCAACAATTCAACTAAATCCTCCATTTTTGAAAACAAGACCTTGTAGTGCCGAGAGCGAGGAATCCAAGCTTTTCGAGCAGCATGAAGAATTTTTACCTTCGTCCACATATTACGTAAGAGCAGGCATATTCGTCCTAGAGTTCCACGAAGTTCCTAATAGTTCCACAAAGTGCAGAGAAAGTTCAAAAATAAAGCAGAAGCAAACTATGTGGCTATTGCCCTGTACTCCACGAACACTTCCGAAATCCGGACGTGTGCCAAGACTTGTGTCTTCAGGCACTAGGCGAACACATGGCTATGTAGCCCAAGTAATCAGGAGAGGCATGGAATACCTCAATATGTCTCCATCCCTCACTGGCAATGAGCCAGTCATACACAAATCCTAAATTTTTGGGCATGGTGCCCCTACGTCTGGGCATGGTGCTCTGTTTGAAAAGCTAATTTCCACTTCAGGGTCTTCAGGTTCTCAGTTCAGCAGATGTTCATGGGGGTACCAGGCCCTTCCTGCAGGACACGGCGCACCATGCCCATACGTTGGAGCATGCCCAGACGTTCGGGCACCATGCCGTTCATGTCCAAAAAATGAAGATTCGCGTATGAGTGCAATGAGCCTAGGTTAGGGACTGTCGGCTTTACCCCAGCTCTCACAGGGCTCTCTAATTCTGACTCCCTCAGAAGGATTGTCAATTTGGCCCCCCGGCGATTCTTATCGCTCTTGCTAATAACCAGGGGTAGAGTGTATGCCAAATGGATTACGGCTTGCGAATTGAGACGGCACGCGAATAAAACTCGAATAGAGTTGAAATGGCGAGGAGCACATTCTGGCGACGTGGATTTTTTCTGCTTGCGATGCCGAGTTTGCCAGGCGAACGCGAATTCGCTTACTGTTGGCACCTAGCTTAGGGTCGGTTTACACTTTACGTAAAATCCGAGCGTATTTTGAAATCCGAGTGTATTTTACGCACGTATTTGGGCTAGAAAAAAATTTCTAACAATACGGACGTATTTATTTAGAAAACGGACCGATTTCTCAAATACGTCCGTATTGCTATACAGATCTTTTCAAGCCCAAACAGGCTCGCATTTCAAAATACGCTCGGATTTACGCAGTGTGTAAACGTAGCATTAATGCAGACACCCATTCTGATTGACCAGAAGATACGTGATAAAGTGGCCAACGACGCCGCCTCACTCTTTTCCAGGCATATGAACCTCTATGCTTTTCGCACACAAATCAATGACGAATTCAACAGACCAAAAAAAGTTATTTTGAGGTTCGCCAGTTTTGGGAGTTTTGAAACAAGGGCACAACAATAATACAGGAATGGCAGGTTCGCTGACTTCACTGACAAAATTTTCAAAAAAGGGCGTGGACCCAAGGATAAACAATGGGCAGAAGAGCTATTGAATATGAAGCGAAGGGGAAACTTGGAATTTGGATAATCACTGAGCAAAAAGTATTAATTCTGTTCAGCAAAAGAAACGACGTGAGCCCTGATTGGTGGAACGGACAGAGGCTTCTTGGCCGGAATCTCTGCACTTTTTTTTCCTGAACAACACCAACACGGAAAAAAGAGGCCGTAATCCTCACTCAAGGGCCAGATGCAACTTCTCCCCATACGGTATAGCGAGTACTCTTGATGACTATCTCTCCTTGCCGATCCAAAATCTCCGGCCTCTCCGGCTCCGGGTACCTAGCGGAAGAAAGGCAGAAGTGGTATCACAGCTGCTGCCAAAGATCGCCGTGATTGTTTGACACAGGATTTGAGTCGTTGAGTTTGAGTCGTTACGGAGACGTTTACTCCTTCTTCCTGAGGATCGCTGGCGCGTTTTGGACTTAGTCATATAGAGTATTTCTGGAACAACCCGAAGAAGATACAATGGCTGCAGATTCAATAAACGCCTTCAAACGTCAGCTAAATGACTGGAGGGATAATCCGTGAAAGCACGATTGGGAGGCCCCAGAACATAAGGGCGATCTCTTGGATTCGCCTTCCGAAAAGCAAAGCGAGAATACGCCGAGCGCAAAAACAAGCAAAATGCGTTACGCCTCGGTTGCACCTTTACAACTTATTGCTGGCTTGCCGAAACCACTTTTCCACTCGCGAAGTCGATTCGCTTTCCAAGTGCTGGCGGACACTAGCGGACCGCGACAACAGCTCTGGAAAGCGAAGCGACTTTTAGCCGAAGTCGCAAGAACAGCCGGCGCACAAGTTCGCGGAGCTTTCCAGACCGCCAGACTCGCCCTATAGTCTACTGGAAACACAACCAGCACGAGGAGTAATCAATAGGATGGAGAATTCTTATTTCACTCCAAGCTGTGATGTGCTCAAGCAACCAGCGCTCAAACCCTTACAGTTACGACAATACTATCACCAGCCCTGAGTTGCTAGTGACAAACACAGCTAAGATAATTTAGCGCTGATTAACACTTTGTTTCTACCTCATCCACTTAAGCTGGCGACACGCAGGGTCTACCTACGACAGAAGTTTGCACAGCGCCGCAAAATATAACGGATCTTTTTTTGTCACTAACACACAAATTCGCTTCTGTCTCCTTGGTTGAAAAGAACACGTTCTGAGAACTGAATCCGATAATCTCTCATGGGTATGAAATATTACACTTTGCTCACAAACAGATGGTAGAACTGTATCTTTTCAATACCATAGGCACTCATCCGAGTAACGGGCGATACTGATCTGTGTGTTGAAGGCCATAAAGCTGACGACGTCGCTCTAACCTTCAATAAACACTCGGTTGGTGATTGCTCTTTCCAAGAGGGTAGCTACTCTCATCCCCGGTATACAAAGATCTAAGATATTTGACATAATATATATCCACTGCCCAAAGTTGTGAAGTCCCAAGTCTGGTAATCCTGGGGAACTTGAATAAAATCACACAAGTTTGCATTCTCAAACTAAGTTGTTGCAAAATAGGTCACGTTTAGTCTGATGATTTTCCCCAGAGTCGTCAAAGGCAACGTTCCCAAAGGATTTTTATTTTCGTAATGGATGACGGAACTCCGTTTCCCGAATCGGGGTCGAAAAGTAGACTCATTTCGAGCCGAGAGCGCTGTTTCTCAAATCTGCGGACGTGTGTCTGCGGACGACTGTCCTGCATCGTGATTTTTCGTCACTACTTCCCCGTGCCGGGGGGATGTGGGACTATCGTGGGGTACTATGCGGGCCTGGTTGTGGTAGCCTTTCGCATGCTTACCTCTGCGAAACTGAACCCCGATTGCCCCTTTACCCGTTGCAACCATGGTAGGCGCATAACCTACCATCGCAGATGCAGTTGCCGGTGCTAGACCAACCGGGCGGCACAGTGTTATTCAGTCACCAAGAAACGGTTCAAAGTCCGATTGGTCTTGATCCAATAATAGCACCTTTCCGTAAAGTCGGGGCTATCTTGGATGTATTAGCTCTAGAAGTGCAACAGTTATCCAAGTACTGTAGACATCTGAGGATGTCTTCCCAAGACACCTAGTTTCAGGTTCAGGCGAGGGGTCGACGACTCTCCCGGAATGGTGTACACGTTCCGAAGGAATAATCCGGAATGGTCAGGATTATTCCGTTATTCCGGAATGGTGTAGGCTACATAAACAAGAGCTGTAAGCTCATATGGCACTTGCAAGACCCTTGTGGCACAAATGATGGTGGCTTGAGATGTATCGTTTGATAAAAAGTACTTTTCGACCTTGCGGTTAAGATGCACACTTTAAGGGAGATAGAACTTCATTTGTAAGCAAAACCCTTGAGGCAAAAATGATAATGGGCTCATGGGGATCATGGAAATGTATATTTTGCTTAAAAGTATTTTTCTTAATTTGCAGTCATGATTGGTACTTTAAGGAATGGTCGGATTTGAAAAGTGGCGATTTCTAAGCCAATCTTGTCGAATTTCTAATATTCCAGCCAAATTACATCGTCCTAGCACATCGGGAAGTACCTTAACTCGCACTCACCGGAATTCCGGACCCGCCCCTCAAACTCCCCCCACAGTCGCCGGAGCCAATCCGGTTCGGTTTTGGACTTGTTTGTTATTCCCACAAAGTTCCATCCCGATCTCTCCAGTCCAATCCGGTCACGTATTCTCCCCCCCCCAATTGTTGTCGGATCCGGTCCGGACATGAAAAAGATCACCACAGACATGCCCTCTGTTCAGTTATTAAATTTCACTCGAATCCGATCACTCGTTCCAAAGTTACGCATGGCTAAATATTCCGGATTCCCCCTCCCTCCGATCCCCCCACGACTATCGGATCGAGTGAATTTTTATTTACAAGTCAGTTTGATCGGGTTCCTGATACGCCTCCCAAGTTTCGTCGTGAAAATCCCAGAAATCGTCATCACCAGAATTCCGGGAAACTCCCGTCCACCTCCCCCCCTCCAAGTGTCCGGGTCCAGTCCAAATGTGTAAACGATTTATCTGGAGCAGATTCTTGTTCTTCCCAGCAAGTTTTACTCCGATACCTCCATTATAACCGTTTCTCGAGATTTCCGGTCTTCCCCCCCACCCCAACTCCCCCATAGCCGTAGAATCCGGTTCGGACTTCAAATGGGACATCAAAGATATGTCATTCATTCAGGTATTAAGTTTCATCCCAATCCGATCACCCGTTCGAAAGTTACACAACACTCAATTTTCCATATTCCCCCGCACTGAACCACATATACAAACCCCTTTGACCCTCGGATGCACTAGCTCTTTCCGATGTTAACGGAGTGATCCGATGCAAAGAGTGACGTCACCCTACGCGCAGAGCTCCTAGTATGAAGAAAGGGGCAGGGGTTTTACAAAAACTACTAAATTCTCAGGATTCCCTCGCCCTCTACTCCCTCCACGGTGGTCGGATCGGGGAAGTGACTATTTGCAAGTTGGTTTGGTCGGGTCCCTGATATGCCTGCCAAGTTTCATCGTCCTAGCCCATCTGGAAGTGCCCTAACTCGAGATGAGTGGACAGACAGACCGACCGACCGACCGACCGACCGACCGACCGACCGAAAGGTGATCGGTATATGGCACTTGAGCGAAGCTGCAAGTGCCATAAAAATGAGAGTCGTCGACCCCTCGTTCGCCGCAGGACAGACCGAATGGGGTGAAATAAATGCGGACTAAACAAAAGTTGGTGAATTACCAAACTCGATAAAGAATGGGAGGATATTGAATGGTTAGGAATAATCCGGAATGGCCAGGATTAATCCGGATAGGTCAGGATTATTCGGTTATTCCGGAATGGTGTTAAAAAATGAGAGTCGTCGACCCCTCGGTCGGTTTACTTATTAATATACTGCGTAAAATGACTAGACTGTCGTTATCTCAGCCTCACTCAGTCAAACTTCCAAAATATTATTTTTTTTTTTTACGTAAAAAGACTGTAAACATTCCCCTTGCGTCTATTTAGGCAAACAGGAAGAGTCACAAAGAAGCGGAAGCGGGTTTCGCCACAAATTATTCTGCATGACCTACACTTTGTGGATCATTTAAAAAACGCCTGTCAACCTCACGAAGAAATCGGAAATAAATTGTCGGCGTAAACTTTCGGTGAAAGTTGACAGGCTCTTTATTTTTCAGAACTTTCAGTTCAAAAGAAATAAGATACTAGTTGTTCCTGCTTGTAGGGCTCATGGTAATGAGCCCCATAAATTCAACCGAAAGGTATTTATCTTCGTTTGTGCCTTATTTTATCCGTAATTTTAACTGTCTGTAAATATCCATCAGCCGTGATTTGTAATTTGTTATGTTGACGATCCGCAGCTAGCAGTTGTAAATGCTATTAAGGAAATAAATGAGTTATATTATATTATGGTGCTGCATCGCAAATTTAATAGAATAACAAAGAAATTACATTTATAACCTGTCAGATCGTTTCGGATTCAAGTGGGACGTTTCTGTGGAAACTGATCTCCGTTTTAAGGAATACTGGCCCTGAAGAGATTAATAGGATGCTACTTTTGTTCAAGTAACGGTTAAATAGGTAAGAATCTTGCTGTTTAAATTTCAACTGAAAGGTTTGTTAAAGAGCCATTTCCGAAAGTGCGTTCAGCAACCCCCGTCAATCCACCTTCTCTGCTTCAAACACAAAACGATTTTTATGGCACTTGCAGCCTCTGGCTCAAGTGCCATATACCGATCGCAATTCCGTCCGTCGGTCGGTCGGTCCGAATTTTTTTGTCCCACATGTTCGAGTTAGGGTACTTCCAGATGTGTTAGGACGATGAAACTTGGCAGGAAAATCAGGGACCCGACCAAACTAACCTGGAAATAATCAGTTTCCCGATCCGACCATCTGGGGGGGAGTGGTGGGCCGGGGAATTCTGAGAATTAAGTAGTTTTTTCACACTTTTTCGAGTTGGGGTACTTCCAGATGTGCTAGGACGATGAAACTTGGCAGGAGCATCACGGACCCGACCGGGCTAACCTGGAAATAATCAGTTTCCCAATCCGACCACCTGGGGGGGAGTGGAGGGCTGGGGAATGCGGAAAACTGGAGTAGTGTGTAACTTTCGAACGGGTGATCGGATTGGAATGAAACTTAATAACTGAATAAATGGTATACCTCTGATGTCCCATTTGAAGTCCGGACCGGATTCGACAGCTATGGGGGAGTTGGGGGGGGACCGGAAATCTCGAGAAACGGTTAGAATGGAGGGATCGGAGTGAAACTTGCTGGGAAGAACAAGCATCTGCTCCAGATAAATCATTTATACATTTGGACTGGATCCGGACACTAGGGGGGGGGGGTGGAGGGGAGTTTCTCGGAATTCCGGTAATGGCGGTTTTGGGGATTTTCACGACGAAACTTGGGAGGCGAATCAGGGACCCGATCAAAATGACTTACAAATAAAAATTTACATGATCCGATAGTCTTGGGGGGAGTAGCGGGAGGGGGACTCCGGAATATTGAGTCATGCGTAACTTTGGAACGGTTGATCGGATTTGAGTGAAATTTGATAATTGATCAGAGGACATGTCTCTGGTGATCTTTGTCATGTCCGGACCGGATTCGACAACAATGGGGGGGGGGTGAAATACGTGACCGGCTCAGACTGGGGAGATCGGGATGGAACTTTGTGGGAATAATAAAGAGATGCTCTGGATAAATCACTTTTAGATCCGGATTGGCTCCGGCGACTGTGGGGGAGTTTGAGGGGGGGGTCCGGAATTCCGGTGATCGCGATTTAAGGTACTTCCAGATGTGCTAGGACGATTGAACTGGGCTGAAATATTAGAGATTCGATAAGATTGGCTCAGAAATCGCCACTTTCCAAATCCGAAATTCCTTAAAGTACCAATCTTGACCGTAAATTTTGAAAAATACTTTTAAGCAGATTATACATTTTCATTATCCCCATGAGCCCATTATCATTTTTGCCTCAAGGGTTTTGCTTACAAATGAAGTTCTAGCTCCCTTAAAGTGTGAATCTGAACCGCAAGGTCGAAAACTACTTTTTTTTTTATCAAACGATACATCTCGACCCATGATCATTTGTGCCACAAGGGTTTTGCTTAAAAAATTATGTTATCACCCTTAAAGTGCACATTTTAACCGAAAAGTGAAAAAAAATTTTTTTACCAAACGGTATATATCAATGATCCCTAAGGGCCTGTGATCGTTTTGTCTCAATAGTTTTTCTTACAGATGAATTTCTAGCGCCTATAAAGTGCGTATCATAACAGCCAAGTTCTAAAACAAAATACGTTTTCTCTAGCTCCCTTAAAGTGCGCATCTGAACCGCAAAGGTAACCTTAAAAGTACTTTTGATCAAACACTACATCTCAACCCATGCAAGTGCCATATGAGCTTACAGCTCTTGTTATTGTTCTTCTTGCTTCCTCCGAACGCTGCACAGGGGTTTAGTTCTGCTAAGTAAGGGTTCTGCTTCAAATGAAAGCATAAGCCAAGATACACACAGGAAAAATTATTACGATAATCTCACTTTCTTTGATCCCAAACTAAAGTTAGGAATACATATAAACTTTGTGCATGTTATCTTCGAGCCAAACATGAAGCTGATTTCATAGATGAAATCTGTATCTCAACGCTGAGGGTGGGGTAGGGGCTTAGAAATTTACGCACGGATAAAGCTCTCCAATCAATTTGATTGGTAGGTACTACGATATTAGTTCTTTCCTCGCACAGGCATTTTCGGCCGTAATCCGGCCAGAGCCCTACGGGTGGATTTGATTGAACAATTAATTTGATTATGGACAAAGAAGGTTACACTAAACCATAGTCTAAGATCCAGCCGAAACCTTTGGTCTTATTTGAAACAGTAGCCTTTGACAAACTGAACCTCAAAATCAATCACTGTAAGACATAAAGCCGACACATCACGGAGAATTGATTTGAACATTCTTCATAGAATATAGCTGATTCATCAAGTCCTGTCGGAAGACTTAATATGGATATTAACGCGTGACATAACGACGAAAGGAATTGCCGCCCAAGCTAGATGTCGATCATAGCTTGGTCTTACTGACTTGACGATAGGCATAAAGTCCGTATCAAAACTGAATTTACCAGATCTAATTACAGGGGTGCCATTGGGGGGGGGGGGCATTTCCTCCAGAATTCAAAATCTCCCTCCTTGGCGATATTTTTGGGCGCTAAACAGGTTTCAAAAGGCAAAATGCAAAGCAAGTCAATTAGCCAGTTTTTGAAAAACTGGCTAATAGTTTTGTGGGCTGACGGGTAGGATGTTTGAAAGTTATATTCGAAAACTACTTTAAATTCTCCCAAAAAGGACGATTAAATTTCAACAATAGACCAACAGATTCGAATCTGTTTCGTATCCTACGGTATCTCGATAATAATGATTCATAAAACTGAAGAAGAAACCTGTTTTATAAGACGTTACGTTTGGTTTGTCTATAAAAATAAATGATTCATTAAGTGTGACCTTCTTTTTACTGTCAGTGTAAGCAATCAAACCTGAACTACAATTAGCATCAGTAAAAACGGAAAATACTGCGTTATTACAACGCCCAAAGCTTGGAAATCTGGGTTTATGAATACTTTCGCGAAAATGAATACTTCAGCCCAAGCTGACAGCAAATCATATTTGAAGTCCAAGACGGATACGTAAAAACACGTTTTTTCACAAGTTCATTTTCCGGTTTGAGCGGCTTGAGCCTGAAGAGGACCCTTGCCAAGAAGGGCTGAAATATAGCTCTAATAAAATTCAGCTGACGTATCCGTTTTGCACTGTCAAATATAATATATAAAGGAGGTTTCTGCTTGGGACTACTGCAAGAGTTTCAACTGACTTTTAACAAGATTTTCAAATAACTTTTCCTGTTAATATTATGGGGCTTCAGCATCACATAAACTTTCACCCACGCTACAGACCGTAATCAAATTAATTCCTCGCCCCGATCAATTCCATTCGAAAACTGTACGTTCTATATATCAAGAAGTGAAAACGATACAAATATAAATGAAGAGCATTTAGGTACTATGCTAAGGTAGGCTACTTTACCAAGAAATATATCTGTCAGGGATACTGAACCTCGCCTCTCCCAAAATTTCATTTTTTATCCATAAACGAAAATAATTCAAATACGAAAATCATTTAAAACAATGTTGTAAAAAGAAATCTTCGACAGACGGATATTGAACCTTGCTTCTGGAGCTGGCAGGCACGAACGTCAAACATCTGTTATGAGAAAAAGAAGCAGCTGGACAAATGCTCTTTTAGACTGATTGAAGGTACATTTTGATCAGACAATATTTACTGAGGCATAACTGAATGTCTTCACAGTTAGTTAGATTTGTGACGCTCAAGAAACTAAAATGACTAACTGTCACAGTCGGAGTGAGGGTCAATGAAATGTATCAAAATAGCCGACATCTTGCGGATCATTTACTACTCGATAGGACTCCCTGGCGGATAACCACCATCTCGTATTTTTTGTAGGCCGATTAGCCAACTGTATGTATAATATGGCAAATGGTCCTTGATGTTTTGTTCATAAGTTCTGCAATGGCTTTCCACTTGAACGATTTCCCAGCGGTCTTCTTGAAGTCCCTCGTGTCCCGATAGATGGTGCGCATATACGATCGAAAACGTAGATATCGCTCATTCACGCTCTGAATGAGTGAATGAATATTTGTATTTACTAAATAAAAATAGTGGAGTACGTAGAAAAAAAGGACACAACATAAATTAGAAGAAAATTCAAACTTCAAACAAACGGACAAGATCGTGGTTATTTGGTATTTTATTTAAGGCGATTAGATTAAATAGGAAGATGTAGCAAGGGCAAGGAAAAATGCAGCAATGTGTTATAGTTTAACTAAAAAGTAAGCTTATTTTGTATCCAGGATTTGAATACACCGAATTATTTTGACGCTGCTCTGAGATTTTTTATCCCTCCTAAAGAAATAGCTAATTCGATGACAATCGATTATATCAAGAACAAATAAGCCAACAGAACCTCCGTCTTTGGCCCCATGCAGCGACTATGGATACCCCGAAAAAACTGTGCGGAGCTAGAGGTACATGCTGAGCTTCGAGTTGATGCCCGTCTACTTCCCTCTCTGTTGTTGCACATATCAGAGGAATTAGTGCAGGAGGCGCGCCGACCCGCTCGACAGGGAATTATGGTGTTGATCCGCGTGATGTTGTTCCGCGTTCCGCGTAGCTCCTACCCTCCGCTCGTTTGCATCGGGCAGGGTACAGGGATTTATTTGACTTCGCATGGTCGTATTAAAGAGATAGGGAGACGGAGGTTGTGGTGCATATTTGTTCTTAATGGATAGCGGAACAACGAAGTGGCGCATTTTCATCAGGTTTTCAAGCCTACCCAAGACAATAAGTGATGGGTAACAAGACTGTCGCATCTATGTTACCCTTTTCGGTGAACTTTAATGCATTATTACAGTCTTGGTTTCCATGGTTTGCGATTTATCACAAAATTCACAAAACGAAAACTGTTGCGGCATCACTGGTTACTTCTTAAAGTAGAACTAAAAGGTGATACTATTCCTTTACAATTAAATTACTTTCTTCTCAACAACTAGGGCCACCACCAGCCCGACTATTGCCAATTTTCCTTTCGCAGTTATTTTGATGCTTTGCATTTTGGCAATCCAATCTTCCCCTGGAGAGGATTTTTCACACTTAAGCCGCGTCTTTCGCGTCGTTTATGATTTTTCAGCCAGAGGTACGGACTGTACAAACCAATTACAGATAACGGTTGTGGGGATGTCACTCGGGATTGTTGCGTAATAGGTGTAGTTTGCTTTCACAGTGGAGAGACACTGAGAGAATAGGGATAATAAATGTGAACTGATTGTTTAGTTTTTCGGTGAATTTGAGCTGAAATGAAGGAATTGCATGCCTATGGTAGGAAAATGGAACGTTCTTCAGTGAACCTTTAAAGTTTAACCGAAAAGAGCTGAGATAGGACAATCTAGTTACCCATCACTTATTCACTTAACGAGGCTTGAAGACCTGATGAAAATGCGTTACACTGTTACTCCGCTATTCATGAACAATGGATTTTCATATAAGGCGTATTCTCGCCGTTCCCCGAGGACTCCTCGGGGAATCGAAGGAAACGGCGAGAATACAGGGAGTCACTTCATGCGAACTGCGCGTACAGAAAGCAGCGAGAACACGGGAATGCTTCCAAAATGGATTTTGTTCGAAAAAAAAATATGCCGTTGAGAAATTAGTCTGGATCCACATAATTTTTGGTTTTGTTTATCTGATTGTTTTTACTTAATTTTACGTTGCACCAACACCAGCAAAAACTGATTCCCCTCCGAATCTGAAAGGGAGTCCTTTTTGATGATGGTGATGATAATCGGAGCATTCCCCGTCCGCGAGGACTCGCGAGAATACGGGGAATGAGTCCCCGGGATAAACAAAAACGCTGGGACTCCTCAAGTGGAGTCCTCGGGGAACGGCGAGAATACACCTTAGTGGACTTTCCCTGTCGGATTTGTGGTACCTGTATGCGCTTGTACCTCTGTCGTATACTCGACGAAAACGATTTAGAGCCCAGTCACACGGGGCTAAAAAACCAGCCTATTCGACAAACAACTGACAATCCCTAGGGGACGTGAGACTTGATGCGCTTTGTGGCAGCTTGGGGATAATGAGCAGACTGCAATCAGGGGTCAAGTAGGGTTCCTGTAATATAATTATACACGCTGTTTCGCTATAATGATCTCCTGAATTTAAAAGGACAACATTCAGAATTATTAGTTGTATCTTGTTCCTTTTCTTTTTTCTACTTTTGCAATTGCAACCCCAAAAGCCAGGAAATGAGCCAAGTGTGACTGGGCTCTTACCAAGCTCAGGAAAAATAAGTGATCAGGCAGCGCGCTGATCAGTGGCCTAGTGGCCATTGAAAAGTCGCGTTTGTATTGAGATTCAAATTTTCCGCGTCATAGTAGAACTTCGCGTTGTAACGACGGCCGTAGATATTCTGAACGTCATACTAGACCAAATAGTGAACAATAAAAATAAAAATCCCTTTACACAATCCGAATAATGCAGTGTATTCGGTTAAATGACACAAAAGTAAGTTGGGCTTTTCAGTTAGGCTAAACTTTAAGGAGACTAGGCCCGCCTGATGTCAACTCAGTATACCTAGCTTTCCATACGTCAGTAAAATGTGCACTTCACAACCAAGAGTTTGCCACACACACACACACAAAGAATTGATTTTAATATACTTTGTGAGTTTCGTCTATCATTTTCGTGAAAATCTTTCTGTGTGTTTTGTTCTTTTCTTATATTTCATAGCTATTACATTTTATCAATTATTTCTTTCTATAGGCTACGGTGGGGGATAAACAAAAATGAGGCTATTTTTACCTGGGTTTAAAGCACCTCCCGTCGACACGCGACAATCCTCTAATTCAGCTCACAAAACCAAATAATAAACAAGAGCAAGGTTCTGTTCTGACTGAGGCTACACTCTTCTCATGGTTTTCGGGTATGCAATTCATCTTTTTTCAATAGGACGGGTATATTTTTCTGTAGTCTCCGCCTCTCGTCGCCATGCAAATATAAAAATAGACGTCCAGACGCTCTCTCACTTCACACTTTGGAACCTCCAAGCAAACTGAAGAAATGAAGAAAACGTTCCTAGATGACGCTGCGGATAATCGAATTTTATTACCTCTTTGGATGGACCGTCAAATTCAAAATCAGAACACTGCGTGTCTTTTAGCTGTTTAGTCCTTAGACTAGACTTGCTTGAAAAGTATGTCAGACGCAGCAAACATGCAGACAGTTGGAAATGTTGCTTCTGCAGATATCCAGAGCATATTTTCTTTTGATCCCAGCTGTCAGGTTTGTATTGATCAAATGTCAGATCGAACAGCATTCTGATAATATTAATAGGTTTAGGCTGGGTTTAGGATAAGCTTATGAATAACTCAGAATAACTTTGGATTATAGATGAATATATGACTTACGTGGTAATGAATGTGATAGGCTAATAATTACTAATGTTGAGTCTCTTTACTTGCCAAATTTAAGCCAGATGGAGATGGATCTTTCTGAAGGGAAGGCTTTTCTGGAAATTTGAAACTTGGTTTGATTTCTCTCCTCTAGTGGCATGATTCGGAAGTAATTTGCTGGAAATTCTACCAGTGCTGGCATCCCTTAAGAACTTGCGTAAAGATTAGGCATTTTAGGCCAGACTGCAGACTAAATCCATATCAAGCAATTTTTACTGCAAAATACTTGTCAGCAACTTTCCTTTGTTTCAGTCTAGTTCAACAGTTCAACAAAGCCCAAAGAATTTTCAAATACTTGCTCTTAATTTTCAACACAGTACAAATTACAACACCTACCGATTTCAAATAAACACCATTGTTTTAATAAATCTATTCTATTCTAATCTATTCTAGGTTATGGTGCAAGAATTGTGTGAGAATTTTGTATTTCGTGGATAGTTTGGTTCAGGAATTTTGTGAGAATTTTGTAGTTCGTGGATAGTTAACGGACAGACGTTTCTGTGCATATTTCTTTACCTTGCTACTTGATCATTCATATCAGCCAAGTGTAAGAAGAAGTATTTTTAAAATCCAAAGAAATTTCAAAACAGAATATTCTCTGAACTGAAATCAGGTTTGTTATTTTCCTTTCCACTTTGCTGTTTTACAAGCAAGAAACAAAACCAAGGCATGGACAAATTGAAAGATATGTTCAAACATGCATACCTCTAGGCCTACTGTAGCTAGCCTGTCTCACTTCTTGACTAATATCTGACTAACGCCTAGTAAACAGACAGAAAACAAGAGGAACCTTTTCTGTGGATGCTGCCTTCTCCCAGCAAATCAAAACAAACAGTAGGTAAAATCGAGGTAAAATTGAGGTTGGTGCAACAACTGGAGCCAGTGCTAGAGGGAAGTGTTTTGTTTAAGGCCACACATACATTCAAGTCTCAGTTGAATAATGATTGGCAGAAAACATACTTGAAATATCATTAGGACTACTGCTGTCATTATGACTGCTGAATGTCCTATCCAGCTCATATAATAACAAACTTACTGTTGTGATGCACTGGAAACTTATTTCAGTAGATTTCAGATAACTACCGGTACTGAAAATTTTGTAGTTTTGGTTATGTTCAGTCCTTGACTTAAGTTTGACTTTATAGGAATGGTTACCTCCACCATCTGTGATGATTGACCTGTATGACCAAATGGTCATCAATAATGCAGTTTTACCAGTGAAATGGAAACCTCCCTTTGGCAGAAGGGCTGTAGAAGAAAAAACTGCCACCTCAGAACCTCCCCGCACCCAAGAATTGTCCCATCAGGTCAAACAGGAAGAACAGAGGTATGTTGAATTCACCCCCCCCCCCCCCCCCCCACCCAGCCACCCAAACAGTTTTGGGGCGCCATTACAGCATTCTTTCTTGGTAAAAAATCAGCAACAGAAAAGTAAAGCTGATTTTGGCTAATTGTCTGTTTATATGTGTGGATTCGAATTCTGTTTGTTTCGTGCTCTTTGTCCAAAGGCCTAGAGCACTCTGCATTGCAGCTGAGGTAGGTTAAGGTACCTTGAGATCCTAGATTTGGAATGTTCCCCAAGAATAATAAGTAATTTATGCTTGCCAGTTCCCTCCGAACTTTGCACACAAGGGACTGTGAAGTATAAGCTCAAATTTGCTATGTTGGGTTTGAAATAAAGAATACAAGCTAAAACCTCAATCTATCAGGAAGTCATTTTAGTGAACTTTCCATAATAAAACAATAAACAAATTTGATGGTTCATTACGGGCCAGCGCAGAACATGACCGGAGGTCACATTGAGACTTCGAACTGGGGTATTTTCGTATATCCGGATTCTCCAGCTCAAGTGTCTAAATTCCCGGAGGCCTATGCCACCGGTAAAGAGAGACCATTTGGGATTGCGGTTTCTGCCCCACATCATGGACTGTCTCATCTTTTTGGTCAATCTGCCTGTCGGAAGTATTCATATTAATTCCATGTCATCTTTTTACAAAAATAATGGTAGATGGTCATACATGGTCACATTGTCACACGGTTGTTACAATTCGAAATGAAATACGGTAACAAGAAATACTATAAAATACCAACTGTCATCTGTGACCAGCTTTGGTTTGAAAAAAGGGGGGGGTTTATTTATTTTATTTATTCTGTGGTGTAGGCCAGACAATCTAGCCGAAACTCAGACCACAAATGGCCCATTGTCTAAATCCTTCGATTCACAATTGATGGTTTAACATCACTCTATAATACCAATTGATGAAAACATCACCAATTCTACCACTTTGTATCGCGTTCTTACCTTAAAGCCTGTCTAACCTTCCTGTCAACTCAAGGTACCAGGACAGTTCTTTTAAACGGGCTTTTCTCACTACTTCATGGAAATCGACAATCAGAGAGTGAAAGGCTTTTGGTCGTTGCCTTTTCCAGGCTGGGCACTCTTAAACAAAATGTGTAGTTGTCTCTTCTTCTGTTCCACAGTGGGTACATATTGGAGACAAGCCCTATGATGCTTAGCGTTGAAAATAAGTTACAACAGAACCATTAGCCTATGTTTAGGAAGGCGGTACAATCCCAGGGGGTTACTTATCTGTTCTTAGCCATGATGAGCATGGGTATGCAAGAACGGCCGTACTATGCAGCCATTCTGACTGAATGCTTGCTTTTATAGGAGAGAGTCAGCAAAGTTTTCCATTGAAGACTTTGATACAGAGGAAACCCCTACCACACCTCGCCTTGGATTACAACGAAAACCCTCGCAGATCAAGAAGAAAGTTGCTAGTTTTGACAGCATCCTCAATTCAATGTTGAAAAACAAAGATGAGCTTATGAGCAACAAATAACATCTTGTGTATGTGAATGAATCGTGGATTTCCGTCTGACACTTACATAAAGACCATGATCCAGTATTGTTTTTCTAAACTGTATGGGTTCACTTTTCTACTAAGTTCACGTTTCTACCAAGTAGAATCTTTGTGACCCAGGACTGAACAAGAAGACAAAATGTGAGGATTGCAGTGAATCATTGTTCGTTAAAGCCACGGTTTTGATGAACCGCAGAGCTGTCATCTACCTGAACTGAAAGAACTATGTGAGTTATACGATATTGTCAGTTCCGACGGATCAATTCTAGTAAACGGAAATTGTGTGCGACCTAGAAAAAAGAAGATGAATTTGTGAGTTGCAATCGAGCGATGTGCATTCAATAATAATAACATAGGCTATAGCAAAAACGATATGGCCACAAAGTGTCGTACATTTAGTAGTAAACATCTTGTCAATGTCTCTCTTGAACTGGCTAAAGAAACGGGCAATTTGCGTTTTCTTCTGGTAGCTAATTGGTGAAGAGGCACGCGATTTGTGAAGATCCACCGACGTCTTAGTAGAACATTTGTCTTTTCAAAGTTATGGTGTTGACGATCAAGTGAGCAGACATCTACCGGAACTGAACGAACCTGCTGAGTTAGGCGAGGATTTCAGATAATTAATTGCAGTGGCAGCATGTCAGTTTATAGTGTGACGAAGCAAGTGGCTTTGTAGGATGGTCTTGAGCAGTGGAATTCTTTTTGTGGTATTGGCCGTTCTTATGGATGGAGATGTGACTGCCACTATTCAGTATAAGCACCCGTGGATGAACAGAAGTGGTCGACGTCTCCTTACATCTTATCGATCAAACACCCCTACAGAGATGTGAGCAGGCCGCCCATTTTGAATGTTTTTTTTTTTACAAGGCGGAGCGGTCGGTAGCTTGTGATGTTCCAAAACCTTTACCAAGATCCAGAAAATCGTTATGTTAAAATGAGTGTGAAATTGAGCTGTCGAGGTATCTGTTGTTAGTCCGTGTGTTCGGATAGATTTCCACTAGATGGCGTTACTGATTGCATACATATAGAGAAACAAGAACTCCATTTTGCTTACATGAGAGAGAATAAAGGGTTTATTCCCTAAATTCAACGCCCAAATGCTAGCCTTACCCTTAGAACGTCAACATTACTAAAGAGTTGTTAGAATCAGAAACCTGTGCTTTGGCGAGGAGTTTCATGCGTCAGTTCACAGTAGCTTTTCCAATCTCTAGGATCGCTCAATCATAGGCGTTTTTCCGTGACAATCAAGATTGACGATTCACAGTCCTCCAAAATGCGTTTTCTCTGAAAATCCAGATTATGAAAAATCGTTTTCTGTGACAATCCGGATTCGTGCTTGGAATTATCGATTCGAGAATCTTGCAACGGAGCAAGATCGTCGGATCGTCGTTTGTACAATCTGGGATTATCAGTTCGCTGTTTCTCTGATGAATCAGTTACTAGGATTAAGGCGTTTTTCCGCGACAATCCCGGATTATAATCCTGGATTTCTGATTCGTCAGCGAAACAGCGAATCGACAATCCCAGATTGGACAAACGACGATCCGACGATCTTGCTCCGTTGCGAGATTCTCAAATCGACAATCCAAGTACGAATCCGGATTGTCACACAAAACGATTTTTCATAATCTGGATTGTCAAATAAAATGTATTTTGGAGAATCCGGATTGTGAATCGTCAATCTGGATTGTCAGGGGAAAACGCCTTTATAATCGGGGTTGTCTCGGAAAACCGCCTTGTAGCATCGCGAATTACCGTATCAGGAAATATGGTGGGTTGAGGTGTTTTGGTTTTGGTTAGCAAGCTCAGTTGACCGATCTTTCTGAAATTCAAAGTGATTTTCATGGATTATTGAATTTTTTTTCTAAATAAGAAGTAAACATGCTTGTGAACAACTTTCTCTAGTTAGCAATATAATATCAGTGATTCGTAATAATAAGTTCATCCTTCCGAATATATTCAGTGTCAGCTTTCATTTGTATCCTATTGCTGTTCTAGCATTAAATTAGTTGCTAATTTGACCTTCTTCCCTGCGTGATTCAGGGTTGCATAATACAGTTTTAATTGACCTAATTTTTGTCCATACCGCTTTGAGCTTGTTTGACCCACAAAAAATGCAAGGCCATTAGTTTTACATAATCGCAATCAGACGTTTGACGAGGGATAAAAAGCGAGGGACCGACCGAAATGACAGCAGTTACTTTCAAGGTTGAGTTTAGTGACGATCTGAAGTCAAGTGAACATTCCTAACCGAAAAGTAAGTTTTTTTTATATTTTTCCACACTGTTGAAGTTCGATAAAAAGATAACATATGTTAGCGCATCCTTGTTTTGAATGTTATGAGGATGGGTTTGTTATAACCCCTTTTAATTGTTATCTCGAGAAGCATAACACTTAAAAGGCAGAACAGATGTGTTCTCATAACGTTTAACACAAGAATGAGCAAACGTGTGTTATCAGAGTTCTGAGAGTTTAGTAGCCTGCGGCTTGGATGTATGTGATGTGTGACTTCATGCGTCATCTCACCATCGGCCAAGAATATCGTCTGTATTGGTGGCGACACAAGGATAAGTCGGCTGAGTTTTACTGTACTGTGGCGGTTTTTTAGCCCTTCTTGGATTAAAGCACCCCTCGCACCATTTACTCTTCAACTTCCAGTATTTTAAAATAATTGGATGCATCAAAACTAGGTTTTGCTTTCAACAGATTACCCATGGCTTTGGCTGTTTTGAGCCTTTTTCGAGACCTGCTGACTTATAGCGAAAACAGGGAAACATTTACATAACCGGTTTTTCTGCTGGAAAAACTTCTCGCAGAAAACAGTCGACAGCGTGATACGCATCGAAGGTAGGAAACACGGCAAGTGAGAAAATCAGGGATGTTTTGTTAGAGGGGTCAGAATGTAGCGTACGAAACAGGGTTGCCACTTTACTAAAATAAATTCACTATGCAAAAGGAAAAAAGTAATACCAAACAAGAAAAGTACTCAGAACGTGTTGCTGGGTCATAGTCACCTTGGAAATAAAACCTGACAACTACTTTTTTCTTAAAATCTGCTGCCAAAGTAAAAAGAAAGCTCTATTGTGAGCACAATTGTAAAACCGGTGGCAACCCTGGTACGAAATTTGGAAACGATAAGTGAACTTGCAACCAAAGCTGACATGAGAAGAAGATGTGATCAAAACAGTTTTTTGTTTTGTTTTTCGCAGGTTCATTTTCCTAGCTTGAGCCTGAAGAAGTCTCTTGCCAGGAAGGGCCGAAATACCTAAAAAAAAATCAACTGACCTTTCCTGCTAGCACCATCGATCCGCAAGTAATATTTGTAGTATCGTCTGTATTCGGCTTCAGAAATATTACGGGCGGCCGAATAACCTATATCATCTTATGCACTTGACGAGTCTGCACGTCAAACGAACTAAAGAATAAAAAAGAATCATTTATTGGCAAATCAACTTCGTAGCTTTCTTGAGCAGAAAATGCTCAATTATGCTGGTCATTTACATTGGTGAAATAAAATATAGAATATATTAGAATAGAATATATTACCAAAAAAAGCCCGTGGGCCATGGCAACATTACGCTAACTATTCACTTTGTCAAAAAGATTCGTAAAAAAGGGGCACAAACGAGTTCATAAACCTCTAGGTTAGTCCTTTGGCAGGCATTCTGTCGTCTTGTCCTGCTGTTTTTCGGGGCATCAGGGAGCTTCTCCAGCTTCAGTCTGTTGACCGGTGTAGGTTAGGACAGACTATCAGTGTCCGGTGGTGGCGGTCTGGAATTCCTGTCTTGTTCATCACGTCCGTAAGGAAGGGTTGAGATTTTTTCACCTTGATTATACACGTGTAGAAAAAGCGACCGGGGAATCTGATCGTCTGTTGGCACCGTTAGAGGCAGGCGCGTCTTAAGCTATGTGCCCACAGAACGCGAATCTTTTCCGCCACGCGGCGCGAAACAAATTCGACTTGGAGTTGAAACGGCGGGGCGCGAATTTTTTCCGCTCGCGACGTCAAATTCGCCCAGGCGAACGCGAATTCGCGTTCTGTGGGCACCTAGCTTTATTGTCTTTAGCAGAAAGTCCACAGTGGGCCTACGTCTTTTTCACAAGGGAATAACATTTACAGTACAACAAAAAGTATACAACTTAGGGTGATTTACGACTTATCAAGGCCTATAAGATAAGATTTAAGATAAGATTTTATTTGCGCTAAGAGCCAACGGCCATGTCAAATACATATAGAAAAAAAAACACAAGAAACATCAACATACACACGCAAAATATTAACTCCTATAAGCACCTATCCCTGTGGGCTAGGGCTACCCTAAGGAACCTCACCAACTGTTTTATATTTCCAAAACAATTATTCCCCATTACACCACACATCCATTCTTCATCCATTCCCCTTCCATTCACTCCAACGCTCAACCTACGCTCACTGCTTAGGCTTACGCATACGCGCAACCGGGATGAATTTAAAACCAAAAAAAAAAAAAAAAAGATATTTCCCACATAGCACTTCCCACATTACCGGGGCAGGTTTTGGTTAGTATTAGGCTAGGTTATCCAAAGTCTGAGCCATAAGCTTACTTTTGAATTTTCTTCTAGCCATGCGTACCCTTCTGCTTCTAGCCATCGTCGCCGCAGCGGCTGCAAGTCCCAGTCGCTACGGATCAAGCTATCGGCAACCAAGCTACCAGCAAGAGAGCTATCGGCAACCAAGCTACCAGCAAGACAGCTATCGGCAACCAAGCTACCAGCAAGACAGCTATCGGCAATCAAGCTACCAGCAAGAGAGCTACGAACCACCGAGCTACCAGCCCAGCTACCAAAGGCAAAGCTACCAGCCTAGTTATGAACCAAGCTATGAGCAACCAAGCTACCAGCCACAGCAGTCTTATGACGAGACGCCCCCTGCACCAGCGTATGGTTGATTCTTTTGTGTGAAACATTGTTATTGTTTACAACAGACTTAATATATGCATCATATTTTTCTAATAAATACTTTAAAAGAAAGCGGATAATGAAAATGAGCTAAATCCCAACTTAGCCTTCAGGATTTCCATAATATTTCCTGGCAATTTCAAGAAAATTTCTTTCGTTCGTTTTCAATTTTTTCTTTGTTTTTATTTCATTTCGACGTATCTTCAACCCCGTCTTCAATTAAAAAGAAATTTGAGTGTTCAACCTATCTCGACGAAGCTCCCACCGTCGTTTGCGGTAACTCTCCGTTGATGTTGCATCCTGTTTATTTTAGGTCTAATTCTTGATCCCAATTCAGTCTTCGGATTTCCTTGTGCAAGCCCACCCTCTGTGTTGATCACGATATCATGTATTGAATCTTAGCCATCAAAATTTCAACTACTTTCGAGCAAGAAAGATAATAAAATTGAAAGAAGGCATTTGGAATATTCGTAATGGAAGCATTTACAGGCTGACATCCAGAACTCTTGAGTATCTCATTAGTTATTCATTGATGATGCCGTTATGCTCTTGGAAGGAATATGAGAATCCTCCGCGTCGCCTTGTTCCAGTTCAACGCTCCAAGCGAACTAGAGTTGTCACATTATACCCTCCTAAGAGAGTAGAAGATCTATCGACCCGGGAAGTTTTTCCGCAGTTTTTCGCTTTCAATTTTTCTTTTTCTGGACGTCACCGCAAACATTCATTTTTTTTTTTTTTAAATCTTACCATCCGTCCTCCAGCGCTTCGCCCACCCTGATTGGCCAGCCCTTCGCCCGCGCTATTAAGCGACTGATTTGAGTGGCCCGGTCTTATCAGGTCAGAATAGTAATATATTCAGACCTTCTCTTCCCGGGCCCATAGTGTGAGATACGGAAGAAACCCTCCTCTGTCCTCTTACTATCCACGGGATTGACATCCCCCTCCGATAACCGCTACACGACGTACTCCCTTCCTCTCCATTTCTTGCGACAGAAAGATAATAAAGTATGGATCCATAGATAATAGCAGAACAGCTTTCATTTTACTCCAAAGACAGTGCAAAATTTTTACTACTCGGGAAGCAGATTGCAGATTTCTAACTCTTCGTGTTGATTAAGAATCGCCGTGTGCCTAGCGAAGAGCCAGAAACGTCACTGACGCGACACACAATAAGTGTCCTTGATTGGATGACACTGGATTTGAATCAAGCTTCATGATTCGTTTGGGTGACGTTTCTCGTTCCTCCGGAGGTTCACTGGCGTGTTTCGGACTTATACAGCGTTTACACGGACAGGATCTGTGTTGCCAGATCGTTGTAAAAAAAATAGCCGCGGCCTTTGAAAAATACGCCAAAAATACGCCAGCAAAATTTCCACCTCCCAAAAACTCAATGACAAAATTTTTGGGGTAACACACAACCCCAAACAATTTTAGGCCTCAGTAGCGACGATTGAAACGACGTAAAAATAGTCGATGTTTCAGAAAAAGGTCGATTTTTCGTAAGGACAGTCAATTTTTTACTTCACACCAAAAAATACGTCAGTTAAAAAGAAAACAGCCACGTTTTCCGCCAGTTGGAAAAATATTTACGCCAGTCCGACAAAATCCGCCAGTATGGCGTAAAATCCGCCAATCTGGCAAGACTGGACAGGAAATCCCGTCGGGTAGAAAGGAATTCTGGTGGACTCGAAAGGATTCCGTTCGTGAAGACGACTAGAAAAAAAGTCTAGCGGGACGGGAATTCCTTTCATGGTAAAAGGAATTAACCGGTCAGCTTGAAAGGAATCAAGTCGGCGGCGCTGGTAAAAAGACTAATAAAAGTCTAGCTTGCTTTTGAGAGCAGCAGCCATCAGTACTGATGCCGTAAATGCTATCAAAATATTTTTTGTTGGCTGGTGAATTTATTTTTGTCAGAATTTCTGGTTTGAAGAATTATTTTTCTCCATCTGCGTGTAAACATAATCTTGTCACTGAGACCGGATTCGATCAAGTTTTCCTCTACTTTGTGGATCTGAAAATTTGTGGATCTGTTTTACTGTGTCTGTCACAAGACGTGTTGACAATGGGCAATGGGAGACTTTCAGAATCTACTTCGCTTGGAAGCGCTTGAAGTGGAATATGGCGGTAGGAGGTACCCCAGTCCCATGTACAAAAGCTCACAAAACCATAGCCGGAAAAGTTCCCGTATAAGATTCCGCTCGTAAAGAAAGAAAGGTCAGTAGGTCGAATCTGTGACTTGTGAGAGGTGGGTTGAAAACTTGTTTCTTAAGCACAAGTCACAGTTGTAGGCCTACTGTTCTAACGTACGTGATTCTTTTGAAGCCCTGCTGGGTTTACAAGATTACACCCCGATCCCGTCTGTTTCAGCCTCATTCGTCCCCTTTGGTTTTGTTGAGAAACACGGAAAAACTTGCATAACCGGTATTGTTATGACCTTCTTGGAAGTAATAAGTGGGGGTGTGGTCCACCTCGGAAAAAACGACTAAACACGGCAAGTGCGGGAATCAGTGTCGTACCGTTAGGGTGACTATATAGGAAGTTGTGAAATCTTGGAATGGCAATGGATTGAAAGATTAGCGACGTGAAATGAAGCAGTAATATAAATAAGACCGACCTGGGTCTCTAAGGAAGAATCTTCTATCTTAACAACCAAGTGGCATTTTTATTGAGGAAACAAATTCGACGTCGTGTTTTCCTCCCAATGTGACTATTTGTGGTTCGGCGACGTACTGCGACAACAGGTAAATAGATACAATTTTTTTCAGTTTCATTAGACTGTTTTTAAAGACAAAAGATACACAAATAACATAATATTCCTGCCAGGAAAGCACAGAAGGAGTGCTTGGCTATAGTAGGGAAGCAGTGTAATTTTTTTTCCCGTTTTCCTAGTCCTAAACTGTCAGAAGTTTGGTGACGGGTGACACATCTTTGCGCATCCTAAAAGCTATTATAATATATCTGTTACGCCCTTTTAATTGTAGTCTAATGTTTCAAGACAGAAATTCTGTCACGACCATATTAACTCTTTTTATGGCACTTGCAGCTTCGCTCAAGTGCCATATACCGATCACTTTTCCGTCGGTCGGTCTGTCTGTCGGTCTGTCGGTCGGTCGGTCGGTCGGTCCGGTGATCGCGAGTTAGGGTACTTGCAGATGTGCTAGGACGATGAAACTTGGCAGGCATATCGGGGACCCGACCAAACTAACTTGCAAATAATCACTTCCCCGATCCGACCTCCGTGGAGGGAGTAGAGGGCGGGGGAATCCGGAAAATTTAGTAGTTTTTGTAAAACCCCTACCCCTTTCTTTACACTAGTAGGTCTGCGCGCGGCGTGACGTCACTCGTTGCATCGGATCACTCTGTTAACATTGGAAAGAGCTAGTGCATTCGAGGGTCAAAGGGGTTTGTATCTGTGGTGCAGTGCGGGGGAATATGGAAAATTGAGTGTTGTGTAACTTTCGAACGGGTGATCGGATTGGGACGAAACTTAATATCTGAATGAATGACATATCTCTGATGTTCCATTTGAAGTCCGAACCGGATTCGATATCTATGGGGGAATTGGGGTGGGGGAAGACCGGAAATCTCGAGAAACGGTTATAATGGAGGGATCGGAGTAAAACTTGCTGGGAAGAACAAGAATCTGCTCCAGATAATTTGTTTACACGTTTGGACTGGACCCGGACACTTGGGGGGGGGGGAGGTGGAGGGGAGTTTCACGGAATTCTGGTGATGACAGTTTTGGGGATTTTCACGACGAAACTTGGGAGGTGTATCAGGGACCCGATCAAACTGACTTGTCAATAAAAATTCACTCGATCCGATAGTCGTGGGGGGATCGGAGGGAGGGGGAATCCGGAATATTTAGCCATGCGTAACTTTGGAACGGGTGATCGGGTTCGAGTGAAATTTAATAACTGAACAGAGCCTGTGGTGATCTTTTTCATGTCCGGACCGGATCCGACAACAATTGGGGGGGGGGAATACGTGATCGGATTGGACTGGAGAGATCGGGATGGAACTTTGTGGGAATAACAAACAAGTCCAAACTGAACCGGATTGGCTCCGGCGACTGTGGGGGGAGTTTGAGGGGCGGGTCCGGAATTCCGGTGATCGCGAATTAAGGTACTTCCAGATGTGCTAGGACGATGAAATTTGGCTGGAATATTAGAAATTCGACAAGATTGGCTTAGAAATCGGCACTTTTCAAATCCGACCATTCCCTAAAGTACCAATCATGACCGCAAATTAAGAAAAATACTTTTAAGCACAATATGCATTTCCATGATCCCCATGAGCTCATGATCATTTTTGCCTCAAGTGTTTTGCTTACAAATGAAGTTCTAGCTCCCTTAAAGTGTGCATCTTAACCGCAAGGTCGAAAAGTACTTTTTATCAAACGATACATCTGAACCCATGATCAGTTGTCCCACAAGGGTTTTGCAAAAAAAATAATTTCTTGCACCCTTAAAGTGCGCAAATTAGTGGGAAAAAAAAATACTTCTGATCATACGTATATATCAATGATCCCTAAGTGCCTGCTATCGTTTTTGCCTCAAGGGTCTTCCTTACAGATGAATTTCTCGTGCCTTTAAAGTGCGCATCATTACAGCCAAGTTCAACGATAATATACTTTTTCTCTAGCTCCCTTAAAGTGCGCATCTGAACCGCACAGTCGAAAATTACTTTTGATCAAATAATACATCTCAACCCTTGCAAGTGCCATATGAGCTTACAGCTCTTGTTATATCTCCATTTTACATCTCTTACGACCCTTCAAATTGTAGCCTAATGTTTCGAGACAGAACTTCTGTCACGACCATTCTAAATGTTATATTTCGCGGAATGTTAACATTTAAAAGGGTCATAACAGGTATAGCAGGGACCCATACATTTTCCAGTAATGATTCGCCATTCAATGGCGAGTCATTACAGGAAATTTATGGGTCCCTGGGTATAGTCTCATAGCATTTATCACGATGATGCGCAAACATAATGCGTCTACATTCCATGTGCGATTTCCAATAGTTGCGTTTTTATGGCACTTGCAGCTTCGCTCAAGTGCCATGTACCGATCACTTTTCCGTCGGTCGGTCGGTCGGTCCGGTGATCGCGAGTTAGGGTACTTGCAGATGTGCTAGGACGATGAAACTTGGCAGGCATATCAGGGACCCGACCAAACTAACTTGCAAATAGTCACTTCCCCGATCCGACCACCGTGGAGGGAGTAGAAGGCGGGGGAATCCTGAGAATTTAGTAGTTTTTGTAAAACCCCTACCCCTTTCTACACACTAGTAGGTCTGCGCGCGGCGTGACGTCACTCTTTGCATCGGATCACTCTGCTAACATTGGAAAGAGCTAGTGCATTCGAGGGTCAAAGGGGTTTGTATATGTGGTGCAGTGCGGGGGAATATGGAAAATTGAGTGTTGTGTAACTTTCGAACCGGTGATCGGATTGGTACGAAACTTAATACCTGAATGAATGACATATCTCTGATGTTCCATTTGAAGTCCGAACCGGATTCGACAGCTATGGGGGAGTTGGGGTGGGGGAAGACCGGAAATCTCGAGAAACGGTTATAATGGAGGGATCGGAGTAAAACTTGCTGGGAAGAACAAGAATCTTATCCAGATAAATCGTTTACACGTTTGGACTGGACCCGGACACTTGGGGGGGAGGTGGAGGGGAGTTTCCCGGAATTCTGGTGATGATGGTTTTTGAGATTTTCACGACGAAACTTGGGAGGCGTATCAGGGACCCGATCAAACTGACTTGTAAATAAAAATTCACTCGATCCGATAGTTGTGGGGGGATCGGAGGGAGGGGGAATCCGGAATATTTAACCATGCCGGAATATTTAGCCATGGTGATCGGATTCGAGTGAAATTTAATAACTGAACAGAGGGCGTGCATGTGGTGATCTTTTTCATGTCCGGACCGGATCCGACAACAATTGGGGGGGGGGGGGAATACGTGACCGGATTGGACTGGAGAGATCGGGATGAAACTTTGTTGGAATAACAAACAAGTCCAAAACTGAACCGGATTGGCTCCGGCGACTGTGAGGAGAGTTTGAGGGGCGGGTCCGAAATTCCGGTGATCGCGAGTTAAGGTACTTCCAGATGTGCTAGGACGATGAAATTTGGCTGGAATATTATAAATTTGACAAGATTGGCTTAGAAATCGCCACTTTTCAAATCCGACCATTCCTTAAAGTACCAATCATGACCGCAAATTAAGAAAAAATACTTTTAAGCGAAATATGCATTTCCATCATCCCCATGAGCTCATGATCATTTTTTCCTCAAGGGTTTTGCTTACAAATGAATTTCTAGCTCCCTTAAAGTGTGCATCTTAACCGCAAGGTCGAAAAGTACTTTTTATCAAACGATACATCTCAACCCATGATCAGTTGTCCCACAAGGGTTTTGCAAAAAAAAATAATTTCTTGCACCCTTAAAGTGCGCATTTTACCCGCATTAGTGGAAAAAAATACTTTTGATCATACGTATATATCAATGATCCCTAAGAGCCTGCTATCGTTTTTGCCTCAAGGGTCTTCCTTACAGATGAATTTCTAGTGCCTTTAAAGTGCGCATCATTACAGCCAAGTTCAACGATAAAATACTTTTTCTCTAGCTCCCTTAAAGTGAGCATCTGAACCGCACAGTCGAAAAGTACTTTTGATCAAATAATACATCTCAACCCTTGCAAGTCCCATATGAGCTTACAGCTCTTGTTTATATGAATTCTCAGTTACAGCTTCTCAGTTCTCGATTCTCGTACAAATGGGCTTCTCCGTTCTCGCTTTTGACAAAAATACAAATTTAGCCAACCGTTAATACCTGCTATACGGGTTGAATATCAGCCCTTTGTTGACCAATCAGGAAGCAGGACGGAGAATGGGAATTGAGTGACTTTCGAAGCAACTTCTCGATTCTGCAGAATTGTGAAGCTTTCCACGTTCTTGGTTCTGAAAAAACGTAAGAACAGGAGAATTGGCTTCATCTCATTAGTCAAACAAGAGCTGGAAGTTCATATGGCACTTGGAAAGCTGGGTTAGAGGATGAAAGTAGGAATTCGTCAGTTCGTGGGTTTGTTGTGATCATTTGTAAGCAAAACCCTTGAGATAAGAATGATCATGGGTCTCTGGAAATCACGAGAGTGTATCGTTTGGTAATGCATTTGTCTGTGCGCACTTTAAGGGCGCTACAAATTCATCTGTAATTAAAACTCTTGAAGCAAAATTGATGATGAGCTCATCGAGAGCACGAAGATATATATTTTACTCAAAAGTATTGTTTGTACATTAAGGAATTCAGTTGTAAGCAAAACCCTTGAGGCAAAAATGATCATGGGCTCATAGGGATCACGAAAATGCATATTTTGCTTAAAAGTATTTTTTGTACTTTGCGGTTAGGATTAGTACTTTAAGGGATGGTCGGATCTGGGAACTGACACTTTCTAAGCCAATCTTGTCAAGCGCATAATTCCCAAGCCAAGTTCCATCGTCCATCGCATCTGGAAGTACCTTGATTCGCGATCACCGGAATTCCGGACCCCCCTCCAACTCCCCCACAATGCCCGAGCCCGGTCCGGTTCTGTCACTGATGTATCTAGGGCTTGTGTTTGTTCTTGCAAACGCAAAATAGGAGAATTGAGATCGGAAACGCAACTATTAATCTTTATTTCGGTGAAATACTCTGGTCTTGATTCGTCACACTTTTCTCCGTTTTTCTCACCAAAAACCAAAGGGGCTTTGCCACGCTGAAAACAGCGGAAACACGTATGAGAAACCCAGCATAGTTTCAAATGAGTCACGTATGTTAAAATATTGGAATAGCAACTGTAGCCTACCTGCTAAGATTTGTTCATAACCATTCTATATATAATTCGAATGTTTGGTATTTCGTACATGCTGCACTTACGCCTTGACACCAGCTTGATGCTACACCTCCTCCTCCCTCGATCACATCAAATCATGGCTTCTTATTAATGTCGTCTACCTACACCAATAATATTTTGAAAAGAAAATGCCCAACAAAATCAAACTAACAATCTTTCAAACCATGAAATATTATTTTTCATTATCATTAACCTTCTTCGAATTTTTTTAACCTAATAAAACAAAAAATGGATTTTCCCTACCCTTAAATTCAAATATTTTGCGCCCTCGGACATTGTGTGACAGATTGTTTCTCCATTCATTTATATCTTGCATGAACGCAGCGGGTATAGTGGTTAATTTGTGAATAGGGGGATATCTTGCATGAACGCAGTGGGTACAGTGGTTAATTTGTGCTGGGGGGGGGGGCGAAGTGGTAATTCAGATTCGTAAAAATGTGTGGTTGTTACTTGTCTATTTCAGTTCTAAGCCCGAAGTAAAAATGACTTTAAATTGCATAAAAGAAGACCTTGACCCTATTAACTGCCTAGGGGCCTTGGATCTCTATGTCCGGGTCTAAACGGGTAGTATTAATTTGTCCTTTTTTCAGTCATGATGAAAGTGTTCCTGTTAACTTTGGTAGCCATCGCAGCGGCCGAGGAGTCGGACCTGACATCTCAGCTCGAGACAGAAGCCAAAATATATGGGGACTATGGTGACAGCTACCAGGCTCCGAGCTATACAGTGAAGATGGTCAAGCCCGGCAAGGTCTACCCCCCAAAAGTCTACCCCGGAAGCGCCCCCTACGTAGTCCCAGGAAGTGTGACCTCAGGCTACATGGTCCCTCCCACGCCACCCAAGTATTACCCTCCTCAGATCACAAAGCCCGTAGTCTACCCCGGTACAGCACCAACAGTTTCGGCACCACAATACGGCAAGCCTGAGGTGTCCTACGTCAAGTACACCGCACCGGTGTACACCAAACCCAAGGTTTATGCCCCGAAGGTTTACGCCCCAAAGGTTGAGCCAGGCTATGTCGTCCCTGGCAAGTACTATCCAGGAAAAGTCGAGTACTACAAAGAACCAAGCTATGATTCGTACGACTCTTCATACGGTTCCAACACGTATGACAACTCGTATGGTGACAACTACGACAATTACATGTCTTCCTACGGCAACGAGTACCAGTCCAACAATTACTATTAATCGATAGTGTTATTTCTTTGAGAAACAGTCTAAATAAAATGTTAATTACGGCCTTCGGGGATTAAGTAGGATTTAAAGGGTCCAAAAGTCATGTTAAAGGACCTCTGTTACTTATTCTGTCTTACCTATTAACCCTATTATAGAATTATACGCTTCAGAAATCCCCGCCCTTCGCTATTGCTTCGTTTTGACATACCGAGGGTTTAGTGCTTTTTCGGCTGAGCCGAGTTTATCAGTCACGGAGGGGATCGACTAAAAAGAGGCACGGCACGGCACGGCATGGTGCAGGAGGCACGCCTACTAAAAAGAGGCACACGTACTAAAAAGAGGCACGGCATACTAAAAGAAGGCATGCCTGCACCAGGAGGCATGCACCGTCTGTGCCTTTTTTTAGGACCCGTTATCTGGCGTGCCTCTTTTTAGTACCCGAACGACTTTGCAGTAAAAACGGGGTTCTATAACGTGCCTTTTTTTAGGACCCTAGAACACGAGCCCTGCGACCGTTTTCTGGCGTGCCTCTTTTTAGTACTAGTTCTCTGGCGTGCCTTTTTAGGACCCGAACGTCTTTGCAGTTAAAAAGGGGTTCTATAACGTGCCTTTTTTAGGACCCTAGAACACGGGCCCTGCGACCGTTTTCTGGCGTGCCTATTTCAGTACTCGTTTTCTGGCATGCCTTTTTAGGACTCTTTTCTGGCGTGCCTTTTTTTTAATACTCGACTTCTTTTGGTTATAAAAGGTGAGTTTATAACGTGCCTTTTTAGGACCATTTTCTGGCGTGCCTTTTAAGGACCCTTTTCTGGCATGCCTCTTTTTAGTTATCGTTTTCTGGCGTGCCTTTTTAGGACCCTCTTCTGGCGTGCCTTTTTAGGACAATTTTCTGCGTGCCTTTTTTAATACTCGACCTCTTTGGGTTATAAAAGGTGATTCTATAACGTGCCTTTTAAGGACCATTTTCTGGCGTGCCTATTAAGGACCCTTTTCTGGCGTGCCTTTTTAGGACCCATTTCTGGCTCTTGATCTTGTTCGGGTTAACGAAGGGGAATCTATCACATGCGTTCTTATAGGCTCCGGAAGTCTCGGTAAACAATTACTCAGGGGTCGAAAACTATTCTAGGATACTTACAGCATCTGGTATCCGTCTCCTGGCGTGCCTCTTTTTAGTACACAAACAATCCCGTCAGGGGTCGGCAACTAGTTTTCCCCTTTCTTCAACCATAAGCAATTTAAGAGTCCCGTCTGGGGTTGGCAATTAACATAATATTCTTCATGTCTCAATCCGAAACACACCAGTTAAAGCAGAAATATAAAAATGCTATTTCTGCAAGAGATACAGTGCTTACCATCCCTACAGCCTTTCTGATTCTTCCAACACACGAAAAAGACAAGAAAACAACAAGAAAATCCAAAGAGACACGCCAGGTTTCAGTTTGGCCTTATTACAGTTCAGCGCTCCAAGTGGAGTAACAGTCCCCTATTTCCTCAGGCTCAACACTTGTGTAGACATAGTAAAAAGTCGGTTCCATAGGGTAATGGGTGACTTTCACTTTCTGCTGCTGAGACATATGTAAAATCTCAATTACCCGGGACGCAAATGACAGGTTTTCCACTACTAACCTGTGGATCTATTTTAGCATGTCTGATACAAGTGCTGACGGTGAGGCTAACAGAAACTAGTCCTCTTGGAAGCGGGGAGAGGGAAAAGAAAATTCCGTAAGAAACAAGCTAACTAATCCAATTTTCTTTAAAATAAAAAAAGAAAAGTAGCAGCAACAACTGTAATTGTGAAAAAAATTAGCAGTTACATAGCATATTTTTATCTTTTCTAATTGCCGACGCATCCTCTGAGGGATGGACGTTAGGTTTCTGCGCGGTTTTTCTCTCGAACCGAAACAGCAACAATAAAGAAAAAGGCAGTCGTACTTGAGTTGTGGGGTCGCGATCACTTTGGAAAGGTAGACTGAAAGTTTATATATCTTCTTTAACCTCTGGAAGAACAATGTTATTTTTTTTTGTTTTGAGCTTGAGGCCCTTGAGGGGCAGGACCCGTGTTCTTTCCGTGTTGAGCATGTTCTAGTGTACCTTATTTTTATTTATAATTCTTGTTCGATTAAAAAGGGACAGAAACAGGCAGCTTGGTTTCTCCTTGCCTATGTTGACCATCCAACCACAAAAGCAACAAGAAGCGGAGCATAACAGATCCATCATGGACCTCGATTCGCTCCGAACGGCGAAATAAGGTAATATGCAGTATTTTCCTATGTTTACTGTATCCACAAAACACGTTACTGAGTAGAATCGAAATTAGAATAGGTTAAGAATTTTATCTAGCTCTTGGTACTTTGTATCAATTAAATTTGAACCAACACGCGTCTAATTGAATTTGAACCGGCACGCATCTCAGGGAGACAAGATTTATCGTCAAATTATATTTATACAAATACTCCTCCAACTATCCCCCCTTCTTCCTCTCTCCTCCCTCCTTCCACTCGAATTCTTCTGGCAGGTCCTCCTGAAACGTAAACGAAATCAAATAAAGTCAGTTATTAACTGTTTGCGTCATACCTATTATACCCCTTATTAGCCGAATAACAAATATGCAAAGCACGAACCAGTTTATGGTACTTCCTTCAAAGGTCGGCGCTACAAAAGCTTAATTTCAACAAGAATCTGGCAATAATCTTGACGATTAACTCTCCTTGCCAATGCAAAATCGCCGGGTACCTAGCGGAAGAGCAGGAAGTGGCACCACAGCTGTGCCCAACGATCGCCGTGATTGGTCGATACAGGATTTGACTGTCAAGTTTGAGTCGATAGTGAGACATTTTTTTCGTTCTTCCTGAGGATCAGTGGCGTGTTTTCGACTTAGTTATATAGAGTATTGTCGCTTATATCTACCAACCATCAAATGTCCCTCTTGTACCCAACCTCAAACAAAATTTCACATTTCCAGAGAAGTCCTTCCTTCAGAGAAATCTATCTGGCTATAAAGTTCGCATACTAGAGCAATAAATTTTCCAATAAATTACCCCTATTTCGACACTATAAAAAGAAGACTGTTCATTATGAGTTATTTAAAAGAGTAAAGCAAAAGATTTCCCCTTTTCACAAATTATCGATCTCTACACCGAAGATCTTATCGCCCTCAGAATAAAGTTTTAAAGGTTTTAGCCGGATTCCGTGCGAATTACTTGACCGGCGAGACGCCAAGTTTAAGTTATAAATTTACCATGTCTCCTTAACCATAAATCGACTGTCTTAATAGCTTAAATACATATAAAATCCTCCTTTATTTGAAGACCCAACCCTGAACACAAGGTCACAGGGCCGATCTACAAACTTGGCCTGTACTCTGAGCGACTTTGGAGAGTTCTTGTGCCAAGAGACGACTGGACAGAGTTTACTAAGTCCCATGTATCCCGTCACTAGCATTTTGGGATCCAAACGAGGGAAATGGTGCAGATGATGTAAAACAATCTGCAAATTCCGAGCATCAGCGTTACAGTTTCCACAGTCGACGGCCTTCTTATTAAACAGCAAACCATCTCAAACCGATCAAGTACAAATAAACAGATAGAACCTCTGTCTCCTCATCTCTGTAATAGGAGTCTAATGTCTTCCAGTACCCTGCCCGCTAAAACGAGCGGAGTTTAGAAGCTTCGCGCGACATCACGTTTCATTACCTCTACGAATAGCTATATCGCTGTTAAGCCGCCCAGAGGAATACTAGAAGTCAAAGCCGATTGGTTCTCTGGACGCGCTCCAGAGCGCGTCAGCGCGTCTCCTGCACTCTTTGCTCTGCAATGAGCAATGTCGAAGGCGGAAGTAGAGTAGACGGGAACCAACATCAGCCCAAAGCTAGAGAAAATACCTCTAGGTTCATTCAGTTCTGTCAAAGTAACCATAGTCGCTGCATGGGACCAAAGACAGAGGTTTTATATGATCATTTGTTCTTGATGAGACGATGGTTGTCATTGAGTAATTTTCGTCCAAATCCCATCTAGAAGTATTTTCTCCGGAAAGAGTATTACAAAGGGCTTTCATACGTTTGATATCAGCAAATTTAAAGTTCTCATTTGGTTTACCTCTTTAACTCAGCCAGATTGTGAGAATTAAAGGGAACATCCGTCATTATAAATTCTGCCAGATTTCATTCCTCATCTAGTGCTACCCTACATTCTAGCCAAAACAGGAGATATTATGTTCTGTAATGATGAAGTATCTACACATCGTCGTATAAAACTCGCAAGCTTGCCATTGCAGATCTTTTCTCTAAATATTAAAGAGTACAAGATATTTATGAAGCCATTCAGCCCAGCCAAATCGGGAGGACGAAATTACTAGCGTCCGAGCAATTTACTTCCCCACCACCTAAGTGTAGGGCTACAAAGCCCATCTACGAACTCGACCTCACTCTTGACCCAAAGAATCCTCACACCAAGTTTCATCAAAATATCTCATTCCCTTCGAGAGTTATCGTGCAGTTTGTGCAGTTTTATTTATTATACGTAAGTCTGCAAATTGACGCAGCAGCCCCCAACAGAGGATTTTTCTCAGCGTTAATTCGTTGTTCCCTCTGAAGGTGGTACTGCCCCTCACTTCCATAGAAAAAGCAATCAAGACGGAATTTGGTCCTTCTCTTTGGCTTTGCTTGAAAATTAGTTAAAGACTGTAAGCAAATATTAATCAAGCAACTTACCTCGATAAGAACCGAATCGTCTGTAATCCATACTCGAATTCAGCTTGTAATTGCGGGAAGCATTCTACTAGTTATTAATCGCTACAATAAAGTTCATTCAAATCTGGTTGCAAATTGCAAAAATAAACTTCATTCAAATCTGTTGGCAAATTGCAAATGCTTGTAAGGTATATTTTATAGTTTAAAATTAATTTTACAGCATTTTTTGCAGCCATTGCTGGGACTCGAATGCGATTAACTTGGTAGCTCTACGTTTTGAGTTTGTTGTTAATGTTTTTGTTCTTTTTCGTAACAAATTTGACTATTTCTCTGCAATTCCATGCTGTTTCGTGACCACCCAATTCGTCTTAATTTGCTTTCTCTGTCGATAAAATGATGAACTTTGTTGAGGAACTCCACGGACATAATAGATGACCTGCAAGTTTCGAAGAGTTAGCTCGCTATATACTAAATAGCACGATACTGGTTATGATTTTTTGAGCGATCAGATTCTTGGAATTCAAATTTCCATGCAGATTCTCCAGCAAGAGCTTCCCTCACTACAAATTATAAACCAAATACATCATTGTCGCAAGTAGCGTACTGCAAAAAAAGAAGTCCACTGATGTTGAAATATCTCTTTGAAAATGCTTGTCGAGGAAGTTCTAACATATTGCAAATAACATATTGCCGAAAATAAGTACGCTGATGGCGGAGTAACACGCTTGGTGAAATAAGCTCTTCCGCTCTCTTCGTGGTGGTGTCGTCAAACAGATTTTCTTAATAGAATTAGTGTCTCCTGTTCAGTTTCATGAGTAGTAGAAGTTAACTACCTAACAATTTACAAATTGCACTTCCTCAAACTTTTAGTTCTCGGAATTTCTAACCTATCACAGGTAACTATTTATCGAAAATTAAGTCCGATTCTGTATCGTTGAATACAGAAGGAATTTGTAACGTATCACGACTAAACTACTGCTGAAAAATAAGTACGCTGACGGTGAAGTAACCCGGTACAAATCGCACACCAAATACATCATAGTCGCATGTAACGTGTTGCTAAAAAAGAAGTCCACTGATGTTAAAATACCTCTTTGAAAGTGCTTGTCGTCATTTCTGTTAAGAGTAACAAGGAAGTTCTAACCTATTGCCGAAAATAAGTACGCTGATGTCGGAGTAACATGCTTGGTGAAGTAAACTCTTTCGCTCTCTTTGTGGTGGTGAACGTCAAGCAGTTTTTCTTAATACGATGAGTGTTCCCTGCTCAGTTTCACGAGTAGAACAAGTCAAGTACCTAACCATTTACAAACTGCACTTCCTCTTTCTTTCAAATAGTGGAATTCCTAACCTATCACAGGTAACTATTTGTCGAAAATAAAGTCCGATGATGTATCGTTGAATACAGAAGGAATTTGTAACGTATCACGACTAGCCTACTGCTGAAAAATAAGTACGCTGACGGTGAAGCAACCCGCTTCAAACACCAAATACATCATAGTCGCAAGTAACATATTGCTATAAAAGAAGTCCAATGCTGTTGAAATATCTCTTAGAAAGTGCTTGTCGTCATTTCTCTTCGGAGTAACAAGGAAGTTCTAACCTATTATCTAAAATAAGTACGCTGATGGCGGAGTAACACGCTTGGTGGAGTAACTCTTGCACTCTCTTCCCTAACAATTGACAAATTGCACTTCCACATACTTGCAAATTGTGGAATTTCTAATTTATCACAGGTAACTATCTGTCGAAGATGATGTCTCAACTAACCTACTTCTGAAAAAGAATACGCTGACGGTTAAGTAACCCACTTGGTGAAGCAAGCTCTTTATTTTGCTCTCTTAACTTTCTGCTGGACGTCACGCAGATTTCTTGAAGGGTGAGTCTCCATTAATGGCAATATTTTTCTACACGAATGATTTTAAACGGTTGCACAGCTGAACAGTTCACAAATAGTAAAAGCTCACAGTCACAATTTAAGATTGTATTTTTATTTCCCTAAATTATTTTTTTTTAATCAAGACATATTGACAATTCAGGAAAGATCGTTTTAGTCCAGTTATTTTCTAAGTTCCTTCGCTTCCTTTATCATGCGTCGAATAAGATGAACCGTTCAAGTCCAAAGTTAACGGTACTCTCTCCTAAACTGTCTTTATGCTTTTTAACACCGTCACACAATCCACGTCACACAATCCACGTCAATTCCATCGGCCAAGTTTCAGTCATCTCATTCTCGTGTCAATCGTTCATTACTAAATGTATTTCATTTATTAGTCCTATGATCCCCATTTATTTTAATTGTGAGTCTAAACTTATACTATTTATGATCTGTCATCTGTAGCTTACAATTGTTTGTTTGATCCGACTTAGGAACTTGATGGGTAGCCATTATATATGGGTATCACCCCTTTCTTTCATTTGTTTTGATTGTCAGGGTCCTTCATCACGTTAAAACCTTAACGCACAATCAACGACAAATGAACACATTCTCCATAGCCTGCTGTCAGTCCTCGATCAATAGCAGCTAGGGAATCATATACTATCATTGTCAAATAGACAGCTGCAGAAATAGCAAATGCTGTAATAAATGTTTGGTTAGTCAATATCTGTTGGAAGATCAAATCAGAATATCGTAGAAGAATTAATACCACAGTAATACCCGGTAGGTATTCACCACACAGTAAATAGATATACCCAGCATAATTAATACACAGTATTACCTGGTGTGTATTCACCACTCACTTAATAAATATACCTAGCATACATTAAAACACAATAATACCTGGTGTGTATTCACCACTCAGTGTATAAATATACGCAGCATACATTAACACACAACAATACCTGGTAGGTTTTCACCACTCAATTAATAAACATACCCAGCATAGCCTACATTAAAACACAGTAATACCTGGTGTGTATTCAACACTCAGTGTATAAATAAATATAAGCAGCACACATTAACACACACGAATACCTGGTAGGTATTCACCACTCAGTTAATAAACATACCCAGCATACATTAAAACACAGTAATACCTGGTGTGTATTCAACACTCAGTGTATAAATAAATATAAGCAGCACACATTAACACACAGCAATACCTGGTGTGTATTCAACACTCAGTGTATGAATATAAGCAGCATACATTAACACACAGCAATATCTGGTGTGTATTCAACACTCAGTAAATTAATAGACTCCTTTATAAATAAATCAATTTTATATCTAAGATGCTATATATCATGGATTGTCATTCCTCTGCTGGTTTCTCATCATTTCGCAAGTACTTTTAATTATGTTAATACTCCCTTGGAGACTATGGACAGTTAAATGATTACTGGGCTAGTAGTTCAACGCAAGCCGTTTCACTTTTTCTTTTAAAATTTTGAAATGAATCCTGTGTCTCAATGGCTCCAAAGGAGTTTCTAAAAAGGAAATCTGATTTACTTACTTTCCTAGGTAGCAGCAGTCCAAAGTCATCGAGTTCTCATGGTCATCAGGATTGATGGTTCTGACCTGGAAGTAGTTTATCTTAATGTTTATCTTTTTCCAAAAAGATTCTCTAAATAATGCTCTCAGTTTAAAGTACAGTAAGCTACGTATTATCCAAACTGTGTGAAAGATGACAAATGGTTAGGTTTAAGAGGTGCAAATTGTTTAGTTGCTAATTGTCCGGCGAGAAAATAAGTTTCAGATATGGATTCAGCATGTCTCCTTACCCCTAGATCGACTATTTTATTGTCTTTTATAAACATTTTTTTCGTCCCTTAACTGGAAAGCCCTCCTCCACCAGGGCTCATCTACGAGCTTGACCTGTGCTTTGACTCATTTGATCCTCATACCAAGTTTGAAGAAAATATATCTACCCCTTCGAAAGTTATCGTGCTGACAGACGGACAACTTTAACGAAGTCACACATAACCCTCCTCCTACGTTTTGGGACCCCAAGAACACTTCACTATATAGCCTAACACTTGGGATATTACCTGTGATGATTTTGCAAATTGCTGGGAATATACTGAATACTATAATTAATAAGCATTATTATGCATGTGTTCTGCATTGTTGTGTGCGGTATGAGTTGAGATGAAACTCAGCTTATTTGCAGGAGAAGTTTGGGGAAGATAGAATAGGGACCCTTACGCTTACACTCTAATGAGACTTGATTGATCTTGTGGCATCATAATTCTTTTGCCGTACCGCATAATCGCAATATTTAGCCCACCTCTTTCCGTACACTTGTACCTAAAAAAGGTAGCTCTTTTTTCTGATATTTTACTCTTGCATTCATCCTCTTTATTTCCTCTTTTTATCAGCACAGAGGTCTGACATAATGCTTCTGATCAATCTGGCTCAAGCTATATTAACTAGTTTTCACCGTTATTTAAATCGGACGGTATCATATCCTTATTAACAACTCCCTTGCGATTCGATCGCTTTCTTTTGCCGCGTCCATTGATAGGAGCCGTGCTGGATCAGAGGTCGATTTTGAGAAGTGTTCGAACCGACGGAAAAGTGGGGGTTGTGACGGATTTTTTTAGTCTTATGACGGGTGGGCAAGCTGTCGTAAAAAGTGGGGGTTGTGACGGATTTTCTGGGTCTTATGACGGGTAAGGGCTCTGTCATATAAAGTGTGGGTTGTGACGGATTTTTGGGGTCTTATGACGGGTGGGTGAATTGACGGGTGGGCGAATCAATGAACTTTAGAAGTGGGTGAATCGTCGCCTCCTGAAACCGAGGTTGGCCGAATCGACGAGTGGGTGAATTGACGGGTGGGTGGGCAAATCAACGGTTGCACGAATCAGCAGGTGGGCGAATCGACAGATATTTTGGGTCTTGTGACGGTTAGTCGAACTGTCAGAAAAAGTGGGGGATGTGACGTATTTTTCGGGCATTATGACGGGTGGGCGAAAAGACGGGTCCTTGTTTACCATTTTGCTCTTGGACGTTTCAAGCACTGCCACCCTTACGGCCCAATGCTCCATGTATTTTTAGGCGTTTGAGGATGCGATGACGATCTTGGTCTATATGGGCATTTTTGGATGGCTGGGCCGTGGGCCAAAACTTCAAGCTAGTATCGTCCTAGCTTATGCTGAAGTGCCCAAACTAGCAAAACTGGAAAGAGCAACAGACAAATGGACCAAGAGACATTAAGATTGCTAAATGACACTTGGATATGCTCAAGTGCCATGAAAACATCCCATGCTGCAACACTCACCTGACAAAAAATTACTGAGCAGGAGACTAGGCCTAAGGCTTAGGCTAAGCTAAACCAAGTGCACCATTTACCACTAAGGTAAAACATTGAAATTCGGACACATATTTACGTTCTTTTTCTTCTTTGACATTTGTGAGGACAGCATTGCCGGTATCGTTTCGTGAATTAAGTTTCTTGGAAGAGCAGAATGTCTGACGTTTTCTGAGCCTCTCCCGGGGTTTTTATTTCTTTGAGAAGAAAAGCTTCCTGGCGTGGAAGGGATGCCCCTCTGCTTTTGTGTTCGAACAGGGAGTAGCCATCTCGAACAGCTATCGGACATTATGGACATACACCTGTTCGTTATGCTTTTAGTCGCGAACAGAGAAAATACAACTGTCAGAATAGCTTTATGTCGTCAAATACAGTGTCCGAATAAATATTTATCGCATAACTATTCGAACAAAACTAATGACACGATATATCGCAATCAGTGCAACTTACCAATTCTAGCTACTTAGTTACGTTAGCCACCTTCAACAGAAGCACTGACCTTTTCCCGGCAATTTTTCGCTTTACGGAACCACTTCAAAACATTAAAAAAGTAAAATTTGGCGAACCTTTTAGTTGAGTTTTCCCTCAACGAATAGTTACAGCGTTGCCATAAAACAGCGGCGATCGAGTTTTTAACCAAAAACCCGCAACTAATGGCTATTCCGTTTTGTCTGCAAGTGCTAATACTTCGCCGTGAGAGGTGAAAGAAAACGTCCGATTTGAATTGCTCGATCAACGTGTCCGAATTCCAATGTGTTCGAATTTCAATCTTTTACCTTAGTAAGAAAAAGATAAATGTCATTTATCTTTCTAAAATGATGACACAGAGTAAACGGGATCTCAAACTTACCATTCATAGTGATCTCAGGAAATTCATATCCTTCATAATATCTTTTTGGGTTTATCAACAACTTGAGCTGGAGCTGAGCTCCAAACAGAACAGGAACATCAAACAACTTGAGTTTGACAGAAAAAAAACACAACAGAGATGATGGTCTCTTCTTCCATTAATGTCGGAAATCGCGCTAATGAATTCTTTGAATTTCCCTGGCCTGGATAAACCTTGTTTTCACTTGTAATTACATCTTTCATTCTCCCTCCTTTATTTCTGATGGCGCCACAGTTTTGAAATTGGCGCCGCCATAACTGCAATCTGTGGAAAGAAACATCCTTGCTTGCGGTGACTCTACTTTCTAATCACCGTTCAAAAATTAGCAAAAAGAATTTTTAGATAGAAAACAAAATATAATTGGTAAAAAGATACTTAGAAATATTCATAAAGTGTAAAAATCTTTATTGCTAATTTTTTAAACGATGAAAGGAAAGTACAGTCACTGCAAGCAAGGATTTTGTTTCCACGGCTTGCAGCAACGGTGGCGTCAGTTTCAAAACACTGGCCACACCGACCAAGCGGACCAAGACCAAGCGGACCCAGTGGCACGCAGAGAGATTGGACTACTACTACTAGTTTCTGGAAGAATTTTCTAGAATTGAAGGATGGATGACTGTAGATCCGAACTTGAACTTTGTCAATGCCAGTTTGAGTTATCGAAAAAAAAAAATTCTATGTCTATCTCTAGAAAACCTGTTACATCCTAGCCAAAACACTAAAGAAGCAAAGACGAGAAGTCAGACAGATCAAAATGTCACAAAGTCCAAATATCCGGGTTGGTGAGTGAATACAACATGAGGATCATTTCTCTTAGTCCTGGCCACCCAGTCATCGACAAATCCTCAGTTTCTTTGACACAATGGCCTAAAATTAAGGCATACCTAAGCAGGGGCGTCACTAGCCTTTTACCTTTGGGGGTTAGGTATAACCAACTTTAGCTTTTGATGTGCTTTAAACCCCCAGAATTTTAAGCTTAAAGTGCCAAATAAATGAATTACCGTTCTTCCAAACAGAGAATACTGGGAATACGTAACAAATCAGCGAAGTTTTGTGGAAATGCGGTAAAGCCAAGTGCCCTTTTGCAATGGAGATAAAAGTAAGGCTAACTGTGAAATCACAGATTTGTCCATCCAAAAAAAGTACTAGCTATCTACAATAAAGTAGGTACAAAGTAGAATTGTTATGAATTTACTGCAAAAGAAGTAGTTTTCACGTTAAAAAAGACATGCTTAATACTGCGCATCGCCATATCTCTGCGTCCCCTAATTTACGCTTCCTAATCATGACCACACCGAGCATGGACCAAGAAAAAAAAGAAAGATGTGCAGCCAGATCAAGCAAAAAGTATGATTTATGTATACGAACAGATATAAATGACCTACAAACAAAATAAGAAGAACAAGTTTGCCAAATTTTGACGACAAGGAACAGAATGGACCGAAAAAGTTTTGACGGTGCATTAAAAAAAAAAGCTTAACGACGAGACTTTAACTGCTGGGATTAGCCCGACAAAAGCTTACGGAATTTGATTTTTTACATGTAATAAGATTCCAATCTGCCGACAAGACCTGAAACTTTCCTGTTGCGCCCGAGTAACGTTTGCAGAATTTAATTTCTAGCACATAAAAAAGAACCAAATGTGCCGACAAGGAATACCTACGCCCAATGAAATCATTCAGAATTCGATTTCTTCTGTGTTTTGTCCGACAAGACTGTAAAGCACTTTATTTCGTACGTGTGAACAGAAGCCGATGCGCCGACGAAACTTAACGCCCGATAAGCATTTACAGAATTAGATTTCTTATGTGAAAAAGAACCTGATGTGCCGACGAGAATACCGACGCCCGACAAAACCATACAGCATTTGATTTCTTCTGTCTTGTGTTGTGCCCGACAAGACTGTACAGAACCTTTTTTTTTCGTTTAAAAAGAACCTGATGTGCCGACGAATCGACTGACACCCGATAAAAGCATACAAAACTGTATTTCCGTTGTATTTCTTACGTATAAAAAGAATCCGAAGTACCGACGAGAACATCCGAGGCCCGACAAAAGCATACAAAATTGGATTTAGTATTGTGTTTTGCCCAGAGAATGCTTGCAGGATCCGATTTCTTGCGTGTAGAAGGAACCTGATGTGCCGACAAGTCCACCGACGGCCGACAGAAGTATATAAAATTTTATTATTTCTTTGTTTGCCGGCGCTCCGCGCCGACAAACTAGTAAACTTTCGGAATAGTGACGCCCCTGTACCTAAGGACCAAGGAATATCAACAAATTTGTATAGGCAAGTTCAGTTAGTTTTTTTTTAAAGCTGAAATTATCTGAATTTAGCATGCATGTACTATAATTATAATATAAAATAGCTTGGACATTTTTCTACTGGCTTGATTAGGGAGATAATTTAGTTTTGAATGGATTGGTGTTGGTTTTAGATAGACAAAACGGAAAAATAGAGAAGACAAATTTGCTGTAGGCTAATTCACAGAAAGCCAGCAAACTCGCGCGACTGTTCACATTACTTTCTGCGGCTACCCTATCAACACCTGTCTGTTTAAAAATTAAAGACTTTGGCCACTTGCTAGCCTAATGCTGCACATAAACTTTGTTGAAATGTTTTATTTCACAGTAGATAACATTCAAATCAAAATATTTATCTTATCCGAATATCTTTACCTCTCTTTTAGATATTTCAAAATAGCAAATGGAAGAAGTAGAAGTATTAAAAATTCTAAGAAATTACGTAAACAAATCTCCCAGATTTTTTGTTGCCTTTCTGTATGACTGAATTATAAGCAAGAGTATGGAAAATTTGAGAGCGTACTCTGCCTGTCGTACTCTGCCCAACTGCTCATGCTCCAGGCAATGCTCCAATGTCGGAGGCACTGTGCCGAAAATTTGGGATTTCTGTTTGCCTGTGGGCATCTGTCCTAGTTGTGGTGCCACCACATGCTCTGTGAACCAAAGGCCAAAAAAAGAAGACAATTCCTCTTAGGCAAGGACTCAGTTGTGCTGTTGATGTTTGATATTCACAGACATTGGATCAGCACCAACAGGTGAAAAGGATCCCCCCTAGCCACTTTCCATCAGCCCTGAACATTAGCCAAATAGGCCAAGGAAAAGGTCCCATGATCGATCTAGGGTACTCATGAATGGCTGTTTTTTGAATAAACAGAGTATAATGAATTGTTAGAGTCTACATGTTAGGGTACCAGACAAGGAACCAATCAAACAGTATTACCAACCTTGTTGTTTTTCAGGCTGAAAGCCAAATTGCATCCTGGTTATCAACCACTGTTCTGGCCTGTCCAAGGTATAGTATTAATATTCTAATACTCACTTAATTTAATTGTTATGTTGGATTGCAATGTGTCTATCGGGATCGTTTACTGGTTGCACAGGTGGTCATACTATTGGTTAGGGGTGTAATTTTTTTTTTTTTACAGCAAATTAGCCTTTACATGCACTCAAATTTTGCAGAGTATAACAAAACTTTCAAATGAAAATTCTAAAGGTATATTTATTTACTCTTTTGGTTGGACATTAGAGTAATGTGATCCTCCTATGAAAGTGATGTGATTCCACAGCTTGTATTAGCGAAGGATTGGCTCTCTTTAATACTTATCAGATTTTCTGTATATAAAACGAGTAGACAAATAAAAGTGTTCTAAAATATTAAAGTAAACACAGTATTGTTCCTTCACCAGCGTGGTACATCTCAGCAATAGAGTACAGGTGCAACAATTAGTGTTCAGTAGAAATAAAAAGTATGTATGGTTTGCTGTTTAATAAGAAGGCCTTCGACTGGGGAAACTGTAAGGCTGATGCTCGGAATTTGTAGATTGTCTTAAATCATCTGCATCATCTTCCCCTTGTTGGGAATTTGGGATCCAAAATGTTAGTGACGGAATTCAGTCCAGTCGTCTCTTGGCACAAAAGCTCTCGAAAGTCACTCAGAGTACAGGCCAAGTTTGTAGATCGGCCCTGTGACCCTGTGATCAGGGATTGGGTCTTCAAGTAAAGGAGTGTCAGATGTATTTAAGCTAATAAGACAGTCGATTTATGGGTAAGGAGACTTGGTAAATTAATAGCTTAAACTTGGCGTCTCTCCGGTCAAGTAATTCGTACGGAATCCGGCTCCTGTAAAACTTTATTCTGAATGAATGAATGAATGAAGAATTTATGACGCACTGCCCGAGGGCGTAAGTGCAGTAAATTCTGAGGGCGATAAGATCTTCGGTGTACAGACCGATAATATGTGAAAAGGTGAAATCTTTTGCTTTACTCTTTTAAATAACTCATTATGAAAAGTCTTTTATTTATAGTGTCGAAATAGGGGTAATTTGTTGCAAAATTTATTGGAAAATTTATTGCTCTAGTATGCGAACTATTTTTTAGCCAGATAGATTTCTCTGAAGGAAAGACTTCTCTGGAAATATGAAATTTTGTTTGAGGTTGGGTGCAACAGGGACATTTGATGGTTGGTAGGCATAATCGACAATACTCTATATAACCAAGTCTAAAACACGCCACTGATCCTCAGGAAGAACGAAAAAACGTCTCACTACCGACTCAAACTCGACAGTCAAATCCTGTATCGACCAATCACGGCGATCGTTTGGCAAAGCTGTGGTGCCGCTTCCGCTAGGTACCCGGCGATTTTGCATTGGCAAGGAGAGTTAATCGTCAAGATTATTGCCAGATTCTTGTTGAAGTTAAGCTTTTTTAGCCGACCTTTGAAGGAAGTACCATAAACTGGTTCGTGCTTTGCATATTTGTTATTCGGCTAATAAGGGGTATATTAAGTATGACGCAAACAGTTAATAACTGACTTTATTTGATTCCGTTTACGTTTCAGGAGAACCTGCCAGAAGAATTCGAGTGGAAGGAGGCGAGTGGAAAGAGGGAGGAGAGAGGAAGAAGGGGAGATAGTTGGAGGAGTATTTGTATAAATATAATTTGACGATAAATCTTGTCTCCCTGAGATGCGTGCCGGTTCAAATTCAGTTATACGCGTGTTCGTTCAAATTTAATTGATACAAAGTACAAAGTACCAAGAGCTAGATAAAATTCTTAACCTATTCTAATTTCGATTTTTTTTTTTTTTTTACTGTTCAAATTCTACTCAGTAACGTGTTTTATGGATACAGTAAACATAGGAAAATACTGCATATTACCTTATTTCGCCGTTCGGAGCGAGTCGAGGTCCATGATGGATCTGTTATGCTCCGCTTCTTGTTGCTTTTCTGGTTGGATGGTCAACATAGGCAAGGAGAAACCAAGCTGCCTGTTTCTGTCCCTTTTTAATCGAACAAGAATTAGAAATAAAAATAAGGTACACTAGAACATGCTCAACACGGAAAGAACACGGGTCCTGCCCCTCAAGGGCCTCAAGCTCAAACAAAAAAAAATAACATTGTTCTTCCAGAGGTTAACTGGTGTGTTTCGGACTGAGACATGAAGAATATTATGTTAATTGCCAACCCCAGACGGGACTCTCATAAATTGCTTATGGTTGAAGAAAGGGGAAAATTAGTTGCCGACCCCTGACGGGATTTTTTGTGTACTAAAAAGAGGCACGCCAGGAGACGGATACCAGATGCTGTAAGTAGAATAGTTTTCGACCCCTGAGTAATTGTTTACCGAGACTTCCGGAGCCTATAAGAACGCATGTGATAGATTCCCCTTCGTTAACCCGAACAAGATCAAGAGGGCACGCCAGAAATGGGTCCTAAAATGGCACGCCAGAAAAGGGTCCTTAATAGGCACGCCAGAAAATGGTCCTAAAAAGGCACGTTATAGAATCACCTTTTATAACCCAAAGAGGTCGAGTATTAAAAAAGGCACGCAGAAAATTGTCCTAAAAAGGCACGCCAGAAGAGGGTCCTAAAAAGGCTCGCCAGAAAACGATAACTAAAAAGAGGCATGCCAGAAAAGGGTCCTTAAAAGGCACGCCAGAAAATGGTCCTAAAAAGGCACGTTATAAACTCACCTTTTATAACCAAAAGAAGTCGAGTATTAAAAAAAAGGCACGCCAGAAAAGAGTCCTAAAAAGGCATGCCAGAAAACGAGTACTGAAATAGGCACGCCAGAAAACGGTCGCAGGGCCCGTGTTCTAGGGTCCTAAAAAAGGCACGTTATAGAACCCCTTTTTAACTGCAAAGACGTTAGGGTCCTAAAAAGGCACGCCAGAGAACTAGTACTAAAAAGAGGCACGCCAGAAAACGGTCGCAGGGCTCGTGTTCTAGGGTCCTAAAAAAAGGCACGTTATAGAACCCCGTTTTTACTGCAAAGTCGTTCGGGTACTAAAAAGAGGCACGCCAGATAACGGGTCCTAAAAAAAGGCACAGCGGTGCATGCCTCCTGGTGCAGGCATGCCTTCTTTTAGTATGCCGTGCCTCTTTTTAGTACGTGTGCCTCTTTTTAGTAGGCGTGCCTCCTGCACCATGCCGTGCCGTGCCGTGCCTCTTTTTAGTCGATCCCGTCACGGAGCGAAAACTTCGCCGAAAACTTCAGGTCCGCCAACCACTCTTTCAAGATTCAGTGCATGAGTAGCTGCAAAATTTCAAAATTTTTTACTTTTTCATTTCAGAAGGCTTGGTAAGCCACTAGGTTTCTTTTTCTTAGCTTTCCAACTTTTTATGGCACTTGCAGCCTCTGGCTCAATATACCAATCGCAATTCCGTCGGTCGGTCCGAGTTTGTTTTGTCACACTTTTTCGAGTTAGGGTACTTCCAGATGGGTTCCGGCTAAAACCCCCCCGGCGAAACCCCCCCCCAGACAAAACCCCCCCGCCAAAACCCCCCGGCTAAAAACCCCCCGTTACCAAAACCCCCCGGACAAACACCCCCGGTACCAAACCCCCCCGACCAAAACCCCCCCGGTACCAAAACCCCCCGGTACCAAAACCCCCCGGTACCAAAACCCCCCCGCATAAAAAAAGACGGGTATGCAAGAGTAGAGTAACTGGTAGGTAGAGAGTAAGAGCAGAATAAACTTCTTTCGCAAACTTGACTCTACAAGAATGTCTGAAGTACAGTGGGTATCAGAACAATGATAAACAAAGGGAGTGTAAGGCGAAGGTGAAGGTTGATGGTGACAGACTAATTGCTGAAGTCACCAAACACCCGATTTCAACTGAAGCTGTTGTCAGTGAGGTATTAAATGTGAATGATCAAATCAAAGCCAGTTCCACTCTGTGTAACGATCCCCCAACAAATCCTTTCCCAATGCCTCACCCTTCTTGGCGAGGAAGCTGCAGTTACGATGCCACCCATTGGTGCAATGTGAAGCTACCCTTGCCTGATTGCTCTTTAGTTATCCCTGATTCATACCAGAAACTCGAAGATGGGCAACAAGCGGAGGGATACCTATGACACCGCAAAAGTTGTCCTGCTATCCGTCTGTGAGCAGGATAACTCTCGAAGGGAATGAATATTTTTATGACTTTGATGGGAGGATCCTTTGGGTTTAGGGAAAGGTTGAGCTCGTTTTGTGATGGGATAGACTATAAACTGGAATGGAACGGAACGACACGGTGCAGGAGGAACGCGTACTAAAAACTGGAACACGTACTAAAATCTGGAACACGGAACAAAAATCCAGATCTCTGCACCAGGAGGAACTCTACTAAAATGGGGAACAAAGCACCATCCTTCCTTCTTTTAGTATTTTGTCTGGGAAATAGTTTCCGATCATTCCTATGCATGCAGGAGGAACAAGTACTAAAATCTGGAAGGCCCGTCCTCTGTTGTTTAGCTCTTTACTGGCTTCTGATACGCAGAACCCAGTGCTAAACAAGAACCAAGTGCTAAACAACAGAGGACGGGCCTTCCAGATTTTAGTACTTGTCCCCCTGCTTGCATCGGAATGATCTGAAACTCGTTCCCAGAAAAACTACTAAAAGAAGGAAGGATGGTGCATTGTTCCCCCTTCTACTAGCCTTCCTCCTCGTGCAGCGTTCCAGATTTTAGTACGCGTTCCAGTTTTTAGTACGCGTTCCTCCTGCACCGTGTCGTTCCGTTCCATTCCAGTTTTTAGTCGATCCCTTTTGTGATAGCACTTTCAAGATAGTCCCAGAAATATTCTACCAGCTGTTCACCTTACTCATGCTTGTCAATGGTAAAACTGTCACATGGTTGCCTAGTAAATCCCAGTCTTAATATGTGTGAGTGTCTAAGGATTCGGGGGGGGGGGGGGGTCGCCGGGAGGGGGGGGGGTACCGGGGGAGGTTTCTCTTCTTCTCTTTCTCTCTACCTACCAGTTACTCTACTCTTACATACCCGTCTTTATTATGCGGGGGGGTTTTGGTACCGGGGGGTTTTGGTACCGGGGGTGGTTTGGTCGGGGGGGTTTTGGTACCGGGGGGTTTTTGGTCCGGGGGGGGGATTGATAACGGGGGGGTTTTAGCCGGGGGGGTTTTCGCCGGGGGGGTTCTCGCCTAGACCCCTTCCAGATGTGCTAGGACGATGAAACTTGGCAGGCATATCAGGGACCCGACCAAACTAACGTGGAAATAATCAGTTTCCCGATCCGACCTTCTGGGGGGGAGTGGAGGGCAGGGGATTCCGAAACATTGAGTAGTATGTAACTTTCGAACGGGTGATTGGATTGGATTGAAACTTAATAACCGAATAAATGACATATCTCTGATGTCCCAAACGAAGTCCGGACCGGATTCGACGGCTATGGAGGAGTTGGGGAGGGGGGAAGACCGGAAATTACGAGAAACGGTCAGAATGGAGGGATCGGAGTGAAACTTGCTGGGAAGACCAAGCATCTGCTCCAGATAAATCGTTTACACAATTGGACTGGATTCGGACACTTGGGGTGGGGGGTTGGAGGGGAGTTTCCGAGAATTCCGGTGATGGCGGTTTTGGGGATTTTCACGACGAAACTTGGGAAGCGTATCAGGGACCCGATCAAACTACTTGTAAATACAAATTTACCCAATCGGACAGTCGTGGGGGGAGTAGAGGGAGGGGGAATCCAGAATATTGAGTCATTCGTAACTTTTGAACGGGTGATCGGATTTGAGTGAAATTCAATAACTGAACAGAGGACCTGTCTCCGGTGATCTTTTTCGTTTCCGGACCGGATCCGACCGCAATTGGGGGGGGGGAGCCGGAAAATCCGTGACCGTCTTAAACTGGAGAGATCGGGATGGAATTGGGATGGAACTATGTGGGAATAACAAACAGATGCTCTTGGATAAACATTTACAGAACCGGATCGGCTCCGGCGACTGTGGGGGGGGGGGGGAAGTTTGAGGGGGGGGTCTGGAATTTCGGTGATCGCGAGTTCAGGTACTTCCAGATGTGCTAGGACGATGAAACTTGGCTGGAATATTAAAGATTCGACAAAATTGGCGTAGAAATCGCCACTTTCCATATCCGACCATTCCTTAAAGTACCAATCTTGACCGCAAATTAAGAAAAATACTTTTAAGCAAAATATACATTTTCACGATCCCCATGAGCCCATTATCATTTTTGCCTCAAGGGTTTTGCTTACGAAGGAAGTTCTAGCTCCTTTAATGTGCGCATCTTTACCGCAAGGTCGAGAAGTACTGTTTTTTTCAACATTTATTTTATTTTTTTTTATTTTTCTATATTCTTTTAATTACTTTTTTTATTTTTTTACTGAAAGTATTGTTTTTAATTTTTTTTTGAGGTCAGCTTCTACTTTTCAGTTTTTGAGGAAAAGTGCTCGATGAATTCTGTATTTGAGCTAAAGTGCTCGATGAAGATCCGGAGAGGCTGATACGGCTTCGTATCAGCCTCTCTGGATGATGATAAGAGGATACTTGTCATAATATAACTTCCATAGGAAGATATGCATTGACCTGTTACATTACATTACATTACAACGTGGCATGATATTTTGCCGAAAACAGAAAAGTCTTTGGCCATGACGCCAAGAAGCCAAAATTCGTGATATCATTCGCAGTAACTACGGTAAGTAGGGTGGAACACGCTCTGTCTTCATAAAACAATGTTTCTGAACCATATTATCGTGAAACATCATTCCTAGTAAGAGTTGTGCTTTAACCTTCTGGTTAATCTAGGACTCATCTAGGACTGGATCCAGTTCTACCTCTGACCCTTGTCAGTCATCGAGAGCATGCTACCGCATGCTATGCAGCGAAAACTTCAAGACAATGCAAGTGTGAAAATCACTGAGTTGTCATTAGAGGGGGTGGGGGGCGTAGAATATTACATTCGGGTCTCCTGGTTTGAAAAGTCCAGGTTGGACAAAGAGAGACTAATCCACATGTTCTCCACAAAAACTGTCCGAAAGCGCGTACGCGCGTCTGTCGCCCTCTCATGGGCTTATTCGTCTGTTTGACTCTTGAGTAGATTTTGTTTGTATGTGTTGTGTTTTCCTAATTATGTCTTCCTTTTTTCTTTTGTACTCCACTGTTTTCTTCTTGTACGATTTGTGGGTTAAAAATAAATTATTATTATTATTATTAATCCTTTCGGAGTGCTGAATACTGCCCGTTGTCCGTGCAGCTGTCGATAATCCTCCAGAAGACTAACTCCGAAACACGCCAGTGAAACTCTGGCAGAGCGTTTCCGAATGGTCTCCAAATAGACCGGAATTTTCCTTAAAACGTTCTAGGAGAATCCCAAACTTGGTCTGCCTTACTTTCACCGCCTGAAACGCATCATCCTATTGAAAAGAAACTATTCATAATTCTCAGTTCGGTTTACTGACCAATAATATCTTTTACCAAAAAAAAATAGTGCTGGATATGTTAAATAGATCAACCAAGAGATGTATTAGTTTAACATTCCCTAATTTTGGCCGGTGTCGGGAAAGGTTGTAACAGCAGGTGCCAGGCAGTGGGCTACCCCTCGAAGAGAACAAGCATCGGAAACTAGGAATGCAGCTTCTCATCCCAATATGGATGAGACGAGGGGTTCGAAATGCACAAATAGTAGCTGACGTCGTTCCAAATCAAGGATTCCACAGCACCGGTGCTTCTCAGATCCCTTGTGAACCAGTCCCTGAGCACGGACACCACTCTAGAAGACCACTCCCCAACAAGAGCCGTTTGCGCCCCCCCCCCCCCCAAAAAAAAGCAAATAGTAACCAACCATGCACCACGTTGCCATCTACATGAAATGAACTAAAGTAAAGGTTTGCCAATACTCTATAATGCTATATGACTAAGTCCAAAACATGCCAGTGATCCTCAGGGAGAAGGAGTAAACGTCTCCGTGACGACTCAAACTCAACGACTCAAATCATGTGTCAAACAGTCAGGGCGATCTTTGGGAACAGCTGTGATACCACTTCTGCCTTTCTTCCGCTGGGTACCCGGAGAGGCCGGAGATTTTGCATCGGCAATGAGAGATAGTCATCAAGAGTATACTTCTCAGATCCTTTGTAGTCTTAGTTCCTGAGCACTCCAAAGCAAGAACCGAGTGCACCCCAGAGACGACGTTCCACAAAAAGAAAGCTGCAGATGTGGTACTTTAAATCAAACATAAATTCTGTAAATTCAGGTGCTGACAATAATGTAGGAGGAAAAGTTGCTTTAGTGTCTGAATGATCTTCGTGAATTTTTCATCTACTCCAGCTTAGGTTTGTATGACGTTATTTTGATTGGCTGTTTGACGCAAAGCTTAACTGGCAAGATCACATAACCTAGCTCGTTCATCATTATATTTTACACGAGTGAAGCAGTGTACATACTTAACGAGGGATCCGGCTACCCCCCCCCCTCGAGCCCCCCGACATACCCCTCTCCAGTGGAAAACCCCGACCAAACCCCTCCCTCCCACAGTGTTAATGCCGCCGTTACGCATTACATTTAGCTCCCGTGTCTAGGGAAAAACAGTTTTATCAGATTTTATAGTTTCCTATATATTTGAATTTGGGGGGGGGGGCGGATGGGGGGATTGGTACCCGAGGGTTTTCGCCACTGTATTTGGTACCGGGAGGGGGGTCGCCGGAGGGGTTTAGTACGGGGGGGTTGTCGGGGGGGGGCTATGTACGGGGGTATTTTCGCCGGCTTTTTCGCCTATACCCACTTAATGAAAATAAGGTTTAGAACCAAGCTGACCATCCAGAAATGTAAAGTAAATCCAGAATAGAAAATCACTGCGAACAGCGTGTAGGCGTGTTTGTAAAATGACATCACGCTTTAATACTCCTTCTTTCCAAGCTGTCTGAAAACATATATAAAAAGTGCGCAAGCACTCAAACGTAGAGTATGAAAATAAAACGTCAAACTACCTATCTCGCTTATTTAAAACAACAAAGATTTTGGGGGGGGTTTGTTGGTCCAAAACACGCCAGTGAACCTCCGGAAGAACGAGAAACGTCACCCAAACGAATCCTGAAACTTGATTCAAATCCAGTGTCATCCAATCAACGACGCTTATTGTGTTGTCGCGTCAGTGACGTTTCTGGCTCTTCGCTAAGGCACACGGCGATCATCGACACGAAGAGTTAGTCATCAAGAGTATTATGTTATGCTATGGATTGGATAAATACCAAGTTCGAATATTTCGGTTGCACGAGCATCTCGGTTGCACTATGTTGTTGTTGTCGTAATCCGACCTTCACTTTTACATTCGATCCTCACTTTTATTCCAACCTATTTTTTGCATTCTAGCCATGAAAATAGTAATATTGCTGTCAGCCCTCGTCGTTTCTGTAGTAGCCAACACGTACGTCGTTGGTAGCTTGCCAAATTATGAAGCACTTTTGGAGCCCAGCTATGATTCCGCCAGCTACGCGCTTCAGCAACTCGAACGTAGCAGCTACGATGACGCGTACAGCTTACCGTATGTTCCTACGTATAGTGCTCCCTACGATTTCCCACAGTACGATGTTTCTGCGTATGTCGTCCCGAGGTACGACGTTCCAAAGTACAGTGCTCCAGAATATGACGTCCCAAAGTACGATGTTCCTAAGTATGACATTCCAAAATATGACGTCCCGAAGTATGACGTTCCAAAGTACAGTGTTCCAAAATATGACGTCCCAAAATACGATGTTCCGAAGTATGACGTTCCAAAATATGACGTCCCGAAGTATGACGTTCCAAAGTACAGTGTTCCAAAATATGACGTCCCAAAATACGATGTTCCAAAGTATGACGTTCCAAGATATGATGTTCCAAAGTATGACATTTCAAAATATGGCGTCCGCAAGTACGATGTTCCTAAATACGACGTTTCAAAATACGACGTACCTAGCTATGAATCTGCCAGCTACGCGCTGCGGTCGCTCGAACGTAGCGTCTACGATGATATCTACGTTGACACATACGACTTAACGTATGATGCTTCCATGAATAATGCTGAATACGATGTCCCTCAGTATGATGTTTCTGCATATGTCGTCCCGAAGTACAACGTTCCGACGTACGATATTCCATCGTACGACGTTCCAAAATACGAGGTTCCGAAGTACAATGTTCCAAAATATGATGTCCCGAAGTACGACGTTCCTAAATATGATGTTCCAAAATATGATATACCAAAGTATGATTTTCCAAAATATGACGTACCAAAGTATGATGTTCCAAAGTACGACGTCCCGAAATATGACATCCCAAAATATGACGTTCCAAAATACGATGTTCCAAAGTATGATGTCCCCAAGTACGATTACGATATTCCTAAATACGATGTTCCAAAGTATGAGGTCCCAAAGTATGAAGTTCCAAAATATGAAGTTCCAAAGTACGATTTTCCAAAATACGACGTTCCAAAATACGATGTTCCAAAATATGACGCTCCAAAATACGATGTCCCCAAGTACGATGTTCCTAAATACGATGTTCCCAAATATGATTTTCCCAAATACGATGTTCCAAAGTACGATGTTCCAAAATATGATGTTCCAAAGTACAGTGTTCCAAAATATGATATCCCGAAGTACGACGTACCGAAATACGACATTCCAAAATATGACGTTCCAAAATACGATGTCCCAAAATATGACGTTCCAAAATACGATGTTCCAAAATATGACGTTCCCAAGTACGACGTTCCTAAATACGATGTTCCCAAATATGACGTGCCGAAGTATCCCGTTTCAAAGTATGACGTCCCAATGTACGATTATTGATACTAATGTCAATATTTTTTGTTAATTACACTTTCTTTGAGTGGTTAGCTACGCAGAATGTGAAGCCGTGCCTCAGGAGGGAATTCGTGTTACACAGTGGAGGGTCATTCCAGCGAAATAAAGCCAGGCAAAAAAATCGATTTCTCAGATTTTGACGAAAATTTCTCAGAATGATCTACCAGGGTACAGGACCTTCCCCAAATTTTTTTTCGGCGAAAAAAAATTATTTCGGACTCTGGCGAATTTTTGAAATTTTCGGCCAAATATTCCCTTGTTGATGGTCGAAAAGTCAATATTATTCAAAAATTCGACAAAAATCAGAGAAATTCAGCACGACCTTGAAATTTTTTGAGCTTCTTACCTACCTTTAGGACTTCAAATCTCGAGATGTTCAAGTACGTAGGTACTATTGTTTCCTTTTTACGGTAATTTTGGCAAGGGAAGGCAAAAAAAGTGGGTCTTGGTAGATCCGCTCGAGAAGAACCGGCCAGATCGCAAAAATTCTGAGATTCCACATGGTAGTAGAGTGAAGAACGAGCTACATTTCTGCATTAGCACTTTTGTGGCTATCGAGCCAGAAATGGTCTTAAATAGCGATGTTAGAAAACTGAAATTCTTGGGAAAATGCATTGTTTTTATGACAAAATAGATTGACCATGCATTTCAAAAATGAAATCGCAAAAAAACACTGCTGTTCTGACTATAATACCAGCTCAGATACTATGTCTGCTTTGAGATTTGCGATAACTGGGAGTTGGGCAAAGTTGTCGACACGGATGAAGACGTAGAAGAAGCCTGCATAGAAATTCTGCGGAAGTCAGTCGACCCCTTAGGTTTTTTAGTCCCCGAAGACGAGGTTAGAACTGGTGCCACCCCTCAGATGTTTCATGTGTACTAGTTTCAGCTCAGCGGAATGCTGCCGGAGTATAGTGTACATAAAATATGTTGATAGACTGAAGATAGAAAAACTTGTAACTTCGCCATAATATTAACGTGTTCCACATTCTTTGTACATAGTTGCAAATACAAAATTTCAGTTTCTTAAATAGTTACAGCCTATAGATAATAACAAGACCAAAGGTGTCGATGGGATCCCCAAAATCTAATATATGATGTTGACAGATCAATACTCTTTACTTGTAATATTTAGAAACAGCTCGAAGTTTAAAGCTTCAAGCCCCTCGCGAAGTCCTTTTTTTGTGATAGACATGGTACCTTATCGTTCTTACCATGAAATGCACCGGCAAAAATAAAGGGTATACCAACTAGCAAAAGTTGGCAACCCCTCATCACCAAAGATTCTAGCAACCGATTCTTACTTACGAGTGATAGACGTGGTACCAATTGTTCGTACCATATAAAGCAAGGGAAACAAATTGTAGGTACACCAAGTAGACAAAACTGCTAACCCCTCATTGTCGAAGATGATTATGGTCTAACAGCCTATTATTAGACCATGAAACCATTAGAAGTCCCCTACTTGTCTCACAATTGGGATCGGTCTATTTTTGGTTTCAGTGTGTACCCTTCTACTGAAGTTGTCAATCCCTCTAAACTTTCCAACTGTTATATAGCCCGCAACCACCTTCTCTTTTCCCACATACCAACCCCTTCGAACTTCGAAAACAACTAGCTCTTAGGTTCATTGATTACGCGTTCTGCGCAGAGCTATACTATTATGCAGAGCTATACTATTTTGGAGAAAAGGGGTAGCCGAAAATTGGTCGACAAATTTTGTGTCTGGTTTTTGCCGGATTCCGGGTGAACTACTAGTCCGGTGAGAAATAACTTTCATATTCGGATTCAGCACGTCTCCTTACCCCTAAACCAACTATCTTAATAGATTTTAAAAAAAATAAAAAAAAATGTACCCCTTAATTTGAAACCTCTCCCCCACCCTCAAATATAGGGCTACAGAGCCCATCTTTGAATTTGACTTGTACTTTGACCCGAAGGATCCTCCCACCAAGTTTCATCAGAATATCTCAATCCTTTCAAGAGTTATCGTGCGCACAGACGGACAACTTTTGCGATGTCATAGGTATCCCTCCACTTACGTTTTGGGATCCCAAAAATGTACTGACAACGGAACTCGGTTAGCGTTTCAGAATTGCGTATAACCAAGTATATGATTAATTTACCACCCTCGCGCAAACTTACACGTGAAAAGAGCAAAAGCATGCATTCTATTATGGTAAGTTTCTGAAAGTAGGCCAAAAGAAGATTTCGGGCCCTTGGACAGCTAAGAATTGGTCCAGGCAGGTTGTGGTCTAACAGTAAGATCTGAAAACTGAAACCAGGGTTAGAGCAGCATTCATTTCTCAATTTTTATTTTTAGGTTGTGAGACTAATTCATTTTGTCATCAAAACAATGCATTTTCCCAAGAATTTCAGTTTTCTAAGATCGCTATTTAAGACCATTTCTGGCTCGATAGCCACAAAAGTGCTAATGCAGAAAGGTAGCTCGTTCTTCACTCTACTACCATGGGGAATCTCAGAATTTTCGCGATCTGGCCGGTTCTTCTGGAGTGGATCTAGCAAGACCCACTTTTTTTACCTTGCCTTGCCAAAATTACCGTAAAAAGGAAAGAAGAGTACCTACATACTTGAACATCTCGAGATTTGAAGTCCTAAAGGTAGGTAAGAAGTTCAAAAAATTTCAAGGTCCTGTTGAATTTCCCTGATTTTTGTCGAATTTTTGAAAAATATTGACTTTTTCCACCATCAACAATGGAATATTTTGCCGAAAATTTCAAAAATTCGTCCGAGTCCGAAAAATTTTTTTTTCGCCGAAAAAAAAATTGTGGAAGGTCCTGGACCCTGGTAGATCATTCTGAGAAATTTTTGTCAAAATCTGAGAAATCGATTTTTTTGCCTGGCTTTATTTCGCTGGAATGACCCTGGACTCTGTCTCACGGTAGTGAAAGATCCCAAGTTGATGTCCCGTTCTAACAGCTTTTAGTGTGTGTTTCGGCGCCACCGGTGCTCAGCGGAAACCGATAACCGGTTGTCGCGAAAACACTTTTCTTCCTGAACCAAAAATCGGTCCTTCCGGAACATTGGAGATTACGCAAAAACATGGCTGAAGTTCGAAGACGATGACGTGATGAAGGAAGACATTTGACAACAAAAAATTGAGGAAGAATTTGTAGCTGTAACTACAGCTATATTAGTAGCCAACTGGGTTTCGTGTGGAGGGTATATCTATTCAATATAAAATTAAAACTGAAAAATTATTAAAAATTTAAATTAAGAATAAATATTCCTTCAGCCCAAGCTGACTGCGAGTCATATTTGATAGTGCAAACGGATACGTCAGCTGAATTTTATGAGAGTTGTATTTCGGCCCTTCTTGGCAAGGGTCCTCTTCAGGCTTAAAGCCGATCAGATTGGAAAAAAGAATTTGTGGAAAACCAGAAGTTCGTGTGGAAAATGACAAGTTCATTTTTCCAACTTGAGCGGCTTTGAGCCTGAAGAGGACCCTTGCCAAGAAGGGCCGAAATATAACTCATAAAATTCAGCTGACGTATCCATTTTGCACTGTCAAATAAAATTAAGAAATTAAAATGAAATTGAAAAACTAAAATTTAAATTTAAAATTAAATTAAAAATTAAAATTAAGAAATTAGAATTAAAATAGAAAAATCAAAATTAAAAATTAAATTTAAATTATCTAAAGTTAAGAAATTAAAATAAAAAAATAATATTAATTAAAAAAATCAATAAATAATTCAAGTTAAGTTCTTTGGTTAAGTTCTTATTTTAATTTTAGTACATTTTTGTATTTGCTGTTCCGCCATTTTTTTACTTTCTAGTTGATGACGGTGAAGTTGAATCAGAACCAAGAATCGTGAACGGTAATGAAAACCGTTCCAAAATTTCCTGACCGAAAATCGGAACCGATTGCCGAACCACATTCTGGTCGACGCAAAAACACCAGTTCATCAGAACCGAAAGTCACGAAAACACTGGTTACGCTGAACCGAAGTACATTGGGTGGCGCCGAAACAGGCCCTTAAGCGGTTATCACCTTCCAGTTCATGCTTGGCCTGCCTCGCGGGTGGTTCTAAAGTCCAAAGTACGAGCCGGGTTCGTTGAGGGACTTTGGACTCTCCTCGGAGTCAATCAACGAACCCAGCTCCTACTCTGGGTCCGAGATCCTGTCGAAAGGTCGAGATCCTGTCATCACACACGTCAGTTTTATACTTTCTATACTTCCGCGATAGGCTTTAAACTGTATTCGGGGATTTTAGGAGATGTAAATTCAAAAGTTTTACGTTCTCCTCCCATTAAGGTAGGAACCCGGCCTCTGTGAGTTTTCTAACAAAAGGGTTCAAAACAATTCTAGTTATGAATAATATTTGTACTACCACAGCTGGGGATGACATAAGTATCCAGAGTAATTCACGTCAAGGAAGATTGAAACATTCAACGTCAGCTGGTCTCCATTTCCGAGCAGATGCCACTTATTATTGAGGAAAACTGACTTTCTTTCTATTCAGTTGAGCAAATCCCGGTAGTACAGCACAGTTCACCACAAACACCAGATTTTTTGATATCCTACGCCAAACGCTATATACCTGTTGGTACCATAACCCTGGCCTATTCCCCTGTAAAGAAATACTCTTGATGACTAACTCTTCGTGCCGATGAATAATCGCCGGGTGCCTAGTGAAGAGCCAGAAACGTAACCGCAACGAACGTCGTTGATTCATTTGGGTGACGTTTCTTGTTCTTCCCGAGGTTCACTGGCGAGTTTCGGACTGAGTCATAAAAAATTATTCTCATCGGTTCATTTGTGAGTTTCACTCAAATAGTCAGTAGTTTCAACAGGTCAAAGAAATATTCGATCTGTTGAAAGAGGACTGGTAGGTCGAGTGCTTGATGCAGCTGTTCGTACTCGACCTAATATTACTAATAAGAGGTCAAGTATTCAGGGTGGTGACGGCTAAAAGTACTCGACTTGTTGAAGGAGGAGTGGTAGGTCGAGTACTTGCAGCCCTTGTAGTTGTTCGTACTCGACCCAATATTACTAATAACAGGTCAAGTATTCAGGGTGGTGATTGCTAAAAATACTCGACCTGTTGAAAGATGACTGGTAGGTTGAGTACTTGAGCCGCGTTCGTACTCGACCTAATATTACTAAAAAGAGGTCAAGTATTCAGGGTGGTGACGGCTAAAAGTACTCGACTTGTTGAAGGAGGAGTGGTAGGTCGAGTACTTGCAGCCCTTGTAGTTGTTCGTACTCGACCCAATATTACTAATAACAGGTCAAGTATTCAGGGTGGTGATTGCTAAAAATACTCGACCTGTTGAAAGATGACTGGTAGGTTGAGTACTTGAGCCGCGTTCGTACTCGACCTAATATTACTAAAAAGAGGTCAAGTATTCAGGGTGGTGACGGCTAAAAATACTCGACTTGTTGAAGGAGGAGTGGTAGGTCGAGTACTTGCAGCCCTTGTAGTTGTTCGTACTCGACCCAATATTACTAATAACAGGTCAAGTATTCAGGGTGGTGATTGCTAAAAATACTCGACCTGTTGAAAGATGACTGGTAGGTTGAGTACTTGAGCCGCGTTCGTACTCGACCTAATATTACTAAAAAGAGGTCAAGTATTCAGGGCGATGACTGCTAAAGATACCCGATCTATTGAGGGAGGATTGGTAGGTCGAGTACTTGATGCCCTAACAGCTGTTCGTATTCGACCTAATATTACTAATAAGAGGTCAAGTACCTGTACGGTGACCTACCTACCTGTTGAAGGAGGATTGGTAGGTCGAGTACTTGACGTCCTAGCAGCTGTTCCTACTCGACTTAATTATACTAATAAGAGGTCAAGTACCTGTATGGTGACCTACCTACCTGTTGAAGGAGGATTGGTAGGTTGAGTAATTGACGACCTAGCCGCTGTTCGTACTCGACCTAATATTGCTAATAAGAGGTCAAGTATTCAGGGTGATGACTGCTAAAGATACTCGATCTATTGAAGGAGGATTGGTAGGTCGAGTACTTGATGCCCTAGCAGCTGTTCGTATTCGACCTAATATTACTAATAAGAGGTCAAGTACCTGTCTGTACGGTGACCTACCTACCTGTTGAAGGAGGATTGGTAGGTCGAGTACTTGACGTCCTAGCAGCTGCTCGTATTTGACCCAATATTACTAATAAGAGGTCAAGTACCTGTACGGTGACCTACCTCCCTGTTGAAGGAGGATCGGTAGGTCGAGGACTTGACGTCCTAGCAGCTGTTCGTACTCGACTTAATTATACTAATAAGAGGTCAAGTACATGTACGGTGACCTACCTACCTGTTGAAGGAGGATTGGTAGGTTGAGTACTTGACGCCCTAGCCGCTGTTCGTACTCGACCTAATATTGCTAATAAGAGGTCAAGTATTCAGGGTGATGACTGCTAAAGATACTCAATCTATTGAAGGAGGATTGGTAGGTCGAGTACTTGAAGCCCTAGCAGCTGTTCGTATTCGACCTAATATTACTAATAAGAGGTCAAGTACCTGTACGGTGACCTACCTACCTGTTGAAGGAGGATTGGTAGGTCGAGTACTTGACGTCCTAGCAGCTGTTCGTACTCGACTTAATTATACTAATAAGAGGTCAAGTACCTGTACGGTGACCTACCTACCTGTTGAAGGAGGATTGGTAGGTTGAGTACTTGACGCCCTAGCCGCTGTTCGTACTTGACCTAATATTGCTAATAAGAGGTCAAGTATTCAGGGTGATGACTGCTAAAGATACTCGATCTATTGAAGGAGGATTGGTAGGTCGAGTACTTGATGCCCTAGCAGCTGTTCGCACTCGACCTAATATTGCTAACAAGAGGTCAAGTATTCAGGATGGTGACGGCTAAAAATACTCGAACTGTTGAAGGAGGATTTGTAGGTTGAGTACTTAACGCGCTAACCGCTGTTCGTACTCGAACTAATGTTTCTAAGAGGAGGTCAAGTATTGATGGTGGTGACGGCTAAACACTCGACCTATTAAAACTCCCAAACAGGACGTCACGAATGTGGCCAAGTTCGTCATCTAGGAGAGCTTCGTCACAAATTTTGATGGCTCGGTCGACTATATAGTGAGATAACCACTCCGCGTTTCACATATTCTGGCTGATACGAACCGTATGGTAGGTATCGATCGTTGTGGGTGGGCTTTCTGTATAATGAGCAGACAAACTTCCTTCACTGTTCGCAATCAGTACATCTAGGCACGGCAGCTTCTGTGCGTCATTTTCAAATTCAATCGTGAATCGAAATCGCTTTCCCATGCTGTGAAACCATCATCAACGTATCGTTTGTAGAAACTTGGAACCATCGGTGCGATGCTAAACGCGATTTCTTCGATTTTGATTCCTGCGAAATGGAACTCCCCATCGCTACACCTACGTGCTGCCAGTAGAATTGACCCGTGTAGATGAAATAGGTAGATTCCCAAACAAGCCAACCATCGTTTTCGATATCGATATTTACGTTTCGATATCGATATTTGGTCCGATATATCGATAAATCGTTATCGATAGCGAATATCGCCCAACACTATTGCTCTCATTATCTTTTGATTGACAGTCTGACGAGGACCCTTGCCAAGAAGGACCGAGATATCGCTGCCAAAGCATCGTAGTTGACTTATCCGTTTTATGCATTATTTGATTATATTCTCCATGCGCATTATGCTCCTGACGCGTATCATTCTGTTGATGCGTAAAACCGGTTATCTGAATTTGGCCGAGTTTTTGCTAGAAGTCAATGGGCCTGGGAAAGGATTAAAACAGCCAAAGCCGTGGATAATTTGTTGAAAGCCTAGTCTAGTTGTCCAGTATTCAAATAGTTGTCAATATTGGAACATAAACAGTAAGTAGTGCGAGGTGTGCTTTAAGTTTAGCGGCACCGCCACTGATGACAAGTAGTCCACTGAAAATAACATCCTACGGCTCGAGGAAATATTTCCCTAAATAGGATATTGATAGTTGCAGGGACCCACACATTTCCTTACAGGGGGCCTGTCATTTCCTATGCTTCTATATTGATATGATGACCGAACCATCCAGTTTCAAAAAATCGCCGCTTGAGTCGATCGGCATTCTTGTTTGCCTCATTGGACGTGCGCGCCAAAGAGACTCCTCCCTCAAGGCGCCAGCAGCTAATCCCAAATTTTGTCTATCTGGTCTTGAACGTCGTTGGACCGTGGGTATTTCTCGAACTACATTCCGTGCACTCAAGATAGCATCAGAAATCTCTTATTGACAGGCCCCCTGTAAAGGAAATTTATGGGTTCCTGATAGTTGTTAGAAACTTCATTTATTTATATTATTTGTGCTTCCCCCTGATGTCTGATGAGGACCCTTGCCAAGAGTAGGCTAACACTGGCAATCGGTTTTTGCCGTATCCTGTCCATTCATCAAATCAGTTTTGGACATTTTTTGTACCAGCACTTCTTGTTTTAGATCGTTTCGCGGTAAAAAGTATTAGTTTATTTGTTATCTGTAGGCTAGTTATGATGTCTTTTGCAGATATTTTGGTTTCTGTTTTGTCCGGAATGAAGAGTGTTAGTATCATATTTTGCTGAAGCTGACTGCGAATCAAATTTGATAGTACTAAACGAATAAACAGCTGAGATTTATTCTAATGGCATTTCATCCATTCCTGTCAACGGCCAACTTCAGGCTAAAGTTAGAGCAACGAACCTGCAATCAATCGATCAAACGAACCTGCGTTCAGCGAAGAGGTTAGAGAAAATAAACATTTTATACTGCGAATAGCGGAGTCTGCACCGTTAAAAGTTTTACGATATTTCCCTAGAAAATGTCGCTATCACAACACTTTCAAGAAAAATGTCGCTATGCAGACACTTTTTACGGAAAAGAGCGAGATTTTCAACAGATTTTCTTGGAAGTGTTGCGATAGCGACGTTTTCTAGGGAAATGTCGTAAAACTTTTAACAGTGTGGCGGTCATTTCTTCGAGAAGATCCGGGAAGGTTAGCGCCGATGGACCTAGATGGCGATACCTACAACGCTGCGATTGGCTGTTGCTGACTGTCTGGCTGATTTTGGCATGTGGCTGGATCCAGGCTGGGGTAGCGTTCCAGTGAAGCTATTACAAGTTACGATGATAAGAGGAGGGGCAAGCGCCGTATTGTGGTAGTTATCACGCTCTCTGGAACGAAAATAATAACAACGCGAACACACGATCATTATTATCACTTATGATGCTCGCGACTATCATAAGTAGATTGTAACGATCGAAACAGTCGTGGAACGAAAATAATAAGTGGGAGGAGCCAATTTACTTAGTACGGAGGGCTCTGGAACCCGTTATAATAACATAATAACAATAATAACAAGAATAGTAACGATCGTAACTAATAATAAGTCGCTGGAACGCTACCTGGATCTCGGGAGAATCTCGCACTGCACACAGGGGCGGTTCGAAGGGCTTGGGAGCGTGACGACCTCAAAATATACGACTGGCTAAAAACAAAGCACCACAGGCTCAAGAAATATTAACGTTATAAGTTTCAAAACGTTACGGAAAATGCCATTGTTGTAAAAAAAAAATAAACAAATAAGTAACAAGAATTAGAGGATCCAGTTCATATCAAATTTCGCTGGAGAGAAGACAGGCCTCGGTGCCAGCTTCTAACATATCTACTCAAGACATAATTGAACTGAGCGCCGCGGGCGAAATTAGTCGGAGCAAAATTCAACCACTCCTATACAACTACTACCTTTTAATGTAGCTTAGACCCCAAATCTCAAGCTAAAACCTCACTAAATGATGCACACTTCAAATAAATAGAAATAGGGTAGGACTACGAAAGAGCCGCAGGCTGAATCTGTTAAACTATTCTTATTTTATTATATTTTTTTATACTCGCCAGCTTTGGCGGGTCTGAATAAATGAAATGAAAATCGGCTTTAGTCAGCTATGTGTGACTGCTTCCCACAAAAACTCTTGCTATTAACGTGGCTCAGAGCCCAAGCAGCAGCTTTTAACGTATGTAGGCTACTCAAGACAAACTTAAACAGGTAGAGTTTTGGGAAATATTTATGATCAGAGACTTTTTCGGATTCCAAACGAAAGTAAGGACTGCCTACGATATCAAAGATCTGTCCGTGCTTCGATAACTCCCAAACGGAGTGGGATATTTTCCTGGGAGTTTGTACGTGGTAGTGCTTCGACTTCGAATTTAGACTAAAAATATAGTGCAATCATCAGGCCCGTCATACAGTGCTTATAAAGCCTGTTTATGTGCGTTGTGCGAACCTTACTCCGAAAGCCATTACAAAAAAAATCAACCTGTTTCTTTTTAAGATAAGGAGATTTTTGCACAAAACCGGATAGGATAATGCTGAAACATTGCGCCGCAGGCAAATTTTTCGAAGATCAGCCTGTTTTCTGCGCCACAGAGTGAAAATCACGATTTGGTAACCGCATTCATGTCACACGGACAAGCTCAAGACATACGACTGTCATTCTAACAAGCTCAAAACACACGATATTTCGTAACGTTATGACTTATAGAAAATCTCCAGGCAACCATACGGCTAGAAATTGGTCATTTGCTGTCGAAATGCACCTAATTTCCTCATATGACAAGTTCAAACTTTGCGATAGAAAATCTCATTGTAAAATACGACAAGAAACTGGTCAGTTTCAGGGAATATTCAAGGTTGATGTCATTCTGGCAAGTTCAGACATACGACTGTCATTCTGGCAAACTGACAGAACTGTCAATCTGACAAAGCTCAAAACATACAACTAAAATGTCCATGTAACCATGCGACCAGAAACAAGTCATTTGGAGGCGAAGTTCACGATTAGCTAACTACCTTATCTGGCAAGCTCAAAACTTACGACTGTCTCTAATTTACGACTAGAAAATCCCTTCGTAAAGTACGACAAGAAACGGGATTTTCAGGCGAAATTCGCAGTTGATGTCATTCTGGCAAGCTCAAACATACAACTGTCATTCTGGCAAACTCATAACACACAACTGTGAATCTGAAAACATACGACTAGAAATTTCTTCGTAGCCATACGACTAAAAAATTTGATTCGTGTGTGAAATTCACGTTTGGTAACTGTCTGTATGTCATTCTGAAAAGCTCAAAACATACGACTGAGAGTAGATTCTCTGGAGCATGGGGGGGGGGGGGTGAGACACCCCCGCGCCCCCCCTTCGAACCGCCCCTGACTGCACAACACCCAAAAAATACTCCATGAGACCAAGGTGACTGGGAAACATATACTGAATAATGGCTAAGAGCGTGCTCCACTCTTCTAACAATAGTGACTAATAGTTATTATTTGCGTTCGAACTTCATAAAAAGTTACGCTGACCGTTCCAACCTTCTCGAAACAGTAGCTATTTGCTTAACACGCACGGGAGCGCAGTAAGCGTGGTAACTAAGATCTCTCTGACGTGATTAGCTCTATTAGACCGTGGCACAGCATTGTACCGAAAATAGAAAAAAATTGTTCCAGCCTTGACACCAAGACCCCAGAATCCGTGACGTCATGCGTAGAAACTACGGTAAGTAGGGTGGAACAAGCTCTAAAACAGAAAGGCAGCTACCATGTTCGTCAGCGATATTTCGGCCTTTCTTGGCAAGGGTCCTCGGCAGGCTGTTGCAGGACTGGAAGAAACGAAACTGCAATTGACCCTCGAAGCTGACTTTCCGTTTTTAGCCAGTGTTTAACACTAGGAGCGTGTTCCACCCTACTTACCGTAGCTACTACGCATGACGTCACGAATTCAGACTTTTTGCCGTCAAGGCTGGAACGATTTTTCTATTTTCCAGCAGAATATCATGCCACGGGCGAATCCGACCAATCACGTTACAGAGATGCGTAGTTACTACTCTCCTGAGCATGAAGGTTGGAACGGTCAGAGTAGTAACTTTTTACGAGGTTGGAACGAAAATAGTACCTAATAGTTAGTATTGTTAGAAGAGTGGAACACGCTCTAGGTGACTAGCTTGTCCTGAACGATTTTTTCTTTTAAATTTCCTCTTTCTTATTCAAATCCTTCCCTTAATAACCTCCATGTTCATCTCTTCAATCCCAAAATTTGTTATGCGGTTTGAGCACAGTTTCGAAAAGAAAAGTTTTGCTACGAAAAAAAGAATTTGGCCTAATTTGTTTCGGTCCGGTGAGCAATATTGTGTCATAATTTTGTTTTAACGGATGGCTAGATATTTCACATGTTTTACGAATGAACCATACGGCCTTGTGAAGTTTGGCCCCGAAAATCGAAACTGTATGAAGATTTCACCAAAAAATCGCAGATAAAGGGTATGATAGTTATGCTACTCTGACGATATATGCATCATCAGGAGTTTCATAATTAGATTCATTAGTAGGCTAATTTGTATTTAGGCTTCGTCAGCTTTTTGGGATCCCAAAACGTTAGTGACGGATACCTATGACATCGCAAAAGTTGTCCGTCTGTCCGGTGTCTGTCTGTCCGTCTGTAAGCACGATAACTCTCGAAGGGAATGAGATGTTTTGATGAAACTTGGTGTGAGGATTCTTTGGGTCAAGAGTAATGTCGAGTTCGTAGATGGGATCTGTAGCACTACATTTAGGGGTGGGGGAGGGGGTTTAAACTAAGGGGCAAACAAAATATTTTGAAACAGCTAATGTATGGGGTAAGAAGACATGCTGAATACGATGGTGAAAACCATTTTCTCGCCGGACAAGTAGTTCGCCCGGAATCCGGCCAAAACCGGAAAGTTTGTTAAAAGTAAAAGTTTTATTTAAAGTTGATTGGATGTTCGATTTAGGGATAAGAAGACATGCTGAACACGATGGTAAAAAACATTTTCTTGCCGGACAAGTATTTCGCCCGGAATCCGGTCAAAACCGGAAAGTTTGTTAAAAGTAAAAGTTTTATTTGAAGTTCACTAGATGTTCGGTTTAGGGGCAAGAAGACATGCTGAATACGATGGTGAAAACAATTTTCTCGCCGGACAAGTAGTTCGCCCGGAATCCGGTCAAAACCGGAAAGTTTGTTAAAAGTAAAAGTTTTATTTGAAGTTGACTAGATGTTCGATTTAGGGGTAAGAAGGCATGCTGAACATGATGGTAAAAACCATTTTCTTGCCGGACAAGTATTTCGCCCGGAATCCGGTCAAAACCGGAAAGTTTGTTAAAAGTAAAAGTTTTATTTGAAGTTCACTAGATGTTCGATTTAGGGGTAAGAAGACATGCTGAACACGATGGTGAAAACAATTTTCTCGCCGGACAAGTAGTTCGCCCGGAATCCGGCCAAAACCGGAAAATGTGTCAAAAGCAAAAGTTTTATTTGAAGTTTATTAGATGTTCTTTGTAGGGATAAGGAGGTATGCTGAATTCGTTTCTGAACTTCCGTTTTTTTGCTGGACAAGTAGTTCGCTCGGAATTCGGCCGAAACTGGAAATTTGGCAGAAGTAAAGCAGGAAGGTTCGATCAGTATCGTCAAGATAGATATGGCTTATACAGGTATATATGAACTTGGTTTTCTCAGATGATTAGCCTGGCGAAGACAAGACCTAGTTGTCTGGATCAAATATTAAATTTTTGGGATCCCATCGAAAACTTTGGTCTTGTTATATTTATGAAAGTGTGTGAGTTTGACTGATAATATGTTGTTTCAAGTTTCATACGCCACTCTTTAGTTTTGAAGGAATCAAATAAATAATGATAATATTAATAATAACATTTACACAAGGATGCGCAATGTTTAAAGCACAACTCTTCCTAGAAATTATCTTCTCACAATGAAATGGCTAAGAAATATCGTTTTTCGAAAATACCCTTACTTGCCACATGAAACAAGCGATATTTTTTTGTTAGTGTTTGTCAACTCTTTCCAGTCCTCCCGCTCTCCGACGCGGCGGGAGTACGCAAAATATTTGAAAACTGAACGTGTAACATGGTTAAGAAGTGGAAAACAAAGCAAAATAAAAGAAATCCGCAACAGAAGGTAGACCTGCTAGTCTACCATGTCTTCCAAAATGAAAAATAATATTTTGAAGCTTCTCATGTCCTTATGTGGGAAAGAGTTGTCGGCAGACATTGAAGCTTTCGGCGAAGTCTGCGTTGCGTAACTGTCGAAACTCGGCTTGGCCAAAAAGGCGCCAAAAAGTCGTAGGTACAAAATGAAACAATGGCGAAAGGCGGGGATTTCAGAAGCTTATAGTACCATAAGGGAGCTAAGGAAAATACAAAAGAAGAATAAGCAAGAGGGTTCCTTTAAGTGCTTTTTTTAGTTAAATGAATAAGTTACTTACCTACTTAAAGTTGTTCAGCACCATCCGGCAGTTGGCCTGCCTGTACGATGCCCTATGAAAGTTCTGACAGTGTGTCAAAAAGACAGGTGACGCTGGTATACAGAGTCTCGTATGTCTCTTCGTGTCCACCAAATCAACAAGTTGACAATCCCTCGGGAGAATTTCTCTTGAACATAAAACCTTGACGAACCTTTTTATCGTATAGATCTCAGGTGGTGAATAAATCCTATTTTTTTTCGGGTAGAATATTTTTTTTGCTACTTTTTCGGCTACGTCTCCTCTTCTTTTTGCGGACGTCAATATTTGTTTGTACCTGCACTTAGCCTCGCCTCTGCTTCCCATAAAAAAATGTCAATCACTATTCCTTTTTCTCCTTCCAAATCATTTACTGTCTCTCTCAAATGTGTTGCATCTATGACATGTGAAATGTGTTGCATTTTCAGACATCCGGAATCTGGTGTGTCCAACATACCAGACTTCAGACGTCTTTGGGCTGGTTTAACCTTCCGGATTCATCTCGACAGAAATCCGATCCGATGTCTTGAATCCGGAAGAAAAATCTGGAAGGTGAAACCTGGCTTTAACGGTCTAGACTAAACCTCAGCCGACTGTCCGATACGGAGAAATCAATGTCACGTCATCAAGAAAGTTGGGAAAATCGAAGAAATATATATTACTCAACAAATATTTGGATCTCTATATATAGAGCCGAGCGACCAGCGAGGCGCCGGACGCGTTTACACTTGTAAACCGTTGTAGGGACAATCATTTAGGTGCGGAAATGGAAAATATGAAATTTTCATGTAACTATATGCGACGTCACGATCCTCAGATAATCGGCTGAGATTTAGTCAACACCCTTTTAACGGGCACTGAGCTTTGGAGCCAAGAGGAAATCCACCTTCTCCCGTGGCAACGAAAACCTCTTGTGGGCTTTCGACGAGCAATAAGGACGAGCACGACCCCTGTTCTAATTCAGTTCTTCTGCCTTAAGAGGTGAGTAATACCAGGGACCCATAAATTTCCTTTACAGCGGGCTTGTCATTTCCTATGCTTCTATGTTGTTATGTTGTCCGATCCTTGCCTACTTTTCAAAAATCCCACTTGGGTCGAATCGGCATTCTTGTTTGCCTCATTGGAAGTGCGCGCCAAAGAGACTCCTCCCTCAAGGCGCCAGCAGCCAATCCCAAATTTTGTCTATCTGGCCTTGGATGTGATTGAACCGTGGGTATTTCTCGAACTATCTTCCGTTCGGTCAACATAGCATCAGAAATCTCTTATTGACAAGCCCCCTGAATGGCGAGGTATTACAGGAATTTATGGGCCCTGGTAATATATAGAACAGGAGCCCTGTTCTGGTGTAATTATTCAAATTCTTCCTTGACCAATTTCGACTTCCGGAGCCTCGTCATAATTCCACTTTGTCCAACGTTTGCACCTATACTCCTGACGACTTAACTCTTCGTGACGATGAAGAATCGTCGTGTGCCCAGCGAAGAACCAGAAACGTCGCCACAACAAACGCTGTTGATTGGTTCGCATAGGATTTGAGTCAATTTGACGATTCGTTTGGGTGACGTTTCTCGTTCTTCGTTAGGATCAGTAGCGTGTTTCGGACTTAGGTCATAGGTAAAAATTTTGTGGGGATAAAGAATTTGGGAAGGCTGGTTACTTTGGGCATGGCACGTAGAGAACATTTCTTGTAAGTTGAGTTAGGAAGAAAGGGGTGTGTATTGGGTTATATTAGAAATTTATTTGTTAGAGTAATTTGGAATTTATTCATTGAAGTTAGTTTTTTTTTTTTTTTTTTTTGTATTAACCATGGCCCTTTAGGGCTTTCAGTGTTAATAAATATCTATCTATCTATCTATCTATCTATCTATCTATCTATCTATCTATCTATCTATCTATCTATCTATCTATCTATCTATCTATCTATCTATCTATCTATCTATCTATACAGTATAGCATTGCATTCTGAATTACATCGCTTTTATTGCACTAAAATGTCATGAAATCAAAGAATATAAACCCCCAATTATCGATAACTTCGCGTTAACTACAAAAAATAGCACCTTCGTTTTGCACTAGATGCAAAAATAAAAAAAATCTTTAAATGGTGCTCAAACACAACGTCAAAAAATGCACCGCCACTATCCTATTTGCAAAAAAACAGCTACTGCGTGATTGCTAAAAACTGGAAGCTCGGATTCATCCAACAATTTTACGGTCTAATCCCTGGTGATTTTCCAAAGGATCCTGTCAGAGGACCCTTCTTATGACATTTCATTAATAACGTTTCACACACAACGTTTCGTCTCACAACGTTTCACCAATCCTTGCTTGCATTGACGTGAGTTCAGTGAAAAACCGCGCTACATTTGCTCATCTAACCTAACAGCATATACGACAACAAAGCATCAGAAATCAAACACATTCAACCAAATTAGTAGACTAGACAAGTTTATAGCCACACTGTTTTCGCACCATAAGGTTGCACAAAACGCACTACGGTGCGACGTTTCTGTTTAAAACCAAAGAGCTTATAGGCGTTTTTCCGTGCTCCCACAAACAGTTTGTGGGTCGATTGTGGCTCGAAAAGAGTGTTTCCGCGGCCTTTTGTGCGGCCCACAAGTGTGTTTCCGCGACCAACAAGATTTTCGTGGCTCGCTTTGTGGCTCAAAAACGACAAACAACTGCCGAGGTGATTGTCGATTTTGTGGCTCGATTTTGGCGGGAAATTCAAATTTGGCAGCAAAATAACGTCATAACAACAAAATTAAAAACTTTTTCAAGTATGTGGTAATAAAACTGAAGATCCTTTTTGCACTGAATGGTAAGGACGAAAGCCTGGAGTTCTGTTTCTTGGGATTTTTACATGATTTTTATTTATAAATTCGGACATTTGAATTTACCGCCCAAAAAATAGACAAAATGACGTTTCCGCGAGTTTCAACTTGTGGCTCGACTGTGTGGCACACAATCGTGTTTCCGCGAAAAACACCCAGAAGTGTGTGGCCCACAGTTGTGTCATGGAAAAACGCCTTATGGCTACCCTGTCAGAAGTTTCATAACAGATAACACAAGGATGCGCAGGTTCAAGAGACAACACTTGGGATGTAATCTGCTGTAATTCTGAAAACGTTATGCATAACAAGCATTGCCAGGAAGAGCCGAAAAACAGCGAAAAAGCATCTGCTGACTTTTCCGATATCATGACGACAAGCAAAAAAGTCAGCTGACGCTTTTTCGGCCTTGTTTTCCCCATCATTCCTCGCAGTCTAGGGGGAATATCACTGCAACGATTTCTTTATACACACTTCCTCTGCCTCAACAGATTTCTTTCAATCCTACGAAAGGGAGGTAGTCAACAAAGTTGCATCAGGGACTTATTAATTTCCTTACAGGGGCCTGTCATTTCCTATGCTTCTATATTGATATGGTGACCGAACCATCCAGTTTCCAAAAATCCCCGCTTGAGTCGATCGGCATTCTTGTTTGCCTCACTGGACGTGCGCACCAAAGAGACTCCTCCCTCAAGGCGCCAGCAGCCAATCCCAAATTTTGTCTATCTGGTCTTGAGCGTCATTGGAACGTGGGTATTTCTCAAACTACATTCCGTGCGCTCAAGATAGCATCAGAAATCTCTTATTGACAGGCCCCCTGTAAAGGAAATTTATGGGTCCCTGGTTGCATGTACGAGTGAAGCGCGCAAGGTAAGCACCATACGACAGCAGTATGCCGCTGGTAAAACCGAGGGAGTAGAAGAAGACCCTCAACCACAGGGAGGTGTGGCGGAATCGCTATCGTAACGCTATACTGAAAAATCATGGGCCCTTGGTTGGCGAGAGCCTCTGTTTACCAACAGTGAAGCTATAAACTCTATGGTTTAAACAAAGAAATAACTCAACATGACATACATGAAATACAGATACAAAGTACGTTAGTGTCGACAAAAATATAAATCTACGGTTAAAAACAAGGAATGTGGTTCAACACGAAAGTGATTTAAGTATAAAACTATGTTTGGGATTCATGAGTGGTAAGAAAATTTTGATATGAGAGAGATATCAGGATGGTGATGCACCAAGTCCTTGTAATGTCATTACGGCATAAAATCAATTTCGTACGTTCAGATTACCCGAGCTGCTCCGTACATCTAAAAGGAAGCAACATATCTGACTTACACCAACCTTAAAGTATGTATCGCAAATGACCGACTTTCGCCGGGTCTTTCCCAACATTCGCAGAGTTAATTTTCCATAAGCTTGAACAGTCACGTGAATTTTTTACCTGTCCTGCTCTGCCGAATTTCGTATTGCGGAAAATACAGATGGAAAACGGAATTCAGGCACGATTGGTATGACAAAAATGACATTGCAGGGGGGTGGGGTGGGTAAAAAAACTACATTACGTACTTCACAGTCTAAGTATACTTGAACGAATGCGGTCCCAAGCCCCTTCCCCCTCACGAAAATACAGCGTATTCTTCGACTAAGACTTAACGAAAAAAAAACACTAAATAGAGAAATATGAAAAACAAAAACACTTCAGAGATTAACCACACTTTGCAACTTTTACTGGCACCTTCGTAAAAATTTCGGTTTTCCTATCACTTCGATTTGCTATTACTAAATTAGAATATACGAACATTCGCCTGCATATTCTCTCCAACTGTTTCACACTTAGCAATTGACTCTTTCTCAGTTTACATCTGATAAGAGCTACTCTCACTCATATTGCGTTTCACTACCACGTTTTCGCTCACTGTAACTTGTGCTACGTTTCATCAATTTCACAGAATGCACAAACAGGACCAAAGACCTTAATAGTAGGAACACAGGAGAGCTGATTGTTGCGACTCATCGGTGTTTCCGATCTTTTCACTGCTAACGTCACTGGAACCGGACAGCTTCGTTTCTGAGTATAAAAAATAATAGTTGCGTTTTTGATCCGAATTCTCCTCGCGATTCTCCTGGCTGATCGGGCCAATCACGTCATAGATATCGTAGATACCCCGCTTACTACGCTCCCGAGCATGGTAAGCAAATAGTTACTATTGATATTTCGAGAAGGCTGGAACGGTCACTGTAGTAACTTCTGATGAGGTTGGGACGAAAATAGTAACTAAATAGTTACTATAGTTAGGAGCGCGGAACACGCTCTACAGGATTTCAGTGCTTTATCAAACCTCGTATGCGATCCGTCTTAATTACCCAAATCGCCCCACAAGCGATAGCTTTTCACTAATTTAGACTGTCATGCCTGCGAGTGGATGTGATCGGGGCTGGACCCTGGCTCTGGTTCTCGTTGTCTTCGATCTGGCTCTCCATCTCGAAGATTCTTAAAATAGGAGACACAAGAAGAAGTGTTCAGGTGATCATCCGTGCTTTCACAGAAGCGAAAGACTGCCCTAGCACCGGTAAATGAATATACAAATTAGTCACTGTTCAAGGTTCACCGCTTTTATTTCATAAACACTGGCACCGGGATTTTCGAAGGTGTGCTGTGCTGTCCGCTTTCCCTCCTTTTTATGTAACCCACTTCCTCCTGGGTGGAGTTGCGCCTTTGCCTAGGCGCCTCTCTAACATTATTTGTCGAATGTGTCCTTGCGCGCCCTTCTAGTGCCCTTTCTCCTTGGCTGATTGACGACGACCGGACGCGCGGTAGTGTCGCACCTGCTGTGGTAGAGTGGGTTCGCGAACGCCCCTGATACGCGTCTTCGCCTTGATTGATTGAGGAGGACCGAGGGCGCGTGGGCACGGCGCCCTCTTGGCTTATTGAAGATGAGCGCATGCGTGATCCGGGTGTGCGGGGAATCGGAGGACGACCGTTCTCATCCGAAAACTTGCGCGGTGATTTTTCTTCTTTTTGCAAGAAATTTTCAAGTTCCGGCTGGTACGCTTTGACCAGCTCTGCCATCCTTTTTATTATTAATAACTTGTCTTTTTCAGTGTCCAGATCGTTCAAAACGTCCCGCAGAATGGGCGAGCGGTAGGCGCCGTGCGTGGGCGTCGTTGGTACTGATTTTGCCGTGCGGCGCGGGGGACATGGGGAGGCGGACGTTGCCCGCTGGGCGTGGACCTTCAACGGCGAGCTTTGCGCAGATCGGGAGAAGGTTTCCTCCGAGATACGCGCGCGGTCTGAGCGCTTGCGCCCGCTCCATGTCTGTCCGCTCTGTGTTCTGTTTCGGCCGACGGGTGTTTGTTCTTGGCTTTTGGGAGCCCGGAATGAGCCGCCACGTCCGACGCGTGCCCGAGCAAAGGCCTAGAAAAGATAAAGTTCTCTTCAAGTTTCAGCGAGTCTTTGTTTTCGTTTGGGATCCTGCGTCCCAGACGTACTAGTCCTAGTCCAATCTGGACACCTTTGCGTGAATGCAGAGAGCCACAGGGACTAAGGGAGAAGATATTTGGGGTAGGGGGTATGGGATAAGAATTGGATTACAAAAATAACGGGAAGTGAAGATTTTAAGGAAACAAGACATTTTGGGAAGTTTTTCTTAGCTTTCAAACACCGGAGAGATTTCTTCAGAGCAAAGGAGATGGGGAGTAAAGATTTTAAAGAAAAAAAAACAAATTTTGGAAGTCCCCCAAGCACCGGAGAGATTTCTTCAGATGGAGAGGAGTGTGCGTAAGTGACCTACTCAGCACGTAATAGTGTCAGTATTGTTTTTGTTGCATGATGGCCTTATGGCTTTAATATGCAAATCAATCATGCATCACTGATCTTCAGCTTCTGCTGGACAAACCTACCCTAGCTCTTGTCTCGCATAGCAACCAATTTTGAATAAGAACAGAAATGAAAATGAAAACAGAATTCGAAAAAAATTTCGAAGGCTAACAATTGCTGTAATTGATTGCATAGGCTATTCTTGTGTTTGTTTTTCTTTGTAATGTACTCGCCGATTTTGGCGGATAGAAATACAATAAATAAATAAATATTCGCAAGAGTGAAACTTACATGCTGTTACTTATAGTTCTAAAACATTTCAACGATGATTCATTAGCATGATTTGCAAAGGCGTTACTAGCCAAATGTTTGGGGGCAGGCAAGGTATTTACCGACTGGTTGGTCATTTTTACCAACTATTTTTGCAGAAAAAAAGACAACTTTTGCGCAAAAACCGACTGTTTTTAAGAAAAAACTACTGTTTTGACGAAAAATCGACTGATTTTCAGAAAAACCGACTATTTCTAAGAAAAAATTAACTATTTACAAGAAAAAAAACGACTGTTTCTAAAGGTCGGGCTCCACTACCCAGACGCCCCAGAATCTGGGGTCCGGATTATGTGAAGACGGTCCCAAACAGAAATCAAATCAAATGTCTCTTCAGCAGTCCACTTTTGGGCATTTTCAGCACATCTGTCATTTTCTTAGAATTTACCACCTCAGCACAATAATTTCTTCAAGTCATATGAAAACTACTTTCAAATTCCCGCTTCTTTTCACCCAGAATCCGGGAATCTGGTAGATTTTTCTACCAGATTCCCGGACGCGTCCGGGGTACTTTCGGACCGTTTCAGACCTGTCTTCACTACCCTTACCGGTATCGAAGAAAATGGAACCCAGAATCCGGGCGAAATATCTGGGTAGTGAAGCCCGACCTTAAGAAAAAAATCAACTATTTTTACGAAAAATCGTATTTTTTCTGCAAAAATTCACCCGGTGTCGCCAAACCGCCCACAGGTGGTAAGCAAAGGGGTTAAAACTTGCGAGGAGCAACCTGGAGGAAGTGAATGTATCTACGGTTCTTTTAGTATTTATGGAACTTTAAGAAAGGATTGTGTCACAATATACAGAGGGCAATCGGTTTTGAGCAGAAACGGCGTATTCTGAGCACCTCTTTAAACATAAAGAACACCACCGTCTATGCTTCCATTAGCGCAAGGCATACTACCGTGTCCAATTTGAAAAGAAAACCTAGTCACTGAATTTAACTGAGCGAAAGAAAACATATAATAAAATCATTCGCTCGGTTTATTGCTTTGTATTATCATACCTCGAAATGATATGCAAAATTTACACGAGGGGCTACTCGCTCCTAACGAAGATTTTAAGAACACTTAACCCGCAATTAGATTTATTAAAGGTTCATTTAAAATCTAGCAAAACTTACTGATTTAAAGTAAAACTTAAAATAGCGACAAGCTTTAAGCTAACCCTTTTTATGGAACAAGAACAAATAAATAATAGATAGACAAATAGGCTACATGTTTGTTGGATCCTGTGGGGCACCGGGTACTCTGATCCCAGGGTAAAAAATTAAAATTTTCCAAATCCATACTAAATACATCTAGCCAGACCAACTTCATATCACTGCTCACTACTTCATCGCGCTTCTAGGTTTTCTAAGTTACATTTTAAAGAATACTTCTAAGACAAAAATAATTTTCTGGTTATTCGTCAAAAGTCCTTGTAGTCATTTCCTTCAGATTAAACATTCTGGGCAATCTGGAAGATGGTGGGTCCAAATGCCGCCTGAGGGGAACTTTTGTACACTGATAAAAGTTTGGAAAGAAGGAAATGTTTGTGTGTTTAAGTTTTTTTTTGTTGGTCGTTTTTTACTATATGGCCCTTGGGCTTTCAAAATACACTGATCTATCTATCTAGTGTTGTCTGATTGGGTATAAAAACCGTTCTGCCCCCCCCCCCCGACTAAAATCACGGTTGCTTTAACCCCCAGTCAACCACAAACTCTTGATTTTTGGATTCCCTATGCCAAACGCTGGGTATATCTAACGTTTAGCATTGCCTATGCCTAACGCTGGATACCCTATACCAAACGCTGGATGCCTGTTGGTACTCCAACCCTGACCTACCTACCTCACTGTAGATACATTCTGTATATATTATGATTGCAGGTTTGTTTCCTTCCCCAGCGTTGGCCCAGAAGAACAACAGCCTGAAGAGGACCCTTGCCAAGAAGGGCCGAAATATTGCTTCATAAGCATCACAGCTGACGTTTTCCGTTCTTGTATATATTATATGAATATAATTCTGATTGGTTGATTTCTGAGCTTCACTCAAATCAACAATACTTTAGTGGGTTAGAGTATCCAGCATTTGTAGAGGCCATGTGCCTTATTTTTGCATTATATTATTATTATTATTATTTGGCATAGGGTATCCAAAAATCAGGGGTTTGTGGTAGACCGGGGCAAATAGGTAGTCACACTTAGCTTTTTAGCGTTACCTCCTGCACCAGCGGAGCGAACGGTCAAAAATAAAGTGACCTACCCTTTCCAGGCCATCATGCTCATTTACCGACGAGCTCCTTCCGATTCCGTAGTTCCTCAACTCATCCTTAACCCTTTGAGAAGAGACAGTCGGAATTCTGCTTTTCTTCTTCAAGTCATCGCCGACGCCAGAGTCGCTTCTCTCCAAGGTTTTCCAGCTAGATGGCGCTACAGTCGTTAGCGGAGATGTAGGCTCATTGGACGATAAGCCAGAGGAATCGGTGGAGGCTTGGGTCATGCTCGATTCTGGACGATCTGAAAGTGAAGAAGCGATGAGTGATTGGACAGTTGTGATTGGATCCTGTCTGAATGGGAATCAACTACAAAGCTTCATAGGGCACTAGAGACCGAGTTATTTCCTTAAACCAAGATTTCTAACCTCTTTAAAGCAGGGGTGAAACCCTGATTCTGGGCGATCTGTACCTTTTTGCTTGAATTTCGACTTATGGGACAACAGGTGCAGAGCACAAAATGACACTAGAGGCTATGGACATCAAGTTCTCCCCCTGTACCAAGGCTTCCAACCTCTTGAAGTAGAAGTGAAACCCTGCGTAAGATTCTGGTCGGTCTGAAAAAGAAGAGGCGATCGACTTTCGAGACTGAATCTTGTCTGAACAGGACAACAAATACAGATCCCGAAAGGACACATTTCCCTAAACGGTTTCCAACATCTTTAAAGCAGAACCGAAACTCTACGCAATTTCCTAACCTCGTCTGACAATATCCCGAACAACCCTTCCCTAGACAGTTCGAATAGACATTTCAATAGCCTTTGGCAGGAACAAAAAAAGGTTCAGAGACCTCGGCAACCCTGAAGCTTCAACCAAGACGACACTTAAAAACTTAGTTATTAACGTAGGCTACTGTGACAAAAAAGGAGGACTCCTTTTTCACGCTCAAATCACCCGAAACTCATCTCAAGCAGCTTCTCTGGTTGTCAAGTTTCATCTCCAATCCATCACACGTCACAAGTTTTGCAGGAATCTCATGTTTATTTTCGCAACAGATCACCTTTTTTTGTCAAAATACAGAATAAGTTGAAGTCAAGGTCTTTGAATCTGAGACACTCTTTGTGATGGAAACGACTTATAAATCAAACGAAAAAAACGTTGATGTTGATTCAAAAGAATATTTAGAATTGTAAAGATCCTGCTCACGCTCTAATGTATTTAATCTATAAATGGTGGATTTGATTGGTTTTCTTTATTTTTGTTTATTTATCAAATACATCTGGGGCCTGACAACACCCCTTTATTCCACAATACATATCATAAAACGACCTGGTATTATTTCACAAGATAATGAAAACAAAAAAACAAGAGATTATTAAACTTTGACTTTTGTCTCTTTTTACTTTAGCCTACTGTTTTCCATTGTGGAACTGCAAGGTAGAAATAGAAATTTTTTACTAGACTGTTAGCCTCTTAGCCACAGTCACGAACATAGCCTGCAAAAACAAAATAAAAAAATAGAACACTCTTTAACGTTAACATTTTGTCCAGACCATTTTTGAGGAAAAAAGTTTTTTTTTTATTGCGTATTTGCGGCGATTCGAGAGACGACGTCAAAGAGATTACATTTACGATCATTCGGTTTTTAGACAACGGAATATTTTGGAAACCCTACGCGATTAGTATGATAAAGAACTATATTACTGCAGCCCCCGCAATAAACAATCTGAACAGAAGATAAAGCATTTACTAACTGTTCCTCCTAAGCTGATTGCGAAACATATAGCGCTAAACGGAGAAGTCCGCTGAGATCTGTTCAAGCGATATTTCGGCCCTTCTTGGCAAGGGTCCTCGTCCGGCACAGACGAAACGATCCTGCAAGCATTTACTCTTTTCACTAATGAAAGAACAAAAAATGAGATCTTTGCGGTTTTTACGAGGGTTTCGATGATTATCCCCGACGTTACGCGAAGGATAAACTCAAATTTTGGATAGTTTGGCTGAACGAACCTGCAAGCATTAACTCTTTTCACTAATGAAAAAAACAAAAATTGAGATTTTTGCGGCTTTTACGAGGGATTCGATCATTATCCCCGATGCTACGCAAAGGATAAACACAAATTTTGGAGATTTCGGCTGCACTTCAACACCATCTTCAACAACAAACAACTCACATATTTCAAATCTCGTGTTTTGTCCTTTTCAGTATGAATGGTCAGGTTATCTTCGCTAACCGATTCACAAACGAAAGTCAATCCTTCAAGGCCTTTCCCAAGCCTCATCTTCAACTAAACCCTAAAACCTCATCTGAAATCCTTCATACTTCGTGCACATTCCGCTATAAATAAAGTTAATATACTCTTTTGAAAATATAATGGCCGTGAAAGTGTAGTTTACATGCTTTTTGATCACGTGGGGAACTAAACTGTGACCGAATCAATTGAGGTATTGCACGTTTGGCGAACACGGTTTTGAGGATAAATCCTTTCATCTTACACCACGAGATTAATTAATCTTAAAAACTCCTTTATTACATTTGAAAAGATTAATCAGCATTAAAAGATCAACTTGCAGCGCACTCGCGCGCCATTCCCCCCCAGATTCATTGGGGAGTCGAGGGGTTCGAACACAGGGGGGATTCCCCGCACCGAAAACAACGAGAACATGGGGAGTGCATCCGTATGCATGTTGACAAATTCGCAGATTTACTTTGCCAACTTATTCAGATGACGCAATTAGTCTGTCGCAAAGGAAACCGCAAGAAAATAGTCTTATGTCAAATAGGCCTAGTGATCTCAGAAATCCTTTCAACTAGCCTTAACATCTTTTTTTTTTCTAAGAACCAACGACATCAGCAACTCCCCAAATCGTCTCCCCATCGAATCTGAAATCCATTTTTGACGATGGTGATGATAATCGGGGAGCTTCCCGTCAATGGGGATTCAGAATGCGGCAAGTGCGTTCCTGGGACCCGGGGAAGGTCAAGAATACGCCTTTGAAGTAAAGCAGAAAACGTGCCAGTATTTTCCCAGTCCACGCACATAATTAATTGGCTCACAAATTAATACTGAAAGGACGATGTCAGCTCATGGCGATCGTGTTATTGAAACTAAGTCAGTTAAATGCGAATGGTACCATATTGTTTTCTATATATGATCCAACCTGGATCCAACGAAATTAGTTTATTTCACTTAATCGTGATAAGGATTTGGATATCAAGTAGTAGGCTACTCAAACAAGAAACAAATCAATCATTTATTTGTACAAACTACTCACTCGTCTCGAGTAAACGGAGGTACTAAACGTACTGTCATAATATATTTTTTGCTAAATATATAAAACGCCTCCCCCCTTGGACGAGAAACTCGAAAAATTTCCAGTCGTTATCAAATTAGTGACCCACTAACGGCAGTGGAGAAACAAATAGAAACATATAATCCAAAATATTGATCACGACTGGAAAACCCTCTTGGTATAGTTTTAGGGTAAAAGTTATATAGTGTATTTCGTAAGTTAATTCTCTTTCGTCTTTTCCTTTCTTTTTCTCCTTTTTCCTTATTATTTACTCCGTCTTCGTGCTTATTTTGACGGGTAATAAATAAAATCATCAACAGTTATCATCATCAATATTTTGACCCTTTCGAGGAAAACCTACTATATAGTCACCCTTCGTCTTTGTAGCCTAACACGTTATTGTTTCTACGGAGCCTTCGTGAACTTGTGGCCTATCTCTATGGTCTAATGGATTACCCGATTGACTGCAACCGATAGTCAGTATGGTTGACAAATTTTAACATCGTTGGTTCAATAGTGATAGTGAGATTAAGATTTCAAAGTCGACTAACCATGGGGTGTGTGGCGTGACAGGTGAACCGAAACAAAAAACTCTTGGCATGCAACTAACAACTTCTTCTTTTTTTGAGAAGTAATGGAGATTAGGTTATTCAAACGTAACAGACAGAGGAGCCGGTGTTATATTGGGTCTTTTGGTAGAAAACAGTAGGAACAAGACCAAAGGTTCCGATGGGATCCCCAAATTTCGATATTTGATCCATACAATTAGGCTAGGTTTTGTCTTCGCCAGATCCAGTCTTCGCCAGACTCCTTGAACATTTTTACTCTTATAATTTAGAAACAGTTTAAGGCCAAATAGCTAATCATCTAAGAAAACCAAGTTCAGATATGGATTCAGCATGTGTGCATATCCCTAGAAGCCGATCCAAACGATATTTCCCGGCTTTGGCGAAATCCAGAACTACTTGTCCGGCGAAAAAAATAAAGCTCAAAAACGAATTCAGCATATCTCCTTACCACTATATCCAACATCTAATCAACTTCATATCAAAATTTAACTTTTAACAAATTTTCCGGTTTTAGCCGGATTCCAGAAGAACTATATATCCGGCTAAAAAATGATTGTCATATACGGATTCAGCATCTCTTCTTACCCCTAAATCGAACATATAATCAACTTCAAATACAAATTTTACTTTTAACAAACTCTTCGGTTTTGGCCGGATTCCGGGCGAACTACTTGTCCGGCGAGAAAATGATTTTCATATTCATGTTCAGCATGCCTTCTTACCCCTAGATCGAACATTTAATCAACTTCAAATAAAACTTCTACTCTTAACAAACTTTCCGGTTTTGGCCGGATTCCGGGCGAACTACTTGTCCGGCGACAAAATGGTTTTCATATTCGTGATCACCATGTCTTCTTACCCCATAATAGATTATCACATTGGCTGTTTAAAAATATTTTGCACGTCCCTTAATTTGAACCCCCACCCCTAAATGTAGGGCTACGGAGCCCATCTACGAACTCGACCTTACTCTTGACCCAAAGAATGCTCACACCAAGTTATATCAAAATATCTCATTCCCTTCGAGAGTTATCGTGCTCACAGACAGACAGACGGACGGACAGACGGACGGACGGACAGACGGACAGAAGGACAACTTTTGCGATGTCATAGGTATCCCTCCACTTACGTTTTGGGATCCCAAAAACAAAACAAAAAAATTAAGGATGGACTTGAAGAAATATTTGAGAAGCCTCCCCCCCCCCTCTCCATGATATGCATTCATAAAGTTTTCGCACGATAAGGAATTTTAATGGGAGAAAATCTTTTTAACATGCTCAACTAACAAAGAAATAACAAACGGAAAAATGCAATTCAGATTATTTAAAAACAAACAGACGAAGATAATCCAGTGTTCATACATACGGGTAATTTGTATGAAGGATAAAAAATAACAAAAAATACATTTGAAGTATTGCTTCCAAACGTACTTCCCCTAGAATAAAAGTTGGTGATTTTTGTTCAGTACATACCATCTTAAATATATTCTGAGCTATAAATGCTATTTAAAACATGGCCAGTTGATGCTGACTCCGCTAGAACTAGAGTAATATAAACAAAGATTCCACTTAGATTGTATACAAACAGATAACTGGTGTTAACTATTGACTGACTGTCAAGCCTTTTAAATTAGTTCCATCCGGTGACCGGTGTCAACTTCCAGAGGGTACGTGAAAACCGCCAACGTGAATAGGCTACACAGCCTAGCAATTTATGGTAATTTAAGAAATAACAATGATAAAAATATCATCAATATTTTGAGAAAAAACACTAATTCATTCTCTAGGTATGATAGTAAATATGATAAAATCACCATTAAAAAAAAACGCTAGTTCTTTTTGTAAAATCACCAAACAGAAACAACAAAATATGGATGATAAATCAAACCCGTGACAACCCTGTTCACAGCTCTGTCGTTCCCAATTTCTTCCCTAGTTGCTCGAGACAGCCAGACGCTCATCCATCAATGTTTAAGGCTACATTCTTCCTCCTCCCATTACAAAAACATCAGGACTTTTCTTTTTATTCCCATCGGAAGCACAGAAGTATCCAAAAGTCTATTTTTCTCCTCCAGGACAGGCTCCAGAGAATCCCGATACTCGGCCGACCGAACAAAACCGAAAAGCCAATGTCAATCGTCCGTCAGTCACCGTTTTCCGCAACTGCTGACCTTTGGCTGTCAATACCTCCGAGGAATGCAGTTCCCGAAGAAATTCCAAGGGTCTTAGAACTCCAAGAATTATTGTCCGCAGAAAACGTCAAACTTATTCCACAAAACGATCAACTGGTCCATTTTCCAAGGCAAAAATACGACCAATCTCCCAGAAGTTTATATATCGCTGGCGAATGTCGTAGCTGCCTTTTTTCGTTTTGAGCCATTGTTTGATATTTGTTGAGGATGTTTCGGAGTTCTTCGGCGGTATGCTGAAATTTACGCTGAAATACGTACAACAACCACTAAAATGTAGGAATAAGTATGTTAATGTTGACCGTTGTGCGAGTGAAAAAGTTTGTTGTTTTTCATTACAGATTTTTTCTTGTGCGGCAAAGCTAGCTAATGAAATTTAGACTGGTGGATCTCCGAAAATAATCAATTTGACAACAAACCCCAAGAGTCATCTGCAGAACGCATAATGAAACGTCGAACTGATTTCCCAAAAGGATCAACTGGTTAATACGAAGTTTGAAGTAGTAGTGCAGGTTGGTCGAAAATATTAAACTTAATTTGATATTCATTAATTCAAAATATTCAACTTATTCCTTCTCAAGCAGCTATGTCTTAACCGTCCAAGAGCTTATGAGATATGTTCATTTTTAATTATTCTTTTATGTTTAAGTGTTTTCATTCGCATCTTTTACTTCCTTCGTTTCATATTACCCCGCTGTAACTGAGAAGCGGGCCATAAATAAATCATCAGAAAATAATTTTGTGGGGGGCATTTCTTCAAACTGCCAAAACTTTGATAAAAATCAAACACAAGGATTTGAAATTACTGTTTTTAATGTTTTTTAAGCAGGCGCAGAAGATTTGTATTACTAACTTATATGTTTTATATTTTTCCAGACGATGGCACCTTAACGGTTTAAAAGGGTCGTAAGTGGAATGTTTAGGAAAATACGGCAAAGAAGTCTTTTCATATTTCTGAGCGTTTTTTTCGTTATTAAGATGGATTAATTTTCAATTTTTGACTGGTATAGGTGACCCACGGTCCCCTTTTAAGTCGAACATTAATATTCGTCGTGTACATTTGAGTGATTTTGTTTGTTGGCATTTCATCAAAAAAATAATAAATGAACAATCCAGTATGTAGGAGTGATTAATGTAATAATCTTCTCTCGCCGATGTGTGCTCCCGAATAGATAACTATCAAATGCTAGAGTTACTTAGAAATATCGTTTAGGTGTTTTATTTGTAGACGTTTGTAGTTGAATTATCTGTTTTTCCCCTTTTTGTGTACTATTGTCCGGATAAGATAATACTGATCCATGAGCAAATGGCCATGGCAAATACATACAAACTGACACAAAAAAAGGAAAATAAACAGAAATACGACCTAGGCTTGACCAGTAACCTAAAGAACCTAGCCAGCTGTTTTAAGGACTCGTCCTGTCTATAATGACAATGTAACCTACTTCCGTAAATTAAATTCATTATTCTTAAGCCCGGAGATTTAAGTTTCATATGTCACAGCTTCTATGCTCGATAACGATACCTCATTAATCTTTGCACTTACCACGGTTCACGATTTTCCATGCGCATTATGCTCCCGACGAGTGTTAGCGTATCATGTTATTGATGTCTAAAACCGGTTACCTGAACTTTACCGAGTTTTTGCAAGAAGTCAATGGACCTGGGAAAAGGCTTAAAACAGCCAAAGCTGTGGGTAAGTTATTAAAAGTAAAGCATGGTTTTACAGTATTGAAATAGTTCTGAATACTGGAACTTAAACAGTAAATAGTTCGACGCACCATGACATTATATGTATTATGAGCATTTTCAGGCGGCAAGCTAAACTTGTCGCTAAATATATTAGTAACTAAATACAAATGGGCTTGAACCTGAAGAGCACCCCAGAAAAATTCTACAAACTAAAAATGTCACCAATCCGGGAAATAAATCAGCCAGGTGGTTGGAATTTAGAAGAACAAAAACAGACAGTAGGCCTGAGTGACTTCTGGCACTCATAAATTCCTTGAAGAGCCTACAAGAATTCCGTGAACCAGGAAGAAGACGAATATTTGAAAATATTCCAGAAAGACGATTATTTATTTATTTTATTTATTTATTTCAAAATATAGCCTCTGGGTAACGCTTGGAAGGAATAACTGCTGAGCATCTAGTACCACGCATGGTTCAAGGTTTAATTTATCACGTGTGTACAAAAGAAATACATGGAGGATCAAAGCCGGAGACACAAGGTTGAATGATAGAAACAAATAAATTATTTTCAGACAAGAACTATTTTTTGCGCAAGCGTGAGGTGAACAGAGGGCTTTTCAAGGTGGGGGGATGGGGGTATAAAGGATTCAATTAAAGAATAGGCTACATAGGCTACAGGCTACATGATGGAACAATTACTCGTGGGCAAAACCAATGTTAATCATTCGAGAATCTAGTGTATGGTCTTTCGGTTTCATTATACATCACTATCTGAACTGAAACAGTAGGCTACGGTATGGAATTTATCCGACAGAGTAACAAATTGCGCTTTTTCTCAATTTAAGAACTACAATAGAAACAAAAAATGTTTGTCAACCAGGATAAGACAAAAATAAAATTCATTACTGAATTAGTCCGATTTATATTACGGAGAATTATCCGCCCGATTAATTTATAGTATGACTAGCAGCGAACATAATTACTAGACATTACCTTCCACCTCACGGCTTTGAGAAAGTCACCGAGCCCAACAATTACCTACTGAAGCGTTACTGATTTTTAATGGCCCGAAATCAAAATATTTGTTCGTTATTAGTTATGGTTGCTTGATTTTAATCAGAATATATTCGAAAAAAGGGTACGTACTCCAAAAAAGAGTGTTACAACAAGTAGTGCCCAACAAGACCAAAGGTTTCGATGCCCTGAACTATGGTATACTTTGACTTTACTGATCAAGAATAACCTCCTGAGACCCAGGGCCGGGGGGACCCAGGGCCCCCCGGGCCGACCCAGGGCCCCCCGGGCCGACCCAGGGCCCCCTGAGGCCGGGAAAATGAAAGGAAAATAAAGCAAAGATATTAAATTCAGCATGTTTTCTTGCACTCCAGTCACTGCTCCGATCATCCTGATTAAAAAGTTTTGGATTCTATAAATTCCGGTTTTCTCCAGATTCCGGCTCAAATGTTCACCCAACTATTCGTTTTCATATACTAATTCAACATATGTTCTTTCATCCCTCTGCAACACCCTATTCAATTTCATCGCTCAAGTTTCAAAATTTCCGGTTTTCACCGGATTCCGCCCGAACTATTCACCCCACGTAAATACCAACAGAGACCAGATTCAGCATACTGTTTTACCTTCGATCGTTTTCAATCGGATTCATCGGCCAGATGAATTATTTAAAGACCATTTTTGATAAATTTTCTTTAGATTCCCATCGTTATGGCCGGTATCACGAAACACTCCTCGTTCAAGGGCACGGGAAAAATATCGCCTTTCTTTAAAGTTTAACTGAAAAGCCAACTCATTTTTGTGTCATTTAGTTGAATACACTGAATTATTTCGATTTTGCAAAAGGATTTTTTTGTTTTCCACTATCTGCTCTAGTTATGGCGTTCAGAATATCTGCGGCCGTCCCCACAGCGAAAATTCTACTATGACGCGGGAAATTTTTATCTAAACACCAACAAGGCTTTTCAGTAGGCAGTGGCGATCTTCGTGAAGATTGCTTAGTGCCTGGACAAAGAAAGTCATAAATCTTTCTTGTAAGGCATACAACAAATTAGAGGTACCACAAATCACACGGAAATTCCACTATTTGAAAATCGATTATTCCTGAACAGCGGAACAACCAAGTGACGCATTTTCAGCGGGTCTTCAAGCCAATTTAAGTGAATAAGTGATGGGTAACTAGATTGTCCTATCCCAGTCCTTTTCGGTTAAACTTTAAGCTCAAAATATGCCGAAAACACATTAACGGCAGGAATATTAATAAAGTAACTCCACTAGTACAAAGAGTTAAGCGGAGTACGACAGAACAACTATATACATAAAAAATAGCTAATCGCAGCTCAAATTTGGTTGTCAAACATAAAAGCGAAGAATAGGTGAATGTTTGCTGTAAATTCTAGTGATACAGTAAATGGGCAAACATTTTCCCCACTTCTTTAAGAGTATTAACCCTGATAATCCTTCCGCAAAACCATAGGATAACACTGACAAACGCAAAGAATTCTATCAGAATATTAACTTTAATAATAATGATAAACCCAAAGACAGATAGGGCCTTCGACTGAGTAATTATTTCCTTGCACTTTCTCTTTACATTTCCTGCTGCTCGGATTTTAATGTTCATCTCAATTGTTTATGTACTCATTTCCTAAAGCATAACTATTCTTCCGAGCTAGCACCCCCTCCGAGGAACGGCGAATGGGCGTGCCCTCAGAAACCTCGAAATAAATCAAGGAATTATCATCAAATCAGATTTGCAAGGCACTAATTTGTCCAAACACGAATTACACGGGTTGAAAAGGCGTGGCAGCTAATTGACCATCTTTAATCACTCTGTGCAGGTGATATCACGTGCTCCAAAGGGTCAACAAATTGTCCATAACTCAGCTATTCATACGGTCCTCCTACTTATTCTTGACTACGCCGACCTACCCAGTGTTGCCACTTTTCTGCGACGGAACAAAGAACTGTGACAATCTGGTGCCTACAAAACTGTGTCCTTTTAACCAACTATTAACGAGAAATATCGCTTATCCATATTCACAATTATATTTCTCAACTTTTTTGCTCCATTTTTGTAATTACTGGTAAGGGGCCGGTCACAGACTTCTGGCTCTCTTTGTCGAAGAAGCGAAAATCGGTGATAAGTTGCAGAATTCGAGCGGCAACACTGGACATACGCTCCTTGCTTAGAATAGCTTTTGTCCACTACCTCGTTTGGCACCTAAGAGCACATTGGTTGGGTCATTTCTACCTTCAAATTTAATCAAACGAAGTACTTTCGCTGCTATGACCTCATAGCCCAATAATAATCATCAAATCCATTAAACAGAATTAAAATAATAAAAGGTAATTTCAACAGTGACCTAATAAACTTTTTCATCACAATATTCAACACCCAACTTTAAATAGTTTTCTATATTAACAGATTCACCTTATTAAAATTTTCAAGCATTTCATATATAAAGACAGGCACCTTGGTTGGTGCTCAACAGCGAAACTAACGAGTAAAGCGAATAAACTTGGCCAGCATGTTGGGATATTAGTCACTTTCATGACTAAACTTAAAAGAATACTACACTGTCAGAAGTTTCATAACAGATAGCGCATAACACTTTCAAGAATAACACCTTTTCACTTAGAAATAAAGTGTTATGACCAATTAAGTTTACACTATTTCATGCCTAGATCTCCAACAACACCTTCAATTGGTAAAAATACTAACGGGAACGAAAGAAACATAACAGATAACATCCCAAAGTGTTATCTGTTGAAACCGGGCATCCTTGTGTTGTCGTTATGTAACTTCTGACAGTGTAGTATTTTTACCAATTAAAGGTGTTGTTGGAGATCTAGGCACGAAATAGTGTAAACTTAATTGGTCATAACACTTTATTTCTAAGTGAAAAGGTGTTATTCTTGAAAGTGTTATGCGCGATCTGTTATGAAACTTCTGACAGTGTAGATAAGAGCGCATAATTATTTTAATAAGAACCATTATATATGTCTCGAGCCTGACTTTAAGCAACCCAAGCCAAACGCAGGGGAGCACACAAAGGGAAGCCGAATCGTTTGCTTCAGAAACTTCTGTCATTTTCAAAATCAATAACAAATGCGCCTACATTGGACACAGCCCCTACACGCTAATCTCCGTCTAATTCATTCCATTTACTCCACAAATAAAACCAAATGTGTGGATCCAGGGGGAGTCCGGTGGAGAGCTAATCTGATAAATCCGGTAACCACAGGGAGTTACAAGTGATTTTTTGTTTTTCTTTTGGGGGCTAGTGAGATAAATTCTTTGTTCGGAGCACCTGTTGCTCCTATCGGTTTCATGCTGTAATGAATGCTCTTAAGGGTGAAAAGATGGATGATTTTGTCATCAGTTTTCTTTTGCTCTCCCTAGTATTTTTCAGACGAATATAAAACAATTATTTACCAGAAATATCTGCATGCAATTCGTTCAGAAAAAAAAAACGAAGGAACTGGACAGATTTTTTCACTTGCCATATTTTGTCACCTTCGATGCGCATCATCCTTTCGACGGTCGTTTGAGACGTGCTTGTTCAGACACGGTTATGTTTTTTTTTCTCTTTTTTCCTAGAAGTTGACGAGCCTGGACAACGGCTTAAAACAGTCAAAGCCGTGGGTAATCTGTTCAAAGTGGAGCCTAGTTTTATGATATTCAACTATTTTAAAATACTGGAACATAAACAGCAAAAAGCACGATGGGTCCTTGAACACCAGATGTATTAATGCTACAATAGTGTAAGCTATGAATAAAAATTTAGCGCAACAAAGGCAAACAAAGGCTAAAATCAATTCCAGTGGGCTACAACCAGGGCCGTATCTAAAGGGAAGGAGGGTTTGAACCCCTAATTAATCGTTTTTTATAGGCTTTAACCTCAGATCTGATCTATGTTTTTGTCCTACTGTTTGGTGCGGATTAGGTCCGACCCGCGGATAGACCCCCCCCCCCAAAAAAAAAATCCCGGGATCCGTACCTGGCTACAACGTTCTGACCCGATGAAAAGTTTCCGAGAATTAGGAATGGAGTAGTACGAAAAAGTAGCATGCAGTAGTAACCGTTGCTACTACATGCTACTACTAGCAAACTGGAGGCTACCGGATGCTACTACATAAGATTAACCCAGTCGGAGGCATGTTTATCAAAGTATTCCATACTACTGCATGTCACTAATCGAACTATCCCATACTTCTACACAGACTCCTAAAGATCGTGCTCGATAATGTTGGCACCATGCTTTGAACTTGGGCAAGATAATGAATTTTCAAGAAGTGATCAAAGAAAGAGAAACTATGAATAATTGTATTTTAATGATAGATGAATGTCACTCAATGATACTCGTTAAATGTCAAGCATCTGACCCTATGTCAAGCCATTAACATAGGCTATCAAACACCATTTTGGCTGGAAACTTGCCTAACTTTAAAGAGGTTGACGAAAGAGAGCAAACGAACGATGATGTCCAATGCAAATAGGCTACTATGCGTTTCCCACGCTTTGTATCTGCGGAATTTCAATTTAAAGTATAACTGAAGACCAGCGCTACTTCCTACTGCCGTTCCAAGGAGTAGAACTGAATACCGACACTCCTTTCTAATCTCATTTTAAGACATGGCCTTCAATATCAATAAGCGAGAACGTCATTACCATGTTTTTTTTTATCCAGGAAAGTTTCAACGTGAACTGAAGAACACGAAAATTCCTAAAGTACAACTGAAGACCAGCATTAAAGTTCAACTGAAGACCAGCATTAAAGTTCAACTGAAGACCAGCTCTGCTTCATCTCGACGTTCCCAGGCTTTTTATTCGTGCGAGTTTGAATGCGAAAATTATGAACTTGAAAACAAAATGCTCAAATAGTACAACTGAATCCCAGCAATTTTCATTTTAATTAGACAGGATATTCAAAATCAATAGGCTACAATGCAATTACAAGGTTTTTAATCTAGGTGAGTTGCAACTGTAATTCATAACATAAAAATGCTAATTAAAACTGACAACCAAAACTTTTTTATCATCTTAATCAAGCACAACCTTCAATGTTTTCTCCGGCGTTTTATCCTTGACATTTTCACCGTGAAAAAAATCGAAACAAAATCGGAAATGCTTAAAGTACAACTGAAAACTTACACTGTTCTTCATTTTATTTTTCCTTAACCATCACCAGGCCGATCTTTCTAGCCAGCACCAGTACAAAAAAAAAAGAAAATGCGACATACAGCCATAGCCATAAGTTGTCAATATTTACTTTGCGTGTAATGAATATCAAAAATTTATCGGCTGGACGGTTTGAAAACGAACAGCTGATCGGTTGATTAATTTACATACCTGATTCATCCGTCGTTTCCTTCCGCCTCCTTTCCTTCTCTTTGTACCCCTCATCCGACACCTCCGAGCTCGTATCACACGGACTCGACCGATTCCCACTCACACCGCTATCGTACGACTCCAGTGAATCATACCCACTCGTCCCATACGTCCCACCGCCATAAGCCGGAGGGGGTAACACCACCTGCGGAGGGGTGCGGTCGAAGGGGCAACCGCCCCTGAAGGAGCCGTTACGGCCCCCGCGCAACAGAGCAGGGGAGGCGGGAGACTGGCTTCGGTGTAGAGGGTTAGGGGAGGGGCTTCGCTGGGCAACGGAGTACTTCTTGACCTCGACGGCTAGTGATCCCTTGCGGGAGCCTGGACCGGAGGCGGTACTAGCGCTAGAGGAGCGACGGGAGGAGGGGGAGGTGGCCCTGAAAAGAGGGGAAAGTGTCATTTTGGCTCTTCTGGGCCTACCCTACCAGAAATCTGGCATTAGCCTGTGGCAAGAAAAATAATCTGATGGAACTTCCGTTCCAGCTATATCGCAGCAGAACCCCGCGGAAGAATACGAACGCCGTCTGAGTCGTCCTTTACAACTGATCTGTTTTCTACTATTGTGAAGTCACTTCTAACTCGCTGCAGACCGGGTTCTCCACCTCTGCAGGCATCCTAACGTTTTTCATCTGGTATGCGCAGCGGTGAAGAGGGATGTAGACGGGTATCAAATTAAAGCAAGTACCTCTAGCTCGGCTCAGTTTTATCGGGGTATCCACAGTCGCTGCATGGGATTAAAAGACTAAAGACTTTCTATTGGATTATTTGTTTTTGGTAATATGCTATAGGATTGTGACATTTCAATTGCTCTTCGTAATAAATTGTCTGTGAGGTCGACTTGGATTTTGTTTGTTTGTTAATTTTTGTACTTGTATTTTTTTCGCGTTTACAGCTTTTGCTTCACGCAAACTCACCCACTGCGGACTATACCTCCTGGAGCACTGGCAGGCCCGTATCCAGGAATTTAAACAAGACCAAATGTTCCGATGGGATCCCAAAAACCCAGGGTTGGTCACCAAAAGTAACTTCGTACACCCTGGAAAGTAACCCAAAAGTATCTCAAAGTAACCCAATGTAACCCAAAGTAACTCCAATGTAACCCAAAGTAACCCAATGTAACCCAAAGTAACCCAATGTAACCCAAAGTAACCCAATGTAACCTAATGTAACCCAAAGTAACCCAATGTAACCCAAAGTATCCCAAAGTACCCACATTATCCCAAAGTATCTCTAAGTTTCCGTGAATTTCAATTGTTTCGTGAAGGAATTTCGCATCAGTTTCAAGATATTGCAATCGGCGCCTCGTCTCGTCTGACGAAAAGTTTGAAACGTCACCACGCAAGTCTTGCGCACGAGGGGTTGCTTTGGGTTACATTGGGTTACTTTGGGTTACATTGGGTTACTTTGGGTTACATTGGGTTACATTGGGTTACTTTGGGTTACTTTGGGATACTTTGAGATACTTGGGTTACTTTGGGATACTTTTGAGACAATTGCAAGCGTGATGTACGCCATTTGTGCGCAAGACTTGTGACCCAATGTAACCCAAAGTAACCCAGTGTAACCCAATGTAACCCAAAGTAACCCAAAGTAACCCAATGTAACCCAAAGTAACCCTGAGTAACCCAAAGTATCCTGAAGTAAGCAAGTAACTCGTACACCCTGGTTCTTGGTGACCAACCCTGGCCAAAAACCGAATACTTGATCCAGACAAATCGGTTTTGCCTTCTCCAGTGTCCGCTAGACTTCTTGAAGATTTTTACTGTTGAACTTTGGAAAAGGATTAAGGTGAAATAACTAATCATTAAGAAAACGAATTTTAGAAATCATGGTAAGAACAAATATAATATTTTCATGATTCAACGGATTCCGGGCGAACTACTTGTCCGGCGAGAAAACGGTTTTCATATTCGTCTTCAGCATGCCTTCTTACCCCTAATTCGAACATCTAATCAACTTCAAATGAAACTTTTACTTTTAACAAACTTTCCGGTTTTGGCCGGATCCACGGTGAACTAATTGTCCGGCGAGAAAATGGTTTTCATATTCATGTTCAGCATGCCTTCTTACCCCAAAATCAAGCATCTACTCAACTTCAAATAAAACTTTTACTTTAACAAACTTTCCGGTTTTGGCCGGATTCCGGGCTAACTACTTGTCCGGCGAGAAAATGATTTTCATATTCATGTTCAGCATGCCTTCTTACCCCTAGATCGAACATCTAATCAACTTCAAATAAAACTTTTACTTTTAACAAACTTTCCGGTTTTTGCCGGATTCCGGGCGAACTACTTGTCCGGCGACAAAATGGTTTTCATATTCGTGATCACCATGTCTTCTTACCCCATAATCGATTATCACATTGGCTGTTTAAAAATATTTTGCTCGTCCCTTAACTCGACCTTACTCTTGACCCAAAGAATGCTCACACCAAGTTTCATCAAAATATCTCATTCCTTTCGAGAGTTATCGTGCTCACAGACAGACAGACGGACGGACGGACGGACAGACGGACAACTTTTGCGATGTCATAGGTATCCCTCCACTTACGTTTTGGGATCCCAAAAATACACAGATCAGATTTTAAAGCCTACAAAAAATGATTAAATTTTTAGATTTCGGGGGGGGGGGGGGGTCGGACCCCCTACCCCCCCTGGATACGGCCTTGAGCACTGGCTCCATTCGAGTTCATTTGAGATCAGTTCAGTTCAGTTCAGTTTATTAAAGTTAAAAATAATTGAACAAAATAAATTTCGGACCCCTACAAAGCTCCGTGGCCCGTTACATAGGGGCTCCGTGGCCCGTTACACAGGGGACGTGGCCAAAGATGTGGGAAGTGGCAACCTTTCGGCGGGTATCCTACGAGGTATCCTAGCGTGTCAACTGATTTTCCCACTGCAAGATTTCAGGCGTTTAAACATTGTTCTCCCAAATAGCAACTAATTTCGAACAAGAACGATACAAATACGTCATTACCAAATATTCACTGATGATTCACTACGCTATGCAAGGACTTTGAGAATCTCGGCGTCGCTGAGCAACGGAATAAAGTGACTGGCAATGAGCAAAAGGGTTAGAGAATCTGCTATTACAAACGCGACGGAATAGAGTGACTGGCAATGAGCAAAGGGGTTAGAGAATTTGCTATTACAAACCTGAAGGAAGTGAACATGTGTTTACTTGTATCATCGAGTATGAAACTTTGGTGGAAGAAAAAGATTGCATGTGGGTACATTTGGTTTCAAGTAGAAACGCCGTAATTCGAGGCGGTCTTTAACCTAAGGGATCTGAACAGACCAGAGCTAGGGTAAAGGTAAAAAGGTAAAGGCGTCAGCTATCAGCCTTTACAGGCCAAGCCGGCGATGCTAATCTCCGATTCTCGGCCCTCAGCCAGGAAGTGCAATGGGGGGTTGGGGGCCAGCCATCCTGTGCTTTCGCACACCCTTCCTGTCACATTCCCCGGATTTCTCCAGGTACCCATTTGAAGCTGGGTGAACTTTGGCTTGTCTTACAGAGTTACGCCACAAACCCCCGCTCGAAACCAAACAGTAGGCACCACCGAGACTCGAACAAGGAACCCTTCCCTTGCGAGTTCGACGCGCTAACCATTCGGCCGCTAGGGTGTTTCGGCTTAAAACAAATTACGGTATCCCAATTTGACAGCATGCTCGTCAGGGCGTCGCCACTGAAGACAGACTCAAAAACTTCACTGACACCAAATTTGGAATCCCTTTATCTCCTCTACCGACACGACTACATTGTCATTACATAAAACGTAACCGGTTGGTTGGCAGTCTACTGGTCAGAACCGTCCTGGTCCCCACCATATTTGGCCCATTTAATGAAGTGGTGATCGTGTTCAAGATCTATCTCGGATCAAACGGACAAAAATGCCATTCGGATTCGGTTGCTGCCCCAGATTTATCGATACGCTAAACGTAACTAAACGACCTTACGGTTGCAGTCGGAATAAACAATCGAATAAGAAGGTCGGACACACGGATTATTTTTAGTGATAGAAAATATGTTCGTTGTATTTTAGTATCTAAAATATGTTTTTTCCCTCCTTGGGTTAGCAACACATCACTATAAAGTTTAATATGCCTGATTTAAAAATTCGATCCAGAAACGTAGAAGGAAACTCAAAGAGTCGCTAGATCCCAAACAGTTTATAGCCAGTATTTTTACGCATCGATAAGTAAATTTGTGTACATTTTTTTTATATATTAGCGATTTAGGTCAAATTTGTTTTATCTGAATTAGTGTTGTTATTTAATTTTTTGCCTCTCTTCTTTTCTGTACTCCATCTTTACACTTATGACGAGTAAACAAATCTAAACATAAATATTATGTTGTAATGTTTTAAAGTAACAGTGGATCGATGCTGCTATCCTGCGATAAAACAACAGTTCGTGGGTATTCAAATTATGATCGTATCTTGCATTTTTCTCGTTTTTATTCTTTCGTATATGTTCTACTGTAATGGTGGAATATAACTATATTTATTCACTCATATCTCATAAAACGCCACCTACTACTGTGGCACAGTGGTTACCACGCAGTTGTTCTTAGAACTATTTTGACTCACGAATAGTTTACTTATCACAATGAGTGGCACTTCCCAAACTTAGATAACGTCCAGAGAATAATATTTCTACCGTTCAACAATGTTTTGAATGCTTTTCATTGATTTAAAAGTGGTAAAGACGTAAAGGTTCTAAAGGAAAAAAATTGAAGTAGCAAGTGCCACACTTGTGCCACTAAGGAGGAGGGTGCCAACCGGTGCCGGAAAAAGGTGTATAGCAGGTGCCGGGGAGTGGGTAACCCCTCGATTTTCACCAATACTCCAATACAAATGCCCCCAGTTCCAGCCCAGTTCTATTAGGGTTGCATTAAAATTGATTGATGCAGAATGACCTTACAGTGACTTCGTTAAACTAGAATGCAAATGTTAAATTCTTGCATGGTTTCTACAGTCAATATTCCTATGGTTCCACGAAGAAGATAATCAATGACTTGTTCCTGTTTTGTTTTTCTAAACCATAAAGCTTCTTTTCCTATATTTTCCCAACGAATTTCTTACTTTTTAGGTTGAGTTTCCGATGTCACTCACTGAGGTTAATATTTCATCATATTTTAAATTACAATTTAAAGTCCTTTCATTTTTTTCTTCATAATTTGTAACATTCTTTCACAATTATTTCTCAAACATTATAACTCCTTCAGTCTCCCTCTTAGAGGTTAGAGGAGATGAGGCAATTGCTGCTATCGACGCTAGGATTGGCCGCTCCCAATTAACTATCAATATCTTCTCATGAAAGTTTGGGATAAGACAGCTTCCGAACACAGAACAGATCCTTATCTTCGGAGCACGCGCACGCTCACTCAAGTGACCCTAATCGCCTACCTCAGATTCGCGCGCAGTGATGCGCGAAAAGCGCGCCAGACAACGGCGCTGTGTGCAGTCCTTACGCGCCAGCGCGCAAGCAAATCACAACTTTTCCGGTGACTGAATTAGGGGATTTAAGCCAAAGATTTATTCTCTAAATAGGGGTATGGATCAAAATAGCAACCGAAGCGGTACTGTGCCAGAAATTTCCCTACAAAAAAGATTAACTTTAAAGGACACCTCACACTACATTATGTTTCTGCTAAGATGTTCTGAGATAGTTGGCTACTTAGACAACTTAGCTATGCTTACAGCAAATTACACAAGGATTCGGCTGTTTTTAACTTCTTCCCATGTCCCTTGTCTTGGACGAGAAACTTGGCATAATTTGCATAACCGGTCTCCGGACGAATAAGCTCCTTAGAAACAATGATCGGGCGCATGATATGTCGCGTAAACAGAACAAACGTGATCATCAGTGTATTGCTAACAGAGGAGACAGGATACACTTTGTGAAGAATCTCGGGAACGAGAATTGGATGGAAATACTACTGAAGTAGAATGAATTACTATTTTAAGTATGACGTGGTATCTGAAACCACGGCAACTGGACCTGCATTTTGTCTTTTTTCTGATACTACGGTTGCTTTGCAAAAACGTCAATTGTCAAATTTGCGCCTTCGGAAGTGACCCCCCCCCCCAAAAAAAAAAAAAAAATCCACTCACATCACAAGTACCAAACTTCTTTCCCCTCAATTTGATAACAAAAAAAAAACGCCCTTCTGTTGGCTATGATGAAAGTGAGATGACTCTTTCAGAAACCACGGTCAGTTACTACGGTCGGGACCATGGTATTCAGATACCACGGTAACTGCAAACAAACCGTGGTATCAGATACCAAGGTATCTGCAAAAATGCATCTATTCATAGAACTAGTCCTGGAAGGAAGGGAACTTAGCTTTCTTCCGGTATTAGCTGCTATTAAAAGAAATATTCCGTTTTTGTTATTGAATTTTTAATGAGTTTTTAAATGAAGAGGATGTAAGGAAATTTGAGGTAATATGCAAAATAAGTTTTGAATCATATAATAAAGTTGAAATTATATAATAATTAAAAGCAGAGATAGAGGATAGTGTAGGTGACGCTAATTAGTTAGGTCGGTCAAAATTTTTTAAAGGAAAATTAATTTTAAGACCGTTGGCGTCACCGAGGGAAAGTGGAAGAGTAGTCACCGGGCCAATTCATACTGGACGGGAATGAGGTAACAGATACTACGTGGCAAAAAAAAAAAAAAAAAAAAAAAAATGGAGGGAAGGGGGGCTGAATAGTGTAGTGGACTAGTGGGGGCTCACCTTTCGTATGTCACTTGCATTTGGGGCGTGGCACTGTTCTGTTTGATCACCAGCTTTGAGCCGACTGTCGCTCTGTGTCCTGCAAAGGAACGAATCCTAATCAGTCGCCAATCTTAGGGTTTTTCAAGCGGATTTTTGTTATTTTGCCGACATCATAATCGCTGACGGAAACCTTGAATACCAATACTCTATATGACCAGGGACCCATAAATTTCCTGTAATGCCTCGCCATTCAGGGGGCTTGTCAATAAGAGATTTCAGATGCTATGTTGACCGCTCGGAAGATAGTTCGAGAAATACCCACGGTCCAATCACGTCCAAGGCCAGATAGACAAGCTTTGAGATTGGCTGCTGACGCCTTGAGGGAGGAGTTTCTTTGGCGCACACGTGCAATGAGGCAAACAAGAAAGCCGATTCGACCCAAGTGGGGATTTTTGGAAACTAAATTTGGATCGGTCAACATAGCAACATAGAAGCATAGGAAATGACAAGCCCCTGTAAAGGAAATTTATGGGTCCCTGATATGACTAAGTCCAAAACACGCCAGTGAACCTCGGGAAGAACAAGAAACGTCGCCCGAACGATGACTCAAATCCCATGTCAACCAATCAACGGCGTTCGTTTTCGTTGGGGAGAGATGTAGTGACGCTTCCGGCCTTCGCTAGGCATACGGCGATTCTTCATCGGCACTAAGAGTTAGTCATCACGAGTATTCAATTCAGCTGGAAGTAATGTATACTGGAAGTTCTTCCGAAAGTTCTGGTCAGTATTTTCTTGTTAGTGTGGAGATGAAAATGAAAGTGAGGTGCATGTCATGAGTGAATGTGAAAAATCAAGAAAATTGAGGAATGAAGTGTTTGGAGAATGCGTGAGGGTGTCTGATGAGAAACGGATGAGTAGTATGATTTGTAGTCGTCAATTTGATGATGTGAGGAGGCTGGCAAGATTCCTCAGGGTCGCTTTGCAACACTGAAAAGTATGCCTATAGTAGGTTACCCATGAAGTACGACTTAGTCCAGTTTGTTATTTCTTTTTGTTTATTTGTTGCCACGGCCTCAAGTTTTTTTTTTATTTAATTGAATCTTATCTTATCTATTTATAACCCATCACAAAACAAGGACGGCAAGACGCCTTAAAAATGGAGTAACAAAAAAAAATTGAAAAAAAGTAAACGAGAATAATTCAACAGACAAATATGGAATAGATAATGCCGACCAAGGGTGAGATAACATTGATATAGAAAAGTCAGTTTCTGTATGTACAATATATGTAATCCGTTTGTTTTTGTGTAGTGATGGCGACAAGCTAAAAGCTTATTTCCACATGCAATGCCGTATCCAGGTGGGCGGTTAGGGGGTTCGACCCCCCCCCCCCCGGAAACCCACAAAAGTAATAGTTTTTTGTAGGCTTTAACCTCTGATCTATGTCTTTTTTGTACTTTTTGGTCCGACCCGTGGGCAAACCCCCCCCCCGAAATAAATTCCTGGATACGAGCCTGTCCACATGTAATAAAAAAATAAATAAAAAATAAACAGGGCACCACCAGCCCGAATCGGACGAAAACCGTATGGCCGTTTACATATCACAGAGGCAGGACATATTAGACGGAATTTACCAATCAAATAACCATTTCTAGTCCATGATCAACTGATGTGGTGATGATGATTGCGGGACTAATGGGATCAAAATCGCACCGCGTTTCGGAACTGGAATATGGAAAGTTGCCAATAAACCTTACCGTAGATTTTCAAATTATTCCCAAAAGCACTAATTTCTTGGAACAAATTGGATCAGATTTTGAGTTATTTTACATGTTTCATAACTGAATTATTCTAATTACAAAACATTTTACAACCTCGGGTTTTTGACCCCTAAACTGCCGAGTATCATAAAAATTCTTTCTTTGCGTAATGATAGTGGTAATGCAAAGGAATTACAGTACCGTTGGCTATAACGACTGGCGCGACTTTTTAAAATTCGAAACGTATAATTTCGTAATTATTCAGCAAACACCAGACACGAGAAAGCAATGACAAACATGTTTGGAAGAAGTCATTAGTTTACCGCTAATTCCAATGGTGGTAGCCAGAAATAAAGACGCTCAAACAATGTTTTAGATTTTTTTTTACTGACCTTTTGAAGACGCTGTAGGCTACCAAAATTTCAAACTTTTACGCAAATTTTCAAAGCATTTTTTCTGCATTATTTGCAAGTTTGCCACAAACAGAAGCCAGAAAGAAAAACACTCAAGCAATATTGCATTTTTTAAGGGGGTTGACCACTCTCGAGTTTGGTGTATACCAAGTGCCCAGCCGACGCCGGAACCGGTTGCCACGTGTTAGAATATTAAAAATCAGAATACTTAGAAGTGCTAAAAGATGGGTCGTCTAATTTACAGTCGGCACCACTGGTTTCGGAATGGAGCCGGCCGAAGTGTGTACACTAAGTGCCAGGGAGCGGGTAACCCCTCAGATTTTTTCATTCACCTTTTTTAAAGTATTTCGTATGCATCCTTACTATTTTACCACGGAAAATAATCAATGCGCTTCGTCCGTGGGATCGTTTCGATGTTACGCATCAGCGAGTCGGCACGATGGACATTTTTCTTAGGACTGAGATCTGGAGATCCCTGAGTCATCTTTCATCTTAATATCTGTTGTCTGAAACTAATACTCTCTGAATCATCCCAATAAAAAAGAATGACAGCGTAAAAGCTCGCGTCAAACGAGTCTTCGTCTAAACCCGTCAAACAAACGAAGATGAAAACCAGATAACCAGTGACTTCACCGGGCCCATGGGCAGCGTAGTTACGTAGGCCCAGATGAGAGATTTCGAGCACACGTTTTTAGAGCATCAGGGATTTCCGACCGGATTATCGATACTTTCATCATGCAGTTGATACAAATCTCAACTTTTCCGTATGGAAATGATGGTGTTGCCTAAAATCCGACGATCAGTTTTCCGGCTTGATTTTGTGCACTTTCATCATCAAGTGGAAAAATCTCGACCTTTTCATATGGGAGTGATGATGTCGCAGGCATTATATTGTCAAACCTTTTGGAACTAACTATCAGGGACCTTTGGCTTTATTCAACCCTGGTACAAGAAAACCCCGCTAACTGGGCAAATGCAAACTCGTTCTCTTACAACGCAGGTAGATTACTGGTTTTCTCCGCCGAATTTCCTGCACTGAGGTTTTCCACAGGGTTGATCACCAAAATTATATTAATACACCCTGGAGAGTAGCCATTAGAATATTTGTGCCGTATTTTACTAAGTTTTATAACGACAAGCCCTGAATTAATTCAAATACTTCTTGTTCGTCTTGTATTGTGTCGACGTGCCAACGTTATAACTGCCAAGCACTTACATTATGGTGAATAACTCTGAACTGAATCCCAAAAATATCCTTAAATATCTCTAAGTACCTCTAAGTATCTACGTATCCCGAAGTAGATATAAGTATCTCTACGTATCCCAAAGTAGCTCTAACTACCTCACGTATCCCAAAGTACACCTAATTATCTCAATGCATCTTAACGCATCCCGATGTATCTTTATAGTATCTTTGCTAACAACGTGCTCGTGTACCCTGGTTCTTGGTGACCAACCCTGGGTTTCTCTAGACGGATTTTTTGCACTTCCATCAAAAATAAAAATAAAGATGGAATTAATTAATGAAGGTGCCGAGAATCCTGGCAGGAGTTCCAATGCACGACCGCACGATCCTGACCGCCTGTCTGACCCATCTCTCTTAAATAAAAAAAATGACCCCGCTGATCTGGATCAATCAGATTCTCCCACCACAGACATGTCATTCCAAATCTTGACCTTAGTTGCTGTCCGCGAAGAAAATCTCCATAAAAATGAAAGTATTCATCGAAACATTCACAACTTCCTCACAACCTTGGCTTGTGCAAACTCAAAACATCATACCCGAGTCGTGACCGTTTACTATCATTATCAAGTTCAAACCCCAGTTCAATCGTGATCTAATCCATTTTCTGTTGCGTGTTTTATCTCAATAGTCAGGACATCCGCCAACTTAATTCCTGGTACGGAATCCGTTTCCGTTAGAATTACTCTACCGAAAAATACTTAAATGATTACTATCACTGAACTTGATCTCTGCCAAAGTTACTGATATTTTCTTGTATTTTCTTGTCTGCTACATTGTCTCCTCTCTATGTATTCTTTAAGGTTTAATGGAAAAATTGCCACAATACCAAAAGCTAAATAATAGGCAAAAAATAGAAAATAAATAGACACACATTAATAACTGACAACATCTAAACAACTTACCATCAACAACGAAACTTAATACTAGATACAGAAACAAATCAAGAACCGAACAGGCACAAATGAACGACAGGCGTGGAATTTTATTGGTTGTTGATATAATTAGTGACAAGGGGGGAGAATGAGTGGAGCCGACGGGCGGTACTTGATGCTGGAAACGGCTTATTTAAATTTGTATGTCTTGTTGAATAAGTCGGCTCAGGGAGTTGTTCAGGAAGGAGGTGGCGGAATCTTACTGACTGCAAAATTTTCTTACCAACTACAAAATTTTCTTACCTTGGGTTACAAAGAATATACTTAGATACAGTAATCATTATAAGTCATATCATCAACTATAAGATAACATTCCATCTTTACGTAATATTATCCAATCCCGTGACATGTGGACTGTGAGACTTATTAGCCTTCGGCAGGATAACTGTTCTTACAGCCCCCTTCTGATGATGTATGATAATCTGACCATTGTAGCGGTTTGACAACAGGGCCGTATCCAGGGTTCGAACCCCCCCCCCAAACCCACAAAAGTAGTAGTTTTTGTAGGCTTTAACCTCTGATCTATGTTTTTATGGCACTTGCAGCCTCTGGCTCAAGTGCCATATACCGATCGCAATTCCGTCCGTCGGTCGGTCTGTCGGTCTGTCGGTCGGTCTGTCCGAATTTTTTTGTCCCACATGTTCGAGTTAGGGTACTTCCAGATGTGCTAGGACGATGAAACTTGGCAGGAAAATCAGGGACCCGACCAAACTAACCTAGAAGTAATCAGTTTCCCGATCCGACCATCTGGGGGGGAGTGGTGGGCCGGGGAAATTCTGAAAATTAAGGAGTTTTGTCACTCTTTTTCGAATTGGAGTACTTCCAGATGTGCTAGGACGATGAAACTTGGCAGGAGCATCAGGGACCCGATCGGACTAACTTGGAAACATTCAGTTTCCCAATCCGACCACCCGGGGGGGAGTGGAGGGCTGGGGAATCCGGAAAATCGGAGTAGTGTGTAACTTTAGAACGGGTGATCGGATTGGAATGAAACTTAATAACTGAATAGATGGCATACTTCTAATGTCCCGTTTGAATTCCGGACCGGATTCGACAGCTATGGGGGAGTTTGGGGGGGGGGGAGACCGGAAATTTCGAGAAACGGTTAGAATAGAGGGATCGGAGTGAAACTTGCTGGGAAGAACAAGCATCTGCTCCAGATAAATTGTTTCTACATTTGGACTGGATCCGACCACCCGGGGGGGGGGGGGGGGGAGGGCTGGGGAATCCGGAAAATTAGAGTAGTGTGTAACTTCCGAACGGGTGATCGGATTGGAATGAAACTTAATAACTGAATAAATGGCACACTACTGATGTTCCGTTTGAAGTCCGGACCGGATTCGACAGCTATGGGGGAGTTGGGGGGGGGGGAGACCGGAAATTTTGAGAAACGGTTAGAATAGAGGGATCGGAGTGAAACTTGCTGGGAGGAACAAGAATCTGCTCCAGATAAATCGTTTATACATTTGGACTGGATCCGGACACTAGCGGGGTGGAGGGCTGGGGAATCCGGAAAATTTGAGTACTGTGTAACTTTCGAGCGGGTGGTCGGATTGGAATGAAACTTAATAACTGAATAAATGAAATACCTCTGATGTCCCATTTGAAGTCCGGACCGGATTTAACAGCTATGGGGGAGTTGGGGGGGAGACCGGAAATATCGGGAAACGGTTAGAATGGAGGGATTGGATTAAAACTTGCTGGGAAGAACAAGCATCTGCTCCAGATAAATCGTTTATACATTTCGGATGGATCATGACATTAGGGGGGGGGGTTGGAGGGGAGTTTCCCGAAATTCCGGTTATGGCGGTTTTGGGGATTTGCACGACGAATCTTGGGAGGCGAATCAGGGACCCGATCAAAGTGACTTATAAAGAAAAATTTACATGATCTGATAGCCGTGGGGGGAGTAACGGGAGGGGGAATCCGGAATATTGAGTCATGCGTAACTTTGAAACGGCTGATCGGATTTGAGTGAAATTTGGTAATTGAAGAGAGGACATGTTTCTGTTGACGGACAGATCCGACAGCAATTGGGGGGGGGGGGCGAAAATACGTGACCGACTTAGACTGGTGAGATCGGAATGGAACTTCGTGGGAATAACAAACAGATGCTCTGGATAAACACTTACGGAACCGGATTGGCTCCGGCGACTGTGGGGAAGTTTGAGGGGGGGGGGGTCCGGGATTCCGGTGATCACGATTTAAGGTACTTCCAGATAATCTAGGACGATGGAACTTGGCTGTAATATTAGAGATTTGACAAGATTGACTCAAAAATGGCCACTTTCCAAACCCGACCATTCGTTAAAGTACTAATCTTGACTGCAAATTTCAAAAAATACTTTTAAACCAAATTCATATTTTCATGATCCCCATGAGCCCATTATCATTTTTGCCTCAAGGGTTTTGTTTACAAATGACGTTCTAGCTCCCTTAAAGTGTGAATCTGAACGGCCAGGTCGAAAAGTACTTTATTTGAAACAATACATCTCAACCCATGATCATTTGTGCCACAAGGGTTTTGCTTAAACATTTATTTCTGTTACCCTTAAAGTGCGCATTTGAAATGAAAAGCGAAAAAAAACTTTTGACGAAACGGTATACATCAAGGATCCCTAAGGGCCTGTGATCGTTTTTGGCTCAAGGGTTTTGCATACAGATGCATTTCTAGCGCCTTTAAAGTGCGCATCATTACACCCAAGTTCAAAAATAAAATACTTTTTATCTAGCTCCCTTAAAGTGCGCATTTTAACCACAAGTTGAAAAATACTTTTGATCAAACAAAACATCTCAACACATGCAAGTGCCATATGAGCTTACAGCTCTTGTTTTTGTACTTTTTACCCGTGGGCAAGCCCCCCCCCCAAAATAAATTCCGCGGGCAACCATCCCCCCGAAATAAATTCCTGGATAGGGGCCTGTTTGAGAACTATGTCCCCAACATCATAACAACATAAAACAAATTCAGATTCCGGACCGTGGCAAAGAGTCAATTACAAATTAAAAATCAAATCATCTTGTAATAATTGGCACAAATTACGCTATTTCCAGTTTATCCAGCAAAAGCATTATCTACCCGATGAGGTCTGTGTACATGCCTGTATGACTCGCAAGCGAAAATACAAGAAAAGGTCAGTGTTAACCCCAGGGCCGTATCCGGGGGGGGGGTAGGGGGGTTCGACCCCCACCCACAACATGTAAAAATAATCGTTTTTCATAGGCTTTTACCTCTAGTTTATGTGTTTTTTGTACTTTTTGGTTCGCCCCGCGGGCAACCCCCCCAAATAAATTCCTGGATAAGGACCTGTTCAACCCCAATGTAACGGAGATTTGTAGGGGTTTACATTTATTTTGTTCATTTTCACTGTATTAAACAAAATGAAATGAATCACAAAACTGAACACAATGAAATGCCCCCCCCCCCCCAGCGTTAAGAGGGCAAAGGTACATGTCAACCGTGCATGCCTTCTCCCTTCCGAAAACTTCTTAAGTCCGGTCTTCACCTCCCGGAACTCCCGGAATTTTTAAGTATCGCAGAAGAAATTCAAAACAAAATCTCAGAAAATTTGGGAACCAAGATTCCGGAAGGTGAAGACTCACCTTTACTAAAACGGCATGGTAGACTGTTGGAGCGGAGCTAGAACATGATTATCACCGTGTGAGGCCTAGCATGACATGGTATTTCCTTTGTGTCAGCCGTTTTGGGCATATAGGCTCATTCCCACTCCATTGTATATCACTTCATCAGCGTTCGTGGAAAAATCAGCCTATACCTCTATGTCACCTACTATTATGCTGTGGTTTATCGGAGTGTGAAGATACGACCTTTACCATTTACCACCCATCCAGCAATTATAGTGTATTGCTCTCACGCCCAAATTATACGCCTGTTTTGATCGAAATTCGCTGACTCGTTAAAACTGACGTGAATAAATTTTGATACAAAACCTTTCAGTAAAAACTTCAATAAAATCACATGTGTTAATCAAAACATGGTCCTGAAAAAAACATCATTTAATTATCATCTTTTCCCTCTTGTCGCCCTGTGGGCATTTACTTCTTGTTTGCTTCTCTTCTTTTTCTCTGTGGTTCCTTGTTATTATTTCCCTTTTCACTATGTTCAAGGGTCTTCACTAAAATGATGACCGAAAAATCAGATTTTTATTATAATAATTCGTTTCAAATGGAGTAAACTATAGTTGTTACTGATGCAACTGACTATCATGACACTATACGACATGAACAATGTATGAAATACATAGGCTGTGAACCTAATATGTGAATTTGACCTCTTGTGGCCTTCTTTCCATCATGTGGCTTAGGTTGATTTGGCACTTTCGAGGTCCTTCTATTTTTAACATTTATCATCCTCCGTCAACATTATCAACTCAGTTATAAGTAGAAACTGGTGAAAGGATTCTTTTAAATGGTAACTGGAAGTATCAAAAATAGTGTGCAAAATTGACAAATGAAAAACAGAGTTTAAATGGATTGGAGATTGCATTTATGAAGTTAAACAGAACTATAGAAAAATTATTAAAGTAAGTTTTAACGTTTGTTTGGAAAGAGGTGACGTTAAAAGAGAGTAGCCCCCCAAAAAAGATATATATATTGGAAACGATGCTACTCGGGTAAAAAAAAAAATACCGTAATAAAACTCAATCAACGAATTTGTCACGAAGTTCCACCATCTGAGCTTTTACAATTTTATTAAAAAACATAATGTCACCAAATGGCCACCAAATTCCAAGGTAGTAGAGTAAAAGAACGGGACTACACTGTCAGAAGTTTCATAACAGATAACAGAAGGATGCGTGGTTTCAACAGATAATACACAACAGATAACACTTCGGATGTTTTCTGTTGTGTTTTAAAATGTTATGCATGATAAGCGTAGCCATCAGGAAGAGTCGATAACCGCAAAAAAGCATCTCTTGAGTTTTCCGACATCATGACGACAAACAAAAAAGTCAGTGGATGCTTTTATGGCTGTTTTTTGGCCCCTGACAAAGCTTCTTATCCATAACATTTCATCAATAACGTTTTAAACACAACAGATAACATCCGAAGTGTTGTCTGTTACGCACTATCTGTTGAAACCGCGCATCCTCGTGTTATCTGTTACGAAACTTCTGACAGTGTAGGCCAGTTCGCCTTTCGTCTGACGTCAACAACAGGAAACAATTTTAAGTCACACCGTCTGAATTCGCAATACCAACTTAACCGCAATGATAGTACACACGCAAACAGCATCACTATCAGCAAAGGTCGACAATTAAACTTGAAACTAGTCTGTTATATCCTTGGGAGTGTTGATATTTACGCAATTCTGGGAATCGCCTAGTTGCGACTCATTCTGTCTACACCAGTAATAAGACAATACAAACACTGCCAAATGGATTTTAAATAATAACAATAATAATATATATATGATCGTAGGTTAGAAATATTTGAGTAATGAGAGGAAAACTAAAGAAAATACTAAACACAACAAAAGAACAACTGAAGAACTGTAAAAACCGCTTTTCACTTCATGCTCGCTTCTGGCCCGTCATTTCCAGGACGGGGGGGGGATCCATATAATAATTATTTTCTTCTTGCAAAAATGGGGTAAAAAATCTTTAACGCATCGCGCTCGAAAATGTGATATAATGAAGAACCTGTGATCAGTTTGAAGAAAGATCAACACAGCTTAATTTCATATGCGAAGCTGCCCTGCAAACAATAATTAGCTAGGCCGCCTTTGCTGGGGTGCTAGAAAACTAGGCAGACCCTAATTCACGAAGATTCTGGAAAACTTTCTAAAAGAATGAATTACTAACCTGATCTACAGCGACACGGATCGTGCTTTTCCAAATAATGTGAAAGGGTGTCCCAACCTCCTCCAACTCGTACCATAACATGATTACGCAGGATCTGGAAGAAAGAAGGAATGAGTCATAGGTATGTCTAGAAAAATAATCACAGATAAAATAAAACAAACTTACTCTTGCCCTATGTGTGGATCGAGGTGTGGATGCGAGAAGGAAAATTTGAGTCATTTAGTGGGAGAGTGTGTGGAACTGAATGGGTTGAGACAAGAGTTGTTTGGAGTGAGAGTGCGTGCGAGTGAGTGGATTACTGAGATAATGAAAGAGAAAAGTTTCCAGGCTATTCAACTGTTTGGGAAGGTTCCAAAGGATAGGATTAGCACACAGAGAAAATTGTATATCCCTGTAGTTTCACATATAGGCATGATGTTCAGGGATCGACTAAAATCGGGAACGGAAAGTAACGACACGGGGCAGGAGGAACGCGTACTAAAAACGGGAACGCGTACTAAAAAGGGGAACACCGTACTAAAATATTCCGATGCATGCAGGGGGAACAAGTACTAAAATCGGGAATGCACGTCCCCTGTTCTTTAGCACAAAAAACGGGATTGAACACAACACAACTCAGGAGGAACAAGTACTAAAATCGGGAATGCCCGTCCCCTGTTCTTTAGCACTCGGTTCCAGTTTCGTCAGAATCAAGTGCAAAAAACGGGATTGACAGGATCCATGTTTTTTAGTACTTTCTCCCTGCTGCAGGAAGAACACAACTAGGAACCCTGTTTCCAACTTCCTATTCTACTCTCCCTGCTGCAGGAGTAACACAATTGTACTAAAAGTACTAAAAAACAGGGATCCTGTCAATCTCGTTTTTTGTGCTAAAGAACCAGGGGACGTGCATTCCTGATTTTAGTACTTGTTCCCCCTGTAGGCATCGGAATATTTTAGTACGGTGTTCCCGTTTTTAGTACGCGTTCCCGTTTTTAGTACGCGTTCCTCCTGCCCCATGTCGTTCCGTTCCCGATTTTAGTCGATCCCTGATGTTCATGATTTATATGTTTTTTTTTGTTCTTTTTTTGTGCGATGGTCTTTGTCGGCTTTTATGCATTAAATCTATCTATCTATCTATTGTAATATTTAAAATATAACAATTCAAACGGGAAGATAAACAAACAATTCGAACAGGAAGACAGATGAAAAATGCAAACGGGCAGATAGTGCAACAATTCAAATGGGAAGATATAATCTATGTCGCTTCACTGAGAACAATTTCAGTGTGTTCTAACCGTCTGCCAACAGCTACGAAAAGCAACCGTCGTCGTTCCAACCATCGACAAAGTGATTACAGGACCCGTAGCCACCAGGGCCGTATCCAGGGGGGGTAGGGGGTTCGACCCCCCCCCCGAAACCCACGAAAGTAATAGTTTTTTGTAAGCTTTAACCTCTGATCTATGTCGTTTTTGTACTTTGCCGTGGGCACCCCCCCCCCGAAATAAATTCCTGGATACGGGCCTGGTAGCTACCCTCTGTGATTTGTTTTCACCAGGAAGAGAGAGAGGGACTGTTTTAATTGAAAACTATTTTTTTGTGTTGTATTTTTGCGATGGCCCGTGTTGGCTTTTGGGCAATAAATCTATCTATCTATCTATCTATAGCTAATTTACAGTTTCGTAACAATCAAAATCAATAAAAACACGCAAGCCAGAGACTTTATTTACAGATGGTCATCGCGTCTTGTTTTATATATGATGTTTTTTATTAAGCCGAAACGCCATCGAAGATTAAAGACATACCCCACATCGCAGAGAATAAACTCTTACCCCTTGCATAAACTAAACCAAACTTTCTGTTCGAAGTTTAAACGCTTTGAGTAGCCTAAACATTTACAAACTTTCACGATCAGGTTGGGTTCGTCGATTTCAGGATACCGCAATTTCAACCGACCCCCAACCAAAATTACCCTAAAATGCATAGCTGCTGCGACTCCAGCAAATCCGAGTCCGAGACAAGTCCGAGTCCTTGGAAAAAGACGTCTCGAGAAGAGTCCAGAATCCGAGTCCACAGCTCTGGCGGAGGGACAGCTCCGTGAAAGACGAGTCCGAGTCCTTGAAAAAGGCGTCTCAAGACGAGTCCAGAGCCCGATTCCACCAGCTCTGCTCAAACGCGAAAGCATATTTGACAGTGCGAAAAGGATACGTCAGCTAAATTTTATTACAGCTATATTTCGGCCCTTCTTGGCAAGGGTCCTCTTCAGGTTCAAATCACTCAAGTTGGAAAAATGAACTTGTGGAAAAACCAAATGGAATTTTTGGGCTACTGAAGTTCCGTACTTCGAGGATAAATATTCCTTCAGCCCAAGCTGACTGCGAATCATATTTGACAGTGCAAAACGGAAACGGATGGGAAAGCGCTTTGCACTCTATGAAGAAACAAGATGAACAGACCGCTTTTTCAAGGCATAAAACCTGTTCGGGGAACTTTTTTTCTAACGATTAAAAAGGTGGAAAAAGCGCAACAGTCATACAAAGATTAGCGACACGCATATTATTTACCGAAGGTCGTCGCGACAAGGTCGATAGCTCCTCTTTCAAAGCGTAAAATCATGTCCGAAAAATACTATCTTTCTATCGAATAAAAAGGCCGAAAAAACGCGCCAGCCATATCGAGATTGCGACACGCGTATTACTTACTGACAGTCGGCGCGCCACTTTTTTGCGAGAAGAACAAGGCGGATAATTCCCACCCGCTGAGATCACTGCCGCGGTGCTGCCGCGTCATCTCAAAGACAACTCCGGAAAACATGTTATGATTTCATAAGCCAGTCACATATAATTAAAAATAAAACCAAGGATAATACAGGATGACAGTACTACAAAGGCGCACCGGGGAACCACAATTTTTTTTTTCCGAAAAACGTACTTTTTTGTCCGGAGACTGGTAACTGAAAGCAGAGAGAACTGCTAACGTGGGAGAATTACATGTCATTTTTTTTCAGGGACCTTCCTCCACTGTAAGTTATGTATGGGAGTCAAAAAAATCTTTAGTCAAAAAATTTACTTCATTTCTTTTTTGACGATGCAAAACGGATAAGTCAGCTACATTTCATTCGAGCGTTATTTCGGCCCTTCTTGGCAAGGGTCCTCTTCAGGCTCAAGCTGGAAAATTAACTTTTTTCCACAAGTTAATTTTCCAGCTTGAGCCTGAAGAGGACCCTTGCCAAGAGGGACCGAAATATAGCTCGAATAAAATGTAGCTGACTTATCCGTTTTGCATCGTCAAATATGATTCGCAGTCAGCTTGGGCTGAAGGAATCTATTACTTCATTTCTCTCACTGCCGTCTGCCCAACAGACGGACGGTGTACAACCCAACCGGGGCTGAATGAACTTCATTTCTCTCACTGCCGTCTGCCCAACAAACGGACCAGAAGAGTTGCCTACTCCCAAGAACCCGGTTATGCCCGGGCACGTGTACTGTAACGAGCTGTTTGCACGTACGAACTGTTAATAATTATTCCAAATCCGAAAGTTGCATGAGCTGTTAACAAGTTCAAATCCGAAAATAACGGTATTTATTTAATTTAGAATCGTCAGAGGCAAACACTATTCAAATAAACTAACAACAGAAAAAACAAACAACAACGCAAAACCAAACAACAAACTGGGACTCAAACGAGGGAAAATTTACAAAAAAAGGAAATCCCCTCACGACATCCAAACTGAGAGCGTCAGCCTCATGTGCAGCCCAGCCAGGAAAACCAATCAACGTGTCCGAAGTCTCTAGAAAACGCTTCTCCTGACATATACAGAAAAACGCCGAATTTATGGAAAGGATCAGTGAAATGATGAGTGAATAAGAAAAATTGGAGTCAGTGCAATCCTTTCAATTCCCCGTACGTAAAGAGTAGTGTTGTGTTGTTTGTGGATACTCGGATTGCTTTAATCATGTCTTGCTTTAAGAGTGAATTACCCGGTTAATAAAAAGAGGCGCAACAAGGCCGGACAGGAGGAACATCGAAGGATTGAGTGAGTAACTCCTAGGTTTTAAATCGGATGCAGAGGACCTCCAAGGAACTAAATCTGTGATTCATATCAAAGACGACAGACAAGACTAAAGCGATCATTCGTGGGACATTACGACGTAACCTTTTAAGGACGGAGACACGACCGAAGGCGCCAAAAACTCGACCGTAAAGTATGGGATGACGAAAACGCGTTGTCATATGAAGACAAGAGACGTCGCATGATGTCAACGTCTAATGGTTGGATGAATACAGAGGTTAGGCCTATCAATTAACGATTCCGACATGAATATTTTTTATTAACTATAATACAATATTTGACAGTGCAAAACGGATAGGTCAGCTGAATTTTATTAGAGGTTTTTATCACAAGTTCATTTTCCAGTTTGAGCGGCTTGAGCCTGAAGAGGACCCTTGCCAAGAAGGGCCGGAATATAGGTCTAATAAAATTGAGCTGACGTATCCATTTTGCACTGTCAAATATGATTCGAAGTCAGCTAGGGCTGAAGGAATATAAAACATTTATTTTTTAAACATAATATTTTTTATTGATACCAGTGAGCTCTTGCTTAAGCTTTACAATATATCATGTGATCATTCCCTTATTTATGATTATTTGCACTATTACTAATAGTAATAAAGGCACAATTGGCTCTACAAAACCGAGGGGTTACTCTCTTTTTGGGCACCACTGTACAGGCCTCCGTGGGAACCGGCTCGCCAAAGGGCACTTACTGTACTACAGCCGTTTCGGGAGTGAGTCACCCCTCGTACAAAACTCAACACGGTACTTGTCGTTTCCAACATGGTTTTCAAGTGCACTTTTGAAGGCGTCGCCTTCTGAGCTTATCTTCCTGGACTTCAACCTCATGAAGAACAAATTTTGGCAAATCTGTATTGGCAAATCTGTACTAATTGTAAAATTCCTCCTTTGTCTGCCAGTTTTGTACCCGAATGTGTGCCTCCTCGCTCTACCAGTGACAAAATTGATGTAACTACTCTCCCACCTTTCTTATATTATTTTTTAACTTCCGTCTTTCTTACGTACCCTACTTTCCGACGGTTGCCCACTCTCGATATAGGTGTATAACAAGTGCCCGGTGCCGGTACCGGTTGCCCCGTTTAAAAATATTAAAATCAGCATATTCGAAAGCGTTGAAAGTTGAATCGCCTAAGTTATTCACGGCACCGTTGCCGGTCCGTGCCAAGAAAAGGTATACATCAAGTGCCGGAGACTGAGTAACCCCTCGCTATTAAATATTCCTTGAGCCCTCGCTATTTTCATATTTATTGTCTTTCTTGCTCAAAATTAGTTGCAATCTGTGATAATAATGTCGACTGTTTTAATTTGAGTATCTTGCTCGAGTTAGTTGCTATACGACTCGATACGATTAGGCCTAATGCCTAAAATAATATATAGTATAATATAACACAAGTAAACTGTGCAGTCCCATGATACCTGTACTATCCTACCCCGTGCCAAAATTTTCTGTTATTCCCCTGATGTTAAAAGAAAAAAGTTCCAACCGCGCGGTAATATATATTATCGCCCTTCCCCTTGGGCAGCATGATAGGCAGATATCACCCTCGCTGCGCTCGGGCGATATCAGCCTATCATGCTACCCACGGGCCAAATTTTTCCGCTATCGCCCGAAGAAAAGCAAGGGCGATAATGATTATAACACTAGTACACTTGTTTTAATTTTCTGGTATTCCCCTGATGTTAAAAGAAAAAAGTTCAAACCGTGCGATATCACTTGCTATCGCATGGCTGGCTGTGCGATGTTATCGAACGGCTGGAACTTTTTTCTTTTAACATCAGGGGAATACCAGAAAATTTTGGCACTGGCTAGGATAGGACTGGTATCATGGGACTGCACAGTGCACTGGTGTTATCAACTGTTATCGCACAGCCAACCATGCGACAACAAGTGATATCGCACGGTTGGAACTTTTTTCTTTTAACGATTTTATCACTTTCGTTGTCTGGAATTTGTCTGGAATTTTCTTTTCAACACGTGGTTTTGTTTGTTTACCTTTGCTTCCACGACCCCTAGCGGAGTCGTTTTAGAAGATCTGTAGTAGGTTTCACGGCCGCTAGATGGCATCTGAATCGCGAAAAAAGTGAAAGACTATTGGTAGAAACTGAAGTGCTTGGGTCCCAACAACAGTCATTTTAGTAGGTCTACAGTAGGCTTGGGTTGCTACTTCACTAAAATAAAATTCCCTACCCCGTTAGCGAAAGAGTACAGCAAAAGAAGAATAAGTACTAGGTACCTATGAAAAATATTCTGTTCGAAAAAGTTATAATAGTTAACATACCTCCATCTCGGTTCATATCAGAATAACAATCTCGACGGCCATTTAAAAATATCAACCTCGCCTTCGGCTCGAGGTAGATATTTTTCATAACCTACCTCGCCTTCGGCTCGGATAGGTTATTTTCAATGGCCGTCTCAGTGTTATTTTCCGATATCAACCTCTATGTCTGAAGTTAATCTTTAATAGTACGTTTTCTCGATAATTCTCGGATTTTCGTCAGCAAAAAATAACCGAAAGCCTCACAACTCCTTTTTCAACAGACCTGAGTTCCGACCTATTGAGTCACTTACTGAATTTGTGTTGGACATCATGGTTAAAACGTTGACCCATACGTGGATTCACTTCTTGCATAAATATCCCATAAGACCTCCTACATGCGTGCCGAATACCTTTGTAGTATTCGGCTATATATGGGGTCTGACGCAAGAAAATAGCGTGATCAGATTTTCTATTTATCTGCTTTTGGGCATGATCAGTGGATCAGAAAGCGTCAGGAGTAAAGTATGTTCTTAAATGGGTATCTGTTTGTGGATTCGCCTCCCCTGGGTTCTTAGGTTCATGGGGTTTCTTGTAAAAATCATCTAAAAAATGGAGTTGTCAAATGATGAGCCTTTTTAAGCGAAGGCAGAATCATAGCAATGTTCACATAGGAACCCCTGACATCTCTGGGCAGGCCGAACAGATACTATGCTCAGTGAAATCTAAAGATTTCACTTTAAGGACAACTGTGCGAGTTGTACTACTTACTACTTACGAGTTGTACTACGCACTACTTACTGTTTCTGCTAAGATCTTCTCAGATAGTTGACTACTTTAAAACTTAGCTATGCTTACAGCAAATTACACACGGCTCCGGCTGTTTTTAGCCTCTTTCCATGCCCCTTGCCTTAGACGACAAACGTGACAAAACTTGCGTAACCGGTCGGAAACACTGATCGGGAGCCTGATACGCCGCGTAAAGAGAACAAACATGGTAAGCGTGATAACTACTGGAGTAGAATGAGTTAATATCATAAGTACGACGTGCCATTTTTAGAACACCGGACTGTTTTTTGAAGTTTTTTTTCTTAATTGTGTTGCGAGAGCAACACTTTGGTTTTCTCGTGGTTTTTTTTTTTTTTCCTAGCACCCCGATTTCAGCTTATTACTAGAAAGTGGTAAGGGTCTAACCTCTGCGGTTTTTACGGAAAGTGTGGACCTCAGGCCGGATCGATGAATATGACCTTACATTTTGGAAAGCTCCGTAGAACTCTTGCCTGGGGCCAAAAAGGATGGTTTTTGCTTGTCCTCGAGCCAGAGCCTACGGCGTGTGAAGTGGAGTGGAGTTGTATAGCCTATGTTAGAGAGGACTAACTGAAGTTATGCAGCCAGCTTTTGTTTCATCAAACCATGTTTCTGCTTTCGAGTGGAAAGCTCCGTTCTAACAGGCAAGCAGACAGGCACCACTTTCAAATTGAAGATGGACTAAAATCTAAAAGTGCTAAATATTTGCGGCAGTTCCCCGGCCCCATAGCCAATATATCTTCTGTGAGTGACAAATAGAAAAATTTACAGAAAGAAAAAGTGGCATTTTCCCACGGGTCCGAAAGTGCTGCCATCTATTGTTTCTGCCCATTTATGTTCGTGATTTCGGTTGAGTTTATCATTCCATTTTTTGCACTTGGGATTGAGGAAGAGAAATGATATCAGATATGCCTCTTAAACTTTAAGAGTTCTCTCACTGCTAAAGAAATTAGAGCTTATCCCTTGCTCCTTTCTAAGTTATGATATTAGAAAGTTCAACTTTCTTAGTTCAACTTTTGAACTAATACAGATAGAATTTTTTTTTCAACGGCAATCGATAGACCTTGATGAGCTGATCAAAGTATATCTCATCCGTTTTTTGGTACAAAAATTCCTTAATGAGATACAACAGTTCGAAAGTTTAACGGGGTTGACAACTTCAGTAGTAAGGTACACACTGAAACCAACAATAGTCCGATCCCAATTGCGAAACATGTAGGGGACGTGTAAGCAGCAATCGGCTGCTAGACCATAATCATCTTCGGTGATGAGGGGTTATCAACTTTTGCTAGTTGGTGTACCTATTAATCCTATTATTTTTTTTCCGGTATTTATTTGATCGTGAGAATCATTTAGTACCATGTCTATTGCGGGGAGATGAACTAAATATTGGTTGCCAGAAGGGGTTCATGAGGGGCTAGAAACTTTTGCAGATTGGTGCACATTAAATTTGATCTCTATAAATATCTTGTAAGCAAGAATCGGTTGCTAGAAGTGGTTCATGAGGGGCTAGAAACTTGTGCAAATTGGTGCACGTTTTATTTGATCTATGTAAGTCTGAGGGTAAGAAAATCTCTATGGTCTCTAACTATAACTTAGAATTAAGTCTTTGAGGGGTTGACAACTTTAGTGGTAGGATACACACTCAAACAAAGAATAGGCGGAACCCAATTGTGAGACATGTCAGGACTTGTAAGTAACAATCGGCTGTTAGACCATAATCATCTTCGACAGTGAGGGGTCTCCGACTTTTCCTAGTTTGTGTACCTATTTTGCTTCCGGTGTTTTTGATGAGAAGAAAACTTGGCTCATGTCTATCACGGGGAGAGGGACTTGCAAGTTAGAATCGATTCCTAAAGCATTGTCATTTTCATGAGATCCTAGAATGATCTATGGCGATGGTCTATCACTGTAACTTAGAATTAAGTGTAAAACGCACGGATAGAAAAGATAATAATGTAAAACAACGATATAGTTTCGCAATATTTAGTAGAGTGACATCTATGGTATTTTGACCCTGAAAAGTTATGGATAGCTTTATAATACCAACTAGGTTATATTATATAATGTTCCAAGTTTTCACCAGTCACGATAGCTACGATTGAAAAGGATAAAGTTCAACTGGCTGCAAAGTCAATTTAGTCCCTACTTCCGATATTCTGTCAGCCATGTGATTACAGATTGTGTCATCAGTTCAAAAAAAATTCTTCTTGGATTGGAACATACCATTTTGGAAACCTCGATGGGTTGACAACTTCAGCCTTGTACCGTTAGCGAAGAAACAAACCAAAGTGTTGCTCTCGCAACACTTTAGTCGGCGAAGCCGAACAAAGGTTGCTGCAACACATCACGTTGCCCAGGCAACGTAGGTCTAGTTCTCCTTTCAAATGGGTTTCCGAATCTTTAGTTTTACTCCCTACTAAACATAGTCACCTGAGTGTTCTGGGTGTTGCTTATATTAGCAAGCAAGGTCGTATCCAGGGGGGTTAGAGGGTTCGAACCCCCCCCCCCCCCGAAACCCACAAAATTATTCGTTTTTTGTAGGCTTTAAAATCTGATCTATGTATTTTTTGTACTTTTTGGTCCGACCCGCTGGCCTGGATACAGGCCTGTTAGCAAGGTTTCTAAAATGACGAAGCTCTTCACTAAATAGACAATGCATGAAGTGGGCAAACAGATAATGCATTTGTTCATTGCCTACTTCTAAATTAGTTAACACAAGGAATAAGGGCCACTGTGCCACAATCCCAAGAAATAAAGAACAGAAACGATCCACATCTAAATACAATTATTGGCGATTCGTCACCATCTAGGAGAAATACGCAGTTTATCTGTACATATCTACGAAATAAGTGCTCGTTGTAAACCCCCTACTCACCCCCCCCCCTAAAATACTGTAGTCCCTCACAGAATGACTTGTCAACAGACACGTCCAGCCTACTAATAGAACTATTATTTTGTTCTTTGTCTGTTTTTCTCCGATTTTCCATACTCAGCCTTTCCTCCCTCTTTCAAGTGGCCTACAGTGGGTAATTGACTTGCATTCATTCATATTCTTGGTAGTCGTACTCCCCCATGGAGGTTCCTCCTCTTTTCAGCTGATAATTTGTTTGTACTTCTATTATAGTAGGCTATATTTTCGTTTTGCTTTCTGTGTCGTACTCCGTAAATACAAAGTCAGTTTCGATTTAATAAATAATCAATATTCTGTTTGAAGTGCGATTCAGAGATACGATTACTCGATCTGACACCTGACAACCTGTCATGACGACATCAAAGACTTTGACATGTGCGTAACTGTCATTTGCTAGTCAATCAGTTGACATTAAGACGATAAATATTTATTTATCAGGCCTATGCTTAGCTGTCACACGTAAGCCTGATAAACTAAATCGAAACCGGTCTACCGCAAGTCCCTGATTTTTGGACAGGCTACGCCAAACGTTGGGAAAGCTAGGGAACCCTAAACAAATAAAATGTTGATGATTTGGGTGAAATTTAAAATATTGATGATTTGGTTGAAATTCATAAATAAATATTTAAAATCCTATTCCAAACTGTAAGTATATAACCCAGCGTTTGAATTAGTTTTACAATCCAACCGGTAAATCAATGTAAAAGCTAAAAACCGAGTTACGTAATTTAAAAAAAAAAATAGCTGAGCGCCGAAAAAAACGCACCCAAGAGCTCCGCTGGTACTTGAACGAAATATACACATCAGTACGTCGTAGGCTTTAGGCTAAATGTTTTGTTCGGAGCGTTTCGAATGTTTTTCTTTTGTTATACCGTCTCGATCTTTTTGCTTGTGTTGACGAGTAGCAACTAAAATCATAACTTAATATTATCGATGATCCATTGATGAATTAGCTGACAGATCAAGCAGAAAGGTTTACCTAGCAAAAACAATATTCTCGAATGTGGTAGTACAATTGAAGCCTGGGAACTGTAATCCCATACGTCAAAAAAGATTTCGTATATTTTCTAGAGATTTTCAAAGGTTTTTATCTCGGGTCGATGTCTACAAGGGACGCACGCTTCCCAACGAGTTTTTATCAGGGCTTAATGACTGATCGACATACAAGGAAAAATAATCGGACATTGTTTCTGGCTTAGCTACCGAATTTCTTAAAATTATAAGTGAACAATAATACGAAGATGAAGCTTTAAAAAGGGACTTCACCGCGACAACATCATCTTAAGTGTCCAGCCCAGTGTAGCCACTGGTCGCAGAGTTCTGCGATTTGTCAAGGATTTTCGTTTCTTCGACAAATGAGCCAGAACTTTGCAACCGGTTATCTACCAGGAATGAAGCAAAAAAGTTAAGGCAAATTAAGATGATAAAGCGACATTGCTCATTAATAGTTGGAAGTAAGTGTTTTGGTGATCTCCGAAGGCTGGGTAGATTCCTGAAGATAGCTATGACCCATCGTGAACTATTTTTATAGATGTTGATTTTTGGTTTGTTTTGGAGTGTATGATATTTTGGTTTTTGTTGTTTATGTTTCCCGCCATGGCCCTTGGGTTTTTTGGGATTAAATTCATTCATTCATTCATACATACAACAAATAATAATTTCAAAAAAAAAAAAAAAAAATTCTCTAATGCCATCAGAATTTTGTTTTTCAGATTTCACAGTCACATTTTTCCAGCTTTTCGAAGTTTTTTCTATCCGGGATCAATGTCCACAGAGAAAATTGTCCGTTTTATCTCAAAACAAGATCGTGGATGAATGACTAACACGCATACATGGGAAAATAATCTATTTGTTTTCTTTATTTTCCTCGCTTTATGTAAGCTTTAGATCTGCGTGCTTTTGACCTTACAGGTCTAAGCCCGTTTATGTACGTGTGAGGTGTCTGCTAAATAAGCCTCGGTTGACAAATTAAAAATAGTCTACTGAGTTTGACACATATACGAAACACTAGTATAATGCCATGGAAAACAACCAATCCTAATATTACTGATGACTCAGACTAGTAAGGTAGCGTTCCAGAGACGTAATATTAGTTACGATCGTTACTATTCTTTTTATTATTGCCGTTCCAGAGCCCGCCGTAATAAGTAAAATAGCTCCTCCCACTTATTATTTTCGTTCCGGGACTGTTCGTTACGATTTACTTATGATGGTCGCGAGCATCATAAGTGATAATAACTATCGGTTCTGCAAGAACTCCCGTAAGAGTGATGACATATGTACGCGTTGTTATTATTTGCGTTCCAGACAGCGTGATAACTACCAATAGGACGATCGCCTCTTATCATCGTAACTTGTAACTTGCATATATCCAAGACGCAAGGCCGTATCCAGGGGGGATTCGACCCCCCCCTAAAAATCACAAAAGTAACCGTTTTTTGTAGGCTTTAATCTGATCTATCTCATTTTTGTACTTTTTGGTCCGACCCGCCGGCAACCTCCCCCCGCAATAAATTCCTGGATACGGGCCTGCCAAGACGCTAGTGATTTTGTCATGGAAAACAATCAATCTTTATATTTTGGTGACTAAGAGTCGATTTGTAACAAGGGCTCAAAGCAAAATAGCCTAGTAAGGTGACTAATCTCGGAAACATGTTATATTTTGCTACAAAAAAAAGTCAGCTTGGGCTCAAGGAATATTTATCCACGAAAATAATCAAGGTTATTTTTTGTGGACTGGATACTACAAAACTGGATACTTCACAAAACTGGATACTACACGGTTGACAAATTCGACCAAAGCAAAATGCCTTAGTAAGACTAACTTTCCTTGGAGACGGGTCATATGTTTTCCATGGAAAAGAATCAACTTTTGTTGACTCAACTTTACATCGCATGATTCGTAATACTATCCCAAGGCATACATGTTGGACCAGAGGTTACTACACTCATTTAGAGACAATTGAGATATGTCTCGTAAACGTGTCACGTTTTTGCCGTGAAAAAATTTATTTATTTCTAACCCACGAAAAAAAAACAAATAAGCCGAGTACCTACAAAAAAGACAAACAAAATTAAAAACAGAATAATGTCTTTTCTTTTGTAGCGTCAACTTGATCATTCGCGATTTACAGTAATAGCGGCAGTTTTTACCGTTGGTCCCTAATAGAGACACGTCTCAGGGACAGGTCGTATTTTGTGCCACGGGAAAGAATTGTATCAAGAATAAATAACGAGACAGAATTACTGTCTCCCTATCTCGGTCATACAAACATGCTGAGTCGAGTTAAAATACGACCGACTCCCGATGCAGAAGAGCGGGTTCGCGCCACATCACGTTTCGTTACCTCTACAAATAGCTAGATGGCCGGTAAGTTGTTAAAGAGGAAATCTATAAGTCAACGCTGATTGGTTCTGTGGAGACGCTCCAGAGAGGATCAGCGCGCGGAGTACGCTTCCTGCTCGCCTATTTCGATATTTCTTGTGCGATAGGCAACGGTGAAGACGGAAGAGACATACATCAGCTCAAAGCTACAGTAAATACTTCCAGCTCCGCTCAGATTTGTCGGGGTTTTCATAGTCGCTGCACGGACTAAACACAGAAGTTCTTACTGATTATTTGTTCTTGATTGTATGTACTTCATTTGATATCTCCCGATAAATAGTATTAGGCTTAAGGCGTAAGCTACATACTCGTCCAGTGGTTAGGCTGATCATGTTACATTCTTGGATTTCCTCACCGGAATAAGATCAATCAATTACGCCCTTGGGTGTATTTTGTCCATTACTTTCCCGATACACTCTCGTGTTTCCCCTGGAAAATGACAGGAACTATTCTTCAAAGAGACTAATATCTCGGAAACTTCCTCCAACGACGGAAGAGACAAGGATGAGGGGCTGGTCGTCCCGGTCAGTAAGCGTACAACTAATAAACGCATACATACAAGAGGGACAAGCTGGCAGTTACCATCAAAGCGCCATCAAATATGATTTGTAGTCAGATTGGACGTAATGAGTACTTAATATAATTAGCGAGAAGCTAAAATCTTAACGCCAAATGTAATAATAAATAAATAAGAATATAAATGCATATACAAGTTTCAAATATACGAAACTAAACTTACCCTGACGTATATGAGAAGCTTGGTGTCTCCAATCCTATACTTCCCCTCGGATACCCTCATCATCGGGAACTGGGTCGGACAATTGCACCGTTCAACGAGGTCACGGACCTGGAAAAAACATAGGATAACATATTGAAAGGCCCCATCACTCTGGTCTAATGTAGGCCCCACCACCTGGTCTGAAAGTAGGCTATCTGAATAAAATGCAAACAATATGAACTAAAAACATGAGACAGAATTTTCAAATGCAAAATACGATTTCTAAAATGTCGGTCGAATGAGTTCTATCAGTACAAAATTCAAATCCTTCGAATGTTACTGTACAACGCATAAATGGAGTGGGAGAGATAGTCGATTACGGCATTTCACAACTACAAACATAACAAAACTAAAACATTTAAGTAAACTATAAATCATTTCTCAGCAAAAATAAGATATATTTGATCCTAGTATTGTGGTCTTTTTTCGCTAATGTGTGATATGAAACAGATCAGAAACAGCTGAAATATGGAAACATTGATATGCTTCGGCAATGAAACATAATTAAAATTCTGTAATAACAGCCTATCGAAAACGCAGGTATTATCCATCCGCGTATGATACAAAATAGAATAGGTTCCAAATAACCCGTTCAATTACGATACAAAAAGAGCATGTAATCCCATCAAAACAAACTCAGCTTGTCTTTTTCTGACCGTCAAAGAACACCGCTACCCATCACAACAGAGCAACTATGTTCGTAAATGTTCGTATACCGAGAATATATCATCTAAAACTACAAGAACTCGGACATCTAAAATGGACACATTATGTACAAAGCATGGGTTTAATATCTGTAATCATAACAATAATTCAGTAAATTAGTTCAGGTTCCAGTAAATTAGTTCAAATGTGTGTGTGAAGGTAGCTTAATGAAAATGTGAAAGGGTTAGCGTAACGAAATCAAAGATAACATTAAAATCTCCATGATTTGATTGAATTGTTTGTCATATTTAGAACAACTGTAAACACTGAAATAATAAAAAAATGGAAATTTTATATATAGTTATTTAAAGAACCCCTCGTACTTTTTCTGCCTCCTATATTATCCTTAGCTACCGTATGGAATTATAGGATTCAGAAAGCCTCTCCCTTCGCCTTTGTTTCGCTTTGAACCAACGACTTTTTGGCGTTATTTTTTTTTTCCCGCAAGTTTACCAGTCACAAACTTCGCTAAAACTTTAAGGTCCGCCGACAACTCTTTCAAGATAATAAGGGCATTAGAAGCTTTAAAAATTTGGTTTTTGGGATCCCAAAACGTTAGTGACGGATACCTATGACATCGTAAAAGTTGTCCGTCTGTCCGTCCGTCCGTCCGTCTGTCTGTAAGCACGATAACTCTCGAAGGGAATGAGATATTTTGATGAAACTTGGTGTGACGATTCTTTGGGTCAAGAGTAAGGTCAAGTTCGTAGATGGGCACTGTAGCCCTACATTTAGGGGTGGGGGAGGGGGTTTAAATTAAGGGACAAACAAAATATTTTGAAACAGCTAATGTGATAGTCGATTATGGGGTAAGAAGACATGCTGAACACGATAGTGAAAACCATTTTCTCGCCGGACAAGTAGTTCGCCCGGAATCCGGCCAAAACCGGAAAGTTTCTTAAAAGTAAAAGTTTTATTTGAAGTTAATTAGATGTTCGATTTAGGGGTAAGAAGACATGCTGAACACGATGGTGAAAACCATTTTTTGACCGGACAAGTAGTTAGCCCGGAATCCGGCCGAAACCGGAAAATTTGTTCAAAGCAAAAGTTTTATTTGAAGTTGATTAGACGTTCGATTTAGGGGTAAGAAGACATGCTGAACACGATGGTGAAAACCATTTTCTCGACGGACTAGTAGTTAGCCCGGAATCCGGCCGAAACCGGAAAATTTGTTAAAAGCAAAAGTTTTATTTGACGTTGATTAGATGTTAAGTTTAGGGGTAAGAAGACATGCTGAACACGATGGTGAAAACCATTTTCTCGCCGGACAAGTAGTTCGCCCGGAATCTGGCCGAAACCGGAAAATTTGTTAAAAGTAAAATTTGTATTTGAAGTTGATTAGATGATAGATTCAAGGGTGAGAAGAGACGCTGAATCTGTATATGACAATCGTTTTTTACCCTGACATATACTTCGTCTGGAATCCGGTTGAAACCGGATTTTTTTATAAGTTAAAGTTTTATTTGAAGTTGATTAGACGCTCTTTATAGGGATAAGGAGATGCGCTAAATTCGTTTCTGAACTATCTTTTTTTGGCTGGACAAGTAGTTCGCTCGGAATTCGGCCGAAAACGGAAATTCGGCAGAAGTAAAGCAGGTAGTTTCGATCAGTATCGTCAAAATAAATATGGCTTATACAGGTATATCTGAAATTAATTTTCTCAGATGATTAGCCTGGCGAAGACTGGATCTGGCGTAGACAAGACGTAGTCAGGACGTAGTTGTCTGAGTCAAATATTAAATTTTTGGGATCCCATCGAAATCTTTGATCTTGTTCACTGTGGACAACAGGTTTACCTAGTGTTTCGAACTCATTTTCTACGTTTTCAAAAAATTTGCGTCAAACCTCCGCTTCGGAGAGGCGGAGGAAAGTATTGGTATTTTTAAAAACGCTATTTCTGAACAATTTTTTTTGAGAAAAGATCATGCTAAAAGGAAAATTTGAGTTTGTTTTGAGAACATCGTCATTACTCATGTAAGGCAAAACAGTTTCAACATAGGTGTACAGGCTGGATCATATATCCCTAAATACTTTCACCGCTACATCACCCACCTATTTAGCTCCGGACATCATTTTTGTTTTATTTCTTTCACCACGATAAGGCTGGCTTTCAAAGTCATATAAATAGGACGTAATAAGACCGAGTAGTGCTATAAGGATAAATTGAGTTTGTTTTGCAAACATGGTCATGTATGACAACACAGATTTAACAAAGGTGTAAAGGCTGGATCATATCCCTAAATACTTTCATCGCTACATCACCCGTCTGTTTAGCTCCTGACATCATTTCTTTGACTTATTTCACCACGATAAGGCTGGCTTTCAAAGTAACATAAAATAGAAGTTAATAAGATATACACCAGTACACTGTGCAGTCCCATGATACCAGTCCTAGACTACCCAGTGCCAAAATTTTCTGGTATTCCCCTGATGTTAAAAGAAAAAAGTTCCAACCGTGCGATAACAATTGTTATCGCACAGCCAGCCATGCGATAACAAGCGATATCGCACTGTTGGAACTTTTTTCTTTCAACATCGGGGGAATACCAGAAAATTAAAACAAGTGTACTAGTGTTATAATCAGTATCGCCCTTGCTTTTCTTCGGGCGATAGCCCTCAGGAAGGGCGATAATATATATTATTACCGAGGACTGTGCAAAGCTGTATCCAAGTGAGGGTAGGGGGTTCACCCCCCCCCCCCGAAACATACAAAAATAATCGTTTTTATAGGCTTTAACCTCTGATATATGTCTTTTTGTACTTTTTGGTCCGACCCGCGGGCATCCCCCCCCCCGAAATAAATTCCTGGATAAGGACCTGATCGTGCAATACTCTTGATGACTAACTCTCCTTGCGATGTGAAACCACCGGGTACCTAACGGAAGAGCCGGAAGCGGCATCACAGCTATGCCCAACGATCACCGTGACTGGTTGACACACGATTTGAGTTGCTGGGTTAGAGCCGTTAAAGAGACGTTTTCTCGTTCTTCCTGAGGATCACTGGCGTATTCTGGACTTAGTCATGTAAAGTATTCATTGTATATCCAAACTCACACACACACACATAATTACACGACTAACCGACGGTTCTGGGATCCCACGCGCAACTGTCAAGGGGCAAAAACATGAATGTGTTATTGGAAGAATTGCAGTATTGGACTTACCCGGGTTTGCGAATGTTTGTACAAAATTTTCAAGGCGAAAAAGATGAATAAATTTGGTATGCCACTTGTGCTTTAACGGTGCGGTTTTTCTGTAGCTCAAGCCAATGTATATAATAAAAACAAATATTATGATTTGAAACGGTTTGCTACGGTGTTTCATATGCTATGTTACGATTGTATTTTTTCTCACAAATAAGCTAAACTAAAGCCTATCACAACTTCCTTCAAGCCTTTCAATAACACTTTTTTTTGTCGGAACTGTACCATCTAACCACAGACGAAAAACTTTCTTGATATGTGTGGGAATATTCGTTACGGTTCGTCGAACTTCGAAAAGAGAAAATTTACGATGGGATTTACAAAAGCATTCGTATCGTCTCTTCAAAATCCATGAATCTTTCAGTTATGATTTCTAATCAGTTTCATCATTCGTTGACAATTTAAAGTCAACTGTTTTAATCCTATATTTTATCTTTTTCTGTCATTGTATTTACAGTGTTGATAAACGTATAGGACTTGTCGATTTTTTTCTTTTCATCGTTTTGTTGATAAAAGTATTGTATAACTGAGTAGCCTAATGGATGTTGCTCACCTCCACACTTTTTGCGCCTAATTTTTTGGAATTATTTGGATTCTGCAAAGGGATTTTTTGATTTTCCACCATCTGCTCTAGTTATGAGGCTCAGAATATCTCCGGCCGCCCCACAGCGTAAATTCTACTATGACGCGGGAAATTTTAATCTCAGCACAAATGCGGCTTTTCAGTCGGCAGTGGTGAGACTGGTGACGATTGCCTAGTGCCTGAACAAAAAAAAAGGATAAATCTTTCTCGTAAGGCATAAAAGTGCATAGAGGCACCACAAATCACAAGGAAATTCCACTATTTGAAAATCGATTATTCGTGAATAGTGGAACAACGAAGTAACTCATTTTCAGCGGGTCTTCAGGCCAATTTAAGTGAATAAGTGATGGGTAACTAGATTGTCCTATCCTAGCCCTTTTCGGTTAAACTTTAACACACTAATACGAGAAAGAAGGTAGAGGAAGGGAAATCGCCCTGACATCTGATATTTGAGTAACTGATTTATTGTGACTCATCTAAGGGATTTTTTTTTTTTTTACCAGGGCTCTGGCGATAACGTACACAATGTGCGCTGCTTGTACGGCAACCCAAAATTCACCCAGACACAGAGAAGTTGAATTTAAACATTAGTCTGTATTTCCAGGGTTAAAGATGCTAAGCTCGGAGTCACCGCAGAAAAAAGTAGGAGAGTAATGATAAAATACGTCTTGCAAGGAACCTGCCATTTTTTTTTCGACAAAGGCTTACCTTTGCAGCTGATGAACATTTCGAACATAAAGGTTCAAGCACATAGAGGTACCACGAATCCGAAAGAACAGTTCATTCGACGAAATCGATTATCTATGAATAGCGGACAAACGAAGTAACGCATTTTTTCCGTTTTTCAGGACTATTTAAAGTTTAACCGAGCCGTCTCAGCCGTTTAAGTTGTTTTTTTGTTGTTTTTTTTTTGTTTTGGATAGTTATTAGTGATTCTGGTTGAAAAGGTTTTTTTTTCTGGTTCGGCGTCCCAGACCGGGTAAGTCAAGCTCCTTTCTTTCTTTCTTTCTTTCCCTTTTCTTTATTTTTGTCGAAAATTTTGTTGTTGTTGATGTTTTGTTTTGAGGGTAATTAGTCCCTTACAGGTTCACCTCTGGGCATTGAAGATTCTAGTTTTTTTTAATAAACCCTTCATTCATTAAAAAAAAAAAAAAAGAAAAGGGCTAGGATAGGACAATCTAATTACCCACCACTTATCCACTTAAATTGGCTTGAAAACCCGCTGAAAATGAGTTACTTCGTTGTTCTGCTATTCACGAATTATCGATTTTCAAATAGTGGAATTTCCGTATGATTTGTGGTGCCTCTGTGCGCTTGTATTTTTGTTGTATGCCTTACGAGAAAGATTTATCTATTTTTTGTTCAGGCACTAAGCAATCGTCACCAATCTCACCAATGCCCACTGAAAAGCCGATTTGTATTTCCCGCGTCATAGTAGAATTTACACTGTGGGGACGGCCGGAGATATTCTGAGCCTCATAACTAGAGCAGATAGTGGAAAATCAAAAAATCCCTTTGCAGAATCCAAATAATTCAGTGTATCCAGTTAAATGACACACAAATAAGTTGGCTTTTCAGTTAAACTTTAAGTAAATAAGTGATGTGTAACCAGACGGTCGAATCTCAGTCCTATTCGGTAAAACTGTAATGTTGTCTACTCTGTTGCTACTAGTGTGTTTCTGTTATAACTTATTTTTACTTCCATCTTTTCTTTACTACACCATCTTCACACTGTTCATGTACAGTGGTTAACAAGTAATTTATTTCAATTAGGCTATCATTAAAGAAAAAAAAATAACGATGGGTGTAAACGAAAAATATTCGTAAAATAGAAGAACTCCTGGTAAGTTGATTTCAGCAATTGAACCCCCGGGAAGAACGTAAACTAAACGTTGCAAAATTTCAATGTTAAGTCGTTTCACTCGATAACAAGTGCATGTATTTCGAAGAAGTAAAAAAGGCCAATTAAGTTCGACTTTAACCTTTGCAATAACGAGCTACATTTGTCGCCACGCAGAATTGGCAAGAAAATCGCACGTGTCAGAGGAGTCAAAAGAAACATAAAACAAGCACTCCAAAATTCTTAAAGGACACCTTGCACTTTCTGCTCAGATGTTCTAAGATAGTTGACCACTTTACAACTAAGCTCTGCTGAAAGAAAATTACACACGGCTTGGGCTGTTTTAGCCTCTTTCCAGGTCCCTTGCCTTGGATGACAATCTTAGCAAAGTTTGCATAACCGATCTCAGGACGAAGAACAAACTTGGCGACCGTGAGAATCAGTGTATTGCTAATAGAGGAGATCGGATACACATTTGAAGTGAAGAATCCCGGGAAAGAGAATGGATGGAAATACTACTGAAGCAGGGAAATTATTCTCATAAGTGGGGCCTGTCCTTTTGCCCTCCCTCCCCCCCCCACGGGTTTATTTTTGTACATCTATCAGACAATGTTTTTCTCGGCTGTATTATAGGTAACAGCAAGGACTTATAAGACCACTGCGTAGTCGAACATCTTCTTCTACTTCTCGAAATGGCTCCTTGCTACAATTGTGCAAATCCCGACCCAAATTAGCGCTATCGCGGTCTTCGAAACTTTTATATTTTCAAACCTTTAATAAACTAAACCTACGGTACTGTCCAAAACAGACGGTATACAAGGTCACGGTCATATTTTTATTTTATTTTTTTTGAGGCGGCTAAGAGACGGATTCGGTAGCTAACGGTCGCTAAGAGACGGATTCTTATAATTCATTCTGGATAGTAGTGAACATTTGTCGGAACAATCCATCAGAACTAAACCTTAATTTTGGGCACACGCGTTCGACCGAATACGAATGTACCTATAAATATAGTACTTGAGGTGAGAAGTACTGCTTCTTAGTTTCTAGTTACCTACGTTAATCGTTTATTTATAATGCACGTGGTCTTCGGATTTTTCAATTCTGATAATTTTATTATTATGCATATTGGCCTATAAATACATTGGCCTACACTGTAAAAAAAAATCTTGCAGTATTGCTACTGGGATTCATATTGTCTCTACTGAGATAAGATCAGTTCTAATTCGGATTTATCTTATCCCCGTAGAGACAAGAAGAACGCTGTAATCCTTACTCGGAGAAACTTTTTGTAGTGTATAGATACATTGGCCTATAACTATAGCGACAACTGTCCAACTTATAACTTACAATTACACCACAATCAGCAGTCCCATTTGTAAAATTCAACGAAATCAGTTCCTTAAATATATATTAACGCTATATTGACGCTATTTTAATCAGGAACACCTATTCGGTAGATGACTTCTGAAAATACCCGGAAAATCTGCAGAAAAAAAAAACCTAGCAAATCCTCCACCATGAAGCTTCGACACCTCAGCCGAAAATTAGGTAGAACTGTGACAGTTGACTTGGTCTAACTCTCGGTAGATGTAAGATGTGTTTGACCGCGTATGATTTGTCTGAATGCGTATGATGTACAGTTGTTTTTCGTGTGTTTATTTATTTCGTATGCGCTCGAGCTCTGCTCTCACAAGCGGAAAAATTATCTCGGTAGATCTAACCAAATTCCACAACCCTATCAACAAGACTGAAAAGGTAAAAACAAAAGGATATCCGATATGATCCAACCGAAGCATTTGGCCTTGTCTTCCAAAACCAGCAAATTAGTTGTTACTAGCAGAAACAAGTCTATGGAATTTTTCGGTCTACTAAAGAGCCTTACACTGTTCATTAGCTTCCATAACGCCTTCTAAAACACAATATCCTAGCCCCTTTTATGGTACTTAAATCACTACCTTAAGGTGCAAAAAAAACTTACAGGTCAAAATGTCAAAAATGCATTTTTGGGTTCAGCGAACGACCATGAGGTTCGTATATCGTTCAGTATGTTACTATAAACGTGTGTTGTAATGCTGTCAAGTGTCAATGCGAGGGGATGTACACTCAAAATGACGAAATTAATATTATAACCAAGAATGTTAGCTTGCAAAAAATGGGAACGGAAGGGGCGAGATACAGAGAAGTATGAGTAAAATACTTATTCATGGCTTATCGTTGTTTTATTCAAGATGACAGTGCGGTGTGGTTTATTTATGCAAAATAAATTTAAGAATTAACATGTGATTTTGCGGCATATTTTGACTTATCTACTAATCATTCTTAATAACCAGTTAATTGTATTGTTACGGTTATTTGCAATAATATCAGAGGTAGTTATAAATTTTCACGTCGGCTAACATATGAGCCAAAACTCAAGAAAATACACAGGAAAACACAACAAGTAAAATGAGGCAAAATCAGGTAAAAGAAAAAAACGGCCAGGGAAAAGTGAACCCAGTACACCATATAAGAGGCTATTTACTAAGGGTATAATAATAATAATAATCTGTATTCAAAGCTAGAGGCCATATACATGAACAAGTTAGTACTAAGCAACTAAATTAAACAAAATATAACTAAAATTCAACTTCTATTCTCACGAAACTTCGCTCCTTCTTCGATAAATCTACACACTTTGCATATTATCTGTGCCGATGTACACTCCAAGATGTCTGGAAGCCGCAAATTCCACCCAAGCAAAGACACCCTTAAACCAGAAAGCTCATGACACTTCAGCAAAAAGTGCTCCAAGTCATCATTCCCTTCATTACAAAGAAGGCAGGTTGTCACTATCCTCGGTTTTCCATTTTTTCATTTTAAATGACGTCCATTCAGCTCCAGCGAACAACTTATCAACCGCTCATACATCCTCTTATTTTTATTCACTAACCCCTTGTTGCACAATGGAACGCGGAATCACAGGATGAGTTAGCACCAGCAATTCAAGACGGTAATGAGTTAAGCTCAATTAATAGTTTTCGTTATGAGTTTTTAAATGTAAAGTCATTATTTTTGCAGACGCTTGCAGCACGTGGTGGATTAAACCACAGACCATCAACTGATACAGCACGGTTAAATGAGCTTCCGTCGTTTTGTTTTAGTTTCATTTTAAGTTACCCAGTCACAGATAAAAAAAAAAAAAAAATAGCCAGTTTAAAGCTATCCGATAAAGGTAGGTATGCTTTAAATTTTCATGAAACATCAAACTAGATTACTATCTTAACAGATAAAATTAAAATAATTAGATGTCGATAAAAGGAGAAAACAGATTACGCTATTCCTGATTATCAGCTATGTTTACTAAAAATCATTACGATCAAATAAAAACCACTTTTAAAAATAATTTTAAATTTGATCACCTTGGTCCACATGCGAACAAAAACGTATGTAGGCTACTGGAATGGTTAACAAGTTTCAAGTATGTTAGTTTTAAGTTACTTAATAAAAAAAATTGTTATATAGCTATTAGCCTTTACCTCCTGAATAGCCATTAGCCAGCCTTAAAGCTATCGGTAACGGTAGATATAGGTTACTTTGACTTTTCAGAAAAAAAAACGAGATTGCTGTTGGGATAGTAATATATGTTGAGGGATCCTAAAATTTGACTTGACCCGTGGGTCTAATTGAATTTGATCACGATACAGTCAAACAGATATTTAGACCGATTGGTCTCTCCAGACGATTCTCAGAAAAAGTGCCACTGCGCCAAAAACTATTTCAGTCATTCTCCAACCCACATTGAAAATTCCCACACCAAGGAGAACCGGACAGGAGCTACTGCTACGGGTTTCAACTTCATTGCTATCAATCTCTGCGGCTTTTCTTACCCGGGCTTCCAAGCTGAAGGCAAAATAATCCCTCGTTCCTCCTCCCATTCTCTGTATGTCATCAGCCTACAAATACATCTCGCGAGGCCTAATCTTGTCAATCAGAGCCTATCCAGTTGAGTAATCTCACCATAGGCTGATTTTATCGGCATCCGCGCCAAGACCCAATCAACGTGATAGAAGCCAATCAAGAAGGGAAAGAAAAGAACGGCAAGGCTCGCGACAATTTCAGTAGGCTAGACGGTGCGAAGAGACCTAAGAAAAGGCGCCACTGCTTTAGATCACTTCAAAGAGAACGTATAAACATTTCATACACACGAACTGCGGCATATTTCAAATTCGGGGGTGACAAGTAAAGCAGCAAGGGGCGTCATATGCAGAGGGTAAGGCACCCTTTGAGATCCCAAAAAGTCCCCCATCCCGCCCTGTTGCCTACAATCCGTGTAGGTGAGGTTTCTGTTAGACTGCTACAAGAGACTGTGAGAATGGCAAGATAAATTACAAACGAGCCCATGTAAGCACGAGTATCTTGTAATCAATTAGAGAGAGCTGGTGACAAGATGCTATATCGAGTCGCCAAGAGAAACATTTGTTTCTCTGTTTCATCACTTTCATCTGCTGTAGCTCAAAAGATCGTCAATACATTACAGGAGAATCACCGTATGGTTGAGCGGACAGAAACGGAAATCTTCTGAACGGAATTTCGGGACTATCTGTTTAATCTTGGCATAAAAAAAACGCTGATCAATTAAAATTAATTAATTTTTTTTCAAATATTAAGAGTGTGTTGGTGTGTATATACGCATGTAAGATTGTTCACTTTTTTTTTTGTTTTGTTGCATGATTGCCTGATGGCTTTAATGTGCAAGTAAATCATTCATTCATCAACTCGCTTGGCCCTTAAAACTACTGAACCGTGGCACCTTCTTCAAGTTGTCTTCCTAGCGTTGGAACACAGGAGTAGTTTTCAGAACAAGGTAATACAATAAATGTGTCATTAGAGTAGAGAAAGGCTACGTCGTTTTTTTATTATTATTATTATTTAGTTCCATGGCCCTCGGGCTGCTCGGCAACCAATAAATCCAAATCTATAGAGATCTTCATATAGCAAAATCGCTGTCAACAATTAAACGATCTCGCAAAAATCTCCTGAGCGGAATTTTCAGACTATTTGGTTAATCATGGTCCCAAGTTTTACAAGTCGAAAGTCGGCGCCTTGTTAGTTGACAGTATGGAACAAGTCTAATTAGTCGGATTCTTGTTCGTCAATGAGGTTAACATTCCTTAAAACAAAGTTCCAAACGTCGCAATTTCTCAAGGGAGAAGGAGAATAATTACACCAGAACAGGCTCCTGTCTCGAACTCTTAAAGTTTAACTGAAAAGCCAACTTATGTTTGTGTCATTTAACTTAATACACTGAATTATTTGGATTCTGCAAAGGGATTTTTCTATTTTCCACTATCTGCTTCAGTTATGACGTTGAGAATTTCTACGGCCGTCCCCACATTTTGATCTCAACACATACGGGGCTTTTCTGTGGGCAGTGGTGACATTGGTGAAGATTGCTTTATGCCTGAACCAAAAAAAAAATCATAAATCTTTCTCGTAAGGCATACAGCAAAATACAATCGCATAGAGGTGCCACAAATTCCACTATTTGAAAATCGATTATGGTATTCCTGAACAGCGGAACAATGAAGTAACTCATTTTCAGCGGGTCTTCGAGCCAATTTAAGTGAATACGTGATGGGTAACTAGATAGTCCCTATCCTAGCCCTTTTCGGTTATACTTTAAGGAAGAAAAAAATTAGAACGCGGGTCACGCCCCTGTTTAGCTTGCGGTTGCGAATGCACGATAAGGCTGATCATCAATTCCTTGGCCTTTAAAGTTTAACCGAAAAGGGTCTGAGATAGGACAATCTAGCTACCCATCACATATTCCCTTCAACAGGCTTAAAGGCCCGATGAAAATACGTTACTTCGTTGCTCCGCTATTCACGAACAATATTCGATTTTCATGGTACCTCTACGCGCTTTGCAGTGCAGTGAGCAGTGAGCTAACCTTCCCCAAGCGCACCTTTGGCCAATGCAAGCCACGTTTGTGCTGAGATTCAAACTTTCCGCGTTATAGTAGAACTTTGCGCTGTGAGGACGGCCGTAGATATTCTGAACGTCATATTAGAGTATGTAGTGAAAAAAAAGTCGCTAACATAATCCAAATAATTCAGTGAATTCAATTAAATGACCCAAAAATAAGCTGGCTTCAGTTAAACTTTAAAAACTTATGAATTATGGCTCCTTCTCCCAATTGTCTTCACCAGCATGTTCGCTACATTTGTTTCAATGACCTTCAACGGCTTCTATCCCCCCTCCCAAACTCTCAGCATTCCAACTCTATTATCAATCCCGAAGCCCCTTCTATTACAGTAGATCAACAGGTCTTTATCTGCCATATGACATGAGGGCCCTTAATTGTTTCCCTCATATGGTCCCATTAAATCAACATCACTTAAAACCAAGCCGCACCCTCCACTCCCCCCATGAGTTTGGAAAGGGTGTTCAAATATCCCCATTGTACTTCTCAATTGGCAATTCCGGAATATAAAAGGCTGAAAGTGGATATGGGTGGGCATGTTAGACCAAGAGATATACGCATATGGTCCATCGCCAGATGATTCATCAGAATCAAATAAGCATAGTGAGCTTGTAGTGGAACCATTTATGTTTAGAATAAGTGTTCACGTGAGGATTTTTCAAACGTTGGCTGAACTTTTTCCAAGTTCAATACGATCGAGGGGGTGCTCACTTGACGGGCACCAACATACAACCTCAGTGGACACCGACTGGGCACTGGGCACCGACTAGGCGCTGGGCACTTACTGTTGGCTACAGCCATTTTGGGAGTGAGCACCATCTCGAATAGGATTATCGTCTTGCTGTTACACTGGTTAAAGTTTAACTGAAACGCCAATTTATTTTTGTATCATTTAACTGACTACACTGCATTATTTTGATTGTGTTAAGGGATTTTTTTTTTATTTCCACTTTTTGCTATAGTATGATGTTCAGAACATTTACGGCCGTCCTCACAACGCAAAATTATACTATGTCGCAGAAAAACTGAATCTCAACACACACGCGGCTTTTCAGTGGTCAGTGATCAGCTCGAGGAAGGGGGCTCACTGCATGAACACTTATTTTTCGTAAATCGTTTTCGTCAAGCATACAACACAGACACAAGCAGATAGAGGTACTTCAAATCACAAGTAAATTCCACTATTTTGAAAATCGATTATTTGTGAATAGCTAAAGAACGAAGTAACGCATTTTCATCGGGTCTTCAAGCCTCTTTAAGTGAATAAGTCATGGGTACCTAGATTGTGCTATTACATTCCTTTTCGCTTAAACTTTCAGTGTAAGGTTATAAGTGTAGGTATAGGTACAAGTGTACTAGTTAAGCTTAACACTCGCTTAAGCTTGTTTATTAGGTATTTACAGGTTTGTACAAATTAAGTGATCCAGCGTTAATCCAGTCACTTCCTAGTCGTTCCTATAGCTCTGCAGCGTAGACAACAACAAGCTCTTCCCTGGTATTTTGACCTTACCTTAGACCTAGAATTGGCAGTTGTTAAAAGAGTCAACGAAGTAATAGATGATATGTTATGTTTTCTTTATTTATAACCCGTCATTTCAACAAAGAAAAGGGACAAAACAAAAGGAATAAAAGAACAAAATATTAAACATCAACTGAACATATTTATCTACTTATACCCTCAAACTTTGAGACTTTTTTCCAGGGCTGCGACTGGATTTTGGAATTGTAATTGCTCATCAGGTTAGCAGTAGCAAGTTCAGGATCATGTTTTTTACACATTTTAATCATTTTGGTATTCTGGTTCAGCGAAAGAAAGCCCGGGTTTATTTTTTTTTTTCACTAGTTGAAAATATTTGCCAAAAGGGAGCTAAGTAGAGGAAGTGAGGTATTGCAACGTCTGTTTGTGACGGTGTGTATAGCCCACTGTGGCTAAATAAACACAAATCTATTTTATTCCAACCTAGCAAGTCGTTGACAGTGAATAACGGCGAAGAACGCACTCTGATGCCTTTAGAGCGAACAATCTCTAAGCCGTCAATCACTTGCCATTTCTAAAGCAAAATATAAGATACCGGAAGCAATTGTTAGCTCGAACTTGGTGCTTAATTGCCAGAAGAACTATTTCCTAAATTAGCTACTCGCGCTAATTGAGCTAACATGTTAGCATTTTTGTCTGCGTGTACAAGGCCAGGAAGCAGGGGTCATATAGAGATTACCCTACACGGAAATGGACAGATGAAAATAGATATTTTTTAAGAAATATATATATATATTTATATGTTTATTTGTCCAACGTAATGGTCATATAGAAATTATCCAACATGGAAATGGACAGAGTGAAAATTGATATTTCTAAAGATATATATATATATAAATTATCCATCGTAATACCATATAGTCCTAGAACACAGACACTTATTTCCGATCCTTTTCCGTTCCCGAATAACAGGTACAGACAACGAGAAGAATCTAACGAATCTTTAAAGCTTCAATTTTCGTTTACTTATCCAAGTCGGAAAATGTAGGTAGAAGATTTTTCAAATGTTTGAGGTAGGGGAGATACAGGTAAGACGGACCCAGTAACGGTTTTTCGATTGCTGCCTTTTCTGTTTCTGGAACATAGCAATGAACTTTACTCCGTCTGATAGCTTCTTTATCCCCGCTTCCTTGCTAATTTTTTGAAAATTTTTCTCCGTACGGTTTCTGAGATAAAGCAGATTTTGGTAGGAAGGTAAAAAGGTCCGTCTTATCTGGAGGGGGTGGCAAGATGGACCACCAGAGGGGGCAAGACGGACAATTGTTCTCTTCATCACCTTTCTTCGCAGAAATGCATCAAGTAAGCACGGTAATGTCAACAGTGGCTCTTTTCAACACACTGAAGCCAGGAAAGTCAACACCAAATTTATGAAGTGATGCCTGGCTTGTCGTTCCTCCAGAGGGGTGGGCTTTGTTAGTTTTATCACCGCTGCCTTCAAACTGAATCTTCCTTTTTTAGTGGTTTCTTGAAAATTGTACGAGGGACAAATCCTCTTGCAGAACAACACATCTATCTCATCACATTCGTTGTCTTTCGGGTCCCCCATACCCTTCCCCTTGTAACCCCCGGTCCGTCTTACCAACAAACCATGTGGTCCGTCTTATCTGCAATGGGTTGATTTTAAACAAACTGTCACCAAACTGGCTAGATGGCATATAATGGATGTGTCATCACTTCTAAAGAAAGTACAGAGTCGGGACTGTTTGGTAACAAAACCCCTAAGGCCTAGTATTTTCCAAACCAGAGATATCACAAAAAATACGTGACATCAAATTTTTCCGAAGCAGCCTCTTAAAACATCAACTTCAATTTTCTTGGAAACTAACCAGCCAATCTTCTTGTTTTTTTCGGCAGACATGAAGGCAAGATGGCTGAACCTTACTGTCACCACTGGATGGCACTGCTGCCAATCTCTGAATTTTAAAATGGAAAGGTCCGTCTTATCTGCCGGTCCGTCTTGGCTGTATCTCCCCTACTATTGATCTTTTCTTTTTCTCTTTTTTATCCAAAAAGATGATAATGAAGTATTGTGGGGATTTGCAAGACCGCTGAAGAGTTGCCCACATTTTCGATCATACCTCCATTTTATACGACATAACATACCGTAAGCCTTACGGAGTTTCTCTAAAAATCGACCTACAAGTTGCGTACGCGCTGACTTGTAGATTAGCCGCTATGTGTGTATTTGTGTTTTTTTTTGTAGCAAACTCCGACATTCCAGTAACCATGTAATAATGTGATGAATCCTGGGACATGCGAGGTCAGGCCACACACGATAGCCTACCCCCCAAAGTCACCCTGCATCGGCAATCGGAGGGATCCGAGGGGTTATCCACTCTCGATTTTAGTGTACAGCAAGTGCCCGGTGCCGCGATGCCCGGTCGGTACCGGCACTGGCTGGAATAAGCCGGCACAAGTTGTCACGTGTTAAAACATCAAAATAAGCATTTTTAGAAGCGTTTAAGGATAAATCGCCTAATTTATTTCGGCTGGTGCCGGGAAAGGGTGTACAGCAGGTGCCGGCGAGTGGGTAGCCCCTCGGAGGGATCAGTACGAAGAGGGTGACCGAAGAAAGTTTTTCCCCGAAATTCCCAGTAAAATCTCCGTTACTTTAACGCGCCCATTCAGCCTGAATGCCACGCAACAATCATAAATGACAAAACAAAACACACAAGAGCAAATTGTCAAAAATGCAGCTCTCGAGAAATCACGAACTACAATCCCTAGTTTTTTTATTTCTAACAATATTTTTCTTCTGTTGGAATTACGTAAGTAAAGCAAAACTGTTGCAACACTAACAGGCCCGTGTCCAGGAATTTATTTCGGGGGGGGGGGTTGTCAGCGGGTCGGACCAAAAAGTACAAAAAAAACATAGATCAAGTTTTAAAGTCTACAGAAAACGATTATGTTTGTGCGTTTCGGGGGGGGGGTTCGAACCCCCTACCTCCCTGGATACGGCCTGAGCACTGAGTTAGTGCTTGGCCGTTAGAGGGTGCAAAATCAACTGAACAAGAAAGAGCAAAAGATTAAAAAAGGTTACAGTGTGTGTGTTTTAAGACTGGTTTTACTTTAATTATTGTTGGCACTCATTACGACGAACAAATATTTGCTCGGTTCGAATTTCACCGTTTTCTTTCTCGGTTTGAATTTCTCCGTTTTCTTGGTTGGACCTGAGGGCACTTTAAAAGGCTTCCAGTTAAACTTTAAGGGAAAAATAACGAACGGGAGATGCTTGAACACGAACCACTAATTTACCAAACCCTTTTATAAAGGTTCGAAAGAACTTATGACGAAGGTCAAGTATCTTGCTGAGATATCATACCATTAATCACAAAACATCATTCAATTTGCATGCCAAATTTGGCGAATCGTTGTCTATACGACCAAAATTTGCAAAACAGCGGCGCCAAGAATACAAAAAAGACGGGCAAAACCCACGATGCAGCTGATACATTTCAGATTTGCTAATTTCTTAGAGTCACACCTTCTTAACGTCTAGACTTTTTTGTTCGATTTTCCGTTTGTGATGTATGTCTACTGCTCCTTGCATTGTGATAGGTTTCAAACAAAATAACATAAATAAAAGTCCCATTTTTGTAAGAGATAGTTTTATTAGTAGTTCGTTCTTGTAACACCTCCCTGACAGAAGGTCCTTGTCTCTCCTCATCTCCACGGAAGAGGAAGGAAAACATTAAAACAGCGGTCGTTCCTCCTTCATTTTTGGAAACCTTTGAAAACCCAAAATGGTCCAGCGATGAGTTCTACACGCCCCTTTTGACATGAGTTCTTATAAGAATGTTTCACCCAAACATTTTTCAAAGTAAAAAAAAATGGACCTTGTTCGCTGAAAATTTCCGAAGTCATAAAAGGCTCCCTCCCCTTAAGCGCCGGCCCCCTGCTGGAAGAAACGAACTTCAAATTACATTGAACGTGTCTGAAAGCTCCGATACGACGAAAATGCTGAATTAATTCAGGATTTTATGCAGCATTTTGCTTTCGGACTTATATTTTCGCTCAGTTAATGCAGCAACAATTCAGCATGAAATTCATCGAAAAATTCAGCAAAGATGCTAAATTTTAAGATGAATTTTCAAGAAGAAACTGGGAGCACAGCGAATGTCCTAGTATCTTCCTAGAATATTTTTCTTTCTAGAACGAACTACCTCACAAAATTCTCGTAATGTTATCTAGGTCGAATTCCTGTCTGAGCGGCGACAAACTTCACGGAGCATACTTTGCGAAAAACTTTACCAATTCCGAGTCGTCCTTTATATAGCTTATTCTTTTTTTCTTGTTCTTCTTCCAGACTTAACTTTTGGTATTCTAGAAGTGTCAGAGAAGAAATAAAAGTTAACAGCTTTCGGACAAAAAGAAAAAAATATGTGCCATTAAATGCAGCACTTACAGCACTAAAAAGCTTTCGGACACGTTCATTATTATTACCTTCCTTACATTTTTATCTTATTTCTTCCAGCAGCCTGACGAAGACCCTTGCCAAGAAGGGCCGAGATATCCCTGACGAGCATCATAGCTGTTTTGAGCCATTGTTTAATACATGTTTCCCAGTCAGCTTTGGCCGTTAGAGTGATTTAATAAACATTAATTTGTAATTTGGTACTGTATGGTCAAATTTAATAGTAATTTTTTTAGTAAGATTAAATAGGTATTAATTTGTAAATTTGGTACTGTAAGGTCAAATTTAATAGTATTAATTTGTAAATTTGGTACTGTAAGGTCAAATTTACTAGTAAAAAAGTTCAGTAAGATTAAATAGGTATTAATTTGTAAATTTGGTACTGTAAGGCCAAATTTAATAGTAAAAAAGTTCAGTAAGATCATAGGTATTAATTTGTAAATTTGGTACTGTAAGGTCAAATTTAATAGTAAAAAAGTGCAGTAAGATTAAATAGGGTGGGTGTGCCAGTGTGAACGATACTGTGGGTGTATTTATGTCCAACTTCTTACAGATACTATATTTAAATGACAAAGATGCACTTAATAAGTCGTCGGTGTCAAGCGGAAACCACATATCTGGTCAAATTTTCGATTTCCACTTTTTGACACAGTTTTACTCGCCCAAAAATTCTGCGTCGAACGGTGCGTATCTCGATTGCCTCCGACTCATAGTTTGGGAGATACAACCAAGCTGAAACCCACGTATCTCGGATTAACATTTTATGTTTTTTTCACCTCCTGAAAAATTTTGAAAAAGGGAGATAAGTGGTTTACGCTTGACACCGACGAAGTACGGCATCACAGCAATGCAATTTTATAAAACTGCAAATAAAATTTGATTGCAGGTTCGTTCGTTCCCCAATGTTGTCCCCGAAGTTCGACAGCCTGGCCCCTGTCAAGAAGGGGCGAAATATTGCTGCCAAAGTACCGTAGCTGACATTTCCGTTTATAGCGCACGATCTTTTATACCGTCTCCTGGCCGAAGATTAAGATTGTGTTATCTTATGTGTTTTGTATTTGTTCTTATTATTTTTTTCGGCGTTCAGCCTGGCCCGAAGGGAATATTTATTTAGGCTAGTAACGCCTCAGACCACTGTGTGTCCAGTATCCAGGCTAATAAACATTACTATACTCTATTTCTATGCGAAATTCTTGTAGGTCAGTTGTAGGTCATTTGCCAAAATTGTCCAAATTTTGAATGGTTTCCGTTCAAACAGTAAGACACACGAAACACTCAGCAGGGCTTCTTGAACTTGACATACAAAAACTCGACCATCCAGAGACCCCATTTTTAGTGAAAACGAAAACCGCGAACACAAGAGTGATTGCACTAATTAATTTTTCGGATGCGATAAAAAACGGAAGCAACGTATCGGACAGTGGTTTCGCTTTTTACTTAATTGCAAAGGCCCAGATGGATTTCAGATTCAGAATTAACTCTTCAGTCTACCAAGCTTTACGACATTAAAACTTCTGAAAAAAGGATTACAGTTATATGAAATTATATGGGTGATTAATTGGTTATCAATTATATGGGTGAAACAATCCTGATCAATATTTTAAACAACTTTCTCACGTTTTTTTTATCAGCTCCTGTAGTTACAGTTTATGCGATTTTAGAGAGATAGTTGACTGCGCTAAACGGATACGTCAGCTGATTTTGTTTGAGCGATATTTCGGTCCTTCTTGGCAAGGTTCCTTTTCAGGTATAAGCTAGAAAAGTGAACCTATGATCACTGATCACAGGTTCACACATAAACCACATCACTGATCACAGTTTCACACATAAACCACATCACTGATCACAGGTTCACTTTTCAAGCTTGGGCCTGAAGAGGACCCTTGCCAAGAAGGGCCAAAGTATCGCTAGAATAAAATCAGCTGACCTATGATCGCAGTCAGCCTGGGCTGAAGGAATATCTATAGATTTCCGAAACTTGGATAATTTGATGTTTAGGCCTACTGAGTATCACACATTACTGTGTAATAAACTATTTACAGTTACAATGTAACTTTATTTTTGTCTATAGTAGCTCTGTTTTGTGTGTGTGTGTAGGTATATAGATTTTGCTGAAATAATGTGATTCATAATGAAATGCGTGATGGTATTTGTACATATGTATTGTACTTCTCGCGATTCGAGAGAAATTAACAAATCGTAGTGAACAAATCCAGAGACTTCCAACGGTGAATTTTCGAAGATTTGTTTGTCCGACTTGCCGAATAAACAGCTTAAAACATTAATAAATAGGAATATTAACTATATGTGTTACATACTAGGGGAGAGTGATATATGCGGGGACGGATTTTGGAAAACCTCCAAAATGCATGGTTAACATTGGAGTAGAAAAATGGTTTATGGCTCAAATGAAAGCCCCGGAACTGCTGCATAAACTGTGATTTTTCCAGATTTTTCTTGTATAGCTAGAAGAAAAAAAGGGGGGTGTCCCTGCTAATACCATTGTCCCACTAAGTACCGGGGGTGGTATATCTTGGGACACGAGGTGGTATACTCTGGGACATAGTAAAAAGATTCATGTATTGGTAGAAAACTTCGACTATTCATCGTATAAAAACTACATTAAAAATTCGACTTTAAAAGAAAAATATCTCATTTTTTGGGGGGTATAGCCGAAAGTTTGAAGTCGATTTTCTCAAAAACGAAAACAGCAACTTACCAAAATGATAGAACTGTCATGTCCGCCACTGAATGAACTATACTAGGTGGCCTTATTGGATTTTTTAAAGAACGCTAGATGGCAGATAAGTACCGTGTCCCACCTTATACCCCGTCCCTGCATATACCACTTACCCCTACTTGTTTTTACTTTTTTTCTCTTTCACTTCATTTGTGAACTTTGTCTTATAAATGGGTTAAATTTAATTCAATAAGAGTGAAAGAAAATCAGTATCAGAACTGATAACTTAAAAAGTCCTGAAAATTAAGAGCCTGGTCTTGGGCTTTTGCAAAATGCCCCGCAGCCCTTATAGGTTCAGAGCGAAAACTGTCAGAAGTTCGATAACAGATAACGCATGCTTGCGCATTCTTGTTTCTTTCACTCTTATTGAGTGAATGAATGAAATTTATTGACCCATTTATAAGACAAAATTCACAAATGAAGTGTAAGAGAAAAAAAGTAAAAACGAGTAGTAGGCTAAGTAAAACATGCAGTCAACATTCCTATTTATTAATGTTTTAAGTTGTTTATTCGACATAAGTCGGACGACAAATCTTCAGAGCGAACACTGTCAGAAGTTCGATAACAGATAACGCATGCTTGCCCATCCTTGTGTTAATTTCACGATAATATATCTGTTATGACCTTGTAAGTGTTATGTTTCGAGAAAAATTGTCTGTTATGACCCCTTAAAGTATTAAGTGTCGCGAAAAGATAACATTTAAAAGCGTCATAACAGACATACATTCTCATAACGTTTAACACAAGGATGCGCAAACATGTTATGTGTTACCAAATTTCCGACACTATCATGATTCCGTACCCAATTGGCATGAACAGAGATCACTAAACTTTAATGTTAACAAGGACGTTCTTTCCGACGGTTCACTATCCTCACATCCTTATACAACCCATCCCCCGTTCAGTGCGTGCTCACGCTTAAGTAGAAAACTGCTTTGTAAATAGTAAGTCGATCAACTTCCTTTGACTTAAATTAACCGAGAGGAAATCCGCAATTCGTCACTTGATTGTGCCAGAGATTATTTGCATCACTGCTTAGTACATAATATCAAGATAATATGATTCAGACGCAAGGTTGGAGGACCTCAGGTCGAAGATCTGTCGAACGCTGGAAAATTTTTTTGTTTTTCAAGGCATTTGACCATTTGTACCATCAAAGTTTCATCCATCCCTCCATCGGCTTGGCGCCTAGACGTGTCACAAAGTTTCTGAGATCTCTCCCGTCCACTCCCCCACCATGGCCGGATGAGGTTCGGACAAATTAATTTCTCTCATAAATTTCTTCTGAATCGAGTTGTTCATATCCGGTTCAGAATACTCGGATCCCCCCTTCTTTACCCCTCACGGATAATCGGATCCGGGAAAGGCAGTGTTACTAGAGCATTGGGTCGGGTCCTTTATATGCATGTTAAGTTCCATCATCAAGTCTGGAGGACATCAAGTTGAGGAACTAGCCTACTGCTACTAACGTATACTTATTTACGTATATATACAGTTGTTCTTATAGGAACTACAGCGGAACTTGCGGAAATACCGAAGTACAACATACGGAAGGTCCAAACTCCCAACCCTGGGTATGTCTGACCAAAACCCAAATGACCGCCCTTGAAACACATACACATATTATTTGTACTTTAACCAAACAAGTGCTGAGAAAATTTTATGAATGGGCAATTAGCTTAAAAAGAATATTGATGATTTCCGATACTAAAGAAATAAGCGGCCAAACTCATGTGGTTTGGAATCAAGAGTGTGCCAGCAGAATTGTGTTTATTGGTTGTGAATTAAAATGGTGAGTCTGAATTCAATCTTATCTAGTTAATACTGACGCACAATTTCATCACTGCGGAGAGGGGACCTCGAAAAAAAAATACAATGAATGAAAACAAAACCAAATACTGCAAAAAGACCTTGTGCTTATTTGGCACGCTACAGTTTTATGCCCGGGATAGTTTTGACGACGTTTAAAAGCTACACATTCATCCATTATATCAGGGATCCACAAATTTCCTGTAATGACTCGCCATTCAGGGGGCTTGTCATTTCCTATGCTTCTACGTTGCTATGTTGCCCGAGCCTCAACTAGTTTCCAAAAATTCCGCTTGGGTCGAATCGGCGTTCTTGCTTGCCTCCTTGGGCGTGAGGCCAAAGAGACTCCTCCCTCAAGGCGGAAGCTCTTCTCCAGCAGCCAATCCCAAATTTTGTCTATCTGGATAGTCGGGTATTGTTATCCCCGTGGGTATTTCTCGAACTATCTGACTCTCGGTCAAGAGCGCATCAGAAATTTCTTATTGACAAGCCCCCTGGATGGCGAGTCATTACAGGAAATTTATGGGTCCCTGATTATATCCCCTTCATCCTAGACCGATCAATCACAAAACGAGGAAAACAAAAATCAAGGGTGAAATAGGCTATTCACAAATAGCCCCGTTTTCTGTGAGGCAAATAAAAACGCCTCGGCTGTTCTTTGCCATAACGGAGATCCTTCGATTGGTATAAAAACTTGCCGTTTCTCATAAAACAGACATTTTCCGTACACCAGCGTGAAAATCTCACTGAACTTCACCGCTCGCGTACAGAAAATGGATCTAGATGGAAAATTTGGCTAGAACAGAAATATTCCTGCTGGCAAACGGAAATTTACAGTACACGAACAGAAACATAAGGCAGAGTACGGAAAACTGCATATGGAAAATGAATTCTTGTTTTGCGTTTATTTATCTTTTGTTGTTGTTGTTGATTTTCTTGTACCCTCTGTATTCATTGTTAAGCGTTCATTTCCTTTTTCTATGTATGTACTGTGCAAATGCCTTAAATAGGCTGCATGTAATAAATTCATTCATTCCAAACTCCCGTCTGGGAACGCTTTTAGTGAGTGTTGACTATACTTCATACAAGAAAAAAAAAATCCTCTTCGCATTTCGTGATTTTGACAATGGGCGTAATTAAGCAGGGTGGGAAGGGGATCGTGGACTCCACCCCGACACTAAACTAGCCTACTCGGCTAGGCCTAGAGAGTTCGACATGATAGGCTACGCCGAGAGTTCGACAAATGCGCCTACACAGAGCGCGATATAGGCATAGCCGATCAGTCGTTTGGCACTCGTTAGTCCTAGAAAGTACATACGGAGCCCTAGTCAGGGTTGTGTGGGTCAAGTGCAGAAAAAGAATTATCGGAACTAGCACTTACAACCATGAACAACACAGCACTGTATTCATGCCTACATGAAAAATTAAATTCAATTTTCTTACGTAAAGATGGAAATTCAACAAAGGGACTTTAACCATAAGAATTTTTTATTTACATAACTTATAAATTAGATTTAGAATTCCAGGACACTAGTATGTCCTAGTAGGACTACAGCACGTCCTCGTAGACTGTCCAAGCCCATAATGGCAAGGTCTCTTGGAGAACAAAGGGGAATCCCGAGATAGGAAATGATAATTCGTTATTCAGTAAATGTGATTGTGAACACACAATAAGAGACAAAAATGACTTACCATTTCATCCAAGCTTCTCAAGTCATTAGTGATGATCTGGGGAACAGGGCCGAACTCTACATCTTCAAACTCATCCTCCAGGTCTTGGCCTTCGTCTTGTGCGATTTCTCGGTCGATTTCTCGCTCAAACTGAACCAAAAGGGGGGCGGGCATTCCGTATTTAGCCCCCCTTCTGGCCACTTCTAGTAGGCAGAGGATGAGACTTTTTTCGTTTTTTCTTAAGACCAAGTCGTCCGTTTCGAAGAGGAGACATTCGTAAATTCCAAGGGATTTGCAGAACTGTATAAAGTTGTGAATGTTGTCGCGGGCAAAGAAGCTGCCTGTAAATATTTATTTTATCAATTTAAGCTAAGAAACGACATACTAGGGTCAAACGACAAAAGAAGTGACAAAACGATAACGTAAAGGCAAGCTACATTCAAAAGAAAAACAAAAAAGATATACAGAAAAAAAAATTGACAGTGCAAACGGATACGTCAGCTGAATTTTATTAGAGCGATACTTGGATTTTTTTTTTTCACAAGTTCACTTTCCAGCTTGAGCCTGAAGAGGACCCTTGCCAAGAAGGGCCGAAATATAAAGCTCTAATAAAATTCAGCTGACGTATCCGTTTTGCACTGTCAAACATGATTCGCAGTCAGCTTGGTCTAAAGGAATATTACGAAAAAAAATATAAACAAATTAAACAAAATGAAATTTAGGAAGGCTACCGAATTTAAAAAAAAAATCAAATTAGTTGTTCGTCGGGCATTAATTGGCAGTACAGAAACTCCAGTTAATGTCAGATCTGCGTTTTGCCAATACTTAAAATATTTACTCGTTATGTTTCCTTGGTATCAAAACAACCTACTTTCTTAGAAGTATTGAGATAAGAACAAAAATGGTCCACGGGCGGGATTTGAACTCGCGAACTTCGGCTGCAATCGGCAACGTTCTAACCAATCGGCCACTGAGGGGCTTGTGACAGAGAACAATCGCCAGACAGAAGCAGGCTAAAGGAACAGTTCTGAATCGTGCCACTAGATGATCCCACGGTCGTGCCGAGCCCTGGTTTAAACTAGCTAGTTTTTGAAGTTATCAACACGGCAACTGGTCGGGAATTCCGTTATTCCGACCTAAGCCGAAATTCAAACGGCGCAAATCTTAGAGACACGTTTCTGGTTTCCAATGAAATTCGGATTATGTCATCACCAGCCACGAGACTCAGTCTTAAACGGCTTTACAAGAAGCCAGCTTTTACGACCGGCTTTTCAAAGAACAATTTTCGTTGTTTCGACCTAGAGACGAAATCCGAGCCGCGCGAATGTTAGAACAACATGTTTGATTGTCAGGCGACATGAAATTCGACTTCAGTCACACCGACGAACAGAACACCCTGCCATAAACGGGAAGGTAAATCAGAGGTAACAAAAGACAAGCCAAAAATGTAAAGCTGATACCTGGCTGGACGTGTTTTCGGTAGACGATGTCCAAATCGGGAACGTTGGACCCCGGAGTGCTGAAACGGCGCTGGGGCCGGCGCAGCTTATAATTAAGCGCGAAGCGGCGCACGTTGTTTGCATGCTAAAAGAAAAATTATAAACTTAATCGCCCATTTTTCAAGTCACGGATGGCTTGCTGGCTAATTGGACAAGGACGCGGGTGCTACCGAGTGTTACATGTCTCCATACGAGTTTGAAGGCATAATCTTTTTATACTTGACCTAAAAAGTGCATTATTCAACAGTGCGTCGCGAACGAAACAAGAACAAAGGTTTCGATGGGATCCCAAAGGGGAACATGTGCTGACATGTCTAATAAAGACAGTCGGATCTAGCAGATAGATAGGTAGATCAGTGTATTTCAGAAGCCCAAGGGTCATATACACTAAACAGCAACAAACATATAATTTAAACACTCAGACTCCTTAATTCTAAACATTTATCTGTGTACACGCTCACTCGGGTAATAACGGTAGAATTAGTATTATACAGGATTTCGGGAAGTGACAAAATTACACCATCTAAATAACTTTTTCTTAAATCAGAATGCTTCGGGCATCTACGGAGAAAATGGTCCAAATTTTCTTCCTTCTCCTCACAGAGTGGGCACTTCCATCAGGGACCACACTACTTCGGTCTTTGCCAAACCCAATAAACTTTTAATATCATCCTAACAGAGCGCTACACTAAATACGTTAGGTAACACTTGTCTTTGCTGCACCCCGTAAACATATAATACCAAACTAATAGTACCTAACACTTTCAGCAAATGCATGTCAAACAATCAGGTTCATCGTAAACATCCGGCGAGAACAAATATTATTTTCTCGAATAATAATGTCTTTTTCGGGTACTTTTTCCAGTCAACTTTACAGGACGATTTGTATGCCCCTAAATTTCTAAGCACCTTCCCCTCCCAAAATTTCAAGGTGAAAACGGACAGACAGACATACTCATAGGTATCCATCCAGTCACTAGCATATTGTGATTCCAAAAAAGGGAGGGCCGAGGAAGAATTTGACTTCAAGCGCAGTCTCGGCTGAAGTCGAATCTGCACAGATTCTGGCTGCCGACCTCAAACCTGACATCGAGGTCGAACCCAGGGCGAAAAAGTACAAAAAGACATAGATCAGAGGTTAAAGCCTATAAAAACGAATATTTGTGTATGTTTCGGGGGGGGGGGGTCAAACCCCCTAACCACTCCCCTCACCGGTCGCCAAATTTTCTAAGGGAGTACATTATATATATCTCTACACACAAATACTTTAAAAATATAGCTGAGCGAAACGAGGCCTTGGCACGGTTTGTAATTCGTTTAAGCGGAACGTATACGCGTTCATATTCCAATGAAGGTTCATTTAGGTTCAGGTTCAGGTTCATTTATTATTTTCAGTATTGGTACACACATAATTTAACAGATACTCCGGCAAATCACGAATGGCACGGGAGTGATAAATGAAAAACAATTACCTTCTTCAAAATACAAGAAAAAACAGTAGTATTTACCAGTTCAAACTCGCACACCAATAAAATTCATGGATAATCATAATTATTTAACAAATGAAGCATGGATATATGACCTCAAAAAGCCGTCACAGTGGTCCGGGTTTGGAGAAGGACTATAACTCGACCAAAACTCATCCCTCCATCTCCCTCTTATTCGGAATCTCAGAAATTAAAGCCGGTAGATGTCTCCGCAGGGTTCGTCAGGTCACGAAACAACACGAACTCTTCTATTGATTATCCTACTGCAGGAAGGCAATTCCGCAGCTAAAAGTCCTTGGCATTTAGAGACATTCAAAGAGCTCTTAAACCGGGGGGGGGGGGGGGGGGCTAAGGGCTTATAAAGATACAAAAGTGGTGCTTGATTAGTGAAAGTGGAGGAAGAGCTAGCTTCACTCTAGAAAATCCCTGCTGAGGGACTAGCAATGAATTACAAACTAGAGGGTTTATAATTTTGTTTGTATTTTTACAATTTTTTTCAAAAAAAAAAAAAAAAAAAAAAGAAACACAAAATAGAACAAAATACTAGAAACACTGGTGATGTGCGGAGAAGCATGTTGCAGATGATTTTTTTTTTACGGAATTCGTAGACGCCTAAACTTTTCAGGAAGTGTCTTGAAATCAGATGTGGCAGCAGAATTTTGAAAATGTATTTTTGGAAAGACAGATTTGAAAAAAGAGAAGACAATTTCTTTTTAATTTTAGATGCGTAACTTCTTTTTAAATTTACCGGCAAAAACAGAGAGCAGACCAGATCTACACAAGGTCGGTGAGTTGCGCGATACCTAATAATGGCAAATTCTCGAGTAAGACGAATGTAAACTCATCCGAGCGGCTTCATCTTGTTTGACGCCTGTCACGAATACCAGAACACGCGTAGTATCAAAGTTAACAACAGGCACAAACCTATGCTAACCGTCAGGTGATCAATCAACCCTTACTAGAGTAGAGAGCTAAGGGGATAACAGCTTCAACGTGGGTTTTAAAGACTCCGCCTATTCTATTCTATTCTACAGGATTCCCATGTAAAATTACACTTCGCAGTGTTCACGTGCCAGCATTCAACAATAGCTGAATACTTTAAAACTAGGCCCTGCTTATACCAAATTACCCACGGCTTTGGATATTAAAAGCCTTTCTCCAGGCCTGTTGAGTTCTATCGATAAAATGAAAAAAATTGACAACCGTTTTTTTCTGACGAGTGAAGGTCTCACAAGTATGCCCATCCCATCACAGCATATAAGCAAAACACGGCAAGTGTGGAAATCAATGAGGTGTCGTTAGGGGGGTGGAATGTACCGTACGACGTGACAGTGGAAGTAGGTTGCATTAGCACTAGAAATTTGACGGTTCCTTTAACGAATAAAAATATGTAACCAAATTAATAGCTTCACAGTTCGATAAACATGCAACGGATAAAACTACACAATCGTTGCTAATTTCCAACGCTGTTCGGGTGGCTTATTTCAAATATTGCAAATTCTTCCTCCTCCTCCCAAGATGACACCGAAACAGACGAACCATTGCTTGTTTTGGTCATGCGAATGCGCCTTCTCGTATTTGCACTTAAGCTTTGAACTATGCACACAGACCGTAAATTTCTTCGATGGGATCCCAAAGGCGAATATTTACTGGACTTGTTCATCCAGACTATCGGGCCTTGTAGATTTCTAATCTTCACCAGATTCAGTAGACATAATATGCATCCCTGATCAACCATCACGCAACTGCTTTCTGTCTTTACTTTCGGGCCTAGGCCAAGTTACAACCGGAATAGTGCTAGTCGAAAACACATGAAATATTCTTATCCAATCTGTTCTTAATCTATTTCTCCACCATCATATATACAAAGCATAACATTTTATGGTCAAGCGTCTTTCCTGCTCCTATTTCGACTTCCCAACCCATTTCAGAAATAAAACTTTTCCTTCAACAAACTTTGGAGAAATGTCGTTGATAATTGTACTGGAAATGAAGCTTTCCATAAGCAATGTGATAGGCCTGACAGTTTTACAGATCAGAGTGGGACAAGAGAAAGGTCTTCACCCTTTCGAAGAATTTCTTGCTCGCCAACCCACTTTGCGGTAGGACCCCCCCCCCCCCACTTCGGCTTCTACGCACTGGTTAGCGATGGGCCTAGACAAGGGTCATTTGACTCTACCTCAGCTCCCAAAGGTCTACCCCCTTCATCAAATCAGAAGGATGATACAGTATGTGTCGGAGGATTCCACGGTCGAGGGTAGCAAAAGTGTTCAAGGCATCGTGGTTTCTGATTCACGGCAGCTCAGGTATACTGTGCTCCGCCACTGCTCCTGTGAGTTGCCATGTGAGGTTCTTGTCAGTAATGTGAGTAAAACCTGACTGTGATCACTCTCGAAATAGCTATATATCGAGTACGCTGCGTCCGGTCGGTGCCCAGCCGATTCCCACGGAGGCTTTAAAGTGGTGCCCACCAAGTGAACACCCCCCTCGGCATAACCACCGGAGTCTCTGGATGGTTAATTCCTCTGAAGAGCCGGCGATACATAAGGGCAAGACCAAATAATCTGACAGATCTCTGTAATATGACTATGCGGAGTCGAATATTTCCCCATACCCTGTCCGCTACGAACGCGCGGAGGTTAGTAGCTTCTCTACAAACAGCTAAATCGCAGTGAGCCCGCCGGTAAGGAAAAGAAGGAGTCAAAATGATTGGCTCTATGGACGCGCTCCAGGGCGGGTCAGCTCGCGGAGTACGCCTCCTGCCAGCCTCCTTCACTATTTTTTCTGCGATAAGCAACGGCGAAGACGGAAGACGAGTAAACGGGTATCAACATCCGCTCAAAGCTAGAGTAAATACCTCTAGGTCCGCTCAGTTTTGTCGGGGTATTCATAGTTGCTGCATGGAACTAAAGACAGAAGTTCTATCAGATTATTTGTTCTTGATAAGGGGGTTGTCAATGTTCGCAGAATATGCACAAATCTGCTTCAGAGTTCCTCGAAACCCGCCACAAGAGACCGAGCGGCGTGGTCCGCTGTTATCCAACAACTTACGTCCTGACACAAGTAGGAAGGTACTACTAAAGTATTTCCCTCTTTGATTCAGTAGTAAAATCTCTTAGCCGACAACTGATGTGGATGATTACGCATTTACTAAATTTGGCGTAACTACCAGGTATGCTACGATCTCTGGTTTATATTAGCAAAGTAAGAGGCTGCATTACATCATGTATGGATTTATACAACTGGTTTTCCTGGGGTTCCATATACGGTGGGTTATGCTCGAGTGAGCGAATCCGCCGTGAAACAGAGTTCCTGAAAGGAGTGGAGACTTCCAAGACGTGTCCCTTTAGTGCAATTAAGGTGAGTCTTCACCAAGGCCGTATCCAGGGGGGGGTTAAGGGGTTCGAACCCCCCCGAAACTCACAAAAGTAATAGTTTTGTGTAGGCTTTAAAATCTGATCTATGCATTTTTTGTTCTTTTTGGTCCGACCCGCGGGCAACCCCCCCCCCCCCCCCCCCGAAATAAATTCCTGGATACGGGCCTGCTTCACTTTCCGGAATCTGGGTTCCCAGATTTTCCGATACTTTTTTTTTAATTTCATCTGCGCTACTTAAAAATTCCGGAAATCTAGAAGTTCAAAAGCCCCTTTTTCCGGATTATTTTGATATACTTTCGGACCGGTTCATATTCCAGATGCAATTTACAGAAGACTTTAAAGAATAATTTGGCAGCCCAGATTCCGGAAGTTCCGGGAGGTGAAGACCGGACTTTACTAGAACAACGAACATCTATAACGTAATTATACTGTCATGTTCATGCGTGTCGTTTTTTGTTTTGTTTTGATGTTCTGTATCGTAATTAAAGATTTCTTTTCGGACACAATTTCTTGTTTCCGCTTGTCGTGGAAGAAGAGGGGGAGGGTACGGAGGGAGATGTTCCAATTTTTTCTTTACTATTTTCTTCGTTCTTCCCCTTCTTATCTTTCCATCTTTCTACACCTTTTTTTTTACTTGTGGTTACTGGACGAAAATGCAAAAAAACATATGATCCTTAAAGCATCAAAAGCTCAATTTACTACTTCTAAATACTAGATGCAGGTCCGAGCAGGTCCCGGAATTCGCCCTGGCAAAGCCTTAAATGAGTCTTGTTCCCTTAGCTGACGTTCTACGATTTATTTTTGTACATACTACTCAACGGTCAAAGTTGCTAATACACATTTTCAAGGATGATACACGATGCGAATGAAAGTAATTAAAAATCTCAGCTCCACCGACCCGCATACAGGTGGTGAGCAAAAGGGTTAGCCACTTGCGAGTAGCAATGTATTTATTATACAACCTTTTATTTTATTTAACATATTATACAACCTAAACAACTACAATGACAATTAAACGGGAATAACAACATCAATGATAGATTCATAATAGCCTACAGACCGAGGCGTCCGAGAACTTCGGACCACTAAAGAAAGAATTTCAGGGAAAGCTAGCGAAAGTGAATTAAAGTCCCTAAAATCGTAAATTAGTCAAATTTTGGCCCCAAATACCCAAATCCGGATAATTATTCACATCTCGTTCAGAGACAGATCGACCTGCACGCACGCAGAGGTGAGAGTGATAGTGATTGAGGGCTTAATCCTGAATGCCGCGAGTTAATTTTCCCGATCAGCAGCTGACAGATAGGTTTATAAAGGGGTTACAAACTACGATGTTCATTTTAAAGCAAATTTGGGTAGGGAAGAAAGTCACTGGGTAGTTCCTATGATGTTTGCCCCGTGGCCAGAGAAGAAAGTTTTGTGGAAATTTAGAAAGCGAGATGGTTCTTACAGAGATGGCGAATCCGAATCTGGATTCGAATCCAGGATTCTTCCTTTTGGCTGGATTCGAATCCGGATTCGAATCTTCTGCTTGTCAGGCTAGATTCAGATTCCAAAAACTGAATCTTACGTAGGCTATCCGATTCATTTTCTAATCTTTTACCAATTTTTACACACTGGGCTTAAGGTATTGTGCTTAACGAGCCCAGATTCATTCCTGGTAGTATACTATATACAGTACCCATACTATAAAAAAACACACTTGAAAACGTAGAAATATGGTTTATATCGTCCAATTAACCGTCTCATTTGCCTTAGGCAAAAACTTTTATTAAAGTCGGATTCGATTCCGGATTCGAGTCCTCAGCACGAAGTGGTGGATTCGGAATCGGAATCGGATTCGTACCCAGAGATGGCCGAATCCGAATCCGGATTCGGATTCGAATCCAGGATTCGTTCTTTTGGCCGGATTCGAATCCGGATTCGAATCTTCTGCTTGTCAGGCTGGACTCGGATTCGGACTCGGATTCCAAACCATCAATCTTACGAGTCCGCTAAAATTTCTAGTCTACATCCTTCTAATTTCCGTTTTCTCAATTTTTACACAGTGGGCTTAGGCAATCCAACTTTTTGTCTCCACCATCAACCATCCTCAGTAATCTATCACGTTATCTGATTACCTTAGATATCAGTGTTTTTTGTCACCTCTTATTTTTAGACTATAACCTGTGTACATGATTTGATTTTTGTTAAGGTCGGATTCGAATCCGGATTCGATTCCGGATTCGAATCCTCAGCATGAAATGGTGGATTCGGATTCGGAATCGGATTCGTACCTAGGCCTGGATTTGGATTCGGACTCGAATCCTTTCATGATCAGATTCGCCCATCTCTGTTCGTACCTAGCCCTGGATTCGGATTCGAATCCTTTCATTATCGGATTCGCCCATCTCTGGGTCCTTACTTTTATGCGACGTGTGGAGGAGAAGAAGGTCTTTTCGACTTTATGTTTGAGTGTCAGTAATTGTGTGATTTAAAAAGGGAAATCTTTAATAAGGTGGGGTATGGGGGTTCAAATAACGGGAACAAACAAATTTGGGGAAATAAGGGATCTAGGGAGGTTCGTGAAGACAGCCATGGAACATCCGAGATATTTTTTGTAAATGTATTGGCTATGGGGTTGTCGTGGTGTCGATATTTGTTTGTCCACTATGGCCCGATCGGCCTTTTGGAATTATATCATATCATACTGAACAAGGTCTGTTTATGTCTGAGATATTAAAATGGGGCACGGCACTGACTTTGTAGCTTCCAGCGGTAAATCACAATCCAATTTGCAAAAAAAAAAATCCAAGCATGATCATAAGACGCATTTAAAGTAAACCATGGCAGCCTCAAGCCCACTTTCTGCTAGACTGACCGTTTCTGTTATTATTTAGACAGATCTGAAACAGAACTTGAACTTATCCCATTCAGACTGTTACTACAAGGTCCAAACACTGTCCAGTGTTAAAAAGCTAAATTGAGGAACTTCCCAGCATTTCGTAATATCTTTAAAATCTTTGCTTCCCATCATTTTGATAATCCATTTCTTATACATTCCCCCACCCCAAAAATTAGTCCATGTAAGTCTCTACAATCACACAAAAGGTGGCATACATCCTCATCCATTTCGCCATACATAGGGCATGTATATGTATAACGACCACTTCACAATATGCTTCATTTAGCCCAAGTGCGGGGACGATTTTGAAGTTGGGCGAACCTGTCTGAAGTTGCAAATGAGCGGATAAAGAAACCAGCTAGATATTTTCCTTAGAGTCACGCGAGCTGCCGATCTATCCCTGGATCCTTTTTCCAGCACAAGTTTATAAGGGATTACGGGCTTAAATTGTTTTTATTCTTTAACAAATAATTAAGGTAGGAGAATGCTCAGGCACGCATATCACGCAAAATACTGGCAGTGTCGTGCTAGACCCAAATCCTGTCCCAACTTTTGTGCTAGCTTTCAGTAGCTTAGTGAGTTAATTAGTCGGTTCAGAAAAAAATATATCCATTTTTTTTTACTGGGATTTATCAGGAGTTTCGGATGCTGTCTATACAACAGCCCACAGCTCACGCGGATGTTAGCAAACGGCTTTCGTATAAGGGGGGGATTCAGACCAGCACGTCCTGGTCTACCGTATTATACGTCTGCAAATCCAGCAGGGTAAGTTGAAGTCCAAAGCTCGAGTTTCCAATTTCCCTTGGATTAAGACTGGAACCTCCATTTTATGTGAAAAGTTTTGGGGAAAAAAATTGACGCAAAGTATCCAGATTCTTCTGTTCAATGTTATCAATTTGACTAGTATGTATGGTCTTAGGCTAAGAGACTCTATTCTATTCCATTCTGCGTAAGTCGTTTTAAGTGAAAATGGTGATTTTTAACGCTGCATCCTCATCATGATCAATTCCCAACCGCACAAACAGGAGCCTCAAATTGGCTCTTGAGTAGCAGCAGATTTAAAGCTTCACAGCCGTGGGCTTCTCTAGTCTAGTCATAAAGTTGAACACGAAGATGAAACAACTCGAAGGTTTCGAGTGCGGACAGGAAGAGGAAGCAATTCTCCATATTCGAATTCAGAACCATCATGTGGTTAAGTTCCTATTAGTCCCCCAATTATCATCAACGTTTACCTAATAGTTCGAACAAACGATAAGAATTTCCCGGCCGGATTTTCCCCACTTTCCCCATAAAGCTGAACAAAATCTCAACTTTTCCATATGGAAGTAATGGTGGTGCCAAAAATCCAGGCAGGGTTTCCAGTCAGGGAGCGCCCGACTCTGATCGTGTGTTCGCACTTTAGTACCCGGCTAGGGTACGTGCTTTAGTATACTCCTTCAGCAAGAACGTGCGAATCTCCACGACGATGGGAGTTCTGCACAACTCTTCAATTTAAAAAGTGAAGGCTTCGCTTTTCTATTCATCAAATTACAGATTTATTGTGCTACCTCTGTGTGATGGACGCTGATAGCGATTTAAGGAGGGACATATTTAACAGGGTTGATTATGGGGAGATGGGTATTTAAAAATCATGGTGACAAAGGTTTTGGGGGAAATGAGAGGACTATCGAGGTGTCTGAAGATAGCTATGTCACATCGAGATCATTTTTTTTTTTTTAGCAGACAATGAAGGTATTAGTTTTTGTGGAGGTAATGAATTCGAATGGTTGTTGTGGAGGTAGAAATTTTTGGTTCGTTAAGGCCCGATGGGGTTTCATTTGGAATTACATGCATACGGTGTATGCTTATCTTAACAGTTACTTAAAACTGAACAGTGCTGTTTTGGATTAAATGGTAAAGGGGAGTCCAAAATACTAATTCAGGTGTTTTCAGGGGCACTTGACTAGCTATTTTGGCTAACTGGTAGCTGACTTTGTCACATCAAATGCATGAAAATGGCACTGTTAAAAGTCAACAAACGTTCAGATAAGCTTACCTCTACTGTAGCCTACACACATTAGACGAGGGGGGACTAACACAGACTAACCCGATGGGAGTGCTACACTGATATAAGGCCAATTTGAACAATCACGATCTGCAATGAAGATACCAGGAAGGAACAGACCGCATCAGTGGATCTTTTATGACCGGTCATTTAACTCGAAGATTAATCTGTCAACTTAACTCCGCTAAGGACATCCAGCGGAGTATTTAAATTAGAAAGACCAGCTTGATTAGGAACTCTGGAAGACATCAATGCAAAACCACGTGTGTAATCTTTGCAGGGGACATATTGCGACAATTTTACAACGGCCAAAGACATGGAGTGTGGTAGATTAAAATTTCCGAGGCAGATGAACTCTGGTCAAAGCCCGACCGAGGACCGAATCAAAAAAAGCAAAAGACTATGCCGTATTCATGGAATATCGTAAGGATATAAAATATATATTAAATAAATTACAAAGGGAAACTCTACTGCAGTTTCACCGATCACATTATCTCTTTCCGGCCTTTGCCTAACTTGGAAGAAGAAAAATCCCCCCCCCCCTCCGTTCTTATTTTTACCTATTTGCAACATTCTGCCCCTTTTTGCCCCTTTGATACAAAAAAGACACCTTTGATGATACAAGCTTCGGAGAATATCTTTCGGATCTAAGTAATATACTTTTGACATCCCGTCTCAGATTCCCCGCATATCACGGGGTCTTTCTCTTTTTGCAAGCCGTCGTAAAGTTTCATCATTTCTTTTCAATTTCCATCGACGGGAACTGAGTTTTTTTTTCCAGAAGTAGGAGGTCATTCCTGGACAAACTAGAAAACAGTATCGGTGTGAAGAGAGTACGTAAGATTTTTTTTCGGAAGGGGTCTTGATTCTCTTTTTCTGTGACCTTCTGTGGTGTTTCTTCTTCACGATGTTGGCTAAGCAGCTGACGTTCTTTTTGAAGTTCAGTACTTTCGGGTGTATTCTTTTCTACATGTTAGTCCGAATTTTTCTTCTTTCCCCTTCTTCCTTTTATCCTTTTGTTTTTGCTTTTTTACTTTTATAGTAGAAACACATGTTTTTTTTATTATTGCTCTATTTTTCTTCTTGAAAAATTAAGATGGTGATTCTGCTTGTAATTTTTTTTTATTATTATTACTTATTGTCCTTTCCTAGCCAAACACAAATTCCGCAGATAAAATTAAGCAGATTAAAGATCGGCGTGATCAGTTTGCGGCTGGCCTGGACACTAGTCATAGCTTATTTCCTGCTACGATGTAATTTAGTTTGTTGCGTCTTTTGTGCTTTATGAATCGGTATTTAGCTAATGTAGATTTATTTTTGTTCCTACTTTTTTATTTTGTTTCGTTCTTTCCTTTTTCTTCTTATTTCATACTTTTAAGACAAATTTTTGTCATACAAATGGGAAATAAAGTTATTATCATCATTCTTGTGCTTTCTCGGCAGGTTAATTACATTTTATAGTCCTGTTTTAGTGTAATATGTGATGTGTAATATCACGAAATAAATAAATTGATTGATTGATTGATTGATTTGTTGTGCATTTTTTGTTTAAATTTAGTTAATTAAAATTAAAAACTCTTGTTAACCACTTTAACGGGCAATAACTGCATAATCAATCAGCCCATCAACATCGGACACGATAGTGACTTGGCTACGGGAAGCGACGACAAAGCGAATCCATTAACATGCCACAATAAAGCTTACCCATATCCTGACCCCACAGAAAGATTATACCCCCACTCAAGTTTATAACCCATGTTGCAAATTTGATTTTTAGTTCGGTATGTAATAAAGATAGCCCTGATCTAGAGGGATGCATCACAACCCCGCCCAGGCTTTCAACGCCGCCGTTGTTAGTTAATTGCAGGGGGGAGTTTTTGCATTCCACTGTCGGCTACTTTACTCAATGGGCCTAGCTTTGAATTGACCCTGACAAGAAACCAGAGCAAAATAAAACTAGGGAGTGGCTCCAAGACTTGAAAAAAGTGACACACAACACTCGAATACTAGTTGTACTAGTTGTTACTAGTTGTGCTTTTGTTTGTAAATATGGGTGTAAATAGTTGAGTTGTTACGAGTTAAATATCTGAGTGCCTGTGTTGAAGTGTTTTTTCTTTCTTTTGATGTTGTGAAATTTTTTGTGATTTTGCTTTCTGTCTTTTCCTATACTCCGCTTTTGCCTTTAATTAGCGGGAAATAAAATTCATTCATTCATTCATTCAATAGCATAGAAACTAGCATCACTAGCGATAGAGAACGTTCCTTGCACAGCTCCTTCCATTCGGGATTTACTTTTCACACATGGAGCCGCTAACTATTATAGTATTTATTCAACTATTAGATCTCTTTATCTTAGCTAGAAGGAGAGAGAGAACGGGACGGAACATTAGCCGAGAAGGAACACTCCAAGGATTTTTAAGCTTATATAGGCTACCGTCGTTTAGAGGATTAAATCAATAAACCCTCTTAATACGAAATAATTCCCTCTCTCCATCTAGCTAAGATGTAAAGAGATTTAATAGTTGATTAAATACTTAATAGTTAGCGGATCCATGTGTGCAAAGTAAATCTCGAATAGAAGGAGCTGGCGCTCTTGTTAGCGGATCCATGGGTGCAAGGGACAGATAGATTTAGATTGGATTTCATGCTCCTTTTTGTTTCCTGTAACCCTTAAGTTCTTCTCAAGTAATAAAAAATCCTCTTAATATGAGCATTTAAAAAAATCAGATCAAGGTTTAGCTTATGATTAAGGAGAGATGGAATACAATAATTAAATCACTCAATCAGTAGTGCACCAGCGCTGGCTCCGATGACACCATATTCCGAACACAGCAAAAAAAAGCTAAAACCTCCACTGTTTCCTCGGTGCATGCATAACGCATCGTCGGTGTCCTAGAAATTTTCTAAACCCGCAAGTTTGTCTCGCTTTGAATGTCGCGAGCGTAGTGCTCGGCGCTACGAGTAGCTTAATGCCCGTTTCCGACGCATGGAAAGCATAGGTCTTGGCGCTAGTGTTATTTACTCTGCAAGAAACGTCCCTATTTAAATATTTCCCCAGATATGTCCCCACGGAATATGAAAGATCGTCCACGCAAAGACCAAAATTAACGGGTGTGTGGGAGGAGGGGGGGCAACACCGACACGAACCTTTGCGCTTTAAGTCCAGGCTTCACCTGGATTCTAAATTTCCATCATAATAGAGGTGGATTCGGAAGATGAAGCCACACCAAAAAAATCCGCTCCCCCTTCAGATTCCCCCCTTCAGATTCCAGAATCCAGAAAGGCGTCATAGAGACAAAACGTTTGAGAGATAAAGTAAACATGCTAGCGATGGCGTAGGTAAAGGGAATAATTGACAGTCACTGATTGGTGTCAGATATGCGAAAACACCAATTACGTCAGTTTTTGTTTTTCAGCTGTTATTTACTTGGCATTTAGGTAATCTTTACGCGTAATTCTGCATGAGGGGGTAATTCTGAACGTATTGGTGTACACCACGAGGAAGGGTCGGAGGCACGGCCTGAGGCAGAACCGGAGGCACAGGACCATATACACCTTGCCAGTAATTCCCCCTCGATTCTGCGAAGAGATGATCGGGATCGCGCGGTCGCGGTCTGGAATTTCTGTCAGGATTTTTCGCCATCATCAATTCCATGTGGAAAGATTTGTTTCACTTCATAATGAAAGTGAAAATCCTGCCCGGAAAACCTGGTCGTGTATTCGCATCATAAGCCACTAGTTTGGAACTCCCCAGTAACCACGTACATGGCTCACAGTCGCTCTGAAAACTGGCCTCTACTGCCAGAGGCGTCACTGCTAGGGGGGAGGGGGGAAGCCCCCCCCCAATTTTGTCGGCCAGTCGGTAAAAAAGAGCCGAGTCGGCGCGAAGAGCCACGATTTTTAGTAAAAACAGTCGATTTTTTCTTAGAAATAGTCGTTTTTTCTTAAAAACAATCGATTTTTCTTAAAAACAGTCGGTTTTTTCTTAAAAATAGTCGTTTTTTCTTAAAAATCAGCCGATTTTTCGTCAACACAATTGTTTTTTTCTCAATAATAGTCGTTTTTATCCGCAAAAACAGCCGGTAAAAATGACCAGCCAGTCGGTAAATATCCCCCCCCGAAACATTTTGGCTAGTAACGCCTCTGTCTACTGCGCAAGCTCATAATTTCTATGACACCCGGAATGGTTGACGTGAGTGAGCGTAATTCCCAGTCATATGGTAAATATAGTAATCCAGAAGGTGAATTGACTAACCCGTATGGGCTGTCACAGATGCCTGCCTTGTGTTTCTCTCTAAGCCAACCTGGATCACGTCCTCCCTTTCATGATATCAGCGCCAACACATTTCGGTCATCCCTTCTCCCAGGATTTATAGGGTAATTATCCGTCCCTCTGTTTACATAGGTTCTATTTGGAAGTCTATCCAAACAGGGACACCTCTTGCCCTGCAAAAAGCATTTGCATCCTGACCCAGTTCTCCTAAGGTAAACAAGTCCTGCGAGTGTTTAGTAAATAGTAGGAGGAAACGACACCCGGGAATTTTAAACCGAGAAGAGCACATGGCAATGAAGGTGGTGTGGTGATGGATACGACACCGCCCTACCATTGACACGTCACGTGATTCCGTTTCGGAAAATTCCGCCAGAAAAGGCATGGAAATCCTTCCTAACTTTAGGCTGCCAGGAAATATTGGCTAACAATTAAGTTTTAATAGCTCAAGCGGGACATGACGTTCAATTAAGACCCCCCCCCCCCCCTCCCGACATACAAAAATTATCGTTTTTTATAGGCTTTAGCCTCTCATCTATGTCTTTTTGTACTTTTTGGTCCGACCCACGGGCACACCCCCCCTGAAACAAACTCCTCGATACGGATCTGGGCGTAAGTATGTGCTTCAAGTTGGAGGATATCGTATTGTTCTTGTTAAGAGGGAATACTGCCAGCCTAGGTTTAAAGTAACTTCGCTGCGTCATCACTAATCGGAAAAGTGAAATCAGCCGAGTATGAAACCGAGATCTAAAGCACGTTCTAACATTCTTTAAGGAATATTTCACGACCAAGGTGTGGCCATCTATTGTTTCCCATATCAAGCGCTCGCTGGGTTGTCTATTCAGATGAAATGTCGAATCATCACATCGGAAAGACGACTCAGAAAGGGTGGATTGAGCAATCGTGTCAGGCTTAAGGTATGGACAGCGATCAAGTTTTCCCGGACGGTATTTCTGCACTTTCATCATTAAGTCAAAAAATCTCCACTTTTCGTGCGGAATTGATGAGAGCGCTGACAATATGTATTTCTTCAGCGAAGCTGACTGGGATTCATGGTTGATGGCGCCGTCAACCAGGTCTCATTTAAATCTAGGCGGAATTCTATACAATCGTGATGTCACAGCTATTTAATCTCTTTAAAGGACACCTGAATGAAGAGTACCAAGTATCATCCCTATCTGTATGACTTCCGTTAACATTGCCTGCAGAAAACCCAATCCAAATACGAAATAGTGTTTCCAAGCTATGATTTTTGCTCCATTTTGCATCTGTCCTTATTTCAGTTCCGAACAATTCTAGAAATGAAGGAATGTCTCCAACCAATCCTTCTTCTGGATTATTTTTTAAACAGTTAAGCCCAAACGTATATTTAGGTGAAATTCCAATACGATCCGACCAGCCCTGTACAAGATTTGAATGAAGTGCGCTTTTTGTCTTGGAGTCTGCATGTGCAAACCTCCAGAAACGAACATCCCTATTTTGAAAACGTCACGCTCAGGAGAAGAATGCTCTCCGTGGCCATGTCTGCAAATGCATTCTCCATGGTGTGTTCAAGTATGGTTTCATTGTTCAGGTGTCCTTTAACCTCGGTTGTATCTTTTTGTGCTGTGACGGAATACGGAAATATCGGAGCCAGCGCTGATTGAGTTTCAGTAGGGACTTTCTCTGTCTATAGCGGTGCTAGTGTCGCTGTGTGTGCCACTTTTTCCAAGTCTTGGCGCTACTCCCTAGTGTTGTTTTGCTCTGTCCTGTTCATTAGCAAAAGCTAACGAATTTTAGAAGGCCAATTTCATAGCCTGTTAATTTGACGAAGGGGGGAGTCATTTGAGAGCTTGGGCCTAGCCGACAGTCCCTAGCATAGGTCGCTGCTAGTAACTGAGATTATGTGAAACCGTTTCTTGAAGTTTCAAGAAAGAGATAAATTTTCCGGTCATTCAATCAACTTTTTACTCAAAGCCCACGACTGGCTGCCCCTCTTTGATATCACCATCTTTATACTTTCCAGGGTCAAGTCGTATTTTCGCCCTGGACACTCAACCTACTGAGTGGCCAATACGGGGTTTCACAAATCACAACAGCCTACTCTATTTGAAACACGCCAGTGAACCTCGAGAAGAACGAGAAATGTCATCCAAACGAATCCTCAAAACTGATTCGAATCCTCTGTAAATCAAATCAGGGACCCATACATTTCCTTTACAGAGGGCCTGTCAATAAGAGATTTCTGATGCTATCTCGAGCGCACGGAATGTAGTTCGAGAAATACCCACAGTCTAATGACGTTCAAGACCAGATAGACAAAATTTAGGATTGGCTGCTGGCGCCTTGAGGGAGGAGTCTCTTTGGCGTGCACGTCCAATGAGGCAAACAAGAATGCCGATCGACTCAAGCGGGGATTTCTGGAAACTGGATTTGGTTCGGTCATCGTATCAATATAGAAGCATAGGAAGTATGGGTCCCTGATCAAATGAACATCGTTTGTTGCGGACAACTGCGGTGACGTTTCTGGCTCTTCGTGAGGTACACGGCGATTCTTCATCGGCACGACGAGCTAGTCATCAAGAGTATTGGGATGATGACTCTTACCTCACAAAGCACAGCGCCAGTCTCCAGAGTTTCCATAAAATTCTCCACCGTTATTCCAATATCTGAATAAAGTCTGTCCAGCCACTCGGCTAGATCTTCTCGCATAGCCCACAGATATTCCTCACTGCTTTTAAATGGCCGGAAGGGTCGGGGTTCCAACAGTAAAACATGTTGAAGCTCATCCCCGACTTCAATGGCCTCGATTTGAGCCATTTTGAACTGAAAACAAAGAGTCAACTTAAAGATAGCTAAGTTCGAAGCTGCCTAAAAAACATAAGAATACTATATTCTACCGGCTTCAAAATTACGATTACCCAGTCTATCTTACAGATTTCTACGAGGTGATTTGATTGAAACTTTTAAAATTTGCCATAGTTATTATGATAACATATGATGTCCTCACTTTCAATGACAATTGTCTCAGAGGACACAACTTGAAACTGAGTGGCAAGAAATTTCGAAAAGACATTGGAAAATGAAGCTTTAGAAACCGAATAGTAGAATATTGGAACAATCTCCCAGAAAGTGTTGTGAACGCCGAAAATATCAACCAATTCAAAGCAGGTGTCGACTTCCACCTGGCTGAAATTCAATTTTGTGTGTAGAGTGTCACGAGAAATTTATAGAGGCGAAAGCCTTATTATTGCAATTATATTATATTATTATTGCAATTACATTATATTATTATTATTATCATATTAATATTCTTGTGTTAATATTTTAGTTGTAACCCTAAGCTGACTGCGATCCTCCGCTAAACGGTATAAGCCGATGTTTATTTATTACTGCCATATTTGACAGTGCAAAACAGATGCGTCACCTGTATTTTATTATAGCTATATTTCGGCCTTTCTTAGCAAGGGTTCTCTTCAGGCTCAGGATGGAAAATAAACCTGTGGAAAAACAACGAAAGATTCTAGATCTGATTTTGTGAATTTCTTCGTGAAAATTGATTGGAGTTAAAGTTTAACTGAAAAGCCAACTCATTTGTGTGTCATTTAATTGGATACACTGAATTATTTGGATTCTGCAAAGGGATTTCTTGATTTTCCACTATCTGCTCTAGTTATGAGGCTTAGAATATCTCCAGCCGTCCCCACAGCGTAAATTCTACTATGACGCTGGAAATTTTAATTTCAACACGAATGCGGCTTTTCAGTGGGCAATGGTGAGATCGGTGAATATTGCTTAGTGCCTGAACAAAAAAAAATTGATAAATCTTTCTTGTAAGGCTGACAACAAAAATACAAGCGCATAGAGGCACCATAAATCACACGGAAATTCCACTATTTGAAAATCGTTTATTCGTCAATAGCGGAACAACGATCATTTTCAGCGGGTCTTCAAGCCAATATAAGTGATGGGTAACTAGATTGTTCTATCCTAGCCCTTTTCGGTTAAACTTTAAAGCTGGTGCTGCGATTTCATTCTGGGCACGGCTGCTGTTTTTGCTGCTGAACTGGATCGTTGAGAAGGTAGAGATTTTTCTGCATTTTGGTTTGGTATCAACTGCTCTTCTTTCCAGTTAAGACTCGATACTTGTCGGCATGTCTGGGCTATGAAAGCGGCATGAGCCTGAAAAGGTCCCTAAGCCCCGTCTCCATTACCGTAAACCGACCGTTTTACGGACGGTCCGTAGCCGCAAAAATGTGGTCTTCATTAGGTCCGTAACCGCAAAAATGGGGTCTACATTAGTCCCAAATAGGTGAATCTTGTGTTGAAATTTAAAAAACAGTTTATATGTGACATGAAAAACAGTTACATGGGACTGTGACAAAAAAGCAGTCTCCACTACGTCCGTTTTACGGTTACGGAGGGGTCAGTACCGCCGTTTTACGGCTACGGCCGTCCGTAGAGAAAGACCCGTCTTCACTGCCGTAACGGTCAAACGGTCGGCCGTAAAACGGTCGGTTTACGGTAATGGAGACGGGGCTTTACTAAGAAGGGCCAAAACATAGCTCAAATAAAATGCAGCTGACGTATCCGTTTTGCCGTGTCAAAAATGATTCAAGTTCAAGTTTTTTTAATTTACACAAAAATTTTAAATACACTATACATGCACTGTGAAGAACAAACATTCGAACATGCAGTGCTTGTTAAAAATTTTACTATAATAACAACGACTACATACCCTATAAATCTAACAAAATATAACATAACTTAATTTATCTGACCTGTAAGAAAATGACCTGCTATCTACCAAATAAATAAATAACTACCCTCTTATGAAAAACAAAACACAAAAATGACAAACCATTTGACATTAGTAAGCTAGAATGCGTACAGCATAAACCAACCACACGCGAAACAATCATTCAATTAACCATCCACACTCTAATAATAAACAAAATTCGTATATAACAAATTTTATAATAAATTGTATTTCAAACAGAACAATTATAATTTCTTGAAATTAAGACTAAGTAGTCCTTTGAGTCGGAACCTGATAAGCGATGGTCTTCCTTCCAACCATTCAGAAACAACATTTTTATATTTTTCCCACACAAATGGTATTGTGTATCGTAGAGAAAATCTGGATCTTTCACACTTAATTTTGGGGTCAGCAGTCAGTTTGGGCTGAAGGTAGGCTATACTTAATCACGAAGTACGAAACATTTCGGCATCTCATGCCAGGGCTAGCTTCGAAAACTCAAAGGACCTGTCGTGCCTATAGTGCCAATGCAACCTACATTATTCATTAGTTCTTAAACCCGGAGATCCAAATTCCCTATGTTACATTCTGAACCCGCTAACGCCACCTCACAAATATTTCCACTTGCCGCGATTCACTAGTTTACATGCGCATTATGCTCCAGACGAGTGTTCAAGTATCAGGCTATTGATGCGTAAAATAGGTTTTCTGAATTTTTGGGAGATCTTGCTAGAAGTCGGCCTGTGAAAAGTCTTGACACAGGCAAGGCCGTGGATAATTTTTTAAAAGCACAGCGTATCTTTACAGTATTCAGATAGCTTTGAATACTGGAACAAAACAGTGTGAGGTGTGCTTCAATGATTTGTTTTCAAAAGCCCCAAGTTTTGGACAATCGTGTCTTTCAGTTTTGGAAGATTGTACAAGCATGCACAATCTTCCAAACAAGACTTAGGAATACCACGTCCCCAGAAAAGATAACAGACATTCAGGTGTTGCCCGACAACCGCCAAGCCAGACAAATTAACGTTAAACAGATGCTGCAAGATCACTTGGGAGTCTAAACATCCAACTAAAAGTACAAGTCATGCGAGACGGGAAGGTCGTCAAGAATTTACACCACTGCCTTACTTGGTATTGTAATTCGAACGTTACTTTAATGATAATTTATTCATCGTGTTTAAGCTGATCTTTGCTCGTAATTTTTTGTTTATGGTGAGCCAGCAAATCAATTTAAAAGAATAAATATTACGATTTGTTAAAAACAGGCTTGTAGCTTAAACAGTAAGAACATCAGCATACGAAAAGATGCTACGCGCGTTAAAAAAAAAATAAAAAAAATAATGCTATTTGCCTAGGCCAAGTGCGGTTAGCCTTATATGTTCCCGGTTTTGTGGATTCCAATTCCAAACAGAGGGCAATAATAAAAAAAAAAGAAAAAAAAAGAGTTTCATAGTACGGTTATGGTAATCCTAATATCATGCGGATAAGTCTAAACAACAACAGTATGTTAAGCAATACAAGAAAAAAGGTTCACGTTCAGGGGGGTATTTCGAAACTATTTCGAAACGTTAATGCTAGGTGAACATACTTGGAAACTTTGTGCAATACGATTAGATTTGCGGATTTCAGGATACCGGGGCAGAAAAACCGACCCAACGAACTCAAAGACGTTCGACAAGGTAACAATTTACAAGAAAAAATGGTAATCACCCCAACAACATAAAAGCGTCAGAAGTTGCATACAAAGATGATACTTTGTTAATTACCTAATTGATTCATAGCACAAATAACAAAACCGTAGCCTAAGGCATTGACAATCAAAACAAGCACAAACAGGATACGGTAATTTTGAAACAAGACAATAAACGATTAGAACAAACGCAAATAGCAGCAAGAATATTTAGGACAAAGTACATGCATTGAAAGAAATACAAAAACGGAAGAAAAACAGCAACAGTCCAATCTTTCCACCTACCAGATAATATAAAATTAGGGATAGGAACTATTACTGTTAAATAGCATGTTCTTTTTGAGAGACTTTTTAAAAAACTTTTATTTCTTCTGACAGCATAATAATTAAATACTCAACTCAATTCTCATACTTATTTCTTGTAGTTCAATGCTTAATCTATTATTTAAATGCTTTATTCGTTCTGTTTTCTGTTGCATGAACATTTGGCTAATTAGGCTACGCCTAAAAAAATCAAACTATAGGCTATTTCAGAGGATAAGCCACACTTGTACACAACGAAAGTATGCTACGTGAAGAAGGGAACAGGTTATATCTATAGACTCTGCAGACTTCGAGTGCTATGTTACCTATTCTGTAGTATTTTGTAGAGGCTATTTGATGCCCATATTTAGTAACAACGGTTTTTGTTACTTAGGCTAGACAAGAAAGTAACGTGGTTCAATGCACTGTAAATCCTCCAAACATTTTGCAGTAATTTAGGTTTCCATACTCGGTCGTATATAGTCACGAACACGCTTCCTTTAATTGGGTATAAAAAGTGCATGGGCCTAGCGCTCCAATTTTTTTTTTAATAACGACAACCGCCTGCAACACTGTCAGAATTTTCAGAACACATAACACATGGATGCGCAGTTTCAATAGATAACACTTGGGATGTTATCTGTTATAATTTTGCAAACCTTATGCATACCAAGCATTGCCAGGAAGAGCCAAGCCGGAAAAGCATCTGCCGATTTGTCCGATATCATGATGATAAACAAAAAAGTCAGCAGGTGTTTTTCTTCGGCGGCGTTTCGACTATTCTTGCATGTATAATGTTTTAATACGTTGAAACACATAACAACTAACATTCTAAGTGGTATCAGCTGGAACCGCGCATCCCTGTGCTATCTGTTATGAAAATCCTAACAGTGTACTATTCGTCAACAGTCTCATATTTGCCCGACAAAAATCAGCAAGAAATTCAAGAACAAATTAGGGTCAACTATCTGAACATCTCTGCAGCGGCTAATGAACCACCACTCATCAGCCTGTTTACCATGTAATTACTACCTGAAAACTAAGCGTACCTTTATGTATATAAGATGGGAGCAAACATTGAATACTTGAAGAGTTGCGTCTGTTAAACAAGTCCGGTCACGATCTCATATTACATGGTCTGTACGCAAACATTTCTAGCATACAATTACACACCAAATGACAAGGTCCCATTGTACTATACTGTTCAATCGCTGCAATAAGGAAGTTTGACCTACCAAAACTGGAAACTTAGGGGAAAGAAAACAATGACCTTTTCGTTGGGTAAGAAATACCGAGGGAACAGCCACTGTGAACAATTTAGAAGTAAATAATAATAATTTATTTCTTACCCACTTACAAAGGGAAAAAGTGGAGTACAAGGAGAAAAAACAAAGAACTACAAATAACACAAAATACAAGAAAAAGAAATAACAATTTAGCAAAAGAGGCGGATAAGACGATTGTTAGGACCAAGACGGATTGGCGCTTCTTCAGTTAATTTTGAACTTAATTTTTCCACTGAGAGAACAATATCCGTTGCCTGATATTGACTAATTAACTTTTGGTTCCGAAATGAGTCCAAACGCCGGAACATTGTTCGTTGATGTATTTATGGCTCCATCGTCAAAAACTTTCATCTACGCTAGAACAGGGCTCCTTCCCCTCAACTATGAAGGGAGATTCGAACATGGATCCTGCCCCTCGTGCTTTTCGCACGGTCGAAGCCTTGTTCGTTCATTTGTTTACCGAAGGCTAGATCGTCAAAATATTTAAATTTGAAAAGGAAGATTCGCGCGAGAACAGGGCTCCTTCCCCTCAATTCTGAAGGGAGATTCGAACAGGGTTCATGTCCCTCGGCGTTTCTCGCGCACTTAACCCAGCCCATGTCAAAAATCAAGAACGCGTAGCATATCATTCACGTGGAGGATTTCTAGACACACACGTTCCCCTTTCTCTCATAATCACTGCTCGTTATTTACTCGGAGCGTACTAGTACTGCATCTACATACTGCGTAAAATCTGAGCGTATTTACACGGGTATTTGAAATACTCTTGATGACTAACTCTCCTTGCCGACGCAAAATCGCCGTGTACCTAGCAGAAGAGCCGGAAGCGGCAACACAGCTGACCGCAACGATCGCTGTGATTGGTTGACACAGGATTTGAGTTGTTGAGTAGAACCCAGCCCATGTCAAAAATCAAGAACGCGTAGCATATCATTCACGTGGAGGATTTCTAGACACACACGTTCCCCTTTCTCTCATAATCACTGCTCGTTATTTACTCGGAGCGTACTAGTACTGCATCTACATACTGCGTAAAATCTGAGCGTATTTACACGGGTATTTGAAATACTCTTGATGACTAACTCTCCTTGCCGACGCAAAATCGCCGTGTACCTAGCAGAAGAGCCGGAAGCGGCAACACAGCTGACCGCAACGATCGCTGTGATTGGTTGACACAGGATTTGAGTTGTTGAGTTTGAGTCGTTAGTGAGACGTTTTCTCGTTCTTCCTAAGTATCACTGGCGTGTTCTGGACTTAGTCATATAAGTATACGCTCGGATTCACACAAAGTGTAAATCAAGTATTAGGGTCCTTCAGATTAAAAACAAGAGCTGTAAGCTCATATGGCACTTGCAAGGGTTGAGATGTATTATTTGATCAAAAGTAATTTTCGACTGTGCGGTTCAGATGCGCACTTTAAGGGAGCTAGAGAAAAAGTAGTTTATCGTTGAACTTGGCTGTAATGATGCGCACTTTAAAGGCACTAGAAATTCATCTGTAAGGAAGACCCTTGAGGCAAAAACGATAGCAGGCTCTTAGGGATCATTGATATATACGTATGATCAAAAGTATTTTTTTTTTTTCACTAATGCGGGTAAAATGCGCACTTTAAGGGTGCAATAAATTATTTTTTTTTGCAAAACCCTTGTGGGACATCTGATCATGGGTTGAGATGTATCGTTTGATAAAAAGTACTTTTCGACCTTGCGGTTAAGATGCACACTTTAAGGGAGCTAGAACTTCATTTGTAAGCAAAACCCTTGAGGCAAAAATGATCATGAGCTCATGGGGATCATGGAAATGCATATTTTGCTTAAAAGTATTTTTCTTAATTTGCGGTCATGATTGGTACTTTAAGGAATGGTCGGATTTGAAAAGTGGCGATTTCTAAGCCAATCTTGTCGAATTTCTAATATTCCAGCCAAATTTCATCGTCCTAGCACATCTGGAAGTACCTTAACTCGCGATCACCGGAATTCCGGACCCGCCCCTCAAACTCCCCCCACAGTCGCCGGAGCCAATCCGGTTCGGTTTTGGACTTGTTTGTTATTCCCATAAAGTTCCATCCCGATCTCTCCAGCCCAATCCGGTCACGTATTCCCCCCCCCCCCAATTGTTGTCGGATCCGGTCCGGACATGGAAAAGATCACCACAGGCACGCCCTCTGTTCAGTTATTAAATTTCACTCGAATCCGATCACCCGTTCCAAAGTTACGCATGGCTAAATATTCCGGATTCCCCCTCCCTCCGATCCCCCCACGACTATCGGATCGTGTGAAATTTTATTTACAAGTCAGTTTGATCGGGTCCCTGATACGCCTCCCAAGTTTCGTCGTGAAAATCCCAAAAACCGTCATCACCAGAATTCCGGGAAACTCCCCTCCACCCCCCCCCCCCAAGTGTCCGGGTCCAGTCCAAACGTGTAAACGATTTATCTGGAGCAGATTCTTGTTCTTCCCAGCAAGTTTTACTCCGATCCCTCCATTATAACCGTTTCTCGAGATTTCCGGTCTTCCCCCACCCGAACTCCCCCATAGCTGTCGAATCCGGTTCGGACTTCAAATGGAACATCAGAGATATGTCATTCATTCAGGTATTAAGTTTCGTCCCAATCCGATCACCCGTTCGAAAGTTACACAACACTCAATTTTCCATATTCCCCCGCACTGCACCACATATACAAACCCCTTTGACCCTCGAATGCACTAGCTCTTTCCGATGTTAACAGAGTGATCCGATGCAAAGAGTGACGTCACGCCGCGCGCAGACCTACTAGTGTGAACAAGGGGTAGGGGTTTTACAAAAACTACTAAATTCTCAGGATTCCCCCGCCCTCTACTCCCTCCACGGAGGTCGGATCGGGGAAGTGACTATTTGCAAGTTAGTTTGGTCGGGTCCCTGATATGCCTGCCAAGTTTCATCGTCCTAGCACATCTGCAAGTACCCTAACTCGCGATCACCGGACCGACCGACCGACCGACAGACCGACCGACAGACCGACCGACGGAAAAGTGATCGGTATATGGCACTTGAGCGAAGCTGCAAGTGCCATAAAAAAAAGCTCTTACATACTCCTTTCATGCCGAGAAACTGAAGCCCGTTAGGATGACGTAAACAGCTTACGTAGTACTCCTTAATGTACAAAATACACGTAAATCCAGAGTTGTATTATGTTAACTTAAGAAACACAACGTAAGAAGAAGAAGAAGAATGCAAATAAAACGGAATTGCTTAGTTAGAAGATAAAACCGAAAAGAGAAATATGAACAGTATGTGAATTTTTAATGGAAACGGTGAACAGTGAAACGTAGAAAGAAGCTGCATCGGTCGTGTAGGTGTTATCAATCAACACCTGTAAACGCAAACATCACAAAGGGGAAGAAGAAGATACAGCAGTTTGTCCTGAAACCTTGAATTTGTCAGAAAAAAATTAATAAGCAGATTTCGATTCAAGCGATGAAAAAAGGGATTCTGAAATTTTATGCTTAAAGGACACCTGAACAATGAAACCATACTTGAACACACCATGGAAAATGCATTTACAGACATGGCCACGGAGAGCATTCTTCTCCTGGGCGTGACGTTTTCAAAATAGGGATGTTCGTTTCTGGAGGTTTGCACATGCAGACTCCAAGACAAAAAGTGCAATTCATTCAAATCTTGTACAGCACTGGCCGGATCGTATTGGAATTTCTTCTAGATATACGTTTGGGCTTAACTGGTTATAAAAATATTCCAGAAGAAGGGTTGATCGGAGATATTTGTTCATTTCTAGAATTATTCGGCACTGAAATAAGACAGATGCAAAATGGAGCAAAAATCATAGCTTGGAAACACTATTTCGTATTTGGATTGGGTAAACTGCAGGCAATGTTAACGGAAGTCATACAGATAGGGATGATACTTGGTAGGCTACTCTTCATTCAGGTGTCCTTTAAGCCAGTCTGGAGGGGTCCGCTGCAAGTGTGAAAGAGCAGACGTAACATACGAGATTACACAAACGCAACAAAAGTTTTGACTTATCAGTCTGAAGGAACCTAAGTAGGCTACTGTAATGACCTAAATGATCACCACTATATCTTGCTAATAAATATGATTCAGAAAATTTGCCTAGATGCTTTTTGGCAAAATCCAGATTAGGCCTTTTTATGAAAATCAATTAAAGTTCCTGAAAGCATACAAAGAAAGCAATATAGTGAAAGTTTGGCTAGCTACTTTTTGGTAAAACCCAGGTTAGGCATTTCTTAGAAAACCAATAAAAGTTCCCGAAAGCAGTCAGAAACTTCAGGGCTACTGGGTCTTGCAGAACGAAGACTTGAGGCAAACGCTTCAAACGAGACATACCTATCTGCAATATACGGGTTGAGAAAAAAGAAAAGTCGATGAAAACGCACGTTTTGCATTTTTTTTTTTTTTTTAAACGGCTTTCGGTAGACAAAATGCAAGGGATGTGACGAGTGATGTAAAGTGCAGATTTAGTGTGTGGTCGTCTGGCTCTCATTCTTCCTGCGTGGCGAAGTCAAGAATGACTTTGCCGCCTCAAATGAAGCGCAGACATTACATGCAGGCCCGTATCCAGGAATTTATTTCGGGGGGGGGGGGGGGGTTTGCCCGCGGAATTTATTTCGACCCACGGGTCGGACCAAAAAGTGCAAAAAATACATAGATCAGAGGTTAAAGCCTACAAAAAACTATTACTTTTGTGAGTTTCGAGGGGGTTCGAACCGATTACCCCCCCCCCCCCCCGGATACGGCCTTGATCACATGGTATGCTAGATCCTAAGCAGTGAAACGTCATAACTGCTATACCTGTCTATACCAAAGCAAGATTTTTAGAATTTTTTCCTCGTCACATTATTTTAATTTCTAGATTTAAAGGATTACATCCGCAACTTTTCGGGCTCCAACCCGTACTTCAAAGACGCAGCCAAAAAGCTTTACCCTACAGTCAGAACAACACCTAGGCCTACGTTTGCACAATGACAACCCGAGGATTTGTTTCGTCATTCATGAACAGACAAGTTATTGAACACATTATTATGGGTCTTTTACAGAACTAAAAAGCTGTTTGCACAAGTCTACCACAACAAAAAAGACTGCCATTATCTGGCCAAGTAGACTGAAGACATTTGACAAGACAAAATTTGAGTAGCACTTCAGAATTTCAGGCTCTTAATTCTGAAGTAGCGGTGTGTTTGACTGGGTGATAAGGCAGTAGCAGATAGGCTACACCATAACTAATAATGAAGGCTAGGAACTGGCAGCGCATTTGCTCGTGTCACCTTTAAAAATGTTTAAAGTTTAAACGAAAAGGCAGCTTATTTTTTCATCTGACATTTGAAGACACTGAATTATTTTGACTCATCTAAGGAATTTTGAGTTTTTTCACCCGGGGCTCTACTAATAACGTTTAGAATGTGCGCTGCTTGCACGACAACCCAAAACTGACCCAGACGCGGAGAATTTGAATTTCAACAAAAGCCTGCACTTCCATGTGTTACGGACGCTCAGCTCGGGAGTAGAAAAGTGAGATATGTCTTTTTGTTGTTCGGGAATGGCTTACGTTTGTAGCAGCTGAACATTTCATGCATAGAGGGACACGCACATAGAGGTGCCACAAATCAGAAATAATAAATTCAGTCGATGAAATGGATTATTTATGGATAGCGGACAAACAAAGTATCGCATTTTTAACAGGTTTTCAGGCCTATCGACGTAAATAAGTTAAGTGTAACTGGACTGTCGACCTCAGCCCTATTCTGTTAAAGGAACAGAAAACTTGACTCGGGGAGCTAGCTAACATATCAAGAATGTACCCTGAGTCAATATTGAGAGTAAGAAAAATTCTCGTTGCGACCATTGTAGTTTCCGGGCAGTTTCCGAGAATTCGACTTTGAGCAAAAGGTTTGCAAAAGCAAAAGGTTTGTGTGCCGCGACTAGGAATCGAACCCCGGCCGTCTTGTCGGGGAGGTCGTTTCTCTGTGGTCTACATGTAAAAAGGCGAACTTTCACAGTACATAAGTGCATAATTACAGTGCATAAGGGGCAAGGGCCTGCCACGTGGTGATATATTTAGTTGTATTAATCCTCTTACTGGCTACTCGATCTTCTCGAATGTTTAGTACCTCTTTTGACCTCCAGCAGGAGATCACTAAATAAGTAATGAGCAACGGCCACCTTGCTTTGAAGAGTGAATTGTGTTCAAGTAATTTGTGGATAATGTTGGCTACCGTGAGGATTCTGAAGAAAACAAAGGTAACAGCGTGTTCGTAAAAATCTGACCCATCGAAAGATAGTGGGGTCTCCCACCTTCTCCGCCCACATGAACCAAAGTCTTTAACCACAGACACACTCACGGTCTCACCTATCTCAATTATCTTTCCAGACTCAGTTATTCACAAAAATTCACAGCAAACCAGACATCTTTACTTGTCCGAACTGGGAAACAAGCTCGACTGAATCATATAATTAACAAACAACTGACTTAAAAAACACTCGACCAACGAACTTTCAACCATTATTGCGTGCTAGTAAAAATATTAAAGTATTTTTTTGCTAGATAAGAAGTGGTTTCTCTTTGTTTATTACTTCATTTTTATCACTTAATGTTTTTCATAACAAGGTCGTGCAAATAGCTGGCTAAAAAACTCATGTTACTGACACATGCAATGATCCAAGGAGATAACACACTGTCGCTTGAGTCTTCTTGCTCCAGCTCTCATATTATATAATAATTCATAACTAAAATCGTATTGTAGAATAGCACTATGGTCTACAGAATCATAGCTTAACATATGTTAGTCTTCCGGTATCCGATCTTTCCCGATCTTAGGGCACATACTCCATAGCATTAACAAGAGCTGTAAGCTCATATGGCACTTGCATGGGTTGAGATATATAGTTTGATCAAAAATACTCTTCGACTTTGCGGTGAAGATGCACACTTTAAGGGAGCTAGAGAAAAAGTCTTTTATTTTTAAACTTGGCTGTTATGCTGCGCACTTTAAAGGCGCTAGAAATTCATCTGTAAGCAAAACCCTTGAGGCAAAAACGATAAGAGGCCCTTAGGGATCATTGATATATATCGTTTGGTCAAAAGTTTTTTTCACTTTTTGGTTAAAATGCGCACTTTAAGGTGATACAAATAAATATTTAAGCAAAACCCTTGCAGCACAAATGATCATGGGTAGAGATGTATTGTTTGATAAAAAGTACTTTTCGACCTTGTGGTTAAGATGCGCACTTTAAAGGCACAGTAAACTTGACAAGGCAACTTTCGGCCATCAAACCGGCCTGGGGGGCTTAGATAATTGTACAGGGACTTATTGTCGACAGGACCCCCCATCTTTGTTATCTCGAAACCCCTCCTTATTGTTCCCAGAGCTAGCTGGCAGGGCCTTGCCCCTTATGCACTGTAGTTACGCACTCATGCACTGTAAAAGTTCGCGATTGTCTGTGTCATCAACATACAGGGTTGCCACTTTACTAAAATAAATTCACTATGCAAAAGGAAAAAAGTAATACCAAACAAGAAAAGTACTCAGAACGTGTTGCTGGGTCATAGTCACCTTGGAAATAAAACCTGACAACTACTTTTTTCTTAAAAATCTGCTGCCAAAGTAAAAAGAAAGTTCTATTTTGAACACAATTGTACTACCGGTGGCAACCCTGTTGACATACATTGTATTACTTTGTTTTGGGGGCAAAGATCGTGGGTTCGAGTCCTACTACCGGCACGCAAACCTTTTGCTTTTTTTTTTTTTTGCTCAAAAGTCGAACTCTCGGAAACTGCCGGGAAACTGCAATGGTCGTAACAAGAATTTTTCTAACTCTCAATATCGACTCAGGGTACATTCTTGATATGTCAGCTAGCTCCCTGAGCCAAGTTTGAGTCAAGCTTTCTGTTCCTTTAAGGGAGCTAGAACTTCATTTGTAAGCAAAACCCTTGGGCAAAATGATAATGAGCTTATGGGGATCATGAAAATGTATATTTTGCTTAAAAGTATTTTTCTTAATTTGCAGTCAAGATTGGTACAGTAGAGGTATGCTTATGTGAACAGTTACTTTAATGTGAACACTACAGTTTTGGGCTAAATGGTAGACCGAAGATCCAAAATGCATGTACAGGTGCTTTCAGCTGCCCTTCTTACCTACTTTGGCTAACTGGTAGTTAGTTTTAGACAAAGCAAGTGCATGAAAATGGCACGAAGTCAACAAACGTTCACAGAAGCATACCTCTACTGTACTTTAAGGAATGGTCGGATTTGAAAAGTGGCGATTTCAGCGAATCTCTAAAATTCCAGCCAAGTTTCATTGTCCTCCTAATCTTTATAGACCTGGCCTTCCTTTGGGGAACAAACAAACATAGGCTAACGAATACAAACCAGCACAAAAATCTGAAATAAAGTTAATTTTTAGAACAGATCTACTCTACTACAGGTTATCAAAAAAAGCCAAGAGAATTTACTTACTTCTCTAATGTTATATTCAGTCCCGCTTAACTCCAAGAAATATCAGATGGAATCACTATATTCATCTACACACCAAACTCCATAAATACAGAGCACTGTCACCGTTGGCTCCTAAAAACAAACTGAACTGACTCACCAGATTCGTTCACCACGGGAGAGGTTGTTCAAAAATCGCGCCGCACAGTCCGGAGAGCAGCGGAATCACGTAGAGCTAGTCATCTCATCGAGAACTAGACGGTGGGAACTAAGAAAACTTGAGTCAGGAAAAGAAAGATGCAAGCTAAAAAATAACGTACAGTATACATTGTTACATAAGCGGAAAAAACAAACAGTTTTTGCTCGCGTAGCAACCACCGACCAGTCAGGGGTTACCACCTTTGTGGTAACCGTAAATCCGTTGTCCGTCCCGCATGATGAATAAATTTATTCCGTGATTTAGCCTTACTGCATTTCACAACTAACAAAGAAACAAAACTAAACATCTAAAATAAACTACAAATCACAAAATTTTGTACATACAATCCAACCAAACGAAAGAAAAAAAAGACAAACTAAATAATAAACACTGAATTCCATTATCACATATAAAAAAGCCACATATTTTTAAATAAGATTATAACTCCAAATCCAAACGTTTAGTTTTTCTTATGTATTCATGTATTCCAACACAACATTTCTAACGTTCCTAAATTTGAAAATCAAATCAAGATGAAACGGAAAAGGAACATTGATCCTAAGGTGAAATATTGAACCTAAACGTTCACGAACAAAAATAGGGCATTCAAAAAGAAAATGGGAATATGTTTCATTTTCAGCGCAAGGGCACAACTCCGTATCATTTTTTTTTTATTCTATACGGAAATTTTTTTAGCCTACCATAGGCTACAATGACCCGTAATAATCTGCGTTAAATGGTAAGAGGGCTAAACTTTGGAAACAGCTAATAATCTTCTCTAGAATAATCTTCATCAGTGAAAGTACTGTGATTGGATGAGCGTTTACTAAGGCTTGTCCACCACAAGCAGCAAATTACAACAAGACCAAAGGTTTCGATGGGATCTCAAAAGTGAATCCATATTGGTTCTCTTCAACCAGACAATCGGGTCGGGTCTTTTAGATTTTCTGTCTTCGCCTACAGATCCCCCAACCATGCTGTTCTTCCCCACAGGGGCTTCCCGACACCTTCCTGATAGGGGGGGAATTTTTCGAGATTTTACCAGAATTTTCAAGATTTTACCGGAAATTTTTCTTAGTGAATATGTCGGCAAGAACTATAGAATACTGTTGTGTTCTGACTTCGATTATGTGTTACAAACGACGGTAAACAAACATTGGCTTGTTGAAATTTAATTGCAAAGGCAGCTTGTTTTTGGGATCCCAAAACGTAAGTGGAGGGAAACATATGACATCGCAAAATTTGTCTGTCCGTCCGTCCTGTCCGTCTGTCTGTCCGTCCGTCTGTAGGCACGATAGTTCTCGACGAGAATGAGATATTTTGATGAAACTTGGTTTGAGGATTCTTTGGGTCAAGGGTAAGGTCGAGTTCGTAGATGGACTCTTTAGCCCTCTATTTAAGGGTGGGGAGGGGGTTCAAACTATAAGGGGCAAAGAAAACTTTTTTAAACGTGTAATGTGATTATGGGGTAAGAAGACATGCTGAACACGATGATAACAAGAGCTGTAAGCTCATATGGCACATCGCACTTTAAGGGAGCTAGATAAAGAGTATTTTATTTTTGAACTTGGGTGTAATGATGCGCACTTTAAAGGCGCTAGAAATGCATCTATATGCAAAACCCTTGAGGCAAAAACGATCACAAGCCCTTAGGGATCCTTGATGTATACCGTTTCGTCAAAAGTTTTTTTTCGCTTTTCATTTCAAATGCGCACTTTAAGGGTGACAGAAATAAATTTTTAAGAAAAACCCTTGTGGCACAAATGATCATGGGTTGAGATGTATTGTTGAAATAAAGTACTTTTCGACCTGGCCGTTCAGATTCACACTTTAAGGGAGCTAGAACGTCATTTGTAAACAAAACCCTTGAGGCAAAAATGATAATGGGCTCATGGGGATCATGAAAATATGACTTTGGTTTAAAAGTATTTTTCTAAATTTGCAGTCAAGATTAGTACTTTAACGAATGGTCGGGTTTGGAAAGTGGCCATTTTTGAGTCAATCTTGTCAAATTTCTAATATTACAGCCAAGTTCCATCGTCCTAGATTATCTGGAAGTACCTTAAACCGTGATGACCGGAATCCCGGACCTCCCCCCCCTCAAACTTCCCCACAGTCCCCGGAGCCAATCCGGTTCCGTAAGTGTTTATCCAGAGCATCTGTTTGTTATTCCTACAAAGTTCCATCCCGATCTCACCAGTCTTAGTCGGTCACGTATTCCCCCCCCCCCCCCCCAATTGCTGTCGGATCTGTCCGGACATGAAAAACATCAACAGAAACATGTCCTCTCTTCAATTACCAAATTTCACTCAAATCCGATCAGCCGTTTCAAAGTTACGCATGACTCAATATTCCGGATTCCCCCTCCCGTTACTACCCCACGGCTATCAGATCATGTAAATTTTTCTTTATAAGTCAGTTTGATCGGGTCCCTGATTCGCCTCCCAAGATTCGTCGTGAAAATCCCCAAAACTGCCATAACCGGAATTCCGGGAAACTCCCCTCCACCCCCCCCCCCTAATGTCATGATCCATCCCAAATGTATAAACGATTTATCTGGAGCAGATGCTTGTTCTTCCCAGCAAGTTTCACTCCGATCCCTCCATTCTAACCGTTTCCCAATATTTCCGGTCTCCCCCCCCCCAATTCCCCCATAGCTGTTGAATCCGGTCCGGACTTCAAATGGGACATCAGAGGTATGTCATTTATTCAGTTATTAAGTTTCATTCCAATCCGACCACCCGCTCGAAAGTTACACAGTACTCCAATTTTCCGGATTCCCCAGCCCTCCACCCCGCTAGTGTCCGGATCCAGTCCAAATGTACAAACGATTTATCTGGAGCAGATGCTTGGTCAGTTTAATCGGGTCCCTGATTCGCCTCCCAAGATTCGTCGTGAAAATCCCCGAAACCGCCATAACTGGAATTCCCGGAAACTCCCCTCCACCCCCCCCCCTAATGTCATGATCCATCCCAAATGTATAAACCATCTATCTGGAGTAGAAGCTTGTTCTTCCCAGCAAGTTTCGCTCCGATCCCTCCATTCTAACTGTTTCCCGGAATTTCCGGTCCCCCCCAACTCCCCCATAGCTGTCGAATCCGGTCCAGACTTCAAACGGGACATCAGTAGTGTGCCATTTTTTCAGTTATTAAGTTTCATTCCAATCCGATCACCCGTTCGAAAGTTACACACTATTCCAATTTTCCGGATTCCCCAGCCCTCCACTCCCCCCCGAGTGGTCGGATCGAGTCCAAATGTATAAACAATTTATCTGGAGCAGATGCTTGTTCTTCCCAGCAAGTTTCACTCCGATCCCTCTATTCTAACCGTTCCTCGAAATTTCCGGTCCCCCCCCAACTCCCTCATAGCTGTCGAATCCGGTCCGGACGTCAAACGGGACATCAGACGTATGCCATTTATTCAGTTATTAAGTTTCATTCCAACCCGATCACCCGTTCTAAAGTTACACACTACTCCAATTTTCCGGATTCCCCAGCCCTCCACTCCCCCCGGGTGGTCGGATTGGGAAACTGAATGTTTCCAAGTTAGTCCGATCGGGTCCCTGATGCTCCTGCCAAGTTTCATCGTCCTAGCACATCTGGAAGTACTCCAACTCGAAAAAGTGTGACAAAACTCCTTATTTTTCAGAATTTCCCCGGCCCACCACTCCCCCCCAGATGGTCGGATCGGGAAACTGATTACTTCTAGGTTAGTTTGGTCGGGTCCCTGATTTTCCTGCCAAGTTTCATCGTCCTAGCACATCTGGAAGTACCCTAACTCGAACATGTGGGACAAAAAAATTCGGACAGACCGACCGACAGACCGACCGACAGACGGAATTGCGATCGCTATATGGCACTTGAGCCAGAGGCTGCAAGTGCTGTAAGCTCATAATAATGGCACTTGCATGGGTTGAGATGTAATGTCTGATCAAAAGTACTTTTAAGGTTACCTTTGCGGTTCAGATGCGCACTTTAAGGGAGCTAGAGAAAACGTATTTTGTTTTAGAACTTGGCTGTAATGATACGCACTTTATAGGCACTAGAAATTCATCTGTAAGAAAAACTATTGAGACAAAACGATCACAGGCCCTTAGGGATCACTGATATATACCGTTTGGTAAAAAGTTTTTTTTTCACTTTTCGGTTAAAATGTGCACTTTAAGGGTGAAAAAATAAATTTTCAAGCAAAACCCTTGTGGCACAAATGATCATGGGTTGAGATGTATCGTTTGATAAAAAAAAAAGTAGTTTTCGACCTTGCGGTTCAGATTCGCACTTTAAGGGAGCTAGAACTTCATTTGTAAGCAAAACCCTTGAGGCAAAAATGATAATGGGCTCATGGGGATCATGAAAATGTATAATTTGCTTAAAAGTATTTTTCTAAATTTATGGTCAAGATTGGTACTTTAAGGAATGTCGGATTTGGAAAGTGGCGATTTCTGAGCCAATCTTGTCGAATCTCTAATATTCCAGCCCAGTTCCATCGTCCTAGCACATCTGGAAGTACCTTAAATCGCGATCACCGGAATTCCGGACCCTCCCCTAAAACTCCCCCACAGTCGCCGGAGCCAAATCGGTTCTGTAAGTGATTTATTCAGAGCATCTCTTTATTATTCCCACAAAGTTCCATCCCGATCTCCCCAGTCTGAGCCGGTCACGTATTCCCCCCCCCCCAGTTGTTGTCGAATCCGGTCCGGACATGACAAAGATCACCAGAGACATGTCCTCTGATCAATTATCAAATTTCACTCAAATCCGATCAACCGTTCCAAAGTTACGCATGACTCAATATTCCGGATTCCCCCTCCCGCTACTCCCCCCACGACTATCGGATCATGTAAATTTTTATTTATAAGTCATTTTGATCGGGTCCCTGATTCGCCTCCCAAGTTTCGTCGTGAAAATCCCTAAAACCGCCATTACCGGAATTCCGGGAAATCCCCCCCCCCTACTGTCCGGATCCAGTCCAAATGTATAAACGATTTATCTGGAGCAGACGCTTGTTCTTCCCAGCAAGTTTCACTCCGATCCCTCCATCCTAACCGTTTCTTGAGATTTCCGGTCTCCCCCCCCCCCCCAACTCCCCCATAGCTGTCGAATCCGGTCCGGACTTCGAATGGGACATCACAGGTATGCCATTTATTCAGTTATTAAGTTTCATTCCAATCCGATCAACCATTCGAAAGTTACACACTACTCCAGTTTTCCGGATTCCCCAGTCCTCCACTCCCCCCCAGGTGGTCGGATTGGGAAACTGATTATTTCCTGGTTAGTCTGGTCGGGTCCCTGATGCTCCTGCCAAGTTTCATCGTCCTAGCACATCTGGAAGTACCCCAACTCGAAAAAGTGTGAGAAAAACTACTTAACTTTCAGAATTCCCCGGCCCACCAATCCCCCCCAGATGGTCGGATCGGGAAACTGATTATTTCCAGGTTAGTTTGGTCGGTTCCCTGATTTTCCTGCCAAGCTTCATCGTCCTAACACATCTGGAAGTACCCTAACTCGAACATGTGGGACAAAAAAATTCGAACAGACCGACCGACCGACAGACAGACCGACGGACGGAATTGCGATCGGTATATGGCACTTGAGCCAGAGGCTGCAAGTGCCATAAAAACCATTTTCTCGCCGGACAAGTAGTTCGTCCGGAATCCGGCAAAAATCGGGGATGTGATTACCGACACAACAGACGCTTCCATGAGATGAGTATACTGCGAGCGACTCAAAAGACCTGACTTGGAAAACTAGCAACAGGGAGCGCGTTCCACCCCTCTAACAATATTAACTATTAGCAAGAACAAATAACGTGATGGTATGATCGTACTATCTTTGTTCAAGCCCCATGAAAAGTTACTACGCAGACAGTTCCAACCTTCTCGAAATATTAACTACCAGCAAGAACAAATAAGCACCAGAACCTCCGTCTCCCTATCTCTGTAATACGACCACGCAGAGTCGAATGGATCCGTATACCATGCCTGATGCAAACTAGCGGAGGGTAGGAGCCACGCGGAACATCACAATTCGGTACCTCTAGAAACAGCTATATCACGGTATGGCCCCGGAGAAGAAATTTCCAAATTAAAAGCCGATTGGTTGTCTATCATTGCGATGTCGCATGTGACGCGCTGCAGAGCGGGTCAGCGCGCCTCCTGCACGTTCTCCTCTGATATGCGCAGCGGCGGTGAGGGGAGTAGACGGGCATCAATTCAAAGCTCAGCAAGTATCTCTAGCTCAGCTCAGATTTGTCGGGGTACCCATAATGGGTAAACAAGTTGATTGGTCGCACGAGACTAATCAAATTAATGTTCCACGAGGCAGTAGAACGTGTCATTGCTGAGTGTCTTCGTGACTTGGTCGCAACACATTAAATTAAAGGCTCCTCGGGGAACGGCGAGAATAGAGGAATCATGACGTGGTCGTTTTATAAGATTAATCATAACTTAAAGTGGAACTCCAGAATTGGACCTAAAATTCGTCAGAGACCCACAATAGGTCAGGGGATGATAACCGATGATCCCGGGAAAGGTTGTTAAAAAATGCGCCGAACGAAGCCGGAGAGTTAGAGCTAGCCATTTTTCAGGGAACGAAGAGAAAACTCAATGCACCAGAAGACTGATGGCTAATAAAGATTTATGGGACCAGTGAAGTTATCGCAACTGTATCCGTACATATAGGCTGTGGTACAGAGCTATAACTTGAAAAACTTGACCATTTTAGGAAAGATTTTCAAGTTCAAGTGAAAGTTTTGACCTAAAAATCATGGTAGCTAGCAAATGCTCTGGGCTAGTTATGGACTGTTGACTTTCAGACGCCATCTAGCGGTCTAGCCCTAAGTAAGACTATCAGGATCAACATTAGTTAGGAAATGGAAGATGGCATCATGGCAGTGTTCCTGTAAATAAACAAGAAACAAATTATTAAAAAACAATAACAGAAAGTTTGTTCTTTTACAAGTTAGGCTTAGGCTAAGGAAGATAATAATGTCACTAGAAACATCTGCAGCAATTTTCTAGTGAATCAAAAGCAACGAATAATGACAACAAGGTCTAAAGACTCTATTTTGCTGCAAGCAAAGTTAGCTAGAGAGGAGAGGCAAAATGAGGTCCTAAGAACTGCAGCAGCTGTCAAAATCCAGTTGTGGCTACGTTCTATTCACCAGAGGCACAAGTTTCTCCAGAGTATAAGGTAAATGCTGGCATGGTTTGATAGATTTCAGGATATACTCTCCTCAGTAATAATAAAATAGCTTTATAAAAGCTTTATAAAATAGCTAATAAAAGTTTAAGACTTAAGTAGCGTTCCAGCGACTTATTATTGGTTACAATCATTACTATTCTTGTTATTATTGCCATCCAGAACCCGCTGTAATGAGTAAATTGGCTCCTCCCACTTAATATTTTCGTTCCACGACTGTTACGATCATTATTACAGTTTACTTATGATGGTCCAGTGATGGTTGCGAGCATCGTAAGTGGTAATAACTATCGGTTCTGCAGGAACTCCAGTAAGAGTGATGACGTATGTCTGCACAGTCAAGCACAAATCCTCAATTTTTGGGCATGGTGCCCCAACGTCAGGGCATGCCCCAAGGTATGGGCATGGTGCCCATACGTTGGGGCACCATGCCCTGGAGCATGGGCATGGTACTAGCATGGCACCCCCATGATATTTGTTTGAACTGAGATTGATTACATACCTAAATAGGGCCTTCTTCCTCCCCTAAACCACAAGATACTTGATCTTATGTTCTATCTAACCTCTTTTTCCAATTTTAAAAATATTAGAGAGCTTCCAAGAAATGAATGAATTCCACTTTTTCCCTTGAAATGGATAGGTAAACCATGGTAAACCAATAGGAAAAAGTGGTCTTCATTAAAGGCTAAATTTCTTGGAAGTTCTCTAATATTTTTAAAATTGGAAAAAGAGGTTAGATAGAACATAAGATCAAGTATCTTGTGGTCTAGGAGAGGAAGAAGGCCCTATTTAGGTATGTAATCAATCTCAGTTCAACCAAATATCATGAGGGTGCCGTGCTAGCACCATGCCCATGCTCCAGGGCATGGTGCCCCAACGTATGGGCACCATGCCCATACCTTGGGGCATGCCCTGACGTTGGGGCACCATGCCCAAAAATTGAGGATTTGTGCATGACTGTGTCTGCATTGTTATTATTTTCTTTCCAGAGAGTGTGATAACTACCACAATATGGCGCTCGCCCCTCCTCTTATCATCGTAAGTTGTAATAACTTCACTGGAAGGCTACCTTAGTTAATGGCAATTTTGTATTATTTTTTTGTAACCTGTCAAAAAATGCGAAGACATTTGGCGTTTGATGCTAATCAGTCAGTCAAGGCATAATATAAGTAATAAGTTGCCAGCTGTAGAAGCATGATAGCTGACATATCCATTTTATATGTGTAAAACCACATATGTGTAAAAAGAAAACCGAGAAAAGAAGAAAAGAAAAAGAAATGAAACAGATAAATTTTTTTTAGTGAGATATTGAAGTAGCCATGTGAATTTCTTTGAGCTATACAAGACTTTTCCTTGCTGACTGAACAGACAAAGTGAGAAATGCTGATTGTGAACAGCTGTTTATTTGAAAAAAAAATGCCAATTCTTTCGCTGATCAGCAAGTTTCTTTTCAGTTAGTGTATTTTTAACAAAAACATACAGAATCAGTAATAACATAACCTGATGGAATACCTATTCTGATCTGCCTGGAAAGCCCAAAATGGAGAGAGACCTATAATGTGTGGCAGCACCAGAGCAGAAACCTCACTCTGATATTTTGTTTGAACACTGAACAGTCTTCATACTTATATGTAGACCATAGGACTTACAGGCCATGCTCAACTACCAGTGCCCACATAGAAGTTCCAATTTGCGTCTTAAGATTAGCAGCTAGTTTATCTCGTTTCCCAATCCCAACCGAGTCGTCTTTTCTTAACCGTTATTGTTATTTGATTTTCTCTAACATCAAACATAGGCCTAATGGAAATGAAGGCATTGCTAAAAAAAAAAAAAAAAATCAGTTTTCCTAGCTTACGGCTATGGGTATACAAGCTCTGCAGTAGATTGTCTTGAGAGTCTTTGAGGTCTTGTAAACTATCAGCTTAAAAAAACAAAAACAACAGTCAAACATTGCTAGAAAAGATTGAGTAGATTGTATAAACTCAAATTTTGAGGGAGAAGAGTGATAAGGCAATTAAGGAAGAAGAAAAGTAACCTACTATAGACCTAGTGGTTGCATTTCCTTTCAGTTACTGTAAATCCCACTTGTTGGTGATACGGCTGTGTTACCGGTTCCAGTGCTTAGTTACTGTAGTGACATGCATAAGGCCTACATGACACCAGAGTCTTTACTAGCCAAAATGTGGGGGGGGTGGGCAAGGTATTTACTGACTGGCTGGTCACTTTTACTGACTGTTTAAAAAAACTCGACTGTTTTTAAGAAAAAACGACTGTTTCAGACGAAAAATCAACTTAATTTTAAGAACAATCAACTGTTTTCAAGAAAAAATTGACTATGTTCACGAAAAAATGACTGTTTTGAAATAAAATCGCCTGTTTCCAAGAAAAAAATCGACTGTTTTCACGAAAAATCGCGGCGCTTCGCGTCAACTTGGTTATTTTTTACTGACTGGCCGACAACATCGGGGGGGGGCGTTCCCCCTCCCCCCCAATACGTGACGCCCCTGCATGACACTATCCCCTTTATGCCATACTTGCAGGCATTCTATTCAAGTACCTTTATCTCAAGCTGAATAGAAATTGTTGTCATTGTTTGGCTTATTTATCTTTCTATGTTTGTAGGAAAAACCTGGAATCATCTCTCCATGAAGCTGCTAAATCACCTGCATTCCCTGCCTCCCGAATCTTCAAGGACATTCAGCTTTTTCTCAGGATTTGCAACTTCAGAAACAAAGATGATATTGACCGCTTTGAGGCTGTGGTGAAGTACATCACAAAAACAGTCCCACTCACAGACCTTAAGTGCAACTATGCCGGTCTTGCATTGGATAAGACTTACAGCCAACAGTGGGTGACACAAGTGAAAAATATTGGGTGCATTGCAGTGAAACTGATCAGAGAGTTGGATCCATCAGCTTTTGATGATGGAAAAAGGCTGATATTGTTCCTGCACCTACTGATAAGCCTTACATCTTGTAAGACATGGGGATTTTTGAAGAACGCAAAACCATTAGAACTGATTCTTGAGCAAGTTTGCATCAACATACTTCAACATCTTACTGAAAATGACTTACATACATCAATTAAGTACCTGCTATATAAAGGAGTGTGCAATACCAAAATGACACTGAAGCCAGCGAGCATGACCGCTTTACTGACTCTGGGGTTAAGGCCCTTGCTTTCAAAGCAGAACAATGAACTGATCTCATTATTCATCCTGAACATATTAAGTGTACCAAGTTTATTATACCAGTTGAACATTCATTCCCCAGAAATAGTTCAGATGATGTGTAATCAAGGAGTGTTTGTGAGTGTTGTGAAGTTCTTGGACTCGGAACAGAATTCGAAGATTGTTTTTAATTCACTTGAAGGAAGTCTGGCCTTGTGTCTCTTGGCCAATTTGGTTGATCTTGCAGCAGCTTTAGACAAGGAAAGCTTGAAGTCGATTATCTACCCATGTTTTGTGGTAAGTACTGTATCTTGTTGCTTTGTAGGGTCATGCAAATCCGGGACTCGGTGGAAGGTAAGCCAGGGATACTTAGAAGGGACTTAATTAGGCCTACCGTAGACGAAAAAATCCAAAATGCCGTGTATCGTCTGTAGTATAGGCCTATGCCTAGACTGTCAGAATAAAGAATAATATTTTACTTTACTTTCATCAGAATAAGAACAAGTGCCGAAGCGCTCAAACCTGGAGTGTAAAAGTAAAATTGCGCCACCTGCACGACAACTGAAAATTCATCTAGACGCGGAGAATTTGAATTTCAACAAAAGCCAGCATTTCCATGGCTAAAGATGGCTAAGCTCGGAAAAGTTACGGGTGACGAAAGTAAGAAAATTATACCAAGACATGTCTTGCAAGGAATCTTGTCCTTTTTGGTTCATTTTTCAATAACGGCTTACCTTTAAGCGTATTCTCGCCGTTCCCCGAGGACTCCACTTGAGGAGTCCCCGCGTTTTTGTTGTCCCGGGGACTCACTCCCCGTATTCTCGCGAGTCCCCACGGACAGGGAATGCTCTGATTGTCATCACAATCATCAAAAAGGACTCCTTTTCAGATTCGGAGGGGAATCAATTTTTGATGGTGTTAGTGCAATGTAAAATTTATAAAAACAATCAGAAGAAACAAAACCAAAAAATAAAGTGGAATCCAGACCACTTTCGTCAACTGGATATATTTTTTCCCAGCAAAATCCGTTTTGAAAGCATTCCCCGGTGTTTTCTGTACGCAGAGTCCGCGTGGAGTGACTCCTCTATTCTCGCCGTTCCTTCCGATTCCCCGAGGAGTCCTCGGGGAACGGCGAGAATACGCCTTTTGTTGTTATTATTTATTTCAAGCATAGAGGGAGTAGAGGCACGTAGAGGTACCTCAAATGTGAAAGAGTTCAGTTCATTCGGTTAAATCGATTATCTGTGGATAGTGGACAAACGAAGTAACTAATCGGGTTTTCATGCCTATTTAAGTGAATAAGTGATATTTAACTAGAATGACGGTCTCAGCCCTATTTGATTAAACTTTAAGATTATAAAGAGACTCGCGTAGGAACAGGTGCAAAGGCTAATCTTTCACTTTATTTCAGTCTGTGGCAACCAAGCTCCTGGACTCGTGCCAATTGTATGTCGCTGCAAAGAAGAGTCACCTGACCCAATGGCACCCTCTCCTGGGTTGGTTTGCTCAGAATAACTGCGACCATAGCATGGTCCTACCATATGTCGGGAAGCAGTTGCAGAAACTATGGAGCAGAAATCTGGTCCTGCCCATCTTTGGATGTTTGAACAACTTTGTTGGTCTGGAAGACCTAGCTTCAGTTCATGGCCAAGGCCAAGAGGAAAAATCAGGAAATGCATTCACCAGTTTCTTCAAAAAGACCCTAAAAATCGATGACAGCTTGATCCGAAAAGCCTTGGACAAGTCTGGATCAAAGCAGGTGTTTAAGCTTGGATCGCCAGAAGTCACCCAAGTAGCTCTAAACTCAATTCTTTATGGCAGTTGTCTGACAACGCTGTCTCAGCTAAAAGTGGATATACTGACATCGTTGGCCTTCTGTGATGATTTCCTGGTGAAGTTCTGGAACTTTCTGAAGCTACTTGGGCCTCAGTGTGGACTTAAGTCTTTCTTGGAGTTGTTGACCGTTAATTCGAAGGCAACATCACCAGAGTTCTTGATGTTGCAGTTGTTTGCAGAGCTGATGACGCATTTCTTGACGTAAGTTTGCTGTAACCCCTTGGCATGAAATGGGGATTATTTTAGAATAGTGGAACAGAAACAACAATTAATGCGAGTTGTGCTTTAAGAGGCTTTCGCATGGAGAACGCACGCAGAGTCTTGCGCTGAGTTTTTTTGTCCGCGTTGCGTTTAGGCTGCGTCGGTCCTTTCACACTGCACGTGCGTACCACCCGCATGTTATTTATTTACTTATTTATTTATTCATTTATTTTCGTCAAAACTGAGGAGTACAATATATAATTTATAAAACAAAACCATTCCTGAATCAACTATAATCCTTCCAGTAAAATGCTGTGAAATACTATAAAAGATACACATCATTTCAACAACTAACTTGCAATTACTTACGTATCACCTTGGTATCACATTAATCACTTGTTAAAGAATCGGTACAGTTGTGGGTTAGGAGGGCTTCTGATACTTTTTTATAAAAGTTTGTCAGCTTTTTCTTCAAAATTAAAACTGGGTCTTTTACTTTAAAATCAGAAACTAACTGCGAATTACTAAAAGAAATCGGGAACACAAGGAGAAATTTGAAATATGATATTTTTATAGCAGAAATCTCGCAAATTCCGAAATTTTCTACAATTGTTGCAGCAAAAATAATAAATAATAACTTGCATAATATAAATAATCTTAAAGGACCCCTCCTGCTTATTCTGCCTTTTATAATATACCTAGCTCCCGTAAAAATTATAATCTTTTAAAATTCCCACCTTTCTCCATTGTTTCCTTTTGTGCCTACGAAATTTTAGCGCTTTTTTGGCCTTGCCGAGTTTTGCACGTCACACAACGAAACGTTTGGCGGGATCTCCAACGTCTGCTGACAACTCTTTCACACATAAGGATCTGAGAAGCTTTTGTTCATTACTTCTTTTCTTTGGTTAGTTTTCACACTTTTTAACAACGGCGCGATCAGTTTTCAAATGTTTTGCGCCCAGCCACCGCGTCGGAGAGCAGGAAGGCTGGACATAGTCGACAAGCGCTAACAAGAAAATCGCTAATTTCAGGTGGAAAACAATGGTATTTTCGAAAATGTTTTTTCTGATCCATTTTATAGAGAAAAGATCATTTCTAGTAAGAGTTGTGCTTTGAATGTATTTTTACATTGATATGTCAACATTGGAGTCCTTGACTTCTAAATGCAGTTCAAAATTTAGCCTACTTCTGGTTTATTTGTCACGGTAACAAGACCCTTCTACACTGTAAAAAAAAATCTTGCAGTATTTGCTACTGGGATTAATCTTGTCTTTATTGAGATAAGAGTATCCCTAATTCGGATTAATCTTATCCCATAGAGATAAGATTAATCCTAGTAGCAAATACTGTATCCTTATTCGGAGAAACTTTTTACAGTGTATAACATTCCGTCCCCGTAATTTATGTATAATGTATACCGGTTTAGCTATATTGATACTTACGTGGTTGGGACTCTCTGCGGGATGGGCTGCTCCTACGCAAACGTAAAAATGGACTCAAATTATTCATCTTACGTTGCGTAGGTTTCCCGCACGCAAAGTTTTCCAGCAGCATAAGACCTAGAACAAATAATCCAATAGAACCTCTATTTTGGTCCCATGCAGCGAGTAGGGATAGCCAGACAAATTTGAGCGGCGCTAGGGGTACTTGCTGAGCTTTGAGTTGGTACTGGTACCCGTTTACTTCCCTCTTCGCCATTGCGTATGTCATGCAGCGTTTACAAGTAGGGGAAAACTTGATCAGAATCCGGTCTTGGTGACAAGATTATGTTTACACGCAGAGGGAAAAAAGTAATTCTTCGAACCAGAAAACCTGACAAAAATAAATTCACCAGCCAACAGAAAATGCTTTGATAGCATTTATGACATCAGTACTGATGACTGCTGCTCTCAAAAGCTAGCTAGATTTTTTTTAGTATTTTTTACCAGCGCCGCTGACGCGATTCCTTTCAAGCTGGCCGGAATTCCTTTCATCATGAAAGGAATTCCCGTCCCGCTAGTCTTTTTTTCTAGTCGTCTTCACGAACGGAATCCTTTCAAGTCGACCGGGATTCCTTTCTACTTGACCGAATTTCTTGTCCGTATAAACGCTGTATCAGAGGGAAAGCTGTAGCAGGCGTTGAGGACCCGATCTGCAGTGCGTCACACGTGACGTCACAATGGTAGACAATCAATCGGCTGTAACTCTCGAAATTACTTTTCCGGGGGTCTGCTGCGATATAGCTGTTTGTAGAGGTAACGAATGTGATGTTCCGCGTAGCTCCTATCCTCCGCTCGTTTGCGTCGGGCAGGGTATCGGGAATATATTCGAGTCCGCATGGTCGTATTACAGAGATAGAGAGGCGGAGGTTCTTGTGATTATTTGTTCTTGATAAGACTGAGGCCGTCTATGAGTGGGGCTTCATGTTCATCTACTAAAATCTGTTTATCTGATTCAGGGTCATCGATGACGTTGAGCTCTTTGAACAACAGAAAGCCTTCCCCCTTCCTGACCTCCTTCTCCTCTCCCAGTTCCTCAACTCTCTCCTAGTCCGCGCCGTTTGGAACGGCTATGTCGACGTCAAGTCCCTCTCCACCCCTGGGCCCATGCAGTCCCTTCATGCGTTGCTGCTGACGTTGCATAAAAGGGATTCGAGGAGGAGTTTCACGTCGGAAGGGTTCTGGTTAACGACGGATCCGAAACCGTCGTATGTTCTGTTGGAGTTGGAAAGGAAGAAGAGGTCAGCTTTGGTAAGTCATATTCCCGTTTGTCCAACTCGAGATGTTACATGGTATTATTTTTTCCTTTTTTCCTTTGTTGTTTAATCCCTCCTTCTCTCAGTCATGAAAGTGTGGCACCTACTCTTTCATTTTTACTTTAAAGACTTTACTTCTTAACTACTTCTAAGATTAGTTCAACTTTTTCTTTAAAAACTACATTTTTTCTTTACTTTTAACAGTAACTAAAATAAAATAAAAGATAAGATCAATGAAAAGCATTAGAGTAGTTCTTGGGTGACAATTTAAAAAGATTTTTTTTTATACTCGAAAACGATTTCCAGGAAGATTCCAGCGCAATGGTATGTGGATCAAAGAACGAATTTTACGTGTAAGCCGAGGTCACGAATAAGCATGGGCACTGTCCCTGTTTTCTGTTCCTGTTTTTATGGCACTTGCCCTTCGGCTAAGTGCCATATAGCGATCGCAATTTCTGTCCGTCCGTCGGTCTGTCGGTCTGTCGGTCGGTCTGTCGGTCCGTGTTTTGCTAGTTTGGGTACTTCCACATAAGCTAGGACGATGAAACTTGTCAGGCATATCAGGGACCCCAAATGATTAAGTTGGAAATAGTCACTTTCCCGATCCGACCATCGTGGGGGGAGTGGAGTGAGGGGGAATCCGGAATATTTTGGAATTTATAACTTTCGAACGGGTGATCGGATCTTAATGAAACTTGATATTTGGAAAGAGCTCGTGCCCCAGACGGTCCGATTAAAATCTGAACCGGATCCGGTGACTCTGGGGGGAGCTGGAGGGGAGGGGCGGAAATCTTGGGAAACGCTTGGAGTGGAGGGATCGGGATGAAACTTGGTGGGAGGAACAAGCACAACCCTTAGGTACATCATTGACAGAACCGGACCGGATTCGTCCACTGTGGTGGGAGTTGGAGTGGGGTTCCGGAATTCCGGTGATACGGAGTTAAGTTACTTTCAGGTGGGCTAGGACAATGAAACTCGGCAGGTAAATCAGGGACGCGACCAGATTAACCTTGAAATAGTCAGCTTCCCGATCCGACCATCGTGGGGGGAGTGGAGGGAGGGGGAATCCGGAATCTTGAGTTATGTACAACTTCCGAACGGGTGATCGGATCATAATGAAACTTGATATGTAGAAAGACAACATGTCTCGGATGTCCCATTTCAAGTCCGGACCGGATCCGATGAAGCTGGAGGGGATCGGAGGGGGGTCCGGAAACCTTGTGACAAGCTTCGAGTGGAGCGATCGGAATGAAACTTGGTGGGAAGAACAAGCACAATCCCTATGTATATCAGTGACAGAACCGGACCGGATTCGGGCATTGTGGGGGAGTTAGAGGAAGGGGGGTCCGGAATTCCGGCGATAGCAAGTTAAGGTACTTCTAGACATGCCAGGACGATGAAACTTGGCTTGAAAATTAAAGACTTGACATGATTGGCTTAGAAACAGTTAGTTCCCCGATCCGACAATCCCTTAAAGTACTAATGCTAACCGCAAAGTGCAAAAAAATACTTTTAAGCAAAATATACATTTTCGTGATCCCTATGAGCCCATGATCATTTTTGCCTCAAGGGTTTTGTTTACAATAAAATTCCTTAAAGTACAAACAATACTTAAGAGCAAAATATACATTTTCGTGCTCCTGATGATCATCTTTTTTGCTTCAAGAGTTTTGATTACAGATGATTTTCTATAACTTGGAAACAGTCACTTGCCCGATCCGACCATCGTGGGGGTAGGGAGGGGAGCCGGAATCCGGAATTTAGTGACATGCATAATTTTCGAACGGGTGATTGGATCTTAATGAAACTTGATATTTGGAAAGACCTCATGTCTCAGATGTTCTTTTCGAGTCCAGACCGAATCCGATGAATGTGGGGGGGGGGGGGGGTTGGAGGGGGGAACTGGAAATCATGTGACACGCTTACAGTGGAGCGATCGGGATGAAACTTGTTGGGAGAAACAAAAACAATCCCTAGGTTCTTCATTGACAGAACCGGACCGGATTCTTGCACTACGGGGGGAGTTGGAGTGGGGTTCCGGAATTCCGGTGTTACGGAGTTAAATTACTTCCAGATGTTATAGGACGATGAAACTTGGCAGGTGTATAATTGACTCGGCCAAATTAACTTGGAAATAGTCACCGATACTACCATAGTGGGGGGGGGGGGGGAGCCGGGATCCGGAATTTTATTGACATTCATAATTTTCGAACGGGTGATTGAATCTTTATAAAACTTGGTATTTGGAAAGACCTCATGTCTCAGATGTACCATTTCGAGTCGAGACCGGATCCGATGAATGTGGGGGAGGGGTCGGAGGGAGGAACCGAAAATCACGTGACACGGTTAGAATGGAGCGATCGGAACCTCCCGAGCGTCACCGTCGAAAAGGAAGTGCTTGAAAATTTCGCTGATTTTTCCATAAGATGTCAAAATATTTAAAACAAATTGTTCAAATATGTTATACAACAGCAAATAACTAAGTGACCATTTCTTTTGCACGTAACTGTAGTACCAAACAACCCATCACACTGACAAAGCTACTATCCATTCACATCCTACTGCGATAACTTCAATACAAGCTAAAAAGCTTGCAAGTGCCATATGAGCTTGCAGCTCTTGTTTCTTCCTGTTTTCTGTTTTAGGGATCCAAAAATAAACAGAACAGCTGTTTTGAACTCGGCCGTTTTTGTTTTTTTATCCCTAAAACAGGAAACAGTAAAACAGGAAGAAAAAACAGGAACAGGAACATAAAACAGGAACAGTGCCCATGCCTAGTCACGAATGTTGTAAAGAGACCTAAAGTTCATTCGTGATTTTTTTTTCAGACACTGCTACAGAAGATGCCCCACGTCATCCCACACCCAGACCGCGTTGTACTCTTCCGGTCATATGTGTTTAAGGAAAAGACCGCACTTGGACTTACGGAATCTACATCAGTCACACCGCAATCTACCTTAGTGGCTATTAGAAGGTACTTTTAAGCTTTCTTTCGCACTACGTACTTCAGTTTCACTACAAGCAAGGGGTCGTGCTGACTCGTACATAACGTATTCACAACCTATCATTTCAACTTCTTTGTAAAAAGCTTATCCCGTCCTCAGTCCGCTTAATAAGTTTACTCCTTTCTCCCGAGCCATCACTTTATTGTCTTCGCTCAGCTGTCAGCTGCCAAAATATTTGCGAACCCGTTTATTTTGGTGGCGCATGGGGCTAACCCCGGGAGTCTCTATTGACCTGTAACTGAACGTGATTGAGTTTTTTGCTAAGTGAGAGGCGTGTAAGCCTTTATCGGCATTATCTTTATTTACTTATTTAACTCAAGACTAATACTGAGGCCGTCTTTGACTGAACGGGATCTCAACTGCCTTTATTTCAAGCTCAACTTATAGTGCCTGAAGAAAGAAGTTGGCTGGTCGTCTTTTCCTACAAGATGTGCCACACAGCGCTCCAGGTTATTAAATTAAATAAGCCCTCTCCGCCCATTCTGTGCCAAGGAGTTGGAGGAAACTTGCATCAAGAAACGTATCTTCAAGGATGTACAAGCTTGCAAGATCAACTCCTGTCCGTGAGGATGAAGTATTTACAGGTTAACATCTAAAACTCGCGAACATACCATTACTAATTATTCACTGATGATTTATTATGCTTGTAAAGGAATTTGAGAATGCCAGCGTGGCGGAACTACAGAATGGAGAGATAGACGTCGATCAAGGGGTTTAGAGACTTTAATTGCGTTTTTGGGATCCCAAAACGTTAGTGACGGATACCTATGACATCGCAAAAGTTGTCCGTCTGTCCGTCCGTCCGTCTGTCCGTCCGTCCGTCCGTCCGTCTGTCCGTGTGTCAGCACGATAACTCTCGAAGGGAATGAGATATTTTGATGAACTTGGTGTGAGGATTCTTTGGGTCAAGAGTTAGGTCGAGTTCGTAGATGGGCTCTGCAGCCCTACGTTTAGGGGTGGGGGAGGGGGTTTAAATTAAGGGGCAAACAAAATATTTTGAAACAGCCAATGTGATAGTCGATTATGGGGTAAGAAGACATGCCGAACACGATGGTGAAAACCATTTTGTCGCCGGACAAGTAGTTCGCCCGGAATCCGGCCAAAACCGGAAAGTTTGTTAAAAGTAAAAGTTTGATTTGAAGTTGAATAGATGTTCGATTTAGGGGTAAGAAGACATGCTGAACACGATGGTGAAAACCATTTTCCCGCCGGACAAGTAGTTAACCCGGAATCCGGCCAAAACCGGAAAATTTGTTAAAAGCAAAAGTTTAATTTGAAGTTGATTAGATATTCGGTTTAGGGGCGAGAAGACATGCTGAACACGATGTTGAAAACCATTTTCTCGCCGGACAAGTAGTTCGCCCGGAATCCGGCCGAAACCAGAAAATTTGTTAAAAGCAAAATTTTTATTTGAAGTTGATTAGATGGCAGATTTAACGGTAAGAAGAGACGCTGAATCTGTATATGACAATCATTGTTTACCCGGACATATAGTTCGTCCGGAATCCGGTTGAAACCGGATTTTTTGTACCGTATAAGTTAAAGTTTTATTTGAAGTTGATTAGATGTTCTTTATAGGGATAAGGAGATACGCTGAAGTCGTTTCTGAACTATCTTTTTTTGGCTGGACAAGTAGTTCGCTCGGATTTCGGCCGAAACCGGAAATTTGGCAGAAGTAAAGCAGGAAGTTTCGATAAGTATTGTCAAAATAGATATGGTTTATACAGGTATATCTGAACTTGATTTTCTCAGATGACTAGCCTGGCGAAGACTGGATCCTTCGAAGACAAGACCTAGTTGTCTGGGTCAGACATTAAATTTTTGGGATCCCATCGAAACCTTTGGTCTTGTTGTAGATACCATGGTATCTGTTACCACGGTAACTGGATCTGCAATTAGTCGTTTTTGCAGTTACCGAGGTATCTGATAAACGGTTGCTCTGCAAAAACGACAATTGCCAAAATTGCGCTTTTCGAAGTCATCCCAAAAGAATAACTGATATCCAATCATACCACTAAGTGCCAAAATTCTTTCCCAACAATTTGACAAAAATTGATGAAAGTTAGACGACTTTTTCAGATACCACGATCAGTTGAATATCAGATACCACGAAAACTGGCCACATACCACGGTAACTGCAGAAACGCCTTTTGACCGTGGTATCAGATACCACGATAACTGCAAAAATTACTTTAGACTGTGGTATCAGGTACCATGGTATCTGCAAAAACGCAACTTTTGAAATGAACAACTGAACAGAGTTATTGTTCGTACAGTCTTCTCATTGTTTATGGCACTTTGATGAATCAAGTATCAATGTATCATGTATCAAGAAAGATTTAGTTCCAAGCGTAAACGGCGTATTTTGAGGCCGTCTTTAAACAACAATTTTGACCGAGATTTTGACCGAGATTTTTATCTACTGTACTTAACCACAAATTTACTTTCAGATCTCGCTTAGTCGAGGACGGCTTTCGTCAACTTTCTCTTCTCCACCCTCACGCTACAAAAGGCGTCATTCGAGTCAAATTCATAAACGATCTTGGATTGGATGAGGCTGGAATAGATCAGGATGGCGTTTTTAAAGAATTCCTGGAGGAGACCCTAAAGCGAATCTTCGACCCTTCGCTCAATATTTTCAAGACGACGTCTGAACAGAAACTTTACCCGTCCCCCACATCGTATCTAACGGATACACATTTGGAGCTGTTCGAGTTTGTTGGGAGGATGCTAGGAAAGGCTGTGTATGAGGTAGGAATGTGTACTTAAAGGACCTGTCTTACCTATAATACTGATACAGCCTACTTCCTTGATCTCCCGATCCATTTTTAAAGTTTAACCGAAAAGGACTGGGATAGGACAATCTAGTTACCCATCACTTATTCACTTAAATTGGCTTGAAGACCCGCTGAAAATGCGTTACTTGGTTGTTCCGCTATTCAGAAATAATCGATTTTCAAAGAGTGGAATTTCCGTGTGATATGTGGTACCTCTAATTTGTTGTATGTTGTACAAGAAAGATTTATGACTTTTTTTTTGTTCAGGCACTAAGCAATCTTCACCAATATCGCCACTGCCCACTGAAAATCCTTGTTTGTGTTTAGATAAAAATTTCCCGCGTCATAGTAGAATTTTCGCTGTGGGGACGGCCGCAGATATTCTGAACGTCATAACTAGAGCAAATAGTGGAAAACAAAAAAAAATCCCTTTGCAGAATCCAAATAATTCAGTGTATTGTAGCCAGTCATGCACAAATCCTCAATTTTTGGGCATGGTGCCCGAACTTCCAAGAAATTTAGCCTTTAATGAAGACCACTTTTTCCTATTGGTTTACCATGGTTTACCTATCCATTTTAAGGGAAAAAGGGGAATTCATTCATTTCTTGGAAGCTCTCTAACATTTTTAAAATTGGAAAAAGAGGTTAGATAGAACATAAGATCAAGTATCTTGTGGTCTAGGAGAGGAAGAAGGCCCTATTTAGGTATGTAATCAATCTCAGTTCAACCAAATATCATGGGGGTGCCATGCTAGTACCATGCCCATGCTCCAGGGCATGGTGCCCCAACGTATGGGCACCATGCCCATACCTTGGGGCATGCCCTGACGTTGGGGCACCATGCCCAAAAATTGAGGATTTGTGCTTGACTGATTGTAGCTAAATGACACAAACATAAGTTGGCTTTTCAGTTATGCTTTAAAGCAAGAGACACGAATTTCATACGGTACAATCTAACCTAAACGGTTATTTGTGAGAAGCCCATTCGTCAGGAAAAAACGGTTATGTCAGTTTTTCCCTGTTTTGCTAGAAGTCAACGGGCCTGGAAAAAGCCTTAAAAGTTGAAACAGCCAAAGCCATGGGTAGTTTGTTGAAAGCAGAGCCTAATTTTAAAGAATTCAACTAGTTTAAAATATTGGAAAATAGACAGTAAGTAGTGCCAGGGGTCCTTTAAAGAAGTTGAGTCGGAGGGATCCTCGCATTTGCAATGTCTAGATCACCCGCATTCAAGTTGATCGTTCAAAACAGGACCTGATAAGACCAGTTTGGTCAACTGCTAGTATATAAATATATGTCTTAAATTTTCGTTTGTTCTTCAAATTTTAATTAACCTATATTGTGGTCTGAGTATCTGTTTTGTTGTTGTTGTTGTATTTATTCATTTTATGTTTGACGTCATTTTATCTTGCTACAGTTATTTTTAAAAAAAAAAAACGAAAATTCGGCTAGTCCGTGAATAGTTTGAAAATAATTTGAATTGAATTGAAAAAAGAAGTATTGCGATTTGAAGTAGCCGACGGAGCTAGACGCTTTCAGATTAGCTCCACGCAGAAAAAACAAAAGAAATAATGTCGGTAAAAAAAAAAAAAGGTGTAGCAAAAAAAAGGGGAGGCGGCAGTGATACTACAGCTCGTCAGGTCGGACCCATATCAATGAATAACAATAAATAGATAAATGAATGAATCGGTCTTCTGTAAAGAAAAAAAGAAAAAGAAAGGCTTGTTTCAGTTTCACTTAACTATATTTAAAGGAACAGAAAACTTGACTCGGGGAGCTAGCTAACATATCAAGAATGTACCCTGAGTCGATATTGAGCGTAAGAAAAATTCTCGTTACGACCATTGCAGTTTCCGGGCAGTTTCCGAGAATTCGACTTTTGAGCAAAAGGTTTGCAAAAGCAAAAGGTTTGTGTGCCGCGACTAGGAATCGAACCACGGCCGTCTAGTCGGGGAGGTCGTTACTCTGTAGTCTACATGTAAAAAGGCGAACTTTTACAGTACATGAGTGCATAATTACAGTGCATAAGGGGCAAGGGCCTGCCAGCTAGCTTTGGGAACACTAAGGAGGGGGTTCGAGACAGTTCGAGATGACAAAGAAGGGGGGGCCTGTCGGCAATAAGACCCTGTATATTTATCCAAGCCCCCCGGGCGATTCGATGGCCGAAAGTTGCGTAGTCAAGTTTACTGTTCCTTTAAAGAAAATATACACATCTGACATAAAATTTCTGCCAGGCACGAAAAGGAGTGCTTTGGTTAGGGCAGGACTCTAACCGATATTAATTAAACAAACAAAATCAACCATTTATTTTTAAAGGCAAAAGCGTTGCTTTACCAAAGAGTAAATATTCCTTCAGCCCAAGCTGACTGCGAATCTCAGCAACCTTTTTAACTCCAAGCTACTCTCAATAAGGAAGAATCTTCAGTTTTGTTTTCACAGGTTTCATTTTTTCCATCTTGAGCGGCTTTGAGCCTGAAGAGGACCCTTGCCAAGAAGGGCCGAAATATAGCTCCAGTAAATTTCAGCTGACTTATCCGTTTTGCACTGTCAAATACCAAAGAGTGATGGTGGCGACCTTGTTGCTTTCTTTACAAGTCCTGTTTTCCTCAACCTCATCGTGGAAAATTATTCACCGGTCGGCCCAGGTCAACAAGCCTAAGTTGTTTATTTTGTGTTTGTTGTATCTTAGGTAATAGCTTAAAGGGCCGCTCCAGCATTGGTCATCCTTACAGGTTCATCCTTACAGGGGATCACAGTGGACGTACAGTTCGCGCCCTTCTTTCTTCATCAACTTCTGGGACACACGAACTCCGGAGTTTATTCTGCTTTGGACGACCTGGCTTCCTTAGATCCGGACTTATACAGAAACTTGACCTACTTAAAGCACTATGAAGGTGATATTGCGGATCTGCAGCTAACCTTCTCAGTGGATGAGGAAATAATGGGAAAGCTGGCAACGTTTGATATTGTCCCCGGAGGGAGGGCGACTCCAGTTACCGATTCGAACAAGTAAGTTTAAAGGATCACTCGTACCAAGAACAAATAATCTGATAAAACTTCTGTTTAGTTCCATGCAGCGACTATGCATACCCCGAAAAAACTGAGCGGACCTAGAGGTATTTACTCTAGCTTTGAGCTGATGTTGATATCTTACTCATCGTCCTTCTTCTCTTTCTGCAGAGCTCTCGGTTCGCCTTGAAAATGTCCAAAAGAGAGCATTGAGAACCATTCTGGGTGATTATAGTATTTCGTACGAAGAGGCATTGACTAAACTAGGTATTCCTAAATTAAGTGACCGGAGAAATAATCTATCAAAAAATTTTGGAGCAAAATTAATGTGTTGTCCTCAGACCGTCCGTCTGTTCCCCCCTCCCCTCCCTTCGTCTGTGCGTCGGTCTGAGAGGAACACTGGCAATCAATTTTCTCCATATCCGGCTGATTCCTCTTCACAATTTTTACACAGTTTCGTTCCGTCATTTATTTCTGGTAAAATTTTGTAAATGTATTAGTAGATTGTTCCGCTTTTGTGTTTTGTAAATATTGTTGTTGTTTTTTCCTACTCTAGCTTTATTTTTGAGCTATTGGAAATATATGTGATTGATTGATTGATTGATTCTTCGCCGTTGCTTATCGCAGAAAAAATACTGCAGGAGGCGTACTCCGCGCGCTGACTCGCTCTTGAGCGCGTCCATAGAACCAATCAGCTTTGACTTCAACTTTTCCTCACCGGCGGGTTCACAGCAATTTAGCTATTTGTAGAGATAACGAAACGTGATGTGGCGCGAAGCTACTAACCTCCGCTCGTTGGTAGCGAACAGGGTATGGGGAAATATTAGACTCCGCATAGTCATGTTACAGAGATAGGGAGACGGAGGTTCTGTCAGATTATTTGTTCTTGCTCGTACTTATTCTGCCGTATCTATTACCGCTAGTTCCCCTATGGAATTACAAGCCCCGCCGTTCGACATTGTTTTGTTATGCTCTTCTTTTTCGGCCGAGCCGAGTTTGCCAGTCAAGCAGCGCAAACTCTACCGAGAACCGCCAACATTTCTTTAAAAAACACGGGCGTGAGAAGCTTTGTAATTACGGTTTTAATTTTGGAAGGCCAGTTAGGCTAACTGGACAACTATCTTGTATTTCGGGCTCTTTTTCTTTTGCTTGACTCTTGTCACTTTTTAACCGCAATGCGCACATTTTTTTATATTTTGCGTCAATCTCCGCTTCGGAGGGCGGGAGGCCTGGGCAGCAGCCCATTCCTGGGTTTGATGGTAGGTTTATTTGTTTGTTGTTTTAGGATCAGCTACGTTCATCAGATGGCACACTTCAAGCTACATACCCAAATCAAAGATCAAACTCAAGCCTTCCTCCGTGGCTTCAGGACCGTTGTCAATCAGGAGTGGCTTGCCCTATTTTCTGGACCAGAGGTGAGCAGATGGTAGTTGTTGATTGCGCTAAACGGTTACGTCAGTTGATTTGTTCGAGCGATATTTCGGCCCTTCTTGGCAAGCGCTCTCTTCAGGGCGATCAAAAGTTCATTTTATAGCTTGAGCCTGAAGAGGACCCTTGCCAAGAATAGCCGAAATGTGAAGGGTAAGGGCTGTGAAGGGATGACCACAGGTTAAATGTTCTAGCTTGGCCTGGAAGAGGACCCTTGCCAAGAAGGGCTGAACTGTCGCTAGAGTAAAATCATATATTCAAACAATGGATAAAATGGATACGTCAGCTACGATGCTTTGGTAGCGATATTTCGGCCCTTCTTGGCAAGGGTCCTCGTCAGGCTGTCGAACGTCAGGGACAATGTTGGGGAAGCAACGAACCTGCAATTCCGTTGGAATTTTCCCCAGCCTGAAATTTTATTGCGTAGATTCAGCCGAGTTTTGGAATCTACTACCGTTAGATGTCCGGTTTCTAATAACCTTACTCCATTCAAGCGAGCAGCGAAAGGTCATTTCAGGAAAATTGTTTAGTGTTTTCCTGTTTTGACCCCCCCCCCTTTTTTTTCTTTTTTTCTTTATTGTTCCTTGTTTTTTCAAAGTTGAAAGCCAGGTTTTTCTTTTTTTTTGTATAGGGTATTCAGTTAGTTGATGCTGTTTGTTGATTAATTAATACAGGTTATTTCCCTGCCCTAGCCAAGCACTCCTTTTGTGCTTTCCTGGCAGGAGTGTTACTGATGTATTTTGTGTGTTTGAATATAGTCAAATGAAACTGAAAAATAAAAATAAAAAAATGATACCGAGTACATTTTGTAATTTTAATTTAATTTCAAAATAAAAGCGGCACAACATTTCATGCGCGAGCAAATTAATTGGCACTTGTCATGAACCTGCAACTAAAACATATAAACAAATGTCATAGAATAAATACAGTAATTCAGGTAAGGTAAAGTTTACATATGTAAACTTTAAAGTGTAGAGTAAGTAGTGTGTAATAACAATATAATCTTGGGCCATTGTTCATGAACAGTAGCGGTATGTGGTATGCTTCTTTGAACGTTTGTTAACTTTGAACAGTGCCATTTCCTTCCACTTTCTGTGACAAAAGTCAGCAAAAGTAGCTACCTAAGGGCTCCTAAGAACACTGAGCGAGTGGTTGGATTCCTCATTTTATTATTTAGCCCAAAACTGTACTGTTTAAAGTTAACTAAGCTTCAATGAAGCATACTTAACTACTACCAATAACAAATAACGAGATAGAACTGCTGTTGTCTCCCTATCTCGGTCATACAAACATGCTTAGTCGAGTAAAAGACGGCCGACTCCCGACGCAAACGAGTTGAGGTTACTAGCTTCGCGCAACATCACGTTTCGTTACCTCTACAAATAGCTAAATCGCTGTTAAGTCACTAAAGAGGAAATCTAGGAGTAAACGCTGTTTGGTTCTATGGACGCGCTCCAGAGCGGGTCAGTGCGCAGAGTACGCCTCCTGCTAGCCTCTTTCTGTACTTCTTGTGCAATAAGTAACGGTGAAGACGGAAGAGGAGTAAACGGGTATCAACATCAGCTCAAAGCTATGGGTAAATACCTCCAGGTTCGCTCAGATTTGGCTCGCCTCGAGCATATGGTGAATCGGTCAGGCGAACCACAACAGCCATGGACAGCGAAAGATCAGTCCACGAAAGTAGATCAGGCTAGAAACATCCAAACGAGAGCCCTGAGAATTATCTAGTGCCGGGGCAAAGTACCATACATCCTCAAAGACTTCCGCCTCCCAACCTTAACAGCCCAACGTGTTGCTCTCTGAACTAAGTTCGGGAATAATCTGCGTTCTCCTCCGCGTTTTCGATGCCTATTTCCAGCCCCATATCGCTCACCGGTATCACCGATCGCTCATCGATCCTTAACCTCATCAGTGCCAGAACCGAACGAATCTCCCTATAATTTTTTGTATTTTTGATGGTTCATTTCCGGACCATTGCCTTATTATGTTACTTATCGAGCACCAGACAAAAACAACAAGCTTAATGCTGTGAACGTTCGTTCTGGTGTTACGGTGGTGCCATCTTGCATTATTTGTTAACTCTTGGTTATTATGACTCATGCTCTGGCATGAGTCACCTATAACTACACTTCTTTTCCGGGCCTCGACCGGCCAACAACTCTTTTTCCTTAAAGGTTGTTTATTTTATTATACGTATTTGATCCAGACAATTATCGGTCATATTTTGTAAGTACATAAGTCTTATTTAAAACTCCTTAGAGTGAGCTGGTCTGTAAGGCCTAGTGTATGATGGGTGTAAAAAAAAAAAGGTAAAGGTGTCAGCTATCAGCCTTTACAGGCCAAGCCGGCGGTGCTGATCTCCGATTCTCGGCCCTCAGCCAGGAAGTGCAATGGGGGGTTGGGGGCCAGCCATCCTGTGCTTTCGCACACCCTTCCTGTCACCTTCCCCGGATTTCTCCAGGTACCCATTTGAAGCTGGGTGAACTTTGGCTTGTCTTACAGAGTTACGCCACTAATCCCCGCTCGAAACCAAACAGTAGGCACGACCGAGACTCGAACAAGGGACCCTTCCCTTGTGAGTTCGACGCGCTAACCATTCGGCCACGGATGATGGGTGATTGATAGTCCGTTGTGTGTTCGGTCTGCAAACCATAGTGTGAATCGACCTGGGGAATCCATAATGAACCCGTGAAGTTCTGCACGTGTAGTAGGCCATCTTGACGCCCTCCTGACTCCGATGACTGTATACCTGGACATTTACCATCTTATGTCCGGCCTACTACACCCCTCGCCATAATATCAGGTTGAGAGTGCATCTTCACATACAAATACAGTCGTCGTAACACTGGAATAAAGTAGCCTATCAATCGGAACGTTCACCAAACTGAAACAAAAAAGAAAATGTTTGAAATAAATTCGTTACTTACTTACTTACATATCTTTCAGCTCCAACGCTTGATCAGCGGTGACAACGTCTCCCTCGACGTTCGAGACCTGCGACGTCACACACAATACTATGGTGGATTCCATGACTCTCACAGAGTAGTACAATGGCTGTGGGAAATTGTGGAGAAGGAATTCACAGACAAAGAGCAGAAGCAGTTCCTCAAATTCATCACTAGCTGCTCCAGCCCCCCTCTTTTGGGCTTTGCCCATCTTGAACCCCCCTTCTCGATTCGATGTGTGGAGGTGGGAGATGACGAAGACCGTGGTGACACGATAGGTTAGTTCTGTTTGATGTTGCTAAATGGAAACAGCTCACATTTTTATTTGGTGTTATTCGGACCTTGTTGGCAAGGGTCCTGTTCAAGCAGCAGCTAAACTTCCGATCAAACGAAATGATGACAATGATGTCAATAAGAACTTTTGAATCTACAGTTTTCTGAGTCAACCGGAGTTACCCTTTCGGTTCTGTTTATCCACATATAAGAGCAAATGAGGAAGAACAAGGTGACCGTTATGTTTACTTACAGCTACAGGTTAGCTATCTCCCTTGTTGGTCTGTAGTGTGGATATAGGAAGCACGTCACAAGGTTCCGAATTCCCCGTCCTTTCATACCTCCATAGACTCCAGAGTCCCCTACACACAACCAAGTTTCATTTTTCCTGAATTTCTGGCAAGGGTCACTGCGTCCGGTAACTCCGAAGTTGGTTACGGCCGGAACCAGAAAATAGAGCTGCTATAGAGACCATCCTACCGACCAACTTTCGTCCCGAACCTTCCATCCCTTCGTTACCTACCCCTCCGAATCCCCCCCGAAATGAGCAAATTCGTCCACCTGGTCTAGTTAAGACCCTAAATGGAACAGTGTCAAAAGGCCTTTTTGCAGTTATTGCGGTATCTGGCCAGTAACTGTGGTAACTGATATTCAGATACCACAGTCACGATCGCGTTATCTGAAAAACTCATCTCACTTTCGTCGTCACCAACACAGGAGCCTGTGTTTTTTTTCAAATTGGTGGAAAAGAAGTTTGGCACTTTTCGGCAATTGTCGTTTTTGCAAAGATACCACGGTAACTTCAAAAATTACAAAATGCAGATCCGCACTGTCAGAAGTTTCATAACAGATCGCGCATAACACTTTCAAGAATAACACCTTTTCACTTAGAAATAAAGTGTTATGACCAATTAAGTTTACACTATTTCGTGCCTAGATCTCCAACAACACCTTTAATTGGTAAAAATACTACACTGTCAGAAGTTACATAACGACAACACAAGGATGCCCGGTTTCAACAGATAACACTTTGGGATGTTATCTGTTATGTTTCTTTCGTTCCCGTTAGTATGTTTACAAATTGAAGGTGTTGTTGGAGATCTAGGCATGAAATAGTGTAAACTTAATTGGTCATAACACTTTATTTCTAAGTGAAAAGGTGATATTCTTGAAAGTGTTATGCGCTATCTGTTATGAAACTTCTGACAGTGCAGTTACCGTGGTATCATGGTATCTGCAAAAACGCAACTATAATTTGTTTGAGTTCATTTACAGCATAATCGATCAAATAAGTTCGGCTTTTAACAGGTGCATTTAATTTTCAGGTAGTGTCATTCGAGGTTTTCTAACCTTGCACCGTAAAGATCCAGTCAATAGACTCCCCACTGCATCCACATGTTTCAACCTACTCAAGTTGCCCAACTATCAGAGGAAGTCTACTCTGAGAGAGAAGTTGAAGTATTCCATCCAGAGTAACTCTGGATTCGAGCTTTCGTGAGTCCGGATTAGCTAAAAGACTGGCGAAAAATAGTCGGTACGAGACAGCTACTTTGTTCGTCATGCCCATGTTGGTGCAAGGGTGTACGGCGCCGTTACTGGATTGGTTCAAGTGGGATGACTATCTCTTGATGAGTATCTCTCCTTGCCGATCGATTCAGAATCGCCGGGTAACTAGCGGAAGAGCCAGACGCGGTATCACAGCTGCTGCGAAAGATCGCCGTGATTGTTTGACACAGGATTTGAGTCGTTGAGTTTGAGTCGTTACGGAGACGTTTACTCCTTCTTCCTGAGGATCACTGGCGTGTTTTGGAATTAGTCATATAGAGTATTATCTCCGTATACGGTTCATCCGCTCTCTTACAGTAGGAGCTGCATGGCGAAATTCGTCATATTCTAGTTCAGCGCTTCCAAGCGGGCTAGTTTCTGTATACCTATACCTCACCATCAGCAATTGTGTCAGATATAAGCATATTCTCGCCGTTCCCCGAGACTCCACTGAGGAGTCTCTGCGTTTTTCTTTGTCCCGGGGACTCACTCCCCGTATTCTCGCGAGTTCCCACGGACGGGGAATGCTGCGGTTATCATCATCATAATCAAAAAGGACTCCTTTTAGATTCGGGAGGGGAATCAATTTTTGCTGGCATTGGTGCAACGTAAATCAGTTAAAAACAATCAGAATAAACAAAACCAAAAATAAAGTGGATCCAGACTAATTTCGTCAACTGCATTTTTGTTTCCGAACAAAATCCGTTTTGGAAGCACTTCCCGTGTTCTCGCTGTTTTCTGAACGCGGAGTCCGCGTGGAGTGAGTCCCTCTTCTCGCCATTCCCTTCGGTTCCCCGAGGAGTCCTGGGGGAACGGCGAGAATACGCCTATAGCAAATTAGATCCACAGCTTGATGAGTGGAAAATCTGCAATCTCCTTCCCAGGTAATGGAGGTGTAGCATATATCTCAGCAATAGAAAGCGAAAGTTACCACCTACAATATATATCAGACTTTAGTTGCGTTTTTTACAGATCGACTGGCGATTGGGACTTGTTCCCGGGTTCATCCAGTTGACCGTTTTTTGTCGCTTGACTCGAGTTTGACTGGCAGTTGACTGGACCTCCAAGAGAAAGGTGCATCGGATCGACTGTTGACTTTGTTCCCAGCAGTGTTGCCACCGGCAGTAAATTTTTACTAGATCTAGTAAAAAATATTAAATCTAGTAAATATAGAGGATCTAGTAAATTTAATTTTAATCTAGTAAAAAATCCCAATTTCTAGTAAAAAAGATGGTCGAACCCAGAAGCTGTGTCATTTTTCATAGAATCTGAGGAAATATACAAAAATATTAGGATCACTCTTGCTTATCACTCCAGAGTTCTTTATTTTGTCTGTTAACCAAACCAAGGATCGGAGCGACGACCGCATGAACCAATTGCTTTGAGAAAAATCAGGAAAAATTGACTGTTATTTCAAAAATTGCGGCGCTTCGCGCCAATTAATTTGTTCTTTGCCGATTGGCCGACATCGTTGGGAGGGGGCACCCCCCATTTTTGACGTCTCTGCTGTCGATGACCGAGTCCGCGGTCCGACATAGACTCAAACTGTCTTTCGATGTATTTCTTTATTATTGAAACCTAGTACAGGTAGGCAATGCAATGCACGTGTCGCGGCGACAGCCGCGAAATTTTTTTTTAGTTAGTAAATTTTATTAGAATCTAGTAAAAAAATTCTCCGGAATTTAGTAAACTTAATTTTGGTCGGGTGGCAACACTGGTTCCCAGTCGACGTCCAGTCAAGTGACAAAGAACGGATCGACTTGACCTCCAGTCGACAGTCGATCGCAAAACGGCAGCTTTCGTTCCAAGCGATTGCAAAAAACGCAACTTTTTTAGTATGTCTCCACAAGTGTTGAATATGAGACGATAGGGGATTAACAGAAACTAGTCCACTTGGAGCAAGGAACTGCCTTGCGTCTGCAACTGCGTTTCTCTTGCATTGCGTAGTATGTATTTAATTATATCACACCTGCGCGAGGAGCTTCATATCATCACAAATTAACTCCATGCATTATTAGTGTAGCCTATATTTTGTTATGGTTGTCAGAGATTTTTTTCTATCGTACAGTCTAGAACGTTATCGTACTCCAACTATTCCTCAATGACAGAGTTCTTTTTTCTATCGTACAGTCCAGAACGTTATCGTACCCCAGCTATTCCTCAGCTTCCATTCTCCACTTACGAAATGATACGGACGAGTTGAAGCAACGCAAGAATGGAACGTGGTTCTGTTTTTACGTTGCGTTGTATTTGGGCGCGCAAGCGTAACAAAGTGTGAAACCTCACCGCGTGAGTGTGGTTAAAAGGGCGATTCTGGCTATCTTGTGGATTCGATTTCCGAAAATCAAAGCGAGAATCCGCCGAGCGCAAGAACACACGGAAATTAGTTGCACCTTTACAACTTCTCGCTGACTTGCCGAAATCACTTTCCAGTCGCGAAGTGGATTCGCTTTCCAAGTGCTGGCGGAAACTAGCGGAGCGCGAGAACAGCTTTGGAAGGTGAAGCGAGTTTTAGCCGAAGTCGCAAAAACAGCCGGCCTATAAGCTCGAAGAGCTTTCTAGACCGCCAGAATCGCCCTTAACTCTGGAAAGCGAACCTCCTAACGCAGGCGTCGGGGATGGACGCTAGTGCTGTTCGCGAAAATTACCATTCAGAAGTCCGTGGGGACTTGTGACACACCCACAGATGCCGTGCGCGATCTAGTGGAGCAACTTCGAACTAGACATTGTGCACCCCGGCCGCTAGAGACACTGTCAGAAGTTTCATAAACAGATACCACAAGGATGCGCATTTTCAACAGATAATACTTAGGATGTTAGCTGTTATGTTTTTCAAACGATACGCATGTGTTATTGTTGCAGTAGTGACTGTTGAAACCGCGCTTCCTTGTGTTATCTGTTGTGAACCTTCTGACAGTGCAACAATGGGAAGTGATCGCGTACGCGATTGTAGCCTATTGCCCTGGTTAAGGCTCGTATTCGTGTAGCTCCATGGGAGTACCAGCCCACCAGCGTTCAATGCAATGCTGAATGCCAGTAAAGGTAGCAAGAGTCCTTATACGCGACTATAAGCTGTTTGAAAGGGAAAAGACCACGAGTGTTATAATGTAACCTTTTTTTGTAACGCATGTGCTACGATGTTATTCACCACTGTATTATAAACCGTTTATGTTATTACGAGTAATTCGACCAATAAACAAACCTCCGAAGAAAACCACGGCAGTTAAGTTGTGTTCCATCGAGTTATTATCAGTTACGATCGTTTATAAAATTGGCTCCTCCCCCTGATCATTTTCGTTTCACTAGAGTTCCGATCGTTACAATCTACTTAACACTTTTGCTTATTCTGCCTTTTATTTATCACTGCCTTTCGACATTGTTTCGTTTTGTACCTACGACTTGTTAGCGACTTTTCGGTCGAGCCGAGTTTTGCCAGTCACGCAGGTCCATGCTTCAAGATCCACCGACAACTCCTTCACTCATGAGGAGCTTCAAAGGGTTGTTTTTCATTCGAGAAGACTTGGTAGACTATCAGAGACTCGTTTTTGTTGCACGCTGTACGTCCACTTCTTGGCCGCTTCTGCTATAATTGGCGTTTTAGCACTGCAGTGTTTCCGATGAAGACGGCAGCGCTATTGCAACAAAAACGAGGCTCAGGTCTGCCGTCTATCTTTGTTCTGGATCCACGGCGCCTTCATTTTCAAATATTTTGCGTCCAACCGTCGGCTATCGGGAAAGCTGGATGGAGTCGACAAGCGCTAACAAGAAAATCGCTAATTCCACGTGGAAAGTTTCGGAAGTTGCGTTTAACGCTATCTCTATATCCTATCATTAAGTATTGTATCACGGAAAAATCATTGCTAGTAAGAGTTATGCATCATACGCTGACTTATCCGTTTAGCGTTTTTTTTTATGAATGACGAGGTTGCCATTTGTATATGCCACAGTGAACAACTGACACCAATCCCATATGGTGGATTTTGGAGGTGGATCGTTTGGGGTCATAAACCGATACTTCATTGACTGGTGTCAAATTGTACTCGTGTACTCCAAGAACATTTTTTCTGATCTAAAGCTCCAAAAATTGTATCAGCGTGGTAACACCGAACGCTGCATTGTACCTTTTCACTTTGTATTTGAACAAGGGTGTGTAATAAGACGTAAACATCGCGTACAGAGCTATTCAGCTTACACCTTTTTGAACAATGCTTAAAGTACAGCGTGCACACCAAGTTCAATTTTCAGTCGGTTGCATTTTTCTGTCTCCCCTTCGAAATTTTCACAGTGACGTGAATTTCGCATTCGTATTTTCACACGCGAATTCTTATTTGACTGTCTGTGCACGTCGCTTAAAGGAACAGAAAACTAATTGACTCAAACTTCACTCGGGAGCTAGCTGACGTATCAAGAAAGTACCCTGAGTCGATATTGGGAGTAAGAAAAATTCTCGTTACGACCATTGCAGTTTCCGGGCAGTTTCCGAGAATTCGACTTTTGAGTTAGTAGAAAAAAAAGCGAAAGGTTTGTGTGCCGGGACTAGGAATCGAACACACGACCTCTTGCCGCTGTGTCGTTAGTCTACACGTACAAAGGCGAACTTTTACAGTGTATAAGTGCATAATTACAGTCCATAAGGGGCAAGGGCCTGCCAGCTAGCTTTGGGAACACTAAGGAGGGGGTTCGAGATAACAAAGAAGGGGGGGCCTGTCGACAACAAGTCCCTGTATATTTATCTAAGCCCCCCAGGTCGGTTTGATGGCTGAAAGTTGCGAAGTCAAGTTTTCTGTGCCTTTAACCCCCTCTACCAATAGTAACCATTTGTTACTATTTTGGTTCCAACCTCGTCAAAAGTTACTACGCTGACCGTTCCAAACCTTCTCGAAATAGCAACTAATAGTAATTATTTGCTTACCATGCTCGGGAGCGAAGTAAGCGTGGTAATTACGCATATCTGTAACGTGATTGGTCGGATTAGCCCGAGGCATGACAATTCGCTGAAAAATAGAAAAATCGTTCGAGCCTTGAAGGCAAAAACCAAGAATTCGTGACGTGACGTCATGCGTAGTAACTACGGTAAGTAGGGTGGAACAAGCTTTAACTTCACCACCGGAGAACCCTAAAAAGAACCCTCACTCTAAAAAAGCAAGTATTTAATCACATTAATTATCTTGTAACAGCATACAAATATGGAACAAAAAAAGTACGCATTTCCCTGTGAACCGAGTGACACTATATCGAGCACAATAGTGCCAGATGCTTAATAACACATAACACAAGAATGCGCAGTTTTGTTCTACCAATATTTCGGTTCTTCTTGACAGGGTCCTCGTTAGGCTGTAGCAACACAAACCTCACTGTACTTTTTAAAGAGTACTTATACATTAAGTACGGAACTCTCATGCAGACAAGTTTGCATTTCAGCTACAGCGGACGAGGACCCATGCCAAGAAGGGCCGAAAAATTGCTAGAAAAATTCTCAGCTGACTTGTCCGTTTAGCGTCTTCAAACATGATTCGCAGTCACCTTGAGTTGAAGGAGTACACTGTCAGGAGTTTCATAATAGATAACACAACGATGCGCGTTTTCAACGGACAAACTCGGGATGCAATCTGTTGTGATTTCGAGAACGTTATGCATTAAATGTTGTGCATAACAAGCATTGACAGGAAGGGCCGAAAAAGCATTTGCTCATTTTCCGATATCATTTCGACAAACAAAAAAATCAGCAGATGCTTTTCCGGCATTTTTTCGGCTCTTCCTGGCATGCATAACGTTTTCGAATTCACAACAGATTACATCCCAAGTGTTCGTCTGTTGAAACTGCGCATCCTTGTCTTGTCTGTTATGAAACTTCTGACAGTGTACTTATTTAAATTATCATAACGGATTTGTTCCATAACACTTGAAGATAACATACAATGCGTCACCTGTTGAAACTGCGGCATCCTTGGGCCAAGTCTACCAAACATCTGACAGCTAAACCAGCCTCATTCGAGGGGGGGGGGGGGGATAACTTTTGAAATTCGTTTATGAAGTATCATCTTCTATAACTACGTGATCTTGGTGACCTGGAACGCGACCTATTTCGTTCCCTACGGTCATAGTTCCTGTCCCTGGAGTTGTAGTCTCCTCTGTAGTCCCGACTCCCACGGTCACGACCGCCGTAGCCACCTCGGTTACCATCTTCTCTGCCTCGGTTACTATCTTCTCTGTTGTACGGAGCAAACCGATCGCTAAAGAAAATAAATCAACTATTAAAACAATGACAATTTCTATTTAAATCCTTATATGCCCATATACAAACGTCGGAGAAAAGCAATCCAAAAGCACCACAAAAGAGGGGACTAAGGGGAGGGGGGCAATCTGGGGGTGGGCATCCAACAGAACTGAAGTCCCTGAAACAAACATTTCTCTTTTTTTCAAACGTTTTTTTTTTCAAACGACGGGTGCAAACAATGTTTATATTATAATCCTTTATCTTTTCGCGAAACGTAACATTAAAAAGTCCATCATTTAAATACCCAAATTCTTCATTTTACTGGTGCACCCCCTCTCTAAATTTTTTGTTTGTTTATGCTTGCTGTGTCTGTCTGTTGTTTTTTTTTTTTTTTTTTTAAATAACATTAAAATAATAACAATTCATGGCTTCGACTTGTTTTTTTTTTGTGAATTTGTACCAACCCGAACTGTTCAATTCGAAATGTTTATCACAACTCTCGTAGGTTGTCCCTTTTTAGTACAGTCAATATAAGGTTTGACCGCAAACAAATTGCAACAGAAATGATTTTTACACCATCTTGTAGAGAAAAAAAAACTGTATAGCATATCAAAAGTTGAGAAACCTAGCAGGGTGCAAAATTCGTGTTTTTTAGCGTTATATGTTTTATTTTATTTTTTACCAGCTGAAATTTTCGACCTTCTAAGGCTTAGTGTTTACTTCATGGGAAACACATTTTCTGATGTAGTTTTATGTCCTGATGTCAAATATCACATCAGATTTAAGATACGGTCACCCAAAAGTGTTTCACATTCATCACTATATTCAAGAAATCCATGTTTCTATTACATTTTCCCTTCTGTTCGCACTTGGGATCGAAGACAGACCCAAATGGATGCGTTAAATGGCTAATTAATAACTGTAATGTATGCATTAACAATAATTATAAATTATTTAATTATTCTATATTTGTTTGATGTCAATAATTTTAGAGTCGATCATTTTTCCGTCGCACTATTTCGAATTAGGCCTACGAGTAGGCAGACACTCTCTGTAACCTGGGGTGAATAATTTAAATGAGTAATCCATCCGTTTTCAAGTCGCGTTTTCGACCCTAAGACAAAACGAGCTGTGTTTTATTGCTTACTCAAGGCTATGAGTGGGGTGAGGCAAGCTTAGCCTGAACAGGTCTAAGACTGCCTTACCCAGTAATATTAGTTCTCTAAGGCTACACCTCGATACCAAGTTTTACGGGTAGCACCAACTATAAATCTTTATAACCAGTTATTAATCTTTTAAATATAAGTAGCATACATATGTGTAATGATTAAAATCGTTAAAACTGTCCTCGCCCGGTGTTTGCTGGTGTTCTCGTCGGTTTATGTTACCCTGTGGTACCTCTTCTAGCGACGACTTTGAGCCGATGGTTGCCTCTAGCAAGGAGGTTCAGCAACCTATGTTCGTCTTTGGGGTAGTTTCTTAAGGAATTTAAGGATGGCTGTCTCCGCTGCGGGGTCAGTCGAACATCTATGAGCTTTATGAAGGCTGCGTCCGTCTTAGTCGGAGATTCCCTTTCGATTGTGCAATTTAGGGCCTCCTCTAGTTCTTCCAGGCTCTAAGGAGCTGAATCCTGGGTGTCTTGGTCCCCGTAGCTGGCAGGAATGTATGTGGTTTCTCTTATTATCACGCTCTCAGTTAGTTTTTTCATGTTTGCTAAGTTCAGATATTATTTCATCGTTCGTAGAATCTTGAGACTATAAAGTATACTTTATTGTCTCAAGGTTCTTCATGGTGACAGGTCGGGGGTTATCCTTGAATTTATTTGCTACGGATTAGAAATTTTGGGCTTCGTGGTGCCTGGTTGGCGTTGTTAGAAAGGGCATCTGGGTCCGTCGGCGCTTACTGCAGGACTCTAGCGTCTTCGGTTTCCATTCGTTGGTGGGTCTCAGGACCTTTTTTTTTAGGGAAAGGGTACTCTGCAGTCTCTTCGCGGGGAATTTTTTTGAGCTGAAACAGATTACCCCATGTTGCATCGTCTACCTCGGTACTTCGTAGTCAGCTTTTGCTTCTCCGTTATTGATCCGTAGTTCATCGATGTCCTATTCACTACATCAGCAACCTTTATTTCCTTGGCTTCTTGGTGTAGGCCGATTTTTGGTTTTGTGCTTCGTCTCATCTTAGTGATGGTTTAATTTCTAATGGTCTGAGACGAAGGATGGTTCTGCTAACCTGTCTGTCGTCTAGGGATACTAAAGTTAGGATTCTAGGTTTCAGGGCCCCTCCACCGAAAATATTTGTACGGAGCGCTGAAAACCAGACTCGACTACCGAGTGAGACCAAATATAAGGAGAGTTTTCGCGAGCTGGAAAGCAAAGTCGGAATCACCTTCCAGTGGTTTTAGCGCTGGTTGGAAGCCAAAGCAGCATTCCCGGAAAGTTATTCCAGAAAGTGAGTGGAAAGCTCCGCGGAAATTAACGTCTGGGGCGTGAATTTCGAAATTGTTGAAAAACAGTGTCACTAACAGACGAAAAAAAAAAATGGTAAGCCGCATTAAGGATGACGTCGTTCGGTTATCTGATAATCAAAGAAACGTCCAGCGAACAATATCTTTTCGTAATATCTTTTCGAGGAAACTTCTTGTATGGTGATGAATGTGAAACACTTTTAGGTTGAACATATATCTTGAATCTAAGACGATATTCACATTCAGCACAGAAAATTACCTTTAAAATATGTATCCCATGAAGCAAACGGTAAGCTTTTAGATAATCGGAACTACCAGCTGAAAAAGAAAAAAAAAAGAAAATGTTACAAAACACGAGCTTTTCTTTGAGACAAGTTTTGACACGTTGAACCGTTTCCATTTCTCTATGATGGTTTAAAAAAAAAATTCTGTTGCGATTTGATACGATCAAACGACTGTAATTCACTAGATTCTTGGCTTTCTTGTGTGGTGATGAATGTGAAACACTTCCGGTTGACTGTATCTTGAATCTGATGTGGTATTCGAGTTCAGCACATAAAACTACATCAGAAATGTGTTTCCCATGAAAAAAATACCAAGCCTTAAGAAAACCAAAAATTTCAGCAGAAAATAAAAAATAAAATATAAAACGCTAAAAAACATCAATTTTGCACCCCGCTGGGTTTCTCAACTTTTGATATGTTGTACAGTTTCTTTTTCTCTACAAGATGGTGAAAAAATCATTTCTGTTGCAATTTGTTTGCGGTCAGGTCATATTTGACGCTAGATTGACTGTACTATTTTTGCGCAGCGCTCGCAAGTGCTATCTTTTTTTTTCACCACAAGCTGTCTCTTTTAGAAAGAGCAGAAGCCAGATATATAAAGAAGCAATGTACTTGTATTAGAGAAGTCAGTAAAAGTCAGTAGTGATTCAGGAGAAGTCATTGTTACAGCGAGTAGCAGGTGCATTCGGAACTTTGTTGTGTGATCTGTTTTGTGTGTTTTTTCTACTTTTCTTCTTATACTCCATCATTTTTTATTTCTTGTACGATGGGTCATAAACAAACATTACAGAAGATGTGTTTTAGTTTAATGCATTCGGAACTTCACTCTTGAACGTAGGCGTGTTTTTATAAACGCTGCTTATTCAATGTAGGACAAAGGACCCACCGTCCTAACTTTCCCCTCCACAGTTACGAACCAACCCTTCAAAGAGTCCTAATACGTACCAACCGCTTGGGTACACGTTACTTCGTACCGCAAGTTAACACGAATGGTAACACCGAGATAAATGATATTACAAATTGCTGTTTGCATTTAGAGGCTTCTGCACATGAATACTCTTCTTGCCCCCCCCCCCAAAAAAAAAAAAATCTTGTGCTATCCTCTCGGTGAAAACTTTTCTAGAATTAGTCGTATGGAGTTGCACGAAAAAGTAGCATGCAGTAGTTACTGTTGCCATTGCATGCTACTACTAGAAACTGGATGCTACTACAGCAAGATTGGATGATCAACCCAGTCGGAGGCATGTTAAACTAAAGTATTCCACACAACTACATATCAACACATGCAACTTTTTCGAACAACTACTATACAACTACACAATCAAAGATTTTTTCATCGGGCTACTGTCCCCTTGTTGTTGATAATTGTTCATACGGATTTTCAACTCATGTCCGTGGCCGGACAGCAAAACAAAAAAATACTTACAATCCAGATCTTCGATCAGCTCCTCTCGCTTCTCTCTCTTTCTGTCGTTCTTCTTCCCTCCTCTTTCTGCGCTCTTCAACGGATTTCTGAAACAGGTGATTAATGTTGTTTAAGTCTGCACTTAAGGGTACATGCGCTTATTTCGGATGTAGTCTCCGAGTAAAGTAATTTATTTGTAACCCGATATTTGAAAAAGCGGAGTAAATGAAAGAAAATAAATATAACATATTAAAACACAGAAAAAGCCACTATTTTTCAATCTTCAGCAAGGAAGCAGTGTAGAAGGTCGTGCGCTGGTTGGGCTCTGTTGTCAATAATCTTTGATAGCGACGAGGAAACATCCAAAAGGATAACACGTGCATCTTGAATTTTGCATCTTGAACAGCGTTTATTCAATAGAAAAATAACACTAGGGAGTAGAGCCAAGACTTTAAAAGTGACACCCACTCGGAATACCAGCGCAGCTAGCACCACTAGCGATAGAGAACGTCCCTACTGAATCAGTCAGTCGTGCACGAGAGTTGACTCCAATTACTTCATATTCTGAATACAGCAACAACAAGAGCTGTAAGCTCATATGGCACTTGCATGGGTTGAGATGTAGTGTTTGATCAAACGTACTTTTAAGGTTACCTTTGCGGTTCAGATGCGCACTTTAAGGGAGCTAGAGAAAAAGTATTTGTTTTAGAACTTGGCTGTAATGATACGCACTTTATAGGCGCTAGAAATTCATGTGTAAGAAAAACTATTGAGACAAAACTATCACAGGCTCTTAGGGATGATTGATATATACCGTTTGGTAAAAAGTATTTTTTCTCACTTTTCGGTTAAAATGTGCACTCTAAGGGTGATAAAATAAATTTTTAAGCAAAACCCTTGTGGCACAAATGATCACGGGTTGAGATGTATCGTTTGTTGAAAAAAAGTAGTTTTCGTCGACCTTGCGGTTCAAATGCGCACTTTCAGGGAGCTAGAACTTCATTTGTAAGCAAAACCCTTGAGGCAAAAATGATAATGGGCTCATGGGGATCATGAAAATGTATAATTTGCTTAAAAGTATTTTTCTAAATTTGCGGTCAAGATTGGTACTTTAAGGAATGTCGGATTTGGAAAGTGGCGATTTCTGAGCCAATCTTGTCGAACCTCTAATATTCCAACCCAGTTCGATCGTCCTAGCACATCTGGAAGTACCTTAAATCGCGATCACCGGAATTCCGCCCCCCCCCCCTCAAACTCCCCCACAGTCGCCGGAGCCAATCCGGTTCTGTAAGTGATTTATCCAGAGCATGTCTTTATTATTCCCACAAAGTTCGATCCCGATCTCCCCATTCTGAGCCGGTCACGTATTTCCCCCCCCCCCATTGTTATCGAATCCGGTCCGGACGTGACAAAGGTCACCAGAGACATGTCCTCTGCTCAATTATCAAATTTCACTCAAATCCGATCAACGTTCCAAAGTTACGCATGACTCAGTATTCCGGATTCCCCCTCCCGCTACTCCCCCCACAACTATCGGATCATGTAAATTTGTATTTATAAGTCAGTTTGATCGGGTCCCTGATTCGCCTCCCAAGTTTCATCGTGAAACTCCCCAAAACCGCCATTACCGGAATTCCGGGAAACTCCCCTCCACCCCCCCCCCCTAGTGTCCGGATCCAGTCCAAATGTATAAACGATTTATCTGGAGCAGATACTTGTTCTTCCCAGCAAGTTTCACTCCGATCCCTCCATTCTAACCGTTTCTCGAGATTTCCGGTCTCCCCCCCCCCAACTCCCCCATAGCTGTCGAATCCGGTCCGGACTTCAGATGGGACATCAGAGGTATGCCATTTATTCAGTTAGTAAGTTTCATTCCAATCCGATCATCCGTTCGAAAGTTACACACTACTCCAGTTTTCCGGATTCCCCAGCCCTCCACTCCCCCCCAGGTGGTCGGATTGGGAAACTGATTATTTCCAGGTTAGTCCGGTCGGGTCCCTGATGCTCCTGCCAAGTTTCATCGTCCTAGCACATCTGGAAGTACCCCAACTCGAAAAAGTGTGACAAAAACTACTTAATTCTCAGAATTCCCCGGCCCACCACTCCCCCCCAGATGATGGGATCGGGAAACTGATTATTTCCAGGTTAGTTTGGTCGGGTCCCTGATTTTCCTGCCAAGTTTCATCGTCCTAACACATCTGGAAGTACCCTAACTCGAACATGTGGGACAAAAAAATTCGGACAGACCGACCGACCGACCGACAGACCGACCGACGGACGGAATTGCGATCGGTATATGGCACTTGAGCCAGAGGCTGCAAGTGCCATAAAAAGATACAACCTCCCCCGTTTTCATGTGTGTGCAGACCGCATCTTAGCTTTACTAGAAATTTCTAAACCCGCAAGTTTGTCTCGCTTTAAATGCCGCAAGCGTTGTGGGCGGCGCTACGAGTATGGCCCCACTGCGAAGCATAGGTCTTGGCGCTACTGCTAGTGTTATTCGTCCGAAAGTTTTGTCTGGCACCGTTTTATTTGTTCGTTCCAGGTACTGTAGTTTCGAAACTGAAACTTATACAGTCGCGTTCTATTGGATGTAGGTGGGAGTGCTGTTTTCTTTCTTCGTTCAAAAGTTTTGCTTCGTATCTTTTTATTTGTCCATTACAAATACTGTAGTTCCGTAACTAAAACAAAGTGAAGAACTATGAGGAGAACTTAGTTCGGAGTTCTGGAAACTAGAGCTCAAAAAAACGAAGTAAGACAAAACAAGAACCAAATTACAAACTTCAACGAAATAGAACTGAATTCAAAATTGGTATATCATCCAATGTAAAGAACGTCGGCGTAAAATGCATATTACGTCATCTAGCTCATCGTCCACATGTTTTCGACGATTTTTTCAGGCCCGGCTAGAAATTTCATCTAAACTGTATGTTTTCATGTTGAGTCTTTGTTTACTCTGGTGTCGCCGTGTGTATTTGGGGGGTTATAAATAAAGTATTTATAAGTAAATTTTTTCGTGTTCTTCTTTTTTCTTACTCGATTATTTACTCCTTCTTCTTGCTTTGTGCCTATTTTGACTAGCGAAAAATTCAACCAGGAGGCAGGGAGGCAGGACCGAGAGGCATGAAACAGAACCGAAGGCACAGCGACGTCAGCAATTCCCTCCTCGGACCAACGAACGGACAAAATTCAAACTTGAAAAGGTAAAGCACCAATGACATCGATTTCACAAATGTATCCTCTTTATTTCTTTATTTCAATTTACTTTTAAAAATTCTCTTACGGACGAGGCCAACCATTGGATTTTTTCGTCATATATGTAGCCTAATGGTCACATAACTGAGCAATTCAAAACAACTGTAAGTAATGATCGTCATTTGGTCAGCGTAAAGTTTTGCCCTGGTCCTTCCTTTTCTAGAAAACCTTCCCTATTAGCGGCTACTACAGGGCTACTACTATAGAGAAACTCGCCGACACAGAGCAACATGCTTGTAGATTGTTCTCTAACAGATCTTTCTGTTTTCTCTGAATATGATTTATGGAGAAAAATAATATGCCCTAAAGCAAAAGATTTGTCAGAAGTGGGATTTGAACCCACGCCCGGAGAACCGGACTGCGACCTGAACGCAGCGCCTTAGACCACTCGGCCATCCTGACTTGCAAAAGTTAGAGGTAGAAACATGTGATGGGATGAAACGTAAATGTTGACCGACTATAAACAACAGGCGGGAGAACGCGGTGGAAAAAGTATCTGTAGTATAATGTCAAGGGCTGCGTTCCAGAATTGTTAACTTTTCCCAATTCTACAACTGTTAACTTTTCCCAACGATGCTCACCAACCATCGTTACAAAATATTTAACAATCGTTAAGCTCTGGAACGGAAATTGTAGGTGGGGGGAGCTTAAATTTCGAAATCAGAAACCTGGAAATCAAAAAGTTAACAATTTGTCAACAATCTTTAAGTTCTGGAACGCAACCAAGAATAATGAAAGTTGTGCTTCATCTTCTTGATTTTACTTCTGGATTCCGGACAACAATTTTCGTCGTGGCGGATCTAATACGTGAAGCCAGGCTACAAGTCCGGGGTATCGGGAATCCCTATATTCCGGTATCTTGGGTATCACAGAGGCAAGACATTTGAGAGACATAATAAATATGCATATGGTGGGTTGTGCGTAGGAGTAAAAGAAAGACTGATTGACAGTTGGAATGCAAAATTGTTGATAGCTAATTCCAATGTAAACAGGCCCTACAAATCCACTAAAAACCGCTTGTGTACAGGGTACAACAGAAGTAACCGGTAACAATGTATATCCCGAAAAATCCGAGCGATCAACCCCTCTGGTAAACCGCCAATTTCCTTTCCCCTGAAAATTGTGCCTTACCTCAAGATCCGTCAGCTTTTCTCTGATGGAAATGAAGCCCAGATGGAGCTTACCACCGAAATGGTCAGCCAATCGTCTATCGTTGTCGTGGATGCCAAGGTAGGCCGAGCAGACTTCGCAGACTCGGAGCTTCTGCTGTTGGTAAGTGCTTGCAGGCATCGAATTTCTGTATTCCATTTCGGCATCCATTTTGCTTCGACGGATTTGCTCCACCTATAAAAAAAGTAGGCTCTAAGTATGTATATATATTTTATTTATAACCCGCCAATTACACAAGGTTATAGCGGAGTAAAAAGAACAACGAACAACAACACAAGATAAATAACAGTATAAACACCTCGATAAACACACAAATTTAGATACAATTTGTACCTCAGCCTGAAAAAATCATAAAAAAACATCGTGTACTCGATGACCAGAATGACGACATGAACTTCTGAACTAATTTGTGGTTGCGGCAGTAACGAGGAAGGTCCATCAAAAGTATTCCTTGGACAATTTGAAGAAACGGACAATTAAAGTTTAACTCACGAGCCAACTTTTTTAAAACAATCATTTAACTGAATACGCTGCATTATTTGGATTGTGTTTTTTTTTATTTATCTATCTGCCCTAGTATAGTATGACGTTCAGAATGTCTACGGACGTCCCCACAACACAAACTTCTACTATGACCGGAAAATTTGAATCTCAATACAAACGCGGCTTTTCAGTGGCCAGTGATCATCCTGCGAAAGGTAGCTCACTGTGAGTTTTCTTCGTTTTCTTCAAGCATACAACACTGGTACATGCACATAGAGGTATCACAAATCCGACAGGGAAATTCCGTTATTAGAAATTCTATTACTCGTGAATAGCGGTACAACAAAGTAACGCATTTTCATCGGGTGACAAAGTGATCTCAGCCCTTTTCAGTTAAACTGAAAGTTTAACTGAAAAGCCAAGTCATTTGTGTGTTATTTAATTGGATACACTGAATTATTTGGATTCTGCAAAGGGATTTTTCTTATTATCCACTATCTGCTCTGGTTATGAGGCTCAGAATATCTCCAGCCGTCCCCACAGCGTAAATTCTACTATGACGCGGGAAACTTTATTCTCAACACAAATGCGGCTTTTCAGTGGGCAGTGGTGAGACTGGTGAAGATTGCTATAGTGCCTGAACAAAAAAAAATTGATAAATCTTTCTCGTAAGGCATACAGCAAAAATACAAGCGCATAGAGGCACCACAAATCACATGGAAATTCCACTATTTGAAAATCGATTATTCGTGAATAGCTGAACAACGGAGTAACTCATTTTCAGCGGGTCTTCAAGCCAATTTAAGTGAATAAGGGATGGGTAACTAGATTGTCCTATCCTAGCCCTTTTCGGTTAAACTTTAAACGTGATCTCAGCCCTTTTCAGTTAAACTTAAAGCTGAGATTTATTCTAGTGATATTTCGGTGCTTTTTGGCAAGGATCCTCTTTCGGGTCCTTGGCATGACCCTTAAGTGGACCCTTGCCAAGACGGGCCGAAATATCGCTCTAAGAAAAATTCAGCTGACGTATCCGTTTGTCAATTTCAACCATGATTCGCAGTCAGCTTAGGCTGAAGGAATAGGACGTTGAAATTGTTGTATACGGGTACTCCTCTGGGCAATAGTGGGTACATACATATGAGTACCATACTCACCCCTGCCACCATACCGCAACATTTGGGCACGAGCAAGGGTATCAAAAAAGGGCTTAGTAGGGTAGACCGGTTGGGGACGGGGTAGACTGTCTGCCTGTATATACGAGCTAAACGCAGATTTATTTACGGTGCTGATGCATTGTACCCAATAGCGTATATACCGTACCTATAAGGTTTCGGAGGGGCCCATTTTTTTTTAGAAAATCTGACCTTTTTTGACCCCACTGACTGACCACTTTGACCCCCCTCCCTCCAATCCTTTAGTTTCAGGGATTCGACGTACCTCTTCCATAAGTTTGATCGACTCCTCGACAAGTCCCTCGGCTCCGAGCTGCTCTGCTTTTGCCAGCTTTTTGCCGATGTTTTCGGCCAACTCGTGGACGGCGTTGGCTTTGTTGGCGACTTCCGCTGATAGCTCTTCTTGCGTTTCCGCTAGGCGTGTCTTCGCCTGCTCAGTACGCTTGTCGCAGTCACGAATAAATGATTGAAGATGCTCCATAGCCTGAAAAATACGGTTCAGATGATACTGTTAAAAGCTAGCAAGTCATGGGCTACGTCCTTTTTCTTATCAAAGACCATTTTATTCAGTTTTGTCTGATGTAAGTAATTACTAATTTATTTAATCTGCCATTTGGAAAGCGGAGCATAGAAAAAAAAAAAAAAAAACGAATTAAAAACACATTAAAAAACACAATTTTTTAATCCTGGGCCAGAGACAGGCTAGACGGCTATGCGCTGGTTGGGCCCAGTTGTTGATGATTTTTGGCAGATGTCAGATCCTTCCCAGTGTTTTTTTTATATTATTAGTTAAATAGTTTTTTTTTCTCTACCAGTATTGTCCCTTTTCTTTTCTCTTTCCATTTCTGCTGTTTGGTTTGTTACTCAATACTCAAAAGTAAAAAAACCGAACATGAATAAAATTGAAGCACTGGCAGGGAAGAGCCTTAGGTTTTGGCTTGAAAAGCTATTGACGATTGTTTTTTTTAAAGCACAACTCTTACTAGAAATAATATTTTTTCCCTATGAAATGGATCTGAAAAAAACATTTTCGAAAATACCGTTACTTTCCATCTAAAATTAGCGATTTTCTTGTTAGCGCCTGTCGACTATGTCCAGCCTTCCTGCTCTCCGACGCGGCGGCTGGGCGCAAAACATTTGAAAACTGATCGCGCCGTGGTTCAAAAGTGTGAAAACTAAGCAAATAAAAGAAGTAATAAACAAAAGCTTCTCAGATTCTTATGTGTGAAAAGTTGTCAGCAGACGTTTATGATCCCGCAAACGTTTCGTTGTGTGACGGGCAAAACTCGGCAAGGCCAAAAAAGCGCTAAAATTTCGTAGGCACAAAACGAAACAATGGAGAAAGGTGTGGATTTTAGAAGCTTATAATTCTGTGTGGGAGCTAGATATATTATAAAAAGCAGAATAAGCAAGAGGGGTCCTTTAATACTTTTCCTTGATTTTGATTTTTAATAGTTTCTTTTTTGTAAACATTAAAGGTGAAAATATTAAGGAAAACGTTAAATTAATAATAGAATAGTGAAGAATGTAAAATTTTAAAGTGAAAAATCGAAAGAGTAGGTGCCACGCTTGTGTAAAAGAGAGCAGGAGGAGGGAAGACAAATCTAAGGACGTTATTTTTTCTGTGGATAAATTAAACTAAACAAATACCGAACGTCAACGAAAGGCGTACTCTCGCCGTTCCCCAGAACTATTCTAAGAAGTATATAAACACAAATTTCTCTCACGCAACGCAAGATGAGTTCAGATAACTCCCACTGCATCAGTCTACCACAAACCCCTGATTTGGGAAAGCCTATGACAAACGCTGGTTTTGTCTAGCGTTTGGTATACCCTATGCCTAACGCTGGAAACACTATGCCAAATGCTGGATACTTGAACCCAACAAAATACTGATGATTTGAGTGAAGCTCAGAAATAAACCAATCACGAGTTCATCTGTAGTGGCGTAGGTCAGGATTAGCATACCAACAACTATCCAGCGTTTGGCAGAAGGTATCCAGCGCTAGGCATAGGCTATGCCAAACGCTAGATAGACCCAGCGTTTGGCATAGGGTTTAAAAAAATCAGGGGTTTGTGGCTGACTGCATTCCATGTCCTTGAAATGATTTGTTTTTCTTCGGTTTCATTCGAAAGCTACAAAATTAAATAGCAAAATTAAATAGTTTGTTTGTAGATTACGGCTCTTATTGTGTTTAGTGGTTTTTAACTGCTCAAATACAATGAAAAGAATGACAATTATTTAACGTCGGAAATAAGCATAATTTGATTTTAGTTTATGAGTAAAGTGTAGGTGACGTATAAAGATAAGAAATTTGAGTTGTAATAATAAAGTAAGTTGCGTCCCTGAGAGGAGTGGAGGTGGGATAAAAAACAAGACCAAAGGTTCCGATGGGATCCCAAAAATTCAATATCTGATCCAGACCGTAAGGTTTTTTCTTCGCCAGGCCAAACAGCTAATCATTAAGAAAACCAAGTTCAGATATGGATTCAGAATGTATGTTTACCCTATAAGCCGATCGAAACGATCCTAACCTACTTCTGTGAATTTTGCGGTTTTGGCGAAATTAAAGAACTACTTGTCCGGCGAAAAACTAAAGCTCAAAAACGAATTCAGCGTATCTCCTTACTCCTACATCCAACATCCCAACTTCAAAGAAAAATTTAACTTCTAACAAATTTTCCGGTTTCAGCCGGATTCCTGAAGAACTACGTGTCCGGCTAAAAAATGATTGTCATACGGATTCAGCATCTTTTCTCACCCCTAGATCTATCATCTAATCAAGTTCAAATAAAACTTTTACTCTTAACAAATTTTCCGGTTTTGGCCGGATTCCGGGCTAACTAATTGTCTGGCGAGAAAACATTTTTCGTATTATTGTTCAGCATACCTTCTTACCCCTACATCGAACATCTAATCAACTTCAGACCAAAATTTTACTTCCAACAAACTTTCCGGTTTTGGCCGGATTCCGGGCGAACTAATTGTCCGGCGAGAAAATGGTTTTCATATTCGTGTTCAGCATGCCTTCTTACACCTAGATCCAACATCTAATCGACTTCAAATAAAACTTTTACTTTTAACAAACTTTCCGGCTTTGGCCGGATTCTGGGTGAACTAACTGAAATGGTTAACTGAAATGAGAAAATGGTTTTCATATTCGTGTTCAGCATGCCTTCTTACCCCATAATCGACTATCACATTAGCTGTTTAAAAATATTTTGCTAGTCCCTTAATTTGAACCCCCTCCCCCACCCCTAAATGTAGGGCTACAGGGCCCATCTACGAACTCGACCTTACTCTTGACCCAAAGAATGCTCACACCAAGTTTCATCAAAATATCTCATTCCCTTCGAGAGTTATCGTGCTTACAGACGGACGGACAGACGGACGGACAACTTTTGCGATGTCATAGGTATCCCTCCACTTACGTTTTGGGATCCCAAAAAAGAGTAAAATGCACGAATGGAAACATATAAATTACACAGATCGCGCATAAATATTCTTTAAGCCCAAGCTGAGTGCGAATCATAGTTGATAGTAACAAACGGATCCGTCAGCTCAACTTTATTAGAGCGATATTTCGGCCTTTCTTGGTAAGGGTACTCTTCAGGCTCAAGCCGCTAAAGCTGGGAAGTGAACTTGACAAGTGACAACCGGTCCGGGCCATCCAGGATGTATGCTCTAGACATAAGTAAACTTCCATTCGAACCAGGTGACTCGTTCCAGAGTTATACATGTCACAAGATTACTAGTCCCCTCCTCCTCCAGCTTTCTACACGTTCCGTTCCGGTTCTATAAACGACATATCAACGGCTTAGGCTTGTTCTTTGCACCAAGTCCCGTCCGTTCCTATCCCTCCGCCTCCCTCCACAGTTGCTGGATCCCGTCCGGACTTAAGCTTGACATCTGTGACAACATGTAGGCTACTCATGCAATTATAAAGGTTCATTCATATTAGATTACTCGTTCGAAAAGAACCTTACAACAAATTCTCCTGGTGTATCGAAGTGAACAAGACCAAAGTTTTCGATGGGATCCCAAAAATGTAATATTAACTACGTCTTGTCTTCGCCAAATCCAGTCTTCGCCAGGCTAATCATCTGAGAAAACCAATTTCAGATATACCTGTATAAGCCATATCTATTTGACGATACTGATCGATACTTCCTGGTGTACTTCTGCCAAATTTCCGGTTTCGGCCGAATTCCGAGCAAACTACTTGCCCAGCAAAAACAAAAAATAGTTCAGAAACGAGTTCAGCGTATCTCCTTATCCCTATAAAGAACATCTAATCAACTTCAAATAAAACTTTAACTTCTAAAAAAAAAAATCCGGTTTCAACCGGATTCCGGACGAACTATATGCCCGGTTAAAAAATGATTGTCATATATAGATTCAGCGTTTTTTCTTACCCTTAAATCTATCATCTAATCAACTTCAAATACAAATTTTGCTTTTAACAAATTTTCCGGTTTTGGCCGGATTCCGGACGAACTATTTGTCCGGCAAGAAAATGGTTTTCACCATCGTGTTCAGCACGTTTACTTACCCCTAAATCGAATATCTAATCAACTTCAAATACAAATTTTGCTTTTATCAAATTTTCCGGTTTTCGCCGGATTCCGGGCGAACTACTTGTCAGGGAAGAAAATGGTTTTCACCATCTTATTCAGCATGTCTTCTTACCCCTAAATCAAACATCTAATCAACTTCAAATACAACTTTTACTTTTAACAAACTTTCCGGTTTTGGCCGGATTCCGGGCGAACTACTTGTCCGGCGAGAAAATAACTTTCATATTCGGGTTCAGCGTGTCTCCTTACCCCTAAATCAACTATCTAAACAGCTTTCAAAAAATATTTTTTTGCCCCTTAATTTGAAACCCCTCCCCCACCCTCAAATATAGAGCTACAGAGCCCATCTTCGAACTTGACTTGTACTTTGACCCGAAGGATCCTCCCACCAAGTTTCATCAAAATATCTCAATCCCTTCGAGAGTTATCGTGCGCACAGACGGACAGACGGACAGACAGACGGACAACTTTTGCGATGTCATAGGTATCCGTCACTAACGTTTTGGGATCCCAAAAAAGCACTTACATCAATGTCGTAGAAGTAGTCCTTGTTGGCGGATGCCATCTCGAAGTCCGCACGCAATGCGACGTCATGAAGTTTTGGGCATTCCCCAAGGTCCATTCTCTGCAGGAATATCTTGTAATGTTAGCTGACCTTGACTACAGATACGCCCTATTGGAGAGCTTCTAGTGACCACTCTTAAATTTTAACCGAAAAGGAATGTAATAGCACAATCTAGGTACCCATAACTTATTCACTTAAAGAGGCTTGAAGACCCGATGAAAATGCGTTACTTCGTTCTTTAGCTATTAACAAATAATCGATTTTCAAATAGTGGAATTTCCTTGTGATTTGAAGTATCTCTATCTGCTTGTGTCTGTGTTGTATGCTTGACGAAAACGATTTACGAAAAGTTTTCACGCTCGAGCTGATCACTGACCACTGAAAAGCCGCGTTTGTATTGAGATTCAGTTTTTCTGCGACATAGTAGAATTTTGCGTTGTGAGGACGGCCGTAGATGTTCTGAAATCATACTAGAGCAAATAGTGGGAATAAAAAAAAATCCCTTAACACAATCAAAATAATGCAGTGTAGTCAGTTAAATGATACAAAAACAAATTGGCTTTTCAGTCAAACATTAAAGCGCAAGTCGCAGACGATACAGTTTTTGTTTCAACATTCAAAATACATGACTCCTTTGAATCCTCAGAGATTACAAACCCAGTTTCTTTCAGCCCCTTGGTTTTGGTAAGAAACACGGAAAAACTTGCACAACCGGTATTTCTAACCTTAAAGCACCCATTGCACTTATGTTCCGGCATTTTATAATAGTCATACATATTTATGTTTTAGTGTTTATGTTTGACGTAGAGGTCACATTCGGCGTTTACGCCGTTAAAGATACTTCTTATGAATAAAACTCTACTCTACTCTTGTTGAATGCTTCAAAACTAGGCTCTTCTTTTAACAGATTACCCGCAACTTTTGCTATTTTAATGTCTTGTACAGCCCCTTTGACTTCTGGCAAAAACAGGGAAAAGTTTACATAAACGGTTTGTCTGACGACAGAGCTTGTCGAAAACAATCGTCGGGAACATGATACACATACAAAATAGCGAAAGGCATGTGTGAAATTCAGTGAACTGTAGTGGGGGGGGGGGTAGGATGTACCGTATGAAATTCGGGTCTCCGGGTTTAACTGATGGAGCGATTACGGAAGCAGATTGCATTGGCATTATAGGTCTGACGGGTCCTTCAACCTTTTTTGGCAAGATCTTCCTATTTAACCTATTTACTTGATATGAAACGTCAACTCTATCTTCGTTACTTACGTAACAACCTGATCCTGGATTAGTTACATTTCTATTGAAGGACTGAGCTTTTAAAGGTAAGTTAATAATTTATCAAGATTAGGCTTCACAGGAATTCACAGGCGCTTACTATTTGATCAGTTTACCCGCGAGGCCATTTCTATCTTAATGCTCGAATGGGACATCTTGATACGGGAATTAGCTACTTATATCCTGACATCAGATTAGTTCCTTCTTACCCAACGATTCTTGACGAGAGCTCAAGCGGTCGGTGTGACGTCCCATATCAGAAAGCCTCTTATACGTTTTAAAATCGACAGTACCCGGCACTAGATCGGCCGACTGCTAATCTCACACCCATAATACACTACTGTAGGTCTCTGCTGGAACAGAACAATTTAAAACAAGCTAAAACACCAACAATTCGGGGCCTAATCATTGGCTTTTCACATTTAGTCAACCAATAATACACTTTGAACTTACAAAATGATGAATCCTCGTCCAAGCATCCATTCCATTTACATTAGGTATATTCCCAATGCATGTGTGATAAGGTAATAGGATACTAAAAATAGCTAAAGGCGTAACAATTATATGGCGATTATATTGCAGTAAATGTTCCACCCACATGCCTATAGGCTACTAATTTACTATCCTATAAATATCCCTCATTCCCTCTCTACTTAATCTACTCTTCTAGTCCACAGCCCCGTGCACTGCATACAGATTAATCTCAAGTCCTTTTAACAGAGTCATTACCCCTTTTTGGTAATTTAGCAAAAGCAACCTTTACTTTTATTTTGTTACTTATTTACCGTACTACGACAAGCAGACTTAGAAATGAAATAGGCAAGTACCAACTATACTTCTTTGTACACATTATGACTGTCACATTTAAATACAATTACAAGATGCCAGGGACCCTTCCGAGGTTATGATCCTAGGCAGCTAGTTTTGCCTGGGTTGGCCGCTCTGGGTCCAGCGATGCATGAAAATCAGGCTTCTATTTTCTAAGGATCGAACTAGTTGGACCTTGCTCAGTGACAAACCTGTTCAATCCAGGGCTAGTTTTAACCCATTTGAAAAAATAAACTGTAGAAACTAAAATGGCAACGCACCACCGCCATTCACCTACTTACGTAAATGGCAAATAACGTTCAATGAGGGGTAGAGATCACACAAAATCGGAGCGATTACCTCCACGTGGTTTCACCAATGGCTGTCCCATGAAAAATACAGCACTTAGTAAAGGAAACTCCTGTTATACTAAACAGTGAGAAGTACTTGGTACATCAAATGCACACGGCCAAGCAAGGGACCTGTGTAGTTTTTTAATATTGGCGACTTCCTAAGGCCATGGTGCTAAGATATCTCTCTGGTCCTCTTGATGGCTTCAATAATTATCTCTTTGTCCCGCAATCTCATACTGCAAGTGAAACTCAAGCAGAAAGCACTGTAAGGTAAGGATGGTGAAGGCGAAATTCCTGAACCAGGAAGAATAAACTGTACTAAATGGGGAGAAGGATTGTGATGACAATTATGAGCAATGATGACAACAAAACCATCAATCAATCCAGCATTTTTCCAATGCTTTACGGCTACTTCTTTTGCGAATATGATTCTATTTGTTTGACGAGACTATAGAAACTTCCACCACTACTACTGATCCTTCATTTCTGGAGAGAATTAAAGATTTTCTATAATTGCTCCAACTGGTACTATACAGCAACCACTGTCCTAGTGTTTTCACAAAAAAACATAGCATGAAACAGCAGACAGACGACTGCAAATCTGTCTGGTCATTAACTGAGACATATTATTTTGTTCAGCTAGCATTGACAGAAACATTGATCATCAGTTGGATAAAAAAAAAATTTACACTCTCTCTGCACTCCTAGAAACTATAGGGTATTCAGCAGATGTCCTGGACTTTTGGAGTATTGAATAAAAGATGCAGAGACTTACCGTTGACTGCAGAATTTCATGTGGGCAGCATTTTAATAAGAACGACTTGCAGACTTGGGGGTCTGAGAACTTGATTCTTGATCGATTTGCATCACCTACAATAAAAAAGTAAATCATTATCACCTCAAATTCTTTTGATAAAAAGGCAACTTAGTGCTTTCCACTTACATTTTCTTTTTGTTTGACTTTTGTATCTAGTTTTCTTGTAATATAGTGTCACCCAGTAGCTTAACACTTGAAAATAACAAACTTGAGCAGCTAACTGATTCGGCAATCTTTTGGCATCAAAGTAAATGGAAAAAGTGTGTTCAAACAAACTACTTGAATTCAAAATGTCTTCTTCTTTCATTTGTTGGTTTGTAGGCCTAGTCCTATGTCTATGATCTAGCAGCGAGGTAGTACTGTATGTGAAGCTTGGAAAAAGAATAAAAATTTTAAAGAGCAAACACAACAAAATCAAGACCAATTTCTGTTAAAAGGCAACTTACACATATCACTCATTATTATAATTACATTACAAACCAGAGGTGAAGTATATAAAAAAAAATTATTTTGCAGAAAAGTTAGCTGGTAGCCTAGCCTACTGAAGCCTATACATTTCCATCAGAATTTAACTTGCTGATTCCATTGCCCAACTTTGCTTGTCTTTATTCTCACCACAGAAACTTCAAAAATAGGTAAATAATGGCTGGTCACCCGACTTTTGATTCCCCACGACGTTATTGATTGTTTAACCATAGGTACTTAAGAACAAACTGCATAATTGTTAGAAACAAACATGAACTCAGTTTAAGAAAAACACTTAGTGTTTTAAACAGAGAAGATCTTTGTCTTCTTGGCTTTCACGGTTCAGGCACTGACGTTGACTCTCGTGTACTGTAACGATGTGGGATGCCATGACTTCATTTCCATCACAACAGTGCCAAAATTTCTGAATTAAGAAAGATTTATCTGTGACTATGATTTTAAACACACATGTTTCAATGTCAATAGGTTTAACTAGTTCAGACAGGTTGTGGTTGTGGCAGGGTTGTGGTGCATCCAATTCCAAGGCACATCTAAGCTGAAAAACTAATTCCGTAGGGTGCATACGGAAATAGTATAGGCCATTAGGCCTAGTAAATATCAGTATAGGATGTTTACAGACACGTCACAGTACAGACAGGCTCCTTTTGTTTACTAGTTTTTTTCTATCGATCATTCACTCTTAGCTTTATGTTAGGTAAATAAGTACCCATAAGCTTTGACATTACTGAACAGTCAAGAGTTGTCATGTTATAAACTGGTTATAAACAATCAAAAATAGCCATCAAAAAAGAAGAGACCAGAGCAGACACTCTCACAGAAATAGACACAGTAAAGCTAGCTCATAATGACTACCCTGCCGTTCTTACCATCCCTGGATGTGCCCATCAACTGGTCCAACATCGATTTCATTTGGTCCTTCGCACTCATTTTTAATATTTACGAAAAATAGGAGAACTTAGGCTAGCCAGCAGCTTTTATTCTGCTTTTCTTGTCAAATGCTTAGCGTGAACGAAACATAGAGTTACAAATCATTTTTCTTTACTCACAGTATGAGAGATAAGCGGGACGCCTACTAGTTTGATAATATTAGAAATCGTCTGGAAATTGTATAAATAAAATATACGAAATCTAAATTTCTAATCATACATGTACATCGCGCGATCAATAGCCAACTAGTTGCCTAAGACATTTCGCATAAGAAATCACACGATGCCGACTAGTTGGCTACAATAAAACTTCCTACAGGCACCAAGAATAAATAATCCCTTATTTATTCTTGCAGGAACGGAGGGTAATTATCCAACTAGTTGGCTATGATAAAAAATACTTTCTATAGAAACGGAGGATGATTATGCGGCTAGTTGGCTACGATTAGAAAATTCATATAAGAACGCAGTGCAGCAATCAGGGTTCGTGGACCTCTCCAGTCCAGGAAGTTCTATAGGCGGCTGAGCTAATGAACGCAGGTGGAATTGTTGTGAGCCTTGATCATCACTCTATTTAAGGACACGCACCTGGAACACTCACTGTCAGTCGTGGTTCGGTTGCTTGCCGTTACGATACCAGTGTTTGTGTCAGGTCGTGTCGCTTGTGTAATGTGTAGTAAGTTCAGATTTTTAGTTCTCAGTCTGTAGTTGGAATCTTTGGGACTTATAACATTATTATCTTTCGATCTATTTTACGAATCTTCAATTTGTAATAAAACACTCTATTTTCGTACACGGTGTTCTGTGGTTTATTCGGGATGGGATCATCTCGGTACGGTTTATTTAGCTGTACGCGCCCCAGAAACCCAGCTCGGCTGGTCAGGCTATCCACAGGCCAGGGATCTCGGTTCTCTGGCTACTACGGGGCGCTACAGCAGGATGATTCTCCAACTAGTTGGCTACGAAAATAAACTTCTTATAGGAACGCAGGATGATTATTGTCCAACTAGTTCGATAAAACAAGGAAAGTTGTACAAGAACGTCGCATGATTATCCAACTTTGGCTAAAATAAGAAAATTAGTCAAGGAATGCAGAATTATCAAAAACTAATTCACTAAAATAAGAAAAGTCATAAAGAGACACAATTGTTCATATGTTGTATAGAGCATACACAATTCCTATAGGAACGGCGGATGATTATCCAACTACAGTTGGCTGCAATACGACGGCTACGATAATCGAACTAGTTCCTTACAACAAGAAAATGCGAAGAGGAATACTGGATTCTGGGATTACCTAACTAGTTCGATAAAGTTAAAAATACAATCGTCAAGGAACGCAGGATTTTTCAAACTAATTCGCTAAAATAAGAAAATTCGAACAAGCACACATTGATTTTCCAATTAAGCATTGTTCAACTAGGTGTAAAGGTCGGACTTCACTACCCAGACGGCCCAGAATCTGGGTCTTGATTATGTGAAGACGATCCCGACAGAAATCAAATCAAATCTCTCTTCAACAGTCCACTTTTGGGCATTATTCAGCACTTCTGTCATTTTCTTAGATTTTACCATCTCAATACAATTTCTCCCAATTCAAATGAAAACTATTTTCAAATTCCCGCTTCTTTTCACCCAGAATCCGGGAATCTGGTAGATTTTTTTTACCAGATTCCCGGACGCGTCCGGGGTGCTTTCAGACCTGTCTTCACTACCCAGACCGATATCGAAGAAAACGGGAACCCAGAATCCGGGCGAAAAATCTGGGTAGTGAAGCCCGACCTTAATAAGCTGTATTACGGCGTATAAACTACAGATTCTTATTTTCTTCGGGGTGCGCTGTCATAAGGCGAATAGTGCATTTTTAATCTGCAAATGTTTATCAAGCTTTTTCTGAATAGGCTCAGACAGAGACAGAAGCATTCTCGTCATATTTTCGGTGTCAGGTCTACGCGCGTCGTCTCCTGTACCCTGTGCTTCTTACATCAACTCTTTGGCCGTTTGTTAGATGACACGAGATAGAGATACCTCTCCGCTTTCTAGCAGTATATTAGGTACCACCCGAGGGGTGGCTCTCTCTCCGCCACCAGTGTACACCTCGGGGCGGCACCACCAGCTACCGACAACGTTTCTGTAGATGACTGCTTTGCCATCTGGCGCAGAGTAACGAAGGTGGTTGAACGACAGAATTGTCGAATACATGCTGCCAAAGAAGAAGCAGAACTAGATGTATGCTGTTGATAAAAATCCGAAAGTGCTGCCATCTATTGTTTCTACCCATTTCTGTTGAGCTTATTGTTGTAAAATAACACACATTTATATTTATGCCAGACATGTATTGCCATCTATGTGTATTTAGTAAGAGTAGCAGTTACCAATCTCCGAATGATTGCAGAAGAAGAAGAAGAAAAGGTTTTTATGTTTGGACTCCAGAATAAAGGTCGTTCTACTGAACTGGGTACTCACGCTACCAAACAACAGGTTCCGAATCCTAACAGATGGTGACAGCGAATTTCAAGAATCCACGAGCCTAGCTGAGTTCCAGAGAACTGCATTTTGGCCTGCTGCCTGACGTCTGAACAAGCCCTATCCGAGTATATTTTTTATCATCCTGGAAACCAGTGAATAATCCAGTGATAGTGACAATCTCCCCAAACCCTTCCTTCTACCACTCAGTGCCGTGAAAATCGCATTTGAAAATAATTAATTTTCGATCGTTCGCCATTTGCAAAAATTGCACGGCGTGCTCAACAGCTGATCATCACCTGAGCTTATAACCGCGTGACCATCAGCTGATCACCACACCTGAACTGTTTACAAACAATACCTTATTACGTCACGGTGACGCTGCCGAGCCAGTTCCCCCTTGTGAACGAGTTATTTCCCACGATAGCCCGAGGGTAGCCGTGAGCGCGTCTTGTGAATGAACATTGTGAGTAAATAGTGGGCCACGTGTACGCAAGTAAATTAGTAAGCAGTGACGTCGACGAAATATCGATCGGATGGATTCGCGAACGTGCATTGAGTGAGGGGTTGATTACTAAGGAACTGGATGAATACAAGATCGAAAGGAAAGAGCGATGAACTGTGGAAGTTGAGTGATAGAAATAAGCCTGTGTTGCAAAGACAATCCGTTCGTGAATTGTACCAAGTGGCATACGACGTATCAAGTGACGAGGAAAAGACTTTGCTGAAAGGAGAAACGTCATTTGAGTTTACATTGCCTGAAGTTGATTCGGATTCCGAACATTGTAAGTTTGAGACTCCTGGTCCAAATTCCAGAAGCTCAACTCCGGAATACAGACCAAACGAATCAATTTCCGATCCGTCAGCCCCAAATTCCTCACGTACGCACATTGTACGGCAGCTACGGTTCACCGACAACATGACCGGCGACCAGAAACCTGCAAGTACATCACAACAGCAGCAGCATACTGTTCAACAACAACCACCAGCAACGCAACAGCAACTTCAACCATCTTCTACGCAAGATCCTCTAATATACATGACACAAATGATGTTGCAGTTTATGCAAAAACAAGAGGACTCGAGACGAGAAGAATTCGAACGCTACGAGCGCCAGCGTCAACACGACAGAGAAGAATTCGAACGCTACGAGCGCCAGCGTCAACACGACAGAGAAGATGAGCTTCAAAGACTCGAACGCCAACGAGAAGACTTCCGACGCGAAGAGTCTGAGAAACGAACTCTACTGCTCGCCAAATTAGAAGAAATGCGCTCAGCTCACAAGAAGCAGCAAGCCACAACCCTCGCAAATGACGATGGCAGTTCCCAAGGAGTTGCCTCGAAGAAGCAAGACGATACAAGCGTCACCGCTGATAGCACCTTCAGCCTTTCTGTGGAGTATGCAGAAACCGACGTCCATGTGTCAGAAAACCCAACTGATGTCGTCGAAAACCCTGCAGCTTCCAGCGAAGAGTTAACTGTCAAAGCGGAAAGCTCTCAAGCCCAACAATTAAACACAGAGTTTGCAGAAACCGACGTCCATGTGTCAGAAAACCCAACTGATGTCGTCGAAAACCCTGCAACTTCCAGCGAAGAGTTAACTATCAGATCGAAAAGATCTCAAGCCGAACAATCAGACCCAGAGTCTGCAGAAATCGACTTCCATGTGTCAGACAACCTAACTGATGTCGTCGAAATACATGCATCGCCCAGCGAAAATTCAACTATTGGGTCAGAAAATTACCCAGCCCAAAAATCGAAACCAGAGTTCGAAACGTTTTCTTGTGAACAGACGTTCAAGCTGAATACAGAGGAGTTTGCAACTCTCCAAAAGAAGGATAAGACGATGCAAAACCTTATCTCAAAAGTTGACCCTACAAGTGACGTTGCCAAGCCTCAACAGGTGCTGCAAATCAACGAACTTTTCTACAGAGCTGGAAACAAGAACAAGTCCCCACAACAACTTTATCACAGTCAAGCCAAAGAAACCAAAACGCAAGGCGCTGCAAAGACCAAAGCGTGGTATGACTTGTCAGCCAAGCCCCGCTCCTTCGAAAAAGGGGAGGAGGTGCTACTCTTGCTCCCGCAAGGTAGCCACGAGCTTCAAGTGTCTTGGAGAGGACCCTACAAAATCCTCAGAAGAAAGAACGAAGTCAACCTTGAAGTGGAACATGACGGTCAACGGAAAAAGACTGGCCTTTTTCATGTCAACCTACTCCGAAACTATCATCGGCCAAAAGAAGATAAATCACAGCCAAAAGAGAAGCTTAGCCTCTTTCGCATTATCCAGCCTGAAGATGAAGACACAAGTTCGGACATTCCAGATCAGAAGTCACCCGAGAAGGTCGACTTCAGTCAACTAATTGACTCCAGGAATACTGAGGAAGATCATGCCGCTCTCATCAACATGTTAGAAGAGTTCAGTGACGTCATCACAAACCGCATAGGACTGATGAAAGACGTCACGCATGAGATCGATACCGGCGATGCGACACCACTGCGATCGCAACCATATCGCATTCCCGAAGCCAAGAGGAAACAAGTAGAAGACGAGATACTGAGACTGCCAATAATCTGTATTCCGAAAAAGTCCGGTGACATAAGGATGCTCGGATTCAAGAAAGCTCAGATTCAAGAAAGCTCAGATTCAAGAAAGCTGAATGAAGCGACCATAAGTCGTTGCAGTGGCTGAACTTTGTAAAGGGCACCAGTCAGAGACTATCCCGGTGGTCAGCCGAACTACAGTTGTTTGTCTTTCAAGTCAAGGCAAAGCCTGGCCACAAGAACGGGAATGCGGATGGACTTTCTCGTTTAGAAGTAGACGAGACAGTTCCGTGTAAATAATTTGTGTATGTGTATGTTTTGCATATGTCAGAAGTCAGAAGTTGATGTTCATGATTAATGTATAAAAAAAAAAAAATAAATAAAAAAAAATAAAAGCCATTAAAAGGGGAGGACTGTTGTAAAATAACACACATTTATATTTATGCCAGACATGTATTGCCATCTATGTGTATTTAGTAAGAGTAGCAGTTACCAATCTCCGAATGATTGCAGAAGAAGAAGAAGAAAAGGTTTTTATGTTTGGACTCCAGAATAAAGGTCGTTCTACTGAACTGGGTACTCACGCTACCAAACAACAGGTTCCGAATCCTAACACTTATCATTCCATTTTCTGCACTTGCGAATGAGACAGAGAAATGGTGTGAGATGCGCATGTTAAACTTTTAAAGTAACAACACCTTCAAACGCTCTGTGGACAAGGAATGGGAAACAAAACCCTGGAAGCTGTACTGGGATGCGCCACAATCCAGTACCAAGAACTGGACGAAATCAAATACCAGAGTCACCACCCGTAGGAGCATCGCATCAGGATTATATCTTAGATTGCTCCGAAGTGCAATTTAAGGTAAGGTAACGCACGCTTCCCACGAAGAAAGGCTGAAGACACTAAAGATACCGACAGTGGCTTACCACCTGCACAGGGGAGAACTGACCGAAGTATACAAGATTTGCATTGGAGCCTATGATAGTCGACCCGCAGGCGAACTTGTTACTCTCAATCCAAACAGCATCAGGGGCCATAAGCTCAAACTTGGCTCTCAACGATTCAAGAAAGACGTCGACAGGTGGAAGTTTGGAAATCGCATATTGAAGGCAAGGAACCACCTTCCGTCCCACGTCGTTGCCAGCCCATCAGTCGACGCTTTAAAAAATGCACTGGATGAACATTTTTGGACTGACATGTATTGTGTTCATAATTTTCAAAATTTCTTGTAGAGGCTTGCGCTTTTTTTGCTATTAATAACAATAATAAGATGCGACAACGGACAGATAACCTATACGAAGGTAAAAATTGTAATAGTGAGTTTTAAATTAACTACCTTTTTTTTTTAGATAATTCCTTGTTTACTCTGTTTCGGGAGTGCGGACTGCGGAGCCACAACCATGTCTACAACGAGTAGAAGGTATAATGTAAGCAAACAATTTATTTCCACAAAATGTATAAAAAGACCACTCTCGCTCTATGTATACAGCTCAAAGTCTATCCTTCTCGAACTGTAAAAGTCAGTTGTCTGTCCAATCCTCCGGACGAAGACGCCATCTTGAAAATGACCGCTGTTGGACCACTCCATCATCTGGGTTGAAGTAAAGGGTCCTTCGATCTTTGCATCTTCTTTATCTTCCCACTTGTACTCCCACATAACTTGCGCTGAAAAAAAGAAGTCAGTGAGGTTATATGCGGTTCTAAGTTGGATGAAGAAACCTTTCCCAGTAAGCCCCACCCCAACCATAGAGGTAATACAATCTCAGAAGACATGAGGACGATGCGAGGAAGAAAACGAGAATCCGCCGAGCACAAGAACGAACGGAAGTCGTTGCGTCTTTATGACTTCTCGCTGACTTGCCGAGATCGCTTTCCATTCACGTCACGTAGTGGATTCACTTTCCACGTCGCTGGCGGAAAACAGCCGAGCGCTCGAACAACTCTGGGTAGCGAAGCGAGTTTTAGCTGAAGCCGCAAAACAGCCGGCGCATAAATTACACTGTCAGAAGTTTCATTGCACATAACACAACGATACGCAGTTTCAACAGAAAACACTTAAGGTCGGGCTTCACTACCCAGATTTTTCGCCCGGATTCTGGGTTCCGTTTTCTTCGATACCGGTATGGGTAGTGAAGACAGGTCTGAGACGGTCTGAAAGCACCACGGACGCGTCCGGGAATCTGGTAGAAAAATTTACCCGATTCCCGGATTCTGGGTGAAAAGAAGCGGGAATTTGAAAGTAGTTTGCATTTGAGTTGGAGAAATTATTGTGCTGAGGTGGTAAAATCTGAGAAAATGACAGAAGTGCTGAAAAATGCCCAATAGTGGACTATTGAAGAGACATTTGATTTGATTTCTGTTTGGGACCGTCTTCACATAATGCGGACCCCAGATTCTGGGGCGTCTGGGTAGTGAAGCCCAACCTTTCGAACGTTAGTATTCAGTTAGTAATTCTGATGAGTGGTAGTTCATCAAACACTGCAGAGATGTTCAGATAGTTGACCCTAATTTATTCTTGAATGCTGATGTTTTCGGGCAAATACGACTTTATTGACGAACAGTACACTGTCACAAGTTTCATAACAGGTAACACAAAAATGCGCAGTTTCACCAGATAACACTTAGGATGTTAGCTATTTTGATTTTCAAACGTTGCGCACTGAAACATTATGCATACAAGAAGAGTCGAAATATCGCCAGAAAAACATCTGCTGACTTTTTTGTTTGTCATAATGATATCGGAAAAGTCAGCAGATGCTTTTTCGGCTCTTCCTGGCAATGCTCGTTATGTATAACGTTTGCAAAATCATAACAGATAAAATACCAAGAGTTATCTGTTGAAACTGCGCATCTTTGGGTTACCTGTTAACTTCCGACAGTTTAGCGGAGCTTTTCTGATCGCCAGAATCGGCCTATGTGTGTAATGAAATCCTCTACCTCGAAGCCACCAAGGACGACGGCTATAGTTGGCAGGAATTACCAATTTATCGGCGTGGAGCTGCAGGACCGACCGAGGAGCTGGAAGCGCTAACTCGAGTTGCAGTTCAACCAGACTAATATTCACATTAACGACGATTCTGGCGATCTTTTGGATTCGCTTTCCGAAAAGCAAAGCGAGAATCCGCCGAGCGCAAGAACAAGCAAAAAGTCGTTGCGCCTCAGCTGCAACTTTACAACTTCTCGCTGACTTGCCGAAATCACTTTCCACTCGCGAAGTGGATTCGCTTTCCAAGTGCTGGCGGAAACTAGCGGAGCGCGAGAACAGCTCTGGAAAGCGAAGCGACTTTTAGCCGAGATCGCAAAAACAGCCGGCGCATTAGCTCGCGGAGCTTTCCAGACCACCAGAATCGCCCTTAACAAGAGTGACAGGTGCTTAATACAAAGTCGTCAGAAATATGAATATTATTGATTAAAGCAGCCGAAAGTGATCTGCGGAAAAGTAGGTAAATTGGAATGCGTGCTCCAGAACCGGACCAATTCAAGGCTATATCAAGCTTAACAATAAAATGGAATTTTTACATAAAAAATTATTAAAATCGGATAAATATTGCTTGAGCGGCTTGAGCCTGAAGAGGACCCTTGCCAAGAAGGGACGAAATAAAATCCAGCTGACGTATCCGTTTAGCACTGTCAAATACGACAGTGCAACACGTGACAGTACACGCGTACAAGCTTGCACAATCAAAATTCCTTAAGGACGTTTTTAGGTGGGGTTTTGGCAACATAATTGTTTTTTTCAGTTCAGTTCAATTTTAATTCATAAAAGTAATAAGCACCATTAACTCTTTATGGCCCCACCATAAGGCCTGGCAATGCGCGGGGCTATACTGATCCTTGTAACAGCCTTACCGAAGATCCGGTTCATGCCGAATCAATCAATAGTTTCAAGTGCATTATTGATGGGATGTTTAACTCTGATCAGTTCGATTATTCAAAATTTCTTAGAGTTATTCAGGGGCAAAAGCCTTTTCTGTTCCTTTGTATTATCATTATTATTTTGACTAAAAGGATAAATTTGATAGGATGTTCTTCAGTGATATCGGCCATTTTCAGCAACGGGCTTCTTCAGGCTATAAGTGGAAGCAACGAAACTGCAATCTGCATTGCAGGTTGATTTATGCGTTTTGAGTATTTTTTTTTTGCATATTTTGGCAGTCAGTGTGGACTGAAGGAGTATTTATAGTGGACTTTCCCACCTCATACTTACACTACACTCTCTCCGTTTACATTAAATGATTTGATTTGATTTGACTTGTGTTAACACAGACTGCTTTTATCTGTTGAATTCTGCGTTCTGCATGAACTTGATGCGTTTCGACACTATTATTAAATTGCGATGACAAATTTCAACTTCGTCGGCACAATGTGACGCAACGGACGCATTCTGGTCGAAACAAGGATTCACTCTATATTGAAAGAGGCGTATTTGGAGTCATTGAAGGATGAAACATGTGAATCTTGGTCTTTCCAGATTCGTTCAAAGTTATGCGGTGTAGGACTTTTCTTAGTATAAGAAACCTGGCGAGGTTCCTCAGAGTGGTCAGTCTACACAGGGAAAAGTGTTTGGGTGGGGGTTAGTGTTAAATCGTAGTGTGTCAGTGTTTTTGTATTTATGTGCATTTATTTTTGTTTATTTGTTATGGCCCTTGGGCTTTTAAGACAAATAAATATCATATCATATCATATCATATCTAGAATACAAATACCACAATAATTTAAACTTCGACTATGCTTACCCCCAAGAGTTTCGCCACTAGCTGACTTCGTGGCGCTGCTATCGGCTTCAGGTGCCCCTTCTGCAGTTTTCCCATCATCTTCGTAGTCATCACCGAACATATCCGAGGCGGCTTCTTTCTTACTCGACTCTGAATGTCTCACCTAGGATGCAAAAGTTTACCAACACAAATTTGTATTTTACGAATTTTGGAAAATTTGTATAACAGAGAGAAAAATTCGAGATGGGATGGGCTGGGGCTTTGAAAATCAAGCCGGCTTACTCATAACGACATAACATTACCAAAACTAAATTTCGACCGAAACCGGGTATTCGACCAGAAAGCAGCCGAACTGGTAGTAACTGTGCGTGCCGTGCTTAAAAAAGTTGAGAAACTTCGCAAAAGAATACGAGTTCCAAATACGCCCTACCAGGTCTTCCAAGACGAAAACAAAATTCTGAAGCTTCTCACGCCCTTATTTTTGAAAGAGATGTCCGCGGGCCTTGAAACTTTCGGCGAAGTTAGCGCTGCATCACTGGGAAACTCGGCTCGACCCAAAAAGTGCTAAAAGCTAGTAGATGCAAATCGATGCAATTTCGAAGGGGGGGGATTTCTTGCGCTTATTATTCCATAAGTAATCTAGGGATAATATAAAAGGAAGAAGATGGATCCTTTAAACTTAAAGGAACAGAAAACTTGACTCGGGGAGCTAGCTAACATATCAAGAATGTACCCTGAGTCGATATTGAGAGTAAGAAAAATTCTCGTTGCGACCATTGCAGTTCCCGGGCAGTTTCCGAGAATTCGACTTCTGAGCCAAAGGTTTGCAAAAGCAAAAGGTTTGTGTGCCGCGACTAGGAATCGAACCCCGGCCGTCTTGTCGGGGAGGTCGTTACTCTGTATGTAAAACGGCGAACTTTTACAGTACATAAGTGCATAATTAGAGTGCATAAGGGGCAAGGGCCTGCCAGCTAGCTTTGGGAACACTAAGGAGGGGGTTCGAGACGGTTCGAGATAACAAAGAAAGGGGGGGGGGGGCTGTCAACAATAAGACCCTCTAAGCCCCCCGGGCGATTCGATGGCCGAAAGTTGCGTGGTCAAGTTTACTGTTCCTTTAAGTGAACGTAAATTACCTTGAAACTAATGCTCTCGTATGTCTCTTGATAGATATCCATATTCCCCGTTGACGACAGAATTTTATCAGCCAGTCCGGTGAGTTTTAAAATCGCTTCTCTATCTGTCGACGACTGTGCAACGTTGCCAGCTTTCTTCTGCTTCCACCGTTCAGACGCTGTCAGTGTTTTACCACCACCTAGAAGACAGAGCAAAATAAGACTAGCGAGTAGCGACAAAACTTGATAAACTGAAACACTCCAATAGCAGCGACACCAGCACTACCAGCGACAAGGGATGTCCCTAATGAAACTCGATCAGTCGTTAACACCACTGGCTCCGGAGCAAAATAACTCTAGGCAGTAGCGTCAAGACTTGAAAAAAGTGACACACACTCGAATAGCAGCGACACTAGCACCACTAGCGATAGTGAACGTCCCTACTGAAACTCCATCGGTCGTGCACCAGTGATGGCTCCAAAAACTTCATATTCTGAACAAAGCGAAAAAAAGATAAAACCTCCCCTGTTTCCTCGATGTGTGCAGACCGCATCTTGGCTTTACTAGAAATTTCTAAACCCGGCAAGTTTGTCTTGCTTTAAATGCCGCAAGAGTAGTGGGCGGCGCTATGAGTATGGCCCGTTTGCGAAGCAAGGAAAGCATAGGTCTTGACTCTACTCCCTAGTGTTGTTTTGCTCCGGCTGGCTCTGACCGGATCAAGAGCAAACTTAACGCGTCATGACAGACTGGGGTTATTTTGCTCTGCTAGATAAGCACCACAAAGAACTGGACTCAAAATAGTACCTAAGAATGCTGGCAAGAAGCGGCATGTACTCCGTCTGACTTCACACTCTGGCTTGAACTATCAAAAAAGGTACAGCATATATAGATTCTTAGCAACATACGGCCTGAAGAGTACCCCTGCCAAGAAGCAGACTACCATAAACCCCTCATTTTTGCATATCCTACTGGGATACCCTATGCCAAATGCCTGTTGGTAATCTAACCCTGACCCCCCCCCCACTATAACGGAGTTCTGATTGATATTCCTTGAGCCCAAGCTGACTTAGATTCATATATTCATATAATATATACAAGAACGGAAAACGTCAGCTGTGATGCTTATGAAGCAATATTTCGGCCCTAATTGCAGGTTTGTTTCCTTCCCCAGCGTTGGCCCAGAAGAACAACAGCCTGAAGAGGACGCTTGCCAAGAAGGGCCGAAATATTGCTTCATAAGCATCACAGCTGACGTTTTCCGTTCTTGTATATATTATATGAATATAGTTCTGATTGGTTGTTATATCTAGCGTTTGGCATACCATACGCCAAATCGTGGATACCTGTTGGTACTCTAACCCTGACCTACTCCACAATCAAGGAAGTCGGATTGGTTGCTTTCTTGGCTTTCCTCAAACTATCAATATTTTACTGGGTTACAGTATCCATCATTTGGCATAGTGTATCAGCGTTAGACATAGGGTATGCGACACGCTAGATATACCAAGCGTTGGGCACGGGGTATCCGAAAATCAGGGGTTTGTTTGTGGTAGACTGCCCAGAAGGGCCGAAAATATAGAAAAAACAGCTCACTTATCCCTTAAACTGGCGCCTGCCGTTGGGACGTAATGCAAAGATCTCCCTCGTCCAAATATGTCCAGCGCAAGAGACGGATACAAACGCAGATCTCCACTGTTTACCAGACCACTCCTGATCTGCTCCTGATCTGAAACTGTCTGTTTTTGGAAGGGAGCAGTAGAGTGTAAGTAACTGTGACGGAGGTTTATGCGTGCCCCCTGCGTACCCGCCTCTTCGTCAACCACCTTCGTCACTTACCGAGCCTCCTAATTGCCTTGGCGACTGTTTCCTTTGGACGAAGAGATTCCAAAACCTGTTTGTATAGAGCTATTGAACTGTCGCTGCCAGGCAACTGATCGTCTTCGGATGAACTGGATTCCTCGTCACTGCCATATTTCTTGTCGGTTTCTTTTATCTAAAGTATAAGAAAAACTTCATGATCAAGAAATTAGCTTCGTCCTTTTTGGGACACCAATTTGAATATGGACCAGAAATAAATCTTACATAATTTTTGCAAGTTAGCTGTTTTAGTTTTTTGTTTAGACCCGATAATAGTACTGAACAAAAATTAAAAAATTGATCCTCAAACGGGATTTAAATCCGCAAACTTCGGCTTTTATCGACGCTTTTCTAACCAATTGAGTCAACGAGGAGCTTGTCAACAAAGTTCGCAAACCACTATACAATCACCATTAGTAGCGGGCTACAGGAACAATGATCGCTCGACGAAAATCTATCTAAACAGTCAGATTCCCATGTCATTATGTGATGATGGAGCTTCGTTCCTTATACACCACACACCAATTACCGTACAGCAGTTGTGAATTTGTACACCACTTACAGCAGTTGGACAACTTATACAGAGGTTCAACAATAATGTTAACCACGAATGGAAGAGCATTCTTCTGCAATAGGTTAGTTCGGTAGATAAGTGATGTTGTCGTAATTTCTATGTTTGTCTGTTTTCCTCTTATTATAGTATTTCCTTCTTCTTTTATTTCTTTTTTTTCTTACTCCGTCTATATATTGTGCTTTTTGATGGGTGAAAAATATTTTTTTTATTATTATCATTCTACAAGGGACTCTTACCATGACAATAAAGCAGAAAGCATATTTTTGCATTTAGAGGCCTAGGAGCCTCTGATACGGTCAAGGGCCTACACTGTAAAAAGTTTCTCAGAGTAAAGCGGGTACTCCACTGGCAATCGTAAGCTGTCGGAAGCGATCGTAACCTGTCGTAAGCGGCCATTTTGGCGGTTTTCAGCCAATGAGAGCATGCCGGGTCCGGACGAGCACGGTTACGACGGACTTACGATTGCCAGTGGAGGAACCACTTAAGTATTAAAGTTAAGTGCAGTACTTGCTACTGCGATTCATTTTATCGCGACTGGGATAAGATTTATCCGAATTAGAGATAATCTCATCTCATTAGAGACATGACTAATCCCAGTAGGAAATACTGCAAGATTTGTTTTTAAAGTGTTTTACTCATTAGGTAGTTTGAGGCATGAGTAACATTTACCGACATACTGACGGAACAGCGATCTACTGCGAATGAAAGTCGACGGGAGGCCACTCGAAGAAGCTCCAACTGACCAGCTGTAAGAGGCGCGAGCGGCACAGTTTTTATGGCACTTGCAGCTTCGCTCATGTGCCATATACCGATCGCTTTCCGGTCGGTCTATCTACTCATCTCGAGTTAGGGCACTTCCAGACGTGCTAGGACGATGAAACTTGGCAGGCGTATCAGGGTCCCAACCAAACTAACCTGGAAATAATCAGTTTCCCGATCCGACCATCTGGGAGGGATTGGAGGCCAGGGGAATCCTGAGAATTTAGTAGTTTTTGTCACACTTTTTCGAGTCGGGGTACTTCCAGATGTGCTAGGACGATGAAACTTGGCAGGCATATCAGGGACCCGACCAAACTAACCTGGAAAGAATCAGTTTCCCGATCTGACCATCTGGGGGGGGGGGAGTGGGGGGCGGGGGCATCTGGAAAACTGAGTAGTGTGTAACTTGCGAACGGGTGATCGGATCCCATTTTAGGTCCGGACCGGATTCGACAGCTGTGGGGGAGTTAGGGGGAGACCGGAAATCACGAGAAACGGTTAGAATGGAGGGATCGGATTGAAACTTGCTGGGAAGAACAAGCATCTGCTCCAGGTAAATCTTTTACAGAATTTGACTGGATCGGGAAACTTGGGGGGTGGTGGAGGGGAGTTTCCCGGAATTCCGGTGATGGCGATTTTGGGGGTTTTCACGACGAAACTTATTGGAAAAATTATGAATGTCGGCTACACTGGGATAGGGGCGTCACGACTGGGGGGGGGAGGAGACGCCCCCCCCCAATGTTGTCGGATAGTCCGTAAAAAACAACCGAGTCGCCACGATTTTTCGTCAGAACAGTTGATTTTTTCGTGAAAACAGCCGGTTTTTTCTGAAAATCAGTCGATTTTTCGTCAAACAGTCGGTTTTTCTAAAAATCAGTCATTTTTTTCAAAACTGTCTGCCAGTCGGTAAATACCTTGCCCCCCCCCTAAACATTTTGGCCAGTAGCGCCTCTGCACTGGGATGCCCGTGAACCAATGTGACAACAACATCTGCCAACCAAGGAATGTTGGCTACACTGGAGGGGATGTAACAACAACAATCTACCAATGAAGCTGCCAATCAGCGCTCACCCCGCTTTATCTCGCTGGAAGTGCGATTTAAGTTAAAAGGAACTCCTTTGGTGTACACCGGATGATCCACTGTGCAGCCCCTCAGGAATACGACATGTCGCCTCTAATCGTCTCACCTTGACCCAATCGATGTTGTCTAGCCAGTTATCCTTTAAATCTTCGTTATCCTTTTTGAAGACATAAAAGCCGCTGCTATCAAAATGTCCATCTTCTTCCTCATCTTTCAGGTTGAACGGCGTGACTTTGATTCCATCATAGGATTCATAGGTGGCATCTTCTTGGCCTTTAAAAATGACAAGAGTGATGTTAAGTTTTATCCCACACCATTGCAGTCTACCACAAAGCCCTGATTTTTGGATACCCTATGCCAAACGCTGGGTATATCTTGGGTTCGGCATATCCTATGCCTAACGCTGGATACACTATGCCAAATGCTGGATACTCTAACCCAGTCAAATATTGATGATTTTAGTGAAGCTCAGAAATCTTCCCATTAGAATTCACATATAGTGGGGTAGGTCAAGGTTAGGGTACCAACAGGTATCCAACGTTTGGCGTAGGGTATATAGCGTTAGGCATAAGGCATTTTTCCGTGCTCCCACCAACAGTTTGTGGGTCAATTGTGGCTCGAAAAAAGTGTTTCCGCGGCCTTTTGTGCTGCCCACTAGTGTGTTTCCGCGACCAACAAGATTTTCGTGGCTCGCTTTGTGGCTCAAATTCAACAAACAACTGCCGAGGAGCGTGTTCCCCCCCTCTACCAATAGTAACTATTAGTTACTATTTCCGTTCCAGCCTCACGAGAAGTTACTACGCTGACCGTTCCAACCTTCTCAAAATAGTAACTAATAGTAACTATTTGCTTACCACGCTCGGGAGCCTAGTAAGCGTAGTACTACGCATCTCTGTAACGTGATTGGTCGGATCAGCCCGCGGCCTGATATTTGACCGAAAAATAAAAAAGCGTTCCAGCCTAGCGTATAGTAACTACGGTAAGAAGGGTGGAACACGCTCGAGGTGATTGTCAATTCTGTGGCTCGATTTTGGCGGGAAATTTCAAACTTGGCAGTGAAATAGCGTCAAAACAATAAATTAAAAACTTTCTCAAGTATGTGGACATAAAACTGAAGATCCTTTTTGCACGGAATGGTAAGGACGAAAGCCTGGAGTTCTATATACTGAGATTTTTACATGATTTTTATTTGCATATTCAGACATCTGAATTTACCGCCCAAAAAATAGACAAAACGGCGTTTCCGCGAGTTTCAACTTGTGGCTCGACTGTGTGGCACACAATCGTGTTTTCACGAAAACTCAGATGTGTGTGCCCCACAATAGTGTCACTGAAAAACGCCTATGGGCTATGCCAAACGCTAGATATAGCCAGCGTTTGGCGTAGGGCATAAAAAAAATCAGGGGTTTATGGTTGAATGTACCATTGGGCCTACGAATTTTCCATTTATTTTTTTTATTAAAAGCAGAACTGAAACCTGATTTTAATCCATATTTTTTCTTCTCTCAATAACAAGTGCTATCACCAGGGGCGTCGCTATGGGGGGGAGGAGGGACTCCCCCCAAAGGTCTTGAGAAAGTACTTTCGTCGGGCGAAGCCCGGCGAAAGTTCACCTGTTTGTCAAGTCAAGTTGTTTGTAAGTCAATTCAATTTTACGCAAGGGTCCTCTTTTGACATAGACTATAGGCCAGGTCCGTATCCAGGAATTAATTTTGGAGGGGGTCTTCCCTGCGGATCGGTCCTAATAGCAAATATTACTAAAGAGATAACAAGTTAAAATCTATACAGGATTATTCCTTTAAGTTTCGAAGGTGGTTTCAACCTCCACTATAAGCCTTGATCTGTTTGCTAAATTTTAAAAGTAAAAAATTTAACTGTCTGGATCAAATATTAAATTTTTGGGATACCATCGAAACCTTTGGTCTTGTTCGTTATTTAGAAACCAAATGCGACCGCCGTTTTCATGTTTTTGTCCAAATAGAAAACACCGAGCTTAACGGAGTAAAGCAAAACAAAGAATTTGATTGGGTACACAAGTCCACCGTTTTCCTGTGCATTTTCAGTTTCAATGGAACAAAAATATCAATGAAGGGCAGCAAACTTTGATCCTTTAGCAAAAACCTAAACTTGTAGTCTACCTTCAACTTTTGTGATATCATATTTGGCATCAGCAGCATCTTCCTCATCGGAGTCTAAAGTATGCTGAGCTGCATCCTTCTTTGCTCCAAGACTCTCAAGACGATCTCCAGGAACTCGTATTCCATAATCATCATTATCATCAGCCTTCCTTTTGCTCATGGTGCTACAACATAGTACAATCTGAGGATGCATTTAACAAACCGAACAAACATAACAGGTATGATGCATACACTTAGGAGCCAACGTTTCTAAAACTCTTTCACCTTCCTTCTAGGCAAGAAGTGGAAACAAGAGATTATTTCACTTATCGAGCTGTAGCCTATCACTCTGGAAAATCTAGAATGATCCAGAATCTTGAGACTCAGCAGGGTGCTAGCCTACTGAGCAAATACCATCAAAAGTCTGGCCTACAAGACTATGATTCCCTTTAGCTAGCCTAACTCCAGAAAGTTCATATGCTCCTAGTCTCACGCTGCCCACCGAAGAGTTGGCTTTAGGCAGACATCCAGCAAGGCCTAGGCTCTATCTAACTAGGGCCAGCCTAGGCATAGTGTTCTGATCAATCAAGCAATATGCTTAGCAACAAGACAGCCTAGTGTTAGAAATCTTGAAGGAGAGATGTACCTAACTGCTAGGAGTTAAGAAAGAATACACTTGATAATGGGAAATTAAGCCATGTACTAAAGCTGGAGAAGAGGATAGTAAAGATCAAAAGTAAGAGTCCTAGAAAGACTCAAGATATCCTGATGACATTAAACACAAGATCGGTCTGAATTCCGTACTGACAGAATTGACAGCCAAGCTCAAGTCTGGCCTATCAAAAATGTAGACTATGCCCCTCTTATCTAACATAGCCTACCTCTCATACCAGTTATTTATAGGATGCTCATCTGCATTCATAAAATGTGAATATCATTCTCATAGAAGTTCTTGTACCCAAACACCTGGGAACAGACGAGGGGTTACTGATCTTGAATTATGAAAGTCGGGAATCGGTTATATAATATGGTACCAGAAACAAAATTTTCAAGAGGTAAAAATCTTACCCAATCTTTTCTTCTAACCTAATTCAAAAAAGGTGTTTTAGGTTGTTAAAAGCTATTTTTCCTTCAATCCCATGAACAAAAGCAAGGAATTTCACCTCAGCCTCAGGCATGAATAAGGTGAGTCCATGCAAGACTTAAGATTCTCAATTCAAATTTTTTTTTCTGGAGACGAATTTGATCTTCTGACATTCAAAATGTTTTTACTTCTGTTCCACTTTTGGACAGAGTCTGTACCAGATTTGGCAGAGACATCTTTACAAAGGGAAGTTTTTTTTTTTTTAAATCTGAAATAGGCCTATGCTTTGAGCTTTGACACAGTGACGTTGACCTAAAGTACCAAGCAAGCAACCAACCAGGTAAAAATAAAATGATTCGAGACAGCTATTTCTAGTGCTATCCCAAACTAACGTCAATGATGACATTTTTTAACAACGTCAACAAAACCAAAGGCAAAGTAAATTGAAACTAGTGCATGTTGCAGATCTTTTTACTTTCATGATATATTCCAGTAGTCCAGTTGCACTTACAGGCTGACGATTTTTAACTGATGTAGGTATGTCACAAGTCCTCTTTATGGTGCCTATCCTAGCATAGTGACAAATGGACATGTCAACTTAATTTTATTACAGCGATGTTTAACTTTAAGCGCTTTAAGCTGGCTTTAAGCCTTTCTTGGTAAGGTCCTTTTAGCTTAGGGCTCAAGCACTCCAAGCTGGGAAGTGAAACATGTTATTTTGTAACACCTGTTCCTGTGTTCTATACTAAATTGCTTCAATCTATAGACTATAGATTGAAGCAATTTAGCTCCTGTGTTTGACAATTTGACATCAAATCCAAACACAGCACTAGCAGGTGACAGCAGGATTCCAGAGGAAATAATGTTACATATCCTCTGATTCAAAACACGGGCACTGGAAACGGATGACAGCGCATTGTTTTAGGACCAGAAACCACCACGCTAATTGCTGAACAGGCGATTGTAATACCAGTTTTGTCTTTTTTACAACAAACACACCTTTACCTTTTTTCGAATTAAACGGCGCTGGTCGCTGGAATAAATTCTTGCTTTTACTTCGGTAGCTCTATACATACACTCTCCAAGACGGTGATTGTTTCAAAATTACCGGCGCATGCTTTTTCAGTAGAATAAGTAGTTAGTCATATTTGATTTATTGCATAACTGGAGTTCATTACTGATTCCTCTGTCACTGCGTATGAGGGGTGTAAATCTAAGGTGATACATCATGTCAAGAAAATCTGAAATCTTTACAAGAAATTTTGAAGCTGCCATCAAAGAAATCACAAGTAAAAATGTTTATTTGGATGCAGAGCTGGATCCTGGAATCAAAAGCGCACTGAAAAAAGTAAGTAATGTTCAGAATTTTCTTAATATTTATGAACTGTCTTCTGTCGTTTCTATTCTAGTCCTTTCCAGTGTTGGGACTTTGGAAGTTTGTTGGATGCTTGTTGGAAATTAAAAATGTGGCTTTATTTCGTGAATTCTGAAACCACTTTTTGAGCAAGGTGTGGTGACTTCCTGTAGAGTCTCTCACTGTCTAGTTGGTTGGTAAGCTGGTTGGCTGCTAGTTGTGGTTGTTGCATTGCCAGTGGCTCACTCCGCTCACTGCATGCTCACTGGCATCCCAGGGTAGCAATAATTCAGCATGCTTCAGTCGAGTTAATCACAAACCCCTGATTTTTGGATACCCTATGTCCTGCCTAATGATGGATACCCTGGGATACCCCATGCCAAATGCTGGATACCTGATGGCACTCCAACCCTGACCTACCTCACTATAGATCAGTCTAGTACACTAGCCCCTTTCCAGGCATGGTGCTCAAACGTCTAGCACCATGCCTGGGTGCTAGACGTTCAAGCACTGTACCTTGGATTTTATGTATAGTGCATGGATTTCAGTATACAGTGCATGCATGAAAAACACAGTTTCTGTCATCACAACTGAACACTGGCTCGGATAGGGCTGAAATTAATACCATGAATTAGAGAAATCAAAGACAATCCTTATCATATTTTTCATAACAAAAACAAAAGGACGCGACTGATGGTGGAGATGAAAAACCTCATTTCCTTTTCTACATAGTCAAGGGTTTTGCATGCAAAGTGTCCTGTGCCTCAGCTTTTTCTACCTAACAGTCAACCAGAATATTGGCTCCTAGGGCACTCTACATGGAAAATAGATAGACTGCTGTCAGATTTTTCATCTCCATCATCAGTCGCGTCCTTTTGTTTTTGTTAGGAAAAAATATGATAAGGATTGTCTTTGATTTCTCTAATTCTTGGTAGTAATTTCAGCCCTATCCGAGCCGTTGATAAGTTGTGGTGACAGAAACTGTGTTTTTCATGCATGCACTGTATACTGGAATCCATGCACCATACATGAAATCCAAGGTACAGTGCTTGAACGTCCAGCACCCAGGCATGGTGCTAGACGTTTGAGCACCATGCCTGAAAAGGGGCTAGTGTACTAGACTGCTATAGATAAATTCTGATTGGTTGATTTCTGAGCTTCACTTAAATGGTCAGTGTTTTATTGGGTTAGAGTATCCAGCATTTGGAATAGTAAATCAGTGGTTTGTGCCTTGTGGTAGACTGCTTCAGTCCTCGTCCACTCCTTCTCTGAAACAATCTAGACTAGTGTCAGAGCGTTGACAGTTATTTTCAAAAGGCTGTTCCAGACTGGTATGCTTTACCGTTCAGAGTCCTGCAAGTTTTTTATTTTACTTTGGCTCCTCTGCACTCCCTCCAAGGTCTTGGCATCCGTTTTGTGGCTGGGGCATGAAACTTCCATTTCGTACTCTGGATGCATTCATAAACAGTTAAAATATTCTTGGATGTCTTGGGACTGTCCAGATTTTGGTAATTTTGTCATTTCAGGAGTACCTTTATTTTTGGGATCCCAAAACGTAAGTGGAGGGATACCTATGACATCGTAAAAGCTCTCCCTCTGTCTGTTAGCACAAAAACTCTCGAAGGGGTGGAGATATTTTGTTCAAACTTACGACTCCTTGGGTCAAAATACAGGTCAAGTTCGAAGATCGGCTCTGTAGCCCAATATTTAAGGGTGGGGGGAGGGGGTTTAAATTAAGGGACAAAAAAAAATATTTTTAAAAGCTAATTAGATAGGAGACATGCTAAATCCGAATATGAAAATTATTTTCTCACCGGACAAGTAGTTCACCCACAATCCGACTAAAACTGGAAAATTTGTTAAAAATAAAAGTTTAATCTTAAGTTGATTAGAGGTTCAATCTAGGGGTAAGGAGACATGCGCTCAGAATCCGGCCCAAATATATGACAGTCATTTATACCCGGACACATAGAACGAAACCCGAAAATTAGTTATAAGTAAAAGTTTTTTTCTGAAGTTGATTAGAGTTCGGTGTAGTGGTAAGGAGGCATGTTGAATCCATATATATAAATTATTTTCTCGCCAAACCAATAGTTCGCCCGGAATCCGGCCAAAAGTTAAAAGTTGTTAAAAGCTAAAAGTTTTATCTGAAGTTGATTAGAGGTTTAGTATAGGGGTAAGGAGAGATGCTGAATTCGTTTTTGAGCTTTTTTTAACGAACAATTAGTTCGCCGAGAGTCCGACAGAAACCGGAAATTTGGCAGAAGTGAGGCAGCTGGAAGTTTTGATCAATTTCGTTGAAGTGAAATGAGATATAGGGGTAAACACAAACACTGAATCCATATCTGAACTTGGTTTTCTCATATGATAGCCATTGGCCTTAATGTGTTTCTAAATTTAATAGTACAAATTTTCAAGGAGTCTGGCGAAGACCGGATATCTTGAAGATCCAATTGTCTGGATCAAATATGAAATTTTGGGATCCTGTTGAAAACTTTGTTCTTGTTTGTTTTGAGAATGCACAGATTTCAAAAGTTGGGTTGTCTTATTATAGGCTGAATTTGGGAGTGCTTTGCCAAATTCCAGAAATTGGAATTTTAGAGTATTTATGACATAGCCTTAGGATTGAACTGTTGGGTAAGGTTAATCCACTGCTTTGTCTCCCAGACTGCCCTTTGGCACCTTTTTGCACCTTTTTTTGCCCTTTACAGGCTCTTTACCTCTGCTTTGCCTTTGGCACCTCAAGATTCCACCCCGAAACCGAATTCCTGGAAATTGGCCCTTGTGGATTTTAAACATATGAGCGTCACCATCAGGATATTAGGTATTGGTGTTCTAATACTTCCTGTACTTATAAGGCTAATCGTAGCTCACTTTTCAGGAAGAAAATGTGATCTTGATGATCAACATGGTGCCACCAGCTACACTGAATAAAAACTTGAGTCTTGTTGAAACTCTTGCAGTAAGTATTGCTAATTCTTTTCGTATGAAGGACTGGTGACCTAGGTGGTATCTTAAAAATGGGAATAGTGGGCACATGTCTAGATAGGTGTATCAGATAAGTTATATTCCGCTTCCTGAAGGTAATCTCCCTGTTTCGAACAGCTTCGATCAGTGAGGCATAAAAAGTAGCAAAACAAAAGCTCCGAGCTCGTGTTGCTATTGTTATGGGAAGACAGTACAAGTAATTCCATGAGGATGGCCAAAATTCCCTCTCCACCCCCTCCAACATTCCCACCGTAACCGAATGCGGTTGGGGTGTGTGACATCTGCATGTGCTACCCATCAAGGTTCTCTCGGGTCGGGTCACTCGTTTGTTTAAAAAATCGGGTTTCAGGGAATAGCCCGCTACATCCTCCAACTCCCCGCGCCGAGGCGGGATCCAGCCCAGAAATCACAAAAGGACACATCTAGGGCAAATGGCCTTTGTACCGCCCAAGCTCCATCCCAATTGCTCTACCCGTTTGGTCACTAAGCATGAAAACAAAATTTTGTTACCCCCTCCAGGTTCCCACACCCTAGCCAGTTGCGGATCGAGCCCAATAGTGGCATGTCTAGAACATTCGCAACCACCCATCATGTTTTTTCGAATTGGATAATCACCCGTTTTCACTGAAAATTGGATTTCCGGGAGAGGTGTGATAAATGTTCCTTCAGCCCAAGCTGACTTCGAACTATTTTGACCATGCAAAACGGATACGTGAGCTACATTTTATTGGCTCCAATAAAATTTTGTTGACGTATCCGTTTCGCATTGTCAAATGTAAAAAGGTGTGGCACTATCACCTGTCTCCGTCCACTGTGGCCAAAGGCATTTCGGACACAGAAATGCTGCGTCTAGCTAGGGAGCAGTCTAGCTAGAGCCTGTACCGAGACTTCAACCTGCGCCTGCTTCACATGCACATTATCAGCTTAGTTTTGTGCCCTCGTTTGATAAGTTGTTTAATGCCGGATCGATTTTTTAGTCTGTAAAATAGTTATCAATTGTTTATATTGTACCATATTTTTGTGGATGTTAATTTTGGCTCATCGATTGACATACATGTTTATTTTATGACAACAAAAACTAATAATTGGCTCTGTCCGTCGCATGTTTTTCGAATAAGGTGAATTGAATTGAAAATTGAATTGAAAATTTTTGGGATCCCATCAAAACCTTTGTCTTGTTTCTTTTTGCGCCAGTTTTGATCATTTCCCTGTCTGTTTGAAGAAAAAACCTAGTAGATTTTTTCTGCAACCTTTTCAAGACAAAATTTGGATCACTGTGAATTTTTCGAAGAAATTTGGTTATTCTGAGCCTTTTCTCACCAGACTTTTGTTTATTTTTTTCTTCTTAGGACCAATTGGATCATTTTCCTGTCTGTCTGACTTTTGTTTATTTTTGCTTGGACCGATTCAGTAAAAAAAAATTCTGCCTGCGAAAAAAAGGTAGGGGGAGAAATCTCACCCATAATATAGGCTACTGGCCCCAGCAAGTTTGCTTAGTAGAAATGACCCGCTGTTTTTCGTTTAAATAAGGTAACTATTTCGCTCGTCTAGGGAAAATATCAATTATAACACATGCCACACTAATTATAACAACAAGTGAGCCTCAGAAGCATCTTGAATATAAGCTGGCAACAAAATATCACCAATGCAGAAATACGCAGAAAAACAGGTCAGCCTTCTGTCATTGAGTTGCTGAAAGAAGGCGGTGGACATACTTGGGACACGTCCTTCGTATGGAAGAGAGCCGCCTTCCTCGAACAACGTATGAGTGGAAGCCAGGCGGTAGAAGAAAGCGAGGCCGCCCCAAAAACACATTGAGGCGAACATATGAGATCTGAGGACGGCTGGTACCTCGCTGGTACCTGAATGGGTCACCGCTGCGGCATCAATGCGGGACGAATGAAGAGCCTTTGTCGACGCCCTATGTGCCACCAATTTCTCTGGAGGAACTAAGGTCTAAGGTTGTTGCAACTTTTTATCAGATCAACTGTATTTTTCAGATGGTTGGTTGGCCTGATTTCAGCATCTCTAATCAAGTTCAGTTTTTGGAGTACCTCTTCCAAGTTGTACAGTTCGCATCGTTTACAAGCTCAGATTTTGACCAGAGTGCATACCAGAAAGTGCTGATCAGCTTGTGTAAAAGCCTCATAAAACCAGGTAGGTCTTGTTTCTGCTCTAATTTAATTAATTGAATTTAAGACAAAACATAGGCAACTGTTCGGGCGTACTTCTCACGACATAAATCTGTATGCGAACAGTGAATTTGTTCACTTCTTACAGTAATAAAAAACATTAAATAAAAAACAAAATCTCGCTCTCTCTCTCTTGTGTCTATAAAGATAATTTCGTAAACCACATTGGCCTGACATATCACAAAGAATGAACCACGAAACCAACGAAAATGGGGTTTGTAAAGGCAAACAGACAGAAAATTTTGATGAAAATTGCCATAACGAGAACGACGATCAAAAATCAAGAAAACCGAAACAAAGCGGAAAACCAACAAGAAACCGAAAATTAAAACCAAAATTGGATGAATTCAAAACCGAAAATAAAAACAGCGAGCCACTCACCAATACCTGCGAATAACAATAAGGACTGTCCTCGCCCGGTACTAGCGAGTGACTGCTGAAATAAATTTCATTTCGCAAGCAAGCGACCTTGTCGAGCAGCTCGGGGCGATACGTCATATTTCGTCTGAGGCTGCTTCTCGTGCGCAAGTTCTTTTTGATTTGAGGGGGTAAGGACTTAAATCCATATTTTGAGAGTGCGTAGATGATTCGAGGCTAATCTCAGGGACGACTAAAAATATTCTAGAAACGACTAGAAATATTCGCCGTTTATTTCATTATTTTCGTTGGCCTTTACAAACCCCATTTTCGTTGGTTTCGTGGTTCATTATTTGTGACTTGTGTCTGTAGTGGAGAGTCGGTCACAGGTTCGATTTTCTAGCTTTGAGCCTTGCCAAGAAGGGCGAAATATTATTCCAGTAAAATTAGCTGACGTATCCGTTTAGCGCAGTCAACTAGGCTATAAATCTCTCTCTCTCTCTTTTGTCTAGTCGAAGGCATTCCGGTGCCATTGCAGTGCATAAACAACCAAAAACAAAATAAAAACTACGTGGAAGGGACTACCGCCGTAGCAGCAGCGGCTGCAGCGTAGCAGCGGCTGCAGCGTAGCAGCCGCCGAGCTCGGGCAGCGTCTTTGCACTTAGACATTTTTAAAAGGTAACATTATACGAAGAGATTATTAGGCCTGTTCTGGGATCAGTAGGGGAGCAAGCGGGTGGTCCCTATTCTAGATATTATAATAAAGTATAAATAGTAAACAGGCTTTCGCCTTTATGAAATTCTCAGAACACTAAACTGAATTTCCCGTAATGCCGGATGGTTAGCACGCCGAACTTGTAAGCGAGGGGTCGCGTCTCGACGCCGTCTACCGTTTGGTGCTCGAGGGTTAGTGGGGTGACCCTGTAAGACAAGCCGCAAGTCCACTCAGCTTGAAATGGGCACCTAGAGAAATTTTGGGAAGGTGACAGGGACGCTTATGCATTTTAAAAGGTAACTTTATACGAATAGATTATTAGGCCTGTTCTGGGATCAGTGGGGGAGCAAGCGGGTGGTCCCTATTCTTGATATTATAATAATGTATAAATAGTAAACAAGCTTTCGCCTCTATAAAGTTCTCAAAACACTAAACTAAATTTCCCGTAATGCCGGATGGTTAGCACGCCGAACTTGTAAGTGAGGGGTCGCGTCTCAATGCCGCCTGCCGTTTGGTGCTCGGGGGTTGGTGGAGTGACCCTGTAAGACAAGCCGAAAGTCCACTCAGCTTGAAATGGGTACCTAGAGAAATTTTTGGAAGGTGACAGGAAGGGTGTGCGAACCTATTACGAATTATTTTTGTAATTGTTTTCGAGACTAATTGTTTTCATTTTAATTCGCGTTCGTATTTTGATGAATTGTATTTCAAACCGTGAATTGTATAAATGAATCATAGGTTACAATTGTAAATATATCCCTTAGTTGATCTTTTTAACTGTAATGACATGTCCAGCACTATTTTTTGTTTGTAGAAGATGTCTATGGATAAATACACAGCCAGGATAAACCACCAGGATGGCTAGTCCCTAACAGCCCATTCGACTTCCGGCCTAAGGGCTAAGAATCGGAGACCAGCACTATTATACCAGTTAGGCCTGTATAAGCTGATGCTGATACTGTCTATTTTACTGAATGTCAGCCAGTTGGCACACTTGCTTATAAACACTTTTATACTTACTTCGTTCACAACGCTTTCAAGAAGATGCGAACATGTTTTTATTCCAGTATTGGAACCGAAATTCCCAAACATTGGTAGTCCGTCCATCTTTCCTCCGTAGGCCTGTGGCTCTACGTCTGCACTGAAAAGTCTCGAGAGTGTCTTGACCAGGTTTGCCTGAAAAGAAAGCGAACGAGTAAATCTAGGCTAGGCCCCGCCTCTCGAAGACTCACAAATTTCATTTTTTTTAGCCACCACGCGTCCACCGTCAGACCCGAGTTATCAGACTTTACGAGAGGGGGTGGCCCAGAAATGTGGGCATGTTATACAGAGGATATTCGTCGAAACTAGTGGGTGAGTAAGCTACCTTAGCTGCGTTCATTGCACTCCGGGCTGTCTGGTGTTTTGTCACCAGTGCCCGGTTCGTCTCTTATAACGCGTTTTTTGGTTCACCGGTGAGTTGATGAAAACTTGCCAACTCCTCGGCAAAGCCGGGCTCCCGAGCAGGTTCTGGTTAGTCCGCACCGGGGAGGTAACCGGACACCGTTTAGTTAAAAAACGGGTTATAAGACTGGTGAGTAGTCACCGGTGGATGCAAAAACGCGTTATAAGAAGCACCGGTGAGCAGTCACCGGACAACGAACGCAGCTCTTAGTGTAGGCCCACAGTATCATCAGAGGATAAAAGACAAGAGGTGTGACCGATGCAGTTTAAGTCCACTTGTCGAAGGGTGTTATGTTGTCATGAAGTATGGACAGTCATACGGATAGAATCAATAACGTGTTTGGTTAGAACGTGGTTGGTTGACCAAGAAAACAGATTTAGCATGCGGGAATGACTTCGTCGCCATCTCTTGAGCTCTGGTAGAGACCTGAAAAGGCTTAGATTAAGACGGGTGTGAAGAGGTAGGATTTAAAGCACAACTCTTACTAGAAATAATATTTTCCCTATGAAATGGATCAGAAAAAAATATTTTCGAAAATACCATTACTTTCCATCTGAACTTAGCGATTTTCTTGTTAGTGCCTGTCGACTATGTCCAGCCTTCCTGCTCTCCGACGCGGCGGCTGGGCGCAAAACGTTTGAAAACTGATCGCGCCATGGTTCAAAAGTGTGAAAACTAAGCAAATAAAAGAAGTAATAAACAAAAGCTTCTCAGATCCTTATGTGTGAAAGAGTTGTCAGCAGACCTTGATGATCCCGGCAAACGTTTCGTTGTGTGACAGGGAAAACTCGGCAAGGCCAAAAAAGCGCTAAAATTTCTTAGGCACAAAACGAAACAATGGAGAAAGGTGGGGAGTTTAGAAGCTTATAATTCTGTTTGGGAGCTAGATATATTATAAAAAGCAGAATAAGCAAGAGGGGTCCTTTAAGGTAATTATCAACACGGGCGGGTTTATGGCACTGCATAAATATCTAGGTAGAGCTAAATAAATCAATAATGTACTTCGTTTCCTTAATTACCCGTATTCTAGTGTTATCATGCACACTATCATGCATGCAACACTTGACATAATTATATAAATAGACATTTCACCTATCCGCACAGGCACAATTTATGAAAATCGTTTAACTTAACTAGAATTAAAATATTGGGTAAAATAGGGTAGGCCTAAACAAGATTTCAGAGAGCGATAAGTCGAATTTATGGGTGGTCTTAGTAGTCTCTGGGAAGCTGCGTCCCTCTGTCTTTGTCGCGTGTTGGGACTGCCACTTGCTAGCGTCTCAATATAAGGTAAAATGCCACGATGCCAGACATTTGCTCCAGAGCGCTATTGTGACCTGATGCCGTCTTTCAGCTAGGGTTGGCAGATGGGCTGGGTAAGTGATGTTTTTTCCTATTGCCCAGAATGCTTACAGGTGGTACAAAAGACGGACATAGGTGTAATTTGTGTCGGTAAAGCCACTTGCTATGTGATGAAGGTAGGAAGTCTCCAGAAGAATTTCTTAGGAGGTCTAGGAAACAGCAAGTCGACGCCATACCTATTCTGCCTGAATTTTTAATTTCCAAGCAAAGGAGGCTGAATTGAAGTCCCATTGCTGGTTTTGGTTATTCGAACGAAAAGAAGAGATGAGAGCTAGACTAGTGTAAGGACAATTTTTCAGTAACCACCGCCTTACCTATTACCTAGTCGCAAATAGTTTGTTTACAGGCTCAGTCAAGATTGCTCCGAGTGGGTATCATTCTGTATAGGGCTACTACATAATGACGATTGGTTTTTACCTGATTAGTTAATTACCTGACGTGAAGCGCAAGTTCGGCGCCATGCGCTGTGATAGTCGTTTTTTAAATTAAAGTATCTCTCTCTCTCACCTAGATAACATCCAAATACTCTATATGACTAAGTTCGAAACACGCCAGTGATCCTCGGGAAGAAGGAGTAAACGTTTCCGTAATGACTCAAACTCAACGACTCAAATCCTGCGTCAAACAATCACGGCGCTCTTTGGGAGCAGCTGTGACACCGTTTCTTTCTTTCTTCCGCTGGTGCACGGAGATTTAGCATCGGCAAGGAGAGATAGTCATAAGAAGTATCGCTAAGGCTGGTTCTGATTGGCTGGACCGGAAAAGTATAAGCGGGCACAACAGTACTTCTACAGTTGGCAGGCAGTAAGTTAGGTGACAGTGGGCAGGCAGTCTGTTACTTTACCGGGAGGGGAAGGTGAAAGTATCAGTATCAGCCTTTGCAGGCCTTACTGGCGGTGCTGATATCGATTCTCTCCCTTCAGCTAGGAAGTGCAAGGGGCGGTTGGGGGCAAGCCATCTTGTTGCTTTAGCACACACTGCCTGTCACCTTCCCCAGATTTATCTAGGTACACTTTTGAAGCTGAGTCGACTCTGTCTTGCCGTCAGAGTTTCGCCACTAACCCCCGCTCAAATCAAACGGTTGTCAACATCGAAATGAACCACTCGGATAATTGTCTTTTCGTGTTGATCCTGAGTTTTGGAGTTTAGGCGGGATAATAAAGCCTATGTGACAGGCCAGGAAAATGGCTCAACAAAGCCTTGTTGATTAGACTTTAGATTATGGATTGTTTAATTATTTTAAGCTCGAAGTTTCCATTCTAGGGGAGACAGAGTTCTGCAGGCTCTCAGTCGAACGTGGAACTTTCAGCTTTGGGCCTCCGTACCTCCAGCAGGAGCCGAAGATTATCTCAACTTGGTTCTTAGTTTGTATCCGTATGGAACTGACGCTCAACGGATAAACATATTAGGACTCTATCTACAGAAGTAAGTTGCACCGAGGCCAGTTCGTCCTAACTTGATTAATTACAAAAGTCTTTCGCCTATCCTTTGATAGAGCTATCTTCTTCCCCTTGATTTATGATCATTCTGCTTCATATGGCTCATATGGCTCTAAAGGCGCTCTAAACGGCACCTTTTATAAGTGCCATATAGCAATCGTAATGTCTGTCGGTCTGTCCAACTTTGGCTAGTTCGAGTACGTCCGGATAAGCTAGGACGATTGAACTTGGCACGCACATAAAGAGCCCGACAAAATGACCTAGGAAATCTCTCTTTCCCGGATCCGACCATCGGTCGAGGAGGGAGAATCCGGGTTCTTGTGACATGCGTAAGTTGCGAACGGGTGATCCGATTCGAGGGAAATTTGATGGGTCGTAGGAGTAGATGACCATTTATTTCGTTGAATCTGGTAGTCGTGGCGTTTATGTGGCAGGTTTGTTGTCAGTCGAAATGCAAAATCCAGAATAGACTTAGGCGATTAAGTTGAAGAAGCAGCCGAATTTTGCAGAATTCATTTCCTCAGTAAGTCCAGCAGTTAGAGCAGACCATCGGGTTTGCTTCCACCCCCTCCCCCCCATTTCGAAATGTTAGGGAGTATTTGACGGTGCAAAACGGATACGTCAGCGGAATATTATTACAGCTATATTTTGGCGTTTCTTGGCAAGGGTCCTCTTCGGGCTCAAGATTATTGATTATCGATCATTGAAAGCGGAATGCTGTGAATTTTGACATGATCTGTGGCGTGGGTATAAGCTCAATGCAGGATCGATTTATGACCCCAAAAAGTCTACGTAGGTGTATGGAAATTGAAAAGAAGCGTAATAAAAACCCTAGTTCATCTTTACCTTCCTGTCACCTTCACCGGATTTCTCCAGGTACCCATTTGAAGCTGGGTGGACTTTGGCTTGTCTTACAGGGTTACGCCTGTGCTGACGTAGTTTACGTTTAACCCCCGCTCGAAACCAAACAGTAGGCACAACCGAGACTCGAACAAGGGACCCTTCCCTTGCGAGTTCGGCGCGGACGGGTGTGCGAAAGCACAGGATGGCTGGCCCCCAACCCCCCATTGCACTTCCTGGCTGAGGGCCGAGAATCGGAGATCAGCACCGCCAGCTTGGCCTGTCAAGGCTAGTGCTGATACCTTTACCTTTTTTTTTTACTTTTTTTAGTTCTTCTTTACGACAGGCCGCATCGCCAGATGTCAAAAGCTAGGGGTATAGTGGCTTTATGGGGCCGAATATAAGACCTCCGGGATTGTCTTACCACCTAGCTAAACTTAAATTTTCCAGATTAGGCGACTTCGAGGTCGCGGAAACACCCACCCCCACGCACAAAGATCGCAAAACGACCCTGTTAGACACAATGTACTTCTGTTTATTCCAATTCTTCGACAAACATTGCTCCGTTCAACGGCGATCTGGCGAAGTCCAAGCAACAGACAAAGATGCTCTGGAGACAGTGTTCCGATGTGCTTTAGAACCAATTTGCACTGTTCTCGTTTCGAGGTTGGAGGATACAAAGTTCTTGCAGTATGTTGTGATGTACTTTATTGGACTTGATGGGAGTTTGAAAGATGTGCTGTTGAAGGAGTTGGAGAAAAGGGCGTCAGAGCCGTCAAAGGACAAGAGTAACGAAAGGTGCGGTTTCCTCATGGCGGTGCTTGGCGCCTTCACCGAAGTTAAAACGATGTGAGTATTTTACATATTAACCGGTACTAACCATTGTCGTGAGCAGGGCCGTATCCAGGGGGGTTAGGGGTTCACCCCCCCCCCCCACCGAAACATGAAAAATAATCGCTTTTATAGGCTTTAACCTCTCATATATGCCTTTTTTGTACCTTTTGGTCCGACCCGCCCCCCCCCAAAAAAAAAAATCCTGGATACGGACCTGTTCGTGAGGATATGGTGGCGAAGATATAGGATTCCACTTCTGACAGATCTGCTGCGACTCCAGCAAATTCGAGTCCGAGACAAGTCCGAGTCCTTGAAAAAGGCGTCTCGAGACCGTCTCGAGACGAGTCTAGAGTCCGAGGAGTCCACAGCTCTGGCCGACGGACAGCTCCGTGAAAGACGAGTCCGAGTCCTTGGAAAGGCGTCGCGACGCGAGTCTGAATCCATCAGCTCTGACTTCTGAAACCACATTCGTGAGGATGGCCGCGTGGTGGGGTAAAGCTAACGTCCTGGCGTGAATATCTGACATCGTACACAGTAAAAAGTTTCTCCGAGTAAGGATTAAAGTTAACTGCAGTATTTCAATCGATCAATTTTGTTTCAACCCTAATAGCACTAGGCTAACACGGGCGGGAATTGGAAAACAAACACTCACACAATACAAATAAAACACAAACTAACAAACAATAAATACGAAAAGAACAAATTAAGTATCGTTAAAATGTTTAATGAAATACGGAACGAATGAATTTTGGTAACTTTCTGAAGATTTCGTAGGCGGGGGGAACAAGCTTGGGTTTCGGGTCGTTCTTGCTTCGCGTGTTCGGTCCATGAGAGGGTGGTGGTGTCGAGAATTCAAAATTGTGTGGCCAAAATGCATGAGAAGATTCTGAATTTGCTACTGGGATTAATCTTATCTCTACCGAGATAAGGTTAATACGAAGTAGAGATAAGATTATCTCAGTAGAGACAAGATTAATCCCAGTAACAAATACTGCAAGATTTTTTTTTACAATGTAGATGCCCACGACCAATCATGGGACCGGATAAAGGGTCAAGGAAATGCTAGTTCAGTCGCAGTCAATCCAAAAGGGAAACGAGTTGGGTAAAAAAAAAAAAAAGAAAAAACTGCTGAAGTAACGATAAACAAGTCCAAGAACAAAAACACAATGGAACGCGAACTTTGGAGTAAGAATGTGATGTGGCGAAGGTCCTGAGACGCTGGTCCTGATAGCCTCCTGTGCAGTAATAACTTGAAAAAATGTCTGGGACACCGAACTCGTGATCAGTGTGTCGGGATTAACTTGCAACAGTGATAAATCTTGCGACGAGCTTCCAGGTATTTTCTTAATCAGTTTTTCAGATATTCGGGGCTTCCACACAGTCAAGCCAACCCATCCGGATTTTCATGATAATGATATAAGCTAATTTTGCTACCCTCTCAGTCGCAACTATCAGTCCCTCTGTTGCCTCCATGACATCCTCCAAACTCCGGATCCTTGGGTGTCCATCCATCACTCGACGTTTTTGCCATGTCGACGAAAACAGATGTTTGGAATCCGGAAGACTGGAAGATGAACCCTGGCTTTTAGAAGTATGGTGCAATTTGTCAGTGAAGTGGTTACCACATTTAGCGGAATTGAAATAGAAAATACTGTTTTTTTCTGACCCCAAAAAGTACTTTGGGGGCACAAAATTCACAATTAACTATATTGTGGCAACCGTGAGAGCAAGACAGCTTGGAAACATGAGCGCGGCTGAATGAAGAATTCTCTTTTCAGGTTGTTTCTAAGATATATCCGGAAAGTGCTGAAGTGGATGAAGAGCTACTCATCCCGGATATCTCCAAAGTCGAAAGGTTCCCCATCGTTCGGGTCTCACCTCGCCTACTACAACGTAGCCCAGGGCCTTTTTAAGGCGATATCAATGAGACGACAGGGTCTTGTTGCAACTGTAGAAGGTAAGAATGGGAACCTCCCTTTATATTAAAGTATCGCGACAGAAACAGCGTTTTTTCTCCTAGTTCGTTAAGAGTTTTCGTATCCTACCTTCAGGGCCGGACTTGGAGATCCATGATCACTAGGCAATAGAGTTGGAGCCCCCTTTTTCGTATTTTAGCAAAGAACAAACTTACTTATTTTATTTATTTATTTATTTACCGTAACAAGTAGGCTGTCAACCATACTTTTTCATACATTACATTTTTTACATTTACCGCTTCGGCCCATTCCCCCCTCCGAAGTTGGGGCAATAGGCATCTACCTAGCATGCCTAGTTTGCCACTGCCTACCTTTCACCTAAGAAGAATTTTTCTTTCGTAGTCTGCTGTACGAGCAATCGTTCAAAACAGTTAGTCATTTACCGCAGAAACAACTTTGGCTCATTCTAACACCACGAAACCTGTCTCACCTCTTGGTGACAAGCACTTGCGATCTGACAGGTTCACAGAGGCGTCATTTAGGGGGAGGGGGGTTTCTTTGTAAGAAACAAAGTGATTTTGACAAAACTATGACAGGCAATTGCGAAACGTTGATCTGAAGAAGGTCTCTCACCAAAAGTTGGCCTTTTTAAGCTGAGCTAATGACCTGGAATGACGCCGCTTCCCCCCCCCCCCCCTAGTTTTTCAAGAAACGGCACCCACTTAACCGGCTCCCAAGAATTGCACGTTTGTTGCGAGAATTGAAAAAACACGACAGGCAGATAGATGCCCCTCCCCCTCTGGTGAAACTCGCCTCTTTCGCTTAGAGGTTTCAGTGACAGCATCGGCAATGAGGTTCGAAACTGGAGAAAGTCCTTAATGATATGCAGATGACCTGAAACGGCCCACGGTTAGGTTTAATAGCAGCAGATACCTCAAATACCTTAAATTACAGCTTGGAGCAAGATAAGGATTTATCCTGTAGAATTCGCTCCATAGTTGACTCCGGTTTGTAGGTACGCACAATGGCTTATCTTATGGTGAATTTCAAGCATTAGTATTTGGATTCACAGGATCCCCACTCCGCAGTCATCTCACAATCTCACTCTTCGTTGCGGGTTTTTCGAAGGTTTCAACTATTTTCGCTTTATGGTTTTTTTCCGAGAGGGCATTCCAAAGGGGTTTAGCTCTGGTAGAGAAGAACTGATGTCATATGATCATTTATTACTTTGGTACGAATTGGACAGAAACATTGTCCCCTCATCCGCGAAGGGTCTTCCCAAGATAATGACGTCGCCATTATTCAATATGACAGTATATATTTTAGATTATGGAGAAACAAGCATTTGCAGCTACTACTACCGTGGCGGTTTCGCACAACTCTCTTTAAAAGGTGCCACCAGTCTGACGGTAGTCATCTCCGAATCGATATCGCGCTTTTGCTTATTCGTACACGTTTTTTTTGGCCGTCGGTTGTTACCTATGTAAGGCGGTTGCTAAGTTCGTACCATTGTGCAAAGTGGCTAGGTTCAGCGGAACCATCGACCCAGCCATCACACAGATCAGCCGCAGCAGCATCAGAGTTTCATGAGAGTGACAGCCCGGGGCAAAGCTAAGGAGGGGGGGATGAGGAAGAATTCCTTCACCAGGAAGTAGCCATTCCCTCACCTGGCGCGTGAGCGTCTCAGTCAAGGCCGTATCCAGGGGGGGGGGGGGTTAGGGGGTTCAAACCCCCCCCCCCCCCCCCCCCCCGAAACCCACAAAAGTAATAGTTTTTTGCAGGTTTTAACCTCTGATCTATGTATTTTTTGTACTTTTTGGTCCGACCCGTGGACAAACCCCCCCCCCCCCCCCCCCCCGAAATAAATTCCGCAAGCAAACCCCCCCCCCCCCGAAATAAATTCCTGGATACGGCCCTGGTCTCAGTGTATATATATATCTTTCATTTCTTGTTACCAGTTCAGTTGAATAAAGTCATTCATACGTTCAACATCGCCTCTCGCCAGGCCACACTAGTTCAGTACCTGAAAGAGTTGACAGTTCGGCCTAAGAGAAAACGACCGTATTCGTAGCCGGGTGAGGCAACAGTTAATCCCCTTTCAAGGCTTGAGGAACATATAGGTGTGCATATGAAAAACATGTAGCTATGTCCTTTTCTTCTAGCACGGGTCGCCGTCTCCGAACTAAGCCACGTAATGGACGAGCTCATTTATGGATATTTAAATCCTTTGCGCTACGTAGCGCCATCTGTCGCGGCTGAATTCGTACCTGTGGCCATAGAGATAGGAATCGCTCAGCCAGGAGTGAGATATGAAGACGTTAAGAGGGATATTATCCCTGTTGCAGGATTTCTTGTTGAAGCTCTACCGCTGATGAATTCGTTCGAGGAGCAGTTCACATTTCCTAGGTATGCTATGTTTTTAGTTCAGTTTTTTGCAGAACCGCAGGCCGGAATGGTAAAGGTTAAAGGAATAGTAAACTTGACTACGCAACTTTCGGCCATCGAATCGCCCGGGGGGGGGGGGGGCTTGGATAAATATACAGGGTCTTATTGTCGACAGGCCCCCCCTTCTTTGCTATCTCGAACCGTCTCGAACCCCCTCCTTAGTGTTCCCAAAGCTAGCTGGCAGGCCCTTGACCCTTATGCACTTATGTACTGTAAAAGTTCGCCTTTTTACGTGTAGACTGCAGACAAACGACCTCCCCCACAAGACGGCCTGGGTTCGATTCCTTGTCGCGGCACACAAACCTTTTGCTTTTTTTTCTACTAACCCAAAAGTCGAATTCTCGGAAACTGCCCGGAAACTGCAATGGTCGTAACGAGAATTTCTCTTACTCTCAGTATCGACTCAGGGTACATTCTTCTAGCTAGCTCCCCGAATCAAGTTTGAGTCAAGTTCTACTCGAAAGCGGAGCGCCCTAGCTCCGCTTTCGAGTTAAACTGGGACAGACGTCTCGCAAACGCCTGGGTTGACCGACAATAACACCAGTTGATGTTTTGCTTTCGCCGGGTTTTGACCGAACAAATTCTGAGTGATAAAGAAGAGTTAGTGGTTGGGGTCTTGGATAGTCTATGGATTGTAGATAAGAGAGATTTTCTGTAGAGATGATTGTAGAGTAATTCTACATAGATATAAAGAGATAGTATGTAGAGATCTTTCTGAAAACAGTCTATGGATTATCCAAGACCCCAATGACTACAATCTGTGAAGAAGGTGCGAAACAATATCGCACGTTGTAGGAAATTCTACAGTGATTGTGATACAGATCGATCCACGGAGCATGGCTCTCCGAGTCCCTACGATTTTCGTCTTCGACATAGCTCTCGGAGCCCGGATGAGTATCGGACTCGACATTGACCGCTCTCGGAGCCTTAGAAGTCGTTCTAGGAACGTTGGATTTTGCCCACGGAGCCCAAGAAAATGCTCTCGGAGCCTTAGAAGTCGTTCTAGGAACGTTGGATCTTGCCCTTGGAGCCCAAGAAAATGCTCTCGGAGCCTTATAAGTCGTTCTAGGAACGTTGGATTTTGCCCACGGAGCCCGAGAAAATTTTTAAAATGGTTAACAAAGCCTTCTCTGAACCCCTGGGAATTGGAAATAGCTACTGGAATGGCATCTCAGCAAAGGCTGATAAAATGTGTGCCCCCAAGTCCCAAAATTTGGGCTTCTGTCTTCACGAGTTAAACAGAGAGACGTTTAGACGCTTTTAGAACAGCGGACAACTGTCCACACAGCTTTCGCTGTATTCTGGAGGCAGCACAGAAGGTTGTTGAGCTTCAAGATGAAAAAGTAAAGGAAAACGTTATTAAAAAACCTAACTGGCGCAGTTCATACTGTGTAAGGGTTTGGAGTTATTGATTATGATCTTAGTCTAAAGTGACGGTACGTCATCAAATTGTAAGTGAGCTCGGACTCTACTGTAGCATCAGCCCTTTGCGCTGCTCAACTTAATGTCACAGACTGCCTGTTTGGTAATAATGTTGGATATCGTCAATGTCGCTGGCAGTACGAGACCCCCTTCCTCCCCACAACTACCGGAAGAGGCAAGGCCAGGGCCGCCAAGACAGGTTCAGATTCCAAAACGCCTAAAAACGGGACTGCGAGTAACCGTTATCTACCCTATAGAACATACCCTGAACTTGTTTTCCATGATTTTCTCGTATTTTACTCGGCAGTCACAACTTTTGGTTGATAGCTTTAAAGCTGGGAGAATCAGTGGGTGTATCATCAGTGGGTTCATTGGAAGCCAGTAAACTGTACTGATGCGAATTTTGAGTATAGTATCTTTAGGATACAAGATACAACTTGAGACAGAAGTTTCAGTTTGGCTGAAATGTAAGCGAAAAAGAACGAAGTTGATCTATTGTTGCCCAAACAGGTTAATGTCCGAGTGTCTGATTAAACGACAAAGGAAGTGCTATGTACTTCTCTAGTACCTATACACGGTCAAGGTAATGGATCTTCCAGGTTCAGTGAATCTCGAAGAATTGAACAAAAGCGTCAGGTATTACCATTTTTAAATGGAAAGCTTTCAGATTGCTGTTCTGCTAATGAGAAAATTCGGTTTCACGTCCTCTGTGGACCTGGTTGATTTGTATTACTTATGCCCTGTTTCTTTAAGACCAGATGTGGCTTTGTTTTGAACTAGAATGCTCTTATGTGTACACCTGCATTCCAAATGCGAGGCCAAATGTGATGGGGTGTACATTTGTGAACTGTGAGAGCAAACCCCTTCACCCGGATACGAGCTTGGGTTCTCCGAACCCAAGATCCGGGTGACAGGAGCTCGCTAATTAATCCTATATATGTGTACTATATGTGTTCTTGTATATAAGCATCATTTTGTAAATGAGAAAATATAGTCGTCTGGTAGCTGAAGTCGAAGAAACATCCACAAGTAGCCTGCGAGTTCGACCCACCGTCACATAAGTGGTGAGCAGCGGAGGGATTCGAAATTCCAAGCATTTCAGTTCATCACATCTCGCCAATCTGCAGCATCAAGACAGGAGCGGCGTGAGGCGCATCACCAGATCAACCAAGGAGAAGGCCTCTGGGAATTAGCGCCAGACGGAAAGACGCCGCATACACTTGGGATGGAAGAGCACAGGACGGCTGTCAGCAGCGCTGTCGCAGCAGGTGGCAACGACAGGACTGCAAGTGGCAACGATGGCGGAGCAAGAGGCATCGTTGTCGAAGCGAGTGGCAACGCTGGCGGAGCAGGAAGCAACGCTGGCGGAGCAGGAGGCAACGCTGGCGGAGCAGGAGGCAACGCTGGCGGAGCAGGAGGCAACGCTGGCGGAGCAGGAGGCAACGATGGCGGAGCAGGAGGCAACGCTGGCGGAGCAGGAGGCAACGCTGGCGGAGCAGGAGGCAACGCTGGCGGAGCAGGAGGCAACGCTGGCGGAGCAGGCGGCAGTGAAACAGGCGAATTGATGCGGATGATGACAGCAATGTTTCAGCAGGTGGTCGAGTCGCAGGCGCGAGACGCCAGGAACTGGCTGCCTCAAATGGCTGGCATGATGGAGAATCCAGTGGCTCAGAGGCTGAAAGCTCCGAATTTGCCACGTTTTGAAGAAGACGGGGACATCGACGCATTCTTCACAGTATTCGAAAATACTGCAAGGATGTGCCGTTGGACAGACGAGGAGAAGGTTATGAACCTATGGCCGTTATTACCAGCCCGGGCCTTGAATGCGACAACCACGCTAGGCTCGGAGGCGCTGGGAAATTACATGAGCCTGAAGAAGCTCCTCCTGACAAAATACAATGTTACAGCAGAGACACATAGGCTCAGACTGAGGAGCCTGCAGCTGAAGGGAAAGCAAAAATTCCACGAGCTGGGAGACGACATCGAACATAGCCTCCGAAGATGGCTGGGACTCGAGGGCTTCGAATCAAGGACGGACGAAGAAAAGAGTGCACTTCTAAAATCTGTCTTCGACAAGCTGTGTCTGGAGCAGTACCTGGAGGCTATTGGAGAAAATGGTTTGAAGATTTATTTGAGGCAAGAGGAGCCGAGAGATCTGGCCGAGGCGATCCACCTTTCTCAAGGATGGGAGGCGGCAAGGTCGCAGGCAAAACCAGACAGGTCGGTTTATTTGTTCAGATCGGATCACGGTCAAGGACGAAGGAGATCGCCAGAAAGACGACCCGACAGATGGACTGAGAAGAAGTCAGATGGAAGAACAAACAGGAGTTGTTTTAATTGCGGCAGCAACACGCATTTGATTGCCAAATGCGACAAGCCGAAGCTAACGCAGGCCAAGACATTTTTCGCTCAAGTAGATGGAGCCACGAAAACTAGCAACAGCGTTGCACCATTTGTTTATCCTGGGATAATCAATGGACGGCAAGTCCAGATGTTTCTTGATCAAGGAAGCGAAATGACGCTGGTCAAGCGTGCCTTAATTGGCAAACATGAAGTACAACACGAGAGGAAATACGGACTCCAATGCGTTCACGGAGATACAAAAATGAGGCCAAGCGCATGGGTGCGCATCAGTTTGGTCCAGCCTTTTACGACTCCTCCGAAGCTATGCAGAGTACTTGTACAGGACGAGATGCCGTACGACGTCATTGTAGGGCGAGATTATCCCTACTTCGCTGAACTTCTTCGGAATTCTGCATCATCGATCGAGAAGCCGCAGGAAAGGGACAAGCCTATCCATGCAGAAGAATTACCAGGGAGGAACTGGACAGGTCAAGATTTCAGCAGCAAAGCTGAACTGAACGATGATGCTCCAGGCAACCTTTCTCTGGTACAGCAAGATCTGCAAGAATCAAGAAGAGCGGATCCATCCCTGGAAATGGCGAGGCAAGAAGGCTTGGAGAAGTCGAAAGGTATAGCCACCGAGGACACAGGCATTGCAAAGGACGTTGTCAGTAGTTCAGCAACGGACAAAGGAAACGACGCCACGCAGGGCATAAAAGAGACTGCCCAAACCAGTTTGCACTCTCACAGAGAGGCTGCCGATGTAGTGCAGCGTACAGAATGTCAGACATGGCAGATCAGAAAGGACATTACCCAGCGGGAAGAACAGGCCGTTCAGCATAGCATCTCTTCGCAAGAATCAGTTCCAGAGTACGAAGGATGTACGGAGAGCTTTAGCAGCAGATGGGTTCCACCAAAATCTACCCACGAGAAAGAAAGCTACGCGAAAGCTGTAGAACCCAACTGGAAAAACATCACATCAATACAAAGAAATACCCTCCTATTCGACAGAGGCCGTGCCGGATTCCATGAGCAAAGAAGTCATCAGTAGCTGTTTGACGTTTTCGTCGATGACAACAGATTGGGAGAAGATTGGCCCGTCACATCCTTGGTTTCCAAAAACCCCTGGACATTAGTTGGAATTTTAGGGGGGAGGAATGTGATGGGGTGTACATTTGTGAACTGTGAGAGCAAACCCCTTCACCCGGATACGAGCTTGGGTTCTCCGAACCCAAGATCCGGGTGACAGGAGCTCGCTAATTAATCCTATATATGTGTACTATATGTGTTCTTGTATATAAGCATCATTTTGTAAATGAGAAAATATAGTCGTCTGGTAGCTGAAGTCGAAGAAACATCCACAAGTAGCCTGCGAGTTCGACCCACCGTCACACCAAACTTGGCTCCAAGGTTGTTGACAAAGCTATAGAAACCTGTTTTCTCAACCCTCCGTGGAAAGGGTCATTTGTCGGTCGTCGACTTGGATGACTCACTACTTCTTTGGAAAGCTATTTCACGATTGTCAAAACAGCGTTTGGGCTGCAGTTAAATTGTTTTCAAGTTGGTTTGTGATTCACCCCGAGTTTAGTCAGTTTTGTTACCAATGCAGAGGATATTATTTTTGGAGATTGGTATTGGGTTCAAGATCCATGCTCATTTCTCTGCCGGAACGGAACAGCTGAAAAGTTCGAGAATCGGTTTCGAACCTGCTCAATCAGGCATCCACAGCGATTCAACAACCGGCTGAAATGCTATGAGTTTTTGTTTCAACCTTCCCAGCAGTTACAATAGGCCCATTATTCGACCGGGAAACTTAGTTTTTTAAGGTATAGCTCTGAAAAACGCGCGAGGCGATATCAGAGCAAACATTATCCTGACAGCTGTCGTGTGTTTCGAGCTTCAATGGTGGCCAGGCATTCCTGATCATTCCGCTAAGTCGATCAAATTTAGGCTTGTGGATAAATACTTGTGTACACAAGCATCAAAATACGATGGGAACTTTGAGTATTCCATGAAAACAGCTGCAGACGAATGTTCAGTCGAATAAAAGCAGTCTATCGAGACTGAAAAATTGTGCGTACCATGTAAAAGGCAAACATTTCAGGCTGCGGTCGGACAATACCATTACAGTAGCATATATAAATAAAATGGGAGGTTCCTAACCTTAATTATGTGATGATTTCGCAAACAAAATCTGGCAACTAGTGTTCCTTGAATGTGAGGGATATCGCAAGAACATATCCGTGGGATTATTAATCTCGCTGATAAAGCATCAAGAAAATTTGACGCGGGAAGAGAATGCAAATTGGATTCAGGAATATATGAGATTTTGAATTTTTGTTGCCTCAATCCGTGGAGATTTTTGTTTGCAACAACATTGAACTTTTCAGTCAACCCATTTCTTTTTTGGAAGCCAGATCCGGAATGCGTTTTAGTAGTTGGCTTTTCAATGTCTTTGAGCTCTCGTTTTTTCTATGCGTGTCAACACCTTGCTTTTGAACACCCTTCAGAAGATCGATGCAGATCAGGCAACTAGCATATTGATTTTCAAATTGGACCACTCAAGTTGGGGCCCCCCGTTACTCAAGATTATAGTAGGTCGCCTTATTCTGTTACCACATGGTACTTCAACTGTTTCTTTGCCGCCCGTTTTAAGATATGCGGTTGGTGCCGTCTCCGCCAAGGCCTTGACCCCCAATGATATTCCTCTCAAACGATCGCTGTCATCATGGATGCTGGCGGCTATCAACGAAACTCCAGTTCATAGTTTATATTGGAAAAATGGGTAAATTATTGTGAGAAGAACAGAATCAACTTCTTGGAGTCAGCTCTGCCGGAGCTCCTTTGGGAGACGCTAATTTTCCTGGCAGAGCTATATAAAGCTCAATACGGTGAGAAGTGCTTTATCGGCATTTTGAACACGCCTTGACCTATTTGTTTAATGCTATAACGTAATCACCAGAAAATGCTCTCCCCAGGTTTTCCAGCGCTTGAAAAGTTAATCGCCTACATGATCTGTTCAGATTACCAGCTTGGGATATTGAAGGCTTTCTGCTAAATCAACTTACACAAAATTAGAGGTTTGGCTGAAGGAGTACAGTTCTTGGCCACTTTCACAGTAATATGCTTCACAAGGAAGATGGGAGTTTTGTCTTTCGAGTTAACGTTTTATTAAACACGACGAAACCGGGTCACCATAAATCTGCAGTTTTATTTCGGCCATTTCAAGAGCCTTCATTGTGTCTAGTTAGACATCTACGTAAATATTCGTATGGAATAGTCGTATAAATAGTCGTAAAAAGTCGTACTGTGAATAGTTAGGATTGACATATCGCAAACTGCATGAAGTAGCACCGAAATCATCCTTTTCCAGGAGGATAAGAGAAGTTCTGGCATTCGTGGGAATATATTCCAGCACTTATGATGCTCATAGCACCAGGTGCGCGATGGCAGTTTAAACAAGAGATGTCGATGTTGATCAAATTGTAAAATATATCGGCTTGATCAGTGTAAAAAGTTTGACACGCTAACCTGGCCAGGGGTTATCTGCTTTTTGATTTGTTGTTTTATTTGAGAAATGATTAGTAACACACCTTTATATTGGAACGTAGGCCAATGTACAAAAACCTTTGGTATGATATGCACACGTTGCTTGGTTAATATGTGCATTGATTCAGATAGGTTTATGGGTTAATATGTGTATTGTTTCAACCCATGATGAACTTTAAAATCCCAGTTTAACTCGAAAGCGGAGCTAGGGCGCTCCGCTTTGGAGTAGAATTGTAAATTAAACGAGAACTTACCAAGTTTGAAGTTTGATTGTAATTCTACTCCAAAGATGGAGCGCCAGCGTAGCTGAGAGTTTAACTGCCCACCCGTTCCCCTCCCTTGAACTCTCAGTTTTTTCATCATGGGCTCAAACAATCCACATCTTTTATGAACTTTAAATACTGGTGTTATTGTCGGTCAACCCAGGCGTTTGCGAGACGTCTGTCCCAGTTAAACTCTCAGCTACGCTGGCGCTCCATCTTTGGAGTAGAATTACAATCAAACTTCAAACCTGGTAAGTTCTCGTTTAATTTACAATTTTCTGTTCCTTTAAGGCGACGGATTCCCTCCTTGGTTTTAATGAGAAACGCTGACAAACTTACATAACCGGTATTCCTGACCAATGAGCTTCTCGGAAGGGATAAGCTGGAGGCTGACCCGACTCGAAAAACGCCAAACATGGAAAATGCAAGAATCAGTCTAGCACCGCTAGGGTGGATACAAATTACACAGGAAGTTCTAAATATCGGGAACGGATGGAATGATGAGGGAACATAGACGTAATCAGTTCTGTAGGAACGACGGGTCCTGTAAGAGTATAGTCGTATTCTCGCCGTTCCCCGAGGACTTCGCGGGGAATCAAGGGGAACGGCGAGAATAGAGGGAGTCACTCCACGCGGACTCTGCGTACGGAAAACACCGAGAACACAGGGAATGCTTCCAAAATGAATTTTTTTCGAAAAAAAAATATGCAGTTGACGAAATTAGTCTGGATACACTTTGTTTTGGTTTGTTTATTCTGATTGTTTTTAATTAATTTTACATTGCTCCAACACCAGCAAAAATTGATTTCCTCCGAATATGAAAAGGAGTCCCTTTTTGATGATAGTGATGATAATCTGAGCATTCCCCGTCTGTGAGGACTTGCGAGAATATGGGGAGTGAGTCCCTGGGACAATCTAAAACGCGGGGACTCATCAAAAGGAATCCCCGGGGAACGGCTAGAATACGCCTTATATGTAGTTTTCTGGTGTTAGAACCGAACAGGGTTTTTAAACATCATTTGCGACTTGGGAAAGTGAAGTAAATGTGTTAATTGTTTCCTTTCTGTTTCACGCTATGTGCTCACACAGTCCGATAAGATTTCACCTCCGAAAACGCGCTCGCGACAATCGCGTTACTATGGCGAAACCGGGTGGTTCCCGCAATTGCCCACGATTTTTGCCCACTCTCACAACTCCCACGCTCAGAATTCCCACGATCAAAATGCCCACGATCCAAAATGCCCATGGCTCAAAATGCCCACGGTTCAGAATGCCCGCAGTTGTCGAGGGTCAGAATCGTCTTGTTTTTTAAATCGGATTTTAAGTAAGGTCTCAAACAATTTGAAGAATTAAATATTATAGGAAATTACTGTATTAAGGTCGGGCGTCACTACCCAGACGCCCCAGAATCTGGGGTCCGGTTTATGTGAAGACGGTCCCAAACGGAAATCAAATGTCTCTTCAATAGTCCACTTTTGGGCATTTTTCAGCACTTCTGTCATTTCCTTAGATTCTACCACCTCAACACAATAATCTCTCCCACTCAAATGAAAACTACTTTCTAATTCCCGCTTCTTTTCACCCAGAACCCGGGAATCTGGTAGATTTTTCTACCCCTTTCTACCTTTTCTGGTAGAAAAATCTACTAGATTTTTCTACCAAATTCCCGGACGCGTCCGGGGTGCTTTCAGACCGTTTCAGACCTGTCTTCACTACCCATACCGGTATCGAAGAAAACGGAACCCAGAATCCGGGCGAAAAATCTGGGTAGTGAAGCCCGACCTTTATTACTGTATTTGTAAATATGTTCGTTAATATTATAGTTGACATTATACTATAGATCTGTTGTATCAGCGTATTTGACGGTTCAGAGTGGGCATTTCGAGTCGTGGGCATTATGAGTGTTGAGTGGGTCCTCTACTGGCAATCCTTAGCTGTCGGAAGCGATCGTAACGTGTCGTAAGCGGCCATTTTGACGGTTTTCAGCCAATGAGGGTACGCCGGGTCTGGACGAGCACGGTAACGACGGACTTATACGGACGATTACCAGTGGAGGACCCACTTAAGCCGAGAAACCTGCAAACGGCGCGTAAAAATTCCGGAGCGAACGAACAAATTCGCATCCGACTTCGAAAATCGGACTGTGGAACCATGTATGTGAAAAACGAGTACGGAATAAGATCTTTTAATTAATACGAAAACGCAGGCTTAATATAAGTCAAAATATTGAAATTATAACTTAAAAATACGGAGACACTTATTTTTCTGGGCATTTACAAGGGCTGCAGGCACAAGGGGATGAGCAGTTGCAGTCTGTTGTCGGGGCAGTTTCGGGTTTAGGGCAGCTTGTACAGCTCGCTCCGCATTTGCAGTCTTTGCAGTTGCATTTGACATCTGAAAGAAAAAACAACAACTTAGGTTAAATCCAAAAGAGAGGCAGGATATTCAGTAATTGCTAGAAAACTGACTTTTTAAAAAGAGATAAGGTAGGTTGATCATATAGGTATAACCAAGAACAAATAATCTGACAGAACCTCCGTCTCCCTATCTCTGTAATATGACTATGCGGAGTTGAATATTTCCGCATACCCTGTCCGCCACGAACGAGCGGAGGTTACTAGCTTCGCGCCACATCACGTTTCGTTACCTCTACAAATAGCTAAATCGCTGTCAACCCGCGGGTGAGGAAACGTAGGAGTCAAAGCTGATTGTTTCTATGGACGCGCTCCAGAGCGGGTCAGCGCGCGGAGTACGCCTCCTGCCAGCTTCCTTCACTATTTCTTGTGCGATAAGCAACGGCGAAGACGGAAGAGGAGTAAACGGGTATCAACATCAGCTCAAAGCTAGAGTAAATACCTCTAGGTCCGCTCAGTTCGTCGGTGTTTTCATAGTCGCTGCATGCGATTAAAGACAGAAGTTTTATCTGATTATCTGTTCTTGGTTTAAAGGAACAGAAAACTTGACTCAAACTTGACTCGGGGAGCTAGCTAACATATCAAGAATGTACCCTGAGTCGATATTGAGAGTAAGAAAAATTCTCGTTACGACCATTGCAGTTTCCTGGCAGTTTCCGAGAATTCGACTTCTGAGCAAAAGGTTTGCAAAAAGCAAAAGGTTTGTGTGCCGCGACTAGGAATCGAACCCCGGCCGCCTAGTCGGGAGGTCGTTACTCTGTAGTCTACATGTAACAAGACCAAAGGTTCCGATGGGATCCCAAAAATCTTCGCCAGGCCAAACAGCTAATCATTAAGAAATCCAAGCTCAGATATGGATTCAGCATGTGCGTTTACCTCTATAAGCCGATCGAAATGATCCTAGCTTACTTCTGTGAATTTTGCGGTTTTGGTGAGCTTCAAGAACTACTTGTCCGGCGAAAAACTAAAGCTCAAAAACGGATTCAGCGTATCTCCTTACCCCTATATCCAACATCTAATCAACTTCAAATAAAAATTTAACTTCTAACAAATTTTCCGGTTTCAGCCGGATTCCGGACGAACTATATGTCCGGCTAAAGAGTGATTGTCATATACGGATTCTGCATCTCTTCTTATCTATCATCTAATCTATCATCTAATCAACTTAAAATAAAACTTTTACTTTTAACAAATTTCCGGTTTTGGCCGGATTCCGGGCGAACTACTTGTCCGGCAAAAAAATGGTTTTCGTATTCTTGTTCAGCATGTCTTCTTACCCCTACATCAAACATCTAATCAACTTCAGATAAAACTTTAACTTCTAACAAACTTTTCGGTTTTGGCCGGATTCCGGGCGAACTACTTGTCCGGCGAGAAAATGGTTTTCATATTCGTGTTCAGCGTGGCTTCTTACCCCTAAATCAAACATCTAGTCAACTTCAAACAAAACTTTTTACTTTTAACAAACTTTCCGGTTTCGGCCGGATTCCGGGCGAACTACTTGTCCGGCGCGAAAATGGTTTTCATATTCTTGTTCAGCATGTCTTCTTACCCCATAATCGACTATCACATTAGCTGTTTAAAAATATGTTGCTTGTCCCTTAATTTGAACCCCCTCCCCCACCCCTAAATGTAGGGGTACAGGGCCCATCTACGAACTCGACCTTACTCTTGACCCAAAGAATGCTCACACCAAGTTTCATCAAAATATCTCATTCCCTTCGAGAGTTATCGTGCTCACAGACGGACGGACGGACGGACAGACGGACGGACGGACGGACGGACGGACGGACGGACGGACGGACGGACAGACAGACAACTTTTGCGATGTCATAGGTATCCGTCACTAACGTTTTGGGATCCCAAAAAGGCGAACTTTTACAGTACATGAGTGCATAATTACAGTACATAAGGGGCAAGGGCCTGCCAGCTAGCTTTGGGAACACTAAGGAGGGGGTTCGAGACAGTTCGAGATGACAAAGAAGGGGGGGCCTGTCGACAATAAGACCCTATATATTTATCCAAGCCCCCCCCGGGCGATTCGATGGCCGAAAGTTGCGTAGTCAAGTTTACTGTTCCTTTAACTCAGAAGCCTTCAGCCTCGTCGATGGTTTAGAATCGTAGTGGAGTTCGCATAACCGCGTAGTCCAAGTGTTCAAACTTAAATTAAAGATTAGGATCCTGTAACGCCATCTACTGCACAACCCAGCGCGCCGAAAATGTGGGTTTGGATGGAACTGCCGAGGTTAAAGCCAGTCTTCTATGAAGGGGTAAAATCTTCTATAAGTCTCAGACATTGACAAGTGAAAATGAACGTAAACAAAGACAAATTTTGTACAAAAACTGACATAAACTTTCAAATAGTTTCTACATATTTAATTTTTTTTTGAAAAATCTGAATTTTTTTCGAAACTTCTGTATCTGCTCCAAAATGTTGAAAAAAGTTTCAAACACAGAAATGTATTTTTCAAATTCTTTCAAAATTCATAGTTTTCACCTTCAAGATATTTTTTCCTGATTCCAGATATTTCCAGAAATCTGTTTTCGTCGAGGCGGACCCAGAAAGTGAAGCCAGATTAAAGTAATCTGGAAGGGTGCAATAGAGACAACAGATGGAGAGACACGATAAATTCGGTTAGGAGAAAAAGGAAGAGTGATTGACAGTTGTGATTGGGAAGCAAAAGACACGCGAAGGAGACAACTAGGAAATGTTGAAAACCAAGCAACAACTTAGCTATCATACATTTCATGAAAATCTGAATTGACTGCGGAGCCTTCAGATATTTAGGAATCTGTAAGGTATTAAGCCGTTTGTAGGTATAGACCGAATCCGGCCAAGTGCCATATCAGCTTCCAGCTCTTGTACTCTTTGCTATACATCCCGTCAAAATTTTCTTACCTTTGCATTGTGGGGCGTCCATATTTCACTGGCTTCTTTTTATTAATCGACTTAGGATATTCAGCTTCCAAGATATCGACTGCTTTTCCAACGCTTAGCCAAATGCTTTTATCCCGTTTTCCACGGAGAGTGCTGAAGCGAGTGCCGAATCGACCGAAACGAATGCCGAAGCGCATGCCGGTTCTTGGATTGCGTATATGTTCAGCAGTCAGCTGGACGTTTCTAGACGAATGAATGGAGACACGTATGCGGTTTTGACGTCACGTCACCAGTATAACAAAGAAAACGAAATAGTGGAAAATTTGAAAATAAATTAATGGAGATACGCAAGCAGTTTAAACGTAACATCGCTAACAGACATTCGAAGCCGGAACAAAATTGAGCGTTTGTCAATTAAAGTATTATACCGTATTAATAATAATAAAATGCTTTGACAGAAAAGGAGATCGACTCGACGTAGCCTAATTGGACGTAATTGGGAGGAGTTATACTAAAAAGTCTTATCTATAATATAGTTGAACGTAAATATTGTATAATTATATGATATTTAGACATGTATGCGATTTCGACGTCACATACGTCACGCTAGTAGGACATGAAGCGCCAAAATAGTTGAACGTTCATCAGTGAAAATGTGTAACGGGTTGTCGGCGAAACGTCCCTATGGCAAAACGTCCGCAGGACGAAACGTCCCTGGTGAAACGTCCCCGGCGAAACTTCCCAACAAAAACGTCCTCATTGAAACTAGAATTGTCAGTTATAACCTACCACAAGACAGGTGGCGTTGTATATATTTGGGGAAACGGTACACATCTGCGCAATGGACTACTTCGAAATTGTCTTATCTCGTATCATGCGCCTGAAGACCAAGGCGAACTTCAAGGTCTATGCTTGGGGACGTTTTGCCACGGGCGTTTGGCCATGGGGACGTTTTGTCGTGGGGACGTTTTGTCATGGAGATGCTTTGCCATGGGGACGTTTTGCCGCGGGGACGTTTTGCCATGGGGACTTTTCGTTGGCCTCCAGCAAGGAGGTCAGAAAATCTTTGAATTTTTTTTTTTTTTTTTTTTTTTATTGGTATATTAGTTTTTTTCACTGCGTAGACTCCGCGTGACACTGCTTTGGGGCAGACGTTTTCAGATTTCTCTTTTTATGGCACTTGCCTTCCGGCCAAGTGCCATATACCGATCACTTTTCCGTCGGTCGGTCGGTCGGTCGGTCGGTCAGTCCGGTGATCGCGAGTTAGGGTACTTCCAGATGTGCTAGGACGATGAAACTTGGCAGGCGTATTAGGGGCCCGACCAAACTAACTTGGAAATCGTCACTTGCCCGATCCGACCATCGTGGGGGGAGGGAGGGGAGCCGGAATCCGGAATTTAGTGATATGCATAACTTTCGAACGGGTAATCGGATCTTAATGAAACTTGATATTTGGAAAGAGACCATGTCTCACATGTCCCAACTCAAGTCCGGACCGAATCCGATTAATGTGGGGGGGATTCGGAAGGGGGAACCGGAAATCATGTGGCACGCTTAGAGTGGAGCGATCGGGATGAAACTAGGAGGGAGGAACAAGCACAAGCTCTAGGTACATTATTTGCAGAACCGGACCGGATTCGTGCACTGTGGGGGGAGTTGGGGGGGGGGGTCCAGAATTCCGGTGATACGGTGTCAAGTTACTTCTAGGTATGCTAGGACAATGAAACTCGGCAGGTAAATCAGGGACGCGACCAGATTAACCTGGAAATAGTCAGCTTCCCGATACGACCATCGTGGGGGGAGTGGAGGGAGGGGGAATCCGGAATCTTGAAGTATTTACAACTTGCGAACGGGTGATCGGATCATAATGAAACTTGATATGTAGAAAGACAACATGTCTCGGATGTCCCATTTCAAGTCCGGACCGGATCCGATGAAGCTGGGGGAGGCCCGGGGGGGGGGGGGGTCCGGAAACCTTGTGACATGCTTGGAGTGGAGCGATCGGAATGAAACTTGTCGGGAAGAACAAGCACAAGCCCTATGTTGATCAGTGACAGAACCGGACCGAATTCGGACATTGTGGGGGAGTTAGGGGGGGGGGTCCGGAATTCCGGTGATCGCAAGTTAAGGTACTTCCAGACAGGCTAGGACGATGAAACTTGGCTTGAAAATTGAAGACTTGACATGATTGGTTTAGAAATAGTTAGTTCCCAGATCCGACCATCCCTTAAAGTACTAGTGATAACCGCAAAGTGCAAAAAATACTTTAAAGCAAAATACACATTTTCGTGATCCCTATGAGCCGGTGATCATTTTTGCCTTAATGGTTTTGCTTACAATAAAGTTCCTTAAGGTACAAACAATACTTTAGAGCAAAATATACATTTTGGGGTAGTTGGGGTAGGGTTTCGGAATTCCGGTGATACGGAGTTAAGTTTCTTCCAGGTGGGCTAGGACAATGAAACTCGGCAGGTAAATCAGGGACACGACCAGATTAACCTGGAAATAGTCAGCTTCCCGATCCGACCATCGTGGGGGGAGTGGAGGGAGGGGGAATCCTGAATATCGAGGTATGTATACTTCCAGATAAGCTAGGACGATGAAACTTGGCACGCATATCAGGCTTTTTTGTACTTTTTGGTCCGACCCGCGGGCACCCCCCCCCCCCCCGAAATAAATTCCTGGATACGGGCCTGCCCGAAGTGCTTGGCGTTTTCATGATCGGCCAGGGATATAGCCACGGCTTATTTTACCGCACCCAGCTGATAAAAAAAAATGTATTGCGACATCGCCGACATCTGTGCTTTAAAGCGCCCCACGACCCTCAAATATTTCACATGGCGGCTCCTATGCATCCAGCATCTTTGTCTTCGACTGAAATTATATTTTTGCGCTCGAGTTGCCCTTTGTGCCTATGAAGCACAATGAGTATTCACAAGTTCCAAGGAAAAAATCAGGCTGGCTTCGTTGTCCCTGTCCCTGCGTCAAACGTCATGTAGTAGAAGATCATTCTCTCCCTTTTCACAATGCATCCCCACACCGAATTTGAAATTCCCGCGCCGAATGAGCTCTGTCACCAGCTTAATGTTTACGAAACACGATCGTGATCTTTTTTTCGGCGCAGGGGCCGAGAGACAGAAGGCCCTTTCTCAGAGTATATTACGAGCCATGTTAGCCGACCCTTTAAGCTACGTTCCACCCTACTTACCGTAGTTACTACGCTAGTTACCGTAGTTACTACGCTAGGCTGGAACGCTTTTTATGGCACTTGCCTTCCGGCCAAGTGCCATATACCGATCACTTTTCCGTCGGTCGGTCGGTCAGTCGGTCAGTCCGGTGATCGCGAGTTAGGGTACTTCCCGATGTGCTAGGACGATGAAACTTGGCAGGCATATCAGGGACCCGACCAAACTAATTTAGAAACAGTCACTTCCCCGATCCGACCATCGTGGGGGGAGGGAGGGGAGCCGGAGTCCGGAATTTAGGGGCATGCATAACTTTCAAACGGGTGATCGGATCTTAATGAAACTTGATATTTGGAAAGACGGCATTTCTCAGGTGTCCCGATTAAGGTCCGGATCGAATCCGATTAATGTGGGGGGGGAGTCGGAGGGGGGAACCGGAAATCATGTGACACGCTTAAACTGGAGCGATCGGGATGAAACTTGGTGGGAGGAACAAGCACATACCCTAGGTACGTCATTGACAGACCCGGACCGGATTCGTGCACTGTGGGGGAGTTGGAGGGGGGTTCCGGAATTCCGGTGATACGGAGTTAAGTTACTTCCAGGTGTGCTAGGACAATGAAATTTGGCAGGCAAATCAGGGACTCGACCAGATTAACCTGAAAATAGTCAACTTCCCGATCCGACCATCGCGGGGGGGGGTGACGGGAGGGGGAATCCGGAATCTTGAGGTATGTATAACTTCCGAACGGGTGATCGGATCGTAATGAAACTTGATACGTAGAAAGATAACATGTCTCGGATGCCCAGTTTCAAGTCCGGACCAGATCCGATAAAGGTGGGGGGGATCGGAGGGGGGAACCGGAAAACTTGTGACACGCTTGGAGTGGAGCGATCGGAATGAAACTTGGTGGAAAGAACAAGCACAAGCCCTATGTACGTAAGTGACAGAACCGGACAAGATTCGGGCACTGTGGGGGAGTTAGAGGGAGGGGGTCCGGAATTCCGATGATCACAAGTTAAGGTACTTCCAGACGTGCTAGGACGATAAAACTTGGCTTGAAAATTAGAGACTTGACATGATTGGCTTAGAAATAGTCAGTTCCCTTATCTGACCATCGTGGGGGGAGTGGAGGGAGCGAGAATCCTGAGGTATGTGTAACTTTTGAACGGGTGATCGGATCTTAATGAAACTTGATATTTGGAAAGACCTCATGTCTCAAATGTCCTGTTTAAAGTCCGGATGTAATCCGATGAATGTTGGGGAGGGAGGTGGAGGGGAGAACCCGAAATATTGTGACACGCTTAGAGTGGAGGTATTGGGACGAAACTTGGTTGGAAGAAGAAGCAGAAGCTCTATATACACCAGTGACAGAACCGGACCGGGTTCGGGCACTGTGGGGGGAGTTGGAGGGGGGTCCGGAATTCCGGTGATCGCGAATCAAGGTACTTCCAGATGTGCTAGGACGGTGAAACTTGGCTTGGAAATCAGACACTTGACAAGATTGGCTTAGAAATTGTCAGTTCCCAGATCCGACCATCCCTTAAAGTACTAATCGCAACCACAACGTACAAAAACACTTTTTAGCAAAATACACATTTTCGTGATCCCTATGAGCCCGTGATCATTTTTGCCTGAAAGTACAAACAATACTTTTGAGTAAAATATACATTTTCGTGCTCCTGATGAGTTCATCATGTTTTCTACTTCAAGAGTTTTGATTACAAATGATCACAACAAACCCACAAATTGACGAATTCCTACTTTCATCCTCTGACCCAGCCTTGCAAGTGCCATATGAGCTTCCAGCTCTTGTTTTTATTTTCTAAGTTCAAGTGCGGATATATGCAGATGCAGATACGTGCTTTCAGTTATAAATATTTGTATTGGTTGAGAGTATCCCAAATGGCTGTTCATTTAATCAAGGCAATTGTATTTTCCAGGTCTTCCAAGTTCATCAGTGTGCAGCTGTCTCCAGAGCCGCAGCAGATCATTCAAATGCAAAAAAGAGCAGTGGAAATGTCGGAATAGGATGGCATAATTTTGGGAACGCAAGTCCCCCCCCCCCCCCCCCCCGAGCAGCCAACTGTGATATAAAAAACGGACGACATCGCCCGGTATTGGATTGAATGAGTGTGGTAGAGTTGCTAACCTTCGGCTAAGGGTTGCAAATTGTGTCTCCAAATCATTACTTTATGCTATTGAATATTGAACTTGCTTCTGGTTGGAAACCCTTGCGTTTAAAAGACCGAGATTGTGAACTAAATTGTGCATGTTTTGTAAGAACCATATGCACAACTGTACATTTTGGCAAGAAATTGTCAATCTGATACACTTCTGGAGTGGATTGATCTGACATATCTGTACACATCAGTTGCGTTTACGATCTTAGTTCTCGGTTTTCGCTTCTCAGCTCTCGATTCTCGTACAAATCACCGTTTTTGCTCTTCTTGCTTCTCAATCCTCGCTTTCGGCAAAAACACTCATTTAGCTATCCATTAACCTCCGCCTCTTGCTGACCAATCAGAGAGGAGAACGGAGAACGAGAATTGACAAGTTACTAATCGAAGCAACGGTTCTGCAGATTGCGAACCTTTCCCTTTCTCGATTCTGACACAAACGTAAGAAAAGAGGCGTATTCTCGCCGTTCCCCGAGGACTCCTCGGGGAACCGAAGGGAACGGCGAGAATACAGGGACTCACTCCACGCGGACTCCGCGTACAGAAAACAGCGAGAACACGGGGAATGCTTCCAAAACGGATGTTGTTCTTAAAACAACTATGCAGTTGACAAAATTAGTCTGGATCTCCTTTATTTTTGGTTTTGTTTATTCTGATTATTTTTAATTAATTTTACATTGCACCAACGCCAGCAAAAATTGATTCCCCTCCGAATCTGAAAGGGAGTCCTTTTTGATGATGGTGATGATAGTCGGAGCATTCCCCGTACGTGGGGACTCGCAAGAATACGGGGAGTGGATCCCCGGGACAAACAAAAACGCGGGGACTCCTCAAGCGGAGTCATCGGTGAACGGCGAGAATACGCCTAAGGAGAATTCGACCCTCGTAAAATGCAATGACGAATTGTCGCCAGATGCGCTAGAGAAACAATAACAATCACACGTGAGATCTTGGTATAAGTTATCTGAAGGGTGAATAAGCGATTAGGCTTTCGTTTCATACCGAGTCGCGCATGAGCCCCGTGGAAAATTCAACTAGCACTCGGCATTGAAGTTGGAAGCCAGGATTGACGAACTTGATGAAGTTTTACAGAAAAGAGTCGGGGAGAGCACAAATAGAGGCAGAGGCATTTCAGACAGTTTTAAACATGGCTAGGGCAAATAAGAATTTAAAATGGCCAAACCAAACTGGATAAACGTACACGAAGGAGTAATAAATAGGAGAACTGAGAGGAAGGATGAGATAATAAAACGCAACTAGTGTTGCGACGATAGTGTATGTATGTTAAAGAATCATGCATGAGCTGGATATTATAAAGAGGTATCGGGTTGGCCGGACATAAGGATGGTAGGCGTCCAAGGTGCTATATGGAGCGTGTTTCACCCTTCTAACAATAGGACCTATTAGTTACTATTCTCGTTCCAACCTCGTGAAAAGTTACGACGCTGACCGTTCTAATAGTAACTATTTGTTTACCACGCTGGAGAGCGTAGTAAGCGTGGTAACTACGATCTCTGTGACGTGATTCGCCCGATTACTCCGTGGCACGATATTTTGCCGAAAATTCGTTCTAGCCTTGACGCCAAGAAGTCAGAATCCGTGACGTCATGTGTAGTAACTACGATAAGTAGGGTGGAACACGCTCATGGTCATCGATGTCGGGACGGCGTGGGGCGTTCAGGAGGGCGTACTACACATGCAGAGCTTCACGGGTTCTGGTTCCTCGACAGGAGGATCAGCAATTTTAGGAGGGGCAGGGGCAGTGGACAATACAGTCGTCGTAACAACAGTAAGCTCTTGGGAGGAAGTTAAAAGCGCATTCTCGCCGTTCCCCGAGGACTCCACTTGAGGAGTCCCCGCGTTTTTGCTTGTCCCGGGGACTCACTCCCCGTGTTCTCGCGAGTCCCCATGGACGGGGAATGCTCCGATTATCATCACCAACATCAAACAGGACTCCCTTTCAGATTCGGAGGGGATCAGTTTTTGCTGCTGTTGGTGCAATGTAAAACTAGTTAAAAACAATCAGAATAAACAAAACCAAAAATAAAGTGGATCCAGACTCATTTCGTCAACTGCATATTTTTTTTTCGAACAAAATCCGTTTTGGAAGCATTCCCCGTGTTCTCGCTGTTTTCTGTACGCGGAGCCCGCGTGGAGTGACTCCCTCTATTCTCGCCGTTCCCTTCGATTCCCAGAGGAGTCCTCGGGTAACGGCTAGAATACGCCTTAAGTGGGTCCTCCAGTGCCAATCGTAAGCTGTCGGAAGCGATCGTAACGTGTCGTAAGCGGCCATTTTGGCGGTTTTCAGCCAATGAGAGCACGCCGGGTCCGGACGAGCACGGTTACGACGGACTTACGATTGCCAGTGGAGGACCCACTTTAGAGTTAGCCCTAAAGGCGTATTCTCGCCGTTCCCCGAGGAGTCCTCGGGGAATCGAAGGGAACGGCGAGAATAGAGGGAGTCACTCCACGCGGACTCCGCGTACGTAAAACAGCGAGAACACGGGGAATGCTTCTAAAATGGATTTTGTTCGAAAAAAAAAAATATATGCAGTTGATGAAATTTAGCTGAATCCACTTTATTTTTGGTTTTGCTTGTCCTGATTCTTTTTAATTAATTTTACATTACACCAACACCAGCAAAAATTGATTCCCCTCCGAAACTGAAAGGGAGTCCTTTTTGATGATGGTAAATCGAAGCATTCCCCGTCCGCGGGGACTCGCGAGAATACGGGGAGTGAGTCCCCGGGACAAACAAAAACGCGGGGACTCCTCAAGTGGAGTCCTCGGGGAACGGCGAGAATACGCCTTAAGTTAGCCTATACAGTAAGTAAATTATTGCATCACGCTGTTAGAAGTTTCATAACAGATAACACAAGGATGCGCAGTTTTCATCAGACAACACTTGGGATGTAATCTGTTGTGATTTTGAAAACGTGGTGCATTAAATGTTATTCATAACAAACATTTCCAAGAAGAGCCGAAAAACCGCTCAAAAAGCATCTGCTGATTTTTCAGATGTCGGCAGATGCTTTTCCGGTGGTTCCCGAATTTCCCGACTTTTGACACCACCTTTGAGGTCATAGGCTTCCATATCTCGAATCTCGAGCGTTCGATTCCGAAACAGGACAAAACGTGCTGAAAAATATGCACGGGAATAGGAAAGATCGTTCCGATTCCAGCTTGGAAAACAAATTGTGTGTAAACTAGGATTTAGAGACCGAAAAGACGCAACCGGAAAGAGAAAATAATTAACGGGCTTAGTCACTGGCAAGACTACATTAGTTGCGTTTTTGATCCGAATACTGAAAAGGCAGCTTATTTTTAAATCTGATATTGGAATACACCACTCTGGTAATAACGTTCGGAGTGTGCGCTGCATGCATGAAAAAAAAAATCATCCAGACGCGCGGAGAATCTCTCTTTCTTTCCCCTTTTAATGAGGTAACAGGAATTGTCTTAGCCGACGTGAACACTTTCCATTTTAGTGGTAAGACATCCTTCAACTCAGGACAGACTTCGAATATATATTCAAACTTTTGGTTTGTTTTGAGGCTCTCCTGGCTATTTTCGAGATCATGTCGGAACAAGGCTAACCCGTTTATCGTCTCGGCTTATCACCGGAAAGGAGTCGAGAAAGCTGTCGAAACTGGAGTAGACGGCACCGTGATATTATTCCTAAAACAGTCTTTGTAGTTGGGAAGGATGAAAATTTCAGTAGGTTGCCTAATTCTTGAAAGTTACATAAGCTTAGGAGATTACCGGAATCACCGATGGATGTTCCGGTACGCTGTGTTGTCTGTCTGGATGAACCACTCTGCTAAGTTGTGTGCCAGGGTCATCTTGGCAAGCTGTGATTCTACACTTATCCGGTAAGCAGCAAAATTCGGGTAGATTCCCTGAGCCAACTGCGGGTAGATTCCGTGGAGCAAATTCCGGTAGATTCCCTGATCCAGCCTCCAGTAAATTCCCTCAGACAAGTTCCGGTAGATTCCTTGTGCAAGATTTCGGTAGATTCTCTGTGCAAAATTCCAGTAGGTTCCGTGAGCATGATCCGGTAGATTCAAAAATTCTAGTAGATTCTATGGGTCGAAATCCGGTAGATCCTCTGATCCAGCCTCCAGTAAATTCCCTGAGACAAGTTCCGGTAGATTCCTTCGGCAATATTTTGGTAGATTCCCTGAGCAAAATTTATGTGGATTCCATTGCTCATGAGCAATGATCCGGTAGATTAAAAAATTCTAGTTGATTCCGTGGTTCGAAATCCGCTAGATCCCCTGATCCAGCCTACAGTAAATTCCCTGAGACAAGTTCCGGTAGATTCATATTCAGCAAGATTCCGGTAGATTTCCTGAGAAAATTCCGGTAGGTTCCCCGAGCAATGATCCGGTAGGTTCCCTAAAAATCAGTTTCAGGTGAATTTTATAAATTTTAACTGGCGCGGCTTCGCCGCACCAGTCAAAATTTACCGGAATTTTTTCCGCAAGCCTTCTGGGGGGTGCAGCACCCCCCCCGACACCCCCCCTCGGGACGCCCTTGCCCGTAGTAACTTTGACCGTTCCAGGGAGAGTGAGGCGTTTTTCCGTGACAATTGACGATTCACAATCCAGATTCTCCGAAATGAGTTTTCTCCGATAATCCAGATTATGAAAAATCATTTTCTCCGACAATCCGGATTCTTTTTTGGATCGTCGATTCCGTAATCTTACAACGGAGTGAGCTGAGCCCAAGCTAACTGCGAATCTTATTTGACAATGCGAAACGGATACGTCACCTACATTTATTGGAGCTATATTTCAGCCCTTCTTGGCAAAGGTCCTCTTCGGGCTCAAACCGCTCAAGCTGGAAGATGAACTTGTGGAAAAACAACTAGAGATTCTTCGTTAATTATCTTGATTTTGTGAATTTCTTCCTGAAAATGCTCTTCTTCTTGCTGAAAATTGCGAGATTCGTCGGATTGCCGTTTTGTAATTTAATATCGTCCAGTTGCTATATTTTGATGAATAATTTATCAATGATCATAATCCGGGATTGTCTTGCCGAGTTTGCAGGCAAGTTTGTGACGTCACGAGTAGGTACTTCAAAAGTAACTACGAAGTGGAGCTGGAACGAGCCCTAAGTTTTTCAGTTGGTGTTTGTTGTCGTGTCGTTTCGACCGGCCTCAAAAGCATTTGAATTTTGGTAAAAAGGTGATCTTCAATCTTTCTGTCTGCTGAGGCTAGGCTAGGCTAGTTTATTTGGTCTAGACTAGTCCTGGTCCAAAAAGAAAGGCCGAATTTACTTAAACATGTTCCTAGAGATACAGTAGATGTCAGCCCTGAATGACCTAGGAGTCTAGGACTGCATAGATAGAAGTTTCCTTGTAAATGTAAGATTTTCAGGCCAAGTTCGAGGTTATATAAATTTGAGGTTGGAACCGTGTAATGTACCCAACCAAATCACCATCAGAACCAAACTTCTGTTTTGGGAGCATCAGCAGATCTAGGCGAGCATATGACAGCAGAATTGCTGTCATATCTCACTCAAGGATACAGTATTTGGCAGGATCAGTAGGACTGTTTTTGCAGAAAAAAAACGTTTTTAAGAAAAAAAAACTGTTTTGACAAAAAATCGACTGTTCTTTGTTAAAAAATGACTGTTTTTAAGAAAAATCGACTGTTTTTAAGAAAAAACGACTGTTTGAAGAAAAATCAACTGTTTCCAAGAAAAAAATCGACTGTTTTTAAGAAAAATTGTGGTGCTTCGCGCCGACTCAGCTATTTTTTACCAACTGGCCCACAACATTGGGGGGGCGTCCCCCCCTCCCCCCCATATGTGACACCCCTGATTGGGACACACCTCCCGCTATAGAGGACACTAGACTGCCAGATCAAGTATTCAAGTATTTATTTGTGTGCTAGAAATAATACAGCACTGGACAACTTGCTTTATTGGCCTAGAAGGAGAGGAAACTTGTGTAGGCCTAGCTAAACTACAACAATAAGAAGAAACCTCCCAGGTAGGAAAGACAACAGTGTTTCACTCTGGCTTTGAGGTTAAGTAATTTAAGTTTGGTGCCCCCTACTTTAGGCTGTGCAAATGTAGCTAAAGTCACTATAATTACGTGTCTTTTTAGAACTATTTTCTCTACAATGGAACTCTCAGAGTTCAAGAAGATTGTGGAGATCTTTACCAAGCCTGAAATTGAAGCAGTCAACAAGCCCTTCCTGTCAAAACTCGAGAAATACCTGGAACATGAGGGTCTCCTCCTTTCCACTAGACAGGAGGAAATAGAGCAGCTCAAAGCTGATAATCAGCATTACACAAAGGAACTATCCGAGAAGAGCAAGGAATTGGAGGAAATAAACTTGAAGTCTGGTGAGACCACTGGAAAGAGTGAGAAACTCCTTGATGAGTTCAAAGAAAAGCTGAAGCTTAGTGAGACAGTCAGGGAAGAACTTGCTGCCCACTTGAGATCAGAGCATGCTAAGTCAAGTGATTTAGACTCCAGGCTAGCTCAGCTTTCTCAAGAAAAGGAAAGCTTTCGGGACACACTGACTAAAAAGCAAGATGAACTATCCATGTTAACAAGCCAGATCAGATCTTTAAATGAAGAACTCTTGAAGTTTGACAAAGAAAAGTGGCAGTTCAGGGCTCGTGAAGACGAAATTCAGCTGAAGGAATCTCACCTTGTACTGCGGGAAAATCAGATAAAGAGCAAGAATGCTCTCTTATTGAAGCAGATTCAAGAGCTGCAGGCAGAGGTAGATGAGAAGAATGTAGAGATCCTGATGAAGTCAAGAGAAAATAGTGGTGAATTAATGAGACTCAGAGAGAAACTGGCGGCTGTTACTGATGAATTAAAGAGTAAAGATGAAGGACTTGCAAGGTAGGATGCAGCTATTGTTTGTAGAAGTTGAGGTTGGGGGCTCAGTTTGTTGTGCTCTTAAGATTTGGAAAGGCTATGGCCTTAGGTTTGTTTAAACTAGCTTTTTTCATTGATCACGAATTTGTAATTTTGGGAAAGGGAAATTTTGGGAAAGGAAATGCTGGAAGGGCTGGACTATTGTGAGCATAATGCTGCACTGTACCCAGTGTGCTAGTGTGTATTAGGGGCGAGGCAGTCTCCCCCCAAAATTTCAGTTCTTTTGTCCTTTTAGGTAGGATGGAAAATTGATGAATATGGGAAGGTTCTAAATACTCCTTGAGCCCAATCCGACTGGAAACATATATTTGAACAATACATAAACGGATACGTCAGCTATGATGCTTTGGCCGCGATATTTCGGCCCTTCTTGGAAAGGGTCCTCGTCAGGCTGTCGGACGTCAGGGACAATGTTGAGGAAGAAACGAATCTGCAATCTGATAGACCTGAAAGGTTCTTTGGGATCTTGACTTGATATTCCAAAGATTTGTTAGATTCTTCAGAATCTTGTCAATCTGGAATGGGCTACAGCAATCAAATTTTAAATATTTCTGTATCGATCAACAGCGCAAAACAGGTTTTTGACTCTCCCTTAGTATGAAGTAGGCCCAGCTCTAAGCTCTGTCGCAGGTGCATTAATTTGTATGAGTATTATAGATTCTGAATAAGGGGAAATCACCTAATTGGAAGCGCATTAGCTCATTAGCATATGCTCTTTTTTATTATGATGCGAACAGACGATCAAGCTTTCCGGGTCCCCCATTTCTACATTTTCATTAAGAAGTTGAATTAATCTCAACTTTTCTGTGTGGAATTGATGATGGTGTGGAAAATCCTGGCAGGATTTCCAGTCCGCGAGCACCCGACTATGATCGTCTGTCCAAGGTATTAATGGTGTAATATATTACTAGATATTACTTTTTAACTCGTGCATTGTTTTGTTTATGGTGTACAATCCTGGCACCTATTTTTGACAATTCCATTGTTATTTTTTACCACAAAGAATTCTCGCGAAACATAAAACAGATTGAATTGAATCAACACGTAACACCCAGTTAACACTGTAACACGAGTAAAATGCATATGGTGGATGTGTTAATCTTGTTCCGACTAAGTTTTTATGATATCAAAACTGTATTTAAATCATACTAAATACTATGTAAATTGACAAAAATGTTATGTACTCGCATATCAGTGTATCTCTGCTGACATTTCTGATGCTATTTTTCTTAACAAAGAATTTTTTTAAAAATAAAGTGAATTGAATTGAATGGTGCGGATGGACCGGTGGTCGGATTTTCTGCACTTTCATCATCAAGTTGAACGAAAAAGCGATTCTGTCGATCTCACGGATTCACTTTCCAGAAAGCAAAGCGAGAATCCGCCAAGTCCGAGAACTAACGGAAAGTGGTTGAGTCTCTGTTGCACTTTACAACTTCTCAGTGTTTCACCACTTTCCACGTACGGAGTGGATTCACTTTCCTCGTCACTTTCCAAAACTAGCGGAGCGCAAGAACAGGCTCGGAAAGCGAAGCGAGTTTTCTCGCAACCTACGGCGGATAAATCGGCGCAGCTTCCAGACCGCCAGAATCGCCCTCAAATCTCAACTTTTCTGTATGGATTTGATGATGGTGCTGAGAATCCTAGCTGGAAATCCAGTTTGCAACCGCCCGGCCCTGGTCGTCTGTCTGCAGCATAAGAGAGTATTCGAACATCAATCAATCAATCAGTTTATTTCTTGCCAATATCATCATAAGATAGTTTGGACGCGTCACAAAGAAGACAATGATACAAAACACACAACTATTGAGATTAAGCAGAAATATTGACAGTTATAGATAAAAACTAAATCAAAAATATATTTACAATTACTCATATCTTATATTTACAATTTAATTCAATCAGCAGTCAATTTCTCTAAGCTTGTCTTCATTAAAATTCCGAACGAAATAAGGCACAAACGACTTCTCATAGAGGCTTGTCCTGCAAGGAGGCGCTTGTAGCTGCTCCACTTCACTCAGCTTTGATTTCAGCCTTGTATTTGGGCGACTTCTTCTCACTACTTTGTCCGTGAAGTCTGGCAGAATTCTTCGATGTAACGGGGAAGCAAGACATTTCTTGCCAAAGTCCATCAGTAGGCAGTGCCTGCGGCTGGAAAGCGTTTGCATGCATATAGGACTCTTTTTGCAGGACCAAGACGGTGACTGACCAGCAGTCAAAGACCATTGATGACCTTACAGAACGGCTTCGTGAAAGTGTGGACTTCGAGAGCCAAGTCAAGTCTGCGCTTCGCCAGGAGTTGAATGCACAGAAGCGAATCGCTGATTTGCACCAGGATGGCCAACGAGTAGCAGAAGAAAAGTTGAAGCAAGCAACAGACGGAGCAAGGGAACTACAGGTAGATTTATTAAAGTTTAACCGAAAAGGACTGGGATAGGACAATCTAGTTACCCATGACTTATTCACTTAAATTGGCTTGAAGACCCGCTGAAAATGTGTTACTTGGTTGTTCCGCTATTCAGGAATAATTGATTTTCAAATAGTGGAATTTTCGTGTGATTTGTGGTACCTCTAATTTGTTGTATGCCTTACAAGTAAGATTTTTGACTTTTTTTTTATTCAGGCACTAAGCAATCTTCACCAATATCGCCTCTGCCCACTGAAAAGCCTTGTTTGTGTTTAGATAAAAATTTCCCGCGTCATAGTAGAATTTTCGCTGTGGGGACGGCCGCAGATATTCTGAACGTCATAACTAGAGCAGATAGTGGAAAATAAAAAAAAATCCCTTTGCAGAATCCCAATAATTAAGTGTATTCAACTAAATGACACAAAAATAAGTTGGCTTTTCAGTTAAACTTTAAATCAGTAGCTTTGATTCCATCTGATTTCATGGATGATTTTGAGAAAATACAGCTGTAGGCACTAGGCAGAAATTTGTAGTTAGTCTATTAGTAGGCTTCTTGGCATTAAGGCTGGAACGGATTTTTCTACTTTCGGCAAAATATCGCTCCACGCGCTAATCGCGCCAGTCACGCTACAGGGATTGTAGTTACCACGCTTACTACGCTCCCGAGCGTGGTGAGCAAATATTTACCATTGCGAGAAGATTGGAACGGTCAGCGTAGTAACTTTTCACGAGGTTGGAACGAAAATTGTAACGAATAGTTACTATTGTAAGAAGGGTGGAACACGCTCTTTGTTGAGTAACTGTCAACTATTGACCAAACTAAAACATTTGTTTATCGTCCATTTGTTTTGCAACTTACACTGCAGCAGAAGGTTTTTCTCTGATGAGCGCCGAAACTGACTCTGGGGTTGGCTCATGGGATGGTTCTATGCGGGGATCGATCAGCGTCTTAAAACCAACGAGAACGGCTGGGCAGCAGCGGAAACCAAAGAGGGATTGAAAGAAAACCGTTTGCCGTTAAATAACAGGAAATAAAGCTTCGGCTTTCAGTTCAACTTTAAGCGGAAGGGCTTTCGCAAGTGTAATTCTCTTTGTTTAGCGACAGAATAACCCCTTCCGACTTCTGAAACTCCCACACACACAAAAAAACTCCTTTCTTTTTCTTTTCTTTTGTGAGAGCACTTTCGCGATGTTTAATTTTTTTTTTTTTTTCCATCGGAATATTATAGAGGAATATTAAAAGTGAAAAGAAAACTGAATTACAATGAGTTTACACCAAAGAGACACTAAAAGCACTTGGATAAAATCATTATTCTTTGAAAAAGGGAAAAGATTTTTGCATGGAAAAAATACTTTTTTAAAACCAAATTTCTTCCTAAGCCTCGTTATGGCTATTCGTTGACCTCGTTGACTATTATCCATGATATGAGTTGATATTTTTTATATTAATTAATTCTCAGTCTGCTGTAGCAGTCCGGAGAAAGCGGAAGGGAACTTCTGACTCGCTCGAGTTCTCCTGCTAAAAGCTGAGGAGCTTCACATCGGATCTGAATCATCAAGGATTTCTGAATATAAGAAAGAGCCTACATAAAAAAAAAACAGCAGCCGTGTCCAAAATGAAACCACGGCAACAACTTTAACTCAAGCAACTCTAAAAAAAAAATTCACCAAATCAGATATTTAAGGCTAAGCTAGAATCTTTAGTTATTTTTCCAGAAGTTGATTTTCCAGCGTGAGTGGCTTGAGCCTGAAGCGGACCCTTGCCAAGAAGGGCCGAAATATAGCTCTGATTCAGCTGACCTATCCGTTTCGCATTGTCAAATAAAATGCGTACTAATGCAAAAAAAATCTACAGAATTTCTTCTAAGTTTTAGACTGTTGTTTACTTTTTTAGGCCTAGCCCTGTTAATGAGTATCAACTGAAAAATGCTCAAGTCCAATTTGAAAAGGTCATGCGATTAGATGCAATTACTAATTTTTTTTTGGTTTTAAGAAAGCTGTTAAGGAGGCAGTTCAGAAATACGGTGACCTTGAAACTCAGTTTGAAGATGCGAAATTGAGCCACGAACAAGAAGTCCAAGCACATAAGGAAGTCATTGCCAAGCTTACAGAAGAATTGAAAAATGCCAACACCCTGTTGGAGGAGAGGGGAGCCACATCTGGGGATTTGTCGCTTTTGACACCAGCCGGGGCTGAGGTCGTTAAATCGGGGCTCTCGATCACACAGATGTACAGGTGAGCAGGTTTCTGGTATTCACAGGGTCGGATTTGCGTTTTAGCAGGTTTGTCGACAGGGAAGAAAAGGTACCATAAAGGCTTGATTTCAGGAAGGGGGGGGGGCAACTAGCCGGTTCTGGTGGTGTGTCACTTTAACTTAGGGCTCTCAATCACAGTCTACTGTGAGTGATGGGTTTTCACAACAGGGGAGAGGGAGGGGGAAAACTAGCCAGTTCTATTGGTTTGTCACTTTAGCCGCCAGCCTGCGCATTGAAATCATTGTATCATGGCTCTCAGTCTCTTGAGCAAGTTTTTATCGGGATTGAATGCGCGTTGTTCCAGGCTCTGTGGGCCTAGGAGGAAGTCTGACATAATTGCTTGTTTTTCAAAAGAAGTGTGGCAACTAGCCAGTTCTGGTGGTTTTATATATATTATCGCCCTTGCTGAGGGTGATAGCGGAAAAATTTGGCCCGCGGGTAGCATGATAGGCTGATATCGCCCGAGCGCCAGCGAGGGTGATATCTGCCTATGATGCTGCCCAAGGGCCAAATTTTCCGCTATCACCCGAAGAACAGCAAGGGCGATAATGATTATAACACCAGTACACTTGGAAAATCGAGTTATTCCGATATGAACCGACATGGCAGTATGTTAACCATTATAACTTTTTCGAACAAACTTTTTGATAGAGGGCGATTCAGATGCCATCTGCGGTCGTGAAAGCTACTATGGATCTTACGCTAGGTGTCGGGGTAGTATATACAAAAAACAGCTGATGGTATGTTATTGTTACGTTTTTTTGTTATAGAATTCAAGAGATATTTTTGAAGTGATAAACACAGTGACCTATGCTGTATAACTAGCTTTTCGAAAGCAAGGGATAGTAGGATGTTGTTTCCGTTGACAAGCTGTATTTTCAGTGGTGATTGTGACAAGGTATGATTTAGAATTAGGGCACGAACTGGTTGTCTTAAGAGAGTAAGATGTTCTTTCATTTTTTCAATGCTTAATAACTAGCTTTTGGAAAGCAAGGGATAGTAGGATGTTGTTTCAGTTGACAAGTTCCATTTCCAATGGGAATGTGACTGTAACAAGGTATAACCCAGTTGGCTGGCTAGGAAAGCAACATTTTTTTTTCATTTTTTAAAGACTTTTCGTTTTCCAACATTTTTGTTTACTGTATTATTTTTTAGTGTTTTTTTGTTTTTCCTCCTGAAAGTGATGTCTTTTTTTCATTTTTTGGAGACCAGGCTCTATTTTTCAGTACTTGTGGGAAAATGCTCGATGAACTTGATGAACCGACCAGCCGTGCGTTATCACTTTTTACCGCACGTCTGGGTGTGCGGTATCACTTTTTACCGCACGGCTGGCTGTATGGGAAAATGCTTGATGAACCGACCAACCGTGCGGTATCACTTTTTACCGCATGGCTGGCTGTGCGTTATCACTTTTTACCGCACGGTTGGAACTTTTTTTCTTTTTAACATCAGGGCAATACCAGAAAATTTTGGCACTGGGTAGGATAGGACTGATATCATGGGACTGCACGGTGTACTGGTGTTATGTCACTTTAGGCACCAGCCTGCAGTGAAGTCGTTGTATCAGGGCTCTCAATCACATAGATGCACAGTCGAGCCGGACTCTTGTATTCGTGGGGCGGGATGGTCGTCATTTCAGGCTCTTTGGGGGAGAAAACAAGAAGTCTACCACGCTTGATTTCTTGCTTTTGAAACCAGCCTTAACCGAGGTCTTAAGCTAAGCTCTTGATCGCACAGATGTTCAGTTTTGTTTGGGTGTTATCCAGATGTAATGAGTTTATTTGTTCTGTCACCATACAGCTTGTGTGTCTTACACTTCACTAGTTATTTAAAGTTTAACTGAAAAGCCAACTTATTTGTGTGTCATTTAAATACACTGAATTATTTGGATTCCGCAAAGGGATTTTTTGATTTTCCACTATCTGTTCTAGTTATGAGGCTCAGAATATCTCCGGCCGTCCCCACAGCGAAAATTCTACTATGACGCGGAAAATTTTAATCTCAACACAAATGCGGCTTTTCATTGGGCAGTGGTGAGATTGGTGACGATTGCTTAGTGCATGAACAAAAACAAATGATAAGTCTTTCTCGTGAGGCATACAACAGAAATACAAGCGCATAGACGCACAACAAATCACACGGAAATTCCACTATTTGAAAATCGGTTATTCGTGAATAGTGGAACAACGAAGTAACGCATTTTCAGCGGGTCTTCAATCCAATTTAAGTGAACAACTGGTGGGTCACTAGACTGTCCTATCCCAGCCCTTTTCGGTTAAACTTTAATAACAGAGTGCTTGTACGGAACCTGTAGCAGCTGAGGTGATCTGTAAGTAAGGGGGAAGGAATCGGGGGAGTTGAGCATTGCGTGTTCCGTCGAAAGAGTCAAGTAAGACAACGGGACCTTCAGCTTCTTTGCAAAAAAAGAATGAAACGAATGCTGAGCGTACAGCGCTAGTAAAAATTCAAGCCCCTAACCAAAACTTTAATAGTAATAACAATAATGATATATTTGCACTAAAAAAGGTTTTGCCCCTATAAATTTCTCACAGCACTATGTACACAGCTAGGTGACAGTCCACACCTGCTTTATAGTCGTAATCTTAGCCCTGCCGTCAGCTTTTGCGTCATAAAAACCCACCCTTTGTTGTTGGCCGCTATCGAAACTAACAAATTTAGCTTAACCTTTCTATCAGGAAAGCTGCAAGTAGGAGGAGTGGTGGTGGTGGTGGTGGGGGGGGGGGGGGGGGGGGGGTGTGGCCGCCATCGACACTAAGAATTTCAGACATCAAATCTTTCTATCAGGAAAGCTGTAAGTAGGGGGGGGGGGAGGCGGCTACCGACATTCCTTAAAAAAAAGACAACGGGAAACTTCAACTTCTTTACAAAAACTGACAATGAGACGAATTGTTCTGTTGGGAGCATGCACCCAGTTTGTGTCTTCTTGTGTTGGTATCTGACTGTATTATTTCAGCGAGTACGCCTCCATGTCTGAGAAGAATGCTCTCTTGATGGCTGAGAATAAACACTTGAAGGAATACACTGAGAAGATAATTCGTGAGGTCGACGAGCGCATCCCAATGATCAGACAACAAGCTTTTGAGCTCCAGAAAGAACGGGAAGAGAATGAAGATCTGAGACAACAGGTAACAAATTTCTTGCTTTTCTTGAATCCCGGCAAGAACCATTAAAACCTAGAAACATCCATTCTGACCGAATGAACAGTGAAACGGTTACCGAGGAATTTCCTGCCGCAGGCTACCATAGGAGGGTTTTCGCGGTATTCCGGTATCACTTTCCAGCGAGCGAAGCGCATCGTGAAAACTGTGAGAAAGCGATTCGTTACGAATCGCTTTCCACTTTCCGCTGGACTGATCGCGAAAACGCATGGAAAGCTGAAATCGCCGTAAAAATGTTGAACTTCAAACTTTTTAGAATAAATACGGTTCACTGGATCTTCCTTTGATTCTCATATGTTCGGACGCAGTCGTCCTTTTGACGTGTTTTTTTCACACTTTCGAAATTCTCGCCGAAGCGTTCAGCTTTCCGCGGAGCTTTCTGCCAACTTTCTGGAATCACTTTCTGAGAAAGCTGCTTCGGTTTCCAAAGTGCGAAAACCAGTCTGAAAGTTTGGCAGCATGACTAGGTAACATCCGTCGTTTCTGTATTTCAAATTATTTGCCTGGCGTTGCAAATTTTTCGGCTCGGAGCCGACGCCAGACGAAGCATTTTCTTGACCTGACGATGCGGTTTTTTGTACGCCTGGCGTGACCGATATCGCCAGGCGTGGCGAAATTCGCTTTATGTTTTAATTTGGCTTCATGTCAAGAAGAACGCGATGAAAAGTGTTCAGATGAGTGGTGTTGCTAGGTGTTGCTAAAGCCAACAGTGGCGCTAGCAACACCTAGAATCCATCGACGAGGAAGAAGCCTGCGTGGGCATTGGGCCATTTGGCGTATTCTCGGAATCTACTACTACTACTTTCATCAATTGTGTATAGAATGATGGCTCGCTATCAGTTGGAGTTTGGGGGGGGGGAGACAATGGGCCTGAGCTCCGGCCAGTTTTAGCCTACTTCGCCACAGTAATGCCATAGCATTGCCTTATGTGCGATGGTATCTCGACATTTCTTCCATTCTTCTGCTGCGATATAGCTGTTTGTGAAGATAACGAATTGTGATTTTCCGCGTAGCTCCTACCCTTCGCTCGTTAGCACCATCGGGAAACTATTGGGCTCCAAATGGTCGTATTACAGAGACAGGGAGACGGAGGCTCTTGTGCTTATTTTTCTTGCCCAAACCGAACCCGAATTTCGTTCCTTCTAGATCGCCCACGCGCAGACCCTTGTTTCGCGTTGCCGCTACGAAGCCGAAGTCTCAAAATCCGACGCTCAGTTCCAAAAGAGGCAGAACGGACGGATGGATCTTCAGATCAAAGACTTGCAGCGGCAGGTGGTGACCCTGCTTAAGGAAGTCCATCAGTTTAAAGTTGGCGCGCAGATGGCGGAGTCTCCCGAGGATCTTGGGTTCGATGCGGATATGCCGCAGGCTCAGAGGCTAATTAGCGAGAAGTTTGTGACGTTTAGAGACATTGCCGAACTTCAGGTAAGATGTGATTTGAATCTTTATTTACTGCCAAGTATGGACCCCCCCAAAAACAAATCAACCAAGAATCGCAGAGCGTTGCCGCATTAAATTCAGTGAAAAAAGAAGTTGATCGTCTAATTAACGTTATAGTCGATCATTTTTAATACATATTGCTCATTTTATTGAAACTGAATAGGAATTCTCATTGAGGCAGTAAAAAAACAGTGATCAAGCCGCGGACAGGTTGGCAGTACAACACACAACGTAGACGTTCCCTTCCCCAAGAAGTTTGCAGACCGTTCTGAGACAAACTGTCCGGCGCTGCAGCAGTTGATGGTCCTTGTACAAGAGTAGCTCGAGAGCTTCTTTGAGTGCCTATCCCTACACTGTCAGAAGTGTCATAACAGATAACACAAGGATGTGCAGTTCCAGCAGATAACACTTCGGACGTTATCTGTTATGATTTTGCCAACTGTATGCATTGAACGTTATACATATACGAAGAACCGAAAAGCCACAGAAAATGTATCTGCTGACTTTTCTGATATCATGATGACGAACAAAAAATCCGCAGATGTTTTTCCGACGGTGTTTCAGCTCTTCTTGTATGCATAACATTCAATGCGCAACATTTACGAAATCATAATAGCTAACATACTAAGTGTTATCTGTTGAAACTGCGCATCCTTGTGTTATCTGTTATGAAACTTATGAAACTTCTGACAGTGTAGTCGCGTCTTCAGAGAAAATCTGTTTGCTCGCAGGGAATTAGGGACGGGACATTCGATTCAAGCAAGCGCTTCCCGCTGAAGATAGCAATGTTATGAAGGGATATATTATGGGGTATATAAGGGATGTATTATATACAGCTAAATATATTCTGAAGGGCCCATAATAATTTGTTAGGATCTCCGTTGTTCACGAGGGCCTTTCACTACCTATAGAGAAATTCTTTCCCCCCTTTATTTAGGGCCGCCTTTTTTTACTATCTGGTATGGCACTGACAATCACCTTTTTTAGTCTGATAGAATAGAATAAGGTACTTCAGATATGCAAGTCCATTTGGTATCTTCTTTGTTTTTGCCAAATAAGTTTTGTACCTGCAAAACATGCAAGCGCGGTTCTATATTTTGTCATAGCTGGTTTATAATTTATCGAAAATCCGTGAAACAAGAATAGATCATAGAATAGTGTTTATTTATCCAACCACGGATTGGCCATACATATAGTCTTTAACATACAATGCAGAAAGTAAACATTCCATCCCACCGTTGTTACTCTTCGTATGTGACAAACTCCTGTCACATGACCATGAAAATTACAAAATCCCAACAATTTTGTAATTCTGTAACTTGTGTACATCAAAATACTAGCGAAGAGCTATCGATACATATATGATTTCTGAGGCTTATATTCGTTCATGTTCTCTTCTGTCGTAGGAGAATAATCAGCGCCTTCTCGCAACGATTCGCAAACTCTCCGAAGACAGCGAGAGCGCCGAAGCGGAAGCCGTCGCTGAGCGAACCCGCGAGCTCACCGCCGAAGTCGCCAAATTAAAGAGCCAGATTCACGAGTTGGGCGACTCCCGACAAAGATCCGAGGACATGGTCGAGAGGCTCAGGAAGCAGTATGAGGTACAGAGGAATTTGGCGGATAGTTTGAACATGTCCATCCAGCAACGCAATGAAGGTATGAATTAAGTATAAACCTCTTTCATTCCACAGCTGGAAAAAAAAGTATGTCAGCGTAAAGCTTGGTTGAGCAAACTGATAGAAGAGATCGAGCACGTCGGGAGGTTTCTGCCGCCATGGAAGGAGATGGGACCGCTCCCTGGCTTCGACCCTTGGTGCCTTTCACAAAAGACCGAGCTTTGTGGAACTTCTTGGTCCGTCAGCTTCTGTCGCCAGGAAGAGCACAAGTCGGCCGTTGGGAACAGAATGACGTCCCTTGGAACTCCCTACCAGACAGTGTAGTCGGTGCAGAGACTGTCAACGAGTTAAAAAAAGCCGCAGATAGCATGCATCTGGACGATATGTTTTCTGTCTCAACTTTTCGTAGAGAGCTTTGATTTGGGTTCCTATGTATCAAAACTTGTCTTTAAATGAAATAGTGTTTGTTTTGTAAAGTAAGAGGTGTAACAGCCTTGTTTGAGCATTGTATTTGTTTTATTTATGAGTTTATTTAAGTAAAAACAAGTAAAATCAGCTTTCCTTCTAACTTCCGTTTTTTTCCGCGCGAGTTTAAGAAATCACAAAGACTGTAAAACTTAATTTCTGTTCTTGCAATACTTGGCCGTTTTCCTTGTGTCTTGTTATGCCTGTTTCTTCACATGGGTAATTCACTACCTATCCCCTCATAGACGACCCCCTTTGCTTAGGATCAATTTCGTCTACTGCCTGGTGGGGCGTTTCAGGATACAGTATTTGGTCAGGTAGAATGAAGCTCCTCACTTATTGAAGCCTATTTTATTGAGGTTCGAATGAGACCAAGTCAAATTTTTGCGTATTCAAAGTAGAGCGCGCTGAGACCGTCTGCATTTTGTGAGTTAATGCAGTTGGTCGAGTAGAAAACGGGGTAACTTGTAAAGAGTAAGGAGATCCCCGAGAACCCATGCTAGTAGAAGACCTTTACAATGACTTTTACCAACGCATCATGGACTCTTGGTTCCACAGAGAAAGGCAGTGCAAAATAATACCAGGGAGTAACGACAAGACCTATGCTTCACATGTGTCGGAAACGGGCCTTAGTCATAGCGCCGCCGCTGCGCTCGGGACACTTGCGGGCTTAGAAAATTTCCAGTACAGCTAGGATGCGGTCTGCACGCATCGAGGAAACAGGGGAGGTTGTATCTTTGTTTGCTCTGTTGGGATTGTGGAGTTATCGGAGCCAGTGCTGGTGCACGACTGATTGAGTTTCAGTAGGGACGGTCTCTGTCTTTAGTCGCGCGAGTGGTGCTGCTATTCAAGTGTGTGTCACTTTTTTCAAGTCTTAGCCTCCGTAGTATTATTTTGCTCCGGAGAAAGGATAGGAGTGGTGTGGAACCAAGTTTGACGTGACGTAGACTTGCCAATTTCTCTGGTTGTTTTTGTTTATTTTGTGCTTTTTATTCCGTACTAACCCCCCTTATTCTAGGGGACACATCCCTCGTCGCTTCCAAAGAGGGGCGGATCTCCGAGCTGACTTCCGAAATCCGCGAGATGCGCGCTCAAGCTGAACTGGAGCGCACTAAACACCAAGAAGCCCTTTCGGAGCAGCGCCGTGAAATGCAGGAGACGATCAACAAGTTGAACGAGCAGAGCATCGAGCTTCGCGTCAATTCCGAAAAACTCACAGGCCTGCTTGAAGTTGAGCAGGAAAAGTTTAAAAAGCTGCAGACATCTGCCGAGTCGAGCAAGAAGGAGATTAGTGCTCTGCTCGAGAAGAATAGCGCACTCACTGGAAGACTGCAGGCGCAGGACGCACAGGTGGCTGCGCTGAAGCAGGAGATACTGTCGTTACAGCAGAAGCTGAAACGCGCTGAGGTTACTGTCTCCCAGTTGCAGATGGACCGACAGAACCTGAGGTAGGCCACTTTTTTCACACTTTTTACTTTTGATCTTAAAGAAAAATGTGACGGATTTTTACAAAAAAGCTTCTGAAGCAGTCCCAACCCACAACACTGTAACCATTCTTTCAAAAGTGAGTAAGTTAAGATGTTGAGAATCTTAACTTTATAGTTGTTTAAATCTTGTGTATGTTTGTCTTCTTTCGTAGTATTACAGTGCTACTCATTGGATATATTCCCTCTCCATGTGCCTCTTTGAACGACAAATTCCGGAAAATTCGCATAACTCGGTCGTCTGACCAATAAGCTTCTCAAAAACAGTGATTAAGAGCATGAAATGACTCATATAAGAGGAAAGATGGGCAAGCCTAAATTTCAGTGTAAAACCAATAGTCGAGATAGAATATACCGATACTCTTGATGATTAAAGGAACAGTAAACTTGACTACGCAACTTTCGGCCAACGAATCGCCCTGGGGGCTTGGATAAATATACAGGGTCTTACTGTCGACAGGCCCCCCCTTCTTTGTCATCTCGAACTGTCTCGAACCCCCTCCTTAGTGTTCCCAAAGCTAGCTGACAGGCCCTTGCCCCTTATGCACTGTAATTATGCACTCATGTACTGTAAAAGTTCGCCTTTTTACATGTAGACTACTGAGTAACGACCTCCCCGACTAGACGACCGGGGTTCGATTCCTAGTCGCGGCACACAAACCTTTTGCTTCTGCAAACCTTTTTCTCAAAAGTCGAATTCTCGGAAACTGCCCGGAAACTGCAATGGTCGTAACGAGAATTTTTCTTACTCTCAATATCGACTCAAGGTACATTCTTGATATGTTAGCTAGCGCCCCGAGTCAAGTTTGAGTCAAGTTTTCTGTTCCTTTAACTCTCCTTGCCGATGCAAAATCGCCGTGTACAAATCGCCAATTGCCATGATTGGTTGAGACAGGATTTGAGTTGTTGAATTTGAGTCATTAGTGAGACTTTTCTCGTTCTTCCTGAGGATCACTGGCGTGTTTTGGACTTAGTCATATAGAGTGTCCAGTCCAGGTCCAAGTCCAGAATGTCGAATGAGAATGAATGGAATATTACGGAAGTAGAATGAATTAGTATCATAGGTACGAGAGGTCCTTTAAGGCTCATGAATATTCTGTTTCAGTCTTCCTACCCGGGAATTACTACTCTGTATAGAATAATCTTTCATTGATACCCAATTCGTGTGCAAGCGAGATTTTGGGCGCTCTTCAAACATAACCCTGTGACTTTTTTGCATTGTACCTTCATATGTCAAGCTATTAATGCCTTGTTCACAGTGTAAATTTTATTTGTCAAGTTGTAATTTTGATTTTTACTGAATGATATACTATATACTATTATATTTATGAGTCCCCCCATAAAAAAAATCAATAACTGGCTTGTCCGTCGCTTGTTTTTTGAATAAAGTTAAATTGAAATTCATATTATTCAGTAAGAAACAAATCTTGTGACATGCCGAATCGTTTTACGCGCTTGGTCCATTCAGCCGTACGAGACAGAAGCTAAAACTTGTACCTGTGCGTGCTCGGACAAATCGCTACCAGAACTCTTTCGTGCCCTTTTTTACGTCCTTGTATAATAGTGTAATAATAACATGCTTTGTAGTACAACATAAAATTAGCGACTGAGCTACGATTGTTGTGTAAATAAACCTTTCTCTCTCTCTCTCTCGCATATAAATATTTTAAGGCAATTATTGAAAAGTGATTATTAAGTTTTAGCCGTGTTAATAATTGTGTGACGATCCGATGCTAGCGAGTAATTATATGAGCTATTCAGGAAATAAACGTTATTATTATTATTATTATTATTATTTAGCGGTCGATATTGAGATAACATGTTAATATTTGTCTTTACAGAGAGAACGTTCAGGAATTGGAACACGAAGTCTCCACCCTCCGAGAAACGTCTACTCATTCCGCGCTTGCGCAGCAGCTCGAGTCCCTGCAATCGAAGCTATCCGAGCGCAATGCTTCTGAGGTTGAGCGCCTCCAGTCCGACCTCCAACGTGCTCAAGCTGAATGTGAAATCGTTCGCAAAGACATGTCCAAACATCTAAGCATCTTTGAATCATCGCGCGAGGAATGGCGTACTAGAGAACGCGAGCTTAAAGACTCAGTTGAGGGTGCTAGCTTGCGTGAATCTCAGCTTAAAAATGAGCTGAACTCAGCAGAGCAGAGGGTAGAAGAGCTCAGAAGGCAGCTGAGTGAAGCGAACGAAGCGTTGAAGATTCAGCAACGCTTGGCGGTACCCAAGTCCCCCCATGTGTCACAGCCGATGTCCGCTCGGTTTTCGACGATTCAGATGGAGTTGCTGGAGGCAAAGAATCAGATTGAAGAGCTGAACGCCGAAATTGAGCGACTACTGGTATATATTTATAGTATTTTTTTTATCAGCTTCTTCGGGGGGAAGGTGCTCCTTCGCGGGGTAAGGCGTGTCTGACGGATGGTAGGGGCTTGGTCTTAAAATATAAGATGGTGTAAGTTTCTTACAGTAGAGGTATGCTTATGTGAACGTCTGCTAACAGCGAACGATCGCCGAAGACAAAATTAAAACTCACATCAGGCAACTTTTACTGAAAAATACTTGCACAAATAATTCACAGCCATTTCAGCCATCTGTTTTTGAAAATTTTGCTGTTTGTCGACTTTCCTTTCACAATTTGAATCTGGGACGTACCTTCAACAGGGAGATGGCGGTTTAAATCAACAGATACCGCATATAGAAAAATGAGCACACTTTTAAATTCTAAATAAATTCATTTTTCTCAGTTTCAAAGTAAAAATTATGGAGCAGGAGAACCCTGAAGTAGTTGGCTATTAGCTGATTTCAAGTTTGTTATTTTTTCTCGCAATTTGGCTATTTATAAGCAAGTAACAAAACCAGATCACTGAAACAGTTAGAGTGTTCAAATAAGCATACCGCAGCAATCATTTTCTACTACGGAAATGTGAGAGCAGCTTGCCTATACTTTACTCCAGGGGGGGGGGGTAGGGGGTTCAATCCCCCTCGAAACATGCAAAACTAATCGTTTTTTATGGGCTTTAATGTCTGGTCTTTGTCTTTTTTGTACTTGTTGGTCCGAACCGCGGGCACCCCCCCCCCAAATGACTGGATACGGACCTGCTTTACTCTTTTCAATTAGGACGCGAACTTCGAAAATTCAGCTGTAGCCTCTTTTCATTCTCCGATCTGCTTAGCGATTAAAAACTTGAACTTCACTGCGGAAAGTGGGCGATTCTTGTAGCTGAAATTTCATCCGGCCCGATACCGGCCGGATAAATGTTTGGGGGGGGGCAAGGTATTTACCGACTGGCTGGTCATTTTTACCGACTGTTTTTGCAGAAAAAACGACTATTTTAAAAATTCTCAAGATACAAAAATATCAAGATACCGGCCCGTGCCAGAACAGTTATGTTGGGTTTACGCTTTGCGTAAAATCCGAGCGTATTTTGAAATCTGAACATATTTCACGCACGCATTTGAGCTAGAAAAGATATCTAGCAATACGGACGTATTTAAACACAAAAACGGACCGATTTCTCAAATACGTCCGTGCTAGAGACAGAGATGGGCGAATCCGACTCCGGATTCGGATTCGAATCTAGGATTCGTCCTTTTGGCCGGATTCGAATCTGGATTCGAATCTTCTGCTTGTCATGCTGGATTCGGATTCGGACTCGGATTCGAAACCCTCAATCTTACGAATCTACTCAAATTTCTAGTGTTCATCCTTCCAGTTTCCGTTTCCCAATTTTGGCACAGTGTGCTTAGGCAATTCAATTTTGTTTTCTTGCCACCAAGCATCTTCAGTCAGTTATCTGACCACCTTAGGTATCAGTGCTTTTGTCACCTCTGATTTCTGAACTGTAATCTATGTGCACGGTTTGATTTTTGTTAAGGTCGGATTCGATTCCGGATTCGAATCCTCAGCACGAAATGGTGGATTCGGATTCGGAATCGGATTCATACCTAGCCCTGGATTCGGATTCGGATTCGAATCCTTTCATGATCGGATTCGCCCATCTCTGGCTAGAGATCTTTTCAAGCAAAAATAAGTGCGTAAAATACACTCGTATTTCAAAAACGCTCGGATTTACGCAGTGTGTAAACGTAGCATGATCTGGGGATTTTGGAAAGATCTGGTCACGTGAAAAAGTAAAACCGCAACAGCTTGCTTTGTGGAAGGGACGCAGTGGATACAAGCCAGTGACTTGCACTCCTATTGGTTCGTCGTTCGGGGGATTCTCTGTAGCCCACAATCTCTACCACGTGAGAGGTTCAGGGGTTACCGGTTCTGTAGACTGGGAAGACGCGCTGATTCTGTCAGTGTAACGAGCGTGGCATGAGACCTGTTATTGTTCAGTATATTGATCATGAATATATGTTTTTGAATATATTTTTTAGTTTATTATTTACCCGGTTGTTTTATTTTTTGGTTGTTGATTTGTGTTCTCGTACCATTTTGGTTAGTTTATGTTGCGACTTGGACAGGCCAGTGCTTTCTGGGGTGGCCCTTATGTACGTTCGTTCGTACGTTCAATAAACTCTCTCAATAAACTCTCTATTTGTAACACCTTAGGCTAGGGTTTAGTTAATGAATTTTCCTTCTTTTAAATCAGTCAGAATTAACAAAGCGTCATTTTCTTATGCCACTGGCATGTCTGTCGCTTTTATGCTATTTCAGTTTCAAAAAGTTGTCAATAAAATTGTACCCTACCTTACCTTACCTTATCTCTCTCTCTCTCTCTCTCTCTCTCTCATTTGTGTGCTTTTAATGACCTGACGTTCCTATAATGTCGATGCAACCTGCGTCCGTAATTACATTCATTAATTCTTAAGCTGGGAAACCCAAATATTATATTACATTCTAAGTCCGCTAACGATACCTCACTAATCTTTGCACTTGCCACGGTTCACTATTTGTTATGCGCATTATGTTTCCGACGGGTGTTTCCGTATCATGCTTTAGATGAGTAACACCGGTAATCTGAATTCTGCCGAGTTTTTGTATAAGTATAGTTCATGGGCCTGAGAAAAAGCTTAAAACAGCCAAGGCCGTGGATTCTTTGTTAAAAGTAGAACCTAGTTTTACAGTATTCAAATAGTTCTGAATATTGGAACATAATCAGTAAATACTGGAAGGTGTGATTTAAGGTAGTGCATTTTTACTTTGTTGTATTTTACTCCGCTGTAACCAAAAAGCGGGTAAGAAATAAATAAATAGCGTCGTAGAATTCTCCTCTCGCATCGCATTTCGGATGAATAGGATATCTCTTAGCAATTTGCACGTTCCTTACGTTTTGTTTTTTACAGAGCCAAATTAAGGAGACTGAGAGCCAAAAGAATCAGTACCATTCAACCGCCGAGTCGCTTGAACGACAACTGTCCGAGATTTCGCAGCAAATGGATAACTCGAAGAACTCCCTCGAGAAGGAAATTGAAACTCAGAAAGTAGAAGTAGAAAAGCACAGGAAGGAAGCCGGAGCGCTTCGATCATCCATCCACGCACTCAACGAGGAGATTTCCCGGTTTGAATCAGTCAAAGAAGAAATTCGGGCAGAGAGGAACAAAGACCTTCAGAAGCTCGAAAATGACCTCAAGGCTTCTAGAGTCACTATTGGGTTTATGAACCAGCGCGAAGCAGACGCTCAGAATGAACTGAAAACTCTCAAAGCTACCGTTGCCGAGAAGGATAAGCTCTACAGGGATGAGTTACTGGCTCATGCTCGGAGTGTTGAGCAAATGAAAGCGTTGCAAGAAGACTTCAACGAGGTATGTTATAATAATGCCATTGCCTTAAGCCGCTTTCACATTAGGCGTATTCTTGCTGTTCCCCGAGGACTCCTCTTGAGGAGTCCCCGCGTTTTTGTTTGTCCCCCCCCCCATCACCATCATCAAAAAGGACTTCCTTTCAGATTCGGAGGGGAATCATATTTTGCTGTTGTTGGTGCAATGTAATTTTTTTTTTTGGAAATCCAGTGGAAAGTGGAATCCAGACTACTTTCGTGAACTGCATATTTTTCTTCGGACAAAATCCGTTTTGAAAGCATTCCCCGTGTTCTCGCTGTTTTCTGTACGCGGAGTCCACGTAGAGTGACTCCCTCTATTCTCGCCGTTCCTTTCGATTCCCCGAGGAGTCTTCGCTGCGTATGCGTTTATGTTGCATTGCGCACAGGTTGCGTAGCGTATCTCTACACTTGTGCGAGAAGCTTTCACGCTGGATGGGTATTTACGTTTTCCTTTCTCGGTTTCTTTAAAATTTTCGTTCCTTTCAACGTTGGGAAGTTTTTCTTCATCATTAGTTAGTTTTTCTCCAGTTTTTCTTCAAAAATATTTTTTTTTTCACTGAAAAATTTGATGCGTACGCGTCGACGCAACGCAAGAATAAAACTTTGTTCTAAGAAGTCAGCAGATGCTTTTTCGGCATTTTTCGGCTCTTCGGCGTTATCCTTTCAACGGCGTGCTTTATTTCTTCCACTGGACATTCTCGTGTCAGTCTGACTCAGAGCAAAATAACACTGGGGAGTGGCGCCAAGGCTTGAAGAAAGTAACACAGACTCGAATAACAGCGACACTAGCACCAATAGTGGTAGGTAACGTCCCTGCTGAAACTCAATCAGTCGTAAACCAGGACTGGCTCCGGTACAGAGCAAAATAACACTAGAGAGTAGCGCCAAGACTTGAAAAAAGTGACACACACTCGAATAGCAGCAACACTAGCACCACTAGCGATACTGAACGTCCCTGCTCAAACTCAATCAGTCGTGCACCAGCGCTGGATCCAATAACTTCATTTTGAACACAGCAAAAACAGATACAACCTCCCCGGTTTCCAAGATGTGTGCAGACGGCGTCTTAGCTTTTAGAAATTTCTAAATCCGCAAGTTAGTCTCGCTTTAAATTCCGCAAGCGTACTGGGCGGTGCTACGACTATGGCCCGTTTGCGAAGCATGGAAAGGATAGGTCTTGGTGGTACTCCCTAGTGTTATTTTGCTCTGCTCCGGTAACTCCATAATCCGAACATAGAAAAACAAAAACAACCTCCCCTGTTTTCTCGTGGTGTGCAGTGCAGACCGCACCTTAGATGTAGTAGACATTTCTAAACCCGCAAGTTTGTCTCGCTACGAGTATCTCGCCGTGAGTGGGCGGCGCTATTAGTACACCTTATTCTTACCATCCAGGGAGATACCCTTTGTTCCTTTCAAAGCGGCCTGTTAGACTATTTTTGATTGGATACTATATATAGAGACGAGCGCCCAGCGAGGCGCCGGACGCGTTTACACTTATAAACCTTTCTAGGGACAATCAATAGTCTGACAGACCGCTTTGAAACGACAAGGGGGTCTCCCTGGATGGTAAGTGTAAGCCGATTAGTAAGGCCCGTTTCCCATGCATGGAAAGCACAGATCTCGGCGCTACTCCTTAGTGGTATTTTGCTCTGGTGTGACCAGTTTCGACCTACTGCAATTTTCTCCCATTAATTTTGCTAGCGCAAGGGTAAGATGCCATCTACTCCGGTTGGAACGTTACTCCCAGCATGTCACATCTAACGTTCTTCGGGGAGTCATTATTTATGCTGTGCACACCTTTTATTCAATTCAGTTCAGTTCAGTTTATTTCTGAACCGGGATTCGGAGAAGCCGAATATTCGTTTAGTCGTCTATAAACATATATTTATATATCTATACAGTTTATCGTCAGCGCTTATGAATAATTTGAAAATAAAAGTAATCGTCTAATACGTTTAATAAAAAGAGTTAATTTCAGGTACAGAATGACTGACCAGTTTAGTCAATAACGACACGAAAACTCAAATACAAAACACAGTCTAATATAAATATAAATGATAAACTATAGCGGTAGATGCCCTTGCTCACTAGCACTGGCATTGAAAAACGTAAAAAACCAGGGAACAAAGCTTTTCAGATACTACTTTACCTTTATTTATTTATTTATTCATTTATTTCCCACAAAACTGAGGAGTACAACATATAAATTATAAAACAAAACCATTCCTTGATCAACTATAATCCTTTCATTAAAATACTGTGAAATACTATAAAGAATACACATCATTTCAACAACTAACAGAGCTTTACCAGAGCAAAATAACACTAGGAAGGACCGTCAAGACCTGCGCTTTCCTTGCTTCGCAAACGGGCCATACTCATAGTGCCGCCCACTACGCTTGCGACATTTAAAGCGAGACAAACTTAGGGGTTTAGGAATTTCTAGTAAAGCTAAGATGCCGTGTGCATACATCGAGGAAAAAGGGTAGGTTGTATTTTTTTTTTTGCTCTGTTCAGAATATGAAGTTATTGGAGCCAGCGCTGGTGCACGAGCGATTGAGTTTCAGTAGGAACGTTCAGTATTGCTAGTGGTGCTAGTGTTGCTGCTGTTCGAGTGTGTCACTTTTTTCAAGTCTTGGCGCTACTCTCTAGTGTTATTTTGCTCTGAGCTTTACTAACAGAGCTTACCTTACAGTTGTCTGCTCGTATTTCCGCTGCTGAGAAGACTGCCGTCGATGCCGTCTCCAAACACCGTCTATCCGAAGAAAAATCTGCTGTCGACGTCCAAGCTTTGGAAGCCCGTTTGGAAGAACTTAGAGCTTCCAATAGTGAACTAAGGAAGATTAACGACGTCCTTCAGGAGCAAGTGGCAACTCTGACGGAGGCCTCGCAGATGGAAAAAGATTTAAATGTTTCGTCGTCGTTGGATGATGAAAAATCAAATCAGCAACTCCTCGAGGTAAGATTTCGATTTTAATGAATGAATGAATTTGTTACGCGCAGCCTGGTAGTTAAGCATTTGTAGAGTACGTACACATGAAAAAAAAACAAACAGAAATAAACGCTTAGCAGGAAATACGGAACGGCATTTGCACAATAGAGCAAAGATAGTGTGTTGTCCCCAGATGTACCGTCTATTCCCCCTCCCCTCCCATCGTCCGTGCGTCGGTCCGAGACGAACACTGGCAATCAGTTTTTGCCGTATCCTGCCAATTGTTCAGCCCAGTGTTACACAGTTTCATTCTAACATTTATTTCAGGTCATGTCTTGTAAGTATGTTAGTTATTTTTTGGTCGTTTTTGTCTCTTTCGTAAATGTTTTACTCCTCTTCTACCTTTAAGCTATCTGGAAGTAAATTTGATTGATTGGAATGATACAATAATTATAAAAGATAGATAAACGCAAAACAAGAAATACACAACGAAACACGAAAAGAAAAATAAATGTACTCAATTAGTTGGTGCGTTGGGCAATGGGCACCAACGCGGCCGGATGATGACCGAACGACCGCTGGGGAAGCGCTGGTGACTATCAATCAATCAATCAATCAATCATTATAATTAGCCATAATATTTAACAAAATAGCAGTGGCATAAAGATTGAGTCTTTTTTTTACTTACGTTGTTAAGTTTTATACCCGATAGCTGTGTTTCATTTCACCTGCTATTGTCCATCTAGTACAAGGAATTTTCCTCCACCTCGTATCATAGTACTCAGACGCACACGTGTATCATAACATCACCGAAAGAAAGTCAGTCAGATGGCTGGCTATCGCACTGTCTATTAACACCTCGCAAGGGAGATCTTGGTAGTAATTTTGAAAAACGAAAATAAACTACGGCGCCTCTGTAGCTCAGTGGTAGAGTGTCCCCCATGAAAGACGATAGTAAGCAAAAAAAAAACTTTCGCATGCAAACCGGTTAAGGTTCGCGTAGCGCAGGTGCCGATCTCCTGATACTCCGCCCTCGGCCGGGAGTGCAATGCGTGGTTGGGGGGAAATCATCCGATGCTGCCCGTGCTTTTCCCTAGGTTTCTCTAGGTACCCATTTGAAGCTGGGTGGACTTTTGGCTTGTCTTACGGGGAAACGCCACTAACCCTCGCCCTGAACCAAACGGTCGGCACCACCGAGACTCGAGCCAGCGACCCTTCGCTCGTGAGTTCGGCGCGTTAACCTATTCGGCCACGCACGGACTACTATGAAAGATGATGGTGCCGGGTTCAAATCCCGCAGGATGGGCAGTTTTCTCTTTCAGTTCACAACTTATAATGTCTAAGGACCATTCAGTATACCGTGGGTTCAGAACGGAGCTGGAATAACCGTTCTATAATTGTAGGTGATAGCGTTCTTGCGACGGGATTCGAATCTACTGAGAGCTCGGCTAGATCGCACCGAGGCTGAAAACGCGCGCCTGTTTGCGCAAATCAAGCAAATCCAGTCACAGCTCACTAGTTCAGAGGATGAATTGAAGGTATTTTTTTCTTCATGTTCTTTCTTTTAGTTTCCAGTGCGATGCTTGTAATTGCAATACCCCAATTTATTCACCTAGCTCCCTTCTGGCAAATATTCTTAACTAGTGAAACAAATAAACTCCGTTCCACTTTCTTCAGATTTTCTAAATACTGCTTCGGCTCCCCACTTGGACACGAAATTAATACCAAAATGATGAAAATTTATAATATAAGAGACCCTGAGCTTGCTATTTCTAACCTGATTAATAAGTACAATTCAAAAATTCAGTACCTCCCCTGGTGCAACATTCTCAGAGTTCAAGTATGTATATGGATGTAAACATTTTCGGTTGTTATAGTCAGAGAGTTTTTAGTTTGTAATTGTTGATTTTTTTTTCCTTTGAATGTGTAATGTTGTCCTTTTCCTCTTTTTTAATCTGTGTGTTTTCTTTATGAAATGACGGGTGATAAAAAAAAAAAAATTACTCGCTCATCTCCCAAAATCGCTTAATCCATTATTTTCCCTAATGGGGGAGGGGGTCCACCCCGCTTATAAGTTGTGTGTGATTTACAGAATGATCATTTAAGAGGAAAATAATTTTGAGTATTTGATAGAAACATTACCTATAGGGCCACATTTCGTTGAAGCTTGTGAAAACAGAGGAATTAATGGTTTCCACGAAGCCGTGGATTATCTGATGTTGGTCCGATGAAAATTTGGGATGCGGCGCGAAGAAACCAAAAACATGGGAGTCAGTAGAAGTAGTTTTGACAGACGTAGATCGTTTGTAACCTCGTCTACAGAAGGTGGAATTAGTGGTCTTTAGGTGGTTGTACTTTTCTGAGGGTATGTACCACTGATAAGGCTAACGTGAGCGGAGATGCAGGAAGTACTGCCAAGGGTAGGGATAAGGCTAAGGTCATTTCGTACACATGCCCAGACTAAGGCACCGAGGGACTAAGCATCTTTCAGGACATTAAACACTTTTCCCAGTCAATGGCCATTCTGCTCTGATCTCGTGGTGGAAAAATAGCTTCAAATCGAAAATTTCTTCTGTTATTTCGTCTGTTCTGTTATGAAATACAAGAATTTTTGACAACTTCAACATTTATTTAATCTAGAGAAGGTCATCCCCCTGTTCTTCTATGTCATCATCTTGTTCAGCGTCTGTAGTGTCGTCTTCGGCCCACATTTCTATCTTCGCTTTTACATACAAGACCGTATGAAAGAATGACAGAAGCTCGAAGATAAGCACAAATCCAAATGCCGTCTTGAACGAAGCTTCGTAGTAGGAGAAAAAACGAGCAAGGTTGCGATAGCAGCCGTCAGGATATGCTTGGCCAAAGGTGGCGTTCTCCCTGCCTCCACATTCGAAATCAGGTTGCTTTGATGGCACGGGGGTTGTCTTATTGTCGACTTCTTCATGTAGACGTGCCACATACCACACAGGGTAAGTGAACTTCTCGGGCCTGCAGCAAGTCGCAGGCACTTGCTGCATTTTGAAATCTTTGTTATAATGGACGAAAGGAACGAAGGACGTACCGTCCGGTGTGTCGATTCCACAGCACTTTAAGTTATAGTGGAGGTCGTCGATGAATGCATTCGAGAAGCCGCCATTGCCCTTCACATCGTACTGCTGGATTGCTCCCTTCATTGATAGATGAACCATTGATCTTGTCACTTCACTGGGTGCTACAACGAATCCGAACGTTAGAAGGAACATAAGTGCAGTGACAACGCCGCAGGATGTAAGCATCCAGACGGAGTCTTTCAGGATGGAGCTAAAGTGGACAGTCGTGGCGAATATTAGGAGAGTTATAACAGCGGCTCCGGCGAAGCTAATTCCAGCAGACATCTTCCATACTGCGCCACCTTCCTTCTGTGCTCCAAGGAATGCAATTGAACATGAAACCAGTATTGCTATGAATATGATGTCCATAATAAGTCCAACTGGCTTCATGGCCCTCACAATGGTGCTTTTCACCTTTTGTCTGAAAGCCTCCATAGTTGTTTGTTATTCGTTCAACTCACTGTTTAATCTGATGACCTAGACGATCATGCTTCTACTTGGGATCGTCAGGGCTTTTAATGCCCTTTTCTCGAAGCAGTATCAAAATTCACTTTAGTTTTAGTCGATTATTGCAATTTTTCTTTTGGTGACATGTAGTGGAGAAGTTTTATCTTTTAACAGAGATTGGTTAAATAATTTTTTCGCTTTTAGGACTTTTAATTTTTGAGTATAGCTAACGTTCATTTGTCTTGCTTGACTAATTTGTATATTGTAGCTCCTTTGTATGGGCGTTTGGGACTAACAGAGTTCTGTCACTGCCATAACTTTTTAAGTTGATTGTTGCAGTTTTCCTGCTCGAAAATCTGATGTGGAAGTTTTGGAGTTAAGCATGAAACATTGAGAACATTTTTCTGGATTTTCCAGAGTTTCCGGTTTTCTAGATTTTCCAGAGTTTCCAGAAACTTTCCGGTTTTGGCCGGATTCCGGGCGAACTACTTGTCCGGCAAGAAAATGGTTTTCACCATCGTGTTCAAAATGTCTTCTTACCCCTAAATCGAACATCTAATCAACTTCAAATAAAGTTTTTACTTTTAACAAACTCTCCGGTTTTGGCTGGATTCCGGACGAACTACTTGTCCGGCGAGAAAATGGTTTTCACCATAGTGTTCAGCATGTCTTCTTACCCCATAATCGACTATCACATTAGCTGTTTAGGAATATTTTGTTTGCCCCTTAATTTAAACCCCCTCCCCCACCCCTAAATATAGGGCTACAAAGCCCATCTTCGAACTTGACCTGTACTTTGAAAAGAGTTTGATCAAAATATCTCAACCCTTTCGAGAGTTATCGTGCTGACAGACGGACAGACGTACGGACAGACGGACAACTTTACGAAGTCATAGGTATCCCTCCACTTACGTTTTGGGATCCCAAAAACTGATATCCAGTCACATCACTTAGTGCCAAACTTCTTTCCCAACAATTTGAAAAAAAATGTTTGAAAGTGAGACGACTTTTTCAGATACCACGATCAGTTTCCACGGTCGGACCGTGGTACGATAACTGCAAAAACGCCTTTTGACCGTTGTATCAGATACCACGATAACTGCAAAAACGACTTTAGACTGTGGTATCAGATATCATGGCATCTGCAAAAACTCGACTATTATTACTTAATTCTTAGTTTTGTTCGCTTTCTTATAGCGCGACCGAGGTAACGTCAGCCGATTACTCGCTCCCGACCATGAAGAGCTTCTCCGAAAGATAGAGACGATGACGTCACTTCAGGATTCGAACAGGAGGTTAAGAGATGAAATCGCTGTTGTCAGAGAAGAACTGGAAGCCGGGCGTAAGCAGTTGGAAACAGCAAAGAACGATGTTGAACCCCTCCAAGTAAGTACCGTGTTTCCTGACGTAAATTGGCACTGAGCCACAGAGCGCGGATTCGTCGTTGTGTGTTTGAATCCGGCGTCGCGTTAGATATTTCTTGTCGCTTCGTTTAAAGCACAACTCTTACTAGAAATGATATTTTCCCTATGAAATGGACAAGAAAAAACATTTTCGAAAATATACTTCCCACCTGAAATTAGCGATTTTCTTGTTAGCGCTTGTCGACTATGCCCAGCCTTCCTGCTCTCCGACGCGGCGGTTGGGCGAAAAACATTTGAAAACTGAACGCGCCGTGGTCAAAAAGCGGGAAAACTAAGCAAATAAAAGAAGTAATAAGCAGAAGCTGCTCAGATCCTTTCGTATGAAAGAGTTTTCAGAGGATGGCAAACATTTCGTTGTGTGACGGGCAAAACTCATGCAAGGCAAATAGCTCTAAAAATTCGTTGGCAAAAAACGAAACAATGGAGAAAGGCGGGGATTTAGAAGCTTATAATTCTGTACGGGAGCTAGCTATATCATAAAAGGCTGAATAAGCAAGAGGGGTCGCCTATAGTTTTCGCAGACCGAAAATCCAGTTCAGACGAGCATCGATTCCGTTCCATCGTAGCGCAGGTTGCGTAATGCCATTGCGGGTCGTCGGTTAATTTTAAATCCTGTTAGCCATTATAACGGTCATTCGCGGTCCACAGTTGCATCACATTTCCCTGTGTTCACGCCCTTTTGTATTTTTGAAAGTTTCTCAGCTTTCAGTGATCAGTATCATTTCTTTGTTTATTTCAAGGCTGTATCTAGGGGGGGGGGCTAGGGGGGCTTTTTGACCTGCGATCTATTTTTTTGGTTTGCTGTAAAGTAAGCATCAGGTCCGAACTGCGCGGAGACCCCCCTGGACATAAAGTCCTGGATACAGTCCTGGTACAGTTTCTCCAACTTAAAAACACACTTCTTCAAAAATCGACTTAGGGTAATCATACCACAAGCAGCCCTACCAGTGGCACTTCTCTTCGACTTCATACGTCAGTGGAACGTCTTTATCTTCACTTTTATTATATTTATTTAACAATCTTTTCATTCGCTTTTCTCGTTTCGCTCCATTCTTCTCATTAATAGTGAGATCTATCCTTTGCTTTTGAGGAGTTTCACCTCTGCTTTTGTTCTAGGCTAAGAACAAAAAACTAACCGAAGAACTCGACGCGTTGAATGTTGAATGCACCGTTCTCCGTAATGAAATAACGCGAGTCAAAACACAGTCGAACGTCTTCTCAAGGAACATTGCTGAGCGGACGCGATTCCAAGCGGAAAAGGAATCGCTGGAAAAGAACCTACGAGAGAAGGAAACCGAGTTGGCACGTGCGCGCGATTCGCTCAACACAGCGCTCCGTCAGATGGAAGTGGCTCAGCGCAATTTCAACCAATCAAAAGTATCAGCTGAACAGCTTAATGCTAAGATTGATCAGCTGAACGCGAAGTTGGAGCAGCAAGCCACCGAGCTAGAGCAGACAGGTGATTTTAGTTTAGTATTCTCAGGGATTCATGGGCATTGTTTTTAGTTTTCTCTCGAAAGGGAAGATCTCGAAAAGCTGCCTACCACTTATGGTAAGCGTTACTGAGGCGTTTGGGCACAGGCTCGTCTGTCATTTAAGCCACACTGATACTGTTTTTTACTATGTGACCCTGGACCCTTGACGGCTGAGTTTTCGAGGTCCAGTCTCTGAATTGCCCGAGGGGTGCGTACAGACCTCGCTATATTCCTCGTATATAGACCTCGTACATAAATATTTGATATTTATGACCCACCAAATGCATCAGGCGACAGCGGAGTGAAGAAAAAAAAAAGATAAAACAACACAAGTAACAAAACAAGACCAAAGGTTTCGATGGGATCCCCAAAAATAATATTTTTTGGACTTCTTGATCCAGACAGTCAAATCTTGTGCATTTCCGAGTCTTCGCTAGACCCCTTTAACATTTTGCTTTTAAACCACAATCAACCGCTTGAATATGTACACAAAAATGTTACCGTTTTGGAATTTTTTGACAACTTACGGCCAAACAACTAATCAAATGAGAAATCCAGGTTCAGATATGGATTCAGCATGCATGTTTACTTCAATATCTCATCTCTAATTGACTTCAGAAAGGTCTTATAAGTTTTTTTTTTTTACCAGATTCCTCGTATTTCAACAGTATTCCCGGCGAGAGCAAACGAGCTAGTGACACTGACGGCCGAACCTTCCGATCCAAATTTTCGAGTTTTGGCAAATTTTGCAAGCTTATCCGTCAAGGAGATAAAGTTAAAAATTTGATTCAGCATGTCTCCTTACCCCAGTACCGAATCTCTAATCGATTTTAGAAACAACTTAGAGCTTCAACAAAATTTCCAGTTTCGGGCGAATTCCGGTTGAATCCATTTGTCCGGCAAGAAAACTAAGTACAGATATGGATTCATCGGGCCTCCTTACTCCTTAAACGACTATCTCATTAGCTTATAAAACATATTTTCTTACCCATAATTCCAAACCCACCTCTTCTGCCTCTAAATATAGGGCTAGAAAACCATCTACGAACTTGGCCTTGACTTTGCCAGTGAATCCTCATACGAAGTTTGAACAACAGAGGTGCGTTTTATTTAGGTCCATTCGCCCGCGCGGGTCACTAAAATCGTTTTATTTAGCGAGTGGGTGACAGATGACGTCATAGTGACGTCACGGTTTCGCCGTTTTATTTACCCCAGCGAACAATTCGTCCGCTAGCGGACCATGAGACACCCGCTGGAAAAGTGAGCGGGCGATCGTCAGGACATTACCATTTGGCGCCAAGTTTGAATCGGTCCTGATAACTGACCGAAACTTGCTCCGAGATCATTAATGTCGTTTTATTTACGCTCGCAAGCTCAAATAAAACGGCAAAATGCTGACGTCACAGTGACCCGCTAGCGGACCCTCGGATCGTAAATAAAACGCACCTCAGATCTAAACCCCCCGACACGACAGACTGCCATGACTAAACCCAAAGAATACGTACGCTATAGGGTGTAAAATGTAAATAAAGTAGTCTCAAGAAACATCGCGCACTGTACACGCGGGTTCGAGAGTTATGCTGCTTTCACATTGACGCGTTTATCTTGCGTAATCTGATGCGTACGCGTCGACGCAACGCAAGAATAGAGCCGCTTTCACATTAACGCGTTTATCTTGCGTAATTTGATGCGTACGCGTCGACGCAACGCAAGAATAGAGCCGCTTTCACATTAACGCGTTTATCTTGCGTAATTTGATGCGTACGCGTCGACGCAACGCAAGAATAGCGTTGCATCGACGCGTACGCATCAGATTACGCAAGACAAACGCGTCAATGTGAAAGCGGCTTTATCGTGCTAACAGACGGACAACTTTTACGAAGTCATGGGTATCCCTCTACTTACGTTTTGGGATCGCAAAACAACACTTTGAAGCTTATCATGTCCTTATGGGTGAAAGAGTTATCGTCGGACCTTGAAGCTCTTGGTGAAACTCGGCTAGGCCAACAAAGCGCTAAAAAGATCTGGATACAAAATGAGCAATGGCGAATGGCGGGAACTTGTTCTGGTTTGTCCTCATGAAAGCTACAGGGGACTTTAATAGACCTAGTGCAGAGCTAGGACTCTCTGTTCGCAGCACAGATACATGTATGTCCCATTCACGGCTGTTTCATATCTCATATCTTTCATTTCATATAGTCAATGCAAAGTTGACATTGGAGCAGGAACTGTCGTCGGTTAAGGCAAAGCTTGAAGCGGCAGATGGTGAGCTGACAAATGTGAAAGCTGAGAATGACAGACTCAGTAAGGATCTTGACAAGGTCACAGGAACTGTAAACCAAGTACGATATCTTTTGAGTCTTAGACTCTCTTACTTTACTTCTGTTTGCTTTGTATTTTTGTGTGTATAACGTTCGCCTTCTGCAAGATGTGAGAGCAGTGTGTTTGGCGCTTTTGTGGTGTAGAAGACGGTATCGCTGAACTTGAAGATTCAGTTTGCCTTCTTTTCTCTCTGCCTTTTTTTTTCACTACCTAGATTTCACCATTCAATGCACTTAAGCCTTCGGCCTTGGCAGCCCCGTTGCTTGATCATCAACTGGTTTGTCCCAGTCCTGCGTGCCGCGCCATAGTATTATTTAGAGATGGGTGAATCCGATCATTAAGGGTTCGAATCCGGATTCGAATCCGACCTTAGTAAAAATCACAGCGTATAGGCCTACAGAGGTTACAGAATCAGAGGTGACAAAACGCACTGATATCCAAGAAAATCAGTTAACGTGATAGATTACTGAGAATGGTGGATGGTGGAGATAAAATAAGTTGGATTGCCTAAGCCTACTGTGTGAAAATACTCTATGACTAAGTCCAAAACACGCCAGTGATCCTCAGGAAGAAGGAGTGAACTTCTCTGTGACGACTTTAACTCAGCAACTCACATCCTGTCTCAACCAATCACGGCGATCTTTGGGAGCAGCTGTGATACCACTTCTGCGTTTCTTCCTCTAGGTACACGGAGAGGCCAGAGATTTTGCATCGGCAAGGAGAGATAGTCGTCAAGTGTATTGGGAAACGGAGACTGGAAGGATATTGAGTAGAAATTTGAGTGGATTCGTAAAATGGGGGGTTTGGAATCCGAGTTCAGCCTGCAAAGCAGAAGATTCAAATCAGATTCGAATCCGGTCTAAATGACGAATTCTGGATTCGAATCCGAATCCGGATTTGGGTTCGCCCACCTCTTGTATTATATGCCTATTCCTCCTATCCCGGGCAATTGGATAAGTAACGGATATGTAGCCCACGGCCACTCTAGCCGTTCTATTACAACTTTTAAACCAATACTCTCCTCCGAAACTCCAATCCTCGCACGGGCATTTCCCCCTGAAATCAAATCAGACAAAATGAAACAGATTTTGACCCGACTTCAGTCTAGTTTCTTACTCGAATCAACCGGACTTCTTCGGCTGTGGTTGATTTCAGGGGAAAACTTTCCGTACGAGATATTCGTATGTCAGTCTCATATATTATCTTAGTAGCACTCTCTGACCACCTGGCTGCTCCTCCAAGGCGGGGCCACCTGTAAATTGTCACCAATTAGCTCCTCCCCAAGGAGGAGACTTTGGACCAAAAAGAATTTCAGTCAACGAACCCGGTTATTTAGAAGCGAGAGCCTTTTCTGTTGTGTTCTATTGCTATTATCTTTGTATGATTTATTTTTTGCAGCTGAAAACCCTAAGTAGGGAGTAAATGCGCAATTATGTTGCTGCGTAAGTGTGCGAATTATTAAAGTAGTGTGTTCAGCACTCTAGGGATGTAGAAGGGATATTCAAACTATTATTTATGATAAAAAGCATTGCTGGGCATAGCCGATAGGTTTCATGTGGTCTTTCTAAGAATAAATATGAAAACATGTATGTGTATAAATGTGTTATAGGGGTATTAGTGTGCACAATAGCGTCCAATAATTTGAAACCATCGAATCTAAAATACTAGGTTTCTTGCCGAACTGGTTCTGACAGCAAACTAAAAATCCCCACTTTAAATTACTAGTTTTCTTGCCTAGCTGTGTTTCTGACACTAAACTAAGGTTGCGTTCCAGAACTTAACGATTGTTAACAAATTGTTAACTATTGTTAACTTTTTGCGTTCCAGATTTTTGATTTCGAAATTTAAGCTCCGCCCACCTACGATTTCCGTTCCAGAGCTTAAAGGTCATCTGAATGAAGTCTAACACCCTAAATTGCCACTTTTCCATACTGCTTACCATTTATCTCTCGAAAACCGGACTAAAATCGGATGAAGTTTCACCGTACTATAATTTTCAGCCTTTTTTCCGACTTGTCTTGATCGTAACGCTCGCCGTAACAGTTGTAACAGTCCATGCGTAACAGTTCATGTTGTAACAGTCCACGCCGTAACAGTCCATGCGTTTATCCATCCATGCGCTGTTTATCCATCCATGCGATAATGACAGTTTAAATATTGGCGCTAAATTTGTCTTGGGAGGTCGTAACGAATCGCCATAGGGAGACTTAGAACTTAAAGAGTGGATAGCGCCGAAATCACGGAGCGAAAAAATTCTTCTTCTCTGTACCGGTACTGTGGAGGATGATCTGAGGGGTTCATGGAAGTATGATAGGATCGTTCAGGTGTCCTTTAACGATTGTTAACTATTTTGTAACGATGGTCAGTGAGCATCGTTGGGAAAAGTTAACAATCTTTAAAGCTGCGGTTGGCTCCGCCCCGAAATAAAGTTGACGATTGTTAACATTTGTTAAATATCTGGAACGCAACCTAAAACTTACATTTAGGAGAAATAGAAGAAAAAGTTATTCATATGATTAATTTTTTTTGCAGCTGAAAGCCCTAGGGAGAAAGTACAAACGCGAGTACGAGGGCGTTGCTGCGAAGTGTGCAGAATTAGAGGGAAAGCAGGCGGAAGTGAAAGATGTCGCAGCTCCTTTAGTAAAAGAAGAAGTAAAGGAGGAAGAAGGAAAAGGTAAAGGTATTTCCTTACATCGTGATAACTTTAACGGACCCATCGCACTACCTAAAGCACTAACTATGCTTTAGTTAAATATTCCTTCAGCCCAAGCTGACTGCGAATCATATTTGACAGTGCAAAAACGGATAAGTCAGCTGAAATTTATTGGAGCTATATTTCGGCCCTTCTTGGCAAGGGTCCTCTTCAGGCTCAAAGCCGCTCAAGATGGAAAAAACGAAATTTGTGATAACCACAAATTTCTCACAAAATTTTCACAAATTTCTCACAAAATTTTCACAAATTTTGGTTATCACAAATTTCGTTTTTTCCACCTTGAGCGGCTTTGAGCCTGAAGAGGACCCTTGCCAAGAAGGGCCGAAATATAGCTCCAATAAATTTCAGCTGACTTATCCGTTTTTGCACTGTCAAATATATGCTTTAGTTTCTATGGCACTTGCCTTCCGGCCAAGTGCCATATACCTATCACTTTTCCGTCGGTCTGCCGGTCGGTCTGTCGGTCAGTCCGGTGTTTGCGAGTTACGGTACTTCCAGATGTGCCAGGACGATGAAACTTGGCAGGCGTATTCGGGACCCGACCAAACTAACTTGGAAATAGTCACTTGCCCGATCCGACCATCGTGGGGGGAGGGAGGGGAGCCGGAATCCGGAATTTAGTGGCATGCATAACTTTCGAATGGGTGATCAGATCTTAATGAAACTTGATATTTGGAAAAACGTCATGCTTCAGATGTCCCATATCAAGTCCGGACCGAATCCGATGTATGTGGGGGGGGGGGGGGGAGTCGGAGGGGGGAACCGGAAATCATGTTAAACGCTTAGAGTGGAGCGATCGGGATGAAACTTTGTGAACAAGCACAACCCCTAGGTACTTCATTGACAGAACCGGACCGGATTCGTGCACTGTGGGGGGAGTTGGAGTGGGGTTCCGGAATTCCGGTGATACGGAGTTAAGTTACTCCCAAGTGGGCTAGGACAATGAAACTCGGCAGGTAAATCAGGGACGCGACCAGATTAACCTGGAAATAGTCAGCTTCCCGATCCGACAATCGTTGGGGGAGTGGAGGGAGGGGGAATCCGGAATCTTGAGGTATGTATAACTTCCGAACGGGTGATCGGATCATAATGAAACTTGATATGTAGAAAGACAACATGTCTCGGATGTCCCATTTCAAGTCCGGACCGGATCCGATGAAGCTGGGGGGGTCGGAGGGGGGTCTGGAAACCTTGTGACATGCTTGGAGTGGAGCGATCGGAATGAAACTGGGTGGGAAGAACAAGCATAAGCCCTATGTAGATCAGTGACAGAACCGGACCGGATTCCGGGCATTGTGGGGGAGTTAGAGGGGGAAGTCCGGAATTCCGGTGATCGCATGTTAAGGTACTTCCAGACATGCTAGGACGATGAAACTTGGCTTGAAAATTAAAGACTTGACATGATTGGCTTAGAAATAGTTAGTTCCCAGATCCGACCATCCCTTAAAGTACTAATGCTAACCGCAAAGTACAAAAAAATACTTTTAAGCAAAATATACATTTTCGTGATCCCTATGAGCCCACGATCATTTTTGCCTCAAGGGTTTTGCTTACAACTAAATTCCTTAAAATACAAACAATACTTTTGAGCAAAATATACATTTTCGTGCTCCTGATGATCATCTTTTTTGCTTCAAGAGTTTTGATTACAGATGATTTTCTATAACTTGGAAATAGTCACTTGCCCGATCCGACCATCGTGGGGGGAGGGAGGGGAGCCGGAATCCGGAATTTGGTGACATGCATAATTTTCGAACGGGTGATCGGATCGTAATGAAACTTGATATTTGGAAAGACCTCATGTCTCAGATGTCCCATTTCGACTCCGGACCGAATCCGATGAATGCGGGGGGGGGGGGGGGTCGGAGGGGGGAACCGGAAATCATGTGACACGCTTACAGTGGAGCGATCGGGATGAAACTTGCTGGGAGGAACAAAAATAATCCTTAGGTTCATCATTGACAGAACCGGACTGGATTCGTGCACTATGGGGGGAGTTGGAGTGGGGTTCCGGAATTCCGGTGTTACGGAGTTAAGTTACTTCCAGATTTCTAGGACGAAGAAACTTGGCAGGTGTATAATGGACTCGGCCAAATTAACTTGGAAATAGTCACTTGCCCGATCCGACCATGGTGGGGGGAGGGAGGGGAGCCGCAATCCGGGATTTTATTGATATTTATAATTTTCGAACGGGTGACTGAATCTTAATAGAACTTGGTGTTTGGAAAGACCTCATGTCTCAGATGTACCATTTCAAGTCGAGACCGGATCCGATGAATGTGGGGGGGGGGGGGGGTCAGAGGGAGGAACCGAAAATCATGTGACAAGGTTAGAATGGAGCGATCGGAACCTCCCGAGCGTCACCGTCGAAAAGGAAGTGCTTGGAAATTTCGCTGATTTTTACATAAGATGTCAAAATATTTAAAACAAATTGTTCAAATATATTATACAACAGCAAATATAACTAAGTGACCATTCCTTTTGCACGTAACTTTAGTACCAAACAACCCACAAACAACCCATCACACTGACAAAGCTACTATCCATTCACATCCTACTACGATAACTTGTTATAAAATGCTTCACACATACACATTTCTGACTTCCACTAGGCAGCGCCTCAAAAATAAGCCGTTTTCTTGTTATCGCTTGTCATTGACTCTTCGGCGGGTCGGCGGAGAGGATTTCAGAGCATGGTACTGCAAGGCCCGGAAATTCAAAAACTCGCTGCCATGTACGAAAATCAATCATTTTGTAGAGCTGAATGATGAGAATGCCATGACTGCTAAAATAAACCGTCTCTGTAGCTGGCAGATTGCTCTAGTGGTATATGATGAAACTTTCTGTTGTTTGTAGTACCGAAGAAAAGTTTTGTGTTCTGAATTTAAAGGTAGAAAACTGCCAAAAAAACACAAACCGACACTACTTGCAGCTGATTCCAGAGCTTACAAGGAATTCCCAGTTAAAACCGTTAATATGAATATTTGTCGACAATACAAATAATTCGGATTATATAATAACAACGAATGGATAAGAAAAAAGAAACTCCGCTTATATTTGTCGAAGCTAGTAAATCGGAGTGTGGCGTCAGCAAAAAACGCCGTAACGATATATTAGCGAAAATAAGTTGTCTATGAATCTGCTGATTTCTGATGTAACATTGTTTTCTAGGGGCATCATGATTGTTCGATCTGCTCATTGAACTTAAATGTTAATTCGATGAGTCGATCATATGAATAGCGAAGCAACGACGGGACGCATTTTATCGGGTCTTCAAGGCCATATAAATTAACAAGTGATTGTTAACTTGACTGTCCTGTTTCAGCGCTAGTTAAACTTTAAAGTTTAACTGAAAATCCGGCTTATTTCTATATTCTAGATTCGAATACGCTGAATCATTTTGACTCTTCTAAGGGATTTTTATTTTATCATCTCGAGCTCTAGTATAGTGGGGCTCAGAAGATGCGCCGCTTGCACGACAAGTCAAAAAATTCAACTAGTCGCGGTGAATTCGAATGTAAGAAAAAGCGTGGATTTCAATGGCCAACAAAGCGTCAATCCTGTTTGAGAGATGACCACATATCGCAAGATTATGTCTGAGTAACGCCCACTGTTTCCAGGACTGAAAGGAGAAGAAATCCGTAAGAATAAGTTTATTCGATAGAATACGATTATTCGAAAACAACGAAGTAACGCATATATATCGGGCCTTCAAGCCTAGTTAGGTAAATTAAATGATGGATACAGTCGTATCTCAGCCCCTTCAGTTAAACTTTAAGGAAAACAAAATTGTACTTTACAGCCATCGATGGCAGCCGACGTCTCACTACCGCCGAAGTCTTCAGTGAACCTTCCACAACCACCGACCAAGCTAAGCAGGACCATGACAAAATCGCTGAGCTTGAGACTGCTTTGGCCGGAGTCAAGGAAGCTAACCAATCCCTCCAGGTTTTGTCAGACACGCAGAAAGCAAGGCTGGATGAGATGAATAAAGAGAACGTCGAGACCAAGGCAAAGATGGTATGTAAAATAGACGGAGATGCTTTCGCCAGATTTGTGTTGATTTAGTATCGTTTCTTTCTCTCCAGAATTAGTACGAAAATAATCTGCGAGATAGACCGAATAGACATATTAACAGTTTTGGATTTTGAACGGAAACCGTATTCTGTCCGGAAAGAATCAAAATACCTGACGTTGGTGTCTGTCAGCTGTCATAAATAAGGATTTGGACTAAGGTTCTCGAGACTCGAGAAGAACCGTCTAATCTTGGAACTCTAATCTTGTCGAACTCCAGGCTAGCGCTTTTCGGTGTGAAAACCATTTGAAACTCGAACCGGGATCAAGTCTAAAACAACCACGTCATAGTGTTTCGCTATTTCTGACACAGGTTTACGTCCCTTAGTTTGCGAGAGTGGTTACAAAAACACCCCAGCATTACTACACGGTATTTGTTTCGCGTTCGACGCTGTTCTTAGAGGACCTAGGGGACAGCGGTTGGCACGTTGCCAGATCGCTTTCCTGATCGCGATTAAGAACAAGCCGGAATGACTAACCCTATAAGACCTTGGCATTCCGAAATGCCGAAAACTGGATTTCAAATTCACGGGTCCCGTCAGGAACTCCTACCCTCTGGGAAGAGCATCACGGGGTTTCCACCAGGGTCTGTGAAAGCGGTACCAGAATTTATATTTCGCAGGCCAAGTTGCAAGAAGAATTAAACCAAGCCAAGTCGGATGCGGAGGAGAAAGACAAACTCAAGTCCAACATTGCCGAGCTGGCGATCAAGAACAGCTCTCAGCTCCAACAGATTGACGAACTGTCTGCGGAAGTCGATCTTTTGAAAGCCAAAATGGCCAAGCTTGAAAAGGACCTAGCCGATGTTACAGGTAGGTCGAAAGTCAGTCCCTAATAGCAGCTTCCCTCCCGTAATAGCAGAATGGCTGCAGCAGTTTAAAAATATGATTTGCCATAGGTCCTACGACCAGGTGTTGTTCGAAGGGGGCGGGGGGGGGGGGGCTCACCCGCAGGGGCGTCACTAGCCTTTTACCTTTGGGGGGGGGGGGGGGACGGCCAGTTTGTGCCGACGGAGTCAAAAATGTGCCGACGAAAAAACGCCGTTGCCGCTATATTAGTCCTCTAATGTAAATTCGAAATTTAAATACACGTATTCGGGTTTACATTGCAGCTTTCGCTAAAAAGCTTCCAACGACTTCACGCAGAACAAGTCAAATTATTCGCCGCAGTCGAAATGTTTTAGATCTGCTTTTTTGTCTGGAAACATTTTCGAAATTTCCTACGGCTAAACCCAGAACAAGTTAATCTGCCTTTTTTTCTGGGAAAATTTAGCTTACAAGTTCTAGCTTTTAAGGTGTTTCAAACCCTAAGAATTTCAATCCTAAAGCGCCAACTCAATGAAACACCGTTCTTCCAAATATAGAATACTACGAAATGCGCCGCAGGCGAAATTTTGTGTAAAACTAACTGTAATGCATTAGTTGAGAGTATTCCTTTAATGTAAAATCATATATTTAAATTTACATATTCGGCTTTTCTTTTCACCTTTCGCTAAAACGCGAAGCCTTCCAACGACTGAACCAAGAACAAGTTAAATCAAGCGCCGCAGGCGAAATTTTGTTAATCTGTCTTTTTTTCCGGAAAATTTAAGGCCATTCTATACCCATACTATACAGTTTATAGCTTTTAATGTGTTCCCGACCCCCAAGAATTTCAATCCTAAAACGCCAACTAAATGAAACGCCATTTGTCCAAGTAGAAGATACTACGAAACGCGCCGCAGGTGAAATTTTGTGGAAACGTTGATGAGCGGTCCCAAATAAAAGTGTGAAATCTGTGTGAAATCACTGATTTTTCTGCTAAAAAAGTAGTGGCCATCCACAAGAAATTATACAAAGTTGATTCTTGTGTGTAGAAGATCTCGATTTGCCGACGAGACATAAACTTTCGGGATTGGACAAAAGTTTACGGATTTGATTTATTACGTGTAATGAGATTCTGATCTTCCGAAGGGAATTGAACTTTCCGGGTGTGCCCGATAAATGTTTGAAGAATTCGATTTCCTGCGAATAAAAATATCCTGATGGGCACAAGAGTACCGACTCCCGACTAAAGCATTGAGAACTCGAATTCTTCTTTTTTTTGCCCGACGAGACTGTAAAGGGCTTTATTTCTTACGTGTAAATAGCAGCCGATGTGCCGACAAAACTTAAACTTTCGGGATGCATGCGCCTGATAAATGTTTACAGAATTTGATTTCTTACGTATAAAAAGAACCCGATGTGCCGACGATACGGGTCATCCCGGGTGCGCCCGACAAATGTTTGCTGAAACTGATTTATCACAGATAAACAGAATCCGATGTGCCGACGAGTCGACCGACGCCCGACAAAAGCACACAGAAATCAATTTCTTCTGTTTTTAAAAGAACCCGATGTGCCGAAGAGCATATCGACGGCCCGACAAAAGGATACGAAATTCGATTTCTCCTGTGTTCTGCACGACAAATGTGTGCGAAATTTGATTTCTTGCGTATGAAAAGAACCCGATGTGCCGACGAGTCGACCGACGCCCGACAAAAGCATGTAAAATTTTATTTCTTCTTGGTGCTCCGCGCCGACAAACAAGTGTACTTTCGCCGGGCTTCGCCCGACGAAAGTACTTTCTCAGGGCTTCGCCCGACGAAAGTACTTTCTCAGGACCTTGGGGGGGGGAGACCCCCCCCCTCCCCCCCATAGTGACGCCCCTGCTCACCCGCCATGCTCCAGAGAACCGATTTCTTAGTCTTTTGGTGAGTCAGTCTCAGTGTTTTGAGCTTGTCAAATTGACATAAATACAGTTACCAAATCAGTATTTTCCCCTGTTCCGAACAGTTTGAACACACCTGTTTTTGTATCAAAACTTCTTTATTTTACCAGAAAACAGGCTGATACCCGGAATCTTTCCAGAGTAGATCCCCGTACGGAAAAAACGTCATTAAAAAAAATAAAAAAAATCATGATATCCGATTGTGACAAAATCATGACAGGTGTCATGACAAAAATCATGACTTTTGTCAAGACAAAAATCATGATTCTTTAGTGATTATAATCATGACCTATTGAAGGCAAAGTCATGATTTTAAAATCATGACTAATCGAAGGAACAACAAGAAATCGTGAACAACAACAAGAAACAACAAGAAAAATCATGACTTTTTTGTGATTTGTTATGACAAAAATCTTGATTTTTGTCATGACATCTGTCATGACTTTGTCATGACGTTTTGGAAAGGACCATGCATCATGACTTTATTGTGATTTGTTATGACAAAAATCTTGATTTTTGTCATGACATCTGTCATGACTTTGTCATGACGTTTTGGAAAGGACCATGCATCATGACTTTATTGTGATTTGTTATGACAAAAATCTTGATTTTTGTCATGACATCTGTCATGACTTTGTCATGACGTTTTGGAAAGGACCCTGCATCATGACTTTATTGTGATTTGTTATGACACAAATCTTGATTTTTGTCATGACATCTGTCATGACTCTTTATAACGACGGTCATGACTCTCTTGGTGATATTTTTTGTCATTGTTGAATCATGAGAATTTCAAAATCGGCAAAATAAAAAATTTTATCCAGAAATTTGAATCATGACTTTATTGTGATTCATGACTTTCATGAAGTTTCGGAAAGGACCATGCATCATGACATTATGAAGATTTGTAATGACATAAATCATGATTTTTGTCATGACTTTCAGGAAGTTTTGGAAAGGACCTTGCATCATGACATTAAGAAGATCTGTAATCACAAAAGTCATGATTTTTGTTATGACAGTTGTCATGCCTCTTTTATAACGACAGTCATGACTTTCTTGGTGATCTTTTTTGTCACTTTTGGATCATGACAATTTGAAAATCAGCAAAATAAAAAATATAATCCAGAAATTTGAATCATGACTTTATTGTGATTCTTATGACAAAAATCACGATTTTTGTCGTGATATCTGTCATGACTCAGTAACGAAAGTCACGACTTTTATTGGTGATCTTTTGTCTTGTCTAAATCATGATATTCCGAAGAGCTTGAATCATGATTTTATTGTCATTCATAATGTCAAAAATTATGATCTTTGTCATGACGTGTGTCATATGCCGGTCATGATTTCGTTTTGATGCTATATACGAAAAAATTTGTCATGACTGTGAGTACTGAAAATCATGATGACTGATAAGTCATGACAGGAATCATGATCGAAATCATTAAGAATCATGATTTCGGTGATGACTCTTTTTCTGATATTTTAGTGATTTAGGTCATGATTTCCTAACCGCGAAAACACTTTTCAGCTGCATGATTAGACTCTCCACATCTGATACAGTGAGCATACGTTGGCACTTTTAACGCATTCACTGGTTGCTCATTTATTTTCGCTGTTTCCTTTGTCGCAGATTCGATGCTTTGTGCTGTCGCCAAAGCAGTAGCCGGTAGTTAGCGTCTCCTCAGTCAGAAGTCGCTTCGGTATCGAGCTCGATTTTAAGCCACTGACAAATTGGTCTCTTACTGCATCCTCGAGAAAAGTCCCGAAATTGCACGTTTTTTGCCAAGCCACGCAGTGCTCCGTAAAAATCCGCTAGAGTCTCTGTTGGTTCCCGGAACCTTTTATGAAACTTGTATCTTTCGGTTATGATGATTCTCTTAGGCTTTAAGTGATCCGTCAACAGTTGAACTAGCTCATCATAGGTCTTGGTGCTTGGTAAGTCCGGTGCACACAAATTTCGTAGCAAGGTGTATGTGCTATGACCTCAGGCTGTGAGCAAGATCGCCCTTTTTTGCTCAGTAGTCGTAATCGAATTGGCTACAAAATATCGGCCAATAACTTCCGCATACTCGGCAAAGTCTGTTCCTTGAACATACCCGTTCAACACTCCAATCACTCGATTCGCCATTGTTGCCTCTTCTTCTTGCTTGATTTCACAATTGCTCATTAGCAGTAGTCCTCAGCAATATTCTTCACCACTCATAAGCTGTACAATCTTCGTAATCCTCGTCGCCAATGCACTATACTCATTAATATATTGTTCAATATCTTTACTGGACTGAACTGAATCAAGAACACCCATGACTGACTGGCACTGACTAATACAACACACAGGGCAGGGGGCGACTAGCTAGCCACCGGCCGGTGCAACCGTGCAACCCGATCTGCATCGATCGATAATCGAATGATACGGCGGTACAACCGTACAGACCAGTAAAGTCACTAAACTCAACGATATGATTTGTCTGTGATTTTTAAAATCATGAAGACCAAGTCATAATCTTAGTAGTTCCTGATTATGATTTTCCATGATTTGCCGCATCATTATATTTCTTCACAATGATCTTTCGTGCTTTATATGATCACAGCGGCTAGAGTCAAAATCGAAATGATCTTTTAATGATTTTATTAAGTCATGAAACTTCCGAATATGACCTTTTGGTGATTCTAAAAATCATGAAGACTGAGTTGCAGCTGTCAGAATTCTTTTTTATGATTTTTTTTTTATTATTGTCAAGATCATGAAGGCTTATGTTAGCTTTGAAACGATCTCTTGGTGATTTATAAAATCATAAAAATTTTCAATATGATCTTGTTATGACGTGTTAGATCATAAAGACTGATTCGCAAATTTCATGATTCGTGGTCATGATTTTTTTCTGATTCTGCAGATCACAAAAGATCTACCGCTATGATCTTTCATGATTTTTGAAAACACGACGGCTTCGTTCATCATCAAAATGATTTTTTAATGATTAATCAAAATCATAAGCCTTCTCAAAATGATATGTTTATGATTTTCTTAAATCACAAGCACTGATCACAACCTTCTTAATTGGTGGTTATGAGTTTTTATGATTTCCCAGATCACAAAACTGATACTGAAATGATCTTTCATGATTTGATTGATCACGAAGGCGTAAATCATCACAAAAATGATGTTTTATTGATTTTCTGAAATTATTAAAATTTCAGTTCTGATCTTTTCAAGATTTTTGAAGTCACGAACACTAAATCATAAATACGTAACTTCCGTTCATGATTTCTTATGATTTAGAGAAATCAAAACTGTAAAATATTGTGATTTTTTCTGACAATTATTCATGACTTTTGCCTGATCATGACGTTTTCCTGACATCAATGTCACAAAGAAGGTAAATCATGATTTCTCTATGATTTTCTTATTGATAAAATGAAAAATCATGATTTCCTTATGATATTGTGTGACATTTTAATGATTTTTTCCGTACGGGGAAGCCGGGTTTGTTGATTGAAACCTCTACGGGGAGTCCAAGTCCCTCAACGAACTCCGGCTCCGACACTTGTCGGCGAATTTCAACTTGGACATTATCTTGTTTTGCGAAATAATCTTCTTATTTTAGCAGAAACAGGTTTATTCAAAAGTGGTAAGTTTTGAAGCACGGTAATGACGAGCTTGATGATTGCACATTAGTTATCTTCAATTGACCAGGACCTTCACGTTTCTGCCCTTGGCCATTTCTCCGCATTCCATCTATATAGGAAGAAGATTTTTTAGACCCGATTAGTCCCTTTTCTTTTTTTTTAATGTTTATTTTTTTATCTTGTGCATTTACTACATTACTGAAAGTTCAATGTATTTTTTCCATTTCTTTGTCTGTACTGCGCTTTTTCCCTCTTCTTAAGTGCGTCAGAAAAATTTTATCATCATTGTTGTTACTGTAGATTTGAAAAAAATCTGCTTCGTATCTCTTTTTTTTATTCGGGATGGCACTACCTTTTCTCCGTGGAAGCACTGCCATGTACCTGCTTTCGGCAAAAATATCCCACTCTGTGTGGGAGTTATCGAGATCGGTGACAGGCGGACAGATCTGTAATACCAAAGAAATCCCTAATTTCATTTGAAAAAGGCTTCGATCATATATGTTTTGCCTGCGGCGCTTTTTTTGCCGCCTTTTTTCTGAGGCGTTTTCGCCTGCGGCTCTTTTTAGTGGAAGGGCATGTCGAGCCACGGCAAAAGCTAGAATTGGTATGGGAAGCAGAATTTTTGCAAGAATATAAAGGCGGATTAAAACAATATCGCATGCGGTGCTTTCCTAGTCGCCTATTATTTGTTGAACTGGAGGGTGTGTTATTTAGGTGGGGTTTAGGGCTTAAGATTTTGGGGTCTGAGCCAAATTCGTAATGGAATTAATGTAGTTGAACTTTGCCCCAAAAAGGCGGATTTAAAAAAAAAAATGCCGTAGGTATACCCGCCTTAAAAGCTATTGTTTATTTATCGATTTATTTTCGAATCCACGTAGTGACATTTGCCGTGAACACTTTTAAAAATCGGTGCTAACAAGCGTGTTCCAGCCTTCTAACAGTAGTACAGTACCTTTTCGGTAGATGGAAAAAGCAGCTGCGCCAGAAAAGCAATCTATAGTTCCTGACCAGATTCGATTGGTGCTGTGATTTTAATTTGGACACGGCTGCTGTTTTTGCTGCTCGTTTGGGTCTCCGAAAGGGTAGATATTCTTCTGCATTTTGGTTTTGGAGTCCCCTGTTTCTTCTTCTTATTTCCAGTGCGCAAATTAGTGGAAAAAAAAAATACTTCTGATCATACGTATATATCAATGATCCCTAAGAGCCTGCTAAGAAACTGCGCATCCTTGTGTTATCTGTTGTTAAACTTCTGACAGTGCAGCCCCCCCCCCCCCCCCCCAAAAAAAAAAAAGGTGTTGAGCCGTTAGGCTTGTCATATCTCGCGTAACCGTCTCTTCAGGCTATTGGCAAGGGTCCTCTTCAGGCTAAAAAAAAAGCCTGAAGAGGACCCTTGCCAAGAAGGGCCGAAATATTGCTTCATAAGCATCACAGCTGACGAATCCGAATGTGCAAGTCACAAATGAGCTTGCAGCACGTGTTTTAATGTTTTGCAGCACTTGTTTTAATGTTTTTTCCTTTCCGCAGCGGAGAAAGATCGGCTAACTTCTGAACTACAGAGAACAAGAGACCAGAAGTTGTCGAGATCCCTGCCTCAAGAGGCCCCAACAGCTAATGTCAAACCTATGGCCAGCCCAGGTATGGAGGTCGCCTTTTCCTATCTAAGCTTTTCGCTCGTGTGATCAAGCACAAATAATCTGACAGAACCTTCGTCTCCCTATCTCTGTAATATGACTATGCGGAGTCGAGTATTTTCCCTTACCTTATCCGCTACGAACCAGTGGAGGTTAGTAGCTTCGCGCCACATCACGTCTCGTTACCTCTACAAATAGCTAATCGCTGTCAACCCACGGGAGAGGAAGAAGGTAAGGAGAAGTCGAAACTGATGGTTATATGGACGCGCTCCAGAGCGGGTCAGCGCGCGGAGTACGCCTCCTTCACCATTTCTTGTGCGATAAGCAACGGCGAAGACGAAAGAGGAGTAAACGGGTATCAACATCAGCTCAAAGCTATGGTAAATACCTCTAGGTCCGCTCAGTTTTGTCGGGGTTTTCATAGTCGCTGCATGCGACAAAAGACAGAAGTTCTATCCGATTATTTATTCTTGGTGCGATCTAATGACCTTGTCTCTTTCCTCTTTTCTTCTCGTTTACGAAAGCGCAAGTTCGGCCATGCCGTAGGTCCTAGGACATGAGCTGATTCTGTCGAGTCTGACAGTGGTTGCTTTATTCTTATTCCCTCTTTACCTCCCGTTAAGACGGAGTCAAGAGGACGAATCAAGTACCCTGGTCAGTTTAATTATGCCGTTATCCTGGTTCCGTAGCGGGCCGTTAGGATCGTCATCCTGGAAGCAGTGTGATAGCGGAAATTATAGTTGCGTTTTTCCAGATACAATGATATCTGATACCACGGTCTAAAGTCGTTTTTGCAGTTATCGTGCTATCTAATACCACGGTCAAAAGGCGTTTTTGCAGTTATCGTGGTATCTGGCCTGTCGTGGTGCCTGATATTCAGATACCACGGTCGGACCGTGGTAACTGATCGTGGTATCTGAAAAAGGCATCTCACTTTGTCAAATTGGTGTTGGGAAAGAAGTTTGGTACTTAGTGATGTGACTGAATTTTAGTTTTTCTTTTGGGATGACTTCGAAAAGCGCCATTTCGGCAATTGTCTTTTTTGCAGAGCGGCCGTATATCAGATACCACGGTAACTGCAAAAACGACTAATTGCAGATCCAGTTACCGTGGTAACAGATACTATGGTATCTGCAAAAACGCTACTTATGATTCGGTTTAAAGCAGTCAGTTGGCTTCTTTTCTAAACGAACTTAGCAGCGGATTTTAGACTTACTGTTATAGTCGCCGCTTTGTTTCATGGCGTAAAGGAACGCAGCAGTTAAAACAGTTCTCCTATTATATTTTATGTTATTACTTTATCTGGAATGATCAAGATCGCCTCGCTGCCGGTGCAGAGACTAGTGTCTGACATACCAGTATATCACGTACCTTTGATTCCAGCCACCCAGGGACAAGCTGCATCAAAGGGTCTGGCCATTCACGCAACGAGGTCTACGCCTTCGGTCCCGCCCACTGCCAGCATTAAACCAATGGCAATGCAGCCCAGAGCAGTTGGACAGGCCACTCCCATCGTCACTTCAGAGGTAAACATCGTCAGAGTTGTATGTTACTACACTGTCAGAAGTTTCGTAACATCTAACATACGGATACGCAATATCGACAAATAACATACTACACATTGTCCGCTTATGTTGCAGGACTTAAAATAAAACTTATTATGGTTCGCAATGTTACCTTTGACAGAAAAAATACCACTTAAAAGGTAAAAACTTAAATATTTTGTAATACTTGTCCATAAAATCCAAGGTGGTATCCGTTTTGTGTTTAATGTTGTGAAACTCTGACAGTGTTAGAATAGAGGTCGTGTTCGATCCTACTTACCGTAGTAACTACGCACGATATCACGGCTCCTGGCTGATTGACGTCAAAGTTGGAGCTTATTTTTCTACTTTCTGCAAAATATCGAACCAATCGCGCCATAGAGATCGTAGTTACCACGCTTACTACGCTGCCGATTACGGTAAATTACTATACAATTATGGTAGTTACTATTTCGAAAAGGTGGAACGGTGAGCGTAGTAACTTTTCACAAGGTTGGAAAGTAACTTAACCAAGGTGGAACATGCGGAAGATGCAACGTAGCCGCAACTGGAACAGGGTATAGTAGTTCTCCCCCTACCCATTTTTCCGTGTAAGTACTTCACTATTCCTCAGTGGTTGAGAGCGTGTTCCACCCTATTTACCGTAGTTACTACGCACGACGTCACGGATTCTGGCTTCTTGGGGTCGAGACTGGTACATATTTTTGTATTTTCAGCAAAAGATAGTGCCACGGGCAATCGGATCAGTCGCGTCAAAGAGATTCGTAGTTACCACGCTTACTACGCTCCCGAGCGTGGTAAGCAAATGTTACTATTAGTTACTATTTCGAGAAGGCTGGAACGGTCAGCGTAGTAACTTTTCATGAGGCTGGAACGAAAATGGTAATCAATAGTTGGTGTAACTAAAAACTGGTGTAACTGGTAACAGTGGTAACTAATAAATGGTAATTAATAATTGTGTTTTTGCAGATACCATGGTATCTGGTACCACGGTCTAAAGTCGTTTTTGCAGTTATCGTGGTATCTGATACCACGGTCAAAAGGCGTTTTTGCAGTTATCGTGGTATCTGGCCAGTTATCGTGGTATCTGATATTCAGATACCACGGTCCGACCGTGGTAACTGGTCGTGGTATCTGAAAAAGTCATCTCACTTTCATCAATTTTTGTCAAATTGGTGGGAAAGAAGCTTGGCACTTAGTGATGTGACTGGATATCAGTTTTTCTTTTGGGGTGACTTGGAAAAGCTCAATTTCGGCAATTGTCGTTTTTGCAGAGCAACCGTGTATCAGATACCACGGCAACTGCAATAACGACTAATTGCAGATCCAGTTACCGTGGTAACAGATACCATGGTATCTGCAAAAACGCAACTATTGTCTTCATCGTTGTAATCTTTTGAGGCACTTACGTTTGTGTCCCCTTTAGGTTAGCCCCATGACCACTACAGTAACCACACACCAAGTACTCGTCGCACCAGTTCAGGGAGAGCCCAGACCCACTACGCCGGTTGTCGCAATGGTCCCACCAACGCCATCCTCAGAAGTACCAACATCTGGGACTGCTATTACTCTGAATGAAGGTGCTTCAACGTCGCGTGCGTTGTCCGGGGAGGTTGAGGCACAGTCCGCGGAGACTGTGGTCGCCCAGTCTAATCAACAAAGGGTAAGTTGAAGAACATGTTCTTTGCATATTTTCATATTCATAACCTGCCAGCAGGGGCGCCACGTACGGGGGGGGGAGGGAGCTGAGATTTTTCCTAAAACAGTCGATTTTTTTCTTGGAAATGAGCTGATTTTTCTTCAAAACAGTGTTATTTTCGTAAGAATGGTCGATTTTTTCTTGAAAACAGCCGGTTTTTCTTTAAATCAGTGTTTTTTTCGTCAAAACGGTCATTTTTTTCTGCAAAACAGTCGGTAAAAATGACCAGCCAGTTGGTAATTACCTTGACCCCCCAAAAATTTTGGCTTGTAACGCCTCTGCCTGCAAGAACAAACAATCACAAGATCGTCGCTCCTATTATCTCTGCAATACGACCATGCGGAGCTGATGTTCTTGATACCCTTGCCGATTCAAACGACCGGAGCGGAACATCACAACTCGTTACCTCCTGCGTTACCTCTAAAACAGCTATATCGCAGTAGAGCCCCATAGAAAGAAATTTTGATAGTAACAGCTCATTGGTTGTCTAACACTGTGACGTCACATGTGACGCGCTGCAGAGCGGGTCCTCGACGCCTGCTACAGTTTTTCCTCTGAAATGCGCAGCGGCGAAGAGGGAAAAAGACGGGCATCAACTCAAAGCCCGCAGCAAGTATCTCTGGCTCCGCTCAGTTTTGTCGGGATAGCCATATTCGCTGCATGGGACCAACGACGGAGGTTCTATTGGGGTATTTATTCTTAGCATTACCGAGCGGCAAAAAATCAGACTTGTTATTTCAAGTATTGTAAGTGTGTTATAGGCTCTATAATACTTCTAGCTGCAGTCGTAATAGTCTATCAACCTCATATTGGGAGTCTCTGCTGTAGACAGTTCGTAATTTATGACACGCACGAGGTCCCGGATAAGTGCGTCCTATTTATACTAAGCGTTATTGAGATGTGGGGGCAGGGAGTTCCTATACCCTCCCGTGTTTAATCACTGATGTGGTTTAGAGGGTGGAGCTTAGGCTAGGTCCTGAACAGTGGTCGTTGGGACCTTGCGGATAGCGTGAATAACGCTTTTGAATACAGGCGGGTCTGACCTCATTTTCCAATCGCATAACCAATCAGTAAACGAGGGTTCCGGATGTCTTATAGCTAGCCTAGGTCTCAGACACACTGTTCTCTTTCTCCTCAAATAAAATAAATGTATACTTCTGAGTAGTATTCACAAAAAGTTTCCTTCTCTCAACAAGATGCTAAAAGTTGTTCTTGGCCAAGTTGGTGACCCGAAAACATTACAGTTACAGTTCGGTTTATTTTGTCCATAAATATCTTTTGCTAACAAAAATAGTGCTGGACATGTTATTAGATAGATAGATAGATAGATAGACATCGCTTGTATTCTTTTCGAACTATCATGGTGAAATCCAAATTTGTCGAAATTGTCATATATACATGTAAACACTCATAAATATATATGTCAACGTCATATATAAAAGTAAACAAAATAAGATTAAAAATTCTAACGAAAGACGGCACAAACGTCTTTTCATACCGTACACGGTATGAAGTTTGGGGGGTTTTGGGAGTTTTGGGATCACCATTCACCACTGAGGCCGCTCGTGCAGGTAGTTCGCGAGCAGTCTCGAATGGTGGCGGAAGTATATACTTGTGGATAGGGTGCTCAAGCATTTTCTTACCAAAAGCCATGCACAGTTTCAACCTACGGGACTCAAGTTTAAATTTCTCAAGGAGATCATTGTAAGGAATTTTGAGGGATCGTGACATAATCAGTAGAGCACGTTTCTGTATTTTTTTCGATCCGATAAGCCTGATCCTCAGTAAAGCCAAAGTGCCTTACTGAACAAAGTGTATAACTCAGGTACAAAATTTCGTGGTTATCCAACCAAATTGTTTGACCTTTGTCAGGTAATATATACAACAGTTGTTAAAATCGAATTGATACTCAAAATAAAAGGTAAACCGTTGAAGTCAACACCCGAAATAAAAATTCTAACAAAATAGCTAAAAAAATATTATTCTAAAAATCCACAAATTTCGGAATGAAGCTATTACAGTATCTTTCCCGGTTACATGCGATCGGCATGAGCTTCGGGACTTTGGTGGAAACCTTTCTTGGTGGCCTTGGGCGTTCAACCTCAAAATCAGGGGGTAAAAGGGATCGGAGAGTTGGGTGTTCAAGGAGTTTTAGTCCAAAAATTTTGACACAACTTCTGCCTCCTGCCTCCTTAATGCTCACCTGATAGCTATAGTACAAACTTACCCACCTTTAAGACCGACACCTGAAAGTACTCCAGAAGATGAAATTGAAGGTTCTGGTATGTCAGTTCCAGAGCTAACAGAGGCTGAGATTGCTTCAAAATTAAAAAAAGTTTAAAAAAACATCAATTACACCTTTTGACATCCCAGTTCAACTCACAAAAGCTTTCCCAGAGGAGTTAGCTGTACCTCTTCGGAGCATTTATAATATGATTTCTAAAACTGGCTAGTATCCAAAGAAATGGAAGCTTCGTTTTGTCACCCCAATCCCAAAAAAAGGATGTCATTGAAATCCGAATCCAGCCTGAAAAGCAGAAGATTTGAATCCGGATACGGATCCGGTCAAAAGGACGACGAATCTGGAATCGACCATTCTGCTTACGATTGTTTTCGGATCGACCCGGTCATACGCCATCGTATAAAAAAAGTACGGTCACCTTACAGGATTTATACTCCTTCAGATTAAGCGACTACGTGAGCCGGACTCTACCCCTGATGATGCTGCTAAGAAACGTACTAGGGAAGACGAACCTCAGGAGCCTGTCACACAAACCAGCGAGGGCCTGCAGCGGGAGGCAGAGCTTCGTCGAACTCTTGCCGCGCGCAGGACGATCGTTCCATCTAGCGGCGGAAATATGACAGTAACCGTTAGGTCTGCTACCGTCGTTCAGTCTACCTCGTCGGCCGTCGAGGATGTTATTGAAGTTAGCAGTGATTCGTCAGGTAAGAGGTTTAATTCTGTCACTTCTACAACAAGTAAATGTGAAAGGAGGTTCAGGTTCTTTAATTTGAAAAATATTTCTCAACAATAAATATCGATCAATGGTGGCCGGCAGGGATATGAGCTCGTTAGCCCAGCCCCATTTTATACACTGACCATACGTATTTTAAGGTCATTTATAGTTTGGTTATTTTAGCGTAATTGTTGTTAATTGTAAATAATATGAATTTCGACACTAAGAGTAAGCGATATTAATAACTGTAATTTTATTGACAAGTTATGTGACTTGACAGACAAATGACCAGTTATAGGCCATAGTGTGATTTAGCTCGATACATGTTATTCAGTTCCAAATATTATAATTTTAGTGTATATATACATTGTTGACGTAAAATCAACTAGTCGGCTTATCGCCGTTTCGAGATTTTTAATGACTAAACTAAATTGAACTGAACGTAAATAACATGAATTAAATGCCAGAGATGCAAGGCTGAATGAATGAAAAAAAACAGTACAGTAAGATTGGCGTAAAGATGGTGTTGTACATGGAACTTTTACCGTGAAAAATAAACCAGAATTAATTTTGAATCATAGTTTAACTGAAAAGCCAGCTTATTTTTATATCTTGGATTTGAATACAGAGAACTATTTTGACTCTAAGGGATTTTTAATTTTTTCACCTTGGGCACCAGCATGTGACGTTCAGAATATGCATTGCTAGCCCGACAAGACAAGGCCCATGCCAACGCGGAGAATTTGAATTTCAACAAAAGCGTGCATTTCAGTGGCCAATGAAACCAAGCTCAGGAAATGTTCAATTCCAGATAGTAAGGTCACCTATGAATAAAGCCCGCTATTGCGAGTGACCCGAAAAAAAAAATACAGCAATACATCACCCTTGTTGTTGCTGAATATTTCAAGCATAGGTGTACATAGATGTAGAAGCAGGAACAGGCCCGTATCCAGGAATTTCTTTCGGGGGGGGGGTAGGTTGTCCAAAATACATAGATCAGAGGTTAAAGCCTACAAAAAACTATTACTTTTGTGGGTTTCGGGGGGGGGGGGGTTCGAACCCCCTAACCCCCCCTGGATACGGCCTTGAGCAGGAACTACTATAATATAAAATCTACTATAGGAACATCGTTGCAACTAAGTAACGCATTTTGGTCGGGTCTTGAAGCCCATGTAAACGAATAAGTGATGGGTAACTAGATCGTCGTATCTTAGCCCTTTTCAGTTAAACTTTAAATGTAAATTCAAAACTTTCAGCAGAAGAAAGGTGCGAACCTCCCTGTGAGAGCTTTGCACTATTACCCGTCAATTCAAAAAGTGAAAGATTTTTTGTTTTGTTCATGAGCTTAAGGATCCGTGTTATCTCTGTGTGATTAATGCTGATAATGAGGCAAGGGCGGACAAAATGTAGACTAGTCCGCTTTGAGCGTTGAACTGGTCTAAGGCCAGTTTGGAAACGAAGAAGTCTTTGTCGATGTGAACTTGTTTTTACCTGCTTTAACTTCGCAGTGTCGGAGAAAGATGAGATCTGGGACGAGATTAACGACGATGCTGGAAGTTATGATGAAGACCAATCTGGAACTGATGAAGAAGGATCAGATGAGGACAGATCTGGCGATGAATCTGGAGAACTATGTGAGTTTCAGTCCCGTTGAATAGGCTGAATTACCAGAATGGACTGGAATACCTTTCGCCCTAGAGCCTGGGCATAGCAGATCGAGATCTGTTACTTTGCGGTGTAATTCGGAAGAAACTTTTTATCAGGGGTCTAGATAAGTAAAATATCTGTTTTGCGTATCGTTTGAAATGGTACGTCTGATAGCTCTTATATTGGATGTGTAGACACGTTTTTAGAACGATGCTAGCGCATTTGTATGCGGCATTTGTGGTTGAATGTATGTTCAGCTCGGTTCAGTTCAATTTTATTCATACAAATACTAAGCACCATTAACTCTTTGTGGCCCCACCAGAAGGCCTGGCAATGGGCGGGGCTTATTCTTTATTCAGATGGTTTTAAGGACAAACCAAACAAATCCAAAAAAAAGGAGAGAAAAACGAATAAAGACATGACATAACAAACTGACAAGAAAAATCCACTAACGAACGATCTTCCGTCAACAAAGCGATTCTTCCAGCCAATGACAACGAAGCGACCCTCGGAGACGACTCCATGGAACCAGGCGCGCTAGCAACTGAACCAGAGAACCAGCCCGAGTCAAGCCACGGGGCAGCGCCGTCCAACAGTGCGGAGGAGATGGACGAGGGGGTGGTTCCGGGAACCCCCGTTCTGATGCGCCCCAGGGGCGCTGATGCTTTTGCAAAAGCTGTTGTCTCTCCACAGGTAAGAACTTAATTTTTTTAAGGGTCCGCGTGTAACTAAGTAAGCAAGTAATCTATTTGTAACACGCCATTGTTAAGAGGCGGAGTAAATGAAATAAAATAAATTTGTATGTGATTAATCGGGATTGATCCAATCCCGATTGATTCAGACTTTTCCCTCCATTCATCACTATTACTACACTGTCAGAAATTTCATAAGAGTTAACACAAGGATGCGCAGATTCAACAGACAACAGTTGGGATGAATGAATGAATTTATTCCCAATAAAGCCCAAGGGCCATGGCGGGAAACATAACACAATAACAAAAAGAACAATAACAATAACAAAATATCATACACTCCGTCTATAAAAATAGTTCACGGTGGGTCGTAGCTAAATTTAGGAATCTACCCAGCCTTCGGAGATCACCAAAACACTTACTTCCCATACTTCCTTTCAACCAAATCCCTTTCCTCCCAAACCTCCCGACCAAACACTTCCTTTCTTAATCCTTTCAGCTCCTCGCAATAACATATCAAGTGTACCGCATCCTCCCCATAAATACCACACATTGGACAAAAATAAGGACCAGTACATTTCCTTTCTCTACCAATATAATTTCTCCGCATCCCCACCGGAAGAGCGGAAGAGAGTTTCTTTTGGGATGACTTCGAAAAGCACAATTGTCATTTTTGCAGAGCAACCGTATATCAGATACCACGGGAACTGAGAAAATTTGTAGCAAATAGATGAGAAGAGAACGAAGAGTGGATGTGCAGCATCATGGGGAAGAGTTGTTTCGATAATATAAAACCGTTGCCGTAGCTCCTTAGTGTAATAGCCCTAGTCCATAGGGCTACGTGCCTCTGGAGGGTATAGTTGCTTTAGATTTTGGTTTTGTTAGGGACATTAAAATCTTACCTTTTTTCTGTACAATATCCCGGGAGTCCCGGGCAAATATAATTGTCAGTTCAATTCAATTTTTTTCAAAAACGGGAAGCGAACAAGCCGAATATTCGTTCAGTCGTCAGTAAATATATATATATACAATTTATTATAGTCAACACTTATGAATAAAAATAAAAGTAATGGTCTAATCAATCTCAGGTACATAATGACTGACTAATTTAGTCAATTACAATACTAAAACTACAAAATAACAATCTAATATAAATATAAATAACAAACTATTGTTCAGTTCAGTTTTATTCATAAAAATAATAAGCACCATTAACTCAGTATGACCCCACCCATAAGGCCTAACATAGGCCTGGCTATGGGCGGGGCTTATTTTTTATTCATATAATCTTAAGGGAAACGAACCAAACAAGTCTACAAAAAGAATGATAGAAAAAAGAATAAAGACATAACAAACTGTCAAGAAAATCCGTTAACGGACGATCTTTCGTCAAAAAAGCGCCCTTGCCCCCCCCCCCCCCCCCCCCCCTATAAAAATAAATAAAGGAAGGAAATTATGTTTTTGACAAGAAAAAGGACTTGGCCTGTGACTTGAAAGCTGAAAACTATAGCTGTAGATGTAGCCTCATTATTTAATTCCCACTCCGTCAGTTCTATCCAAGTTAAGGAATGTGTATAATTCCAGCAAGTTCCTGTCGGCCGATTCCTCTTCGATTCATCCAGCGCCGACGCTCAGAATCCCTCCGTGTCACGTGACATAGATGCGACTCGAATGGATCTCAGCCAATTGGAAGAGCCGGCGCGCGCCGGTTCCTCCACTGAAAATGTGGGGGAGGAGCTTGATTCTTCATTCGTCGAGGAGGCATTCGAGGACGTTGCTGAAGTGTCGACATCAGGACAAGAGGCGTCAGCAGGGGATGGATCAGAACAGGCGGATTCACCGGTGAATGGTATGGACATTTTTCTGCTTTTCCCTGGATAGTCCTAGATCTGCCCTTCTTATTTTTTTGCAATTCAGTAGTAACATAGCCTACCAAGTTCTATCGACATAGTAGCAAAAGGCAGCAGATATATCGATTCAACGCGTGTGCTTAGCTCAGTTCCGACATTAGTTGAACCAAACAGTCGGCCGACGTATCTTTCATGAACTAAACCGTCGGTCGACGTTGCCGACGTGTCTTTTGTGAACGAAACCGTCGACCGACGTCGCCAAAGTGTCGGTCCCAGATCGTCAGCCTATCACGGTCTAACGTTGTTTTGCAGTCACCGGGGTATACTACGGTCAAAGTTTTTGCAGTTACTGATACGCACATGTTTGGGCTTGAAAAGATCGCTAGCAATTCGGGCGTGTTTGTGTACAAAACGGACCGATTTCTCAAATACGTCGGTATTGCTATAGAGATCTTTTCAAGCCCAAAAAAGGGCGCAAAACGCTCGGGTTTACGTAGTGTGTACATAAACCATGAATATCTGGCTAGTTACCATGGTATCTGATATTCGGATCCCACGGTAGTAACTGGTCGTGGTATCCAAAAAGTCATCTCACTTTAGTCATCACCAACAGAAGAGCCTAGGTTTTTGTCAAATTAGTGGTAAAAAAGTTTGGCACTTGTTCTTTTTGCAGGACTATATAAATACGCAAATTCGGATATTGTCGTTTTTGCAAAGCAGCCGTTACGTGTCATCAGATACCATGCACTGTCAGAAGTTTCATAACAGACAACGAAGATGCGCAGTTTCAGCAGACAACACTTGGGATGTAATATGTTGTGATTTTGAAAGCGTTATGCACTAAATGTTATACATAACAGGCATTGCCAGGAAGAGCAGGAAACCGCCGAAAAAGCATTGGCGGATTTTTCCGGTATCGTGACGACAAATAAAAAAGTTGAAACTGCACATCCTTGTGTTATCTGTTATGAAGCTTCTGACAGTATGGTAACTGCAAAAACGACAAAATGCAGATTCAGTAACATTGTTATCGGATACCATATCTGCAAAAACACAACTATTCACTCTGTGAATATTTCAAAAACTGAATTCATAGTTTTTAATGATCACTCAAAAGCTGAGCGCTCACTGAAAGTGAGTGATCAGACCGTTACGCAATCTCATTCGTTGAAGTACCTCGGCATCTACTACACCACGGAAATGCGTTCTGTCAGTGCTAAGATTGTTACATGTGCCCACAGTGCAATTAGAGCGGGTTATGGTAAAGCGATTAGTTGTAAAAACAGTGTAAACAGATATGTTCTTGCTCGGTTATTTAATGCAGTGGTCGCGCCGCATGTCTTTTATTTGTCACCTCTGTGGGAGATCATTTGTATCGTCGACCGGAGGAAATTACGTACACTGTACTACAAATACGCAAAGTTCTTGCTCGGATTGCCGTTGCGTTCGTCCAACACAGAGCTTTCTGCACGGTACGGGGTATTTGACCCGAACAGTAAAGTAGAATTGATAGAAAATCGAGCACGTTTAAGGGCTATCAACGTGCTTTCGGAAAATTTACTGACTCATCTCTTATGAGTAGTGTTTTGTTTATTGTTTAGTTAGTGTATGAAGTTGTGTTTGTTTCTTTTTCTTTTTTCTTTTCCCTTTGTACTCCGCTTTTTTTCCATTTTTGTAAGCGGGCAGAAATAAATATATACATATATATATTATAAGCAATTGTATCAAGGACTCGGTCGTACAGACAAATTTCCGTTTTCTTTATTGTTTTGTAATTGTTAGTTTGTCTTAGGAAATGATGGGGGAGCCGTTGGGCCTTCCAGTTCACGAGTTACACGGGCCGCTAGAGCAGCAAACACGACCAGTCCACAAGCACGAGTTCAAGGTTCGTACTGTTCACTTCCTTTTGAGTTTTCCCGTCTTTCGTTGTCAGTTCAGTGTAATTTAAAACACATAACGGACAGGCCGATGAGTTGTTTTTGCATCATAGTAAAAGTCAACGTGTATATTATACAACTTTGCGTTACGAGTGAGTTAAAGGAACAGTAAACTTGACTACGCAACTTTCGGCCGTCGAATCGCCCGGGGGGCTTAGATACAGGGTCTTATTGTCGACAGGCCCCCCCCTTCTTTGTTATCTCGAACACCCTCCTTAGTGTTCCCAAAGCTAGCTGTCAGGCCCTTGCCCCTTATGCACTGTAATTATGCACTTATGTACTGTAAAATTTCGCCATTTTACGTGTAGACTACAGACTAACGACCTCCCCGACAAGACGGCCGGAGTTCGATTCCTAATCGCGGCACACAAACCTTTTGCTTTTGCAAACCTTTTGCTCAAAAGTCGAATTCTCGGAAACTGCCCGGAAACTGCAATGGTCGTAACGAGAATTTTTCTTACTCTCAATATCGACTCAGGGTACATTCTTGATATGTTAGCTAGCTCCCCGAGTCAAGTTTTCTGTTCCTTTAACATCGATATGTTTTTATCCCTGAAACCCCTTATCCCCAAAACTTATTTTATGGTGTTCATAAAGTCGACCAGCGATGTGACCCCTCGATTTATCAGCCTAGCCAGGCTCAAGTGGTGGAGTGGAGAACATAAGCTTGGTTTTCATTGTGATGCCGGATTCCTAAAATTCTGCTGAATTTTTGCGTTACGGATGTGTTAACACCGACTTATTTTTATCCCGGCCAGCGTTGGTGTTCATGAAGTCGAACAGTGGGTGACCCCTCGATTTATTAGCTTAGTCTGGCTCAAGTGGTAGAGTGAAGAACCTAAGCTTGGTTCTCACTGTGAATGCCGGATTCTAGATTTTCTGCCGAGTCGCGTTTTTGCAGATACCATGGTATCTGATACCCCGGTATAAAGTCGTTTTCGCAGTTACCGTGGAATCTGGAAAGTGATCTCACTTTCATCAAATTTTTGGTGAAAAAGAAGTTCAGCACTTAGTGATGTAACTGAATATCAGTTTCTCTTTTGGGATGACTTACGAAAAGTGCAATTTCGGCAATAGTCGTTTTTGGGATCCCAAAACGTAAGTGGAGGGATACCTATGACATCGCAAAAGTTGCCCGTCTATCCATCTGTAAGCACGATAACTCTCGAAGGGATTGAGATATTTTGATGAAAATTGGTGGGAGGATCCTTTTGGTCAAAGTAAAGTCAGGTTCGAAGATGGGCTCTGTAGTCCCATATTTGAGGGTGGGGGAGGGGTATCAAATTAAGGGAAAGACAAAATATTTTTAAACAGCTAATAAGATAGTCGATTATGGGGTAAGAAGGCATGCTGAACACGATGATGAAAACCATTTTCTCGCCAGACATGTAGTTCGCCCGGAATCCAGCCAAAACCTGAAAGTTTGTTAAAAGTAAAAGTTTTTTGAACTTGATTAGATGTTCGATTTAGGGGTAAGAAGGTATGCTGATCACTTATATGAAAGTCATTTTCTACCCGGACAAGTAGTTCGCCCGGAATCCGGCCCAAACCGGAAAATTCGTTAAAAGCAGAAGTTATATTTGTAGTTGATTAGATGTCCGATTTTGGGATAAGAAGAGATGCTGAATCCGTATATGACAATCATTTTTTTAGCCGGACATATAGTTCGTCCGGAATCCGGCTGAAACCGGAAAGTTTTCTACAAGTTACATTTTTATTTGAAGTTGATCGACTAGATGTTGGATATAGGGGTAAGGAGATACGCTGAATTCGTTTGTAAGCTTTATTTTTTCGCCGGACAATTTTTTTTCAAGTTCAAGTTCAAGTTTTATTTTCACATTCACAAATAAAACAAGATCAAAGATTTCGATGGGATCCCAAAAACTTAATATTTGATCCAGACAATTGGGTCTTGTAGATATCCAGTCTTCGCCAGACTACATGAACATTTTTAATATTAAAACTTAGAAACAGATTAAGGTCAATGGCGTTGACGAAATTGATCGAAACTTCCTGCCTTAGGCTATACTACTGTCAAACTTCTGGTTCCAGCCGGATTCCGGTCGAAGGATATGTCCAGGTAGAAAATGATTGTCATATACGGACTCAGCAGGTCTGCCTACCCCTAAATCGACTATCTCATTAGCTTTTAAAACCAGATCCAGGCTTCGCCAGGCTAATCATCTGAGAAAATCAAGTTCAGATATACCTGTATAAGCCATATCTATTTTGACGATACTGATCGAAACTTCCTGCTTTACTTCTGCCAAATTTCCAGTTTCGGCCGAATTCCGAGCGAACTACTTGTCAAGCCAAAACAAGCCCCTCGCGAATGCCTTCTAGCAACCGACTCTTACTTCCAAGTCCATCTCCCCGTGATAGACATGGTACCGTATCGTTCTTACCATGAAATACACTGGCAAAAAATAAAGGGTATACCAACTATCAAAAGTTGGCAACCCCTCATCACCAAAGATTCTAGCAACCGATTCTTACTTACGAGTCCATGTCCTCGTGATAGACGTGGTACCAAATTGTTCGTACCATATAAAGCACAGGAAACAAATTGTAGGTACACCAAGTAGACAAAACTGTTAACCCCTCATTGCCGAAGATGATTATGGTCTAACAGCCTATTATTAGACCATGAAACCATTAGAAATCCCCTACTTGTCTCACAATTCGGATCGGTCTATTTTTGGTTTCAGTGTTCACCCTTCTACTGAAGTTGTCAATCCTTCTAAACTTTCCAACTGTTATATAGCCCGCAACCACCTTCTCTTTTACCAACCCCACATACCAACCCCTTCGACCTTCGAAAACAACTAGCTCTTAGGTTCATTGAGTACGCGTTCTGCGCAGAGCTATGCTATTATGCAGAGCTTATATACTATTTTGAAGAAAAGGGGTAGCCGAAAACTGGTCGACACATTTTGTGTCCGGTTTTGGCCGGATTCCGGGCGAACTACTTGTCCGGCAAGAAAATGGTTTTCACCATCGTGTTCAGCATGTCTTCTTACCCCTAAATCGAACATCTAATCAAATCCAAATAAAACTTTTAGTTTTAACAAACTTTCCGGTTTTGGCCGGATTCCGGGCGAACTACTTGTCCAGCGAGAAAATAGTTTTCACCATCGTGTTCAGCATGTCTTCTTACCCCATAATCGACTATCACATTAGCTGTTTCAAAATATTTTGTTTGCCCCTTAATTTGAAACCCCTCCCCCACCCTCAAATATAGAGCTACAGAGCCCATCTTCGAACTTGACTTGTACTTTGACCCAAAGGATCCTCCCACCAAGTTTCATCAAAATATCTCAATCCCTTCGAGAGTTATCGTGCGCACAGACGGACGGACGGACAACTTTTGCGATGTCATAGGTATCCGTCACTAACGTTTTGGGATCCCAAAAATAAAAAATAACACTTTCACGCTGGAGGAAAAACCTATGAGGGTTTGCATTCGCGCGAAAGTCCACATAATTACTTACCTATAATAAATCCAATCTCTCTCACTCATCAAGACTCAACTCTCCCTCCCCCCTCCCCAACCTCACCTTCCTCCCTACCCACCCTTACCTCCCTAGCCCACCCTTCCTCCCCACACCACCCATAACAAAATTCAACATTAATGCCCCAAAAAATAATCTTTTAATTTCTTTTAAACAATTAGTTCCGGAATTTTGCCGAAATCGGAAAATTGGCAGAAGTAAGCAGGCAGGATCGTTTCGATCGGTTTCGTCAAAATAGATATGACTTTTATGGGTAAACACACATGCTGAATCCATATCTGAACTTGGTTTTCTCAGATGATTAGCTGTTTGGCCTTAATCTGTTTCGAAATTTTAAAAGTAAAATTTTTCAAGGAATCTGGCAAGACTGGATTTGGCGAAGACAAAACTTAATTGTCTGGATTAGATATTGAATTTTTGGGGTCCCATCGAAACCTTTGGTCTTGTTGCAGAGCAACCGTGTATCAGATACCACGGTAACGGCAAAAACGACTAATTGCAGATCCAGTTACCATGGCAACAGATACCATGGTATCTGAAAAAAGCAACTTTTGCCCTACACATTTTGCAACAGTTTACAGACCTGAAGCCAGGGGCGTCCCGACACCTTCCTGATAGGGGGGGTGCGGCTCCAGAAATTTACCGGAATTTTCAAAGTTTTACCGGAATTTTTCGAGTTTTTTCCGGAAAGTCTCCGTAGTGAACCTCTGCAGAAACTCTAGAATATTGTTGTGTTCTGAGGTTCTGACTTCGACTACGTGTTACAAACGACAAAAAAAATATGTTCGTTAAAGTTTAACTGATAAGGCAGCTTATTTTCAAATCTGAGATACGAATATACCGCTCTGATAATAACGTTCGGAGTGTGCGCTGCTTGCATGAAAAAAAAAATCATCCAGACATCGAGAATCTCTCTTTCTTTCCTCTTTTAATGAGGTAACAGGAATTGTCTTAGCCGAGATGAACGCTTTCCATTTTAGTGGTAAGACATTTTTCAACTCAGGAGAGACTTCGAATATATCTTAAAAGTTTTGGTTTGTTTCGAGGCTCTCCTGGCTATTTCCGAGATCATGCCGGAACAAGGCTAACCCGTTTATCGTCTTGGCTTATCACCGGAAAGGAATCGAGAAATCCACTGGAGTAGACAGTACTGTGATATTATTCCTGGAACACTATTTGTAGTTGGGAATGGTGAAAATTTCAGTCGGTTGCCTAATTCTTGAAAGTTACATAAGCTTAAGAGATTACCGGGATCACCCGATGAATGATACGCTGTGTTGTCGGTCTGCAAGAATCACTCTGCTAAGTTGTGTGCCAGGGTCGTCTTGGCAAGCTGTGAGTCTACACTTATCCGGTAAGCAGCCAACTTCGGGTAGATTCCGTGGAGCAATTCCGGTAGATTCCCCGATCCAGCCTCCAGTAAATTCCCTCATATAAGTTCCGGTAGATTCCTTGTGCAAGATTTCAGTAGATTCCCTGAGCAAAATTCCGGTAGGTTCTGTGAGCAATGATCCAGTGTACTCAGAAATTCCAGTAGATTCCGTGGGTCAAGGCCCGGTAGATCTCCTGATCCAGCCTCCAGTAAATTCCCTGAGACAAGTTCCGGTAGATTCCTTCAGCAAGATTTCGGTAGATTCCCTGAGCAAAATTCCGGTAGGTTCCCTGAGCAGTGATCCGGTAGATTCAAAAATTCTGGTAGATTCCGTGGGTCAAAATCCGGTAGATCCCCTGATCCAGCCTCCAGTAAATTCCCTGAGACAAGTTCCGGTAGATTCCTTCAGCAATTCCGGTAGGTTCCCCAAGCAATGATCCGGTAGATTCAATAAAAATCAAGTTCAGGTGAATTTTTTTAATTTTAACTGGCACGGCTTCGCCGCACCAGTCAAAATTTACCGGAATTTTTTTTCCGCAAGCCTTCTGGGGGGGGGTGCAGCACCCCCCCGACACCCCCCCTCGGGACGCCCCTGCCTGAAGCTGGTGTCTTCACGAAAGGTACGTTCATTGAACTCCGGGCCGTTTTTTGTTCTTCTCTCACCAACCTCCGGTTCTTCTCCTTCTTCTCCCGCGTTTTTCATCTCACCTGGGATCTCACTAAAATCGAGATACCACCGGTGAATACTCCCCGATGAAAAATTCTCTTAGAATAGTAGTATTAAGTTGTACGAAAAAGTAGCATGCAGTACACCAACTGATGCTACTATACTGGATGCTACTGGCTAAGATCAGCTTAGTGTGAGGCACATTAAATTAGAATATTCTGTACTACTGCATATCAATACATGCAACTTTTTCGTACAACTACCATACACCTACACAGGCTACAGATTTTTCACCGGGTCCCGGAACAAAGAGCGTGTTCCACCGTACTTACCTTAGTTACTACGCATGACGTCACGGATCCTGGCTTCTTGGCGTTACGGCTGGAACGAATTTTCCTATTTTCGGCCAAATGTGCAGCGGGCTGATCGGGCCAATCACGTTACAGAGATCGTAGTTACCACCCTAACTACGCTCCCGAGCGTAGTAACCACATAGTTACTATTTCGAGGAGGTGTAGTAACTTTTCATGAGGTTGGAACGAAATAGCAACTATTGTTAGAACTGTGGAACGCGCTCGAAGAAACCAGCTGAACTGTATTTTTCTTTTAGCAACGCGTGGCGGTCGAACGCTGAGGAGGCCCCAGCAAGATCTAGGGTCACAAGAACACGCGAGCCCATCCCGTGGTCTCGGGTCGGGACGAGCAAGACGCTCCCGAGGATCGAAATAGAACTCATTTTTAAGGACCATGGTAATTTTTTTTAGTATTATAGGATATACATTTGTGATAAATAAAGTTTTTTCATCATTTTGCTAAAGCCACCGCGGCAATATTGTTTTGGCTTCTGTGCCTCTACCGAGAATCCCGCCATGTAGCGATCCTGTGCCGACTAGGTGCAAGCGTTAAGCTAGGTGCCCACAGAACGCGAATTCGCGCTCGCCTGAGCGAATTTGACGTCGCGAGCGGAAAAAATTCGCGCCGCGCCGTTTCAACTCCAAGTCTAATTTGTATCGCGGCCCGTGGCGGAAAAGATTCGCGTTCTGTGGGCACCTAGCTTTACCCTTTTGAAAGTTTCCCGGTCACTACAAAATCACGGACAACTGGACCCAACGAGCGCGTGACCTTGTCCACTGTTTCCTTGCCGAAGACTGAAAAGTTATATTCTTTTGATGTCTAAAAACTCTTAAACACCCAATCCCCCGAAAAATTCTCCCCCCTGATTTGAAACCGAACGGCCAAGACTATATAGTTGCGAACCCAATTCCAAAACTGCAACCTGTCCAATCCACCCACGTAAGATACAGCAATAGTTTTGTTCAGGCATTTGTTAAACTGTTTAACGCTTCATCCACCATTCAAGGGCCCACATGATTTTATGTTGGCTTTTAAGCGCATATGTTTGACCTTTAGTATAGTGTGTATTTATATGTTGACGTTGGAATCAGTTAGTCGCACACGCCGTGAGTAAGATTCATAATGAATAAACGATTTATTTGTGTGTTTTATTTCTTTTCTTTCTTATACCGCTCTTCAAAATAGTGGTCACAAATAAATTACTTACTTTACTGTGCACGAACTCGCATCAGCTTTATTTTTTACCAATGGCAGATAAGGGGCTTGGCAGAGCCATCCCCCCTTCCTTCTCTAAATTGATGTTATCTTTACATCGAGCGCTCATCTTTTCAAGGGTAATAATTGTGGGAAAATACGCCCTTCATAAGATCCAGTGATGAATTGCCGCAAGATGTGCTAGAGAAACAAATAACATCACAGATCTTGGTATAAGTTATCTGAAGGGGGAATAAGCGATTAGGCTTTTGGTCATACCGAGTCGCGCATTAGCCCCGTGGAAAAGTCAATCAGCACTAAAGTTAGAAGCCAGAATTGACGAACTTGATAAGTTTGACAGAAAAGAATTGGGTTGAGTGCACATAGAGGCAGATGCATTTTAAACATGGCTGGCCTAAGAGGGATTGAAAATAGCCAGACAAACCTGGTTATTGTGAAGATGGGGGAGTGGTCAGGCTAGATAGCAGGATAACCAACGGTGGTACGAAAGTATGAATACGTCCCCCATAAAATCCACGTCCCCCATAAAATCCAATGACGAATTGACGCCAGATGCGCTAGAGAAACAATAACAATCACATGTGAGATCGAGGGATAAGTTATCTGAAGGGTGAATAAGCGATTAGGCTTTCGCTTCATACCGAGCCGCGCGTTAGCCCCGTTGAAAAGTCAACTATAGCGCTCAGCATTGAAGTCGGAAGCCAGAATTGACAACTGATTAAGTTTGACAGAACAGAGTTGGGTAGAGCACAAATAGAGGCAGAAGCATTTGAAACAGTTTCAAACATGGCTGGGCCTAAGAGGAATTGAAAATAGCCAAACAAACCTGGATACACGTACACCCGGAAGTAACGTGTCATTGTTTATTTTATGCTAGCACATCTAGCGGCAAAAAATGAACTAATCTGGAAGGAATTTTATGAAGAGCGTATATGTAATTTACACAGTAAGTATAAAGATATGCGAATCTGATCTAGTCTGAAGATGCAGAGCTACGGCGGCAATATATATATGTCAGTGTCGAGGGGAAGTTCTCTTGCATACGTGAGCGCGTTTTTCCACTTCTGTGAATAGAACAAGACGACCCTGACAATACGTACGCCAAGAAGCAACGTGTCATTGTTTACTTTATGCTAACGCATCTAGTGGCAAAAAGTTCCGGAAATCGATTCTGGAAGGAATTTTATGAAGGGCGTTTTTCGCCCTTCATTTCGCGTCTTGCCCTTTCACTGCAGAAATATTATCATTCAGGTAATATTACCACCTGAAAAAATTAACACCTGAAAAGGGTAAAAACCTTCCTTTGCGTAGCCTAACGCTACGTTTTCATCTCAATCTGGACACCCAAAGCAAAAGCACTGTCCTTATCTTTTTCCGGACAAGAACAACTTTTACGACAAAGTCCGGTTAAACATAAATCTCATCCGCCTCCACCACCGGCAGTATTTACTCCTATTACGGTTGGTAATACACCATATATGGAGAACTCAATTTTGCTATCTCCGATACGCTCTTCATAAAATTACATCCAGATTAGTTCTTTTTTGGCCGCTAGATGCGCTGGCATAAAGTAAACAATGACATGTTACTTCGTGGTATACGTTTATCCGGATTTGTTTGGCCATTTCCAACATTGTCTTAGGCCTAGCCATACCTGAAACTTCATAAAATGCCTCTACCTCTGTTTGTTCTCAATCCAACTCTGTTTTATCAGTCTACATCAAGTTTGTCAATTTTGGCTTCCGACATCATTGTTGACTGCTGAACCACTCTCCGACGGGGCTAATTAGCGGGTCGGTGTGAGCCGAAAGCCTAATCACTCATTCTCCATTCCGATAACTTGTCCCTCGTTCTCACGTGTGATTGTTAAGCATTGTTCAAATAGATGTAATAAGCTTAAGAGCGCTATACGCGATGTTTACGTCTTAATACACACGCCCGTTCAAATAGGCAACCCGAGAGGTCCTCATGAATGCGACGTTCGGTGTTTCAACGTTGATACAATTTTTCGAGCTCTAAAAAGATCAGAAAAGGTTCTTAGTACTACTTGAAGTACAGGAGTCTTATTTGACGCCCATTATATTGTAAAAAAGCTATTCAATTATCGGATGGACAGCATCGGTCCTCGAACTAGCAATAAGCAGTCGTAACAAAACAAAAACGTGTTCTTTCGAAGAAAAGTTGTTTCTTTAGCTTTCAAAAAATAGAACTTTCGTGCTTCCTTTGGCAACCCTGACGACGCTGCTCCTCTCCTCGGCCCGCTGGCGGAACCAACCAAGCGATCTGATTGGCCCTGCATAAGGGAGAATAGGACCGAGCTCTATTCTCCTTATTCGCCTTATTACAGCGCGCTCCGAAGAAAAGAGGAATCTGTAATACAGCTTATACGCCGTATTACACCTTACTACACCTATTTGGACAATGCATTATTGTTCCTCTCGCACATCTGGCGATAATCCGGTATTGGATTTTATGAATAGCGTATTTAGGACGAACTTTTTACAGTGTACTACTTGCGACCAAATGTCAGTTTCCGTCAGCGAAACGTGACAACACTGAGAGTTGGTGATTTTGCTGACCCAGCATATTCAAGAGGCAGGATAGAACGACATTTTCGGTTAATACGATCGTGCTATGTATCATTTCGTGAGGAAGTGTTATAGACTATCGAGCCGAACCTTTCGAACCATAATATGGAAGAATCTATAAGAAAGAGTACCGTTCGATTTTATTAAACCCATGAAGTAGTAAAAAAGATTAAATAGCGAATAAAAAGTTGACCGTTAATACGAAAAGACAGAAAGAGAAGAAAAAACACAATAGGATTATCATTTGTTTACAGAGTAACTCCGACTGCCGAAAGGTTTCCGGAATCCTCCGATCTTCGCCTTCCGTGGCGTCGGTTCCTGAAAGAAAAATAGCCGTGTACTTCTGCTGTTGAAGGGGGGCGGCGGGTGTAAGGGGCCTTAAAGCCCGTATCTAGACCTGACAGGTTGCATGTGTGCTCACTTGAATCAAGAAAATAGAGAAATAATAGAAGCTTATTCAACGACTAACCGCCCGCTCAACGGCAAGGAGTTTCTGTAAAGTAAATTCAGTTCTAAAATAACTATGCTTCAGGGTATCGACTTGAAACTTTGCCAAGCACTATCCCCCCTTCTAACCAGCCATAACCCTTACCTCCGTGTTCTCGTTTTTTGTTCCTTTCATTCTCATTGAGAATCGCTTGATGGCTGATGACTTTTTCCCTGACTCGTCCTTAGACCCAGTCCCGAAATTGAACTGACTATTGGACTTGTCACAGAGGGGGGTTCGAGAACCAGCTGGAGTGGCCTGAAAATGATCGATAGTAAAGTAATGAGAATGAACCAAGTAAACCTTAATGACTTGAAACTTCGTAATAGCTGTCACTTATAAACCCCCCAGTGCTCTTTATAGTGAAGTTGCACTTTGAAGTTCAGTAAACTTGTGACTAAAGTACACAATTTATTTAGTTTTCATAGTTACGAGCTGAATATTTGTAATGGTACAGTTTGAGTGGAGTGTTAATTTATTTTTGTATTTTTGTCCCGCCATGGCACAAAGGGCCTTTTTTGGGAATATATTCATATTCATAGCGACTGAACAAACCGGTGTGCCCGTGTCCGCTAGGCAGCACTACAGTGTCAGAAGTTTCACAACATATAAAATAAGGGTGCGAGGTTTCAGTAGATAAGACTTAGGATGTTAGCTATTATGTTCTCAAACGTACGCATTAAACGCTATGCATGCAAGAGGAGCCGAAAAACCGCCGAAAAAGAATCTGCTGACTTTCTTGTCTGTCATTATGATATCGGAAAAGCCAGCAGATTATTTTTCGGTGGTTTTTAGGCTCTTCCTAACAATGCTCGTAATGCCTAACGTTTGAAGAACATAAGAGCTAACATCCTATTGTTATCTATGAAACCGCGCATTCTTGTGTTATCTGTTTCTAGCTATCAGAACAATATTGTCTTTACTGCTCTACTGCTACGATTGAATGAATGACTTCCCAGCAGCCCGAGGCGTACGAAAAGCAGTTACAAGAACAAGAGAGGTGAAATGAATTTAGTATGCGTGCTGACTACCTTTGGAATAATATTTTTTTGCTTAGGTTAGTGTTACAACTTGTATATAAAGTGCACTATTTGCAATAGCCTATACTTCTTATGCTCCTGTACTGTATTTCGAGGGAAAATAAACAGTGATTATAGGCACTCCTTCAGCCAAAGCTGACTGGGAAACATACATTAAAACGATGGCTAAAAGCGAATAGTCAGCTACGATGCTTTGACAGCGCTTCTTCCAGTCCACAGCAACAGCCTGACGAGGACCCTTGCAAAGAAGGACCGAAATATCGCTGTCAAAGCATCGTAGACACGTAGATGACTATCTGTTTTAAATCATTGTTTAATATAATAACAATAGTTAATAAATGCCACAAACGGGCTTTCGTCTCTACAGATGTTTGGCGTTGCTAAACGAACTGGTATGGTGACTAACTTAACTTTCGACAGACTGATTGTCGTCATGTGACAGAAATCAAAAAGATAAACAGAAAGGTACAATAAACTGTGCACAAATTTTTAAGGCTATTTAAGTGTGTTTTAAAATATATGAGAAGAATGTACGGTAGTCATGTTTATTTACATTGTTTTGTTTAGTGTTTTAATATGTCTATTTTACTTTGTGTATTTTACTCATACTCCGCTGTTATCTAAAAAGCGGGTCATAAGTAAATAAATAAACAAAAAACTTACACTCGCGGAAGTATTCTTTGTATTTCTAGCAGGTGTTGGAGGTCCAGGGCGACTGTACGACGTCTAAAAAACAATAACAATGTATACAAACACTAAGTTCGACACAAAAACGAACTGAAGCTCAACACTTGGCTAAACATATATAGGCCGATACTTCTCTAAATGAAATAATCTACTCTCTAAAAATTTAACTTAAACAAAAGACGACGTTAAAAAGTTAATATAAACACCAAAGAACCCCTTAACTTTAAAAACGCTTTCGACATTGCCCTTCATAGCGTTCAGTTGTTTTATATTCGTGAATTTGGTTGATAAATAGCTTGTGAAAATGTGAAAACTGTGAAATGAAAGACGCATTTTTTTTCCGACTTTAGACCCTCTTTCGGGTTGTTTAAGATTGATAAGCAAATAATGATCATGATAATAATAAAAGCCATCCTAATTCTGACAGTGAATAAAAAGCCTGAAAGGACCCCTCTTGCTTATTCTGCCTTTTATAATATACCTAGCTGCCATACAGACTTATAAGCTTCTAAAATCCCCACCTTTCTCCATTGTTTCGTTTTGTGCCTACGAAATTTTAGCGCTTTTTTGGCCTTGCCGAGTTTTGCCCGTCACACAACGAAACGTTTGCGGGATCTTCAACGTCCGCTGACAACTCTTCACACATAAGGATCTGGAAGCTTCTGTTTATTACTTCTTTTATTTGCTTAGTTTTCCTACTTTTTAACCACGGTGCGTTCAGTTTCCAAATGTTTTGCGCCCAGCCGCCGCGTCGGAGAGCAGGAAGCATGGACACAGTCGACAAGCGCTAACAAGAAAATCGCGAATTTCAGGTGGAAAGTAATGGTATTTTCAAAAATGTTTTTTCTGATCCATTTCATAGGGAAAACATCATGTCTAGTTGGGCGATATTGAGGAATATCGAAATATCGATATTTCGATATTTTCAAATTCGATAATCGATATTTCGATTATCGTAAACCGATATTTGGCGTACTTGAAACTGTTTGTACTGCTACATTTTTTTCATGGAAAAAAAATTAACAAAAATGAAATTGAATTAAAAGAACTATGTCAAACATTCCCATCAAAAAAGAGTACGCATGTGCACGTTTTTCCTTCCCATTCGTGTTTCTCCTCCCTAATCGAACTCAAGTTTGAAATCCCTTTCGTTCTTTTATTCTCAAAATCCCGAGTAACAGAACGATTGCACATCAAAATGCAAATATCGAAAATATCGATATTTGAAAAGTCAATATCGAATTATCGATATTTTTCAATAATATCGATATTTCGATTATCGTATCGAATATCGCCCAACACTATCTAGTAAGAGTTGTGCTTGAAGTAAAGTACCTGAAGCCCCTCTTTTCTTCTTCTCTTCTCAAGACTAGTTTCAGAGCTGGCAACACTGGCCTGTGAGCCGTTCAGTGAGTCGTTCGTCATATTTGCTTGATCACGAACGGCGTCAGATCGCCGCTTCCGTGTGTTGGCGGCGGGAGGAGTCATCAGCGACAAAATACTGGTGGCGTGGGTAATGTCGGGAATGTCATTCTGAAACGAAAGTCAAACTTTGTATAAACTGTCGAAACAAAGACAGTGGCTGGAAACCAAGGGATTACCGACCACTGACCTAAAGATAACTTCAAACTGTGAGGCAGCGCCAAAAAGAGACAAGATTTCAGGCATCAAACGTTCCCAACACAGTTCGGACGCGTAGAAAATAAAAAATTAAAGAAGACACTAAAAATACTCGCAAACGGGAAATTGTTATAGGTTAATATATAAACTCACTGCTATCTAGTTTTGATTATTCGTTATGGCCGTGGAGGCTGTGCTGTCAGAACTTTCATAAAAGATAACACAAGGATGCGCAGTTTTCAACAGATAACAGTTAGGATGTAAGCTGTTGCAATTTTATATTCAAACAATGTTTTTTTTATTATTTAATATTCTTTTATGAATTTTATAGATTATACAAAATATATACCACATAATGCAAGCACTCCACGGCGATATTGACATGTATGGGTGGACTTACCCTCAAACTCTCGTTCCCGAACTCGGTTGGATAGGCTGACCTTAGATGCTGTGGATACATCGAGTTTCGCCTCTGAAGCTCGGACATCCGGCCCTGCATGTCCTCTTCCGGTTCACACTTTCCGGCTTTCAGGTCACTCAGGTAGGAGCTCGAAAAGAATTCTCCGTCCTCCTCATCACAGTGGAACATTTTCCCTAAAATTTGAAAACAGTTAATTATATAAATTTCACAATCCAAAGAAATCAATAGAGAAAGAAAATAGTGTTTTATGGTAGTGAAAGTCGAGTTGTTCGGTTTTCATTTTTGGTTCAAGACTGTAATGATGTTTGGGTACCCCAGCCGAGATACAATTACTTAAACATTCTTTAAAGTTTAACTGAAAAGCCAACTTATTTTTGTATCATTTAACTGACCACACTGCATTATTTTGATTGTGTTAAGTTTTTTTTTCACTATTTGCTCTAGTATGATGTTCAGAATATCTACGGCCGTCCTCACAACGCAAAATTCTACAAAGACGCAGAAAAACTGAATCTCAATACAAACGCGGCTCTTCAGTGGTCAGTGGTCAGATCATTCACCACCTTGGTTTTGTTTCTTCCTTATAATACAGTCAAATGAAAAGGAAAAGGGACAATCTTGATATCAGCTAACAGCCAACCCCTTCAGCTTACTTCTGGCATAAAATTTATTTATTATCAATAGCTATTATCATTAATTAGAATTCTATACTTTCATATTTTTATAGGACTTGTTTTCAGAACTTATGAAGATGCTTCTTCCATTGGGGTGTTCTGTTTGGTTTGTGTGCAATCTATGTGGTGAAATTACGCGCCGGCTAGCTAGAGAAGATATTCCAGACATGACAATTTAGAGACGCAAGAAACATTTCCGGCAAGTATTATTTAGTTTTACGTCGTCGTTCGATCGCTCTGTGACAGATAAATTTTCTTCGGCACTGATATAGTTTATATGTCTAGTTTTTACGATACGTTGAACCTTAACGTAGGTAAATGATTATAAGTTAATCGAATGCGGCTTTGGTCTGAAGGAACACTGGACATATCGTGTTTTATTCAAAAGCTGTAGTCGTATTTCTACAAAACCATCGGATAATGTCCATGATTCCCGACTGTATTTTTTTCGAATTGGTATTTCTGTCAGATGCAGTGATGAAAACACTTTGTCTAATGTCGTTCCATCGCTCTATGAAAGACAAATTTTCGGCGATAATGACGTCATTATCTACGAAGGCAACGACAAAGAACAATTTAAGTTTCATCAGGGACCCATAAATTTCCTTTACAGGGGGCCTGTCAATAAGAGATTTCTGATGCTATCTTGAGCGCACGGAATGTAGTTCGAGAACTACTCACGGTCCAATGACGTTCAAGACCAGATAGACAAAATTTGGGATTGGCTGCTGGCACCTTGAGGGAGGAGTCTCTTTGGCACACACGTCCAATGCGGCAAACAAGAATGCCGATCGACTCAAGCGGGGATTTTTGGAAACTGGATGGTTCGGTCATCATATCAATATAGAAGCATAAGGAAATTTACGGGTCCCTGGTTTCATGAAGATCGAGGACTGCAGGTGAACAGAACGCGGCGTTGGTCTGGAAGATTACTAACATATCAGTTGCGTTTTTGCGGAAACCATGCTATCTTTTACCACGGTAACTGGATCTGCAATTAGTCGTCTTTGCAGTTACCGTGGTATCTGATATACGGTCCACTGCAAAAACGACTATTGCCGAAATTGCACTTTTCAAAGTCATCCCAAAACGAAAACTGATATCCAGTTACAGCACTAAGTGCTGAACTTCTTTCTCGCCAAATTGACAAAATTTGATGAACGTGAGATGACTTTTCAGATACCACGACCAGATACCACGGTCGGACCGTGATATCTGAATATCTGTTACCACGGTAACTGGCCAGATACCACGACAACTGAAAAAACGCCTTTTGACCGTGGTATCAGATACCACGATAACTGCAAAAACGACTTTAGACCGTATATCAGATACCACGGTATCTGCAAAAACGCAACTATCGTTGTTGCCAGAAAAGCTCCATGCCGACACCCAAAGAAGTTTGAAGAATGGTCCGTCACGCATATATTTTTACAACGGAAACAAACAGATATGTCAACTATTTATGCTTTGGCAGCGATATTTCTGCACTTCTTCGCAAGGGTCTTCGTCAGGCAAACATGAATATTTCCAATCAGGGGGAAATTTTTATTATCCCCAGACCAGGCTGACTGCGTTTTTGCGCCATTCCTGAGTGTTGCAGATGTCAACACGCTCCGTTTCGCAACCTTGGTACAATCTTGGCTAAGTTTGAACAGTGAAATATTCATTCACTTGCTGTGACAAAAGTCAACTACCAGTCAGCCAAACCAGTCTCCTAATAACAACTGAATGCGTGTTTTGGTCTTCAGTTTACCACCTAGCCTAGAACTGCACTATTCAAACACCGGACCAGAGCAAAATAACACTAGAGAGTAGCGCCAAGACTTGGCTCCAATAACTTCATATTCTGCACAAAGCAAAAAAATAAATACCACCTCCCCAGTTTCCTCGATGTGTGCAGACCGCATCTTAGCTTTACTAGAATTACTAAACTCGTAAGTTTTTATCGCTTTAAATGTCGTAAGCGTAGTGGGTGGCGTTATGAGTATGGCCCGTTTGCGAAGCAATGAAAGCATAGGTCTTGACGCTACTCCCTATTCCTATTTCGCTCTCCACCGGACACTCCAAAAACCGAAGTCCAGATCGAGAAAAAGGAATTCCAGAGTAGAAGAGCATAAAATAAATAAAAAGCATATTCTGGGGGAAAACGGATAATACTGTAAAACACAGAGAGTTATTACTTTGTGATTCACCTTGCTCAGATCCGAACTTGCTCAGATCAGATCCCAGCTTGATTCGAATAACCTCATCATTGTCAGCGAGTCTCTTCATAACCGGTGCAGCGAAGTGGCTAATGCGTAGTCTTAATATACGAACAGAAAAAGCACATTTAAGCGGTAAACAGTACAAATACAGAAAGAGAATATCCAACAATGCAGACAGAAAATCAATAGAGAAGTGGGAAGCAATGCAAATTCAACAAAAGATAAAGAGGGAAAAATAGCATTCGGACAGCAGTACGCGGCAGAAGTTCGGGCAACAGATAACACACAATGCGCATCCTATGTTATACTTGTAAAATATTATGTTGAATGCCGAGGATATTTCTGTTACAACACTTTAAATGTTAGATTTCCACAAAAAAATTATGTTTATGTTTTATAGTTAGTGAAAAGATGGAATTTATAGGGCTCATAACAGATATATTTCCACAAAGTTAAAATATGTATACGTAACATGTGTTAAATATTAGCGAAGTTCAAACAGTGCAATACTGCGTTTCTCTGATCCGCATAACATTTAACAAGGACATGAACCAATGTACTCAGTGTTATCAGTCTTGTGTAGCCTATTATGCCTCCTAGGCCTGATCCCGACTGCCCAGACTAGTGCATTATATATTATCGCCCGAAGAAAAGCAAGGGCGATAATGATTATAACACTAGTACACTGTGCAGAACAATGATACCTCCTGGCGGAAATTCGGTAGAAAAGCAACTGTTTTATTTCAATCTTTTTTTTTTAAATTAATGCTGACGTTGCTAGTAACTAGTAACGCAAAATAGTAAGGGATAGTAGGATGTTGTTTCAGGAAATATATATCCATTGTCATTATCAACTATCTTTAACCTTCGCAAGGTTGTCGCTAAAGGGTTGGCTGAGCAGCGTCTTTTTCTGTATTTCTGATTAGTGAAATGGCAACCGTAGCTTACTGTTGAACAACGTTTTCCAACATTTTTGCTTACTGTATTATTTTTAGTGTTTTTTTGTTTTTCCTCCTGAAAGTGATGTATTTTATTCATTTTTTTTAGATCGGCTCAGTTTTTACCGTAGGCTCAGTTTTTACCGCCCGGCTCAGTTTTTACCGCACGGCTGGCTCTTGTAACATCAGGGCAATACCAGAAAATTTTGGCCCTGGGTAGGATAGGACTGATGTCATGGGAGTGCATGGTGTGCTGGTGTTATTTAAACTTGGCAAGATAAACGAGAAATGCTGGACAGAACAAATATCTTGGCACTGGATCCATATTGTCAAAAGTTTCACAGTAGATAACACAAGGATGCGCAGCAATTTCAAGAGACAACCCGAGGCATGTAATCTGTTGTAAGTTTGAAAACGTTTTGCATTATCTGTTATGCATATCAAGCATTGCCAGGAAAAGCTAAAAAATGCATTTGCTGACTTTTTTGTTTATCGTCATGATCTCGAAAAGTCAGCAGATGCTTTTTCAGCGGTTTTTCGGGTCTTCCCGGAAATGCTTGTTATGTGTAACATTCGAGAAATACTATTTAAAAATCCCACAAACTAAATCCCAAACTGTTGTCTGTTGAAACCGCACATCCTTGTGTTATCTGTTATGAAACATCTAACAGTGCAATCTTTACCCTGGGACAGATAACTGACTATTGACTTACCAATTCCGCAGGGTACCATTTTGTTTGACCCTGTTGACCCGGACGAAGTGACTGATCCAGTAGATTCTCTTCTTGAGCTTACAGCAACTGGTAGCTTCGAGGAGGAGGGTTTTTTAAAGACTTGTCCGGGAGCAATTGTATTCCTTCGGCCACTCGTTATCAGCTCAGCCATACTCATCTAAAGAAGGATAGATCTCTTAGTGGCCTCTCGGAGAGGAAATAATACAAAACAAGACCAAAGGTTCCGATGGGATCCCAAAAATTCTATATTTGATCCAGACAATTAGGTTTTGTCTTCGCCAGGCCAAACAGCTAATCATTAAGAAATCCAAGCTCAGATATGGATTCAGCATGTGCGTTTACCTATATAAGACGATCGAAACGATCCTAGCTTACTTCTGTGAATTTTGCGGTTCTGGCGAAATTCAAGAACTACTTGTCCGGCGAAAAACAAAAGCTCAAAAACGGATTCACCGTATCTCCTTACCCCTATATCAAACATCTAATCAACTTGAAATAAAAATTTAACTTTTAAAAAAATTTCCGGTTTTGGCCGGATTCCGGGCGAACTACTTGTCCGGCGATAAAATGTTTTTGTATTCTTGTTCAGCATGCCTTCTTACCCCTACATCAAACATCTAATCAACTTCAGACAAAACTTTAACTTCTAACAAACTTTCCGGTTTTGGCCGGATTCCGGACGAACTACTTGTCCGGCGAGAAAACGATTTTCATATTCTTGTTCAGCATGCCTTCTTACCCCTATATCGAACATCTAATCAACTTCAAATAAGACTTCTACTTTTAACAAACTTTCCGGTTTTGGCCGGATTCCGAACGAACTACTTGTCCAGCGAGAAAATGGTTTTCATATTCGTGTTCAGCGTGTCTTCTTACCCCATAACCGACTATCACATTAGCTGTTTAAAAAAAATTTGCTTGCCCCTTAATTTAAACCCCCTCCCCCACCCCTAAATGTAAAGCTACAGGGCCCATCTACGAACTCGACCTTACTCTTGACCCAAAGAATGCTCACACCAAGTTTCATCAAAATATCTCATTCCCTTCGAGAGTTATCGTGCTTACAGACGGACGGACGGACGGACAGACGGACGGACGGACAACTTTTGCGATGTCATAGGTATCCCTCCACTTACGTTTTGGGATCCCAAAAAGTACATTTGCTTAAAATATATAAATATTTTAAGGCAATTACTGAGAAGTGATTATTAAGTTTTAGCCGTGTTAATAATTGTGTGACGATCCGATGCTAGCGAGTAATTATATGAGCTATTCAGGAAATAAACGTTATTATTATTATTATTAACGGATTATACTGGAAAGGACTGTAATAGTGACACATTGGATAGAATAATAATAATACAATGAGAAAATGGGCCACTTCACTAGCCTCTATAGGCGTATCTCGCCGTTCCCCGAGACTCCACTTGAGGAGTCCCGCGTTTTTGTTTGTCCCGGGGACTCGACTCCCCGTATTCTCGCGAGTCCCCACGGACGGGGAATGCTCCGATTATCATAGAAATATTATATATCAAGAAATATTTGTTTCTGTGTGGTTAAAATCTTAGGCGTCAGATGCATGGCCGAAATTGGCTTTTTTCAATTAACTATTATTATATCCTTTGCTTCTTTATCAGGCAAGATTGCAGCAGCACCGACAATCCTCGTCGTTCAAGTGCTCACCCGAGTCACCAACATACCACCTTTCGCAGTTTCGCACGCAAAACTGCGAAAAGGGGATAATACCTCTGGGGTGGGGGCATACCTCATCTGTTGTCTCCTTGAGATTGGCAAGCGATGATGTTTTATGCGAAAAGTCTTTGACCTTCTGGGCGAGATTGGCATTTTCAGCTTTCAAGAGGACCAATTCGTTCTTTATTGTTTTCTTCTCGGATTCCGACTTCTGAAGTTGTTCACGAAGTTCGACAATCTGCAAAATTTGAGTTAGTCAATACCGCCAAGCACATAGGCTACTCAGATTACAGGCACTCTTTCCAACAGACAGAAGTTCATCAACAAAGACATTCCAGACGAGGTTTCACATCGCAGCGATATCGTTCGGCAGATATATACGCTTTGGTTAGACATAGCTAATTTGTATAATAACATAACAAGAGTTCAAGGAGTTAATACGGTGGACAGTGGAAAAGAGGTATTTAGTAAGTATACAAAGCAAGCATATTTACGATCCACCCGCCAATATTAAACGAGAGTGACAAGCTCATGTTACACGTTTCGGGAAGACCATACAAAAAAGAAAAATGAGGGCGTTACCAAATTACTGCACCCCCTTCGAACTTCCCCACCGTCACCGGGTTCGGTTCGGACCTAAAAAGGAACACCTACGGCATATGCTCATACCACGCATCAAGTTTCTACCACCCCACCAAAAGTAGCAAAAGTTAGACAGGACGAAAGACATTACGGTACAAGCGCATATGGCACTTGCTACGGCAAGATCGTAAAAAAAGAAACGAGGGTGTCACAGAATTACTGCGCTCCCTTTCCCCACCGCCACCAGATCCGGTTCGGACCTAAAATGGAACACCTACGGCATCTGCTCATACCGTCCGTGGCCGAATGGTTAGCGCGCCAAACTCGCAAGGGAGGGGTCCCTTGTTCGAGTCTCGGTTGTTCCTGCTGTTTGGTTTCGAGCGGGTTTAGTGGCGTAACCCTGTAAGACAAGCCAAAGTCCACCCAGCTTCAAATTGGTACCTTATGAAATCCGGGGAAGGTGACAGGAAGGGTGTGCGAAAGCACAGGATGGCTAGCCCCCGACCCCCCATTGCACTTCCTGGCTGAGGGCCGAGAATCGGAGATCAGCACAGCCAGCTTGGCCTGTCAAGGCTGGTGCTGATACCTTTACCTTTATCTGCTCATACCATGCATCACATTTCACGACCCCACCCAAACTAGCAAAAGATACGATCGCTAGATGACACTTGAGTCGAAAACAGCAAGTGCCACACAAACCTACTACGACGAAATGCGGGACGTCCAGTCTAGTAAACGGTCGTATCCACCCCACGGCCACATCATTGACAGAATAGCTGCTGTTGCTACAAGACAGCCGTGGGTTTTGCCACGCATACATGTAGGTAAGCACCCTACCTTAACCTCCATTTTTTTTCGTGACTCCACCTCCGTGTCCATAGCAGCCTTGTATTCTTGGAACTCCACCTTCAAGCTGCTGTACCTCTCCTTAACCTCCTTACAATACTTGGCGAAGTTCTCCACTTCTTGGCACTTGGCTTCGAGATCCCTTTGCTGGCCTTCGATTACAGCGTTGTGTTTGTCGGTCTACGAGAAAAGAAAATACTGTATAAAAGGGAACAACTGTTTTTATTCGAATGACACCTTAATTTTTGAAAAACTGCTGAACTTTCGATGAAAAACTTCGTGGAACGATGAACTCTTAAAGTTTAACTGAAAAGCCAACTCATTTGTGTGTCATTTAATTGGATACACTGAATTATTCGGATTCTGCAAAGGGATTTTTTGATTTTCCGCTATCTGCTCTAGTTATGAGGCTCTATCTCCAGCCGTCCCCACCGAGGGGTTGCTCACTCTCCGGTACCCGGTGTACACTCATTCCCGGCACCTACCCGGCACCATCCGACTTTTGTCAGTTTTTAACCTCTCTAGGGTGAATATTCCTAAATCAAGTAATATGGCGCTGTCTAGCGTCAAAAGAAAGTACTAGCCGTATGGCTTACTCCTTTATTGAATAAAATAAATAAATAAATAATATAACCGATTAACTGCATCATAATAATCAACAACTATTCACCCTAGAGAAGTTAAAAACTGACAAAATTGGGAAGGTGCCGGAAGGTACCATCCTATTTATTAGTCGGTGTTCCAAACTCACAAAGTTCAATAAAGGTGCATTAATTGGTGAATTAGTTTGTCAGATTATTTACAATAATTATAACATGAACAAATATCGTCTCGATATCGATATTTATGTTTCGATACTCGATATCGATATTTGGTCTTATTTATCGTTATCGCTATCGAATATCGCCCAACACTATTCCCAGTCGCCTTATAACAAGTATTTTTCTCGTGTTAATACACAAGTAGTTTCATGATACCTCTGGCTCAAGTGCCATATACCGATCGCAATTCCGTCTGTCGGTCGGTCGGTCCGAGTTTTTTGTCACACTTCTTCGAGTTAGGGTACTTCCAGATGTGCTAGGACGATGAAACTTGGCAGGCTTGTCAGGGACCCAATCATACTAACCTGGAAATAATCAGTTTCCCGATCCGACCATCTGGGGGGGGGAGTGGAGGGCGGGGGAATCCGGAAAATTTAGTAGCGTGTAACTTCCGAACGGGTGATCCGATTGGAAAGATACTTAATAACTGAATAACTTATATATTTTTGATGTCCCATTTGAAGTCCGAACCGGATTCGACAGCTATGGGGGAGTTGGGGGGGACCGGAAATCTCGAGAAACGGTTAGAATGGAGGGATCAGAGTGAAACTTGCTGGGAAGAACAAGCATCTGCTCCAGATAAATCGTTTACATAATTGGACTGGATTCGGACACTTGGGGGTGGGGGTGGAGGGGAATTCCCCGGAATTGCGATGATGGCGGTTTTGGTGATTTTCACGACGAAACTTGGGAGGCGTATCAGGGACCCGATCAAACTGACTTGTAAGTAAACTTTAGTCGATCCGATAGTCATAGGGGGAGTGGGGGAGGGGAATCCGGAATATTGAGTCATGCGTAACTTTGGAGCCAGTGATCGGATTCGAGTGAAATTTGATAACTGAACAGAGGACATATCTGTGGTGATCTTTTTCACGTCCGGACCGGATCCGACAATAGTTGGGGGGGGGGGGGGGGGGTAAATACATGATCGGCTTAGACTGGAGAGATCGGGATTGAACTTTCTGGGAATAACAAACAGGTGCTCTCGATAAATCATTTACAGAACCGGATTGGCTCCGGCGACTGTGGGGGAGTTTGGGGGGGGGGGGGTCCTGAATTCCGGTGATCACGAGTCAAGTTACTTCCAGATGTGCTAGGACGATGAAATTTGGGTGGAATATTAAAGATTCGACAAGATCGGCTTAAAAATCGCCACTTTCCAAACCCGACTTTTCCTTAAAGTACCAGTCCAATACTTTTAAGAAAAATTTACATTTTCACGATCCCCATGAGCCCATTATCATTTTTGCATCAAGGGTTTTGCTCACAAATGAAGTTCTAGCTCCCTTAAAGTGCGCATCTTAACAGCAAGGTCCAAAAGTACTTTTGATCAAACGATACATCTCAACCCATGATCATTTGTGCAACAAGGCTTTTGCTTAAAAAAAAAATTCTAGCAAAAATTCTACGCGTTTTAAATGAAAAGTGAAAAAAAAACTTTTGAACCAAACGGTATACATCGATGATCCCTTAGGGCATGTTATCGTTTTTGCCAAAGGGTTGCCTCAAGCCAAGTTCAAAATAAAATACTTTTTCTCTATCTCCCTGAAAGTGTGCATCTTAACCGCAAAGACGAAAAGTACTTTTGATCAAACAGTACACCTCAACCCATGCAAGTGCCATATGAGCTTACAGCTCTTGTTAGTGGAGTGCTCCTTGGAACAGTCCACCCTTGCGAGCGCTGTAGCAGCTTTCGGCTTTCGGTTTTCACCGTTTTTGTGGAGCTCATAACTCGTGAATGTAGTTATGCCTTTTGGGGGTCCCACCCCCTACACTCACCCGGTTCAGTAGCAAACGGGCCCAGTTGCCCAGTGAATAATGTTTGTAGCTCAAAGAATGAACCACGAAATTATGTTCGTAACTTGGCCAGAGCTGGACGTGGGACGATGAAATTCCTTGTGCTTGTAGATCCTAGGGTTGAGAAATTACTTTTAAGGTTGCATCTCCCCCACCCACCCCGTTCATGGGCAACTGGGCCGAGATTGCCCAAGAGGGGGCAGACTCGTGACAGGAATCAACAGGTATCTAGTTAAAACTTGGTAGGCTTGTGAGCATTGGGGTCTCCTTTGCTTTTTGGGGGTCCAAACCCCACTCCGACTTGGTTCAGGGGCAATGGGGCCCAGGTTGCCCATTTTTCAATGTTTTTAACTTGACAATAACTGCAGATAGAGCGATGAAATTCCTTGTACCTTTAGATCTTAGGGTTGGGAATATACATGTGGAGTTAAACCGCACCCTCCACGTTCATGGGCAAGTTGGCCCAATTTGCCCATGAGTCAAGTTTTTGACCCGTGACTCGAATCAAACTTTAAGCTGGGATACTTGAGGACATATATGTCTAGATACGTATTTTGATGGGTCCCGACCCCCCCCCCCCCTCCCGTTCACGGGCAGCTGGAACCCGAACTCGAGAACAGTGGCCTGACAGACCGACCGAAAAGTGATCGGTATATGGCACTTGGCCGGAAGGCAAGTGCCATAAAAACTTTGAAGATAGGGAATTTACGAGGGGTTACTCACTCTCCGGCACCCGATGTACACTCATTCCCGGCCCCTCCCGGCACCTGCACCCGGTGTACACGGGTTTGGGGAGTGAGCAACCCCTCGGTCCCCACAGCGTAAATTCTACTATGACGCGGGAAATTTTAATCTCAACACAGATGCGGCTTTTCAGTGGGCAGTGGTGAGATTGGTGAAGACTGCTTAGTGCCTGAACAAAAAAAAAAATGATAAATCTTTCTCGTAAGGCATACAGCAAAAATACAAGCGCATAGAGGCACCACAAATCACACGGAAATTCCACTATTTGAAAATCGGTTACTGAATAGCGGAAAAACGAAGTAACTCATTTTCAGCGGGTCTTCAAGCCAATTTAAGTGAAAAAGTGATGGGTAACTAGATTGTCCTATCCTAGCCCTTTTCGGTTAAACTTGAACAGACTTTTAGCAGAACTAGAACCTGATACTATCTGTTCGTTCTAAATAACATGCGCCATCAGCAGTCCGCCTATTTTCGATTTTCCTTTCACACATATCTGCATGCTGATGCTATTTAAACAAATATAACTTCACACCGAGAGTATTTTTCACAATCAAGCCTCTCGTGTCGTTTGTGATTGGTTCAATCGGAGAAATCAATCAGAGACACCTGATACATTTGTTACCAAAACTGCGCGTAGTATGTAGTGTACTTTCAAAGAGGACAGATATTCCTAGAGCTTCGGAAACTCTCGAAACTTGACCGCAGAAATTTCGTCTGGCCTATGTGTGCAGTTACTGAATACCTGGCAAGTTACGGTGGTATCTGAAAGTCAGCTTGTTTTCATCATCACCACACAAGAGCCTATGATGAGAGCAAATTGGTGGAGAGTGATTCTGATTCAACTTCTTTAACCTACAAATTTAACACGAAAAAAGGCAACACTTTCTTTGGGGATGACTTCCAAAATCGCAAATTCAGCAATGGTCGTTTCTGCAAAGCAACCGACAAAATGCAGATCCAGTTATCGCGTTTCTGTTTAAAAAAGTGTATTTACCTGTTAAAACTTTAGCTTTCTTTTGTTTTGTGCAGACGCCCTATGGGCTCTCCGTGTACAATACATACATAGCCTACACACATAAACCATTGTATCTGCAAAAATGCGAAACAAGTGAATTAGACGCGCCACAACTGCTCATTTTTCGCTCTATCCCGATTGGTACAGTAGTCTCAGCTCTCCTCTGTAACTTAACAGGAGAAGCCCTATACCACCTAACGCGAACAAAATATAAAGAGGCCCCGATGGCCCAAATCAGTATTTAGTCATCGCTAGCATGACTGGTTACCCACGCTTTAATTATAATTCCAGTACAAATCTACTCCTCCCCCCAATAATATGGTGAGAGACTGGAAAAAGGGTACGGAGGCTGGACTCAAGTTCTCCTCAGATAGGGCTGGCGAACAACAGGCATATATCCTTTCCTGGTTTTAAATGCGAACTGCGGTCTTCTCTGGAGAAAAGGGAATACGAAAAGGAAAAGTAAAGGCTGAAGGGAGCTCTTATAACTTACCCATTCTTGCTTGAAGTTCTTCAACTGTTCCATCGCGGCATCCTTCGTCTTCATCTCACTCGTCAAGCTTGATATCTGTCTCTCCAAAACGCCTTTAGATTCTAGGGAAGCCTGATGTTCCTGGCTCAACAAGACAAGCTGCTGATTCACAACCTTCATAGCAGACGAAGCTTCTCTTTGTGTCTGCTTAAGCTCATTGATCTCCTGGACCAGTCTTTCATTCCGTTGCCTTTCTTCAGAACCAACCTCGCCTGCGACGACTTCGAGCCGTTGGGCAAGGTTCTCTTTCTCTAGCTTGACTTCTTCGTACTGAGACCTAACGGCTTCTAGCTCTTCTGTAACAGTGCGAAGGGACTGCAAAGCGCAGTGCCGTTCATCCTTAGCTAGGGTTAGCTCTGCAAGAACTGATTCATTCGCCGAAGTGAGGGATTCTAACTGTGACTGGACGGTCATTAATTCTGCCTCCACTGAACTCAACCGCTGGACTTTCCCATCAACCTCATCCGCAGCACCCTGAAGCTTTTCAAGTTCGGCTGTCTTGGTCGCAAGCGCATCTTCTTTCAATTTAAGATCCGACCTGAGCCGTTCAAGCTCTGACACCAGCTGATCCTTCGCCGCAGTCGATTCGCCTACAGCAGCGACCTTCTCTTCTTGAAGAGTAACCAACTCACGAGTCTTCGCCTCCAATTCTCGTTCAAGCTGTGACTTAGATTCAACTATCTCTGCTTCATTTTCTTTCAGCTCCGCCACGACAGTGTTCAGCTGCTGAACCTGGCTTTCGACCTCATGCAGTCGCACGGCTGTCTGACTCTGAGCCAAGGCGAGCTTTTCTTTCTTCTTCAAGACGTCTGCCAGCTCTTCCGCCTTCTTCGAAAGCTGAACACGGAATTCTTGAGTTTCCTGCATTAAGGTCGACACAAGACTGGCTTTATACTCCATTTCTGTATGCATTGCCAATAGTTTGTCCTTAGCTTCACTCATTTGTCGGTTCAAGCTTTCGTTTTCGAGTAGAAGATTGTTCTCCAACTCTCTTCTCCTCTCGCCAGCTTCTCCAATCTGGTTCTTCAAATTCTCTTTCTCTTCCATTTCCATCTGTAGACACTCTTCGAGCTCCTGTACACGCGAGTCCTTGCTAACTTTCAGCTGTTCAAGTCGGTTGCACTGAGTCTCGTATTCAGCAATTCTATTGTTCAGATCGTTCAACTGATGCTCCTTCTCACTGACGACTTGATTATAGGAACGTTCGGTATTCGCCACCTGTTCCTGGAGTAAGGCAACTGTAGAGCTATGCTCAGATTGCTTCACTACTATTTGTTTGTGGACATTTTCCAACTGGCCTTCAAGGGTTCTTACAGCTGACGTGAGCTCTTGAACTTGCTCAAGACTACTACCGCTGGAAAGCTCGAGTTCAGATATTCGAGAACGCAAGGTAGCCGATTCCTGCGAGATCTTGACCTTTTCGTCCATAACAGCCTCAAGCTGATTTCTAATCGACTCGTATGCTGATTCTCTGGACCCCAGTTCTTGTCTCATCTCCTCTAGCATGTGCTCTTTACTGGAAATCTCAGCGGCGAGAGCGTCTGCCTTCTGTTGCTGCTCATCCAACTGGTCTCGCAGCTGTTCGTTCACTGCTTTGTACTCCATGGCCTCCTGCTCTGTCGATCTTTTCATTTCCTCGAGTTGACTGACCTTAACTAGGAAAGATTCAATCTCAGCAGTCAGTTTCTCTCGCTCTGACTGGACATTGTGTAACTGGGTAGAGAGGAAATTGATGGATGATTCTTTCTCAGCTTCGCTTCCATGAATGGCTTCTTCCAGTCTGGTGGCTTTAGAGGAAAGTTCAGCATGATCGGACTGAAGAGCCTCGAAATCCTCTATTCTCTTGGCGAGTTCAGCACTTTGACTTTCGACAAATGCTTCCAACGATTTTAACTTTTCAGCATACTTGTCTTTTTCTGCTTCTCCGCAGGAAAACTTCTGCTGGTAGCTGGTCAATTCATTCTTCGTGGTTGTAAGCAAAACACTGACTTCCTCAAAGTTGCCCGCTAGAACATCTTTCTCTGCTTGCAAGATCTTAGACGACTCAGTGACCTGAACAAGTTGCTGTTGTACTTCCGACATTTCTTCCACGGTTACATGCAGTTTGGCCGATAGTTCTTCTTTCTCATTTGAGATCTTACTACATTCTTCACTTAGCTGTAAAAGCCTTGAGTTTACTGAGTCATGATTACTCCGAGAATCTCCCAGTCTTGAATTCAAGATTTCAACGGTCATAGACAGTTCTGAAACCTTCTGCATGTGCTCATTCCGCGAAACCTGTAGATCACTTTCAAGGCTTTGGATACTAGCTAGGCACTCGCTGATCTTAATCGAACTCGCTTGCTTACATTCCTCAAGCTCTACAATGGCAGATCGCAACATATTCGATTCTGAATTCAATCGTTCGTTCTCCGAGACAGCAGCTTCTAGCTCTGTCCGGACTACTTCGATAGCTGCCTCCCTTGAGCTGACCTCGTTCTGATGTGATACAAATAGAGTCTCAATTTGGCATTTGAACTCCTCTTTGGTAGCTTCAAGCATTCGTTCTTGCTCTTGGCTGTGTGCCTTCAGTTGGCTGACTTCAACTGCGTACTGATGGCCCGTTTCGCTAGCTGCATCTCTCGACTCCCGAAGCTCAGAAACAGATGTCTCAAGCAGTCCAACTTTGGACCTGAGGTCTGAAACTGTGATCTCTGCTTGATGAAGTTGTGTAGTAAGGGTAGCTATTGTTGATGCTTTAGTAGCTTCAGTCATCTGATAAGCTTCTTCAAGAGAGCAGGCTTTACTACACAGGGTCTCGTTCTCTAGTTTGGAAGCTTGCAATTGCAATACTGCCTCTTCAAGCTGTGACGTGACACACTGAAGGGATGTCTCAGCAATGCTCAGCCGCTCCATATGGTCCCGATTGTTGGCTTCGAGAACTTTAGCGGTATCTTTGTACTTCTGCAATTCTAAAGATGCTGCTTCAAAGGCTACGGATGTCTCACTAAGCTTAAGCTCTAGCGCAACTTTCACGGACAGAATTTCTGCTTGCATCACGTTAGCCTGCTCAAGCATCTCCCGCAGTGTGTTTGTCTCTTGGGCGGCAGTTTGCAAACTTACTGAAACTTCTTGCTTCTGTGCTAAGATGGTCAGGCTTTCACTCCTAAGGTTGACCAGCTCTTCGGTGGCTATTTCAAACTGCTTCTTCAGGTCACTTTTCTCTGATTTTAGCTGGTTGAAAGTGTTGAAATACTCCTCGGCCTTTTGTACTGTAGCACTCCTGGATTCTTCAAGCTCGGTGACTGAGATTTTCAAGCCGTCGACTTCCTGGCTGAGCTCTTCACACCGTCTCCCGGCGTCTTGAAGCTCTGCAGTCAGGGCACCGACGGCAACAGCTTTGGTTGTTTCAATCGTTTTGATTGTCTCCTCTAGACCGAGCAATGTATTTTCTAGCGCAGACTTCTTTTCTGAAACAGACTGAAGCTCCAATGTCTTTTCAGCAAGAAGGGCAGCCAGGTTTTCAGCTGATTGTTCGAGGTCTTTGGTCCGGTTGATGAACTCATTTCTAGATGCCTCAAGAGCTTTTGACTTCTGGGCAACTTCAATGAGTTCAGTCTTGGTTCTTTCACAATCTGTAGATACATCGTTAAGTTTTCTTTCAAGGGCAGATTTCTCGGTTGAAATCTGGTGGAAGTCTTGGCCGGCCTTGGAAAGTCTTTGGTGGAGCTCCGCTGCTTCTGTCACGCTAGTTTGAAGTTTATCAGTCAGCTCCTCTCTAGCAATGCTCAAGGTGCGGTTTTCGTCTTTGAGCTGGGACAGCTCAAGACTAGATGCTTGGAGGGTAACCTGAGTGGACTCTAGAGCTGACTTCAGAGCCGCAGCTTCTTCTATGAGCGAAAAGCTATTCACTTCTGATTCTTCCAGCTTATTTTCAAGTGATGTTATCTTGTGTAGAGCAGTGTCGTATTTAACTTCTGATCCTTGCAGTGCATTCTCCAGGACAGAAATATTATCCTTGGCTTGACTGAGCTCACATTCTTTTTTCTGGAGAGCAGATTCGGCTTCAGCGCGTGTCTCACGAATTTGACTCTGCAGGTTAGCAACGGTAGAATCGTACCATGACTTGGTTTCAGCTTTCTCGTTTATCGTAACTTCCAACTGCTTCCTTAGCTGGTCAACGGAGGCTACATGTTCGTCAATTTGCTTCAGTCCATGTTCCTTTGATTTCTCGAGCTCAGCTATGGTAAGCCGCAACTGAGTTGATTCAGAGGCCAGGCGGCTGCAATCAGCGTTTGAAGTTCCTAAATGAGACACAAGTTCAGCTATCTTTGCCTCCCTAGCAGCAATTTCATTACCGAGGGCTTCTTCCAACATCTGAAGCTGACGAGTCAGGTCAGCTTTGGCACTTTCCAGCTTCTGTTTTTGTTCTTCTTTCTCTTGCTGGAGAAGACTGATCATAGACAAGTTTTTCTCGATCTCGGCCGACTTCATGTCATTCGTTCCCCTCAGCTGTTTGACACTCACAGTGAGACACTGCACTTCGGAACGGAGATGGTCAGATTCGGAAACCGATGCTTCGATTTGAGCATTCAGGGCAGCAATACAGGATTCCCTTGTGGCTGCGTCAAGCCTGGCAGCCTCTTCGACGCTACTGATTTGCTGGTTCAGTTCGCTGACAGCAGCTTCAAAATCCTGCGTCAACTGCTCCCTTTCCATACGCATGTTTGTCAGTGCGGCAAGGTGCTGTTCGATCTCGCTAACTCTCAAGTTGTTCAAGGCCTCCAGTTGGGTGATAGTGTCCTTGAGGGTTTCGATTTCAGAACACAAAGATGTCGACCGGCTTCTGGAGTCCCGCAACTGAAGCTCCAAAGATGCAACACTATCACGAAGAAGAGCAAGTCCAATAGGCTCGTTGGCACCTAAAAAACAAAAATTAAGATGCCGGCTTATTATTATTATTACTCTTTATTATCCCACGAAATAAACTTGAGAAAAAACTTCTAAAAAAAAAGAAAATAAAGAACACACGCGAGAAACTACATCAACGACAATCTTCGTGACAAAAGATAAAGTAATGAAAGGTCAACCAACAATTAAAAGAGCAAAGAAAAGGAGAGTTACACAGAGAAACTGGAAAGCGAGAAATTACTGAACTGAACAAGAGCTACGAACTCATACGGCACTTGTTACGAGTAGTGGTACGAGAAAGTAGAAGAGAACTTCAAAATAAACACCCCGCCATTCAAAAATGCGGTTCGGACCTACAATTAGGACATCTAGGTTCATTCAGTCTGAAAGCTTAGATGACGTACTTAGAACCTATGCTTGTTCTTCCCACCAAGTTTCATCCCGATCCCTCCACTCTAAGCGATTTCAAAGATTTCCGGTTCGCCCCTCCAACTCCTCCCAATGTCACCGGATCTGGTCCGGATTTAAAATGTGACGTCTGAGGCACGAGACCTTTCTAAATATCAAGTTTCGGTTAAATCCGATAACCCGTTCAATAGCTGAGGTTGCCACTGGATTCCGGATTCCCCTTTCGTACACTCCCCATCGATGATCGGATCGGGGAAACGACATTCTCAAGTCAATAGTTCGGGTACCTGACAAGCCTGCCAAGTTCATTGTCCTTGCACATCAGGAAGTACCGAACTCGTAGGATTACTACAAACTCGGATCCCCTCCAACTCCCCCACAGTGACCGGATCCATTCCGGTTATGCTATTCACTTGTTCTTCACACCAACTTTCATCCCAAACCCTCCGCTCTAAGCGTTTCCCAAGATTTCCGGTTCCCCCGTCCGACTCCCCCCAATATCATCGGATCCGGTTCGGATTTAAAATGGGGCGTCTGAGACACGAGGTCTTTCTATATATCATGTTTCATCAAGATCCGATCACCCGTTCGCAAGTTAAAATACCTCACTTTTCGGATTCCCTCTCTCTCAACCCCCACCCCACAGATGGTCAGATCCGGGAAACGACTATTCTCAAGTCAACCTGTTCGGGTCCCATACACGCCTGCCAAGTTTCATCGTCTTAGCGCATCAGGAAGTACCGAACTCGCGGGATCACTAGAAATTCGGACCCCCCCCCCCCTACTGTGAACGGATCCGGTCCGGTTATGTCAATCACGTATCTAGGGCTTGTGCTTGTTTTTTCCACCAACTTTCCTCCCGATCTCTCTATTCAAAGCGTTTCCCATGATTTCCGGTTCCCCCTCCAGTTCTCCCAATGTCACCAGATCCGGTCCGGATTTAAACTGGGATGTCTGAGACACAAGGTCGTTCTAGATATCAAGTTTCATTAAGATCCGATCACCCGTTCGTAAGTTAAAAATACCTCATTTTTCCGGATTCCCCTCCCTCCAGCCCCCCCCCCGGATGGTCGGATCGGGGAAACGACTATTATCAAGTCAATCTGTTCGGGTCCCTGACAAGCCTGCCAATTTTCATCGTCCTAGCACATTAGGAAGCACCGAACTCGCGGGATCACTAGAAATCCGTATTCCCCCCCCAACTCCCCCAAAGTGAGCGGATCCGGTCCGGTTATGCCAATCCCGTATCTACGACTTGTGCTTGTTCTTTCCACCAACTTTCATCCAGATCTCTCCACTCGAAGCGATTTTCAAGATTTCCGGTTCCCCTCCCCCCCCAACTACCCCCCATGTCACCGGATCCGGTCTGGATTTAAAATGGGAGGTCGGAGACACAAGGGTACTTCTAAATATTAAGTTTCATTAAGATCCGATCACCCGTTCGTAAGTTAAAAATACCTTATTTTTCCGGATTCCCCTCCCTCCAGCCCCCCCCCCGGATGGTCGGATAGGGGAAACGACTAATTTCGAGGGGACTAGATTGTAGAGCCAGACGTTTTGAGAAAAACGGAAGATACGGGCTAACTTCCAGCTGCCTAGGGGTCTCTTCAAGGCTTAACCCAGCACTGGAAATCGAAGCAATGCTTGCCATAGAAGCTGCGCAGTAGAGTTAACCAACTCGCCGCTGGTGAGTGTAAATCTAGTCACGACACAAATTAACATCACTAGGCTTAATCTCACCAACAGAAAGTGGTCTTCACAAGATTAACTCGTAACACGTAACGTGTAACAACAAAAGATGGACAGAAAGTAATACCCAAGCTGACAGCACAGCCTGCTCTGGGTGAGTTTGTTTCTAGTCACAGCGTAATTGCAGCGAAACTAGGAACAAACCCGCCAAAAGAAAACTACTGTTCTTTTCGCTGAAACGGGACGTTCTCTATCGTAACGGCTGCTGCAAGCTACTTCTATTGAGACGTAATACAGTTAAAAGTGGAAAGTGAAACCAAAACTTGGGAATAGGAGGATACCGAAACAGGGGTAAAGCCGACGACAATAAACGAACGCTGCGGGTAAGTTTGTTTCTAGTCTCACGTGTAATCAATGACAGCAGGGACAAACTTACCCACAGAGCCCATTTGACACAAGCGGAAGCAGTACAGGTGATTCATCAGCAGGCAACGGTGTTCGAGAATTCCAGGAACGCTTTGGGTGAGTATACATCTAGTCACACATATTAAATCTGTGAACAGACATAAACCCACCAAAAGAATTCAAGCTAAGTGTTCAATTATGTGGCGGTATTGTAGGTATTCGAAACGCTGCGTGAAGCAGTGAATCTAGACAACCCTTAAAGTGCGAACACACGATCAGGATCGGGCGCTCCCGGACTGGAATTCTTGCCCAGATTTTGTGCACCTATAATCACTTCCATATGGAAAAGATGAAATTTTTTCAACTTTTTGATGGAAGTGAAGAAAATCCGGCCGGGAAATCCTTATCGTGTGTTCGCACTATTACGGAAGACATTCCCTGGGACGCTATGGGTGCCTAGACATTTTGTCGCGCATACCAAAATCCCGTACCAAGTAAGAGCTAGCTAAAAATAATCCAGGCTGTCGCTGAAACTTAATCCTTAAGCGAAAACCGAATCGGAAAATCCAAGAACGCTTTGGGTGAGTTTACATCTAGTCACATGCTAATCTCTGAGACTAAGTATAAACTCGCCAAAAGAATCCAGAAAGTTGATTCCAAATGCAGTCCCTTTGGTGCTAGCAGTAGATACAGCATATACCCGAATATTCTAACACAAGCGACTCCTTTGAAACTGCTGAGTTTCTCAAAGATTACAAACCCGTCTCGGCAATTTTCAGCCTTCCGTAGCCACCTTAGTTTTGACGATAAACGTATTTCCAACCAACGAGCTCTATGGAAGCGATAATAATAATAACAATAATATAACTGCAATAATAAGGCTTTCAGCAGGACCCTGATCTGCTTCACAAACTTCCAAACACAGAAAATTAAAGAACCAGTTTAGAACCGCTCTGGTGGATACAAAATTCGGAATCCCGGGAATGAGAATGAATGGAACAACCAGGGACGAGAGTTAATCAGTATTATGAGTACGAGGGGTCCTTTAAGCTGTGGTGGTCGGCTGAATCCTTACTCCTGCTAAGTACTTGAACAGAGAGCTTAGCAAACAAGACACGCAAACATGAAGAACTTAGCGAGCTTAGAAACGAGACACTAGGAAGGAACAAAAGATGTAAGAATCAAGAGGAGATGTGCAAAATAATAGTGAAAAGTCTTATCTAGACATTCAAAACTGGCGATGAATCACAGTAACAGACGCTAGATTTGTTCTTTTTTACGGGGGGATTGGTCGTAGCTGGAATGGCTTGCAGCGCAACAGATTTCACAGATGCACCGAAAAATTCCCCAAAACGCTTTGGGTGAGTTTACATCTAGTCACCCTTGTAAAACTGAGAAACCAGGTCTAAACTCGCCGAAAGAATTCAGGTCGAATGCTAAATGAAGTTGCACCATGTGGAAAGGTAGATCCGTGTTTTCTCACTGAATGACAACGAGCCTTTTGTCGGGAGTATCAGCTAGATTCCACCTTTTGAAGGGCTCTCACCTTTTCACAATAGCAGGGTTGTAAAGTTTATCTCTTACGATCCTTATTATTCTTGCTAATCACCATACAGGATAGCCAAAGGGATTAAAGCTGCTTGAAAAAATTGGGGAGAAATTATGTGCTCCGCCACTGCTCTCCTCAGATCCAAAGCAGGGTTCTCGACGATGATAACGGTAAAATCGTTAGCCTGAAACACTAGTTGCGTTTTTGCGGTGGCATAGAGTTACTGTTACCCGTTAACTGATTGCGCTCTTGTAGTTTCTTCAGAATAGGCAATATGTATGTTAAGCTTGGTAGCCAATATGGTGTCCCTACAGGATGCCTCACTGACCTAGTGATCTGACTATCACTCAGACCTAAAATCGACAACTTTTCGGGAAAAGTATGAAATATTGTTTTATGTTGTCTTTCCTTTTTTTCGCTTACTCCATCCAGCCAATTCCGATGGGCAATTATTTTTTCATTCGTAAAGGATTCAGTTACCAGGTTACTGAATTTCGGTAACCCCGCGGTCTCGGCAGAGTTACTCCGTTCCAGATACCAGGGCTACTAAAATCTTACTGGGTGACTGAGAAAACGACAATTCTCCAGGGTAACAGATACCCGGTAATTGCGAAAACAACAATTGTTCAGAGTTACAGATACCCGGTTACCGCAAAAACGCAACTACTCATTCTTCAAAAAGGCCGAGGATAGATAAGGGGGTCGTAGAATGTTCCCGAACGTTGCACACGCCTGTAACAGGGTAGATGGAAGGACAGGTGACACTGAAGAACGAGCAACAGCACACTGGATGAGTGTGAGTCTAGTCACGATAAAACAAACGCACACTAGCTTCAAACCCACCCAGTGGACTGCTGCAGTTTGTTTTGTGGGTGTATGAAATTGTACGGACGGACAACAGAGCTGTGCGAAGCGCGTGAATCCAATAAAGAGAAGGTGAAGCGATCGGTGATGGATGGACATTTTGCGAGTGTCATACGCTGGGTAGATCCAGTTGGTGTGCATAGTCCATGCGTAAAGGTACTAAAACGGAGGATGTCAAAAAATGTGCATATATGCAGAATGATTTTGCATTTATACAAATGATTAGGGCTGGATGACAGTGGCCGACTTTAGCAGATTAAATAAGCTATACTGCGTATTTTTTTCTGTGGGGCGGCTAAAATGCATTAAATAAATAAATAAAATAAGCTGTCTATCATACTTGGACTCGGGGGCATCTGTTCGACGTCCATCTTCTCTGCTCGCAGTTCATCAAGCATCTCATGTAGCCCCTTGATGGTCAAGGCACGCTCAGCATTTTGTACATAGGTCTTATGGAAGTCTGCAGCTAGCTCTTCATGGTCCTTTACGAGCTGGGAGATTGTCTCACCACGAACCTTTAGTTCATGCTCCACTGATTCAACCTGAAAGAACAAGACAGGGATAAAAGGATTGATAAGATCTTGCACACCACCATTCTCGATATACAACTGGCAAATCTTCCAACAATATAGACACACCGTTCATTTCTCCAGTTCACACAAAACTTGTAATGTACAGCAGACTTTTCCCGATGCGTTGCGCTGATGATTGATTGTTATTTTGCTGGAATCTTTAGCTTGATGTTAATCTGTATATTTTTTCCATAGCAAAGAAAATAAATAAATATAAATACACACAGCTTAAATTCTACTATGACGCGGGAAATTTTAATCTCAACACAAATGCGGCTTTTCAGTGGGCAGTGGTGAGATCGACGAAGATTGCTTAGTGCCTGAACAAAAAAAAATTGATAAATCTTTCTCGTAAGGCATACAGTAAAAATACAAGCGCATAGAGGCACCACAAATCACACGGAAATTCCACTATATGAAAATCGATTATTCGTGAATAGCGGAACAACGAAGTAACTCATTTTCAGCGGGTCTTCAAGCCAATTTAAGTGAATAAGTGATGGGTAACTAGATTGTCCTATTCTAGCCCTTTTCGGTTGAACTTTAAAAAAAATCAAATCGTGTACATTTAGTGTTTATTTTTTAATCTTGTGCATTTACTACATTACTGAAAGCGCAGTGTATTTTTTCCTTTTCTTTGTCTGCATTGCGCTATTTTCCTCTTCTCAAGTGCATATATAAAATTTCATCATCATCATAAGTTATAGTTTAAAAAGCGGAGGTGACAAAAAAGCACGGTGCCTTAGGCAAATGAGAAGGTTTAAATGTAAACGATGTAAACCATATTTTTAGGTTTTCATCTGTGCTTGTTATAGTAAGGGATTCCTCTCAGCAACCAGGAATGAATCTGGAATATATTAGAAATGGGAGTGGATTCGCAAGATTCAGGGTTTGGAATCTGAGTCCGAATAAAAATCCAGCTTGACGAGCAGAGGATTCGAATCCGGCCAAAAGGACGAATCCTTGATCCAAATCCGGATTCGCCCATCTCTGATGCCCAGCAGACTTACCCTTTTGGAGGCAGCCTCCCTCTGTCTAACAGCTTCAGCCAGTTCCATTTGAACTTGGAACATTCGGATGGACATGTCTTCCAACTCTCTTGTTTTAGCCAGCAGCTGGTCGCTTATGGAGTCTGTGGGTGTAAGGGGGCCGGGCGATGAGGGAGGGGACTTGGCAACTTCGGCTTCGAGCCGCCGGTGCCTCTCAGCCTGAAGTTCAGCAACAAGATGCGAGTTTTGGTCATCTGAAAATGATACGCTTTATCATCACATTTATAAACAAAATAAATGTTCACCTAAGGTTTGGCATATAGCAAGGACAATGTCGCAAAAGAATGTCGCAGTACCATTAAACCACAATTCTACCTTTTGACGCTTGGCAGAGTCTCTAGTTGACAAGTGGAAAATATTGATAAGTCGCAGGCTATTACTTACATTATAATGTAGCAACTATACATACAAGATACAGATTTTGCGTTATCAACTATTCCGACAAGCATACATTTTTCGGCACATTTCGGACTGACCCCCCCCCCCCAACCTTTAGATGGTAGTTACGCCCCTGCCTTTTGTCATCGAGAACTGTCATGTCTGAAACACGTGAATGAAACTTAGGATTACCAGGAATTGATAGTCACCCAGAGTCTGACCAGCTACAAAATAGCTGCGTTCGTTGTCCGGTGACTGCTCACCGGTGCTTCTTATCACGCGTTTTTGCACTCACCGATGACTGCTCACCGATCTTATAACCCGTTTTCGGACCAACCAGTGTCTGGTTAGTGCTCACCGGTGCGGACTAACCAGAACCTGCTCGGGAGGCAGGTTCCAGTGACGTCACCGGTGAGACCAAAAACGCGCAATAGGACAAGAACCAAACACCGGTGAGGAGAAACCAGAGACAGCCCGGAGTGCAGCGAACGCAGCTAATATGTTCCCAGCGTGTGGATGGAGTTATGAATAGTGTGAAGGTTGCACGTAATTAGGTTTTACGCCGCATATTTCGCCCCCCCCCCCCCGAAAATGTGTCGTCTCAGTTCTAAAACAGTCACTCAAAATTGCCCGACGTCCCCAAAATTTTAATAGAAAGGCAAAAGCGTCGCGTTTTCCACGACCTACCCTCGTGCAAAATCACTTACAGGTCAGTCATGGTCAAACCTTAGTTGTTGGTTTGTGCTGTGGATAAGATATGGCGTCTGCTGAATTAAAGTACTTCATTCATCCATTCAGAGGCAAAAGCAACCGTGATGGTAGCTTGAGGGGGGTATACTAATGCTTTGACCGCAAAATACGGTCTATCGAACGGAAGAGCTAGAAGCTGTAGAGAAACGCGCGTCGAAAATTATAATAGGTTGACCTAGCTTCCAGTCGTATGTTCAGGCATTGTCAGTGTTGAGAATCCCAAGTCTCTACTCCCGAAGAGAAAACTGATTTTTAACTTCGGCAAAAAGCTGCTAACAAATGAGAATACCGTCGAATATATTCTGATACCCTACCCGATGCAAACGAGCGGAGGAGGAGCTACGCAGAACATCATAATCGTTTTCTCTACAAACAGCTGTATCGCGGTACAAATCAGCAGAAGAATCCGAACGGCGTCTGGGTCGTACTTTACAGCTGATCGGTTGTCTGCCATACTGCCGTCACGGGTAACGCGCTGTAGAGCGGGAGGGCTTCCTACGGTTTTTCACCTCGTATGAGCAACGGCCTAGAGGGAAGTAGACGGGTATCAACTCCAACCTCACAGCATGTACCCCCAGCTCCGCGTAGTTTTATCGGGGTACCCATAGTCGCTGCATGGGACCAAAGACGGAGGTTCTATCAGACAATTTGTTCTGATATAATACTTACTTAATCTGCTAATTTTCTCCTCTGCTAACTTCAGGTCTTCTTTCAGCATTTCAATCTCGAAGTCTCTCTGCTGAGCTAACCGTTTTAACTTGGGCGTTGGGAGGTTGTTGAAGGTGAGTGAGTGTCGTTTAAGCCTGGGACTCTGAAAAACTTCTTCTAGAGGACTGGCACAGCTATTTCGGGACCTGTTAGAACCAGGAGTAGAGGGGGTCGCCAGTTCTTCATTGTATTCTGGAAAAATGGGCAAATTGGACGAAGAAAAAAAATCCACTCGTTTTACAAATAAGGGCCACAGAAGCGGGCATGTTTTCGTATGCAAAAATTTATACCTGGATAGCCTACAATATTTTGCCAGATCCATAACAGTTTTCATAGCAACTATGAACTCCCTACGTGGTTTACTGATGGATGCTTTTTTATGAACACACGTGATGATTGTTTATGCATCAAGTACAAACAATTGTGAAAAAAATATCTCATGGGTGCTTTAAAGGAACAGTAAACTTGACTACGCAACTTTCGGCCATCGAATCGCCCGGGGGGGGGGCTTGGATAAATATACAGGGTCTTACTGTCGACAGGCCCCCCTTCTTTGTCATCTCGAACCGTCTCGAACCCCCTCCTTAGTGTTCCCAAAGCTAGCTGGCAGTCCCTTGCCCCTTATGCACTGTAATTATGCACTCATGTACATAAGGTTAGTTCGCCTTTTTACATGTAGACTACAGAGTAACGACCTCCCCGACTAGACGGCCGGGGTTCAATTCCTAGTCGCGGCACAGAAACCTTTTGCAAACCTTTTGCTCAAAAGTCGAATTCTCGGAAACTGCACGGAAACTGCGATGGTCGTAACGAGAATTTTTCTTACTCTCAATATCGAATCAGGGTACATTCTTGATGTTAGCTAGCTCCCCGAGTCAAGTTTGAGTCAAGTTTTCTGTTCCTTTAAGGTACTAATAGCTCTAGGACATAATAGGTCCTTTACTGCCTGAAGGACCTCTTCTGTCTTAGCGGACAAGTCTCCCTCCCCAGCTGTCGAACCTGACTTCCGAAAGTTCCGTACAAGCTGCATTCGGTTCTATAACCCTATCCTATACAATTTTTGGCTGTACGCTAGTCTTTTCTTATTTTTCGACCACCAGTTCACCCCACAAAGAGTAAATACATCATCAACAGTTCTGGTTTAGAAATCTTGTTGTTGTTGTTTCTTATACGGAGGCAAAGGGACATTGAATGGATGCGTTTATTTTAAGGAGGTTTTAAGGTCAGGTAAGGTACAATTTTATTGACAACTGCAGAAAAACTGGAATTGCATAAAAGCGACAGACATGCCAGTGGCATAAGAAAAAGACGTTTCGTTAATCCAGATTGATCTGTAAATAAATTAATAAATAAAACCCCAGCCTAAGGTGTGACAAATAAAAACAAGCAAACAAATAACAAAATCAGCACGAGAATTTTAACAATTGGGAGGAAACTGAAACAGGGAGGAACTAAAATTATTAATTAGTATGGGGGCTGATAGTTTACCTTTGGGGGATAAGAGGAGGTACATTTTTGTAGGGCGATTGGGAGAACTGGTCCTTACTTCTGGCCAATGTATGGAGATATGTTGGAGTTATGTGTGAATGTTTGGAACTAAATGGTTTGTGTGGAGAAATATTTGAAGATTTTGTTCGTATTTGTATTGCCGTGGATCTTAGGCTTTCAATGTAATAAATGTATTATATCATGGATTGTACGGAAATACTATCAATCAATTTAGGTTGTATTCCAAAAAATTTATTACATCAGAAAACGAAAGTTATTGCATTATGATGATAAGACGAGGGGCCAGCTCTTTATCCCTCTCTGGAACAAAAATATTAACAGCACGGACAGACGTCAGCACTTTGACGGGAACTCCTGTTGAACAGATAGTTACCATCACTTACGATGCTCCCGACCATCATAAGTGTTTGTTTTAGCCGTTCACTGTAGAGGCCAATAGCCTATTTTTTTGCAGTATCCTATTATGGTTATAAGTAAATTGTAACGATCGCAACTCTTGTGGAACGAAAATGATAAGAGGGAGGAGCTAACTTTCTTCTTACGACGGGCTGCTGTGGGGCAGAATCATAACCATCGTAACTGATAATATCTCGGTGGAACCTATCCTTAGTATCTTTACTAATGTAGATGACTTGCTCCACGTCACTTTTGGTCGTACGAATCTTTCGTCGGGTTTCAATTACCGTCTTTCAATCAATCAATCAATCAAATTCAATTCCAAATAGCTTAAAGTTAGAAGAGGTCAATAAAATATTTACGAAATACACAAAAACGACAACAAATTAACTATACACATCCTCAGGATTTACACTTCTTTCATAAGACCATTAATGGAGTACGCATGCGCGGTGTGGCATTTTAGTCTAACTGCAGATCAATACTCTCGTATTCAAAGAATCCAAAAAGGGGCTCTCCATATTATCCATAAAGGCCCAAAAGTACCCTACTCCCTTCTTCTAAGCACGTACAAAATTGATACCTTGGAGAAACGCAGACTGAACCTATGCCTCGAGATCGGTAAAAAACTTATTTTGCACCCCATCTACAATGAGTTTCTCCCTCCCCCATACAACAATGTAAGGGAAGGGCGAGAGCGAGCAGTCTCTGCGAAGGTCCCAATATTCCAACCAGTAGCGGCCAAACACAGCCGTTACCTAAATAGTTTTATACCAAAGATTGTGGAAATTTTAAATAGCCTTTGACCATTGTACGTATTTTTAAATGTATAAATAAATAAACTCTTTATTTCCATAATAGCACGTGGCTAGCGGCGGACGTCATACGTTACAAAAATAAAACGATTTATACTATATACAATTAATTAACATTTCAGACGTCTAACGTTTTTCCCATCGATTCGTCATTGAAGTGGCCCACGAAGTAAGGGACGAAGGACGATAGGTATCTCTTTGAAGATTTTCGGGGCGGGGGACAGAGGAGTTGGCATCTTGAAGTGAGGATTCCTCGACGAGTACTCGGCCCACTGCTGCGTGTCTCTTGAAAATCAGGCAGGATTTTACGGTGAGCCTCGACTGCAGGCATTGTTTCCCGAAGCGCATGGTGAGGTCGTGACGCCTTTCAGCCAGCCTTTGCAGCCTCAGTTTTTGCAGGCTGTCATCATAGGACATGTAATTAGCCCCACGCATAATTTTACATGCCCGTTTCTGGACATTTTCAAGTTTTTCGGTTTGCACAGCAGTTAGTCCTGGATGCCAAGCTGGACAGGCGTATTCGGTCTGGGACCGGACGTACATGCAGTATAGCCCACGCATAATTGAGACGTTGATATTGAATCGGGTAAGGTATGCAAACGATTTCAGACATAGGGCAGCCTTTTGGAGAATGGATTCAACATGCGGATCCCATTTAAGGTTGCTTTTGAAAATCACCCCGAAAATTTTTATTTGATCCTTGATGTCTAGTCCAATATCGTCTTGCGGGGGGATCGCAGATTTTAAGAAGCTAACTTGTAACACATGGCTCTTTGTTTCGCTAACAGTAAGCATGACATCTTGAAGGTCGTGTTTTAGCTTGGAAAATATAGATGAGATGGTGATTTCCTCTGCGACCCTAGTGCTAGTTGAGGTTCGGAATGAAATGCTCGACAGGTCGTCGGCGAACTTGTAGCGACTCTGTGATTCTGCTAGGACGGAGTTGAACACGATCAGGAAAAGTAGCGGTCCTAATTTTGTCCCTTGAGGGGCTCCACACCAAATTTCAGCTCATCTTTCTCGAGATGTCTCATCAGATCATCAATGAGGCTTACGAGATAGTGGGTGGTGTTGTGTTCGGGCCGGAACCCAAATTGCCGGGGATCTAAATTTGATTCGATGTCTTCGAATAGATATTCATAAATGAAACCTTCAAACACCTTAGAAAGACACGGTGTTTTTTAGATGGGGCGCAGGTCGTTCGGCGAAAGCGGTTTTTTTACTTTGGGAATAGGAGTGATATATGCTGACTTGAAGCAGTCAGGAAATGCACCATCGATGAGACATTGGTTGAAACAGGCTGCCAGAATGGGACCAAGTTCCTCGGAGCACGTAGCTATCAGCTAGATAGGAATTTCTAGGGGGTAGTTACTCTTCCTGGTGTCTAGTCGTTTGAGCTTCTCGCATACTGCTTGTGGGTGAATGATCGGGATTTCTTCGACGGGTCCATTTTCAGGTAGCTCGGCTAGAGGTGGGTGCGTGCGACAGATATTTGCGAAGTGCGAGTTGATCTGGTTAGCACTTACGGGTTTACCATAACTCCATAAATAGTTGTCTGTTTTCGATTTTGTCCCATAATCTCCTGAACTTTTTGGTGGAATCTAGAAGGATTAGATTTCCATAGCTTGTTCACTACTTGAGCACCAAATTCCTTTTTTGATTTCTTTACTTTAAGGCAAATCACATTGCGCATTTTCTTCGCCTCCTCACGATATCCCGACTTATAGAGCTCATTTCTCGTTTTTATGAGGTTCTTCATTTCTTTGGTGACCCATGGCTTACTTTGTGACTTAACCATTATTGTCTTTTCAGGAAATACTTCTTGGTACTCATGGAAAAGCTGCGCGGCGACCTCTTGCATCATGTCGTTGCCACTCTTCATAGCAAGAACCGTCGACCAATTTTTCCTAGTGAGCCACTCGCGGTAAATCTGGATCTGTTCTTGTGTACGCGGGCGATACTTCACTACTGATTTCGATCTGTTGGGGGGTTTTCTGTTGGGCTCCCATATTACAGTGAGATGATCACTCATGCCGATAGCCGGGAGTGTGTAGGGGGGGCTGTAGAATTTTTCAGTGTTTGTAAATATGAGGTCTAGTGCTTTGGGACTTTGACAACTTGCGTCAATGAAAGCGAACTAGACAGCCAATTGGTCTTCAAGCAGGGCCGTATCCAGGAATTTATTTCGGGGGGGGGTTTTGCTCGCGGAATTTATTTCGGGGGGGGGTTTGTCCACGGGTCGGACCAAAAAGTATAAAAAATACATAGATCAGAGGTTTAAACCTGCAAAAAAGTATTACTTTTGTGGGTTTCGGGGGGGGGGGGGGGTTGAACCCCCTAATCCCCCCCCTGGATACGGCCTTGTCTTCAAGTCATTAAAATCGCCCATGATTTGAATTCCGGCGTAAGGAAATTCCGATCTGATGTAGTCTACAGAATGCTGTAAGTAAAGTACAAGTTCCTTCCGGAAAGATTCTCGTGGCGGGTAATAAACTACACCAAAGATAATGGACGATACTTCTTTCGGTAGGTATCGTGGTCTTGTCCAGAGCCAAAGAACTTCATGCTCAGGTTTTCTGGGGACAGGTATACTTAGAGCTCGGCTAGGAATCGTCGAATTACATAGAAAACCAACTCCGCCTCCATGGCTTACGATGTATCCGTCCTTATCCAATCTTGGGAGTAGATACACATCATACCCAGAGACGACTGTGCATGTGTCGGACGCGGACCACGTTTCACACAAGCATGCAACGTCGACATGGTTTTGCGTGAGGGTGATTTCCAGCTCCTCAATTTTATTACCAAGGGATCGAACGTTTGCAAGGAGAATTTTTGGAAATGAGTACTTCTGTCTGTCCTGGACACACTTCTTTTGTTTACTAGGTAAAGCTGGGTTTATTTGGACATCTGTCTCGGCCGAGTGGTATGTATGGTTGGAGTCGTATCTTCTTGTTGTAGATTGCTGGGGGTTTACTGTTTGTGGTGGGTGAAGGGTAGTTAGGCCGTACCTGTTTTCTTTTCCATCAAAACCTGTTTTCTTTTTCCCTCTTTCCAGGTTGCAGGAAGAAGGATCAGGAGTCTTCAGCCTTAGACCGTGAGTATCTGTTGAGGTGGAAGTGGTTGCGCTGTATTTTGTATTTGTTTTTGTTGTTTTCTTTGTGTTTACACCAGTGTTTCCTGTACTGGACCGCTGGTTGGTGTCAGATAAGGTCTCCCTGTCGATTGGTGACTGTTCGCGTAGCTTTGACCAGGGGAGTTCCTTTGCGGGTAAGTTGAGCTGCGCCTTCGGTTCTGATTGTGTTTTATGTTGTCTTGGAATTCCGGTTGGTGGGGGTTTGTTCTTGTGTTTCTCCAACCATTCTGTTGTTGGTAGAAACCCTGGTGGCGGTTCTCGCTGATGACGAATTTATGCATGACAGCAAGATGACAGTGCTCACCAATTTTGGTTTTGTTACCGTGAAAGTGTGATCGAACAAATGACTAAAAAAAAAGAAAAAAAAAGATATGACCTGACATAAATGGTGGAACGAAACTGTGTAAAAGTTGGGTCGACGAACTGGCAGGATACGGCAAAAACTGACTGCCAGTGTTCCTCTCGGGCCGACGCACGGACGACGGGAGGGGGGGGGAGGGAATAGTCGGGTTTCAATTACTGTTTTTCAACCATTAAGCTTCCCGATAATAATAATCAGGAGCCGTTTACGTCTCGAAATGAGCCAAACACGGCATACGTGAAAATCAACCTAGTTTCTATAAAGTTAAAGGATACATCCTGTGAAATGCAGAATGCGGGATTGAGGATGAGTAAAGGAAGCCGAAGTAGGTTGGATGAATATTAAAGCACACCTCAGATTATTTTCTGTTCATGTTCCAATACTTCCAATATTCAAAAATAGTTGAATACTATAAAACTAGGCTCTGCTTTTCACAAATTATAAACGGCTTTGGCTGTTTGAAGCATTTTTTGAGGGCTGTGCATTGGCTTCTAGCAAAAAGACACAAAATTCAGATAACCGGTTTTACGCTCCAATGGCATGATACGCGAATAATCGTCGGGAGCATGATACGTGTGGAAAATAGTGAAACAAGGCAAGTGGGAAAATCACTGAGGTGTCGTCAACGGGTTTACAATGTCACATATGATATTAGGGACTACGGGTTTAAGAATTAACAGAGCAATTACAGAATAGGTTGCATTGACATTATAGGTACGACGGGTCCTTTAAAATATGGCAGGACTTTTAAAGTGGGACCTAAATGGAAGAAACGAAGATTTCCACACTGTGAAACAAAATCAAGAAAAATTATCTTACCAGCTCTTTCAAGAATGAGGTTAAACTCATCTTCGGTTAAATCAGAGTCTTTCTCAATTATGCCAGTGAAAATCTGGGTCAAAGCAATCTGCCTGACCTCCGTCTGGTTCTTGCACACATTCTGGGCATCCTCGAATCCTCTGAAACAATTAAAAGTTGAATGAGGCTCTTAGTTTAGAACATTAGTTGCGTTTTTGCGGATACCATGGTATCCTGAATTCCTGATATACGGTCTGAAGTCGTTTTTGCAGTTATCATGGTATCTGATACCACGGTCAAAAGGCGATTTTGCAGCTGTCGATGGTATCTGGCCAGTTACCGTGGTAACTGATATTCAGACATCACGGTCCGACCGTGATATCTGGTCGTGGTATCTGAAATGTCATCTCACTTTCATCAAATTTTGTCAAATCGGTGATAAAGAAGTTCAGCACTTAAGGCGTTTTTCCGTGCTCCCACAAACAGCTTGTGGGTCGATTGTGGCTCGAAAAGAGTGTTTCCGCGGCCTTTTGTGCGGCCCACAAGTGGCACGCTTCGTGGCTCAAATTCGACAAACAACTCAACCGTAGGTACGAGGGGGCAGGCTGTAAGGTACTAGTCAACCATAAGGGGTACCCCTTATGGTTGACTAAATTTTGGCGGAAATTTAAATTTTGTAGAAAAAAACGTAAAAACAATAAAATTATAAACTTTCTCAAGTATGTGGACATAAAATTGAAGATCCTGTTTGCACGGAATGATAAAGACAAAAGTCTGGAGTTATATTTATTTAAATTTGTACATGATTTTTATTTCTATATGCAGACATTTGAATTTACCGCCCAAGAAATAGACAAAAGGGCGTTTCCGCGAGTTTCAACTTGTGGCTCGATTGTGTGGCACACAATCGTGTTTCCGCGAAAAACACTCAGAAGTGTGTGGCCCACAATTGCGTCACGGAAAAACGCCTTTAGTGATGTAACTGGATATCAGTTTTTCTTTTGGGATGACTTCGAAAAACGCAATTTCGGCAATTGTCGTTTTTGCAGAGCACCGTATATCAGATACTTATGATCCAGTTACCGTGGTAACAGATACCATGGTATCCGCAAAAACACAAGTATTAACAAACCATCATCATCGATACTGTTGGAAGAATATGCATGTGTGTTTTCAAACAAAATGTGGAGTGGAAAGGTTGGAACACAAGATGAAATCGTGGAAAAACAAATTAATATTAAAGGATACTTTGCACTACATAGCGTTTCTGCTCAGATGTTCTGAGATAGTTGACCACTTTATGATTAAGCTGTGCTTAGAGAAAACTACACACGGCTTCGGCTGTTTTTAGCCTCTTTCCATACCCCTTGCCTTGGACGACAATCTTGGCAAAATGTGGATAGCCGGTCCTCGGACGGAAACAGCTCTTCGGGAACAATGATCGGGGGCCTGATACACGTAAAGAGAAGAAATTGTGGCAAGCGTGATAATCAGTGTATTGCTAATATAGAAGATATGATACACTTATGAAGTGAAGAATCTCGGGAACGAGAATGGATGGAAAGATTACTGAAGGAAAACGAATTAGCTACTATACGACGTGTCCCTTAAAGGACACCTGAATGAAGAGTACCAAGTATCATCCCTATCTGTATGACTTCCGTTAACATTGCCTGCAGAAAACCCAATCCAAATACGAAATAGTGTTTCCAAGCTATGATTTTTGCTCCATTTGGCATTTGTCCTTATTTCAGTACCGAACAATTTTAGAAATGAACAAAAGTTTCCAATCAACCCTTCTTCTGGAATATTTTTTAACCAGTTATGCCCAAACGTATATCTAGAAGAAATTCCAATACGATCCGGCCAGCGCTGTACAAGATTTGAATGAATTGCGCTTTTTGTGGAGTCTGCATGCAAACCTCCAGAAACGAACATCCCTATTTTGAAAACGTCACCGCTCAGGAGAAGAACGCTCTCCGTGGCCATGTCTCTAAATGCATTCTCCATGGTGTGTTCAAGTATGGTTTGGTTTCATTGTTCAGGTGTCCTTTAACGATTACAGTGAGGTTTCTTGTTAAGTTTATCTTAACCCCACTTATAAGGAGTATTTAGTTGTTGTTTTTTTCAATTTCACGGTGTATAAACTGTTGACGAGATGTTCACAGTCTTATGGATCCATACCAGTAACTATGCCCATGCATAATTTTCAACATCGGTTTTCTTGTAAAAGCCATAAGCTTATTTCGCCAATTTACTTTTAACATGGTTTCGGAATTCGGACATAAGCGAAAAGGATACAAAATAATTCTGACGGTTCAAGTCGCCGATTTTAGAATGTGCAATCAATCACCGACTTCCTGAATGAAATTTTTCGTTAGAAAAACAGAAGCGGCCATGTTTTCGTATGCCAATTTATGCCTGGATAGCCTACAATATTTTCCAAGATCCATAACAGTTTTCATAGCAACTATGAACTCCCTACATGGTTTACTGATGGATGCTTTTTTATGAACACACGTGATGATTGTTTATGCATCAAGTACAAGCAACTGTGAAAACAAAAAAAAATTTTTGTATCATTTAGGCTAACTGACTAGACTGTATTATTTTGATTGTGTTAAGGGATTTTTTTTTATTTCGACTATTTGCTCTAGTATGATGTTCAGAACATCTATGGCCGTCCTCACAACGCAAAATTCTACTATGTCGCAGAAAAACTGAATCTCAATACAAACGCGGCTTTTCAGTGGTCAGTGATCAGCTCAAGGAAGGGGGCTTACTGCGTGAACACTTATTTTTCGTAAATCGTTTTCGTCATGCGTCATGCATATTCCTTTTCGGTTAAACTTTAAGGTAGTAACAGCTGTAGGACAGAATAGGTCCTTAAATGCCGGAAGGGCCTCTTCTCACAGCTGCCAAACCTGTCTTCCGAAAGTCCCGCACGAAGTACATTCGGTTCTATAACCCTATCCTATCAACCAGCACTATCGGAATCAGGAATACCATTTTCTTAACTCCTTTCCCATGACCCCCTCCTTCTTCTGTTATTCCAGATGATGACATCAAACAGAATTGTAAGAACAGCAACCAAAAAATGGGTTAGAACGAAAAAAAATTAGAGGAATAAAAGTAAGGTCACTTACAATTTGACGGTTAGGACATAGAGAACCAAGGTTGCAATCTTTGTCAAGTACACAACATCATTATCAGATGATTTCTGGCCAGGCAGTGCATGTACATTTTTGAAGTAGCCTGAAAAATAAAAGTAAATTACCAAACTGAAAAATTATCACACTTCTACTGAGATAGTAGGCTAATTACTTAGACTTAGGTCTTCCTGCGCCTGGTGGCGCACAAGGCAACACCCTCTGACCCCCACTTGACTCTATATTGGGCAGCATTCCACAGTTCAGTCATCATGGTTCGACATTACTTAGCTTCCTTCTCGAGATTTCTGCCAAGTGTGGAGTGCTGCCTACCCTTTGCACCCAAGCCAGAAGGTTGCCAGCACTACGCGTAATTGGGAAGCCTGCCCTCAGCCATCCGCACCATGTGACCCCATTATCTCCATCCAAACATCTGTCACCAAGCGTTGCTCAGTTACGGCACGAACCTCAACATTAGTAACTTTATCGGACCAATGTATCTTGAGAATACGCCTGAGACAGATATTCTCAAGCCCAAGATTCGTTTTTGAAGTTCTGATATGGGGTTCCAAGTTTCGGATCTATGAAGTAATATATTATTAATATATAGTTATTATTAATATATAATAATAAAATATAATGCTCCCAAGGTATTTATAGTGGTCCACTTGATTGACCGTATCATTCTCAAGAGATATGTTGGCTGTCTGTGGAGTGTTGACAAAATTGTTCATAACTTAGTTTTCTCCCTCATATTCACCTACACCTTTGTTTGAGACAGGGGAAACTAACAACACAAAAATCTAGTTAAAAACAAACAAGCCTTATACTTCTTGATATCTACCCATGGTTTTGGAAAGCCATCACACACACACAAAAATATAAAACAAACCTGACAGAAGTCTCCGGAGGTCATCGTCAGTGAAAGGATGAGATGTCACATTTAATCTAAAAAAAAAACACTCACATCATACACTTTTGGGAAGATATTTAATGAGGGAGTAGAATTTTCCATGAAAGAAAAAAAGGAACAAACTTTCCAAGATCCTAAAAGTCATTCACAGAATGTTCCTTACACTGTAGAAAGTCTCCTATACCTATTGGACTTTAGTAATTGAACATCATCAAATTCAGAGAATTTTATTCCGAGTTCAGAGAGTTAAAATCCGATGGAGGATTAAAAGGCTAGACTGGAGAACACTGCAGATTAAGTTATCTGAAAGCGGATAGTTTTTTTTTTTTTTTTAGTGTAGAACAAAAAAGGAACAAACTCTCCAAAACCCTAAAAGTCCTTCCTTTTCTTCTAAGGAGCCTTGTATATTTACAGAATGGACATTTATTTTTATCAGATTGATACTGCTTTACCAATATTTAACACTGACTTTTACTACAATCAAAGCAATCAGCTGGATAGCACCCTATCACATTCACAAGATGAGCGTACTTACAGGTTCAAAATGTCGTCAACTTGCTCAAAGTATGTTTGTTTAGTAGACAATTCACCAACCTAAAATTAACAAATCTGAATTACAATAATGAAAAGTACAAGAACCTGCTGCTGTTGTTTCAGCCACCACACAGTCAAAAGTATAAATACAATCACATGATAAGGAAAGTATCAAGGTTCCAGGTGGCTAAATGTTCTAAGTAAAATTATTGTTTTATTCCCTAAGAGTCAACTCCCAAACTTCAACAGAAAAGTCCTCCCTCATAAATTGTTGCAATATTCCAGAACAAGTATCATTTAACTACACCCTTTAGCAATACCAAGCATTATTTGGTCAATTATCCTAAAAGAATGCCTGGTGCTTGAAGGTCATCCTCTGTAAACCAGGGTTCCCGGGTGGCTAAAATACCAGCCGGTTAATACCGGCTAAAAGGTGATTTCTGCCGGTATGGTTAAAATCAAGTGGCATTGATAAAATCAAGTAACTGGCTAAAATCAAATTTCTAACTGCTACTATGTGATTTTGGTAGCACTCCGCTATTCTAAGACTGTCATACTTCTTTCAGGTATTAAAGAAACCTAGAAGAACTCAAACAAGCTTAATTAACTGATCCCAGCGATCTCGTATAGAGAGTACTTCTTTATTCTAAAATAATCTGTAAAACTTCTTTGTTGCATTTCTCAAAGAAAAAGTTGCCTCGTTGCACTGTTATCACTAAAACGAAATCAGCTTCGAATATGGCAGAAATAAATTAACCAACTAAGTTAAATGCCCATTAGGTCACATTAATCAAATTATAGAGCAGACATTCAACTTCAATAGTAAAATAAAACGAAAACTTCCTCGTTAGTTCAGGGGTCTCCCAACATGATGTCGTCGGAACTTTCCGAATCAGAGTCGGTAACCCCAATGGCTGAACCTGTAGAATGTTCTGCAAGCGATGAACCTGGTTTCTGGACTGGAGTAGGCGAGCTAATTAGTCCGGGAATCAACCCTGGTTGAAAAATAGTCGGAAAACAACGAAGAAACAACAGTAAAGATCGATACGTAGAAAAGATCAGTACGATTTGATTTTAGCCAGTTTTAGCCGGCAAAAATCGGTTTTTATTAATAAAAGCCGATTAAAACCGCCGGTATGGTAAAAATCAATTTTAGCCGGCAAAAACGGAACCCTGCTGTAAACAAAATGATCAGATTTATGTCACAACCCTCCATGTTACAAAAAATTTAAAAGGCTTTGCAGATTGTATGGAAAAAAAACAGAAAATTGCACACCTGGTCTTTGTAACCAATGAGGAGTCTCTCAAGTTTACAAAAAATAAAACAAGGACAAAACATGGCATTTGTAATAATAGCCATAGTGCTGTTAGAGAGAAAGGTTAAGGAAAGGGTTCAGGAAAGAAAAAAAACTGAAGTCTCAGCCACCTTCGTCAGCAAAATCACAAATGTTTATCTTTCTTTGTCTTTTTTTTCATATCAAATCCCACTCCATATGCAGTAGCCTAATAAGGAAAAGGGCTAAATTTACTTGAACAAGTAAGCTGGGATATATTATAGCAATTTTTCTAGATTTCTTAGCAAGGGTCCTCTTCAGGCTTAAGCTAGAAAAACACACCTGCTATCAATGGCCCATTTTTAAGAAAAACAAGGATATTCCGGAACCACCATGACCAGCTATCTCCTGCTTACCAGAAACACCACGACGGAAAGCATAGGATAAAGTTACAGGTTGTCTCAATGCCTTAAAAACCTAACATACTACCAAAACTAATCACCTCTCCTTGGCCAAGCTTGATAATCTACTGAACTAAGGACCAGTAAACAATCATAAGTTAATATAATAATTAAAAAAAACTAGGCCCAACTAAACTGAACTAACCTACAAACTAATATATTCAAAAGTCAGACCTGCAAGAATCAGCCTAGTCCTGGGTCACAGGGTAGTTTTGTCATATTTTGGTTATCAAACTATGAGCATCCTTTTCTAACTTCCCAGTTGACCAAAACTGAGAGAAAAATCTTGATAAACTACAGGAGGGGTACCTAACCTCGTTTTTACACTACATCAAATGTTGCCCTGAAAATGTTCAAATGAACTGACCATGCTGTCCTGACAGTCAAGAGGCAAGATGTGATTATTTTTTTTCAAGTCATGTTTAAAAATATACAAATTCTGTGCCATTTCTTTGTTTTCAAGCTGGTTTGAAAAGGGGTTTTCTGGCTATTAACATTGGTAGCTCTACCTTTTTCTTCATTTTGTAAATCACGGAAGGGATTCGAGGTCAGGTTGGAATGTGAGATTGTTTGAAAATTCAAATATGTTTAACTAGAAACATTGAAGCAATATTTACTTATCCAATGTGTAATTCATTCAATTATCTTCAATCCAGTATATTTGTTATACTTGTTGGTTCCTTTTCAAGCCAGATACATTATTTTGAAAGAAAGACTTCTCTGGAAATTTGAAATCTTGTCCAAGGTTAGGTATCTCTCCTGTACACTTCCTATTCTTTTCTATATTTTCCTATATAAATTCTGTTCCAGTATTTCCAGTTCACTTAAATACCTGACGACACCAAAATGTGGGTGCATATCATTAGTAAGGTAAAACACTGAAATTCAAACACATTGTAATTCGGACACATTGATCGAACAATTCAAATCAGACGTTTTCTTTCATCTCTCATGGCGAGGTGTTAGTACTTGCAAACAAAACAGAATAGCCATTAGTTGCGAGAACAAAAAACTCGGTCGCTGCTGTTTTATGGCAACGCTGTAACAATTCAGCGAGGGAAAATTCAACTAAAAGGTTTGAAAAATTTTACTTTTTAATTGTTTTGAAGTGGTTCCATAGAGTGAAAAATTGCCGGGAAAAGGTCAGTGCTTCTGTTAAAGGTAACTAACGTAACTAAGTTGAGAGAATTGGTTAATGTTGCACTGTTTGCGACACATGAAGATCAGAATGTGATTCTCCTATCTTTTAGCTTTGATTTGAGGCCAAAATCACCTCTCTATCTTGTCTCTAAGCATCTTAAATCTTCTTTAGAAAACAGTATTTTACATAAGGAAATGCCTATGTTCATCCATTGACTTTAGGGTTTTGTCCATCTAGTGACCAGCTTGGAACTATGTGCTTCAATGAAATTCTATGAAACTGGGTGATTTTGAGCTGGTTTTGAGTGCATGGGGAGCCCCAGCAAGTGAGTTAGATGAGAAAATATGAATATGATCATCAAGGTTATAGTCCAATAGACCTATTGCTGCTATAGGCTGCTGACTTTCCTCCTTAGTATCAACAAATTTTTGTAGGCAAGTTCAGCTACTTTTTTTTACATCTAAATTTACATTGAATATTAAGAAATAATATTAAATAGCTAGGACATCTTACTGTTAGCCTTATAAAATAGACAATTTTGTCCTGAATTCAATGGTATTTTTAAAATATTTTTTGGAGATGTTTTAGATAGGTAAAACTGATAAGGAAAATTCACAGCAATTCATGCATTCATTACAACAAAATCGCCAATTTTTGCCACTAGGTGTTTTTGTGGCTACCCTACCATAAAGCTATTCGGACAGTTATATTATGTCTGTTTGCGACTAAAAGTATAACAAATGTTGTGGGTTTGGTGAATGTCCGATAGCTTTTCAAGATGGCTGCCAGATGGTTACTCCCTGTTCGAACACAAAAGCAGAGGGGCATCCCTTCCATGTCAGAAAGCTTTTATCCTTGTAGAAATAAAAACCCCGGGAGAGGCTCAGAAAACATCCGACATTCTGCTCTTTCAACAAACCTAATTCGTGAAACAATACCGGCAACACTGTTCTCACAAACATCAAAGAAGAAAAATAATGTAAATATATGTCCGAACTTCAATGTTTTACCTTAATGACACTACTTTTATCTTCAGCTAAAATCCTAAATTTTGGGTTATTTTCGAGTTTGGGGGATGAATTTTTTTTTTACTGCCCTATTCGGTCGGAAAATCAAAATGGTGGCTGAACCATAAAATAATAGCAAATGAAATACACTGTTTTCAAGGTATAATCATCCTCCCCTTTTGGAAATTACCATAATAAATTAAGGTCCCTACACTTGCCCTTGGCTAGTCTTGAGTTTTGGCCCACTACAAGAAAATAAGTAAAATGCCGTTAATGAACGTAAAACAAATGTACTTACAATCGATTTTATCAAATACAGAAGGCTTTTCTTCATTTTTTAGTATGGAAAGCGTGGGTTTAAAGCCGTTAGAGTTTAAATTCATTCATTTTCGAATATGACGCCGCTTTCAAACAACGGCAACTGCACTTTCCTCCAAGTTTTTGGCGGCAACAAAATCCCATGCTTGCCAAAAATATTGCAAAATTAATAATTGATATTGAGATGTAGAAAATATCAGAGGTCTTATATAATTTTCCAATTTATTTTATTGGATCTCATATGATTTTTTCTCTGCCTCCAAACTTTTCTCTCTGGTTAGCCTGATTTTATTTCAGTTTGCATTTCGTGAACTACTCACGGATTTTCAAGGTCTACAGTCAACGCACCTTTTCATGTTGTCAACAGCAACATTTCCCAGCAAGCAAATTTTTGGCGGACTTGCCCAGAAAGGGTGTCCGTTTTGTTTTAGTTCTTTCGATTCTCTGATATTTGTCTGCCCCTTGCTTTGCATTCTGATATTTACGAGTTTTATTATTAACTTTGTGGTTGAAATGGCTTTGTAAGATGTGTCCCACAGCTGAGAATTGTCCTTTTTCTCGTGGATGTGTCCACATCAGTGGAATTTGTGTTTCTAAGCAATTGCAGTTTGCAGACATTGGTGTTTCAAGTATTTTTGGTTCATATGCAGCAAGAAGCATTAATGGAGTCAGCTCAATCTCGCCAGTCTCTTCAGACAACTGAAGCCATCCCAAGAAGTTCCAGTTTTCCGCAGCCTATTCTAGCCAGCCAGTTGCCTGTGACTGGAGGAAAAGGAAGCAGAGTCTTAGGTAAAAAGAACTGGAGTCTTGTTTGGTCTCTTGTTATGCTCCTTGTTGTTCAGCCTTCTCGCTAGGGTGGCCACAAAAACACCTAGTGGCAAAAACTGGCGATTTTTTTGTAATTAATGCAGGAATTGCTGTGAATTTTACTGATCAGTTTTACCTATCTAAAACATCTTCAAAAAATATTTTGAAAATACCATTGCATTCAGGACAAAATTGTATGTTTTGTAAGGCCATCAGTAAGATGTCCTAGGTATTTAATATTATTTCTTAATATTCAGTGTAAATTTAGATGTAAAAAAAAGTAGCTGAACTTGCCTACAAAAATTTGTTGATACTAAGGAGGAAAGTCAGCAGCCTACAGCAGCAATAGGTCTATTGGACTATAACCTTAATGATCTTATTCATATTTTCTCATCTAACTCACTTGCTGGGGCTCCCCATGCACTCAAAACCAGCTCAAAATACCCAGTTTCATAGAATATCATTGAAGCACATAGTTCCAAGCTGGTCACTAGATGGACAAAACCCTAAAGTCAATGGATGGACATAGGCATTTTCTTATGTAAAATACTGTTTTCTAAAGAAGATTTAAGATGCTTAGAGGCAAGATAGAGAGGTGATTTTGGCCTCAAATCAAAGCTGAAAGATAGGAGAATCACATTCTGATCTTCAACAGCTCAGGTTTGATTAAAAAAAAATTTACTGGCTACCCTATTCTCGCAGTCAGCTGACATTCTCGACCTCGTCTCACAAATGTGTGGGACTTTGGGAAAGAACTACAAAACATGACACAAATATTAGATTGAAGCTGACAAACAATTGTTAATAATGGCTTACATGTTGGAGGTTGATCACCTCAAACTCAGCAAAGCTTGACGTCCTTGCAGTGATTTACAAAGTGTTCAAGCTGGTTCAAAACAAAGAAAAGGCATTTATGACAAAGCAAAACGGATAAGTCAGCTACATTTTATTGGAGCTATATTTTGGCCCTTCATGGTAAGGGTCCTTTTCAGGCTCAAGCTTGAAAAGGAACATGTTGCCGAACTGTATAAAGGGATCGGTGTCTTTGAGCTCTTTCCAGAAAAAAATGAAAAAATATCTTCTAGAGTCTTGAGAGTTGGTGTCTTTTATTTTATATATTTCCTGATCTTTACATTTGGGTTGTTGTCGTGTTTGACGCGGATAAGGTTGTGACAAGTGATTTTGTTAAGAAATGAAATTATTCTCAATGAGAGGTATTAATTATTTTGAGTTCCTGAAGTGGCCGCTTAGAGCCTTTGGCATGTTGGCAGTTCAGGAATTCATCTGATGATTTTTTTTCTTTTTTTACAAATAAAGCAATCTCAATCTCAAAATGGAGCTGCATCAGCTACATTTTATTGGAGCTATATTTTGGCCCTTCATGGTAAGGGTCCTTTTCAGGCTCAAGCTTGAAATGGAACATGTTGCCGAACTGTATAAAGGGATCGGTGTCCTTGAGCTCTTTCCAGAAAAAAATGAAAAAATATCTTCTAGAGTCTTGAGAGTTGGTGTCTTTTATTTTATATATTTCCTGATCTTTACATTTGGGTTGTTGTCGTGTTTGACGCAGATAAGGTTGTGACAAGTGATTTTGTTAAGAAATGAAATTATTCTTAATGAGAGGTATTAATTATTTTGGGTTCCTGAACTGGCCGCTTAGAGCCTTTGGCATGTTGGCAGTTCAGGAATTCATCTGTTGATTTTTTTATTTTTTTACAAATAAAGCAATCTCAGTCTCAAAATGGACTTGTAGAAAAACATCTAAAGATTCTTCCTTAAATAGCCTATCTGATTTTGTGAAGAAAAAAAGTCAAATAATTTGAACAATATTCCTTCAACCCAAGCTGATTGCGAATCATATTTGACAGTGCAAAAACAGATACGTCAGCTAAATTTTATTCAAGCTATATTTCGGCCCTTCTTGGCAAGGGTCCTCTTCAGGCTCAAAACCGCTCAAGTTGGAAAAACGGAACTTGTGAACAGACTGAGATTCATAAATGTTGAAAATTTTCAGCTATTGCTTCTTGACTGTCAGGACTGACTGGAAATTTCATTTTAACATCTTTGCTGCAAATTTGAGGTTATGTAATTTTAAGGTATATCTTGTAGCCGAAAGATGGCCCAGATTTGCCAGTCATACACAAATCCTCAATTTTTGGGTATGGTGCCCCAACGTCTGGGCTTGCCGGAACATCGTATGCTCACACCATGCCCTGTAGCAAGGGGATGGTAGCCCTATACAAATCTTGTTGAAATGCGAATTTCCATTTCACATTCTCAATTCAGCTGATTTTGTGGGGGTATTATGCCCTTGCTACAGGACATGGTGCCCATGCGTTGGGGCATCATGCCCAAAAATTCAGGATTTATGTATGACTTAGAGTTGCCCTCAAGTTTTGACCCAAATACTAATTCTGGTAGCCATCTCTAATATGTGGACTTTGGAGCTTGGCCCAGAGTAGATATTCCAGAATATGCCGATTAAAAAAAGTGTTCAGGTATTCTCTAGTTTACAAGAAAATTTAAGGTAAGAGGACTGAGATGTCTCTCCATCACTTTGACTTAGTATAACCTTGGCAAAATCTACTTGCATCCTTAAGTGTAATAAGTGTATGTATCCCAGGAATGGAATTAAAATCAACTACGGTAGTTTCCAAGTTGACCCCTGCCTTCTTTTGGCAAAGACCGAGCCAGAAGCTATGTGAACCTGATGTATGTCTCTGTCTAAGTGAAAATGAGCTGTGTGAGCTAAGCCCTTATCCACTCAAATACCCAAGGTATAGATATCTACTTCTATCTACAAATATCTACTTCTTGCAAATATAAATTCGTTTGTGCTACCTAAAAGTGTTGTAACTGACAGTTTTTTGGAAATTTTCATGTAGGACCATTATGGATTTTATGTAAGTACCGTTCAGTAATCTATTTAAATTTGTGTAGATTCTCAAGGTCAGTTTGGTGGAAGAAGACCAAGAAATGAACCAGGAAAACCTGGCTTCAGGGGAGCCCCGCAGAAAGTGCCTAAGGCCAACAAAAAAGAACCGAGACCAAGAGGACAAGGTACAAATGGACGTGGTCTCCAGACTTATAACGAGGTATGCTTTATTTTCACTTTTCGAACCTGAAGTATAGTCTGTTTCAACCATATCTAGTAACTAAATTTTCATACTGAGCCATTGTACAAAAACAAAACCAATTTCCACAGAATAGTTGAATTGGGAATTGACCAGGTATTTATCCACATGTCATCCTGGCCGAGTTGCTTGGTGTTGCTAACCATTTGGAAAGGAGCAGGGATCAATGGAAGAAATCTGGGGAAGGTAATAGGAAGGCTGTGTGAAGCAGAGGCGTCACTAATAGAGGGGGAGGGGCGACGCCCCCCAATCTTGTTGGCCAGTCGTTTAAAAAAGAGCCAAGTCTGCGCGAAGGGCCGCGAGTTTTAGTAAAAATAGAAATAGTATTTTTTCTTAAAAATAGTCGTTTTTCTTAAAATCAGCAGATTTTTCATCAACACAGTTGTTTTTTTCTTCTTAATAATAGTCTTTTTTATCTGCCAAAACAGTCGGTAAGAATGACCAGCCAGTCGGTAAATACCTTGTCCCCCCCCCCAAACATTTTGGCTAGTAATGCCTCTGGTATGAAGGCCCTGGGATGGTGTGCCCTCAACCATTTATTGCACTTGGCTGAGGGACGAGTATCAACGATCAGCAACGCCCAGTGGCAAAGCCACCTGCACCTATATCAGTTTAATTTTAGCCTCAGCAAAGGATGACATTTCTCTGTTTTTCCTGACTTATAGGCTAACTAAAGAGAATTTCTTGCATTCTCATGGAATGTCCGCCGAGTGCAGGAACAAACGGACACTCGTTGCCGATATCACTTTCGTAGTGGGTTTACTTTGCACGTCACTTTCTAAAACGAGTGGAGAGCAGATATTCCTTCAGCCCAAGCTGACTGCGAATCACATTTGAAGATGCAAAACGGATATGTCAGCTACATTTTGACAATGCAAAAATGTAGCTGACATATCCATTTTGCATCGTCAAATATATTGGAGAGCAATGACAGCTCTAAAAAGCGAAGCGAGTTTTACCCGAAATTGCAAGAAGCGCCGGCGCATAAAGTGGTCGAGGAAGAGGTAGGTCATTGAAAATAGAAAACAGGCTTCCATCTCGTGTTTTGTAACAGACAAGTAACTGTGATCTTGTGTTGCATCTCAGCAGACTTACATTGTTGTACCCTGAAACGACAGGAATGGAAAATAATCAAACACGAAATGGCTTGCAAGAAGTGCACCAGTGACAAATAGTGAAAGAATCAACTCTTTATCATTAATACAGTTCGTCTCTCTTATCAGGTAACTCAGGACAGAGATTGTGAGCTGGAGCTCAGTTTGGCCCAAGGAAAAAAAGTGAACTTGAATCACCTCCTCAACTTCACATATGAAAAACGAGGTGACCAGCAGCAGACAAGAAGAGGAAGAACCTATTCAGGTCAAGGTCAGCATTACTCACATCAGTCCAGACTGCCAAAGTATAACAAGGACCAGTTCTTGCAAGCACAGTAAGTTGTCCCAGCAGAGTTTGTAGTTGTAAGGGAAACGCTGAAAAAAATCCTGAAAAACTGCTATAAATTTGACAGATATTTTTTTTTTTTATGTTATTTCATTTCTGTCTGCCAAAATCGGCTTACCAAGAAAAAAGCCAGGAATATGCAAATAATTACAACAATAGTTAGGGTTTGTAAACCTTATGTTTCTATGAGGTTTACTATCATCAGTAAACCTCATAGAAACACTATAATCCTAAACATTTTGTAACGATGACAACTATTTCAGTATAAGAGAGCCAAATTATTACTCAAAGAAGCTGGCTTTTAAGTTTATTAGCCTTAGTGAAATTAGACATCTTTATAAACGATTTTAGTAAATTAGACACCAGGAAAAAGTCGTGGAATTTTCCCATGAAGCTTAAAATTCTCTGCTACCTCAAGAGGGATCATGAAGACTCGGAACTATGGAAAAATTCTCTAAATTTGTGATAAATGTTAAAAATGAATATTGTAAATTTTTCGTGATTGCTGACGTTAAGTAACGTGACTGGCGCATTGATAACACGAGCTTAATTTGGACTGTCACAAAGCTGCACAAGAGATTTGTAAAATACTTGGTTAGCAAAAGTACCTTGTAAATCGGGAGAAATCCTACTTTCCTGCAATTGCAAATTTGCAGGTAAACGAGGTTCACTTTTGTTGAAGATGGTGGATGTGTAAAAGAAGACATTTTTTGTTTTTAGTTGTCAGTTTTTGGTGAAGCATGATGTGGACTACAGTGTTTACTTGGCAGATCCTGACCTTCTTGTCGACTGGACTTTGATCGAGCAAATTGTAAGTCGGATTTATGTCTTGAATCTTGCTTCAAAGTTGGAAGTTGATTTTCACTAAGACAGATTCGTGGGTACTTACAGCGTCCTGTCTTAAGCAGGTTTCCCACATACTCTGATTTGAAATTGGATTCGAATTTGAACTGTGTGGATAAACTGTCTTGCTTTTATTAGTTGCAAATGATCCGAGGCATTTTCTGACGAGATTTATCAGCTACAGCGCGCTACGAAAGGAGACAAATTGTCGTTTATCGACGTTAGTGACATATTACCTTTACTTAATTACCGCGTTTCCGTCGTCACTCGTAACCCATCTCGCAGCGTGGAGTCGGGCGTGAAAGAAATGAAAGGACTGTATTGGATTTCGTAGCAAGTAGACTGAGCGCGGAAGCAGTGAGAATTCTGGTGATCAACCTATTTTTTGCAAAACGAACAGTGATTATACAATTTTATGCAGTGAACAGAGAGAGGCACTCGGCAATTCATGACGTTTTCGACAGATGTGCAGCCGTGTTCAGGGGTCGAGCCATGGTTTGATGTGAAAGAAAAAAAATAACAGTTTTTGAGCATATTGTCTTCACCTCGTTAATGAACTGTCTTCTTTGATTTTCAGAGGCTGCGTGGTCCCGAGGTTGGGACCTGTCCTGTTTGCCTGCATCCTCCCGTAGCGGCTAAAATGACGCGATGCGGTCATATTTACTGTTGGCCCTGTGTTCTCCACTATTTGGCCTTGAGCGACCGGGCCTGGCGAGGTTGTCCGGTCTGCGCCGACCCGATCTACAGAAAGGATTTGAAAAGGTATGTCTGTAAACTTTTAGTTTTTATGACGGTAGTATCGCTTGGCTCAGAATTCGGTAATTGCGCCGATCCAGAAACTGTCACATAATGTCACCTTGCAAGCTCCCCCTCATTGTCCGCTGTAGAGGCGCCATTTTAACAACACCAACTTTAACTCTCAGCAATTCAGCTCACCAAATTCAGATGCGTATATTGGTTGAATTATATTATTATTGTTATATTGCTGGAATTTTTACTTTATTATCAGGCTCGTTTTTCTAGCTAGAGCTCGCAGAGGACCTTAGCCAAAAAGGGGCGGAAATGTCGCTCAAATAAAATTCTCCTGACGTATACGTTCAACCCAGTCAAGTATTTTAGATATGCTGTTCTGTTGTTTCTGTTCAATTGCTTTTCCAAAAAAAAAAAAAAAATCTCCTTTCTTGTACTCCCTGAAAGATATTTTTGTTTTTGTCGTACAAAAAGTTGTTGTCTTCATCATCATCATTAGGATATACTATTTAGGTAGCGTTCCAGCGGCGTAATATTAGTTACGATCGTTACTATTCTTGTTATTATTGCCGTTCCAGAGCCCGCCGTAATAAATAAATTGGCTCCTCCCACTTATTATTTTCGTTCCAGGACTGTTACGATCGTTACGATTTACCTATGATGGTCGCGAGCATCATAAGTGATAATAACTATCGGTTCTGCAGGAACTCCCGCAAGAGTGATGACGTATGTACGCGTTGTTATTATTTGCGTTTCAGAGAGCGTGATAACTACCACAATACGACGATGGCCCCTCCTCTTATCATCGTAACTTGTAATAACTTCACTGGAACGCTACCTTAGTTTCAACGCCATCTTGAGCACTTGAGTAGGTTGATGTTTTTCTCTTTCAGCGTGATTTCCATCCCTCAGAAGCAGTACCAGGTTGGCGATGAGATAGAATTCCGACTCATGAGACGGGAGAGGGACTCACATTTGCCGCACTTTGTCAGTCAGCCACCCGCAGAGGAGCTGGGGAATGTCAATAGGGAAAGAGGACAGAAGCTAGTCCTTGCCACCCCTCAAGACGTGAGTCTCATTTCGTATCATCATCGTAAGTCTGAAACTCATGCAGAGAACCACACAGCTCACTTTACTCGAGCTGCGATGCATTATCTGTAGGAAGGTGGGTGTTGTGATTGGCGCAGGTGTCGCTAGTGAAGCAAATATTCCATAACAGTAAGCAAGAAAATAATCTCTTATAAACACCTGAATGTAAAGTGCTTTAGACTGGTAAAAAAAGATCGAGGCCATGGGCGGACTGGCGGTGACGGTAGCTCATGAGAAATGAGTTAAGGTATAATTTTAATGAAAACGGTAAAAAAAAAAAAAAAGTTTTATAGCACTAAAAAAGCATCAGACTTGCCTGTGGTAAACAAAAATGATGCTTTGTTATTGGACTAATTGTGTTTTAACAACAAAAAATAATAAATGAAATGATGGTTTTCCCGTTTCTTTGCGGTCAGTTGTGGTAGGTCAAGTCGGTTTTAGCTTGGTCGTGTGACACACACATCAGACCAAAGTGCCAAACAGTCGTAACTACCTTATTCTGGGTTTTTGTTTTCACCTTTTCGGACTTTCTTTTATCATTGGGATTTCGGGCTGTAGTGCCCACCTCCCTGGGACAGGCTTAGAAGGTCCGTGATATGGAAGTGTCTTTTGTTCTAAGCCTTAGAAGTTATGAACTGAAAGACAAAGTGCTCCACCTACGGGATTTGAACCTACAACCTTCGGCTATCGTGGCTAACGCTCTACAACTGAGCTACCGATTCGTTTAGAATTGCTAGATAGAAACGTGCTATAGAGATAGTGATCCAGCCGGAGGAAAGTTCTTCTAACTAGTTCACGTCGCCATATGAACATGGGATTGGACAATATTGACGTACAGATGGAAAGTTAAACGAGATATATAACGTCCCATCTCTACGTAAATATAATTATAAGCCTGTTGAACATAAGAAGTCCTCGGTTTCAGGTGGCAAAGTTCATCCTTCTACGTGAAAAAGTGGAACTCGAGACCCAGTACGAAGTAGAGAAGGAAGAGCCAGAGTCTTGTTTCATTCTGGAAGCCTTGATGCTCCTCAAAGATCGTGAGGATCAGCAAGAGGCTTCGTATGAGGTCGACGAGGTTGTTGATATTTCCCTGAGTGATATAGGAAAGGAAGTCTTGGAGGATTCAGTTTTGACTGAAGGAGACTATGAAAGCTTTGGAGACAAAAGGTAAGACCCCTACCCTTTTTTGTTTGTTGTGGCATAGGCTTTATGGGAGTTCATCAAGAGGGGCGTAAAGGGTCTTTCGCAATGAATCTATGTGGTGTTGAGCTAATATCTTAAAGGACATGCCCTACTTATGATGGTAATTAATTCTACTTGAGTAGTATTTCCATCCATTCTCGTAATATAATATATATAATAATGTTTATTTCCTGAATAGCTCATATAATTACTCGCTAGCTTATTAACACGGCTAAAACTTAATAATCACTTCTCAATAATTGTTCCCGAGTTCTTCACTTCATATGTGTATTCTATCTCCTCTATTAGCAATGCACTGATTATGACGCTTGCCTCATTTGCTCTCTTTACGTGACGTATCATGCGCCCGATCATTGTTTCTGAGGAGCTTATTCGTCGGGAGACCGGTTACGCAAATTTTGCCAAGATTGTCATCCAAGGCAAGGGACATGGAAAGAGGCTAAAAACAGCCGAAGCCGTGTTTAATTTTCTGTAAGCATACCTTAGTAGTTAGTTGTAGTTGTAAAATGGTCGACTATCTCAGAACATTTTGAGCAGAAGCATTATGTAGTGCGAGGTGTCTTTGAGGTTCCTTAAAGCCCAAGTTGACAGGAAAAGCCGTTCTTTTTTTTTCTATTTAATCAGTGCTCTTCAAACTCTTTATTCTGACTGAGATCCGGCATTGGTATCAGCACATTTGTGTCAGTCTCATTAGTAAACTTGCTCTGTTCTTAGTAGGCTTCGGTAGATTAGAACCTGGCTTAGGTGAGCTCAACATGATCCCCGTGCATTTGGCAAAACGAGAGGAATCAACCAGGCCTAGTGAACCGTTTGACATTAAAGGCTATCATCCCGGAACTCCGAAGGTCTGGGGCCTTCTGTCAGTTCTGTCAGAAGTTTCATAAAAGATAACAAGAGGATGCGCGTTTTCTACCGCTAACATTTAGGATGTGAGCTGTTAGGATTTCCAAACGTTACGCATAAGCGTTGTTCATACAAGAGCCGAAATAACGTCTGCTGACTTTTTTGTTTGTCATTTTTGTTTGTCATGTTTGAAATCGGAAAAGTCAGCAGATGGCTTTTGGGCTTTTTTCGGCTCTCCCAAACAATGCGTGTTTTGCATGATTTTTTATCCATAACGTTTGCAAAATCATAACAGATAACATCCCAGGTGTTATCTGTTGAAACTGCGCATCCTTGTGTTATCTGTTATGAAACTTCTGACAGTTTGGTAGGCTGGGTGTGCTGCTTGATCTGGTGTGACTGAATATCGGGGCTGGTAAGTCACTATGTTCCTCATTGTAGGTCACGTTACGACAGTGTCAACAGTGATCATCACACGGAACATAGCAAGGACGAAGTCAGTGGAACCGGGACGGTCTCCAGCATTGGACCCGAGGACCTTGAATTTCAAGACCTTGACCAGCAAAAGTCTGAACTTCCAGAGAGCAGCACTGGCGTTAAGAAAGACGTATTCTACTTTTACCAAGGTGAGAACCCACTTCCCATGAGTTCCGGCTACCCCCCCCCCCCCCCCCCCCCCCCCCCCCCCCCCCCCCCCCCCCCCCCCGGTACCAAAACCCCCCTGGCGAAAAAAAAGGGTACCAGCCCCCCGCCACACACACACACACATAGTGTTAATAAAATGCAATATATTTTTCTAAAAGTATATATCAAGGCGAGCGGCCAGTGAGCCGCCGTCACGAGTTTACATCGAACTGGCGTACCGTGGGAAAATCCTTAAGTGCTCGCGGTTTTTATTGAGATTTTCCAATTCCCTGTATGTTTGCATTCGGGGTGGTTTTGACCGGGGGGGGGCAGGTTTTTATTCGCCTAGACCCACTTCCCATACATATTTGTTAATGGAAGCTTTAGCCCCGGTATATAGTGGTGTATTCAAACTTATACCACTGGGACATCTAGGATCGAATTCAGTGTTCCTAGAGGCGTATTCTCGCTGTTCCCGGAGGACTCCTTGGGGAATCGAACGGAACGGCGAGAATACAGGGACTTACCCCACGCTGACTCCGCGTACAGAAAACAGCTAGAGTACGGGGAATGCTTCCAAGACGGATTTTGTTCTTAATACAACCATGCAAGTGACAAAATTAGTCTGGATCTCCTTTATTTTTGGTTTTGTTTATTCTGATCATTTTTAATTAATTTTACATTGCACCAACACCAGCAAAAATTGATTCCCCTCCGAATCTGAAAGGGAGTCCTTTTTGATGATGGTGATGATAATCGGAGCATGCATTCCCCGTCCGTGGGGACTCGCGAGAAGACGGGGAGCGAGTCCTCGAAACAAACAAAAACGCGGGGACTCCTCAAGTGGAGTCCTCGGGGAACGGCGAGAATACGCCTTAGGCCCGCCATTATGACTGACGTTTCTTTTCTTTTTAGCTGCTGACGGACAGCATATCTACCTCCACGGTCTGAACGCACAAATGCTCATCCACGAATACGGAAGCCTAGAGAAATCCCCCAGAGTGTTGAGTGGAGTCATCATTGAACGGGACACAATGGTTATGAACCCAGACACGAGGAATCGTTTGAGATATCTACGTCATCTTCCTCTAGTCACCAGTTTTGAAGTGGTAGAAATGGAACTCGGGCCGCCACTGGTTAGCAAGAAGACCATCAACTTCTTCCACGGTAAGCTAGTACGATTGACAGAGTGCTGATTTCGTCAGTTGTACATCGAGTGACACGGTTATACTTTCTTTATTTTATATTAGGCTTATAGTATTTCTTTTTACTTTATTTATTTTATATTACTCCGCTGCACCTAAGAAGTGGGTCATAAATAAACAAATAATCTAAATGAAATATACCGATAAAATGACTGAATGTGGAAACAATTTCCCAAAATTTTTTGTTATTATTTCATCTGTCTTGTGTTAGTAATAATTGAGCGCTAAACGGATACGTCAGCTGAATTTGTTCAACCTATATTTTGGCACTTCTTGGCAAAGGTCCTTCTCAGGCTCAAAGCTAGAAGGATGAACCTGCTATCAGTTTACGTATCTGTCCAGCGCAGTCAATTATGACTCGCTGTCAGCTTGGGCTGCTATGAACGAATATTAATTGTGTTAGAAATTTAATTATTAAAGTTAGCAATTTTTAAGTTTTCCTGTTGAACGCATGTATCATTTGTATTTGTTATTATGACGGAAAACCAATTATCAGCTGCGTCCGGCTTATGTTTTCAAAATAAATTACGGATTGATTGATTGATTCACCTTATTCTTACCATCCAGGGAGATACCCCTTGTTCGCTTCAAAGCGGCCTTTTAACCTATTTTTGATTGGCTGCTATATATATAGAGCCCAGCGGCCAGCGAGGCGCCGGACGCGTTTACACTTATGAACCCTTCAAGGGACAATCAATAGTGTGACATGCCGCTTTGAAGCGAACAAGGGATATCTCCGTGGATGGTAAGTATAAGCCGGATTGATTAATGGTAATTATACAATGAGAAAAAACAGGTCATAGGCCTTTATAAAGTTTATCTGAAAGACAGTTCATTGTACATTCTAAGGTTGTTCAAGGAATTCTTCAGAGCATTGAGGAAATTTTTGAGGACGAGAGAACAATTCCGTGTTGAAAAGAGTTCCGACAATATATAGTGTAGGCGTTAGATTTGTACGCATAAGTATAGGGGGAACGTCTTCGTTTTCGTAGTCGCCCTCTCTCTCTCTCTCTCTCTCTCTGCTCTGCTAGCGAACATATTTTTTGGAGATTGGACCTAGTACACCGTATTCTGGGTTGCTTGGGATTGTTGACAGAAGCTTAAAATGATCATATACCTCTTTTCAGAGCGTTTGGCTGAGAGGGAGCGTCGTCGCCGACGTAAAGACCGAGATGAAAAGAAGCGAGAACGACGTATTCAAATTGAAGAAGATGCTAAAATGGGACGGTTCCCGAAACCCATCCTGAAGCTCGATTCTACGCTGCACTTTCCCGAGTGCACAAGGGACAGCTATCATCCGGAGTAAGAAGTTCCTTCTTCCTTTCTGAGACGTAGGGCTTCTACTTAAGGTGTTGGAAGACTCCTTTTGAGAACTCCGGTGTTGGTTCGTTATCGGTCCGACTGATTATGCATCGACCACTTTACAAAAGGTTAAGCAAATATTGCTCGTCGTTCCCATCTTTTGGACATGTGCGAGTGACTGATTCAGCGGAGGGATCAGAAATATCTGCGCAAAGGATTTCCGATCGCTTTCCTTAAGGACACGACGATTTTCCTTCATTGGTCATCTTTCCAGTCCCTAATCATCTAAGTGCGTATAGCGAAGTACTTACCTTAGCCCATATTTTTCTCATGCATGTCCAGAGCCTCTTAGGGCGTCCAAGAAGTCGTCTAATCAAATTTTATTCCATATAGCTTGAAGCCAGAAGGGGTGAATAAAATATTTACGAAATACACTAAAACGACAGCAAATTTAATAATTAGGGGCTGAAGGCCGCCGACAAGGAGCTGAATGGATGCGTCGGTGTTGTGGAGATCCGAGCTGTAGGTGCGGCGAAGATTGTTCTTTGATTTTTTTTTATAGCTTCCACCTACACATAAGGACGACGTTGCCAAAGAAGCTTTACACATATTTAATATACAGCCAACAAATATTGATGTACAGACATTACAACCATTATCTCTCTCTCTCTCTGCTCGGATGTCTCGATGTCGAAAAGGCAGCTTCGAGATTTTATATTTGCAGATTTTACGAATGTGCAGTTGCATATTATATTTGTTGTAACGGTCCTAGTGTTCAAATATAGCGACCAATAATTTAAAACTAACCACTTCATAACGCTAGGTTTCCTGTATTACTAGAGTTACGTATTACTAGAGTCATTTATGTATTTGCAGATTTTACGAATCAGACCCAGTGCTTGTTCAAGAGGACCCTCCACAGGAAAATGTGCTCGACAATCAGTTCGGCGGTTCGCCCGTATCCGGTGGTTCGTGGGGCGCAAAATCCGGCGGTGAAGGCCCGTCCTTCGCACAGGTTAGCAACATTTCTTTTTAGACATATGCCCCCAACCCCCGAATCCTCCGTCCTTTCATTTAAACACGGCGCCTAAAGCTGTATTTGAAACATCGAGTAGTGGACTCGTTTGCAGGCAGAAATCATAAATGAGTTTAAAGCAGGTGTGAACTGTCAGTTTAGCAAAAGCTATAGGAGCCCACATAACGCGAATTCGTGTTCACTAGGAGAAATCGGCATCGCAGTTAAGCGGAAAATCCCCGTCGTCAGGTTACAACAATAGCGCCCCTCTGTTTCAACTCCGATTCGAATTTTATTCTCGTCGCGTCTCAACTCAAATCATAAGCGGAAAAAGTTCGCGCCCTTTAGGGACCAATCTTAAAAGTGTCGTGAGGAATTTGTAGAAGCAAAAGCCTGTGTGCTGCATTTAAACTATTGTTAATTACAGAATTACTTGGAGAAAAATAGTTGAGCCGCGAGCCCCTTGTTCACATTGTTTGGAATCTGTTGAGAAATCTGGGAGGAGTCGTTCAAAGGTATATGGACTGTGTGAACCAGTTTGAACCTCGGATGAACTATCTTCAGAAGTTACCGACGCCAATCCTACCTTCGTTCCCTATCCCTTTATGGCTTGGGCAGACGATGAGGGTCGGCCGGTCGGGAGCGGAATTCCTGTCATGAGTCGGGATTCTCGTCACCATTATCAGTTACACATGAGTTGAGTTTTTGCAGATACCATGGTATCTGATACGGTCTAAAGTCGTTTTTGCAGTTATCGTGGTATCTGATACCACGGTCAAAAGGCGTTTTTGCGGTTGTCGTGGTATCTGGCCAGTTACCGTGGTAACAGATATTCAGATATCACGTTCCGACCGTGGTATCTGGTCGGGGTATCTGAAAAGTTGTCTCACTTCCATGAAAATTTTATCAAATTGGTGAGAAAGAAGTTCAGCACTTAGTGATGTAACTGGATATCAGTTTTTCTTTAAGGGTGACTTCGAAAAGTGCAGTTTCGGCAATAGCCGTTTTTGTAGTGGGCCGTGTATCAGATACCACGGTAACTGCAAAAACGACTAATTGCAGATCCAGTTACCGTGGTAACAGATACCATGGTCACCACAAAAACGCAAACTATGGAAAGGTTGATTTTTTCATCTTCACAATGAAAATGAAGAAAAGCATTCAGGGAAAACTCCATCGGTTGTTTGCAGCATACCGGTGGGATTACGACGGTAGTTTAGTAACTACTGCTGGAAGGTGAGAACTCGCCTTTGACAGGATAAGGTAAAATTTTCGAATGGAATCTGTGGCGTATTATGCGACACTCGTATTCGTAAAAAGTCACTTTTTTAGACTAGTTAAGAGACTTTGGGATTTTTTTATTTTCTTCTTTACTTTTTTTATTTATTTTTTCATTTACTCCGTTATGAACGTAACGTGTTGCAAAGGATAAACGTACATATGTAATGAAGTGTTACAGGATTAAATAATTTGCAGTTTGCAGGAATTTTGCTCCTCATCGTGGTGAATTTTGATCCATTGATGTTTGATTGAATTCCAAAACTATTTTTAGCCGACTACAATGACAGGTATCATGTCTGTTTAAATCTGACACTCGATTCTAAAACAAATTGTCTTCGTTAATTAGAAGGTGGCCCCAGTCCGTCAGCTCGTTGTTTTTATTTTAAAGCATGATTGATCAAGCAGTCAGCCGTAAAGCATTGTAAACTAAATGCAGTCTAAATTGCGAGAATAAAAGAAATGCATTAGCCTTGAAATTGGAAAACTGAGGGGAAAAACATCTAGTACGGTATTTTCTTTATTTTCTTGATTCAAATAAATGGCCAACTATAGGGTCATCGTAATCAGAGGCGTTACTAGGACAAATTTGTTTGGGGTGGGCAAGGTATTTACCGACTGCCTGGTCATTTTTACCGACTGTTTTTGCAAAAAAACTGACTGTTTTGCGGAAAAAAGAGTGTTTTGACGAAAAAATCGACCGATTTTCAGAAAAACCGACTGTTTTGGGGGAAAAACTGATTATTATTTACGAAAAACCGGCTGTTTTTAAGAATGGTAGTCACTTTTGGTTTAATCATGGTCGCTTGCGTTCACTTCTCAGTTTTCACCAAGGAAACCTGTAAGAGTGGGAGAGAGAGAGAGACGGGTTTACTAAAAACAACCGGCAGTGATACAATGAAAGGGTTGTACAAAAAGGAACATACATAGGCACTAAATAATTGTTCTAGCCATGAACGGCAGTGCCGAGCGGCGGTAACGCTCCGTGTTACACTTCACTAGTTCAAAGCCTGCCCGCTGGTGAGTTTCGTACTAGTGGGTTTCTTCGGAGCGTTTTGGGAGCAGGGCGCGGCCTGAAGAAGCTCTTAAGGAATTCGCGGTAGTGGAGGATCCCCTTAAGGCATTTTTCCGTGCTCCCATAAACAGTTTGTGGGTCGATTTTGGCTCGAAAAGAGTGTTTCTGCGGCCTTTTGTGCGGCTCACAAGTATGTTTCCGTGACCAACAAGATTTTCATGACTCGTTTTTGTGGCTCAGATTCGACAAACAAATGCCGAGGTGATTGTAGATTTTGTGGCTCGATTTTGGCGGGAAATTCAGATTTGGCAGCAAAGCAACGTCAAAACAATAAAATTTAAAACTTTCTTAAGTATGTGGACATGAAACAGAAGATCCTTTTTGCGCGGAATGGTAAGGACGAAAGCCTGGAGTTCCTATTTATTGAGATTTTGCATAATTTTTATTTATATATTCAAACATTTGAATATATACCGCCCAAAAAATAGACAAAACGGTGTTTCTGCGAGTTTCAACTTGTAGCTTGACTGTGTGGCACACAATCGTGTTTCCGCGGAAAACACTCAGAAGTGTGTGGCCCACAATTGTGTCACGGAAAAACGCCTTTACTTAATCGTGAAAGGGGGGAAAGTAATCATTGCCTTCTGCTTACATGTATTCACTTTCAGATGCTTCGCGCGGGAAAACTGAAGCCCTCGCCATCTTGGCCCGTGTCGAGACGAGAAGTCGCCCAGCCTGCGGCCAAACCTCGAGTTTTGGACCCAGAGGATGAGGAAACATCTGGCTTAGGGTTGGAGTACAAGGCGCCTGCAGCTATGTCGCTTTCTGCTGCCCTTAACGCAGCTCTGGATGAAGCTTCGAGATCGCACAGAGGCCAGGGTAAGTAACTCGGCTATGATTGGTTTGGAAATGAACTCGGATTGGTTTGGAAATGAAGTCTGGTCGGATAACGGGGTAAAAGAAGGAAAGAGTATAGATATATCAGGTTTGGCGACGAAGGAGTGGAAGAGTTGGTAAGGTGATGGAGGAGTGGGTGGGGGTCGTTGACTCAGCTCCGACACTAAACCATCCGGCTAGACCTAGAGAGTTCGGAATACATAACTATGCTGAACCCCAAGAGGCGTAGTCGTAAGTTAGTTCTTGTGCGGTGATTGACAGAAAGGGCCTTATATGGGAATGGTTGAAAATGGTGCAGGACAAGATTTAAGACTCGGGATAAGTCGTAAATTCCCCCCACCTGCACCACATCCCCGGTAGCGGTGTGTTTATGTGGCAAAGAAGTCTATCCTGAATTTAAACGCGAGAAATTGAAAGAAGATACCGTGGACAGGAGATGGCTGTATGGTGGGGTTTTTGGGGCCATAATTCAGAACAAGCAGCCGAGCGAAGCTAGGCCCTGTCACGGTTCGCAAAGATAAAAAAAAAGTGGAAAGTTACGCGTTTATATTATCTTGACAGTGCAAAACGGATACGTCAGCTGAATTTTATTAGAGCTGTATTTTGGACCTTCTTGGCAACAGTCCTCTTCAGGCTCAAGGTGGAAAATGATCTTGTAGAAAATAACTAAAGATTTTAGTTAAGGATCTGATTTGTAAATTTCTTCGTGAAAGTTGTTTTGAGTTGAAGTTGGTGCTGCGATTCCATTTGGACACGGCTGCTGTTTTTGCTGCTCGATTGGGTCGTTGAGAGAAAATATTATTATATACTTGAAAATAGAATTCAGGTTGAAGTATCCGTTTTGCACTGTCAAATATGATTCGCGGTCGGCTTGGGCTGAAGGAGTATTTATTCACCAAGTACGGAACTACCATAGCCCAGACATGCCGTCGCAGAATTCTGCGATTTGTCGCGGGTTTTCATCCCCAGATTCATAGCTGTGAAAAATTTGTCACAGGAAATCACGCGTATGCCAAAAATGTCGCCTGCGATTTCGAAGCATTTTGGCTAGTTTCGAGAACTCCTTTTGGTAAAAGTAGCTCCTCTTATAAGAGCAGATTGGAGAACCTTAAAATCGAAGGATTTTTCGTTGAAATTGAAAAAAATAACCGAATCTTTTGGGCGCCAGAATGTCCCAGGTTTTTGCGGCCAAATGTCGCAGGTTCCGTCTGAGAAAAGTGGCAATACTGAATATGATTCGCAGTCAGCTTGGGCTGAAGGAATTGTTATTATTTTGACATGATCTATGGCGTGGGCTTTTTTTTCCCTGGGATCAGTAAGGTTCTGTCCAAAGTAGAGCGCACATAGCATCATCCCCGATTGTCATCTGCGGGTCATCTAGCGGAAATTGGCCAAACTAATAAAGGGAGTATTATAATGGTAGTGGAAGGCCCCTGTGAATAAGAATGAAGAACACATCATGGGTCATTGGTTGCGGTAAATACTGGAATCAAGCTGTTAGAAATAAAACAGACTTCTGCGATGTCAAATATTAAGTTTCATTCATATAAGAAATAGTTCATCGTCGTGTAAGCTTCGTATTGAACTTTGATAGCCTCTGGGTTTTAGGTCTTCGCGTAGAAGCATCCGCCAACGAAGGAGGCAATAAGAAGAAGAAGAAGTCAAAGAAGCTGCTGTTTTCTACTGGCCTCTAGAGGGGTATAGTCGATTTTGAAGTGCATTTATGAGGTATGCTTAGATCAGACTTTTGGCTGCAGTTGATGTTTTTATCTGCCCGACTCAGAGCTCGATTTCCGATTCATTAATTTGTCACTCGTGTGCCCGGAATTCGACCGAAAAGAACGAGAGATGTCCTGCTGCATGGTAAATCCTTTCTTCGGTAGAATTTCCGGTGGTAGGACATATTGGAACTTCGGGGAAGTGGAGTTTATGCAATCAGATCTCCGGATATTCTGAACAAAGCTTCGGTCCGGATTTGTGGAGCAAGAAAATGCAGCATTTCTGGATGTTCTTTCGCAAATTTCCGGTGGCAGTACTTATACCTACCAGACTAGTACCTAGTGTGTTTGGTTGCTAATGTATTTTCGGTGGTTTTGTCTTTGTACAATCGGATTATTCGAATTCCGGTATAAGTTTCAGTCGGCGGGCCTGGATATCGTGTGTTATGAATGGATGATGTAACCTGATAATATCCGGTTGAGTGAAATTTTTGTAACCAGTATTAACGAATAAACCACCCTGGTTATGATTTAGGATATGCAGACCTTAGTATTTCGAGTTTGGTTGGAATAGTGTGTACATGCTTCAAGTATATTCATACAGTGGATAAAACGGATACGTCAGCTACGATGCTTTGGCAGTAGGTATTACTTCAGCCCAAGCTGACTGCGAATCATAGTTGACGATGCAAAACGGATACGTCAGCTACATTTTATTAGAGCCACTTCCCAGCAACTTCTCACTGCGTAGCTCCTCCCCCAGGGTGGGCCAAAAACCTGTCACTTGTCATACTTGACTCCTCCCTCAAGGCGAAGACTCATCTCCAGCAGCCAATCCCGGGCCCCCTTGGGCTTGGTTAAATTTCAGCCAACGAACCCGGCTTCGACCCCGACTTTGGACTTAAAGCTCTAATAATGTGAAAAACTTAAAAATGTAGCTGAGTATCCGTTTTGCATCGTCAAATATGCTTTGGCAGTGATATTTCGGCCCTTCTTGGCAGGAGTCCTCGTCAGGCTGTCGAACGTCAGAGACAACGTTGGGGAAGAAACGAACGAGGCATGCTTTTTAAAGAGTTTATATTGTTTGCCATTTTTACAGACTCAGGGAGGAACGTATGGTCATCCCCATAGGGCCACGGTATGCTAATAATGATAATTATGATATATAACCATGCAGTCCCATGATATCAGTCCTATCCTACCCAGTGCCAAAATTTTCTGGTATTGCCCTGATGTTAAAAGAAAAAAGTTCCAGAGGGCGATAACAACAACTATTATCACCCTGCAACAAGTGTTATCGCCCTGCAGCAACTACTATCGCCCTGCGGCAACTATTATCGCCTTGCGATATTCGTCGAGCACTTTTCCTCAAATACTGAATTCAACGAGCACTTTTCCATCAAATACTGAAAAGTAGAAGCTGACCTCCAAAAATAATTTAAAACAATACTTTCAGTAAAAAATAAAGTTTTTTAAAAATTGTATAAAAATGAAAGAAAAAATAAAATAAAAGTTGAGAATGACAGAACATCTTACCCTCTTAGACAACCAGCATATTATGCCTTAGGTCATACCTTGTGACAATCAGATTACCACTGAAAATACAGCTTGTCAACTGAAACAACATCCTACTATCCCTTGCTTTCCAAAAGCTAGTTATTCAGCATTGAAAAAATGAAAGAACTTCTTACTCTCTTAGACAACCAGCCTATGCCCTAGATCATACCTTGTCACAATCAGATTTCTAATGAAAATACAGCTTGTCAACGGAAACAACATCCTACTATCCCTTGCTTTAGAAAAGCTAGTTATTCAGCATAGATCACTGTGTTTATTCACTTCGAAAATATCTCTTGAATTCTAACAAAGACAAAGCCAACAAAGCTGATGTTATTGTTTACATTTGACTACCCCGACTCCTAGAGTAAGATCCATAGTAGCTTCCACGACCGCTAGATGGCATCTGAATCGCCCTCTATCAAAAACGTTGGTTCGAAAAAGTTATAATAGTTAACATACCTCCATCTTGGTTCATATCGGAATAACTCGATTTTTCAAGTGTACTGGTGTTATAATCATTATCGCCCTTGCTGTTCTTCGGGCGGTAGCTGAAAATTTTGCCCTTGGGCAGCATCATGGGCGATATCAGCCTATCATGCTACCCGCGGGCCAAATTTTTCCGCGATCACCCTCAGCAAGGGTGATAATATACAAAAAAAAAATTGCACCAAAAAGGCTTTCGCCTATGTTGTAGGGAAATTAGTTCAATGACCCGCTTCAAGCACATAGTTAGCTGCAGACCTTGTCTCTAATTCCTGATGACGTCTAAAAACTAACTGGTAGATTTGAGGTGTTTTTCCGTGACAATCCAGATTGACGATTCACAATCCGGATTCTCCAAAATGCGATTTTCTATGAAAATCCAGATTATGAAAAAGTCGTTTTCTGACAATCCGGATTCGTGCTTGGATTGTCGATTCGAGGATCTTGCAACCGAGCAAGGTCATAGGATCGTCGTTTGTACAATCTGGGATTGTCGGTTCGCTGTTTCTCTGATGAATCAGCTGTCTAGGATTATAAGCAGGTATTGACGCGGAAAAAACGCCTCTGGTCTTAAAGCACAGCTCTTACGGGAGATACCTTTTTCACAATAAAATTTCCGAAAGTAGTATTTTTCAAAATACTCATACTTGCCGCTTGAAATTAGGGATTATCTTGTTAGCGCGTACTGACTGGCTGGACAGGCGCAAAAATACTTGGTTTTCCTCGCGAGAATTCGAAACACTTGCCCACCGTGGTTAACTACTGAAAAGTCATAGCGAATAACGTGGGCGGCCATTGAGGTGCAGTCATGGTTGCCACCTCATTAAATAAAATTCACTAGTCAGGTAGCAAAAATGTACTACCAAAGAAGAAAGTACTTTTCTCGTGTCGCTGGACCTCAGTCACCTTGGAAAAAAAGGGTACAATTACTCGAAAATTACTACTATTTCCTCAAAAAGTAAAGAAAACTGTACTGTAAGGGGTACAACTGTACCACCGGTGGCAACCCTGGGCGCCGTGACGAAATTCAGGTTTGGCAGCGCATGTTCGCTGGCATCTCAAGATATAACAAAGTTATACTCTTGATGACTAACTCTTCGTACCGATGAAGAATCGCCGTGTACCTAGCAGAGAGCCAGAAACGGCACCACAACAAACGTTGTTGATTGGTTTAGGCTACATACGATTTGAATCAGTTTTGAGGATTCGTTTGGGTGACCTTTCTCGTCCCTACCGAGGTTCACTGGCGTGTTTCAGACTTAGTCATATCGAGTATTGTTGGGTAACAAAGGAAAATCCAGCGGCTAGCGCTGGAAAGCGGAAAATTCAAACGAAGGGATTCCTAAAGATTTTGTAAAGAGGGAGATATTAGGCCACAGGCCAGTAGACCACGTAAGTCACCACTGGGGTTGTGAACACCATGAAAAACAAGAGGGGTACTTTAAAGTTTAACCGAAAAGCCAGTATATTTTTGCATCTCGCATATCTCGCATCTTTGCATATTTTTGCATTTTTTTTGTATTTTGGCAGTCGGCTACTCAACACTAAGAATATGCACGACGTCCCGACACAATGGAAATCACAGTTAGAAAGTGCAATTACCGAGGATGTGGTTTTACATCATGTAAAATAGCGAACGGCAATAAATCAAAGATGCTTCTGTAAGCCTGGCTGTAAAGTAAGTTCAGAAGAGTCCCAGAAGTATCAGCCTAATTTGGTTTGGTAGCAGGGAATTTGATGACGTTGCAGATTTGGAAATTACATAGAGTAATTAGCACCAGTTCACAGAAATAAAAGCGCATTATTCGGTAATAGCGGAGCCTTAGTCTTCTTACATGTAACATGAACGCTTGAATTTTTGGTAGGCTATGCTAAATTTTAGGTCTACCCACAGTTTGGAACATAAGGCTGGTTAAAGTCAGGCTTCACCTACCAGATCTTTCTTCCGGGTTTCAGACATCCATTTTCGTCGAGGTGAATCTGGCAGTTGGAAGTCGGGGGTGTTGGACACACCAGGATTTGGAGGTTGTCATACAGGCAACACATTTCAGAGACTCAATAAATATGGAAATGAATGGGGTAGGGAAAAAGGTAGAGTGATTAACCGTGGTTGATAGGCAAAATATGTTTGAAGGGGACATGTAGAAAATGTTGAAGACTAGCAAAATTAGTTATCATTATTTTCATGTGAATCCGAAAGGGTTGGCTGGACTGTGTTGGAAGCCCCTGATTTGTGGAAATCTGGAAGGTGTAGCCTGGCTTTTACTGTATGACAAATGTAGGGCATTCCTTCCCTGACCTACCCACGAATAAGGGCTGTTGAGCATTTTGACTCTGACATTTGTTATAGACCTGCTTTCCGTATACATTTATAGTTTCGGCCAAGATCGACAATGTTCAACAAAGCTAATTCCCAGTGATTAGAAAAGGAACGAAAAAATGCTGCAATAAAATTCGGCGTATTTGTCACTGACTTGGAACTCGGCTTATCTCTTGATTCGTCCTGATAAGCGAACGAGTGACTGAATACAGGGCTTGCGATAATGAACTACCTTTGCCCGTGTTAGTACTTCAATCTGCTGTGTGTCAGTAGGAAAGTGCAATTCGGTTGGGATATTTATTACCGGTTTGAAAGGTAAACTTTTTCTTCCTTTTCCCTACAAGAATTTGACGAGGAGTGAATGTATAACGAGGGGGTATTTGCGGACTGGAATTCCTGTCCGGATTTTCGGCACCATCATCAATTCCGCATGGAAAAGTGAGATTTTTTCAACTTGATGACGAAGGTGCGAATCGTCTGTTTGCACTATAAGACAGAGACCGGGGATCCGGAGTGAAGCCGTCAGTTCCAACCTTGGCATGACAACAGTGAGTATTATATGTTATCGCCCGAAGAAAAGCAAGGGCGATAATGATTATAACACCAGGGGCCCTGTTATCACAGGGCGATAACAGTTGTCAGCGGGCGATAACAGTTGTTAGTGGGCGATAAGAGTTGTAAGCGGGTGATAACAGTTATCAGCGGGCGATAACAATTGTCAGCGGGCGATAACAGTTGTCGCAGGGCGATAATAATTGTTGTTATCGCCCGTTGGAAATTTTTTCTTTTAACATGAGGGCAATACCAGAAAATTTTGGCACTGGGTAGGATAGGACTGATGCACGGTGTACTGGTGTTATATGAGGTGAGTTCATAGCAAGGGGATATTTGCGGACTGGAATTGCTGCCCGAAGTTTCGGCACCATCATCAATTCCGCTTAGAAAAGTTGAGATTTTTTCAACTTGATGATGAAGGTGCAAAAACCCGGCCGGATCGTCTGTTTGCACTATAAGACAGAGGCCGGGGAATCCGGAGTAAAGCCGTCAGTTCCAACCTTGGCATGACTACAGTAAGTATATGAGGTGAGTTCGTAGCAGGGGGTATTTGCGGACTGGAATCCCTGCCCGGATTTTCGGCACTGTCATCAATTCCTCATCGAAAACTTGAGTTTTTTCAACTTGATTATGGAGGTGCAAAAATCCGGCCGAATCGTCTGTTTGTACTATAAGACAGCTAGGCCGGGGAATCCGGAGTGAAACGGTCAGTTCCAACTTTGGCATGACAACAGTGAGTGTAAAAGGGGTGAATGCGTAAAAAAGGGTTATTTGCGGACTGGAGTTCCTGTCCGGATTTTCAGCGCCATCATCAATTCCGCAAGGAAAAGTTGAGATTTTTTCAACTTGATCAAGATGCCGAGGGGTTGTCCACTCTCGCTTTTACTGTACAGCAAGTGCCGCGGTGCCCGGTTGCCACTTGTTAAAACATCAAAATAAGCATTTTTAGAAGCGTTTGAAAGAAGAGTCGCCTAATTTGTAGCCGACACCGTCAATTCCGGTCGGTGCCGGGAATGGGTGCACAGCAGGTGCCGTGGAGTGGGCAACCCCAAGGAAGGTGCAAAAATCCGGCCTTGATCGTCTGTTTGCACCAGGACAGAGGCCGGTGAAACCGTCAATTTCGACCTCGACAACAGCGAGCCACGACGGCGAGTGTGAAGGGTTAGTGACATCTGCTAAACACAAGGAGTTTGAATTCAAATATGCATCGCATTCATAGTAAAGTACTTCATTTCTGCCTTACCCGGCACTTGAGTCCGCTAGGGCCAGTGGATACTTTCAGACATGATGAATAATTATTTAACTGGCGAGTAAGAGGAGAGTTGGTGAACATGGCTGAAATTGGTTTCTGTAATTTTGGGCTGATGTCAGCATTTTGCAGAAAAAATGTACAGTTATGTTCACTGTTTAAACTCGTGAGGACTGGTAACCGCTTTTTCTAGGTTCCGGTATGTCAATCAACTACTTTATTGATTGATTTACTTATTTAATAAAACGAAAAAAAAAAATCAACAGAAGAATCCCGGAACCGCGCCAACATGCCAAAGGCTCTAACTGGCCGTTTACAGTGCCACACAAGTGCCACACAGCGTCCTAATTTCGACGCGAAATGTTTTTCGACGGTTAAAATCAGAAGTGCCATAACCGTCCTAATTTCGACTCGAAATGTTTTTGGACGGTTAAAATCAGAAGTGTCATACAAGTGCCATACAGTGCCATACTGGAGGGTGTACGAGTGCCACACAGAGTTGCCAACCCCTCGGACAACCCTCTCCGCGTCAGACGCGCCATATATGAAGAAGAACAAGAAAACAAAATAAATCACACTGACTCTCAAGACTCGAAAAGATGTTTTTAATAGAGAATTTGCAATCGGTCCAGTGAAACTGATCTGAGTAAATATTGCAGTACTGACCGTTAGGAAACCGGACCTTGACTTAAGGGTGCGAAAAAACCCCAGTTGGATGCGAGACTTGTTTTTGCTCCAACTTTGTGGTTAGCAATCAAGAAAGTATTCTTTCAGCCCAAGCTGACTACGAATCATGTTGATAGTGTAAAACGGGTACGTCAGTTGCATTTCATAAGAGCTATATTTCGGCCCTTCTTGGCAAGGGTCCTCTTCAGGCTTAAGCTGGAAAACAGAGCAAAATAACACTAGGGAGTAGCACCAAGACTTGAATAACTGACACAGAGTCGAATAGCAGCGACTCTAGCAACAACTAGCGATGGTGAACGTCCCTACTGAAACTTAGTCGTGCACCAGTGCCTTAGCCAGTGCTGGATTCAATAATTTCATACTTTGAACACAGCAAAAAAAAACAAGACCAAAGGTTTCGATGGGATCCCAAAAATTTAATATTTGATCCAGACAACCGAGGGGTTGGCAACTCACCGTCAGTGTGTACGAGTGCCACACAGTGCCACACAAGTGCCATACTGGAGGGTGCTACACAGTGCCACACAAGTGCCACACAGTGCCATACAAGTGCCATACTGGAGGGTGTACGAGTTGCCAACCCCTCGCAGACAACTAGGTCTTGTCTTCGCCAGATCCATTCTTCGCCAGGCTAATCATCTGAGAAAACCAAGTTCAGATATACCTGTATAAGCCATATCTATTTTGACGATACTGATCGAAACTTCCTGCTTTACTTCTGCCAAATTTCCGGTTTCGGCCGAATTCCAAGCGAACTACTTGTCCAGCAAAAAAACATAGCTCAGAAACGAATCCAGCGTATCTCCTTATCCCTATAAAGAACATCTAATCAACTTCAAATAAAACTTTAACTTATAAAAAAAATCCGGTTTCAACCGGATTCTGGACGAACTATATGCCCGGGTAAAAAATTAATGTCATATACAGATTTAGCGTCTCTTCTTACCCTTAAATCTGCCATCTAATCAACTTCAAATAAAATTTTGCTTTAACAAATTTCCGGTTTCGGCCGGATTCCGGGCGAACTACTTGTCCGTCGAGAAAATGGTTTTCACCATCGTGTTCAGCGTGTCTTCTTACCCCTAAATCGAACATCTAATCAACTTCAAATAAAATTTTGCTTTTAACAAATTTTCCGGTTTTGGCCAGATTCCAGGCGAACTACTTGTCCGGCGAGAAAATGGTTTTCACCATCGTGTTCAGCATGTCATCTTACCCCTATATCGAACATCTAATCAACTTCAAATAAAACTTTTACTTTTAACAAACTTTCCAGTTTTTACTTTGACTACTTGTCCGGAGAGAAAATGGTTTTCACTATCGTATGCGTGTTTTTTGGGAAATAAAACAATAATAATAGTATTCAGCATGTCTTCTTACCCCATAATCGACTATCACATTAGCTGTTTCAAAGCATTTTGTTTGCCTCTTAATTTAAACCCCCTCCCCCACCCCTAAATGTAGAGCTACAGAGCCCATCTACGAAGTCGACCTTACGACAGAACATGGGTGCTGTTTTTTGCTGCTCGATTGGGTCGTTGAGAGGGTAGAGATTTTTCCGCATTTTGGTTTTGATAATTATACCGGCCGAAATATAGCTCTAATAAAATGCAGCTGGCGTATCTGTTTTGCACTATCAGATAATCAAGAAAGGTTTCTGGAAAATGTTTCCAACACCGTACAGGTTCAGAAAAGTTATCAAACGCCGAAAATTAAGTCTCTGAGTCGAAAACTCCTCACAGTGTGTTTACAGCAGAGCAAACTAACTCGTGTTATTAAACTATAGTGTTATTTTGCTCTGGTTTACAGTGTGTTTCCTCTTGTCGATGATGGCGTAGAAACACCCGTTTTCGTTGGTTATGCTGCAATCTTGTCACGCGAAAAATGCTCTGATACCCTGTCAGAAGTGGATGCATTGTTTCAACATATAACACTTAAGATATTAGCTGTTAGATTTTGTAAATGTTAAGCAAATTACGTTATTGATACAAGAAGAGCCGAAACACCGCCGGAAAAAAGATCTGCTGACTTTTCTGTTTACCGTCATGATATCGGAATAGTCAGCATATGCTTTTTCGGCTCTTCTTGGCAATGCTTGTTATGCATAACCTTCGATGCATTACATTTGCAGAATCATAACAGATAACATCCCAAGTGTTATCTGTTCATCCTTGTGTTATCTGTTATGAAACTTCTGACAGTGTAGTGTAGTGCGTACCCCCTCGGCAGGTGTTCATCCTCAGCCGTGCAGGAAAAACGCTACGATTCTGATCTGTCATCGATACGTCTCTCTCGCTCGGTGGCTGTCTGTTTAGTTTTGGTTCTTTTCTCATCCACTGCTGGTCATAGTATTAGATGGATATTCGTATGGAATTTCGTGTTGAGAACGTTCGGAAAAATAGGTAATATTGCTATTTTTGTGTGATTGTTCAGCAAAATCTGTTTGTTTTGGGTTCGTAGTTTTCATGATAGATCTCTGGAGACATGATTGTTTGTGGTTTGCGTCGCCGGCTTTTTTGCATGCCCAGTTATCAGCCAATAAATACCTTTAAATGTAGCTATGGTATTGGCAACATTTCGTGTCTGATAATATTCGCCAATTTTGGTTTTGTTACCCCGAAAGTGTGAATGAGTAAAGTACTATTCTTCTTCTTCGTTCATAGGCTAACTGAAATGACTGTGTTGGTAGGTTTCCAAATCGGTGGAGCCTTTTCAAACAAACACTCTTGATTTTCTAATTGGTTTTTGAACTATAATCAGACTTAAACTTGCCGATGGTCACAAATTCCCACGCCGAAAGTTTTCCGGTGATTTTTTTTTCCGTTTGAACTGGTCGTTTACCGGAAACTAATTTTATAGCGGGAGGATTTGGGGGTTTGGAGGGGTGAACATTATAAAGAAACACAAATTTTGGAAAGTTCCTCAAGTTACCTCGCAAGTTACCTTTCAGACACCGGAGGGCGGAGAGATTTCTTCGGATGGAAAGGTTGTGCATATGATACGCGGAAAATGATTTTAATAGTATGTTAGTTTTATTTTTATTGCATGACGAAAATGTGGCTTTGATTTTCAAATAAATAATTCATTCATTCATATGTATTTAATTGAGTATTTTTCTCGAAACATCCTCGCTGTTGGCTCCTTCCTAGAGACATTGTTTATGTTAAATGTCCTTTTTAATAGGCGACAAACACATTGTAATCTCTCAAATTATTTTCGACTTCATTCGTTCTACTCGCGAGGGGTTATTCACTCGCCGGCACCTGCTGTACACCGTTTTGCGGCACCGACCGAAAGCAGCTGCGCCGGGAAAACTTGAAACTTCCGCTTCTAAACATGCTGATTTGTATGTTCTAACACGTGGCACTTACCGAGCACTTACTATACACTAAAATCGAAAGTGGGCATTTGACAACCCCTCGTCTGCTCGTATATCTGGAAAAAAATATCCGAATGGTGAAATCGCATTCCCTAAAGTCTGCCGGATTTTGAAGTTCCAGCTACAACAATGTCGCTTAATGCACTCACATATTGTAGCATATGTGAAAATGTATCTTCTGTTTGTAAAGTTTTTGGAGTGCTGCCGATTTGTGTATTTACTTTTACTGTGATTGCATTACTTGGCAGTAGCGAAGCAACGTTTCACCAAGAACAATCAATCAAGCAGGTGCTCTTTTCGAGAAGCCCAGGTGACGAATTTTCATATTTGCGCTGGTTTGCGCCTCTATATTTTTTTCTTTGCAACTTAACTTTTTTTCTAGAAACTTGCTGAAGAGAGTCCGAAGTAAAATTTAACCTACCGGTAAAAATATCTGTCTAAAACTGGATTAGTGCCTTATCAGCCAGAATGAAGCATACCTGATGAGAGCGTCAGCCTAATCGAAATTTTTGGGATTTGAACGACAGATGATAACAATTTAGTTAAATGGCAGAAACGAAACGAATGATTTTTATTTCCTACTTTGAACCTATTACTGGTGTTAGATATTAGGAGAGTACATTATATAAAGAAAGAGAGGATACAAAATTCAAAAGAGGAAATCCACAATAAAACACTAAATTTGCTGATGGAGTTCGGTGGTGACAAAAATTGTGCAGTCCTCTCTTCTAATTGTGCAGTAGTTTGAACTCGTCGTCGTGAAGACTGAAAAATACACTCAGATGTCTGAAGAAGAATTCAGGACAACCGTATTTTACGGGCACAGCCCTCGTTTTTTAATTGAGGGAAATGCCTATCTTTGAGCTGAATGAACGATTTTACTACGCGCAGCCTAGTAATTAGTATATTTACACAGTATATTCACAAAAAAAGAAAAATAAACGCCTAACCTTTCGTAACTATTCCAGTCAAATTGTCCTTTCTCATTCATCCCAAAGTTGGAAACCGTTCCTTCAGGTCCCATTTAGCATATATTTTAGAAATGTTGACTGTTAAACTGTATATGTATTTATTATCCTATTAACGACATCATATGTTTTTATTGACGACCAAACGAATATTCGGCTAGTCCGCTTCCCGTTCTGAACTGAATTGGACGAGGGGTTACCCACTCCCCAGCACCTGCTGTACACCCTTTCCCGGCAACCGCTTCAAACGCTTCTAAAAATGCTTATTTTGACGTTCTAACAGGTGGCAACCGCTGCCGGCTGCTGTCAGCCCGTGCCGGTACCGACCGGGCACCGCACATTTGCTGTAGACTAAAATCGAAAGTGGTCAACCCCTCGACAAACATTGAATGTCTCACTATACTTGAATTTACCAGGATGCGGAGGGCAACCATAATTTAAAGGAGATACATCATAAGCATTCTAGCACTTGCAGCGTCTAGAACCCCCCCCACCCAAGACCCAAGATGAAGACACGACTCGATCCGACCGCTGGGTCATCTAGTGGCGCGGGTCGGAAGTGCACGACATGGAGAGGCTGGGATCATAGTTTGACTTTGTATCTAACAAATTGTTTTTATTGCATCAGGCACATGGAAAATGTGTAGAAAAATCAAACTAACTATTTGCATTATCGATTTCTTTGAGTATTTTGTTTTCTGTTTTTTTCTTGATAATTCCCGAAGTCCAAAGAATTAAGGATGTAAACCAGATCACATTAAAAAAAGCCGTAAATTATACTAAATTCTTTATAACGATTTCTTAGAGATTTTCTAAGTAAGCAAAATAATATTCAGCTTCCGATACCAAAAATTGTCAAACTAGCCGAGGGTTTTTACTTCTGACATATCTAAACGTCCCTAGGGTGATATACATCGTTGTTTTAATCCTCTTACACGCCCCTTGATCTTCTCGGAGACTCTAGTATAGCTCTGACCCACAACAGGAGATCAGTGAATATTTAATGGGTAATGGCGAGTTGACGAACTTGTTTTCAAGAGTGAAAGTAATTTGTGGATTACCTCGGATAGCATGGAGATTTCGGAGAAACCAAAGGTAACAGTGCGTTCGTAAATATTCGACTCGTCGTAAAATGATAGTGTGTCCTACCTTCTCGGCCCACATGAATCAACTACTTTAACTTTAGCCTAGAAACTGATAATTTTGGTTTTGTAGGTAAATGACCTAACATGGAAAGTGAGTTAGCTCTCCGCGATTTGGTCGGCGTCCAGGATGCCGTTCTCCTTGAGGACTTCAGATCCGAGGAGGTCTTCATCAACAACTTGGAGAAACGCTTCAAAGAAAACCTGATCTACGTAAGTTTACTTTCTGCCCTCCCACAACTTCGAGCGGCAACCGTGAGGTTCAGAAGGATCAAAATAACACTAGGGATTAACGCCAATTAAGACCTATTCTTTTCATGCGTTAGAAATGGGCCTTACTCGCAGAGGCGTTACTAGCCAAAATGTTTGGGAGGGTGGGGCAAGACATTAACCGACTGGCTGGTAATTTATACCGACTGTTTTGAAAAAAACGACTGATTTTCAGAAAAACCGACTGTTTTGATGAAAAATTTACTGTTTTCGGTTTTCGGAACAGTAAATCTACTGTTTTGACGAAAAGTCGCTTCGCGTCGACTCGGTTATTTTTTACCGACTGGCCGACAACATTGGGGGGGGGGGCGTCCCCCCTCCAGTTGTGACGCCCCTGCTTACTCGTGGTGCCGCCCACTTCGCTCGTGGCGTTCAAAGCGAGACAAACTTACAGGTTTCGAAAATTCTGGGGCAGCTAAGATGTGGTGTGGAGGGGCGTCGCAAGTGCATTTTCGGTGGGGGGGTGCAGAGCCAAAATTTTACCGAATCTCTCAAAAATTTTACCGAATCCTAGAAACTGAAAATTCGAGCTTTAAATTATGGAACAGAAAGGATTACGCAGGAAAAGTAACATTAAAGGGCAGCATGAAAGACGATAAGCCAACTTAATTAAGCGGCGTTTTGGCGAATATATTGCCGGGCACGATTGCAGTAATAGCTTCCATCTATTATACCCAAGAGAAAAATAAATCTAGCGCCGCAGGCGAATTTTAAAAATCTTTTTTTTCCTGCAGGCTGAAATTTAACTGCTTATTATATATTATCGCCCTTGTTGGGGGTGATAGCGGAAAAATTTGGCCCGCGGGTAGCATGATAGGCTGATATCGCCCGAGCGACAGCGAGGGTGATATCTGCCTATCATGCTGCCCAAGGGCCAAATTTTCCGCTGTCGCCCGAAGACAAGCAAGGGTGATAATGATTATAACACTAGTACACTGTGCAGCGCAAGCGAGCAAGCTCAAGCGCAAGTGACAACACTGTAATGGCTCGCGTAATATTTGAAAAGCACTGCCGGCATGCCGACCGACGCAAGGTTGGACCCACTGGACCCAGTGGCTATACATTTTTAGATTGATTCTGGATTTGTTTTGTTTAGACAAAAGGTGCTTTGCTTTTGTTTGGTTTTGCCAAATTCCAGTTGGATTTTATCACATGAGCTGTGATCTAAGCCACTTCTGTTCCAAGATGAGATTGAGAAGATCTAAGAGGTGAGACCTGGGTGAGACGTGGCTGTTTACCTAGGCTAATGGTTCTTGGTTGTTAAAAACCAACCTGAATCAACATGTTTATTCACCAGCAAGGTGATTCCTCTGGACTGAATAATGGTGTAAAGTGGCTGAAATCAGGCTTTGAAAACACTGTCTTTGTTGGACGGCAACACATGGGGAAGTTAAAAACTCCTTTTTGGGATCCCAAAACGTTAGTGACGGATACCTATGACATCGCAAATGCTGTCCGTCTGTCTGTCTGTCCGTCTGTCCGTCTGTCTGTAAGCACGATAACTCTCGAAGGGATTGAGATATTTTGATGAAACTTGGTGGGAGGATTGGTTGGGTCAAAGTACAGGTCAAGTTCGAAGATGGGCTCTGTAGCCCTATATTTGAGGGTGGGGGAGGGGTTTCAAATTAAGGGGCAAAAAAATTTTTTTTTGAAAGCTTTTTAGATAGTTGATTTAGGGGTAAGGAGACACGCTGAATCCGAATATGAAAGTTATTTTCTCGCCGGACTAGTATTTTGTCCGGAATCCGGCGAAAACCGGAAAATTTGTTAAAAGCAAAATTTGTATTTGAAGTTGATTAGATGTTCGATTTAGGGGTAAGAAGACATGCTGAACACGATGGTGAAAACTATTTTCTCGCCGGACAAGTAGTTAGCCCGGAATCCGGCCGAAATCGGAAAATTTGTTAAAAGCAAAAGTTTTACTTGAAGTTGATTAGATGTTCGATTTAGGGGTAAGAAGACATGCTGAACACGATGGTGAAAACCATTTTCTCGCCGGACAAGTAGTTCGCCCGGAATCCGGCCGAAACCGGAAAATTTGTTAAAAGTAAAATTTGTATTTGAAGTTGATTAGATGACAGATCTGAGGGTAAGAAGAGACGGTGAATCTGTATATGACAATCATTTTTTACCCGGACATATAGCTCGTCCGGAATCCGGTTGAAACCGGATTTTTTTATAAGTTAAAGTTTTCTTTGAAGTTGATTAGATGTTCTTTATAGGGATAAGGAGATGCGCTGAATTCGTTTCTGAACTATCTTTTCTTGGCTGGACAAGTAGTTCGCTCGGAATTCGGCGGAAGTAAAGCAGGAAGTAAAGCGGTAGTAAAGCAGGAAGTTTCGATCAGTATCGTCAAAATAGATATGGCTTATAAAGGTATATCTGAACTTGATTTTCTCAGATGATTAGCCTGGTGAAGACTGGATCTGGTTTTAAAAGCTAATGAGATAGTCGATTTAGGGGTAGGCAGACCTGCTGAGTCCGTATATGACAATCATTTTCTACCCGGACATATCCTTCGACCGGAATCCGGCTGAAACCAGAAATTTGACAGTAGTATAGCCTAAGGCAGGAAGTTTTGATCAATTTCGTCAACGCCATTGACCTGAATCTGTTTCTATGTTTAATATTAAAATGTTCATGTAGTCTGGCGAAGACTGGATATCTACAAGACCCAATTGTCTGGATCAGATATTTAGTTTTTGGGATCCCATCGAAATCTTTGATCTTGTTTTTGGACGGCAACACATGGGAAAGTTAAAAACTCTTCAACGTTTTCCAACATTTTTGTTTAATGGAATATTTTTTAGTGTTTTTTGTTTTTCCTCCTGAAAGTGATGTCTTTTATTCATTTTTTGGAGATCAGGCTCTATTCTTAAGTACTTGAGGGAAAATGCTCGATGAACTTGATGAACGGACCAACCGTGCGTTATCACTTTTTATCGCACGGCTGGCTGTGCGTTATCACTTTTTATCGCACGGCTGGAAATTTTTTCTTTTAACATCAGGGTAATACCAGAAAATTTTGGCACTGGGTAGGATAGGACTGTTATCATGGGTCTGCACAGTGTACTGGTGTTATTACAAATTCTGTCATTTACCGTGGATTAAATACCGATGTTTTAAGAAGTTCCACAAACCGAATGGAGCGACGTTCCGACAGCAGCAGCTACTGTTTTATAGTCAATACTACCCAAGATCACATAAAGTGAGCGCCGCAGGCCAGATTTTTTTTCCTGTAGGCTAAAATTTAACTGCTTATCTTACAAATTCTATCATTGACCGTGGATTAAATACCGATGCTCTAAGAAGTTCCAGAAACCGGATGGAGCGACGTTCCTGCAGCAGCAGCTACTCTAGCCTAGTCAATACTACCCATGATCACATAAAGTGAGCGCCACAGGCGAGATTTTTTTCAAGTTAGCTTTTTCCTGCCAAATTTAACTATTTCCATCCAGATTTTAGCTTTCAATGTTTGAAATCCCAATCCTAAAACTGTCTTAAAACCCCAGTCAAATGACGCGCCCTTCCGCAAAATAGAGAATATTACGAAAAGCGCTGCAGGCGGAATTTTCGAAACATGCATGATTAAATCTTCTTTTTGGGATCCAAAATAAAAGTAAGGACTATCGATGAGATCATAAATCAGTCCTTTTGTCTGCAACCAGTGCTTCACTCGACCTCTTCCGAGTTTCGAGGTTCGTGGTAACTCCCGAATGGCAATTATACCGAATCCCAGTTATTATACCAAATAAGTTTAGACCGATAGCATGTTCGAGATTCTGTATAACTACCGTATCTCGGCTATTATACCGAATTGTTTTGATATCGAAACAGTACCGAATAATTTTCGTATTCGGTATAATTTCGTCGAAACTGGAACAAAAGCAGGGATTCGTGGTAACTACCGGATCCTGAAAATTATACCGAATAAATTACCGAATCCCAGTTATGATACCGAATAATTCTGGACCGATACCGTATTCGGGATTCTGCGTAACTACCGAATCTTTATAAATATACCGAACAGTTCTGGCATCGATCAATTACGAAATAATTTCAGTCAATTCTCTCCCCGAATTCGTGATAACTACCGAATACTGGGAATTATACCGAATCCCGATCGTTGTACCAAATAGATTTGTACCGATAGCCTATTTGGGATTCCATAACTACGGTACCTAATCTCCGTAAATATACCGGATAGTTCCGCTATCGAAAAAATACCGAACAGTTTTAGTAAAATTTTGGGCCTCCGGCCCAAAATTTTACCGAATCTCAAAAAGGTGGGGGGGTGCTGCACCCCTCGCGCCCCCCCTTGCGACGCCCCTGGTGGTGTGTACACATCGAGGAAAGAGGGGATGCTGTATATTTTGTTTGCTGTGTTCAGGATATGAAGTTATTGGAGCCAGCGCTGGTATACGACTGATTGAGTTTCAGGGGACGTTCTCTATCGCTAGTGGTGCTAGTGTCGCTGCCGTTCGAAAATGTGCCACTTTTTTCATGTCTTGGCGCCACTCCTTAGTGTTATTTTGCTCTGTTCCAGAGGAAGAAGCACTGAAGAACAGCTACGTGCACACACAGTCCAATGAGATTTCGCATCCAAAAATACGCATGCGAAAGCGATGCGTCATCATTTCGAACTGAGGAGGAAATTCCTATCCGACTGCAAAAATCGGTCTCATTTAAATCTAGTCGGAATTTTATAAAAGCGTGACATCACAACTTTTTAAGCTTTATAACCTCTGAACACAAAAATTGTAATTTATTACTATAGCTGATATGTATTTGAATCCATGTATATAGAGCCGAGCGACCGCAGCGAGGCGGCGGTTTTAGTAAAAAATTTTGGCCTCCGGCCCAAAATTTTACCGAATCTCAAAAAGTCCGGCCCAAAATTTTACCGAATCTCAAAAAGGGGGGGGGGTGCTGCACCCCTCGCGCCCCCCCCCCTTGCGACGCCCCTGGTGGTGTGTACACATCGAGGAAAGAGGGGATTCTGTATATTTTGTTTGCTGTGTTCAGGATATGAAGTTATCGGAGCCAGCGCTGGTATACGACTGATTGAGTTTCAGGGGACGTTCTCTATCGCTAGTGGTGCTAGTGTCGCTGCCGTTCGAAAATGTGCCACGTTTTTCATGTCTTGGCGCCACTCCTTAGTGTTATTTTGCTCTGTTCCAGAGGAAGAAGCACTGAAGAACAGCTACGTGCACACACAGTCCAATGAGATTTCGCATCCAAAAATACGCATGCGAAAGCGATGCGTCATCATTTCGAACTGAGGAGGAAATTCCTATCCGACTGCAAAAATCGGTCTCATTTAAATCTAGTCGGAATTTTATAAAAGCGTGACATCACAACTTTTTAAGCTTTATAACCTCTGAACACAAAAATTGTAATTTATTACTATAGCTGATATGTATTTGAATCCATGTATATAGAGCCGAGCGACCGCAGCGAGGCGGCGGACGCCTATATTAGCTCCCCAATCACACGACGTCACAGTATACGTCACGACTGCATAGTATTCCGACTCGATTTATACGCCACCCGAAAATCGAGCTGTGTGTGCACCTACCTTAAAGGCCCAAAATAGAACGTGAACAGATTTTACAGGCAACAGGAAATAATTATTAACTTGCCGGGGAACTAAATTAAATTAAATTTTATTTATAACACGTCTACATAGAGACGGAGTATGGTGAAAAATGAAAAAAGAAAGAACAACAACAATCAAAATATTTAAATCACTATAGCGAAAGATCATGGAGCCCAATGGGTGATTACAACAAATTCTTGACTATACAATTATGTTCATTCTGTTGATGGATCTAAGGACAGCCGCTGACTGATCACCTATACGGAACTTTTCAGTGAGAATGTCCAAGGGAAGAGTTGAGGTCGTGGTCGCTCGTTGTTCTTTATTCAAAGTCTGGTACAGATTGAAGCACACAAAATAAATAGTCACACTTTATACTTTTAAGGCCTAAGGGAAGTAAAACAGTAGGGACTAAGGTTTGAAAACTGGGCGAAGCAAATTTTTCCGCTACCGATTTAGCGTATTTGCATTTGGAACATCACTCTTTCCCAGTTGAAAAGCTCTTTCTGATCCGGATTTTATATTTAACTGTGACATCACTCGCCTTGACTAGTGCGAATTTGTCTCACTCTACCGTGACTCCGCAAAATAGGCTGAAAGCTAATTAATTTCAATTATTCGCCTTAGTTGCCAATAATTAACTACGAGCGGTAATTGTACGATTTTAAGTTTGCAGTTTACGATTTTCTTTAGGTACTTCTGTCAGTTCCAGTTTGATGTTCGATTATTCTTCATAAATCTTTTTTTTGTTTTTAGTTTAATACTCTTTATTAAACAAACCACTTTTATATATACTAAACTACATGAAAAAAACTTTTTATAATACTCTTACCATTCTTCATACATACATAGTCATACCTCAGGGCTCTGACTGCAGGAAAGCCCGAATGTGCCTTGGGAAGAAAAAAGAAAAGAAAGAAGAAAGCAAAAAAAAACACAATAAGTGGGATACCGTGGGATACCATGCCGTCGTACCAAAATCCGCAATTTGCTTATTGAAATCGCTTCTTCAAATGAAATCCGGAGTTTATATCCGAGGGGTAACCCACTCCTCGGCACCTGCTGTAGACCCTTTCCCGGCACTGACCGAAATCAGTGGTGCCGGTAATAAATTATGCGATTCATCTTTCAAACGCTTCTAAACATGCTTGTTTTACTGTTATAACATGCGGCAACCGGTGCCTGCACCGGGCACTTTCTGTGCACTAAAATCGAGAGTGCGCAACCCCTCGATTTTATCTGCCTGTGACGCCACGCGGCGTGAATGGCTGAATTTATTTTGCCGTCCATGACTTCGCAAAGAAAGTATGTAAAAAGAAAGAAACCTTTGATCCTTCGCGTTAATTACCAATTAACCACGAGCTGTGTGCATTTTTAGCTTAGGAATTTACACAGGCTCTCCGGCGCCGTTAAAAGTTAGCTGACATCCGACGTGACATACAGTAGACATGTGCTTCATTGAACCATCATCTAAGTTTTTGACTGCCTTGGTTTTAAATAACCAGTTGACTTTTGTTCATATAAAAAAACTTAAGGTTTCTTTTAACATGATAATGAAAATCAGATTCGTTTTATTACGTCTGCTGTTTATTTTTGAAAATTTCTTTTTTCTTTTTCGAATTTCTTCGTTTTTTCTTTTGGGTTACTTCGGGCAGTAATAGCGACGCCTTTCTGAAAGTCCCGCATTGTCTCACTATCAGCACAAGTGACAAAGAGATGGTAAATATGGATCCGCAAGGTAGTGAGTAGAAAATAATAGCTTTCGCAATCTACTCCAAAAATTCAATTGTTCGGGTAGCAGATTGCAGAGTTTCTTTCTCTTTTTTTCTGTTTTTTGTTTTGTCTGTTTTACTATGCACGTCACAAGTATTTGGAAGTGCAAAACGGATACGTCAGCTGCATTTTATTAGAAATATTTTTTGTAGCTTGAGCGGCTTGAGCCTGAAGAGGATCCCTGCCAATAAGGGCTTGACATGTAGCTCTAACAAAATTCAGCTGACGTATCCATCTTGCACTGTCAAATATGATTCGCAGTCAGCTTGGGCTGAAGAAATATTTACCGTCACAAGTGCTGATAATGAAACAATAAAGGACTTTCAGAAATTGTTCTCTTGGGAGCGCTGAACTAGAATATGGCGAATTTTGCCGCAAGGGGTTGCCCACTTCCCGGCACCTGCTGTACACCCTTCCTCGGCACCAACCGAAATAGGCGGTGCCGGCACCGGTGCCGACATTAAATGGGACGATTCACCTTCAAACGCTTCTAAAAATACGTATTTTGACGTTTTAACACGTGAAAACCGGTGCCGGCTTGATTCAGCCGGTGCCGGCACCGACCGGGCATCGCGGCACCGGGTACTTGCTGTACACTAAAGTCGAGAGTCGGCAATCCTCGTTTTGCCGTTTCAGGGTGCTAATGCCCGGGCCACATTCAGTCACACCTGTACTTAATTTGGTTCGTTAATTTGGTTATTACCCACTCTTACGTTTCATCCTGGTCACACCTGGAACGAAGAAATTCAAGATATATTACCACCATCATCACTCAAATGTAAACAAAACTAGATAAAGTCAGAGACTGTGGTCTGTGATTGGTTCAAAGACGTTTACGTTACGTTTACAAAATGGCGGAGATGGATTTTTCCATCTGGTCTATCTTACGTTTTCAGCGTCTTTTCTTCCCAATTTCGACCGTAGGACGGTCTTATTACCGGAGTTACTACCAGGTGTGATATAGTGGGGTCACTGAGCATAAAATTTAAGAAAATGGAGGGTGTGGCTTTAGTGGGACTGTATCTTACTTGAGTTATTGTTTGTGCTCACGTTTGTCACTCATGTTTGCTAGGCTTGTATTTGATCATATCAAGTTAGGCGACGTTTAAAAAGAATACCTCTACTCGATAAGAAGTCAGTTAAGCGTGGTTCCTTCGTATTTCCCGGTCATTATTACAAGTAATCTTTACAATTTGACGTTCGAATTTCCGCTTCCATGTTTAGCAAAGAAAGTTGTGCTGTGTGCGGTATAGTTTTTCTGCCTTGTATAGTCCGTTGGGTTCGGAAATACCGGTTTCCTATAATTGTTTTGGTTTGAAGCTTTCGGGTTTTTGTAAGCTATAGACGTTGAAACACAAATTAATACCAAATTAGTGCAGTTCTATTAAGGGCCGTTCGTCGGTATGTAATGTTCTTAGCCTACAAATCAATTCACAGTTCACAAGTTTTTAACCGACAAATCTATACAAAATTTTCGTCAAATCACCGTCAGACAAGCTTATCATTCGGCATGTTCCGAACGAGTAGGCTACTTGAAGTCAGGCCCGTATCCAGGAATTTATTTCGGGGGGGGGGGGGGTTGCCAGCAATTTATTTCGGGGTGGGGGTTGCCCACGGGTCGGACCAAAAAGTACAAAAAATACATAGATCAGAGGTTAAAGCCTACAAAAAACTATTACTTTTGTGGATTTCGGGGGGGGGGGGTCGAACCCCCTAACCCCCCCTGGATACGGCCTTGCTTGAAGTACATCCCAACACTGGAAAATCCTGCGGGAATTTCAGTTGGAAAGTGGAAAGCGGGATTGGTCACAGTGGTGAAAATTCAGGTAGGAATTTAGTCCTCGACCGCTCGATCCTTGTCGTCCGTTCGCATCATGAAGACTTTGACATTTGTGGAAAACTAGCCAAATTTCTGCCAAAAATCATGGACAACTGGGCCCATGCAGCCAGCGCATGACACTCTTCATTCATTTCTGGACGAATGAAAAATTGTGTATTGTAGATGTGCTGCTGTGTTTTATTTATTTAATTATTTTATTTTATTTTACATACTCCGCTTTTCAAACGGCGAGTTAGAAATAAATTACTTACTTACTTACTAGCTGTAAGCGAGGTGTAAGAACTCGTGGGACACTGCTAACCAAGGGAAGAAGGAGGATAAAGCTGAATACGATAATTTTTTTTTTTTTTATTTATTTATTTATTTCAAATAAGGCCAACATGGGCCACAACATGACAAATAACACTAAACAAACAAACAAATGTAGGTACCAGGTCACTTACGTGTTGTTTTGTTTTATTGTTTTATTTAATATACTAAAAAAATTCCAGCGGAGAAGTTAGTCGTATAGTCCACATAAAACGGCACTCGTTTCCATATTACAGTAGAGGTATGTTACTTCGAAGGCTCCGAATAATATGGTAGAGCGCAAATAACCTTACTTAAAATACCGTCTTATCTAAATTGCCGTTTCAGTTTACGTTTTTTTTTCATCTTTTTAAACTTCCACTGCTAACCAAGGGAAGAAGAAAGATAAATCTCAGTACGATAATTTGTTTTATTGTTTGTTTATTAAACTAAAGTTTCGTCAGCAGAGAAGAACTCGCAACGTCGCCTGATCTGGAACGCACCTGGTCGAGTACAAATAGGAACTTAAAGGGCCCGTCTTACCTATAATGCTGCTTCATTTGTAATCGTTCCATTGATTCTCGCTTCTGATATTCCGAACTTCCTATGTAATTTTTATCCATCCTTTCGGTACTACACTGATTTTTTCGTTTCCGTGTGTGTGTTTCTTCTCAGGCAGATCAGGCTCCCGCTTGTTGCTTCCGAGGAGTTCCTCGGTCAGAAATATCGGTTATGCAAGTTTTCCGTGTTTCTCACAAAATCAGGGGACGAGTTCGGCTGATTTCGTTTCCGTGTGTGTGTTTCTAGGCAGAGCAGGCTCCCGCTTGTTGATTCAAGGGGTTCCTCGGCAGAAATACCGGTTATGCAAGTTTTCCGTGTTTCTAACAAAATCAGGGGACGAGTGCGGCTGAAAACAGCTGTGAACGGTTTATAACCTTAGAGAAACCCAGAAGAGGTACAAAGGATTCGCGTATGTCAGAATATTGAAATAGAAACTGTCTCTACTGCGATGTGTGCTTTAAAGTAATGTTCAAAGCAAAAAACTATTATTCTTCTGGATCTTCCTGTTAGATTCTGTTTTAATTCTGTACCCTGTGAAGGCAGGTTATGGCATCCAAAGAGTTGTAACAATTTTGCGATACATGACCGTCTGAAGCTCCCCAACAAAAGAACAAGAATTTTCGAATAATAACCAAAATTTTTGGAAGAAGACGATAATATTTGTGTGTGTAGAGATAGTGTTGGAACAGCTGAAATTAATTTCTTAATTTATTATTACGATGTGACTCTTTGCTTTGGGACACCTTGCACTACATAGTGTTTCTGCACAGATGTACTCAGATAATTGACCTGAGCGATGCTTACAGGAAATTACACAAGCGCTTCGGCTGTTTTTAGCTTATGTCTATGTCCCTTGACTTGGATGAGAATCTTGGCAAAATTTGCAAGACCGGTCTTCGAACCCACAGGCTTTTGGGCCTGATACGTCACGTAAAGAGAACAAACTGACAAGCGTGATGATCAGTGTAATGGTAATAGAGGAGATAGGATAAACTTATGATAGAATCTCGGGAAGGAGAACGGATGGACATACTACTGAAGCAGAATGAATGACCATCATAAGTAAGACGTGTCCTTTAAAAGCAAAAAATAAAACCAGGATGGTGGGAAAGTGAGAAAGAAGTGTTCGAGGAAGCTTACCTCTACCTGACTTTAACCAAACATAGACTTGTATTTAAACATTTTATCCAGGTTCTTCTGTGATTCTGCAAATCGTAAGATATGTGAGGCAAAAGAAAAGGTCGATTTGACAGTTTTAATGTCGCCTAATACTTGACTTTTTTTCAGACATACATCGGTCCTGTTTTGATCTCACTGAACCCGTATAAAGAACTGCCAATTTACAACTCAGAGACGATTGAAAAATACAGAAATGTCAATTTCTTCGAAGTACCTCCACATGTGTGAGTACAACCCCCTCGTTTCCTCGGTTAACGAATGGCACTGTGGCAGAGATGGGCAAATCTGAATCCGGATTCGAATCCAGCATTCGTCTTTTGGCCGGATTCGAATCTTCTACTTGTCAGGCTGGATTCGGATTCGGACTCGGATTCCAAACCCTCAATCGTACGAATCTGCTCAAATTTCTAGTCTTCATCCTTCCAGTTTCCGTTTTCCCAATTTTGACACAGTGTGCTTATGCAATCCAACTTTTTGGTCTCCATCACAGCCATCATCAGTATCTATCACGTCATCTGATTACCTTGGATATCAGTGCTTTTTGTCACCTCTGATTTTTATACTATAACCTATGTACATGATCTGATTTTTGGGATCCCAAAACGTTAGTGACGGATACCTATGACATCGAAAAAACGTCTGTCTGTCCCTCCGTCCGTCCGTCCGTCTGTGAGCACGATAACTCTCGAAGGGAATGAGATATTTTGATGAAACTTGGTGTGAGGATTCTTTGGGTCAAGAGTAAGGTCGAGTTCGTAGATGGGCTCTGTAGTCCTACATTTAGGGGTGGGGAGGGGGTTTAAATTAAGGGACAAACAAACTTTTTTGAAACAGCTAATATGATAGTCGATTATGGGGTAAGAAGACATGCTGAACACAATGGTGAAAACCATTTTCTCGCCGGACAAGTAGTTAGCCCGGAATCCGGCCGAAACCGGAAAATTTGTTGCAAGCAAAAGTTTTATTTGAAGTTGATTAGATGATCGATTTAGGGGTAAGAAGACATGCTGAACACGATGGTGAAAACCGTTTTCTCGCCGGGCAAGTAGTTAGCCCGGAATCCGGCCGAAACCGGAAAATTTGTTGCAAGTAGAAGTTTTATTTGAAGTTGATTAGATGTTCGATCTAGGAGTAAGAAGACATGCTGAACACGATGGTGAAAACCATTTTCTCGCCGGACAAGTAGTTAGCCCGGAATCCGGCCGAAACCGGAAAATTTGTTGCAAGCTAAAGTTTTATTTGAAGTTGATTAGATGATCGATTTAGGAGTAAGAAGACATGCTGAACACGATGGTGAAAACCATTTTCTCGCCGGACAAGTAGTTAGCCCGGAATTCGGCCAAAACCGGAAAATTTGTTGCAGGTAAAATTTTTATTTGAAGTTGATTAGATGTTCGATCTAAGGGTAAGAAGACATGCTGAACACGATTGTGAAAACCATTTTCTCGCCGGACAGGTAGTTAGCCCGGAATCCGGCCGAAACTGGAAAATTTGGCAGAAGTAAAGCAGGAAGTTTCGATCAGTATCGTCAAAATAGATATGGTTTATATATCTGAACTTGATTTTCTCAGATGATTAGCCGCGCGAAGACTGAATCTGGCGAAGACAAGACCTAGTTGTCTGGGTCAAATATAAAATTTTTCAATCAATCAATCATCGTATTTATTCCTGAATATCTGTTTTACAACATGATTTTTGGGATCCCATCGAAACCTTTGGTCTTGTTTGTTAAGGTCGGATTCGAAACAACTTAAAAACTTAAAGCCCATCACTTCTTTCACCGTTTTAGCATCCTGTCAGGGGTAGGCAATTAATATCCTTAGAGTACTAAAACGAGGAAAGGAATGGCAAACTTGAAATATGTAAGTTGCCGACCCCTCACAGGATACTAAGCACAGGAAAGGCACGGTGGAGCTTGTCAGTTTTTCGAATCCTCGAGTTTTGGAGCATCTTTCCTCGTTTTAGTTTCCCTTGCCTGCTTTGCTCGTGCACCATGCCTTTCCTATCCTTTCATGCTTTTAGCCGATCCCCGCCCCGATATAAAGTCCGGTCTTCACCACCCGAAACTTCCGGAATCTGGGCTTCCAGATTATTCTTTGACTTCCTCTGTAAATTGCATCTGGAATATGAACCAGTCCGAAAGTACATCAAAATAATCCGGAAAAAAGGGGCTTTTAAACTTCCAGATTTCCGGAATTTTTAAGTATCGCAGAAAAAATTCAAAAAAACTCTCGGAGAATCTGGGAACCCAGATTCCGGAAAGTGAAGACCCGACTTAAACCTCTAACCAGGGACCCATAAATTTACTGTAATGCCTCACCATTCAGGGGGCTTGTCAATAAGAGATTTCTGATGCGCTCTTGACCGACCGTCCGGTAGTTCGAGAAATACCCAGGGGGATAGAATACGCGACTATCCAGATAGACAAAATTTGGGATTGGCTGCTGGCGCCTTGAGGGAGGAGTATCTTTGGCGCTCACGTCCAATGAGGCAAACAAGAACGCCGATTCGACCCAAGTGGAATTTTTGGAAAGTAGGAGAGGGTCGGGCAACATAGCAACATAGAAGCATAGGAAACTAGACCTCCGTTGCCTGTGCAACGGGAAGTGTTGCAGCAACTGTGCCCTGTTCCTTAGGGCACAGTTGCGGAGCAACACGTGCAACTGTGCCCTACGGGACACAGTTGCGGAGCAACAGTCTCCATTATGTCCTTCACAGGACATTTTTCTAATGCGGCTTCGATTGTTATCTTGAAGCATCTTTGATATGGTTTTATTTCGAGCTCCTACTAAACTGAGTTTGGTAAAATGTTTAGCTGGTCCAGATATAAACGAGAATAACACAATAACACAGTTGACAATTCTGAATATTTATAGGATGGATAATTACAATTTCAAGATAAACCAGAATTTCTTTAAACAATTGAAACTAGAAATCAAATTCAACTTTTAGAATTTGTGCTGTACAACAGAATAATACGATACAAATTAAACCACAGTTTGCACTACATGAATAATGACAACCATGAAACTAAAATAAGAAAAAGTTCAAATATCAAATACAGCAAAACTTAAATTGTGGTAACTGAAACACACATTTCGGGAATTATTTCCGGGAAATCTGAAAGAGATACGGACAAAACAAAATAAAGTTTTCTGCTTAACTTCTGATGGACTAAGCTAGGAAAATATAAAACAAACAAAAATTGGCAAAAATTGGAAATTGCTCCGAGGACATGACAAAACTTCTAAATAGAAAACCTACAGAAGGAATTTTATATCCGGAAAACTATTGCAAGTTCCAGTCTTATGGGATCGAGATCTGTCGAACCGCGTTGGAAAAAAAATTCTAGCTGGCCCAGAACCGAAGTTACCTCTAGAACGTCGAAACTTCGGAAATAATTTCTAAGAGAACGAAGCAACTTGGTATAAAGAACACTTCACTTCTTCTTGCATAACTTTCATAGCTCTACTCGATAAAAATAAAATAGACATCAAATTCGAAAATTTAAGAAAATTCCAAAAAATCGGAACGAGATGGACTTTTCCGGAATTATTTCCGGGAAATCTGTAAGAGCTACGGAATTTCATGCTTCAGTTCTCGAAAAGATCAATAAAAGTTCTATAGGAGTTCATAATTATTTTATCTCTAAAACGTTTACTTCCGAAACTAGGGCCGTCTTAACTTGACGCCAATTCGAAGTATTATGTTTCGAGACGCACATTTCGGGAATTTTTCCGGGAAATCTGAAAGAGATACGGAAATAACGTCTTATAGTTTTCTGCTTAACTTTTGATGGTCTAATCTAGGAAAATATAAAACAAACCAAATTCACCAAAAAATTTAAATTGCCCCGAGGGCGTGACAAAACTTCCAAATAGAAAAACCCAAAGAAGGAATTTTATTTCGGAGAAACTATTGTAAGCTCCAGTTGTTAGGAGATCGAGACCTGTCGAACCGCGTTGGAAAAAAAATTCTAGCTGGTCCAGAACAGAAGTTACCTCTAGAACGTCGAAACTTCGGAAATTATTTCTTAGAGAACGAAGCAACTTGGTATATAGAACACTTCACTTCTTCTTGCATACTTTTCATAGCACTACTCAATAAAAATATAAGAAACATCAAAATCGAAAATTTGAGAAAATTCCAAAAAAAATCGGAACGAGATGGACTTTTCCGGAATTATTTCCGGGAAATCTGTAAGAGCTACGGAATTTTGTGCTCCGGTTCTCGAAGAGACAAATGAAAGTTCTACATGAGTTCAGCATAACTGTATTTCTAACAAGTTTATTTCCGAAGCTAGGGTCGTCTTAACTTGACGCGAAACATCGAACGCAGAGTTTCTAAGAAAAAAACGGTTTTATTTTTTTTTTCTGGAAAACTGTTAGAAATTTTAGGAACTTCTCTGGAACTTTTTTACTCTGTTTCACGTTTCCCTTCCCTCTGAAAAATCTCAAATTTTTAACTCTTACCACTTCAGATTTCAGATTCAGATTCAGATATTTTTTACTTCACCAAAAAAAGACAACTACATTATAGAAAAAAAAAACTCAACAACCACATAAAAGACAGAAGTCCTGTGAGTGGCTGTATCTTCTAACCACCTTCGGAGCTACAGGTCGCTGATCACGGTGAAAAAAAAAAAAAAAAAACTACGAAAGCAGTAGTGTTGCTCCGCAACACAATGATGACAAGCCCCCTGAATGGCGAGGTATTACAGGAAATGTATGGGTCGCTGCTCTAACCCAAGTTTGAATCAGCTCTCATGAATTTCCAGTTTTTCCTAGTTTTATGTCTCATCCTCTTAGCCTTACAAGATTTACACATTTTTGGGAAATCAATCATCTTATCTCCCAGATTAAACAAATCTTTGTTGACCAATCAATAGCATCGTTGTAATAAATTTACGACAATTTTGCAGGTATGCCGTCGCGGATACAGCGCTTCGAGCGATGCGCGGCGAATACTCGAACCAGTGCATCTTGATCTCAGGTACGGGAGTTTTCTTTTCTTCACGCTAGATGGGGTTAGATAAAAGCTGCGAAACAACAGTTGGTATTTTAAGATGGTAGTAATGACATATTGCATCATAAAATGCTTTCGCCTCTTCTGTATATCAGAGAAAGTGGAAACTGGCAAATCATCGCACTAATTTTATCTACAATACAGTTGAAAATCGATTCAACACAAACCACATCTTTCAAAAATATTCCTTCAGCCCAAGCTGACTGCGAATCATATTTGACAGTGCAGAACGGATACGTCAGCTGAAATTTATCAGAACTATATTTCAGCCATTCTTGGCAAGGCGGCTTTGAGCATGAAGGGGACTTCAGGCTCAAAGCCGCTCAAGATGGAGAAAACGAAACTTGTGAAAATGATGGAAAAACGAAACTTGGTTTTCACAAGTTTTCAGCTGACGTATCCGTTTTGCACTTTCAAATACCACATCCTTCGTACGGCTGTTCCAAGGACCAACAATTTTGTTTGAAAAACTTCACTTGACCACTACACTGTCAGCAGAGGCGTTACTATAGCCAAAATGTTTGTGGGGGGGGGGGGGGGGGGCAAGGTATTTACCGACTGGCTGGTAATTTTTACCGACTGTTTTTGAAGGAAAAAACGACGGTTTTGAAACAAATTTGACTTGATTTTCAGAAAAAAAAGACTCTTTTTTTGAAAAAACAAACTCGTTTTGACAAAAAATAGCGGCGCTTCACTCCGACTCGGCTATTTTTACCTACTGGCCGACAACATTGGGGAAACCGCCAAAAAAGCATCTGCTGAATTTTTGGTACCATGACTACAAACAGAAAAGCCAGCAGATGCTTTTTTGGCGGTTTTTCGGCTCTTCCTGGCAATGCTTGTCATGCTTGTAGAACATATTAACAATGCATAACGTTTGTCGCGACAACAGATAACATACAAAATGTTGTCTGTTATGAAACTTCTGACAGTGCAGAAACGGGATTTTCTTCATCGGGCTACGGTGTAAAAGTGACCTGTAGCTCGTAATGTAGGGACTATCCGTAAATCGGACGATGGCGTTACGAGAGATACTTGGCAGGAATTGTGTATTCGACCGAAACAGTAACGTTCTGACAAATTTCTACTTGAGCGCGGTTCCAAAAAGATGGAACGGGAGATTGATGTTTGTATAGGTGGTTTATGGCAACAGATTTCGAAGCAATATCCAAATGAACTAACCGGAATCCGGTAGTGAAGTAGTATCCGGCAGGAATTCTGTATCTGACCGAAATTCTAACATTTTGTCTGACTTCTAGGTGAATCCGGTTCCGGAAAGACGGAAGCCAGCAAGAAAGTCCTCCAGTTCATTGCTGCTACCTGTCGGAACAAGAAAGTGGTGGAAGTCGTCAAGGAGAAACTCCTTCAGTCGAATCCGGTGCTTGAGGCCTTTGGTAATGCCAAGACGAACCGGAATAATAATTCGTCCCGATTCGGAAAGTACATGGACACCGAATTCAACACCCTGGTAAGTCAGCTTACCAACACTTCCTCTGAAGGCTTACGCAAAACCCACCCGCTTCCTTAAACTAAACTACCTTAGAAAATCCTTCGGTCGTCAGTCCGTCTAGTAAATTTGGAGCTTTCGAACTTAAAATATTTCAACTGCTAAACATTTCAACATTCTGCGCGGACACACGACATGGATAAAGTAAGGCTTAAAAGCCGAGAACGCTCTTAGGCCTATGTGGTGCGCGACAACTCTAAACAAATCATCTAATAGAACCTCCATCTCCTTATCTCCATAATACGACCATGCGGAGTCGAATATATTCTGATACCCTACCCGATGCAAACGAGCGGAGGAGGAGCTACGCAGAACATCATAATTTGTTACCTCTACAAAAAGAACGCCGTCTGAGTCGTACTTTACAGCTGATTGGATGTCTATGATTGTGACGTCACGTCTAACGAGCTGCAGACTGGGTCCTCCACCCTGCATGCATCCTACGTTTTTTTTTCATCTGGCGTGTGCAACGGCGAAGGGGGAAGTAGACGGGTATCAACTCAAACCTCAGAGCAAGTACCTCTAGCTCCGCTCAGTTTTATCGGGGTATCCACAGTCGCTGCGTGGGACCTAAGACGGAGGTTCTATCAGATTATTTGTTCTTGACTGTACGGAGTGGATGTCTCTACTACACCCAAACAAAGCTCTTAATACGAGCGTTTGAGAGTATAAAAAATTAATGGCAGTTGCTGTTAATACTCTATATAACTAAGTCCAAAACACGCCAGTGATCCTCAGGAAGAAGGAGTAAACGTCTCCGTGACGACTCGAACTCAACAACTCACATCCTGTCTCAACCAATCATGGCGATCTTTGGGAGCAGCTGTGATACCACTTCTGCCTTTCTTCCGCTAGGTACCCTTAGCGGCCGGAGATTTTGCATCGGCAAGGAGAGATAGTCATCAAGTGTATTATCCTTGGGCATCAGAGTTGAAAGGATTCTTGATTGATTAATTGTCTTATTATTGATACTCCTTGAGCCAAAGCTATGACTGGGAAACATATATTCAAACAATGGATTACCTGATTGCAGGTTCTTCCATTCCCTGTTGTCCCTGACGTTCGGCAGCCTGGCGAGGACCTTGCCAAGAAGGGCCGAAATATCGCTGCCAAAGCATCGAGGCGGACGTATCCGATTTATCCGTTGTTTGAATATATGTCTTATTATTCTGTGACCTCGTGGAAAAAAAAAATCACCCATTGCTCCTCTGAAAGTGGAAAAAAACACCTGAACAAAATATTTGAAAACAGACTGCGACTAATAAATATTCTGTTACACCAACTTCTTCACCATACAATTTTCACGACCCCAGTGTCTGATCTTGATTCAAGGAGGCCGAAACAGGGATTCGCTTTCCTAACATCTTGATTTTAAGCGTTCATAAGACTCGGGACAGTAAGATAGTTCAGTTAGGTTGAAGTGAGTTGCCCCCTTTACTGCAGAGCAAAACCCTATTGAAGTTTAACTGAAAAGCGAACTTAATTTTGCATCATTTAACTGCATTATTTGGATTGTGTTAAGGGATTTTGTTTTTCGTTATTTGCTCTGGAATGACGTTCAAAATATCGACGGCCGTCCTCACAACGCAAAACGCGGAAAATTTGAATCTCAATTGAAACGCTGCTCTTCAGTGGTCAGTGGTCATCTTGCGGAAAGTAGCTCACTGCGTGAACACTTATTTTTCGTAAATCGTTCTCGTCAAGCATATAACGCAGGTATAGGCGCAAACGGGTACCACAAATCCGACACGAAAATTCCGCTATTTGAAAATTGATTATTCGCGAATAGCGGAGCTACGAAGTAACGCATTTTCATCGGTCTTCAGTAGCCTCTTTAAGTGGATAAGTGATGGGTAAACAGATTTTCTTATGTCAGCCCTTTTCGGTTAAACTTTAACCAATCTGTATCTCTTTCAGGGGGACCCTGTTGGAGGTCACATTTTGAACTACCTTCTCGAAAAGTCCCGCGTCGTCTATCAGGGAAAAGGCGAGCGAAATTTCCACATTTTCTACCAGCTGCTGGCAGGTGCTGATGACGCGCTTTTGGCGAAACTCCGTCTGAAACGAGATCCTGCCAATTATTTTTATCTAAATCAGGTAAACATATGACGCTTGTTGGTACTGCTTGGTTGATGACGCTTGTCGATTGCATGTTCTTTTCTTCTAGCGCACAGCCTGACGATGACCCTTGCCAAGAAGTTCTGAAATATCGCTGAATCTCAAAAGCATCAAATACTATTGATGCTTATTTTCACGCATGCTGCGCAGGCCCAAATTTTCATTATCCTATTCAATCAGTCAATCAACAACATTTAATAAACGAAACAGCTTAAAGCTAGAAGAGTTCGTCAAAATCAGTGAGGGGAAGCAGTCGATATACGAAATATTTGATTACGAAATTCGATTACGAAAAGATATACGAAATATTTGCAAATGACATTAAAACAACGAACAACAAATTAATGAACACTTTACGAGAAACTTACTGAAACAAAAGATTTTTTAAGGATTCAATTGTTTATTCTTCTACATAACCAACATTTAACATATCCATGTACCAATAGCCCGTCCTAATATGTGACAACGGGTCACCTTTGCAAGGCGGAAAAAAAAGTATTTGTAAACAAGACAGCATTTTTATTGTCAAAAGTCGAAAACTTACTTCAACTCACTCCATATTAACTTTCATCGCTCAAACACCCTCTACCTACTTTCCTCCCCAATTCATACTGAAATAAAGTTCCGAAGAATTTAAGTTTGCCTGAAATTCTGTTGTTCCACACCTATCGTGTTTTACTACCGTACATGTTATCGTATGTTAACGCATTTACAGTGGTGGCCTACTGCCCTTCTACGGCTACACCGCTGCTGACTACAAGCCTATTAGACACCGCAAAGCCTGGCCATCTTTGATATGTGTTTTTTTTATTCTTGTCTAAATATTCCTTCAGCCCAAGGTGAATGCGAATCATATTTGACTGTGAAACGTCAGCTTTAAGAGCTATATATTGGCCCTTCTTGGCAAGGGTCCTCTTCAAGCTCAAGCCCTTCAAGCCTGCAGCTACATTTTCATTTCCCAGCTTTAGTTTAGTTCATTTTCCAGCTTTAGCGGCTTGAGCCTGAAGCCTTGCTAAGAAGTTAGCGAAATATAAATCTAATAAAACTGAGCCGACGTATCCATTTTGCGCTGTCAAATAATTATTTTGTGAAGTAACAGAAGCCTATAGAAGGATAAATTTTATCAATGTAGGTAAATACATACGGGCGCTAGTCTCTAATCCAGTGGTTGATTGTATGTATCTGGCTTAGCGATTCTTACGCAGCTCGCGGATCCAGAATTTGCGCTCAGTTCTTCTTGGCTCAGTAGCGTCATTTCAGTGAACCTTAGGAGGGGGGGGGGGCAAAGATCAAGTTGAGCTCCAATCCCAGGTTCATTACACGGACTCAAAATTTTATTGCCCTTTTTGAGGTAAATTTAAAGTAGTTTCGAACACCTTAACGTAAAGCAACTGCTTTGCATATTTCCTTTTGAAATCTATCTGGCGGCCGAAAATATAACCAAGGAGGAAAATTTTTGAAATATACGGGATCCATAAAGAAATAAAATAATAATACACTGTTTATTAAACTGAAAGGCCTTACAGCAAAACGAAAAAAAAAAGAAAACAAGAAAAAGGTTTCACCATTAACAATCTATACGAAATTTAATTGCTTGCTGAACAAAATTTGATACTTCAAAGTGAGATTGGGTTTTGGGTTGGGCGAAGTGAAATTTCTTTTTCGAATAAAGCGCCTGACCATGGAGGAGGAAGTGGGACAGAGCCTCCTCCCCAGTCTTGCAAAGAGTGTGAACGTATTTGCGCTTACGCGAGCCGGACGGCTTGCATGCTGAAATTTGCTTCGTGTGTTCGCCTTTTGTTTAGTCTCAGAATTTCTGTACTTTCAGGGCCACAGTTCCACCGTCAAAAATATCAACGATGCCGCCGATTTTAAAGCTGTCAACGCTGCCATGAAGGTGATGGATCTCAGCGACGAAGAGATCGACGCCATTATGAAGATCGTCGCCACAATCATCCACCTCGGCAACGTGAAATTTGAGGATAGCAACGGCAGAGCCAGAGTCAAGACGAAAGAGGAAGTGGAAAGTATCGCCAAGGTATTATAGCTTTAAACGATTTTGTCTAAATCCATGCCAGAGATGGAAGAATCCGACCATGATAGGATTCGAATCCGAATCGAGGGTTAGGTACGAATCCGAGTTCGAGTCCGAATCCACCATTTCATGCTGAGGATTCGAATCCGGAATCGAATCCGGATTCGAATCCGACCCTAACAAAAATAAAATCATATGCATAAGCTATAGTTAAAAAATCAGATGTGACACAAAGCACTGATGTCTAAGGTAATCGTATAGCGTGATAGATCACTGAGGATAGTTGGTGGTGGAGATCAAAAAGTTGGATTGCCTTAACTACTGTGTAAAAATTAAGAAACGGAAACTGGAAGGATGTAGACTAGAAATTTCAGCGGATTCGTATGATTTAGGGTTTGGAATCCGAGTCCGAATCTAGCCTGACAAGCAGAAGATTCGAATCCGGAGTCGAATAGCCTACGGCCAAAATGACGAATCCTGGATTCGACTGGTCCATGCAGCGGTGGCAAAACCCTTCCACGCGACCTTTCGTCAACTTTACCTGAGATTGTAAAAATAAAAACCCGCTCTTCCGTGCGGCTACATCTCACACCATCACCAGTTCGCCCAATAGACCACTCCAGAGTCCCCCTGAAGCAGTCTCTACGAAGGTCCCCAAATTCCAATCAGTAGCGGCCAGACACAGCCGCTACCAGGATCGTTTTATACCAAAGATTGCCGAAATTCTGAATAACTTTTGACCATTTAAGGACCTTTAAATTTAGCTGTAATATTCACAACATTTTTTTTACCTAACAATATTCAACAATTTTGGTTTTGTTACCACGAAAATGTAAATTTAGCTATTTTACAACCCGCTAAAAAAGACGGAATATATTCCGTCTTTTATAGGGGGAATACAAACAATGAAAAAGAACAAAAACCTGACCAAGACACTAAAAAACACTAAAATATACTAAAGAAGACAGGCCGTGACGTGCGGTGTAGCTAAGACGGGATGTTGCAGAGAGTTTTTACCACGATAGACCGTTTTTCGGCATCCCATCCCGTTCGCCCGGCGACACGAAAAACGGCTTTCGCATTCTTCAGCATTACTTAAAGACTCGGATTTGCTCGAATTCGGTTGACGTAGCTCCAACCTCAGTCCACAGGTCGGTTAGCCGACCGGGAAACGGTGACGAAAAAACAGCTTAAAAGGACTTAAAATCGGTTAAACCAGGGACCCATAAATTTCCTGTAATGCCTCGCCCTTCAGGGGGCTTGTCAATTTGAGATTTCTGATGCTATGTTGACCGGTCGGAAGATAGTTCGAGAAATACCCACGGTCCAATCACGTCCAAAGCCAGATAGACAAAATTTGGGATTGACTGCTGGCGCCTTGAGGGAGGAGTCTCTTTGGCTGCAGGTCGGTTAACTGGATGACGATAAAAAACGCAGCTATTCTATCAAACCCGTTATTTTAAGTTAGTCAGCGGAAACAGGAAACATTCCGACAGCGTTACTTTCAGAGATGAACATTTTCGTTATTTTGCCCTTCAAATTAACGATAAAAATGAATTTCTAGCTTCTGGACACCACAGCCGAATCCATCGAGAATGCCCTCACCAACAAAACAATAGAAGCACGTGGCGATATTGTTTCATCACCGTTGTCCAATGAGGAGTCAGTGTATGCACGTGACGCGTGGGCTAAGGCCATCTATGGAAGACTTTTTGATTGGCTGGTGAAAAAGCTGAATGAGTCGCTAGCCAGTGAAGATCAGAAGAAGACCGTAGTTGTTGGTGAGTGACATTCTCTGTTACTGTGTGGTCTGTTCCCAAGACGTGTTTTGACTTCCTTGTATTCTGGGAGCCGAAGCGCGGTTTCTGCTCCACCAGCTGGGTTCCGCCGATGAAAAATTTCCAAGAATTAGTCATATGAATTAGTACTAAAAAGGAGCATGCAGTAGTAACTGTTGCTATACTACTACTGCAAAACTGGATGCTATCGGATACTACCACATAAGATTAACCCAGTCGGATGCATGTTTATCAAAGTATTCCATACTACTACTTATTCACTAATCGAACTATTCGATACTACTACATATCATTCCATGCAACTGTTTCGTACAACTACCATACAACTACACAGTCAAAGAATTTTTCATCGGGCCGCCATGCTCGACGGAAACGACGTTTTTCTTTCGACTATAATGGCCGCCGATTTTCCGGTCGAGCGGGGAGGAATCAACCAGGCGGACCAATTCCTATAAACTTGTGTTTTATAAATTGCAAATTGCATCTGGAATATGAGCCGGTCCAAAACTATATCAAAATAATCGGAAAAAGGGGCTTTTCAACTTCCAGATTTCCGGAATTTTTAAGTATCGCAGAAGAGATTCAAAAAAATAATCTCGGAAAATCTGGGAACCCAGATTCCGGAAGGTGAAGACTCGCCTTTACCTTTTTGTACTCCATCTTCATCTGGCTCCGGCTTGCTGATGGTCATAAATAAAATAATAAGAATTTGTCCCCTATACCGACCAAACGCTGCCAGGACGTGGATACGTTTTCTCGTGGTTGGGCCTCTCTGGCCTGACTTTCACTATTTTTCATGGTTTCCCCAAGTCGTCCCAAGGGAAACGGGGCAAGTACGGCTTAAGGAGCATGCTCACACAGTCCGGTTTTCGAATATCCTACTTCGCTCCGGAATTTGAACGCATCGCATGGAAGCAGGTTTAAGGTGAGTCTTCACCTTCCGGAATCTGGGTTCCCAGATTTTCCGAGATTTTTTTTTTGAATTTCTTCTGCGATACGTAAAAATTCCGGAAATGTGGAAGTTCAGAAGCCTCTTTTTCCGGATATTTTGATCTACTGTCGGACCGGCTCATATTCCAGATGCAATTTACAGAAGAGGTCAAAGAATAATCTGGAAGCCCAGATTCCGGAAGTTCCGGGAGGTGAAGACCGGACTATACGCATGCAGGTTGGCACATGTGTATTTCGTTTGCACTTACCTTTAAGCTTCATGAATGAATGAATTTAATCTCAAAAAGCCCATGGGGTGATGGCGGGAAAACAAAATAAAATAGAAATAACACTAAAAAACTCAACATAAACACCAATAGTATATTATGCAGCCTATCTCGGGTCACAAGATTCACCTGGTTAAGGAATGGATCGCCGTTACCATTGGTAAGACGGAATGTGGCGACGCTCGAATTACTAGTTGAATTACTCTTTTAACTTCTCCATCTTTTCCTTCTTTCAACCATTTATTATTTTCTTCATTTCTTGATTATTATTAAAAAAGAAAGTCACTGCCAGCGCGTACAATGATCTCACTTTGCGAGACTTTACGTCCACTGCCCTGCTGCCTGTTATTCGACTGCATGTTCCTCTCGCGCCCCTCGAAAGCTTTCCCAATGAACTTTCTTCTTTGAGCATGGAAGAATTGAAAAAAGACAATCCCGTCACGAAACTTACTTAGACTTAAAGCACAACTCTTACTAGAAATAATCTTTTCCCTATGAAATGGACCAGAAAAAAACATTTTCGAAAATACCACTACTTTCCATCTGAAATTAGCGATTTTCTTGTTAGCGCCTGTCGACTATGTCCAGCCTTCCTGCTCTCCGACGCGGCGGCTGGGCGCAAAACATTTGAAAACTGATCGCGCCGTGGTTAAAAAGTGTGAAAACTAAGCAAATAAAAGAAGTAATGAACAAAAGCTTCTCAGACTCTTATGTGTGAAAGAGTTGTCAGCAGACGTTGATGATCCCGGAAAACGTTTCGTTGTGTGACGGGCAAAACCCGGCAAGGCCAAAAAAGCGGTAAAATTTCGTAGGCACGAAACGAAACAATGGAGAAAGGTGGGGATTTTAGAAGCTGATAATTCTGTATAGGAGCTAGGTATATTATAAAAAGCAGAATAAGCAAGAGGGGTCCTTTAAAAGACAGCAGCAGTATATAGTCCTCCATTTTGACCGATCTTGGGCCATCCCCAACAGCTCCTCAAGTGCTAAATTTACGCTGCAGCTTCTTTTCTAGTAAACATTAAAGTGTTACGCGTTTTAAATTATGATATTATCCATTCCTCGGCCATCTGAAGACAATCTCGTCACGAAAACATGAGCAATTCTGAGATTATCTATGCTTCATTTATTTGAACAACTTAAATCTTTTTAGTGTCACCTGTGCTTAAAGGACACGCTGTACTTAGTAATTCCTTAGTAAGTAGCAGTCTAGTACACTAGCCCCTTTTCAGGCATGGTGCTCAAACGTCTAGCACCATGCCTGGGTGCTAGACGTTTAAGCACTGTACCTTGGATTTCATGTATAGTGCATGGATTTCAGTATACAGTGCATGCATGAAAAACACAGTTTCTGTCACCACAACTTATCAACGGCTCGGATAGGGCTGAAATTACTACCAAGAATTAGAGAAATCAAAGACAATCCTTATCATATTTTTCATAACAAAAACAAAAGGACGCGACTGATGAGGGAGATAAAAAACCTCATTTCCTTTTCTACATAGTCAAGGGTTTTGCATGCAAAGTGTCCTGTGCCTCAGCTTTTTCTACCTAACAGTCAACCAGAATATTGGCTCCTAGGGCACTCTACATGGAAAATAGATAGGCTGCTGTCAGGTTTTTCATCTCCATCATCAGTCGCGTCCTTTTGTTTTTGTTAGGAAAAATATGATAAGGATTGTCTTTGATTTCTCTAATTCTTGGTAGTAATTTCAGCCCTATCCGAGCTGTTGATAAGTTGTGGCGACAGAAACTGTGTTTTTCATGCATGCACTGTATACTGGAATCTATGCACCATACATGAAATCCAAGGTACAGTGCTTGAACGTCCAGCACCCAGGCATGGTGCTAGACGTTTGAGCACCATGCCTGAAAATGGGCTAGTGTACTAGACTGGTAAGTAGATAGTAATTCCTTGAATCCTTCTACTTCAGCAGTATTTCCATCCATTCTCGTTCCCGAGATTCTTCACTTCATAAGTTCATCCTATCTACTGTATCAGCAATACACTTATTATCAAGCTTGCCACGTTTGTCCTCTTTACATGACGTATCAAGGACGACTCAGACGGTGTTCGTAAAGTTCGTAAAGTTTTTCGCAAAGTATGCTCCGTAAAGTTTGTCGCCGCTCAGACGGGAATTTGACTTAGATGACATTACGAGAGTTTTTTATGACGATTTGTTCTAGAAAGAAAAAGATTATAATTATTAGAGATTATTTTTATCATATATGAACCATAAGTAGATATTTATTAACACTAAAAGCCATAATTGGCCATGGTTAATATCCAGTTACAAAAAAAAACTCCGATAAATAAATTAGAATAATCCAATAACAAAAATAATATTAATAAATAAGTCAGTTCTAAACAATTTAATTCAATAAGTAATTATTTCTTCCCAACTCACCTGACAAAAACCAACAAGAACAAAATTAATTCAAAAAAAATGTTTCTAATTATTCTTGCAAAAAAACAAGTTCAAGTTATTCGAACTGATTATCATTATTTATCATAAAGACCACTAGAGCCATCATCTCATCATTTTTCCGTTTCCTAATCCCCTTTTTCAAATTTATTTTCATATCTTGTTTTCGATCTCTTCTCCTATTGGTCAACCTTCCGAACTTTACGAAAAAAGTTAACTAAAGTTGAACTTCTTGCCTGCCTCCGTAAAGTACTTTACGCGGGTTCGCGGAGCAACTTTACGAACTTTGCGAACGACTTTACACACTTTACGAACGCCGTCTGAGCCGTCCTTCATGCGTCCGATCATTGTTTCCGAGGAACTTATTCATCCTTAGACCGGTTATGCAGATTTCTGTGAAGATTGCCATCCAAGGCATGGGACGTGAAAAGATGCTAAAAACAGCCTAAGCCGTTTGTAGTTTTCTGTAAGCATAGCTTAGTTGTAAAGTGGTCAACTAAATATCTGAGAAGAAACACTGTGTAGTGCGAGGTTTTTTTTTAACGAGTCTCATCAACAAACCTCATGGTCCTTGTTTTCTGATGTTATCTTTATCCTTATCTTTTAGGTATCCTCGATATTTACGGCTTTGAGATCTTCCAGAAGAACAGCTTCGAACAGTTTTGCATCAACTACTGCAACGAAAAGCTGCAGCAGCTGTTCATCGAACTGACCCTCAAGTCTGAACAGGAAGAATATCTGCGAGAAGGCATTGAATGGGAACCTGTGGAATTTTTCGATAATAAGATTATCGTTGATCTCGTAGAAGAAAAGCACAAAGGTAAGGATAAGCTCAGTATTCACACTTTCTTGAACAAAATTATTCTCGCCCTCTGACAACATCCTGCCCTTTCAGCCCAGGACATTCTAAGTCAGTTTTTCGGTCGAGAATCTTTTTAGTCAAATCCGCATATCCTATGTCAAAATTTGATGTCAATCACTGTACCTAAGAAGCGGGTTGTAAATAAATAAATAAATAAGCTGATTACAGAGCTCATGGAATTTGAGCAATTCTCTCTCCGAACCACAAATGCTTCTTATCCCAGCGAGTCTGGGGGGGGGGAGGGGTGATATATTGTGGGTTTGACCTCGGGTTCGACCCATTCTGATTGAGGTCTTAATGTGGCTTTATTGTTGAAGGCTTCCACTTCCTTTTTTCCAGTTTTATTTGTGGTACAATCCCGTTGGCTATGTTTCGAATTAAAGAAATAAATAAGATTATTATTAATATCTGTATATTTTCCTCGATAATGTGGATTAAAGAAGCCATGCCATTCACTATGCCCATTCATTGTGTATTTTCAGTCACAAAACTCTCATTTTCACATATTTTTGGTCCTGTCCGGGATCGGCTCAGTCTTTCCCATTACCCTGCGTTTTTTTTTTGCATTTTTTTTTTATATTTTCGAAGATTTTAGAAGCCGATGACGTCAGAAGTGTCGTCGAAACTGGGAGAATTTTATTATAAAGCCAGACAAAAAAAATTATGCTCTTTGTGGTACAAAGAGTTTGTGCTTCAAAAGTAGTTCTCGAAGACAGATTACGACCTAGTGTTGCCACTTTTCTCTGACGGAACCTGTGTGGCTGTGAATTCTGGCCGCAAAAACATGTAACATTCTGGCACCTGCGAAACCGAATCCTTTTTACCAACTATTAAGGGGAAATCTCGCTTTATCATCTTCATTATTATATGCCTCGACTGTTTTGATTCATTTTTATGGCACTTGCCCTTCGGCCAAGTGCCATATAGCGATCGCAATTTCTGTCCGTCCGTCGCTCTGTCGGTCGGTCGGTCGGTCGGTCTGTCCAGGTTTTGCCAGTTCGGGCACTTCCACATAAGCTAGGACGATGAAACTTGGCATGCATATCAGGGACCCCAAATGATTAAGTTGGAAATAGTCACTTCCTCGATCTGAGCATCGTGGGGAATCCGGAATCTTTAGGTATTTGCAACTTTTGAACGGGTAATCGGATCGTAATGAAACTTGATATTTGGAAAGACCTCGTGCCTCAGACGACCCCGTTATTCGGCGTCCGGACCGGATTCGGTCACGGATGAAGGAACCGGAAATTTGCATATATGGTCCGATTCGACTTAAACTTAAAGACGAAAAGAGGAGATGTCAGAGATGTGAAGTAAATGTGTCCTAGTCAATTTAAGCCACAGTTGGGGGTAGTTGGAGGGGTCCCGGGAATTTTGTGGCTCGCATAGGGGCCAAGCGAGTGGATTGATTTGAACGAAACTCGGAAAGTAGAGAAACCATATGCCCTAGACGACAAATTTTAGGGTGCGGACTGGACCTGGGTGCGGTGGAGGGGAAACAGAGTTTCCGGAAAAAACCCTCAGACTCGATTGAAAATTGATGTCCTATTTCTATGTCCGATCCTAGGGGGGTTGATGGGGGTATTCTCGTCTACTTTCTTACACCACCGTACAAGTGCCATATGAGCTCGTAGCTCTTGTTTGTATTTACTAGTGACCGGTCGCAGAATTCTCACTCGCTTTGTTGAAGAAGCAAAAATTTGTGACAAATCGCAGAATTCTACGACCTTGGTGGCAACACTGACCAATTACATGCTCATAGGTATCATTGCCCATCTTGATGAAGAGTGCCTTCGTCCTGGTAGCTCGACTGATGCAACTTTCTTGGCGAAACTGAATAAGCAATTGGCTGCGCATCCGCATTTCGTCAGCCACCAGAATTCAGACAGCAAGGGAAGAAAGACAATCGACAGAGATGTGAGTCTCCCGTTTTATCCTCCCCTCCCTATATGTACGATTCTTCTTTTTTGGTCTCATCTCATTTCCCTCTTCTGATTCACTGTTCTCTTCCTCTTGCACTTTCATACCGTTCTCTTTTCCCATTTGTAAGTAGTGAACTGAAAAACAAAAATGCTCCTCAAGTATTGAGATAAAAGCCGGCCAACGGAACAATGATCCGGGCTAAAAGGAAATTCATCCTAATAGTTTTTGGGATACAAAAACGTAAGTGGAGGGATACCTATGACATCGCAAAAGTTGTCTGTCGGTCCGTCCGTCTGTCGTCTGTAAGCACGATAACTCTCGAAGGGAATGAGATATTTTGATGAGACTTGGTGTGAGGATTCTTTGGGTCAAGAGTAAGGTCGAGTTTGTAGATGGGCTCTCTAGCCCTACATTTAGGGGGTGAGGGGGTTTAAATTAAGGGGCAAAGGCTAATGTGATAGTCGATTACGAGGTAAGAAGACATGCTGAACACTTAAGTGAAAAGCATTTTCTTGCTGGACAACTTGTTCGCCCTGAATCCGGCAAAACCGGAAAATTTTGTTAAAAGCAAAAGTTTTATTTGAAGTTGATTAGATGACATATTAAGGGTAAGAAGAGACGCTGAATCTGTATAAAACAATCATGTTTTACTGGGGCATATAGTTCGTCCGAAATCCGGTTGAAACCGGATTTTTTTTATAAGTTAAAGTTTTATTTGAAGTTGATTAGATGTTCTTTATAGGGATAAGGAGCTACGCTGAATTCGTTTCTGAACTTTCTTTTTTTGCTGGACAAGTAGTTCGCTCGGTATTCTGCCGAAACCGGAAATTTGGCACAAGTAAAGCAGGAAGTTTCGATCAGTATCGTCAAAATAGATATGGCTTATAGAGGTATATCTGAACTTGGTTTTCTCAGATGATTAGCCTGGCGAAGACTGGATCTGGCGAAGACAAGACTCTTCTCATTTACATGTCTGCTTTGTTGAATCGTGCTCAGCTCAGTAAAAGCATGGAAGGTGGTTTTGAAAGCTCCGTGAATTACGCGCCGGCTGTATTTACGACTTCGTTTAAAACTCGCTTTGCTTTCCAGAGCTGTTTTGGCGATGCGCTAGTTTTAAGATGCGAAGCGAATTGTTCTGGAAAGCGAATCCACGACTGGGGTGGAAAGCGATCTCGGAAAGCTGTATCGACAGAACGGCTTTCCATGAGATCTTTCGCGCGGCGGATTTCCTTCTGCTTTACGTGAGAGAATCGCCCTTACAGAATCGCCCTTAATATTAGCTAAATTTCATCCTGCCTTTCCCTTTCATTATCAGAGCGGTTCCTTTCGCATAGTTAGCTGAAACTGCCATTCTGACATTCTATTTGCAGTTCTCGGTTAACTGGGATTGTTCGAGTCATCTCGATCGTCTGTACAGGAGGTGTACCTCGTTTTAACTCTACCTCGAGTGTTGCCGCAAAAATGTTAAAATGAAATGTCCATGCTGTCCTGACAGTCAAGAGGCAAAATATGATTTTTTTCAGCAGTCACGTGTCTAAAATATTCAAATTCTGTGCCTTTTATTTGTTTTGAAGCTGCTTTTTCTGGCTATTAACTTCGGTAACTCTACCTTTTTCATCATTTTGTAAATCACGGCGAGGGATTCGATGTCAGGTTAGAATGAACTGAGATTGTTAGACAATAAAAATATGTTTAACTAGAAATATTGAAGCAATATTTATTTATCCAATATTCAAACCATTCAGTTCGTATGTTTGTCATATTTGTTGGTTCCTTTTTAAATATTGTCCGAGGTTGGGTATCTCTCCTGGGTGTTGATGTAAAGTTAATATAACGGAGAATAATAATTGCCACTCGTCCCGTCGTTGACAGAGATGAGTCACCATGTTACCCGCTTATAGCCCTGTAACTTCTTTATCGCCCTGACGGTCTCGAACACAGAAAACAGGAAGAATAATCATCATCTGCATGAGATGCCAATGTTCAAGACATCTATTGTACTAAACAGGGATTGTCCAAGATCTCTCAGTATCTACCGACTATTTCTTTTTATTCTTTTCTTCTCGACAGGAATTCCGTTTGGTTCACTACGCTGGTGAGGTCACCTACAACGTCAAGGGTTTCATGGACAAAAACAACGATCTCCTCTTCCGAGATTTAAAGGAAGCAATGGCCAACGCCAACAATATGATTGCCAAGGTATGGTCGATTCTATATCCCCCAATCCCTGCAACTTAACTTCGGGATTGGAATCCAACTAACTCTCGGTCCGTCCGTCCTTAGTCCTTATCCATTTCTTAGGCTTAGTCCGTCCTGGCCAAAATTGTTAGCGTGCTGAACTGGGATCGACTACTAAAATAAAGATTACTAAAACGAGGAAAAAAATGGTGAATTATAAATATGTAAGTTGGCGACCCCTCATAGGATACTAAACAGAGGAGAGGCACGCGAAGCTTGCCAGTTTTTCAAATCCAAGAGTTCTGGTGCATCTTTCCTCGTTTTAGTTTACCTTTCTGTTTTTGCATCGCCTGCTTTTCTCGTGCATCGTGCCTTTCCTTTCCTGCTTTTAGTCGATCCCAGCTTAACTCAAAGCGAAGAGTCGCTGGCTCGAGTCTTGGTGTTGCCTAAATAGCGTTCCGTTTGGGGCGAGGGTTAGTGGCGTGTCCCTGTAATCCAAGCCCGAGTCCACCCAGCTTCAACTGGCTACCTCCCCCCCCCCCCCAAAAAAAAAAATCGCATGAAATAGGAACTGGAAAATTTGGAATTCAGGGATTTTGGCCACCGAAGACTCGTTCATAGAAGCTGGAAATCCAGAGGGACTTTCACGTTAGTGTATAGAAAATGACTGAAAACGGGTAAATCAGCTAGTATGTTCTTGGACGATTTTTCGGCCTTTCTTGGCAAGGGTCCTCTTCAGGCTGTATAGCTGGAAGAAATCCCAATGGTTGATTGAAGGTTATGAGTCTGCTGCTTTAAGTATTGTTTTCCATTTAGGAAACTTTCCCGAAGAGTGAGCTGACCAATAAAAAACGTCCGGACACGGCGGCTAGCCAGTTTAGGACATCCCTTAACCAGTTGGCCGAAATCTTGAAGTCAAAGGAGCCATCATATATCCGTTGTATCAAGCCAAACGAAGACCAACTCGCAAGTAAGATTTGTAATGTTATCAAATCAGTCCTTCCCGGCAAAGCTGGTGGACTCGAACTCTGGACTCGTCTCGAGACGCCTTTTTCAAGGACTCGGACTAGTCTTTCACGGAGCTGTCCGTCCGCCAGAGCTGTGGACTCGGACCCTGGACTCGTCTCGAGACGCCTTTTTCAAGGACTCGGACTTGTCTCGAACTCGGATTTGCTGGACTCGCAGCAGCTCTACCTCCCGGTGCAATGCTCCCACACCCAGAGAGACGCCTTTGAACCTCTAAACTTGAGCACTTTGCGTTTGTCGTCGGAACATGTTTTAAACGTCCATTGTGAACAGTTCACCATATTCCAATTCGGTGCTTCCAAGCGTCTTTGTTCCATTATCAACATTCGTGACAGATTTTGTAAAATAGATCCACGAGTTGATGAGTAGAAAATCTGCAGCCATCTGCTTCCCGAGCAACGGAAGTTGTCATCAATCAGTAATTTTGTTAACCCATATAAACAAGACCAAAGTTCCGATGGGATCCCAAAACTTCGATATCTGATCCAGACAATTAGGTTTTGTCTTCGTCAGATCCGGTCTTCGCCAGACTCCATGAACATTTATACTCTTAATATTTAGAAACAGATTAAGGCCGAACAGCTAATCATTAAGAAAACCAAGATTCAGCTTGTATGTTTACCCCTACAAGTCGATTGAAACGATCCTGGCGTACTTCTGCGAATTTTCCGGTTTCTGGCGGAATTCCAGAACTACTTGTCCAACGAAAAACTAAAGCTGAAAAACGAATTCAGCGTATCTAGTTACCCCTATTTCCAACATCTAATCAACTTCAAATAAAAATTTAACTTATCACAAATTTTCCGGTTTCAACCGGATTCCGAACGAACTATATGTCAGGCAAAAAAATTATTGTCATATACGGATTCAGCATCTCGTCTTACCCCTAAATCGGACATCTAATCAACTTCAAATAAAACTTTAACTTTTAACAAACTTTCCGGTTTTGGCCGGATTCCGGGCGAACTACTTGTCTGGCGAAAAAACTGTTTTGATATTCGTGTTCAGCATGCCTTCTTACCCCTATATCGAACGTCTAATCAACTTCAAACAAAACTTTTACTTTTAACAAACTTTCCAGTTTTGGCCGGATTCCGGACGATCTACTTGTCCGGTGAGAAAATGGTTTTCATATTCGTGTTCAGCGTGTCTTCTTACCCCATAATCGACTATCACATTAGCTGTTTAAAAATATTTTGCTTGCCCCTTAATTTGAACCCCCTCCCCCACCCCTAAATGTACGGCTACAGGGCCCATCTACGAACTCGACCTTACTCTTGACCCAAAGAATGCTCACACCAAGTTTCATCAAAATATCTCATTCCCTTCGAGAGTTATCGTGCTCACAGACAGACAGACGGACGGACGGACAACTTTTGCGATGTCATAGGTATCCCTCCACTTACGTTTTGGGATCCCAAAAATGGCACAAGACGTGCCCATTCGGAATATTTGAAAAACAACAAAAGAAGAAGAAGAAAAAGATCAGACTAGACTAAATAACTACATAAATGCACTATAATATTTTGCACTGTCTTATGAGTGGAAAGGTGAAAGCTATATATTAGGATAACTTATTCCTTTAACCCTCATCTAATTATTAGGTCGATTTGCTCGAGACATCGTCTCCCATCAGGTCAAATACCTCGGTCTGATGGAGAACCTCCGAGTTCGCCGCGCTGGATTTGCCTACCGCCGTCCCTACGAGGGATTCCTTAACCGATACAAGTCTCTCTGTCCCGATACCTGGCCGCATCCGAAGGTATCACCGAAAGACGCTGTACAATTGCTAGCAAATCATTTGAAGTATGGAAAGGATGATTACCGAATGGGGAAGTAAGTAGATTTACAACAAGTTTGTAACAGGTCAACTAAATGACTTCAGGATAACGAGTTTAGGATAATATATTGTTATTTTATTATTATTTATTTGAATCCTTCAAAACTAAAGAGTAGTACATAAAAAGAGAGAACAACATATCAATCGAATTCACACACGCTTACAGTGATCGTACACAGACAAACGACTGACCGTTAAAAATAAATTAGCCCACTAAATCTGCAATAAAATTTAAATGAAAATATAAATCAAAATCCATTTCATTTATTTATGATTATAAATTTGATATTAATTCGATGGCCTCATTTGCAGCGGAGTATGATATTGTGTTTAACAATGGGTATCCTCCTGGACATCCTTTGCATGGGGTAGATTAGATTTCTTTTGTATTTTTTTTTTCCTGTTTTAGTGCTTGTTCGTTTTTCTTGGTGGTATGGTCTTATGAACTGAAATATAGCAGTAATAATAATAATAATAATAAAACTTTTTTGATGGCGTTTTGTAAACGTGGAATCTGTATTCGCGCAAAGCCGTGCACCTTTCTAATAGGAATCTGTCATATGTTAAGCATTTTCGTTATCTAGGATTCACATTCCAGTCTAACCTTTCGATGATTTATATGTTAAACATATGATGGGTAGCCTATATAAAAGAACTAACGTCCTAACTCGTAAGTTTCGTATGGCTAACATTACTGTTAAAGGAACACTAAACTTGACTACGCAACTTTCGGCCATCGAATCGCCCGGGGGGCTTAGATAAATATACAGGGTCTTATTGTCGACAGACCCCCCCCCCCATCTTTGTTATCTCGAACCGTCTCGAACCCCCTCCTTAGTGTTCCCAAAGCTAGCTGGCAGGCCCTTGCCCCTTATGCACTGTAATTATGCACTTATGTACTGTAAAAGTTCGCCTTTTTACATGTAGACTACAGAGTAACGACCTCCCCGACAAGACGGCCGGGGTTCGATTCCTAGTCGAAGCACACAAACCTTTTGCTTTTGCAAACCTTTTGCTCAAAAGTCGAATTCTCGGAAACTGCCCGGAAATTGCAATGGTCGTAACGAGAATTTTACTTACTCTCAATATCGACTCAGGGTACATTCTTGATATGTTAGCTAGCTCCCCGAGTCAAGTTTGAGTCAAGTTTTCTGTTCCTTTAAGACGCGACTATTTCAGACATACTTGGTATGGTGATTAACCTGACTGCTAAGGCTATGCAGCAAGGCTGGATGAAGGATTAAGCTAATGCGGATGAGATCGAGGGTTTAGATTCCGAATCCAGCCGGGCAAGCAAAAGATTTGAATCCGGCCAAAAGGACGAATCCGAATTCCGGATTCGGTCCATCTTTGGTGTGTTATTGGCTGCTGGAAACGAGTCTCCCTGGGGGAGGAGCTACACGGTCAGAAGTCACCACTGGTCAGGATTACCGGTAGTGTGAATCGACAGCAATGTGTTATAATATTTATATACCTAGGCTGAAAATGATATTTTTAACTTTTTCTTCCTTTGTACAGGACCAAGATTTTTATCCGTCTTCCACGTACCCTATTCGAAACTGAGGACGCCTTCCAGAAGCGGAAAGAAGAACTTGTGGCAAAAATCCAAGCTGTGTGGAAAGGGCGGCAGCAGCGGAAAAAGTACCTGCACATGCGTGCCTGCGCAATCAAGGTGCAGGCCGGAATCCGGCGGTTTATCGCAGTCCGCCGTGCGAAGAAACGAAAGTGGGCCGTTCTCGTGGTTCGAAAGTAAGTTCACCCTGGGTTCTCGATTATCGAAAGCTTATGGTCTTAGAAAGCTGACTTCAGTGGTTTTAAGTAGTTGCGTTTTCGGAGATACCATGGTCTAAATTCGTTTTTGCAGTTATCCTGTCATGTGACACCACGTTCAAAAGAAGTTTCTGCAGTTACTGGCCAGTTACAGTGCTATCTGATATTAAGATACAAAGGTTCCGACCGTGGTAACTGACCGCGGTATCTAAAAAAGTCATCTCATCATCACTAACAAAAGAGCCTCGGTTTTGTCAGATATGCGGTAAAGAAGTTTAGCACTGGCAGTGGATATAAGTAATTTTTTTTTAGAAATACAAAACAAGCGCGAATTCGGCAATTGTCGTTTTTTCAAAGGAAAATTAGTGTCAGATACCATGGTAACTGCAAGAAAGCGTCAAAATGCAGATCCAGTTACCGTGGTATCAGATACCATGGTAACTGTGCAAACGTAATGAGTGTCTACGCTAAATGCTCTTGTTTTCTAAAGTTCTATCCGAAGTTGGACAACACAAGGATGCGCCATAGTAACGGACAACACTTTGAACGTTGCTAGCCAACAGAAGATTTCCGTTTTTCCGGAGTTTTATAATCGTCACTTATTAAAAGTAACACGGCCAGGTCAATATCCAGGAATTTATTTTGGGGGGGGGTTTGCCCTCGGGTCGGACCAAAAAGTACAAAAAAGACACAGATCAGAGGTTCAAGCCTATAAAAACGATTATTTTTGTATGTTCGGGGGGTGAGCCCCCTACCCCCCCTGGATACGGCCCTGAATGCGACTCATTGATTTTTACTCTTAGCTTCATCCGTGGGTTTATGAACCGGAACGCCGATCCTTGCGAAGCCAACCTGAAATTCCTGCAGTTCGTCCGCCATCACTATATACTCCGACTGGCTACCCAGCTACCCAAGTCCGTCTTGCAGAAAGAGGAGTGGCCCCAGAAACCACCTAGGTGCTGTGAAGATGTAGGTTTGCATTATAGTTATTATTTGTTTCCCTACAAGAACGAGGACTACGATGAACTCATCTCCGCTGAAAAAGTTTGCCACCCCTGAGCAAGAAGAAATCTTTCGAACCGCTAGGTGATTGAGACTATTGCTACTGCGGGAAATAGAAAGAAAAATAAAAAGGAAGAAAAAATAGGAGAAAAAGAACCATAGTTTTTTAGAGCTATCGCTATACGGGTATAACCGCATCCGACTACGATGAGGGAGAGTTAAAACCTGCATAGATACAAAACGGTAGGAAGGATTGGGATGAAATGGGTCCTAGATATGTTATTTTGAGGTCCTGACCGGATCCGGCTTTAAAGCATAGCTCTTATTAGAAATGATCTTTTCCCTATGAAAGGGACCAGAAAAAACGTTTTTTAGAAATGCTATTACTTTCCACCTAAAATTATCGATTTTCTTGTTATCGCTTGTCGACACTATCCAGCCTTCCTGCTCTCCGACGCGGCGGCTGGGAGCAAAACGTTTGAAAACTGAACGCGCCATGGTTAAAAAGTTGGGAAACTAAGTAAATAAAAGAAGTAAAAAACAGAAGCTTCTCATATCCTTATGCGTGAAAGAGTTGTCAGCGGATATTGAAAATTCCGGCAAACTTTGTGTTGTGTGACAGGCAAAACTCGGCATGGCCGAAAAAGCGCAAAAATTCGTAGGCACAAAACGAAACAAAGGAAAGAGGTGGGGATTTTAGAAACTTGTATTTCCACGAAGGGAGCTAGGTATATTATAGATGGCAGAATAAGCAAGAGGGGTCCTTTAAGTCTTCCGGAACTGCTTCGATTGGAGTGAAACTTTAGAAATGCCGTAGATGTGACATATATGTTTCCGAATAACATCTGGACACGGTGGGGGAGTTGGAGGGGGATTTTTGTGATACGCGTAGGTATCAAACGAATGGAGGTATAGTGTTGAAATCTAGACGGTACAAAGGTCATGTGCAGTGGATGTGCCATTGGAGGTCTGGACCAGAAACGACCTCTGTGCGGGAGATGATAAGGGGAGGGGAATTTCCCGGAGGTTCTCAGATTCGGCTGAAACTTCATGGGTGGTTGGAGCAAATGCCCTATATGAGACTTTTACGTGTCCAAATCGGATCCAACCTCAGTGGGGGGGGGGGGGGGGGAGTTGGAGGGATGTACTAGATATTTTCCGCAAATCTTTTGGCAATAAATTTACTGTAATTATATACGGGATGCACTAGGTATTTTCCGGAAATCTTTTGACAATAAGTTTACTGTAATTAAATACGTTTAGTTGTTAGTGCACTAATTAGAAGTAAAGGCAATCGGGCCGTGTGAATAGCGCATCTGTGACTGACTCAAGAATCTCCTGCAAACAGTTGAGCGGATTGATGTTGCCATGAAGTTGTCCTATGACTCGCTTATGTATAATTTATTTGTTTTTTTAGGCGTCAGACATTCTGAGGAAACTGCACTTGCGTTGGCTGGTGCGTCGTTACTGCACAACTCTTCCACCTGAGCGCAAGCGTATGATCGAGCTGAAGATTCTTGCAGAGAAACTCTTCGAAGGTTTGTATCTTCCTTGCATTAGAACTTAAAGTAAAATAAAATGAAAATACCACTCTACATTCCTTCTCTCAAAATTGCCTATCGGATTGATCCCGAAAATCGAAAAAGGGGGATGAGTTTATACTTTTGCAATGCGAGAGGAAAACCATAGGACAAGTTTTGGAGGTTGCTTGGTGTTCAGACCGGTCCAGATTCTCGACTATAATATTGATTTCCCAAAAAGGAACCAGCATTTTAGCATATTTATTAAGCTTACTGGATCAAATAAATCGTATTAACTATTTTGGTTTTGGAAATGGGTTTGGGCGGGAGGGCGACAGTCGAGAATGACTTAGAAAGATGTAGATAAGAGGATATGCAGGTGGGACCCTCGTAACTACCCGAAATACTTTAGATCCTTGGTTGGGTTGACCGCTGGTGGGAATAATATACTGTGCGGTTCGGTGAAGCCGAAACTCTTAATTTCGTCCACGAGCATTACGAATCATCATCGAATAATTAGCAAAGTAATGATTGTAACTTTAAAAATCAGCATGTAATATGTTCATCATTTCCAATGTTTTTAGTGCCTCCTTTCGTTTCTTGCTTGGAATTGGTTGCCATGGTAAATAATGTTTCATGTCTGAAATCTTGGCTACAGGGCCCCGCCCTGGGGGAGGAGCTACACCGTGAGAAGTTGCTTGGCCTTGTAAGCTTTCTAGTTTTGTTTAAAGTTTAACTGAAAAGCCCACTCATCTGTGTGTCATTCAATTGGATACATTGGATACACTGAATTATTTGGATTACGCAAAGGGATTTTTTGATTTTCCACTATCTGCTCTAGTTATGAGGCTCAGAATAAACCGGAAATCGAAGAGCGGAGGCATCTGTCAAAAAATACTTTTATTTACGTTTCTTCTATATTTTTTTTTTCTACTTTTAGGAAAGAAGAAGGGCTACGAGCAAACCGTCACCGTTTGGTTCAAGAACAGCCGCCTCAGTGCCGAACAGGATACAGTCTTCAAGTCCGGTTTCGAAGTTGGGGCCAAGTCCGCAAGCGAAAAAACGATCGTAAGTTTATCACTCTTACCAGAGGGCCCCAAAAAAGGCTTTTCGCGACCTCCTTTAGAGGGATATTCTTTTCATGTTATTGAGGGTCACTTTTGTTCGCGGCCTGAGGTTTTTTGCCGCGATCCTGCCAAGTGGCTGTGGCTCGATTGTGGCTCAAAAATAGTGTTTCCGCGAACGTCAGTGTGGCCCAAAAGTGTGTTTCCCTGCCCAGCAAGGTTTCTCTTTGTGGCTCGAATTCGACAAACACCTGTGAAGGGGATTTTCGACTGTGAGCGTATTCCACCCTTCGAACAATAGTAACTATTGGTTACTATTTCCGTTCTAACCTAGTGAAAATTTACTACGCTGACCGTTCACACCTTCTCGAAATGGTAACTAATAGTAACTATTTGCTTACCATGCTCGAGAGCGTAGTTAGCGTGGTAACTACGATCTCTGTTACGTGATTGGTCCGATCAGCCCGCGGCACGGTACTTTGCCGAAATAGAAAAAATCGTTCCAGACCTGAAGCCAAGAAGCCGAAAAATGTGACGTCATGCGTAGTAACTGCGGTAAGTAGGGAGCTTGTTCCACCCTTCTAACAATAGTAACTATTAGTTACTATTTCCGTTCTAACCTCACGAAAAGTTACTACGCTGACCGTTCCAACCTTCTCGAAATAGTAACTAATAACTATTTGCTTAACATGCTCGGGAGCGTAATAAGCGTGGTAACTACTTATCTCTGTAACGTGACTGGCTGGATTACTCCGTGGAGTGATGCTTTACCGAAAATTTAAAAAAGCGTTCCAGCCTTGACGCCAAGAAGCCAAATTTCGTGATGTCATGCGTAGTAACTACGGTAAGTAGGGTGGAAAACGCTCGATGCGGCTCCAATCTGGCGAGAAATTCAAAATAATGTCTATATAATAAAATTAGCTACTCTATCAAGCATATAGACATACCATTGAGAATCTTTCTAATACAGAATGTTTATGGCGTAAGGCTTGTATTTTATTTATTGAGGCTTTTTTAGTTTTAGTTTCATGCATTTGAAATTGCCACCATAAAAACAGACAAAACCGCGTTTCCGCGAGACTCAACTTGAGGGCCGAATGTGTGGCGGGTGCGGCGCTTATGCGATGCTGATGGAACTTTTGGTCACGGAGTCCCGATGAAAAATTTGTAGCCTGCGTAGTTGTATGATAGTTGTACGAAAAAGTTGCATGTATTTATATGTAATAGTAACGAATACTATCATTTAATTTGCCTCAGACTGGGCCAATCTTAAGGAGTAGTATCCAGTAGCATCAAGAACAAATAATCAGTAAGAACTTGTGTCTTTAGTCGCATGCAGCGACTATGAAAACCCCGACAAAATTGAGCGGATCTGGAGTTATTTACTCTAGCTTTGAGCTGATGTTGATACCCGTTTACTCCTGTTCCGTCTTCACCGTCGCTTATCGCACAAGAAATGTAGAAAGAGTCTAGCGGAGGCGTACTCCGCGCGCTGACCCGCTCTGGAGCGCGTCCATAGAACCAATCAGCGTTAACTGCTACATTTCTTCTTCAGGAAGTTAACAGCGATATAGCTATTTTTAGAGGTAACGAAACGTGATGTGGCGCGAAGCAAGTAACCTCCGCTCATTTGCGTCGGGAGTTTTACTCGACTCAGCATGTTTGTATGACCGAGATAGGGAGACAGCAGTGCTGTCTCGTTATTTGTTCTTGGTAGCATCCTGTCTTGGTAGCATCCAGGCCGTATCCAGGGGGGGGGATTAGGGGGTTCAACCCCCCCCCCCCCGAAACCCACAAAAGTAATAGTTTTTTGCAGGTTTTAACCTCTGATCTATGTATTTTGTGTACTCTTTGGTCCGACCCGTGGACACCCCCCCCCCCCCGAAATAAATTCCTGGATACGGCCCTGAGTAGGATCCAGTCTTGCTAATAGTAGCATGCGGTAGAATGCAGCAACACGGCATTAGCCCTGACATAGAAGCATGTAGTAGCATCAGTTCGTACTGCATGCTACTTTTTCGTACAAATTCATACTACCAATCTTCAGATTGTTTTTCATCGGGGTGCAAAGTAGTTCACTCTTGGAAGACTGGTTTGCTCTTGTTCTAAGTATATAATAATAATAATAAAAAAATAGCAGAGCACCCATTTACCCTTCTGGTAGCTGAGCGTGATCAAGCGGAAACTGGAGAAACTTTTATAGGGAGAAGAAGATCGTCGAGAAACTTTTTTTTTTAATACCGACTTTTTTTCAAACACACTGTACATATGTCTCTCACGCATCTACATATACATATTATAAGCTTATGCAGTATCGCTCTTATCAAGGTAACATTCCTTTGCTGTTGCACTTCCTCTTATTTGGGCCATCTTGGGAACTCTCTTTTTTTGTAACTACACCGATCCCCTGGAACTGTTTCTTACGCAAACCTAGTCATAAGGATACGGTAAAGACGCTGCAAGGACTTGACTTCACTCTCCCTAACGACGATTTTTCCGGTTTTGCTGCCTTTTTTTTGGACTTTTATCATAGAGCGTGTTCCACCTACTAACAATAGTAACTATTAGTTACTATTTTCGTTCCAGCCTCGTGAAAAGTTACTACGCTGACCGTTCCAGCCGTCTCGAAATAGTAACTAACAGTAACTATTTGCTTACCATGCTCGGGAGCGTAATGACGGTCCGATATATTAGCCCGTGGCACGATATGTTTTTCTGAAAATAGAAAAATGTGTTCCAGCCTCGGCGCCAAAAAGTCAGAATCCGTGACGTCATGCGTAGTAAGTACGGTAAGTAGGGTGGAACACTCTCAAAATGTTTGATAATGGTACCGGAATTCGTGGCAAAAATTTAAAACCGCACAACCGTTGTCATCTTTCCGAACCATTAGTACTCCTGAGAAGCGCGACTCACTTTGTTCGCTTCACTTTTCCTTCGCTGTTGCTGTACTTCCTGCCTCTTATTTGCTGTTGTTCTAGTATGTCTGCCCAGTCACCAAGTATGATCGACACGGTTACAAGCCTCGTGAGCGGCTATTGGTCATTACAAGCTCCGCCCTCTACCTCCTTGACGCCAAAAATGGAAAGGTGAAGCACCGCCTCACGTTCAAGCAATTGGTTGCCATTCGTATCACCAAGATGAAGGATGGATTAATGCTGGTTAATATTCCAGAGGAGCTGAAGAAAGAAAAGGTAAGCGTCTTGCCCCATGGTATGCTCGGGGCTTTAAATACAAGTGTTTCCAGCGTACCGACGTTTCGCCCATTAATTTTGACGTCTTTGTTCAAAGAACCCGTCGCACCTATAATGCCTATCCAACTTACTTCTGTAAGCGCTCTGGCAATTCTTAAACCTGGAGACTCGAATTTCGTACGCTACTTCGTAACCACCTAACGACATTTTCACTTGCCTTGTTTCGCTTTTTTTGATGCAGTTCAGTCTCTCGATGACGTTTACGAGAAGCTCTGTCATCAGAAAAACCCGTAATGTAAATGTTTCCCTGTTTTTGGGATCCCAAAACGTAAGTGTCGGGATACCTATGACATCGCAAAAGTTGTCCGTCCGTCCGTCTGTGAGCACGATAACTCTCGAATGGAATGAGATATTATGATGAAACTTGGTTTGAGGATTCTTAGGGTCAAGAGTAAGGTCGAGTTCGTAGATGGGCTCTGTAGCCCTACATTTAGGGGTGGGGAAAGGGGTTTAAATTCAGGAGCAAACAAAATATTTTGAAACAGCTAATGTGATAGTCGAATATGGGGTAAGAAGACATGCTGAAACGATGGTGAAAACCATTTTCTCGCCGGACAAGTAGTTCGCCCGGAATCCGGCCCAAACCGGAAAATTTGTTAAAAGCAAAAAGTTTAAGTTGATTAGATGACATATTTAAAGGCAAGAAGAGACGCTGAATCTGTAAATGACAATCATTTTTTAAATTTTTTGTTCGTCCGGATTCCGGTTGAAACCGGAAATTCGGCAGAAGTAGAGCAGGAAGTTTCGATCAGTATCGTCAAAATGCTTATACAGGTATATCTGAACTTGGTTTTCCCAGACGATTAGCCTGGCGAAGACTGGATCTGGCGAAGACAAGACCCAGTTGTCTGGATCAAATATTAAATTTTTGGGATCCCATCGAAACCTTTGGTCTTTGATGCCTGAAATCTTGTCTGGTCTTGCCCACGTGCTGCATTAGTGGGTGAGTTTGTTTGAAACAAAAGTTGAGGAGTTGAGTAGTACTATGAAATCTAGGTTTTAATATGGACTTTAAGTTGTTCCCGACGGAGCCCTTGTCTTTATAGGCTAGTTTCTTGTAGACGTAGTTGCATCTTAACCCTATTTTTTGGCAGATGGAAACACGGTAGATCTGAAGGCTGGACCGCGTAGGTTGCAGCATCCGGTGACTACCGGACTAAGGAAACAGGCTGCAACTAGCTCATAGCACGATATGCAGTGCAGTCGCCGAGCGCAAGAACAAACGGAAAGTCGTTGAACCTGAGTCACACCTTTACAACTTCTCGCTGACTTACCGAAATCGCTTTCCACTCGTGAAGTGGATTCGCTTTCCAAGTGCTGGTGGAAACTAGCGGAGCGCGAGAACAGCTCTGGAAAGCGAAGCGGGTTTTTAGCCGAACTGCAAAAACAGCCGGCGCATACGCTCGCGAAGCTTTCCAGAATGCCAGAATGGCCCTGCTTATGTGCTAAGTCGAAGATAAAGGCAAAAGGGCGATTCTGGCGGTCTTGAAAGCTCCGCTGGGTTATAGGCCATGCGTTCTTGCAACTCGGCAAAAAATCGCTTCGCTTTCCGATGCTGTTCTTGCGCTCCGCTAGTTTTATGGTAAGTGAATCCACTCCATTCGTGGATTCGGCAACCCAGCGAGAAGTTGGCGTGAATACTTTCCGTTTGTTCTTGCGCTCGGCGGATTCTCGCTTTGCTTTTTGGGATCCCAAAACGTAAGTGGAGGGATACCTATATGACATTGCAAAAGTTGTCCGTCTGTCCGCTCGATAACTCTCGAAGGGATTGAGATATTTGTATGAAACTTGGTGGGAGGGTCCTTTGGGTCAAAGTACAAGTCAAGTTCGAAGATAGGGTCTGTAGCCCTATATTTAAGGGTGGGGGAGGGTTTCAAATTAAGGGGCAAAAAAAAATCTATTGAAAGCTATTGAGATAATTGATTTAGGGGTAAGGAGACATGCTGAATCCGAATATGAAAGTTATTTTCTCACCGGACAAGTAGTTCAGCCGGAATCCGGTAAAAACCGGACACAAAATTTGTCGACCAATTTCCGCTATTGCAGTCCCTACCCCTTTCTGCACACCAGTAAGCTCTGCGCGTGGATGACGCACAAAGTCCGTAATCTGTGAACGTCGGAGAGAGCTAGTGGAATCGAAGGTCGAAGGGGTTGGTAATGTTGTTTAAGCTTAATAGGGGTTGATATATCTTGTTCAAGCTTAGTATGATGATCATTGGCAAAGTACAGGTCAAGTTCGTAGATGGGTCCTTTAGTCCTATATTTAGAGGCAGAGGAGGGTTTCGAATTTACGGTAAAAACATTATGTTTTATGAGCTAATAAGATATTCGTTGAAGGGGTAAGGAGGTCCGCTGAATCCATATCTGAACTGGTTTTCTTGCTGGTCAAATGATTCATCACGAATTCGGCCGAAACTGGAAATTTGGTTGAAGTTCAAGGTTGTTTCTGAAGTCGATTAGAGATCCGGTATCGGGGCAAGGAGACATGCTGATTCATTCTTGAACTTTTATTTTAACAGTAAAAATCTTAAAGGAATCTGACGAAGATTGAATGGCGAAGACAAGACCCAATTGTTAGGATCAAATATTTTTGGGATCCCATCGAAACCTTTTGTCGTGTTGGAAAGTGAATGCATGAGAACGCCAGAATCGCCGTAAGACCCTGTTTAGCTTAATATAATAGGTGTGATAGCATGAACAACCACGTTCAAAAAGGCTGAAAGGACGACACTTGAGCTCGTTGCAGACAGTGGTAAATATCTGAAATATAAAAATCATATTTTCTTTGCAGGGTGACCTTATCCTGTCCTGCGACCACGTTTTCGAAGCTCTGACGTTCCTTGTCGATATTGCCAAAAATCCAGACCTGGTTGCTATTGAAGATGCGTCGAGGTAGGGTTTACTCTGTCTCTCTCTTCTAGAACACTCTAGATAGGCCTACTATTTCTTGACGCTAAACGGATTGTCAGCTGAGATTTTTTCTCTTCAAGCTAGAAAAGCGATATGCGATCAGTCAGTCGGTCAAGTATTCAAGTATTTATTTTTTACGTGCTAAAATGGTACAACACTAGACAGCTTGGTCTATTGGCCTAGAAGGAAAGAAAACTTGTGTAGGCCTTGTGACACAGATTGTTAAAAGCAAAAGTTGTATTTGTAGTTGATTAGATTTCCGATTTATGGGTAAGAAGAGATCCTGAATCCGTATATGATAATAATTTTTTAGCTGGACATATAGTTCGTCCGGAATCCGGCTATAACCGGAATATTTGTTATAAGTTAAATTTTATTTGAAGTTGATTACATGTTGGTTTTAGGGGTAAGGAGATACGATGAATTCGTTTTTGAGGTTTATTTTTTCTCCGAACAAGTAGTTCTGGAATTTTGCCGTAACCGGAAAATTCGCAGAAGTAAGGCAGGATCGTTTCGATCGGCTTATAGGGGTAAACACACATGCTGAATCCATAATGAACTTGCTTTTCTTAGATGATTAGCTGGTTGGCCTTAATCTGTTTCTAAATTTTAAGAGTAAAAATGTCCGAGGAGTCTGGCGAAGACTGGATCTGGCGAAGACACAACCTAATTGTCTGGATCAGAAATTGAATTTTTGGGATCCCATCGGAACCTTTGGTCTTGTTTTTATTGAGAAGGAAAATAATGGAATAGTTTCAGGTTTTAGTTCGTCTTTAAACCCCGATGGAGGGGAGTACTAGAGATCTGAAATGTATTTCCGTCTGTCTGTCTGAAGCTAGCGCTACAGTTTGATTAGATGCAAATGATCCGAGGCAATCGAAAATTGAAAGAAAAATCCTCCTGAATAACTTTATTGATGAATTTCAGAGGTTAAATGGTTAAATGGCAATGCTTGAATTGTACTGACATTTTTTTTTATTTTTCAGTATCACCCATCGGATGGTAGACGGTAAGGAAGGCGTAATAGACCTAACCACCAACGGAGGCACGACTGGCATAACAAAGGGAAAGAATGGCCATCTAATCGTGGTAAGCTCTTTTGATTAAGGACGTTAGACTAAACGACTAGTACAATAATTTAACGCAGCTCAACGCAAACGCAAATATGGACTTGGGGATCCATTGTTGCTTTGCCTGTGTTGCGTCTTTGCGAGCGCACCGCCAGATTTGCGTATCTCATTGAGAAAGTCTTACGCTTCGATGTGAAAGCAGCATAAGGTTTGTAGCCTATAGATCCTTTTGACGTTATAGAAATTCCCGCGTAACTGCAAGCTTTCTACCTCTGATCCTTGCGCGAAGTTCCCGTGCATTGCCCAGGACCTCCACGTTTCTGCCCTTGGCCATTTTCTGCACTCAGTCTAGGAACAAGATCTTTTAAACCCGGTTATTTCCTTTTCTTTTTTGAATGAATGGAATATTTTATTACCTATCAGCACAAAGGAGAAAAAGATGGAGTATGGGAAAAACGAAGGAAAATGGTGACTACAAAAAACAAAACAACATTAAAGTTTAACTGAAAAGCCAACTCATTTGTGTCATTTAATTGGATACACTGAATTATTTGGATTCTGCAAAGTGATTCTTTGATTTTCCACTATCTGCTCTAGTTATGAGGCTCAGAATATCTCCGGCCGTCCCCACAGCGTAAATTCTACTATGACGCGGTAAATTTTAATCTCAACACAAATGCGGCTTTTCAGTGGGCAGTGGTGAGACTGGTGAAGATTGCTTAGTGCCTGAACAAAAAAAAAATGATAAATCTTTCTCGTAAAGCATACAACAAAAATTCAGTACTACAAATCACAAGGAAATTCCACTATTTGAAAATCCATTATTCGTGAACAGTGGAACAACGAAGTAACGCATTTTCAGCGGATCTTCAAGCCAATTTAAGTGAATAAGTGATGGATAACTAGATTGTCCTATCCCAGCCCTTTTCGGTTAAACTTTAATCTCGATACAAAATCAAACAAATCTTGTCAGAAAAGAATACCCATCCAGGGGTGAACAACATCTTTATTACTGAGCTTCGCCACCAGATTACCGACACTTAGTATAGGGTTCAGTGCCGTCATTACCCTTAAGCTCCGTTCATAAGCATGCCTAGCCAAGCACAGATGTCTAGGCACGTGCCTATCATCACCGTTCAGACACATGCCTAGGCACAGATTCTGGGCCAAAGCACGGAGTTCCAGGCTATAGAACTCGGTGTTACATTGGGTTGGTCATGAATAATTAATTATCGGAAGCGTTTTATTCGTAGTTCAGAAAATATAAAAGACGTAAAAGAATATTCCATTTCCTCTTGGAAACATAGATATTGGGTAGAACTTCCTGGAGATGGTGGTTTTGAATATCCTGCTAAAAACATAGATTTTGGTAAAGCATCGTGGTTTTTGGGGTTTCTGGAAGAACCGCGATTGTGCAAGCTAACGGAAGTGGCGGTCGTGGAAGCAGGAACTGGAGAGCGGTTTTAGAAACAGATACGCATGAGACGCGAATGAGATACGAATTAGAAATAAGCCAAGAAAAAGCTGTTGTGCATTGGACTATTTTGTGACCAGCAGTTTATAATACAGTAAGTCAGCTCGAACCACCGAACGAAAGACTACGATCCCAAATACGCCTTTGAAGAGTTGAACGATTCCCCGTTCGCACGCTACCGTTATGTTCGCAAGTCGGGTTTAGCTCTCGGTCAGAGTATCGACATTGAACCAGCAACGAAAGGTCGATCGCGGGACCTCGGAAGTAAAGAGGTAAAACACGAGTAATAACCTCTTCGGTTCATCGGTGCCTGGCTACGCCTGAGCACGTGCCTGGGCATCTGTGCTTGGCTAGGCATGCTTGTGAACGCGGCTTTAGGCCGGTTAAGCCGGTGCTGGGGGGCCAAGGCAAACGAGAGGAGAGGCCAAACGGCCGGTGTAAATTGCTGAGAAATCAGGCCGCAGTTGCTAGCCCTATTGCCTTTGTTCGTTACGATCCAGGTCAGACCAGCTACGCTGTAGCGTCGTGACGTTTTTGTCTGGCGTTTCTACGTTTTTGACGCATGAAAAGGTGCCAAAAATGCGTGGATGGCCTAGTGTCAGGCCCGTATCCAGGAATTTATTTCGGGGGGGAGGGTTTCCCTTCGGGGGGTGGTTGCTCGCGGCTCGGACCAAAAAGTACAAAAAAGACATAGATCAGATTTTAAAGCCTACAAAAAACGATTACTTTTGTGGGTTTTTTTTTGGGGGGGGGGGGTCGAACCCCCTAACCCCCTCCCTGGATACGGCCTTGCCTAGTGTCCACCAAAAGACTCTTTCTTAATTCAGTATTTTTCGTTTTAGGTCTCACAGTGATTCAGTACCAGAAGCCTAGGAATTCCATTGCCATATTTTTGTAAGTTATTGTTATTGTTCCTGATCCGTAAGCTAGTCAGTTAAAAAGTGTTTTCCAGATGTTTCCCTGTGTCATATTTTTTGGAAATATATTTTTGAGTGGGCGAAAATTTTTGACTTTTTAGAAAATACTGTAGGTTTCCTCAATGGTACAGGTTGGTTGGCATTAACCACGTTTTGGAGTTGACGGCTTTTCCCCAGTACTTTCACAATGTCCGGGTTCGACGCTACACAGCGGCGCATAACGCAAGACGAAGCCAAAGCGTGGCAGATTTGACGGGAGTGTGGTTGGGAAGGATCCGGAGGGGCGAGTTTTAGGCTGACGACAGCTGCAGGCCACGGCGCAGCTGCCTGCGCCTTGGTTCTATGATGTGAGACGCAGGCACAGCTAATGGAAGGAAGTACCAACTGGACATGGAGCGGCAAGAACGACTTTTAGCTAGACAGAGCTCAAAGTTTAAAGCACAACTCTTAATAGAAATGATCTTTTCCCTATGAAACGGATCAGGAAAAACAATTTTCGAAAATACCATAATTTCCCCTGAAATTAGCGATTTTCTTGTTATCGCTTGTCGACTATATCTAGCCTTCCTGCTCTCCGACGCGGCGGCTGGGAGCAAAACGTTTGAAAACTGAACGCGCCGTGGTTAAAAAGTTGGAAACTAAGCAAATAAAAGAAGAAAAAAAAACAAAGGATTCTGATATCCTTATGTGGGAAAGCAGTCAGCAGACATTGAAGATTCCGGTAAACTTTGCGTTGTGTGACAGGCAAAAATCGGCAAGGCAAAAAAAAGCGCTAAAAATTCGCAGGCACAAAACGAAACAATGGAGAAAGGTGGGGAATTTAGAAGCTTATAATTCCACAAGGGAGCTAGGAATATTATACACGGCAGAATAAGCAAGAGGGGTTCTTTAAACGAATAGGGCTGAAATCCGACAGTCTAACTACAATTGCTTATTTACTTAAATCTGCCTCAAAACCCGGTAAAAATGCGTTACTTCGTTTGTCCGCTATCCACAGATAATAGATTTCATCGAATGAACTTCTTCTTTCGGATTTGTGGTAGGCCTACTTCTATGTGCTTGTCACTCTGTGCTTGAAACATTTAGCCATTGCCGTGGAAAACAGCACATAACAAAAAGACATATGTTATCGTCACTTTCCTATTTTCCTGAGCTGTGACTTTTCGGAACTTAACGTCCGTAACACAAGAAAATGCAGCCTTTTGTTGAAAATCTAATTTTCCGCATCTGTATGAATTTTTGATTGCCATACAAGCAGAGCACATTCTAAGTGTTATTAGAAGAGCCCCGGGTGCAAAAATTAAAAATCTCTTTGTTTCCAAATATCAGATGTAAAAATAAGCTGCCTTTTTAGTTAAACTTTAAGGCGCCCGAGTTTTAGTTTGACGAGAGCTGCAGGCGCCAACTCACGCCGTGGTTCCATGATGTCATGATCGGCTCCTGCCACAGTTGGTCAAATGCCTGAGCGAAGACTTATAGTTATGTTAGGGCTTCTGCGGCAAATGTGGTAACAGATACCATGGTATCTGCAAAAACTCAAAACATGATTGTCACTGCTACTGTACTATTACTGTAAAGGCTGGTCAAAGCTGCGTGTTCAATTTTGTGTAGACTGACCAGGCCCGTATCCAGGAATTTATTTCGGGGGGGGGGGGGGTGCCCGCGAAATTTATTTCGGGGGGGGTTTTGCCCACAAAAAGTACAAAAAAGGCATAGATCAGAAGTTAAAGCCCACAAAAAAACTATCACTTTTGTGGATTTCGGGGGGGGGTTCCAACCCCCTAACACCCCCCCTGGATACGGCCTTGAGACTGACTGACAATTAAGTTGCAGTACGAATGTGGTCCAGGCGATAGCTTTTGAGAATCATTACTGACAGCGAACATCCTAAGAGTCATGTGATATGAAGACTCTCCACTCTCGATGAGAAAGCTTCTTATCAAACACGCCAGTGAACCTGAGATTTCTGGGAAGAACGAGAAACGTCGCCCGAACGGCGCCTCAAATTTTATGTCAGCCAATCGTCGGTGTTTGTTGAGGACAGCAGCTGTGTTGACGCTTCCGGCTCTTCGCTAGAGCCCACGGCGTCATCGGCAAGAAGAGTTACTCATCCAGATTATACTAACAGTAATCAAATATTCTTCAATGCTGTAATGTTCTCTAGTAATTACTAGCTATCGCTCTTTACTGCTACTCTCTTGATTCAACTCTCCTGGCCAACCAAACTCCTACCTTTTGCGCTCTTATACTACCTTTTCTCTGTGCCCTTCGTTCCAACTTTCTCTGACCAGGCGTGACTATTTAAATCGGTCCAAAAACGCGATCGAACTGATTAGGTAATTCGTTTTCAGAGTAGCCTAACCTATGTGGTAGATCATAAATTTGTGAATTATCAGTACAGTACTCTACCTTTTGGTCTACAAAATTAGCCTAAAATCAGTCAGGTCAGTTCTGATTGACACTTTTGCTTTTATAGCCTACAGTATTTCTTGACAGTGATAGGGTAGCCACAAAAACACCTAGTGGCAAAAATTGGCAATTTTTTTGTAATGAATGCATGAATTGCTGTGAATTTTCCTTATCAGTTTTACCTATCTAAAACATCTTCAAAAAATATTTTAAAAATACCATTGCATTCAGGACAAAATTGTCTATTTTATAAGGCTAGCAGTAAGATGTCCTAGCTATTTAATATTATTTCTTAATATTCAATGTAAATTTAGATGTAAAAAAAAGTAGCTGAGCTTGCCTACAAAAATTTGTTGATACTAAGGAGGAAAAGTCAGCAGCCTATAGCAGCAATAGGTCTATTGAACTATAACCTTGATGATCATATTCATATTTTCTCATCTAACTCACTTGCTGGGGCTCCCCATGCACTCAAAACCAGATCAAAATCACCCAGTTTCATAGAATTTCATTGAAGCACATAGTTCCAAGCTGGTCACTAGATGGACAAAACCCTAAAGTCAATGGATGAACATAGGCATTTCTTTATGTAAAATACTGTTTTCTAAAGAAGATTTAAGATGCTTAGAGACAAGATAGAGAGGTGATTTTGGCCTCAAATCAAAGCTAAAAGATAGGAGAATCACATTCTGATCTTCTAAAGCTCAGGTTTGATTAAATTTTTTTTTAGTGGCTACCCTAACAGTGACCTAGCTAGGAGGCCCAGGCTAGGCCAGACCTAGCAACATGGGGGGGGGGTCCCCCCCTACATGACACCCCTGACTTGAGATATGCTTCTTTGGCATTATTTATTTAACTTTGAACAGTTCGGTAGTTTGAAACACTTACTTGATGTGAGAGAAATCAGAAATCAGCTCTTGGTGAGTCATAGTAACCACCGTCAGTGTAGTAACCCGATGAAAAATTCTTTGACTGTCTAGTTGTATGGTAGTTGTCGAATAAGTTGCATGGAATAATATATAGTAGTATGAAATAGTATGATTAGTGATATGTAGTAGCAGTGTAGAAGTATGGAATACTTTGATAAACACAGTCTAGTACACTAGCCCCTTTTCAGGCATGGTGCTCAAACGTCTAGCACCATGCCTGGGTGCTAGACGTTTGAGCACCATGTCCATGCCTGAAAAGGGGCTAGTGTACTAGACTGTGTTTATCAAAGTATTCCATACTTCTACACTGCTACTACATATCACTAATCATAGTGATATGTAGTCAATGAGGGTCAAGCTCTCACCTCAAGAGACGTTAAAGATGATTGAAAAAAAATCACAAGGTTATGTAGCTAGACATCTCTGTGAATCATCAACAAACAGATACGTCAAGGCATTCAACGGCCATTGGACCCCACCGCACCTAATACCCAGAAATAGAAAAGTTGCTAACACGATTTTTAGAATGAGATGCGATCACGCTATGACTATGTCGAGACATTCGATGTATGGATCTTCATCCTCTCCGGATTGTACCCACGCTCACTGCAGAGGCATATCAGAAACAGTAGATCATATTTTGTCTGAATGCCCAAGATATAGTTCCCAAAGGAGCCAGCTGATTCGTAAGCTGGAATCACACAAGCTAGCCCCATCTACGGATTTAGTACTTGGATATGCGACAATAGGAAAAGACAAGGATTTACAAGTGCTTGAGGCATTATGCAAATTTGTTTGCTCTTCGGGCCTTACCTCAAGACTGTGAGTTAAGGAATGTGACAATTCAGTGTTAATTTTTAGTAGGAGACTATGACGTTGGACGATTGACTGACAGTTTATATTTGGCGGCGTTTAGGGCGAAAGCGGAGCGCATTCACACCCGAAAAGACAAGACAAGTGCTTGAACGTCCAGCACCAAGGCATGGTGCTAGAAGTTTGAGCACCGTGCCTGAAAAGGGGCTAGTGTACTAGACTGGATAAACATGCCTCCGACTGGGTTAATCTTGTGTAGTAGTATTGGATAGCATTCAGTTTGCTAGTAGTAGCATGTAGTAGCAACGGTTACTACTGTATGCTACATTTTCGTACTACTCAATACGACTAATTCTCGGAAATTTTTCATCGGGGAAGAACATATAAATATGTGTAACTGCACCTAGAGGCGTTACTAGCCAAAATGTTTGGGGGTAGGCAAGGTATTTACCAATTGGCTGGAAATTTTTACTGACTTTTTTTGCAGAAAAGTAACTGCTTTCAAGAAAAAAACAACAGTTTTGACAAAAAATTGACTGATTTTCTGAAAAACCGACTGTTTTTATGAAAAGAATCAACTGTTTTGACAAAAAAAATATTTTTTATCGACTGGCGGACAGCATTATGGGGGGGGGCATCCCCCCTCCCGCCAGTTGTGAACCCCTAACTGCACCACATAAATTTATTAGGCCAAGATAGAGTGACATATGTCTACTATAAAATTAAAACCCGTCAAGGTGCTGTTTTGGTGTGGAGAGGGTATATTTCAAAATTTTAAGAACTACCGAGACTATTGAAGAATAGAAGGTAAGAACTACAAGCTCTGCATTTTACTTGATCATAACATTCTTGTATTCAGGTTGCAAAGACTTTGGACTGCTTGAGAAATGGAAGCAAGGAGTGATCTCATGATCATTGCAGCTAGTGCTGTAACCTTTACAAGCCTTAACTTATTTGTTCTGAAGAGGATTGTTCCTGCGAGTGCAAGCCTAAACACAGCCCAGTCATGGAAGTGGAGAAACATTGCCAACTCGCTGATACATTCCTTTATTACAGGGATATGGGCATGTGTTTGGTAAGTTAGTTCTTTTAATTTGCCTTCCTTAATGATATAATAATAATAGTTAACTTTATTGTGCCTTTTTTACACAGTTGTGTGAGAAACGAAGAAAAGGGAATCAAAGAAAGGTAACAAACAAACACAATGTATGCCTTATGGTACACAAACTTAAGCAGTCATTGAATTGCCAGTATGCTGTTTTGACGACTAAGCGGTTGCTCAAACCAACAAGTCTTTCTGCTTTCACAGAAATGGGTGTGCGATGCCATGTTTTTTTTTATATAATTTCGATTTTTTCATCCACAGTAGCAGTCGGAGAAGATATTTGATGGATTTATAAAACACAGAATGTATTATTTTCTTAGCTGCATCAAGTCTACCTTCCAGCAAGGTAAGGTAGAGTCTCTTCGCTGTAGAGTCTCTTGCTGGTTGCTCAGAAGCTGGATAGTGTTCTTGGTCCAGTGGGTTGGTCCAGTTGCATTCGTACTGGGTCTTTCAGGGTTGGATGAGTACCAGTATTCTGGCTCTGAGAGTGTCACCTGTGATGAGCCGTAAACTAGATACAAAGGCAAGTGCAAAGTTCAGCTGAAAATATTCGGATCAGCCCTTACACAATATTTTGGATAGGCTACTGATATTCTGGTGCAGTGAACTTCCAAGGTTTCGGCAGTTTCAGTGACAAATTTGTCATGCCTAGCCGTGTTTTGTTTGATACAATTTGAGTCTTGTCGAGGTTTTGTCTCGCGAATGCCGTTTTATTTACCGGTCCTGTCTTGCAAATGCCGTTTTCTTTGTGAAAAAGCGTGACAGTTGTTGTCTCCTCTTGTCAAACAAGAAGGTCTTGTTTCAGATAACTGCAGAGAGGTGTAAACTATTTATTTGCGATAATTGTCTGAAGAATCGTCCACCTGACAAGGCCAAAAAGTGAAACAAGACGAGACAGGTGAGAATAAAATCAGACTAGGCTTTAACCATGACGAGGCCTCATGACGAGGCGCAGTTTTGGTTAAAATTAAGTTGCATGGAAAAATAAAAAATTAAGAAAGGTGGATAAGCTTTTAAAGAGAAATGTTCCTAGTAAGGCAGTTGACATAGTGTGCCTGCTGATGAGTGGTTACCTGTATGCAGACCTTGAGTTAACCAGTTCCTGAGGCAAACTCGAGGGTTAAGCGTCAGCTAACAATTGTTTGCTCAAAATCGAGAAGAGTTTGGTGGAGCTAACGATCGTCTGCTCTGGCTATCTGCTATTGAAACGGTGATTTGTATTTTGAATCTTTTATTGCAGTTTTTATTTGGATGCCAAAATGAGAGAAGATTTGATCAACGTCTGGTCACCAGCATCGATAAGCTTAGTCTCGCTTTCTATTGGTATGTACATGTTCAGCCCTTATTTCTTGTCTAGCTTTCTGTCTGGGCAGTAGTTGTGGCAGGTCTGCGCGGTTCGGAGACCCAAGCAATCTGCAGTAGGAAGCTACCTGACATGGTAGGCTAGTCTAATTGGATTTTCAGAAGTAGATCACTATTCTATGTCTTACTAGAAATGATATTTTCTTGATTAAGTGGTTTAGAAATATCGTTTTCCGAAAGTACCAATACTTGCCCCGTGAAATTACCGATTTTCTTGTTGGCGCTTGTCGAGCGTCGACTAGAGGCGTTTTTCCGCGACAATCTCCGTTGCAAGATTCTCGAATCGACAATCCAAGCACGAATCCGGATTGTCACAGAAAACGATTTTTCATAATCTGGATTGTCAGAGAAAACGCATTTTGGAGAATCCGGATTGTGAATCGTCAATCTGGATTGTCACGGAAAAACGCCTTAGACTTCCGCTCTCCGAAGCAGAGGTTGGGCGAAAAATAATTGAAAACTAGGCGTGCCGTGGCTAAAAATTCTCGGGGATTTCTTGAGATTATAATTCCGTTTGTAAGAATATAATTCCATATAATTCCATTTCGTGATATTATAATTCCGTAAGAGGGATAATGTGGAGTAAGTAAGATGGGTCCTTTAACCCTTGTTATCTAACATACTACCCGCAAAGCCCGTACCCTAAAATCTGTAATACGGAATTTTGGAAATCTAGCAATAGCTTGTTTTCTGATATCAAGATTCTTATCAGACCCCGCATTATTTCGAAGCGGAATAACTCTAAGACCACGTAGGCTGTATCTGACTGATCTCGTTTTTGTTCTTTATTATTTATTTATATTTGTGCTACAACTCACTGATTTCTTTTTGTTGTATATTTAATTAATTTTTTTTTGTGATATATCTCGCCATGGGGACGTTTAGCTGGGGATGTTTTTTCGCGGGGACGTTCACAACTAAACCGAACAGGGAGTATTGTTTCTTTATCCCTTTATTCCTTCAAAAAGCACGGGGTCCGACATACGAATCGGACGATCAATACTTTTTCTGAAAAATTTGTTGATTTCCCCACGGGAATCCTAGGCAATGCGTCATTCACGTTACACAATTTCATCTAATCTTTGGAAATGCCTTTGTCGGTTTGGGAGTTGTATAAAGGTCACGTGGGCGAGGTCGATCCTTCCCATTCAAGAAAAGGGAACTCACCCCTGTGTCTCCCTGGTAACGAGCTGTACAAGGTTTAAAGCCAAGCTGAACAAAAACGAATTTTAATTTTTTGTTGCTCTGCTCGTCTTCAGCAAAGAACAGGACTAAACAGCTCGATCTGCTTATATTTTGTTTTTCTTTTCTTTGCAGTTTATTGTTATGCCAGTGTTTTGTTATTTATTTTGTAATTTTTGACCCTAGTTGGTCGTTTCTTAGTTTAAATAAATTTGAAAAAATAAACTACAGATCTAACGCAACAACAACAGAAGAAACGGTGCGGACTGAACAATTCATAAGATGACCAGAAGAGCCATGCGGATTACGACAAATCAAACAAAATGTAAATAGAAACAAAATTAAAATTTAAAAGGTTGTGTTTCTATATACAATTCTGAGAATTTCTATAGTTATTTGGTGTATATGTACAATGATTATTTTACAGTATTATTAACCCGAGAAAGTGCAGAAGACTCCACTCGGAAATGCTTGTCCGAGTGAAAGCTTTCAGGCGAGATGAAATTTCCCGGTTTTCACTAGATGAGCTAAAAAAGCAAGCTTTAGCATGCAAACCGGTTAAAGTTTAACTGAAAAGCCAACTTATTTTTGTGTCATTTAGTTGAATACACTGAATTATTTGGATTCTGCAAAGGTTTTTTTTTGTTTTCCACTATCTGCTCTAGTTATGACGTTCAGAATATCTGCGGCCGTCCCCACAGCGAAAATTCTACTATGACGCGGGAAATTTTTATCTGAACACAAACGCGGCTTTTCAGTGGGCAATGGCGATATTGGTGAAGATTGTTTAGTGCCTGAACAAAAAAAAAGTCATAAATCTTTCTTGTAAGGCATACAACAAAAATAAAAGCGCATAGAGGTACCACAAATCACACGGAAATTCCACTATTTGAAAATCGATTATTCCTGAATAGCGGAACAACCAAGTAACGCATTTTCAGCGGGTCTTCAAGCCAATTTAAGTGAATAAGTGATGGGTAACTAGATTGTCCTATCCCAGTCCTTTTCGGTTAAACTTTAAGGTTCGCAATGCGCAGGTGCCGATCGCATGGCCGGGAGTGCGATGCGTGTTTGGGGCAAATCATCCGACGCTCCTCGTGCTTTTCCCTAGATTTCTCTAAATACCCATTTGAAGCTCAGTGAACTTTTTGGCTTGTCTTACGGGAAACGCACTAACCCTCGCCCTAAACCACTTTTCACTAGATGAGCTGCTGAAGCGAATACAAGTAGTATGGTGCCCTGCCTGCTTTGCTTCCAACAACACAGTTTTGTGCCAGTGCCCTATTTTTTTCAGTATATTGTTATTATTGGTATTAGAAAAATAGGACTGCCATGAGCGAAAATCTTCATTCCATCTGACCAAAAAGGTGCCCGTCAGCGACACACCGAGCTGCGGGCGAAATCCGTAGGAGGATCGCTGTGTAGCAGGATAGTTAGTGCACTGTTACAAGTTTGACAACAGATAACACATGTTTGCGCATCCTAGTGTTAAATCGTTATGATCATATAGGTGTATTCTCGCCGTTCCCCGAGGACTCCTCGGGGAATCGAAGGGAACGGCGAGAATAGAGTGAGTCACTCCACGCGGACTCCGCGTACTGAAAACAGCGAGAACACGGGGAATGCTTCTAAAATGGATTTTGTTCGAAAACAAATTTGCAGCTGACAAAATTTATCTGGATCCACTTTATTTTTGGTTTTGTTTATCCTGATTGTTTTTAATTAATTTTACATTGCGCCGGCACCAGCAAAAATTGATTCCCCTCCGAATCTGAAAGGGAGTCATTTTTTTGCGATGGTGATGATAACCGGAGCATTCCCCGTCCGTGGGGACTCGCGAGAATACGGGAAGTGAGTCCCCGGGACAAACGAAAACGCGAGGACTCCACAAGCGGAGTCCTCGGGGAACGGCCAGAATGCGCCTTATATCTGTTATGAACCTTTTAAGTGTTATGTAGATAGATAGATATCGCTTTTATTCTTTTCGAACTATCATGGTAAAATCCAAATTTGTCAAAGTTGTCAATATATACAGAGGTAAACTCCAATAACACGAAAGACGGTACAAACGTCTTTTCATACCGCACATGGTCACATTTTATCTGTTGGAGTTTTGGGATCGCCACTGAGGCCGCTCTTGCAGGTCGTTCGCTAGCGTTCTCAGATGGTGGCGGAAGTATATACATAGGGTGCTCAAGCATTTTCTTACCAGAATCCATGCACAGTTTCAACTTACGGAACTCAAGGGACTCATTTATGGAGCTCATTAGAAGGAGTTTTCGGGGATCTAGACATAGAGCGTGTTCCACCCTACTTACCGTAGTTACTACGCTAGGCTGGAACGCTTTTTTTGATTTTTCGGTCAAATATCAGGCCGCGGGCTGATCGGACCAATAACGTTACAGAGATGCGTAGTTACTACGCCTACTACGCTCCCGAGCGTGGTAAGCAAATAGTTACTATTAGTTACTATTTTGAGAAGGTTGGAACGGTCAGCGTAGTAACTTTTCGTGAGGCTGGAACGGAAATAGTAACTAATAGTTACTATTGGTAGAGGGGTGGAACACGCTCATAATCAGTAGGGCATGCTTCTGTATTTTTCGCAATCGGATAACGTTCAACACAAGGGTGTGCAAACATGCTCTACCTTTTAACGGACTCCAAGCAGTGTGAAAGACCCAACCAAGTCATGAACAAATTATTTTGAGCCCTTGGCATGAAGCTTAATTTGTTTTCCTTTTTTAGGTTACTTCATATACGACTTCTTCGATATGGCAGTCAATAATAGAAAGCGCAGCTCATATGAACTTATGATACACCATGGATTAGTAAGTTTTTACCCTCCTGCTCTTTATTTTTTCTAAAGCTGACTCGTAAAGAGAGCGATTTTACAGAAAAGGGGAAAATGTTTCACGAAAGAGCGTCTCCCTCCACCATGCCCTGATCAGTCGTCAAACTCACTTTTGAAGAAAGAAATCAGTTTCAAAACCGCCCGAGCTTGTCCAGTTAGCTAGTTTTGAAAAGAAATGAAAGTAGAAAAAAAAAATAAAGACCTAGCATAGAACAGATAAAAAAATAAAAAATAAAAATTTCGATCAGAACGACGTGTGCCCAGTGAAGGTTAGTTGCATGTTAGAAAATGTGGGCGAACTGACGGTGGATGTGGTGAATATAGTGGAGGACCCCAGATAGATCGGGGACCCGTCTTTTCGCCCACCCGTCGATTCGCTCACCCGCTGATTCGCCCACCCGCTGATTCGCCCAACCGCTGATTCGCCCACCCGCTGATTCGCCCACCCGTCGATTCACCCACCCGTCGATTCGCCCACCCGTCGATTCGCCCACCCGTCGATTCGCCCACCCGTCGATTCGCCCACCCGTCGATTCGCCCACCCGTCGATTCGCCCACCCGTCGATTCGCCCACCCGTCGATTCGCCCACCGTCGATTTGCCCAACCTCGGTTTCAAGAGGCGTCGATTCACCCACTTCTGAAATCCGTCGATTCGCCCACCCGTCAATTCACCCACCCGTCATAAGACCCAAAAAATCCGTCACAACCCCCACTTTTTATGCCAGCTCGCTTACCCGTCACAAGACCCAAAAAATCCGTCACAACCCCCACTGTTTACGCCGCCAACCCGTCATAATGCCCAAAACATCCGTCACAACCCCCACTTTGTACGCCAGCTCGCTTACCCGTCACAAGACCCAAAAAATCCGCCACAACCCCCATTTTTTACGCCAGTTCGCTTACCCGTCACAAGACCCAAAAAATCCGTCACAACCCCCACTTTTTACGACAGCTCGCTTACCCGTCACAAGACCCAAAAAATTCGTCACAACCCCCACTTTTTACGACAGATCGCCCACCCGCCATAAGACCCAAAAAATCCATCACAACCCCCACTTTATACAACAGCGCGCTTAAGCATTGTTCAAATAGATGTAATAAGCTTAAGAGCGCTATACGCGATGTTTACGTCTTAATACACACGCCCGTTCAAATAGGCAACCCGAGAGGTCCTCATGAATGCGACGTTCGGTGTTGCAACGTTGATACAATTTTTCGAGCTCTAAAAAGATCAGAAAAGGTTCTTAGTACTACTTGAAGTACAGGAGCCTTATTTGACGCCCATTATATTGTAAAAAAGCTATTCAATTATCGGATGGACAGCATTGGTCCTCGAACTAGCAATAAGCAGTCGTAACAAAACAAAAACGTGTTCTTTCGAAGAAAAGTTGTTTCTTTAGCTTTCAACAAATAGAACTTTCGTGCTTCCTTTGGCAACCCTGACGACGCTGCTCCTCTCCTCGGCCCGCCGGCGGAACCAACCAAGCGATCTGATTGGCCCTGCATAAGGGAGAATAGGACCGAGCTCTATTCTCCTTATTCGCCTTATTACAGCGCGCTCCAAAGAAAAGAGGAATCTGTAATACAGCTTATACGCCGTATTACACCTTACTACACCTATTTGAACAATGCATTACCCGTCATAAGACCCAACAAATCCGTCACAACCCCCACTTTTTCCGTCGATTCGCCCACTTCTCAAAATCGACCTCTGATCCAGCGCGGCTCTTAACATTGAACGCGGCAAAAGAAAGCGATCGAGTCGCAGGGGAGTAATTAAGAAGGCAACGATACCGCCCGATTTAAATAAGGGTGAAAACTAGTTAATATAGCTTGAGCCAGATTGATCAGAAGCATTACGTCAGACATCGGTGCTGATAATGCAAGAGGAAATAAAGATGATTGCAAGAGTAAAGTTTCCGAAAAAAGAGCTACCTTTTTATGGCACTTGCAGCTCCGCTCAAGTGCCATATACCGATCGCTTTTCGGTCGGTCGGTCGGTCGGGCGGTCCACTGTTTTCGAGTTAGGGTACTTCCAGATGTGCTAGGACGATGAAACTTGGCAGGCATATCAGGGACCCGATATAACTAACCTGGAAATAATCTGTTTCACGATCCGACCATCTGGGGGGGAGTGGTGGGCCGGGGAATCCTGAAAATTAAGTAGTTTTTGTCGCACTTTTTCGAGTTGGGGTACTTCCAGATGTGCTAGGACAGTGAAACTTGGCAGGCATATCAGGGACCCGATATAACTAGCCTGGAAATAATCAGTTTCACTATCCGACCATCTGGGGGGGAGTGGTGGGCCGGGGAATCCGGAAAATTAAGTAGTTTTTGTCAAACTTTTTCGAGTTGGGGTATTTCCAGATGTGCTAGGATGATGAAACTTGGCAGGAGCATCAGAGACCCGATCCGAATAACCTGGAAATAATCAGTTTCCCAATCCGACCACCTGGGGGGGGGGGGTGGAGGGCTGGGGAATCTGGAAAATTGGAGTAGTGTGTAACTTTCGAACGGGTGATCGGATTGGAATGAAACTTAATAACTGAATAAATGGCATACCTCTGATGTCCCATTTGAAGTCCGGACCGGACTCGACAGCTATGGGGGAGTTGGGGGGGGGAGACCGGAAATCTTGAGAAACGGTTAGAATGGAGGGATCGCGGTGAAACTTGCTGGGAAGAACAAGCATCTGCTCTAGATAAATCGTTTGTACAATTGGACTGATCCGGACACTGGGGGGGGGGTGGAGGAGAGTTTCCCGGAATTCCGGTAATGGCGGTTTGGGGCATTTTCACGACGAAACTTGGGAGGCGTATCGGGGACCCGATCAAACTGACTTATAAATAAAATTTACATGATCCGATAGTCGTGGGGGGAGTAGCAGGAGGGGGAATCTGGAATGTTGAGTCATGCTTAACTTTGGAACGGTTGATCGGATTTGAGTGAAATTTGATAATTGAACAGAGGACATGTCTCTGGTGGTCTTTGTCATGTCTTGATCTTTGTACACAACCGGATTGATTCCGGTGACTGTGGGTAGTTTGAGAAGGGGGCCGGAATTCGGGCGATCGCGATTTAAGGTACTTCCATTAGTGCTAGGATGATGAAACTTGGCTGGGATATTAGAGATTCGGCAAGATTAGCTTAGAAACCGCCACTTTCTAAATCCGAACATTCCTTAAAGTACCAATCTTGACTGCAAATTCAGAAAGATACTTTTAAGCAAAATTCACATTTTCGTGATCCCCATGAGCCCATTATCATTTTTGACTCAGGGGTTTTGCTTACAAATGAGTTTCTAGCACCCTTAAAGTGCGCATCTTAACCGGAAAGTTAAATAAATACTCTTCACCAAACCATATATATTCATGATCCTAAAGGGCCCAGGATCATTTTTGCCACTAGGGTTTTGATTACAAATGACATTCTAGCGCCCTTAAAGTGCACATCATAACAGCCAGGTGCAAAAAAAAAAAACTTTTTTACATAACGATACATTCTCTTGATTTCCAAGGGTCCGTCTTCATACTTATCTCAAGGGTTTTTCTTACAAATGTTCACAACAGACCGACGAATTGGCGAATTCCTACTTTCATACTTTTACCAAGCCTTGCAAGTGCCATATGAGCTTACAGCTCTTGTTTAGGTAAAAGTGTACCGAAAGAGGTGGGCTACATATTGCGATTATGTGGTACGTCAAAAGAATTATGATGCTACAAGATCAATCAAGTCTCAGTAGAGTGTAAGCGTAAGGTTCCCTATTATATCTTCCCCAAACTTCTCCTGCAATTAAGCTCAGTTTCGTCTCAACTCATACCGCACACAACAATGCAGAACACATGCATAATAATGCTTGTTAATTATGGTATTCAGTATATTCCCAACATTTGCAAAATCGTCACAGGTAATATCCCAAGTGTTATATAGAGAATTTTTCTTGGTATCCCAAAACGTAGGTGGAGGGATATGTATGACTTCGTTAAAGTTGCCCATCTGTCTGTCCGTCTGTCAGCACGATAACTTTCGAAGGGGTAGGATATTTTCTTCAAACTTGGTATGAGGATCGACTGAGTCAAAGTACAGGTCAAGTTCGTAGATGAGCCCTGTAGCCCCATATTTGGGGGTGGGGGAGGGGTTTCAGTTAAAGGACGAAACAAATGTTTATAAAAGTAAATAAGATAGTCGATCTAGGGGTAAGGAAATCCATATCTGAAACTTATTTTCTCGCCGGACAATTAGAACATAATTCTGGTAAAATACTGACAAGAAACATGTGTATTGGCTTGTGGTTAGTTGCCGCAAAAGCGCTGTGCTTTGTTGAGGCAAGCCTCTGCCTGTTAAGGAACCCCTTTGGAACTTTTCTTTAAGAGCTTTAACCTGCTGGTCTTTTTGGATCGTTCTTCAAGAACAATAGATAATTCCTTTCAAAACCTTTTCCGTGATTAATCCTACCCCTTGTAATCTCGTAGTCCGCGTTCCCAGGATGATGTTGACCCCCCCCCCCCCCGTCTCCCTGTGGACAGTTTCAGCCGTCGGCATTTTGAACCAAGACGATATTAGCCTCCCTTGTGACCATTTTGAACTGTTGGCATTTGGAAACTGTCGGCACTTTTAAGCCGCCAGCATTTCGGACGATTTCGGTTTCGGGTGTTCCGCATCTGAATTGTGGGCATTTTGAGTTGTGGGCATTTTGAGTGGTGGGCATTTTGAGTCGTGGGCATTTTAATCGTGGGCGTTTTGATCGTGTGCATTTTGAACCGTGGGCATTATGATCGTGGGCATTGTGAGAGTGGCAAAAAGATCCTGGTGATTTTGGGAACCACTCTGGCGATCTACTTGTGATACTTTTTGCGCTTCTGTGAAACTGGATATTAACAGTCACACTATGAACAAGACCAAAGTTTTCGATGGGATCCCAAAAATTTAATATTTGACCAGACAACTAGGTTTTGTCTTCGCCAGACCCTGTCTTCGCCAGGCTAATCATCTGAGAAAACCAAGTTCAGATATACCTGTATAAGCCATATCTATTTTGACGATCCGATAGTGATCGAAACTTCCTGGTTTACTTCTGCCAAATTTCCGGTTTCGGCCGAATTCCGAGCAAACTACTTGCCCAGCAAAAACAAAAGATAGTTCAGAAACGAATTCAGCGTATCTCCTTATCCCTATAAAGAACATCTAATCAACTTCAAATAAAACTTTAACTTCTAAAAAAAAAATCTGGTTTCAACCGGATTCTGGACGAACTATATGTCCGGTTAAAAAATGACTGTCATATACAGATTCAGCGTCTTTTCTTACCCTTGAATCTATCATCTAATCAACTTTAAATAAAAATTTTGCTTTTAACAAATTTTCCGGTTTTGGCCGGATTCCGGACGAACTATTTGTCCGGCGAGAAAATGGCTTTCATCATCGTGTTCAGCATGTTTTCTTACCCCTAAATCGAATATCTAATCAACTTCAAATACAAATTTTGCTTTTATCAAGTTTTCCGGTTTTCGCCGGATTCCGGGCGAGCTACTTGTCCGGCGAGAAAATAACTTTCATATTCGGATTCGGCGTGTCTCCTTACCCTAAATCAACTATCTAAATAGCTTTCAAAAAATATTTTTTTTGCCCCTTAATTTGAAACCCCTCCCCCACCCTCAAATATAGGGCTACAGAGCTCATCTTCGAACTTGACTTGTACTTTGACCCGAAGGATCCTCCCACCAAGTTTCATCAAAGTATCTCAATGCCTTCGAGAGTTATCGTGCGCACAGACGGACAGACGGACAACTTTTGCGATGTCATTGGTATCCCGCCACATACGTTTTGGGATCCCAAAAAGCCGATGTGAGATTCCAGTTTTTCTCTTGCTTGATTAAAGCTTTGTTCTATGGCCAAGTAACAGGCTGAACAATTAACACTCATTTTCGTGGCGTAGAATCACGGTAAGTAATATCTTGTTAAAGTTTGATCAGAATCGATTAGAGTGCAGAGATAGGGGCAAGAAAACCTTAAACAAACAAGCAAAAATCGGTCTATCAAATATATTTCTCGGGTGGTCACAAAATCACCACGATACCCACGATCAAAATGCCCACGGTTAAAAATGCCATAATTCAGGTTGTAGACCCTGAAATCAAAATCGTCAGAAATGTCAACGGTCCAAAATGCCCACAGTTTAAAATGCTCTCAGGGAAGACAAAAATCGTCAAAAGTTTCAATGGAAGATTATCGCCAATCTGATACTCGGTCCGCTCCTTTTGTGTCACATTCATCACTAGCTCCAGTTTACTACGGCCTCAATACCTCAAACTGTACAATCATGGGCATTCTGAACCATGGGCATTTTGAGCCGTGGGCATTTTGAGTCGTGGGCATACTGATCGCGGGCATTATGAGTGTCAGCCCATTTTTCATGCTGGACCGATTCAGCTAAAGTCAGGCACAGCCCGGAACTACTGCAATAACACATAAATCCGGTAAAAACTTGAGTGAAAAAGTTGACTTATCATTGTCGTCGGCTTGTAAAGATACCGACCAATTAGTACAATCGTCTTCCGATTCGTCTGACAAGGGCCATTGATGAGGAAGCATAACATGGATCATAATATTCCTTGAGCTTCAGGATTCCAGCTATATCCTCTGGGATCCCGTCGGAACCTTTGGTCATGTCTGCCGACCAAAAGTATTGGGGAGCACCAATCAAATTTTAATCGGATTAAAAATAGTAAAGTTTTTTTATAAGGCTTAAAAGCTGAGTGATTAAGTTCACATTTGTATATACGTATTTCCAATACGTAGCCTACCGCTGTCGGAACATGTAGTACCTCAAATACGGTAGCTTCTTCATCTGATGTTTTACTCTCGCATTCATCCTCTCCATTTCATCTTTCATTATCAGAACCGAGGTCTTTTATAATGCTTCTGATCATTCTGGCTCAAGCTGTATTGACTTCACCCTTATTTAAATGGGCGGTATCGTATCCTTGTTAATTACTCCCCTGCGACTCGGTCGCTTTCTTTGCTGCGTTCAATGATAAGAGTCGCGCTGGATCAGAGGTCGCTTTTGAGAAGTGGGCGAATCGACGGAAAAAGTGGGGGTTGTGACGGATTCTTTGGGTCTTATGACGGGTAAGTGTGCTGCCGTATTAAGTGGGGGTTGTCACGGATTTGTTGGGTCTTATGACGGGTGGGCGATCTGTCGTAAAAAGTGGGGGTTGTGACGGATTTTTTGGGTCTTGTGACGGGTAAGCGAGCTGTCGTAAAAAGTGGGGGTTGTGACGGATTTTTTGGGTCTTGTGACGGGTAAGCGAGCTGGCGTAAAAAGTGGGGGTTGTGACGGATTTTTTGGGTCTTTTGACTGGTAAGCGAGCTGGCGTAAGAAGTGGGGGTTGTGACGGATTTTTTGGGTAATATGACGGGTGGGCGGCGTAAAAAGTGGGGGTTGTGACGGATTTTTTGGGTCTTGTGACGGGTAAGCGAGCTGGCGTAAAAAGTGGGGGTTGTGACGGATTTTTTGGGTCTTGTGACGGGTGGGCGAATCGACCGGTCATAGAATTGGGTGAATCGACGCTCAAGCAACAGAACATTGGGTGAATCGACGGGTGGGCGAATCGACGGGTGGGCGTATCGACGGGTGGGCGAATCGACGGGTGGGCGAATCAGCGGGTGGGCGAATCGACGGGTGGGTGAATCGACGGATTTTTGGATTGGGCGTATTGACGGGTGGGTGAATCGACGGGTGGGGGTAGTGACAGCGACCCGATAGGTCCTGTCAGGGTCACCTACTTTCATTTATCTAGGACGCGGCCTCATACATGGAGTACGTGCCGCTAGTCCAATGCACCCTGACATATATAGTGCCGCTGGAGCTTAGTATCTTCAGACTATATCAGATTCGCGTATGCCTAACATCTCTTTATACTTACTGTCTGTGTAACTGGCCAGGTACCACGACAACTGCAAAAACGACTTTAGACCGTATATCAGATACCATGGTATCTGCAAAAACGCAACTATTCTATTCTGTAAGCAAACGTGTATAGCTCTTATGCAGCTTATTGCACCGGTTTAAACAATGCTTAATTTTCAGGTTATCCTGTGCTTCGGTATATCAGTGTTCCAGCAGAAGTACATCGGATACAGTAACGTCGCTCTCTTGGTAGAAGTAAACAGTGTTTTCCTGCACATTCGACAGCTGATGCTTATTCAGGGTATTCCCAAGTCTGAGTTTATTTACAGACTAAACAGCCTGCTTAACATCGGTACGTTGAAACCCCTTTTATACGTTCTAGAAGTTTCATAACAGGTAACACAAGGATGCGCAGTTTGAGATGACAAGACTCAACAGACAACACCTGGCATGTAATCTGTTCGTGATTTTGAAAACGTTGTGCATAAAATGTCATGCATAACAAGCATTGCTGAAGAGCCAAGAAATGCCGGAAAAGCATCTGTTGGCTTCTTTGTTTGTCCTTATGGTATCGGAAAATTCAGCAGATGCTTTTACGGCGGTTTTTTGGCTCTTCCTGGCAATGCTTGTTATGCAGAACATATAATGCATACCGTTTTCAAGATCACGGCAGATTACATCCCAAGCGTTGCCCGTTTAAACTGCACACCTTTGTGTTAGATGTTCTGAAACATACAATGTAGTGTAGCCAGAAACGTGAATCCACAAGCCTGGTTCGAAAGGACTTAATCAATCAATAATTTTGTTAACCCATGTAAGAAATGGCACAAGGCGTCCCCATATGGAGTATTTGAAACTAAATAACTAAATAAACGTAATATAATATGGGTGGCTCCGGTGTAGAGAAGAAGGAAACTCGGGACGGCGTTGGCCACAGCCACAGATGGATCAGTGACACTATACATACAGTCGCGGAACTTAGTAGTTACGAGCCCATGGAGGGAGACCTAGTAGGTATTTCGCATACTTAAAAAAAACTGCGTTAATGACTGAATTAATGCATTACAGAGGTAGTGCCTGACGGATTCATTTGGGTCTCGACGCTACTATTTATTATGTATTTTGTTCAGCCAAGAGCCATGTAAAAACACTGACAGGAACTATAACACAAAAAACATAACAACGGACCCACAACGGCAGAGAACTTTAACGAACACTCAGTTCTTTGCACTGGATAGATGGTGCTATTAGCCAAATGTCATACAATATAGTATGAGCTGCTACCTATAGGCGTGAAAAAGGCGTCTCGAGACCGTTTCGAGACGAGTCCAGAGTCCTAGTCCACCAGCTCTGAATAAAAACCAAACGGTAGGCACCACCAAGACTCGAAGCAGCAACCCTTCGCTTACGAGATCGGCAAGCGCAGATAGGCAGAGTTTAAATGCAGAATCGCAGACTGTATGAACCAGGGGCTGTGGTTCCTACCGCAGTGAGCCCAGAGCGGCGAGAACGAGCTGCAACTGACAAAAAAACAATCACACTGCATGTACGTTATTAAGAGCGTACTTACCGTAGTTACCACGCATGACGTCACGAATCCTGGCTTCTTGGCGTCAAGGCTGGGACGCATTTTTAAATTTTCGGTAAAATATCACTCCACGGGGTAATCCAGCCAATCACGTCATAGAGATCCGTAGTTACCACGCTTACTAGGCTCCCGAGCATGGTAAGCAAATAGTTACTATTAGTTACTAATTCGAGAAGGTTGGAACGGTCAGCGTAGTAACTTTTCGTGAGGTTGGAACGGAAATTAGTAACTAATAGTTACTATTGTTAGAAGGGTGGAACACGCTCTAATTTTCTTTGCTCTCTTATTTGTAGGAACATTCCTGGTATTCCGTATTCTTACCCTTGGATGGATGACTCGATGGTTAGTTCTGCATAGAGATGAAGTCCCAGTCTTCGCCTACACGGCTGGAAGTATAGGTATGCTTCCTCTTTTTTTGGTTTACGCTGTAAAAATTTGCTCAATTTCGTCTCCTTCTGTCTCGATTAAGGGAAGTGATATTTATTTTACTGATCTAGATTTCTTATCGCTGTACAAGATGTGGTCTCGTCGCGTGCTGAATTCTCTTAAACGGAACTACAGATTCAAGGTTTTAATTTACATTTCTGTACAAAATCGCAGTATATAAAGGGTCAAAGCCGGAGACACAAGAGTTGCGTTTTTGCAGATACCATGGTATCTGTACCACGGTAACTGGATCTGCAGTTAGTCGATTTTGCAGTTACCGTGGTATCTGATATACGGTTTCTCTGCAAAAACGACAATTGCCGAATTCGCGCTTTTCGAAGTCACCCCAAAAGAAAAACTGATATCCAGTCACATCACTAAGTGCCAAACTTCTTTCCCACCAATTTGACAAAAAGTGATGAAAGTGATATGACTTTTTCAGATACCACGATCAGTTACCACGGTCGGACCGTGGTATCTGAATATCAGATACCACGGGAACTGGCCAGATAACACGATAACTCCAAAAACGCCTTTTTGACGGTGGCATCAGATACCATGGTATCCGCAAAAACGCAACTAAGGTCGATTGACAAAAACTCGAAAAACTGCTTGTATACCATACAGAGATTGGAGCCTACTTGATGAAAACGGAGGTTTCCAAGCCGTCATCGAATAACAAATACTTTAACACAACGAGGTATGAGATTTTAAAGCACAACTCTTACCATAAACGATCTTTTCGCGATAAAATGGTTCAGAAATGTCGTCTTTCGAAAATATCATTACTTTCCCCCTGAAATTAACGATTTTCTTGTTACCGCTTGTCGACGATATTTGAAAACTGCGCCGCGGTTAGAGCCTAACGGAATAGAGCTGAGATATAATACTCAGGTTACACATCATATTTTTACCTAAATAGGCTTGAAAACCCGACAAAAACGCGTTATTTCGTTGATTTGTTATCCACGAATATTGAATTTTAGCTGACGAGTTTATTTTTCCGCAATTGTTGACGGCCTCTGTGTTTGAAATGTTTAGCAACTGCAGCGGCAAACAATTGCCGAAAAATAACCAGCAACGGCGGATTTTCATTCTTGAAGCCAGGAAGATGAAAGTGACTTGAATATGGAAAGTGACCAGGAACTAAGTATGCACTTGGCATTCGCCCATACCTGTTGATAATATGAAAAAAACTTCGTTTTCTTAAAGAGTTAAAGAGGCTGCGTCCCAAAGTCGAACCTTAAATCGTACAGGAATTAGGAGAGGCATTTGGGGGGCTGCCGCCCCCCAAACCCCCCGCTTTTAAAGACTCTTTTGTACAGGTTTTTTGTTGTGGGGGGCTGCCGCCCCCCTAACCCCCCGCTCTTGGCTTCGGAAAGGCCATCTTTTAATTAACAAAAAATTGAAATGAATGAATAATGGAATAACTTCGAAAAATGTTAAACACAAGAGGACAGGAGAACCATTGCGCCGAAACTAGTAATTAGTAACAATGAAGTTGACCACTCCATTTACATTTTAACATAATTATTGAAACTGTTTCCCAGACACAGAGCACATAAGCTAAGAGCTGGGGGTGGGGGTAGGGTAGCAAACAAAAACCTGTACAAAAGAGTCTTTAAAAGCGGGGGGTTTGGGGGGCGGCAGCCCCCCAAATGCCTCTCCTAATTCCTGTACGTTTTAAGGTTCGACTTTGGGACGCAGCCTCTTTAACTCTTTAAGAAAACGAAGTTTTTTTCATATTATTTCTGTACGTTTTTCTACAATCCATGGTGGATGTAAGTTAATAATTCCTGTACTCCTCGTACAGGAATTAGGAAAGGAAGTTGGGTGGCTGCCGCCCCCCAACCCTCCCGCTTTTAAAGACTCTTTTGTACAGGTTTTTTGTACAGGTTTTTTCAAAAAAGCTGTAGAACACAGAATGGCGAATGATGCAATTTTGTCCCAGAGATCACGCGTGAAACAAAAGCGCCACAGACAGTATTATTTGGGAAAAGCGCGTAAAGTACAGAAAATGCAGAATGATTTAAAGGAGATGCGACAAGTTCTGAATATGCACTATTGCAACACGGAAGACTCGAAGGAAGCCATAAACGTGAACATAACGTGAAATAAGATACCAGTTTATTTTTCATTGTGGATGTAGGTCGCATTGTTACCTCCAACCAATCCCGTTGTGTTGCCTTGGCAACGAATTGATTTAGAAGTTCTGGATCTGTTCCCTCAGCAACAAGAAATTCTACGGTTTCCTGTCAGTGACCATGCAAACGATGAAGCCTCGACACCAAGGGTTGATCCAGTCCTCCGTTCAAGGGGGGCGGTGAATCTTTCGACGAATGGGGGGTTGCCCTTTTTTGTCCGGCAGGCTCTGCGCTCCATACTGCTTTTGTTCACTTATAATTCGTCAAAGCCGTTGGATTTCAGCACTAATATCAGCACGGCCTAAACTCAACGGTTGTTTCACAGAAACTCAACGTTTTTTTGGATTTTGGCTCGAATTGATTTTCCAATTACATAATTTAATTTCTGGAATGGAGCTGGATTTTTATGATGCTTGCAGTCATTCTCGCCGTGCCGAGCTGATTATTTTGATGTACTTGAATGTTGTAAGAATTTCAAAAATTAACATGGGCTCTTATGGGGAAATGGGGTTTTTCTAAGCTAGAAAATCGGGGGGTTAAGATTTTCCGACGAAACTTTCCAGGAAAATTACTCGGAGAATTCCGCGTCGAATGAGTCTTCGTACACCCAGATCCGATGTCGGCTGTGACCTGTAGGCGTGGCAGAAAAAAAAAAAGGGTTTCTGTCATTTTTCTCAAATAAAAATTTTACGGATTAAGACAGAATTTTTTGAAGCTTTCAGTCAGTCTCACCATGTCGAGCTGATCATTTTGATGTACTTGAATGTTGAAATTCGTAACTTTTAAGAATTTCAAAAATTAACATGGGCTCTTATGGGGAAATGGGGTTTTTCTAAGCTAGAAAATCGGGGGGTTAAGATTTTCCGACGAAACTTTCCAGGAAAATTACTCGGAGAATTCCGCGTCGAATGAGTCTCCGTACACCCAGATCCGATGTCGGCTGTGACCTGTAGGCGTGGCAGAAAAAAAAAAAAAGGGTTTCTGTCATTTTTCTCAAATAAAAATTTTACGGATTAAGACAGAATTTTTTGAAGCTTCCAGTCAGTCTCACCATGTCGAGCTGATCATTTTGATGTACTTGAATGTTGAAATTCGTAATTTTTAACAACAAAAAACTTAACATGGGCTCTTACGGGGAAATGGGGTTTTTCTAAGCTAGAAAATCGGGGGGTTAAGATTTTCCGACGAAACTTTCAAGCAAAATTACTCGGAGAATTCCGCGTCGAATGAGTCTTCGTACACCCAGATCCGATGTCGGCTGTGACCTGTAGGCGTGGCGAAAAAAAAACATAAGGAGAACATGAACATTAAGTGGCTATGCGTGGTTTCTGGAAAACAGGGAAGGAGTTATCGGATCGAGCTGAAATTTCGCGGATAAGCTCCTGGGCCCTAGGGGACCTTAACTTGTGAATTTCAGCCCGATCGGACAACGTTAAAGGGGGGGTGGGGTTGGGGGGTCGAAACTTTCGGCCAGATTTTCCCCATGAAGGAAAAGTCGGAGGGGGATGAAATTTGGCAGGTTTCTTAGTTGGAGCTCGGGCTACGAAATGCATCCCTCCCCATCCCTCTGCGACCACTGGAACCGAAGATCGCTTAACATTGTCGTGGTTCGCCTCTTTAAAGAGGCACGAGTGTGCCTCCTTGATTCTAACGTGATTATGCAGTCTGAGAATAGAACATTTGAGAATCTTCACTTTGTTGGCCATTGAGACGCACGCGTTTTGCAGATATTCAAATTTTCCGCCACTTGACGAATTTTATTTGTCGTGCGAGCAGTGGAGATTCCCAACGTCACTACTAGACTACGCTGCAAAAAAATTAAAAATCCCTTCGAGGAGTCAAAATAATTCAGTGTATTCAAATCAAATTTAAAAAAATAAGTTGGCTTTTCAGTTAAACTTTAAAAAGTGGGAAAAGCCAAGCAAAACAAAAATGTGTCTGAAATGCATTGTATGACACCTGTTGGCCTACCATGTCAGCCAAAATGAAACATAAAATATTGAAACTTGATTTTAACTTGCGCTCTTTCGTGATAAGAGTTGGGCAAACTGTGCCCTTGACTGGAAAACTCGGCTTGGTAGAAAAATCGCGAAAAAGTCGTAAGTACAAAGTGAAATAGTGGCAAAGGGAGGGGGGGATGATGTCCCTACGTCGACACGACACTACGAAGACACGACACTACATCGAAACGAAAAAACCGTCAGTACATCGACACGTCACTACATGGACAGTCACTACGTAGACACGACGCTACATGGACAGTCACTACATAGACACGACGCTACATGGACAGACACTACAGAGACACGACGCTACATCGAAATTCTTTGATTTTCGACGTAGTGACGGATTTTGTCCTCTGAGTGACGTGTCGACGTAGTGTCGTTCGACGTACCGTCGTGTCTCCGTAGTGTCGTTCGATGTACCGTCGTGTCTACGTAGCGTCGTTCGATGTACCGTCGTGTCCTCGTAGTGTCGGCTTTTGCTTGTCGACGCAGTGTCGGGAAATGTGTCTATGTAGCGTCGGATTTTGTCCACTCTGTGACGTGTCGACGTTGCGTCGTGTCGATGTAGGGGCGCGTTCCCGGGCGGGGATCTCTGAAGCTTATAATTCTGCAACGGAGCGAGTGACAGTATAAAAGGCAGAATAATTACGAGGGTTCCTTTAAACTTATGATACAGAATTGTCGGCATTTAATAACTTTTCTGGACCCGTAAGTTGTTGGAACGTTTTTCCTATACCCTTACAAAAATCGAACTACAATAGTAGGCCTACTGTAGATAACCTAACTTGAAGACCGAGACGTCGAACACAAAATACGTGCGAATGAACTAAGAATATATAATACAAGGATATGTGCAAGACTATGTGATTTTTGTGGAATTTGTCAGTCACATCGCGAGCCTTACTTTGGAATCCCAGTCCATCAGATTCTGCAACCCGTAGATCAGCTTGTTGGATTTAGATTTAAGGTGGCGAACGTCCCTAGTTCTCTTCCGCTATATCAGCAATGACAGTTCAGAGATAATCTCTATCTGGCCTGTCAAAGAAATTGACGAGCTCGTTCTCCTCCAGTTCTCAAATTAAAATTCTTTTTTTTCTCTCCAGGCCTAGCGGTGATCATCTTGATGAGTATTATTCTTTTCCTCCGCGTCCTGAACGCCGATTTCCTCCGCAAAAGCCGTCGTGAGCCAACCAGTGAGTCGACGTTGACCCCAATGGAGAAGAAGTCGAAAAAGGAATAAAAAATCGGGGTAAAAATGTGAAACCACCAGTGTCTTACATTTAATTAGACGGCCGGGCCAGAAAATGGCCTTAAGACACTTGAAGTGTCAATGGAGACCAATTTCCCCCATTTGTTTGAAGTGAAGAAGGAAAATTGGCTCAGTGCCGTTTGGAACAGGATCGACCTTTGGGCCAGTTTATAACCGAGTAAAACATTTTATTTCCTAATTGGAAGATTGTTTTTAATCTGTAAGCGATTCGGGAATTAGCCTTATACCAGTTCAGCTTTCCAAGCGGATTAGTCTCAGTTTGCCCACCCTCGCCAGCATCCACCACACAGAGCCTGTTCCACCCTTCTAACAATAGTAACTATTAGTTACTATTTCCGTTCCAACCTCACGAAAAGTTACTTCGCTGACCGTTCCAGCCTTGTCGAAAAATGAAGTAATTAGTAACTATTTGCTTACCATGCTCGGGAGCGTAGTAAGCGTGGTAACTTCGGATCCCTGTAACGTGATTGGCTGGATTACCCCGTGGAGTGATGAATACCGAAAATTAAAAAAAGCGTTTCAGCCTTGACGCAAAATAGCAAAGATTCGTGACGTCATGTGTAGTAAACTACGGTAAGTAGGGTGGAACACGCTCACAGAGATAAAACGATAGAGTTGTAAAAAGTTGTAGTTAAACGATGATGATGATGATGGTCATTCGGCGATTAAGGGGAACTAAACTGCATGGTGGATCTGAACTGGAATATGGAGAATAGAGAGGGACATGTTGACCTCAAACAAGTGCGACTTGTAGTATATTATGAATAGGGAACAATTGGGTATAGAATAGGATGTTCTCTGCTCGTATTAAGGCATATGCAGTTTTTTTCCATTTTCCATAATTTTTCGCTCTGTGTCGACTATCCGGATTGGCTCATCAAAAGCCCCCACACAAATTGGGTTGTGCATATCTTCCGTTTCGAGCATGCCATAGAGAGATTATACCATACCCGACGAAAACGGACGGGATCGTAACAAAAAAATTTAACATTAGGAAACAAGGACTTTCGACTTTGAGACTAAATTACCAGCCTTTGATAGCCACTGTGAGCCTGCAAATTGCTGGATCGTTAATCTGGCTCCTTGTTGTTGGAATAATATAGCTTTTATAAACAAATGTTCTTTTTGATGAGAGTTTGAAGATGTCAAAGTTGTAAACAAAGACGGAGTCTCGTCCTATTGGTCAGTTATGACGCGTTTTTTCAAGTTCGCGTCATAACAAACCAATAGGACGCGAGACTCCGTCTTTGTTTACAAACTTTGACATCTTCAAACTTTCATAAAAAAGAAAACTTTTTTGCAAATGTTTGACATATCAACAAGAAGAAGCCAGTTAACGAATACAGCAATTCACTGGCTCAGAATGATTACCAAAGGCCGGTAATTTAGTTTCAAAGTCGAAAGTTCTATACCTCGTAATGTTAATTTTCTTTGTTATGATCCTGACGATGACGGTGTATAAATATCCGTTTTCTTCGGGTTGGATGAAATCACTCTATAGCACGAATTAGCCACGAAAGGGCGATTTGGAAAGATCAACTATTATATAGTTTACGCAAAGGCGGCGGCTTTGTAACTTCGAAATTCGCTTCACGTTCCGGAACTGTTGTGGTGTTCCGCTAGTTACGAAAGTGACGGAAAGTCGTGTAGCCGGCACCGCCTGCCGCGAGTTTTTACGCGTGGCGGATTGTTTTGCTTTCCGGAAAGGGAATCCGTAAGAACGTCAGAATCACCCGTAGTTAAGCGGCACAGAGCGAGCAGGACTTTGAAAAATGTTAAACAGTGTTAAAGATTTTGATACTCCTTCTTCTGTTGTTCGCACAGTATTCACAAGTTTGGTACGTCAAGGACTTGCAGAATGGTTACTATCCCTCCCCTTGACACAGGGGTTCGGTTAGGGACTTCAGACTTCGATCCGTTCGGTGGTTCCCGTCTCGAATCAGTCCTCGTCTGACTTCATTTCGGCATTTATTCTCCCTGGAATTCGGTAAAACGCAGGTTTCATAACATCCGACACAAGGATGAACAGTTTCAGCAGATTACACATAACAACCTACCTGTTAACGTTACTGAAGAGTGTGCTATACAAGAAATAATAATAGTACAATATAAAAAAGTTCGTCTCACCTTCTTCAACAAAGTTCGCCTGAACACTTTCCACCGTAGATTTTTCCGGCGTACAGATTGTCCAAGTAGTCTAATACTTGAGCTGTTGCCCAATATTTCTTTGGATGGAAGGGTGTTCCAGCACTCCGTCACTGTTTTTTTTTTTTTTTCAGATATTTTTTTTTACTTCACCAAAAAACACAACTACATTATAGAAAAAACTCAACAACCACATAAAAGACAAAAGTCCTGTGAGTGGCTGTATCTTCTAATCACCTTTTAACTTAAAATTATTCAGTAAATAATAATTATTCAATAAATAATACGATTGGGAAGGTCGTCTGCAAATATCTTTTGAATCGTCAGCCACTCAACTTGAAATCATGTCCACACAGACCATTCATGTTAGAGTTTGAGACTTTTTGTTATCAGTCACGTTGTTGCGTTTCCTTGACAGATCTCGTAAGGTTCAATCAAAATTTCACATGTGGATAAGTTAAGTCATTAAGGGCAGGTCAAACCTTCGTCGCTGTACTGTTTTCATGGCATGGATGTGGTTATGAAAAAAGTTCACTGCTCAAAAAAAAAAAAAAAATTAAGGAAGTAAAAAAATGATTAAATTAGAATTTGTAACACATTTTATAATTGAAATATTGAAGTTTGAATTTGAGATTTTGAAAAGTAGGTTGTTTCTAGAAATCGTGGTTAGCCTAAGTTTTTGTTGGAGATAGTTTGTAGCTATCGAGTACGGTTGGATGTTATATGGGTAGTGGTGATTAATTACGCGTTTGTAGATAAGGAAAAAAGTATACAGTTTAATAAGGAAAATAAGATTTAGTAAGAATTACAGGCAAAAAAAAAAAAAACGCAAAAAGGGTCTGAAGGAGCAGTGATCGTGCTCTGTGATCCTCACCACGAGCGATTTATACAGCGTGGCAACTAGGTTCAAAAACATTTTGTGAAACGTTAACTGATCATTGTTCACAGTGTTGAAAGGTATTTATGGATATCATCCAAAGTGTTGTCTGTTGAAACTTTGCATCCTTGTATTAGATGTTGTAAAACTTCTGTTGGTGCAAGTGTGCCCATCGGAACACTTGGCATTGTTTATACGCGGTTTTGCCAACCAAAGAGTCGAGAGTAACTGGTGAAACATTTACCAGCACGAGCAATACAGCTCCTCCGTTTACACGCGTTACCCACAACCATTCTGAATTCAAAGTTTCCAAGTCCCTAAACCACCCAGTTTTGAAAATCGAGGGGTGTATATTTGTTTGTCCACGTCTGTACCGTGTGTCTTTTTTTTTAATCTTGTGCTGTTCCAGCAAATGTGGTGTGGTTCATTATCTTTTTACAAATTGCGTTATGACATGTTTGCGCAGCTTGTTATCAGAGGCGCTATTTGAGGGAGTCGGGGGGAGCATTACCCTTTAAATTTCCGAAATCTTCCTCTTTGGTGCCGTTCTTTGGCCGCTAAATAGGTTTCAAAAGGCAAATTGCAAAACGTACTTTGACTTATATTCGAAAACTAATTCAAATTTGCTCGAAAAAGAGTAATTAAATTTGAGGTTTGTGTAATAAACCTGGGATTGGGGCCCAAAATGTTTCTCCCCCGCCCCCCAAGATTGACTGAAATGGCGCCACTGCTTGAGATCCGTCTGCCAGCTTTATTGTCTGCCAGCCAAGACCAGTCTGCCAGCTTATTTGTGTATTTAGTCGTATAGGTTTTCGAGAGTTCCGACCCTAGTCCAGTAGAGGTACGCTTCTGTCAACGTTAATTAACTTTTAACAGTGTCTCAGCAGTATTTCGCATTTTAGCTTTTCAATCCTCCATTTAACTCTCCGAACTCGGAATAGTCCTGGAATGAAGTCCGATGTAGTAGAGACTTTTTACAGTGTGCCAGCCTTCTACAGTAGCTAATTAAGGTATCCTAAGAACGCCTGAATGGATGTTATGAGCAAAGGCGTTACTACTAGGGGGGACCCCCCCCCCCAATGGTTGTCGGCGAGTGGGTAAAAAAGAGCCGAGTCGGCGCGAAGCGCCGCGATTTTTAGTAAAAAACAGTCGATTTTTTTCTTCGAAATGGTCGTTTTTCTTAAAAACAATCGATTCTTCTTAAAAACAGTCGATTTTTCTTAAAATAGTCGTTTTTCTTAAAATCGGCCGATTTTTCGTCAACACAGTAGTTTTTTTCTCAATATTAGTCGTTTTTATCCGCAAAAACAGTCGGTAAAAATGACCAGCCGGTCGGTAAATACCTTGCCCCCCCCCCAAAAAAAATTTTTTTTTTGCTAGTAACGCCTCCGGTTATTGGGTGCTCATATTTAGCGTTTGCCAAAAACTGCATTGTTCGAAATTAACTAATGTCCAGAGAAGCGTAATCTATTGTAGTTCAGACAAAGTAAAAGCGAACGAGTAAATCTATTGGCTGAACAGAATTGATGTTACTTGTTGGGTTCGTTTCTCTGTCTAGCTTAGAGCTTAAGCCTACCCGATGAAAAATTATCTAAGAATAGTAGTATGAAGTTGTACAAAAAGGAGCATGCAGTACCAACTGATGCTACTACATGCTACTATAGCAAGACTAGATGCTACTGGAGCAAGGCGGGATGCTACTGAATACTACTGCTTACGATTAGCCCAGTGCAAGGCGCATTAAATTAAGGTATTCTGTACTACAGTAGAGGTATGCTTATGTGAACGTCTGGTAAATGTGAACGATCGCTGAAGAAAAAACTAAAATCCAAACCAGGCCTTTTTTTTCAATAAATATTGAATAATAGTCATTCACGTCATTTGCAATTTTTGAATATTTTGCTATTCACTGCTGAAAATGATAAACTGTCAGCTGTTTTCCTTTGTTATATTTGAAAATGTTGTCGCATGGAACACATCTTCTATTCAGAAGATGGCGGTCCGAACCTCCAGATGCATTCAAAAGAGGAAGAAGATTTTTTAAGTTCAAAATCAAAGAAATTCAATTGAATTTCTACTTCAGGTTTGTGCTGGGATAACCCTGAAATACTTGGCTGTTAGCTGATATTAAGTTTGTAATTTTTATTTTCCATTTAACTTTTTTATATGTAACTGAAAAAAACAAGGTAGTGTAAAAGTTAGAACAGTGTTCACATAAGCATACCTCTACTGTACTGCATATCAATACATGCAACTTGTTCTAATTGTTTCGTCAGAACATTGTAGAAAAAGATGGTACAGAAATCCGCACAAGTTTTTTAACATTGGCAAACTGCTTCTGTATATACTCACTCTAAGCGTACAAAATGGACCAATAGTATTAATAGCAAAGCTTTTTGGGGGAAGAGTCTTATATATTTTTGTACTTTTCTAGCCAGTTTACCGTTAAAGTACAGTGATCCGCAAATAGCCGGTTGTTCTTCTTTTGCACTGCTAAGGCTTTAAAGCTCTGTACGTCCGCTATGTACTCGTACACCACATGTCTGCTGAATCATACCAGTAAAGGCTCCTAAATATTCAAGTTTCGGTAAATTTAGGCGTGGGGTAATGTAGGGGGACATTCGCGTAGGTGGGTCCGTTGGATGTTACGTCCTATCATCGTGATAGTTGTATTCACGTGGATGCCATCCAGCTCGATGGTCGTTTTTGCGTGAATAGCTCGACGGGTAACGTACCCCCCCCCCTTACATCAACGCTCCTCGAGCTCTCTTGAACGGGTAGAGGTAGATGGTGTCTTCCTCTGTCTCAAATCCATTGTTGCGTGGATGGCATCTTCTGTAACTACCCCCTTCTGTAAATATCCCCTAGGTCCTATACCGATTGGCAGTTTAGACAGAATGTGTGACGTCAGTGTGAACATATTCAGCGAATTCCGTTTGCTGTGGTAATTGTATCGAACCTGCTTTGAACGTAAAGGAAACTCGAGAAAAAAACTATTCTTAGACGAAAGCTGGGAAAAAAGCGCCATTGTCGTTGGAGAAGCTTTTGAAGGCCCGGTCGTCCCTATAAAACTAATGTAACCTACTTCCGTAATCGCTCATTCATTCCTAAACTTGGAGACCCAGAGTGCATTCTAGCCTCCCTGATAACAACACGCTGTTTTTTACTTCGCCCGATAATTGTTTGCAAGAAGCTTATTTATTAGGAAAACCGAGTTATTTCTTATGATGAGTTATTTTCGATACATGATTTCCCAGTCAGCTGAAGCTGATTTAATGCTCTAGTGGTATCGAGTTCTGGCGGGGTTCAAGAGTTTCGAAAGTCTTAGTAAAGTATAAGAAAGATGACTGATTATGCTCATTAGGCTTTAAGAACTAGTGCGTATCATAACAGTCCCAATCGATATTTTAAGAAACGTATGATCGAGCGTTAATTAGTAGACCCTGTCGGTAAGGCCGTATCCAGGGGGGGGGGGGGTAGGGGGTTCGACCCCCCCCCCCGAAACCGACAAAAGTAATAGTTTTTTTGTAGGCTTTAACTCTGATCTGTGTCTTTTTTGTACTTTTTGTTCCGAACCGTGTGCAACCCCCCCCCCGCGCGAAATAGATTCCGCGGGCAAAACCCCTCCTTAAATAAATTCCTGGATACGGCCCTGCCTGTCGGTCCAGAGTCTGGGGTCCAAGCCAACTTACCAAATTTTGGCCAGGCTCGTTATTTCAGCCTTTGGTAGAGGGGGTAAAGCGCCGGCGGAACCATAAATCCCTGCTTCAAAGGTCATAGAGCAGATTGCGTTTTCTTTTGAATCAATTAATTTTTTTAATCACGTCTTTCTGAGAAAATTCAATGACTTTCCACTCAAACAGAAGTCCATCTTTCTATGTAGCTTGATCTTTATGATTTGTGAATGGACATTTTAAATGAAGCTTAGAATAAACTAATCAAACAAAGTTTGTCACCCCCCCCCCCCCCCGCGCAGTTGAATACTTCTATTTGGAAATGTTAGATTTGTCTTATATTTTTTCGTTTCATTCGAGTCCAAATCATATCTATCTACGATAGCCTGTTATAGTGTGTACAGTATTTTTGTTTGATTAAAGCTTGTTTATGTCAAATGTTAAATAGAACGTCGTAGCGTAGCCTACTTTATTAGACATGGGGCGATGGAAGTAAATGGGTCCCTCTGGTAGGTGGGACGGATCGTGTTTCTTGGTCTTCCCTGTCGACGTCTTCCTTTCGGTTGCCAATTTGGAATGTTATTTGGCAACCTTCTTCTTCTTTGTGATCTTTGCGTTTACAAGTGTTGGTAGATAACACCTTTACACGATCCGTAAAGCTTCTTAAATTTGTGATTTCTTCTCGGCAACCTGGATTCGTCCATGCGGAGGTTGCCCAGTATCGCCGTCTTCTTGTTCTGATAACGTCCGTTATCATCCGCTGACCAGTAGACGGCGTACCTCCTGAGTATTGTTTTATTTGAAGTTCATAGTACAGCGGGAGTGGATGGCGAACTAAGTAGCCGTTTTATTCCTGGCGGATTACGTCAGAAGTACGCTGAACAACTCCCTGCCTCACCCAGCGTACAAACTAGCGGGTCCGCGGGCACTCAGTGGGCGGCCCGCTAGCAAATAAAACGACTTCGGGCACCCCGCGTATGGCCCGCTGACGAATAAAACGACAACGAACAGTCCGCTGTACTATGAACTTCAAATAAAACGCAACTCTGGTTTGATACTCGCTGCTGCCAAGTTATTTGCATAGGTGTCAGGGTGAAAACTTGACGAAAATGAATTTTATTGGCCATGACCATGCGGAGCCAAGCCAACAAAGGTCTCGTTGACCTGGGAAGTGTTTGGGAACGCGAAGTGGTCGCTAGTTTGCGACATTAGCTCCAGGAACCATAGGTTCCAGTGGGATCCCAAACGGGAATATTTATTGGTCTTTACATCCAGGCAATCGGATCTATGTAGATCGCCCGATCTGCATAGCCGGAGGAACCATTTTTAGTAAACCTGAGGGTGGAGGGAGCAAGGTCAGTTTTGGGCCCCCATCCCAGTTTTATCAATATATTATTTACTCTTGTCGGATTTATCTTAAAGTAATGTCATTGCTTTGCGTATTGCCTTAATGAAGTCTATTTAGGGAAAAAAAAATTGATCCAGATGGGAGATCTTGTGCCCCTCAGAAACAACCAAATGCTCCAGTAATCAACCGCCCGATCCACAGCCCAAGCCCTTCACTTGCCCTTTCATTTGGGATCCCAAAATCTGACTTTGCCCCACGCCGTCTAGCCCTGATGGCAACCACAGCCGTGCTCCAGCCCGCTTCCTAAAAGTTTCTCGATAAGCCACTTCGACGCGTTCACCGTGTTCGTCCACTTTAGATTGACTTTATAAAGCTTTAGATTATGAAGTAGACCTAATGTGGACGCGAAGCAGTTTTGATCTCGGTCCCGTGCATATAGTGTCAGTACAAGTTGGATCCCCTGGGGATGATCCCCGTTACTCAAAACTTAGCCTATTCACTTTTGGGTCCAACCAACATGAGACCTCTTTTGGGTTCCAACGAACGACTTTCAGCCAAATAAGAATAACCAAAATCTGTTCAATCCATATATTCAGAAACAAGAATGAACTTCACAACAAATCATTTCAAAAACCTCCTATACCTATCATATTTTCTATTGTTTTCTTCTCGTAGTTTCCCATTTTTTTGTCTTCCTTCTCCTCAACGAATCCGTACTCGTCTTCGTGCATTTCATAATACATATCCGCCAACTGGTCGAGGTATGCTTCGTACTGCGCCGGGGACATGATTTGTCGATCATAAGTGTAGTCCTGTGTGAGGGGGACGTCGTTGTTGTCGTAGAGCTGGGCCTTGGGAAGATTAATTCGACCGAGGCTTCCCATCGGTGCGTTGGGTTCAGGAATCGCGTTCCCGTCCTTGTCGTACAGTGGAGTTGGATTATACCCCCCGTAACCATACTTATCATCGAAGCGGCTGGTAATGTTGCGGTTCTTCGGTCTGTAGTTGAGCGATCCCGGGTAGAAAACGGGAAATAGATTTGCGACGTTCGTAAACACGAAGACGGTATTGACCACAAGAACGCTGATGAGGGTGTAAACTGCAAATACGGTCAAGGCGATTCCAGCCATGATTTTCATCGGGAGCATGGCTGGGGACGGAAGCAGGGTGGCAAGGATTCCCCCGGACTCTTCTTTTGTCGTGCTGATTCCGTCTGGGATGATGGTTTCCTTGAGGGATTCAGCAAGAGGGGGCAAGAAATTGCTTGCAATGTTGAGGCCGAGGGGTAGGGGAACGTGGCTTGGGATCTGAAGAGCCATCCTGAAACAAAAACAACGGGGTTGACAAATGTCGAAAAGACATTGGAAAGTGGAGCTTCAAAAATCGGATAGTTGAATACTGGAATCATCTCCCTGAAAGTGTTGTAAAAGTGCGAACACACGATCAGGATTTCCCGGTCGAATTTCCTGCGCTTTTATCATCAAGTTGAAAAAAATCTCAACTTTTCCAAATGGAAGTGATGATCCTGCCGAAAATTCAAAGGAATTCCAGACCAGGAGCACCTGTGCTTTGTCGTGTGTTCAAGGCATAAAATCGTAACCAATCACAGACAACATTGTTTGGTGAGGTAAGTCAAGATCACGCGAAATAGGTAGTGCGCTGTCAAAATGAAGAGGTATTCCGACGGCTAATGTATAGAAACTAATCTGTTAATCTGCAGCACTTTTATGTATGTGGAGGGACACCGGAATCATCAGAGAATGTTTAATCAATGGTTTGACGGGAAAATAGCCGTCCGAGGGATTATTCACTGCAAACGCTGTCGCCCAATTACAGCAATCATTTACGCGAATGTGTGCATACACGGTAAAGAACCGCAGCGGGCACAGAGAAATACACAGGAAGTATAAACACAAAACAATCGAGAGATGACCATGTCAGGCCAAATCGGACTAAAGGGAACGACTGAAACACCTCTAGCGGAAGCCTTATGTCGTTTAGTATCTCTAGACATCAGACTACCAAGTGGATAGGCTACGAGCTGGACCATCAAGAGACCCCAGACCCGCCTGAAAAGTACAACTCCCAACCTTGATATACTTTAATCTTACCTTGAATTGTCTCTGTATGTGTATAAACTAAATCAGTATAGCAAGGAACCCACCTTATATCCTTACAGAAAAGAGGATTATTTTTTGCCAAATCTTTTTCAGCAACTGATTCGGATTAGACACAGGTCTCACGGGTCTAGTCAAGAACGCAGCATTTTGCGGGTTGACAATATGTAGGGCATTGTTTAAGTCCTTAGCCAAACTTAGAATCTTGGGGACTTGGGCTTAATCCAGTTATTTTTATGACTCACAGCCGGGACGAAACGTAAGTTCTTGCATCAAAAAGACGTCTGCAATTCCTACGAAACAGTGCCACCGAGCAAAAGGGAATCTCTATGTCACAGGGGTTGATGATGAAAGAGAGACTTTCAGAAACTAGTATTTGTCGAGGGGTTACCCACTCCCCGGCACCTGCTGAAACACCCTTTCCCGGCGACGGCCGGCACCAACCAAAATAGGCAGTGCCGGCACCGGTGCCGATAACAAATTGGGCAATTATTCTTTCAAACGCTTATAAAAAGGCTTATTTTGATGTTTTAGCACGTGAAACCGATGCCGGCTAGTTTCAGCCGGTGCCGGCACCGACCGGGCATCGCGGCACATGGCACGCTTGCTGTACAATAAAGTCGAGAGTGGACAACACCTCGGTATCGGTGGGAGAAAAAAGATTGCATTTGTAACGAAACAGAGAGCAATTTTAGTTTCATGACAGAAACAGCAAATTCATAACAAATAGCACAAGGGTACGCTGTTTCAATAGACAACACTTGGGATGTTATCTGTTGTCGTGACAAACGTTATGCATGAAATGTTATGCATAACGAGCATCGTACCTAAGTGCCAAAAAAGCATCTGCTGAATTTTCCGATATCATGGCTTTTAAAGAAAAAAGTCTGCAGCTGCTTTTTTGGCGGTTTTTCGGCCCTCCCTGGCGATGAACATTTCATGCATAACGTTGTCGCGGTAACAGATTACATCCCAAGTGTTTTCCATTGAAACCGCGCATCCTTGTGTTACCTGTTACGAACTTCCGACAGTGAAGTCAACGTATTCAAAGAAGGAGAACAAACTGGTGAGGTGGTCCAACCGGCTACTGAGGCAACCGACGCTGAGGAAACGATTGCAGTAGAAGAGGTTAACGCGGCCGACGAAGTCGAAACACATCCAAAATAGCAAGGATGATAGAAGAAAGTTTTAATTACAAAGTCCCTTCGTGGCATCTTTAAACATAAGCACGAATTTAAACAACGACCGTTACTTTTCTCAGTTTTTTCATTAACCACCAACCAGTCACTCAAACCCATGCTTCGAACGTAAGTGAAAAAAAATAATTATTAACAAAATTTAAACTCAGCGCCAAACTCGTATCCCCAACATTAAAAGTGACTATTTCGAGGTCAATCGTATTTTCGTCTTATTATTACGGTTACTAAAGGTTAACTTCAGACATCGAGGTTGATATCGGAAAATAACACTAGCACCCCATGCAGTCCCATGATATCAGTCCTATCCTACCCCGTGCAAAAATTTTCTGGTATTACATGGTTATTTCATTGCATTATTTCATCATTTCATTATCACCATGCGATAACAAAAATGTTAAAAGAAAAAAGTTCTCGCATGGCTGAAACACATAGCTTTTAATAGGAAAAAGTTCCAACCGTGCGATATCAAAAATTATTATCGCATGGCTGAAACGCATGGCTTTTAATAGGAAAAAGTTCCAACCATGCGACATCAGTGATATCGACCGGTTGGAACTTTTTCCTATTAAAAACCATGCGTTTCAGCCATGCGATAATAATTTTTGATATCGCACGGTTGGAACTTTTTTCTTTTAACACCGGGGTAATATATATAACATACAATTCTGAACAAAGAAAAGCTGAAATAAACCATTTAGGTATCTTGGGACTGAAAAAAAAAAAAAAAAAAAAAAAAAGCTGAAATAAAAAGCTCTGTTCAAAAAAAAAAGAAAGAAAAAAAAAAAAAGCTGAAATAAAAAGCTCTGTTCAAAAAAAAAAAAAAAAGAAAAAAAAAAAAAAAAAACTGAAATAAAAAGCTCTGTTCAAAAAAAAAAAAAAAGAAAAAAAAAAAAAAAGCTGACACAAAAAGCTCTGTTCAAGGCAGTAGCAAAAAAAAAAAAAAAAAAAAAGCTGAAATAAACCCTTTAGGTATCATGGGACTGCACAGTGTACTAGTGTTATAATCATTATCACCCTTGCATTCCTCGGGCGATATCGGAAAAATTTGGCCCTTGGGCAGCATGGTAGGCAGATATCACCCTCGCTGCGCTCGGGCGATATCAGCCTACCATGCTGCCCGCGGGCCAAATTTTTCCGATATCGCCCTCGGGCCGGGCGATAATATATAATAACATTGAGACGGCCATTGAAAATAACCTATCCGAGCCGAAGGCGAGGTAGGTTATGAAAAATATCTACCGAGCCGAAGGCGAGGTTGATATTCTAAGTGGCCGTCGAGGTTGTTATTCTGATATGAACCGAGATGGAGGTATGTCACCTATTATAACTTTTTCGAACAGAATATTTTTCATAGGTAGGACTTTTTCTTCTTTTGTTGTACTCTTTCGCTAACGGGGTAGGGAATTTTATTTTAGTAAAGTAGCAACCCAAGCCTACTGTAGACCTACTAAAATGACTATTGTTGGGACCCAAGCACTTCAGTTTCTACCAATGGTCTTTCACTTTTTTCGCGGTTCAGATGCCATCTAGCGGCCGTGAAACCTACTACAGATCTTCTCAAACGAATCCGCTAGGGGCCGTGGAATTAAATATAAACAAACAAAACCACGTGTTGACAAGAAAATTCCAGACAAAGAAAGTGTGCTGAATAACTAGCTTTTGGAAAGCAAGGGATAGTAGTATGTTGTTTCAGTTGACAAGCTGTATTTTCAGTGGAAGTCTGATCGTGACAAGGTATGACCTAGGGCATAGGTAGGTTGTCTAAGAGAGTAAGATGTTCTGTCATTTTTTCAATGCTGAATAACTAGCTTTTGGAAAGCAAGGGATAGTAGGATGTTGTTTTAGTTGACAAGCTGTATTTTCAGTGGAAATCTGATTGTGACAAGGTATGACCTAGGGCATAGGCTGGTTGTCTAATAGAGTAACATGTTCTGTCATTTTCAACTTTTATTTTATTTTTTATTTCACTTTTTATACAATTTTAAAGTTTTTTGTCTTGTTTTTTTAATTGAAAGTATTGTTTTTAAATTATTTTTTTGGAGGTCAGCTTCTATTTTTCAGTATTTGAGGAAAAGTGCTCGATGAATTCAATATTTGAGGTAAAGTGCTCGACGAACATCTGCGGAGGCGGATACGGCTTCGTATCTGCCTCTCTGGAGGAGGATACGAGTTTGTAACAACCTACACAAAAATAATTGTCATAATATAACTGCCTGTGGTGGGACATAGGAAGATATCCATTGCATACCTTTTCGAGAAAAGTTATAAGGTGATTTATAATAATATTTTGTCGTCACGCCACCTACGGTCCGACAGGTAACTACGGCTCTGCTAAAGTTTTAACAACAAAGTCCCTTCGTGGCATCTTTAACACATAGGCACGAATTTAAACAACGACCGTCGGAATATCAAGTTTCATTAAGATCCGATCACCCGTTGGGAAATTGTGCATGCCACTAAATTCCGGATTCCGGCTCCCCTCCCTCCCCCCAAGATGGTTGGATCGGGCAAGCGACTACTATTTCCAAGTTAGTTTGGTCGGGTCCCTAACATGACTGCCAAGTTTTCATCGCCCTACACATCTGGAAGTACCCTAACTCGCAAACACTGGACTGGCCGACCGACCGACGGAAAAGTGATCGGTATATGGCACTTGGCCGGAAGGCAAGTGCCATAAAAACTGGATAAAAAAATTGGCTTCAAATTACCTCGCCCATAGCAAATTCGTCTGACCGATATTTATCATCATTCGTACCTTATTTTATTTCTCATTTTAACTTTTGACTTGTCTTAACTTCTCATTTTAGCTTATATAATTTATTTATATATTTATTTATATATACATTTATATATTATATAATATATAATATTATAATATATAATATTAATATATAATATATATTATATAATATATAATATATTTATATTTATAATTACCGAATTCGGTAACCACTGAGACCAAATATACACATGAAAGCACTGAATTTACCAGGGGACGGACCCAATGCGATGAAACCGATTCGGACTGAACAAAAGCTGGATGAACTTCTTGAAACGCGATGACCGTTTGACCGAGTTTTCGACTTTGGCGAATGCCCAAAACGCAGGGTGGCGCTGTGCCCCCCCCCCCCCTCGGGACGCCCCTGCAAAGGATATCCACGAATAGGCGCCAGTCTTCCCTCTGGTGGGCTGCTGCCATGACATCTTCCCACTCATTGCAGTTTGCAGACTTGCATGGAAGTTTGCAAGGTCCCTCTGGTAGGTGCGACGGATCGTGTTTCTTGGTCTTCCCCGTCGACGTCTTCCTTTCGGTTGCCCAATTTAGGATGTTATTTGGCAACCTTCTTCTTCTTTGTGATGTTTGCGTTTACAGGTGTTCGTTGATAACACCTTGACACGATCCGTAAAGCTTCTTAAATTTGTGATTTCTTCTCGGCAACCTGGATTCGTCCATGCGGAGGTTGCCCAGTATCGCCATCTTCTTGTTCTGATAACGTTCCTTGTCATCGGCTGACCAGTAAGACGGTGTACCTCCTGGTTTGATACTCGCTGCTGCCAAGTTATTTTCATAAAGTGTCAGGGTGAAAACTTGATGAAAATAAATTTCATTCGCCTTGATTGTGCGGAGCCAAGCCAACAAAGGTCTTATTGGCCTGGGAGGTATGGGGGAACGCGAAGGGGTCGCTAGTTTGCGATATTAGCCTCAGGAACCAAAGGTTTCAGTGGGATCCCAAAGGGGAAGGCTTATTGGAATTATCATCCAGGCAATCGGGTCTTTGCTTCGCTTACAGTCCTCGCCCGATCCGCATAGCCGGTGGAACCATTTCAGTAAACCTTAGGGTGAAGGGGGCAAAGTCAATTTTTAACCCAGTATATTCGATATAATATTATACATTATCGCCCGAAGAAAAGCAAGGGTGATAATGATTATAACACTAGTATACTTGTTTTAATTTTCTGGTATTCCCCTGACATTAAAAGAAAAAAGTTCCAACCGTGCGATATCACTTGTTATCGCATGGCTGGCTGTGCGATAACAATTGTTATATCGGTAACAATTGTGCGATAACAATTGTTATCGCAAGGTTGGAACTTTTTTCTTTTAACATCAGGGGAAAACCCCACAGGGTACTGGGTAGGTTAGGACTGGTATCAAAGGACTGCACAGTGTACTGGTGTTATTTACTCTTCTCGGGGTAAATTTAAAGCAGTTTTCGGATTTACCTTAAAATTAATTTTTACCGCGGTCTAAAGTCTATTTTGCAGTTATCGTGGTATCTGGCCAGTTACAGTGATATCTGATACTCAGATACCACCGGTCCGACCGTGGTATCTGAAAACGTCATCTCACCTTCCTAAATTTTGTCAAACTCATGTGAAAGAAGTTTCGCATTTAGAGTGACTGGATATCAGTTTTTGTTTTGAGATGACTCCGAAAAGCGCAATTTCGGCAATTGTCGTTTTTACGGAGCAACCGTATATCAGATTCCATGGTAACTGCAAAAACGACTGATTACAGATCCAGTTACCGTGGTAACAGACACCATGGTATCTGCAAAAACGCAACTAATGTCATCGCTTCGAGTATTGCCTTAATTTAGTCTATTTAGAAAGACAGTGTGCTATTTGATAGTACAAAACGGATGGAGCAGCTGAATTTTATTAGAGCTTCGAGATATCGGCCCTTCTTGGCAAGGGTCCTTTTCCAACTTGAGCGGCTTTGAGCCTGAAGGGGACCCTTGCCAAGAATGGCCGAAATATAGCTCTAACAAAATTCAGCTGATGTATCCGTTTCTAGCAACGCCATCTAGCCACTATGGCAACCACAGTAGTGCTCCAGCCTGCTCCCTAAAAGTTTGCCGATAGAGTTTCAGGAAAAATTGGATCCCTATAACTCTGCAGATGATTTATTCAATCCATTTATTCAGAATTAGGTATCAACTTCACAACAAATCAGTTCAAAAACATCCTATACCTATCGTATTTTTCCATGTTCTTCTTGTCGTAGACTTCCACTTCTTTCCTCTTGTCTTCCTTCTTCTCCTCAATGAATCCATACTCATCTTCATGCATTTTGTAGTACATCTCAGCCAACTGATCGAGCTATCCCTCATCTGCGCCGGAGACATGATGTGTTTATCAGAAGTCACTCAGTGGCATGTCTTTGCTATTTTGGGGATGATTTTGCAACCCCCTTATCTTCGTCCGGGTCTTTTGAATTATTAACAGTCAAGATAGTCTGATGACTTGACCCTCATTAGTGTCAGTAACTCAGACGGGGGTACACAGGAGAGCAGTGGCGGGAAACAGATTTTTGCACCTAGCCTCTGGCTGGTCTGAAAAACTTTTGCCAGTTCGGGCATATGTGTCCGATTCGCTTGAAACTTGATGGATGGTAGGAGTGAAGTCTTAGGTGGACTGTTTGTGGAAGGGTAGGGGCAGGAATAATTTCGGACGATGATCAGATTTCAACAGAAGAAGGGATTGTGATAAAATTTGAAAAGCGGAAAATGCGCGTGTTATTTAAACATAATGATCGGATCTGGCTTGCGTGGGGGGAGTTAAAGGGTGGGTATGAGACTTTTTCTGAAAGTGCTCCGATTAGGATGAAAATGAGTGATAGCAGCATAAGGTATATATGTTTTCAAAGCAGATGCGACCACGGGGGGGGGGGGGTAGTTAGATGGGGGTCCCAGATTTTTATTAACATATTATAATTCAAACGATTTACGAAAAACATGTGTTCACGCAGTGAACCCCCTTCCTCGAGCTGATCACTGACCACTGAAAAACCGCGTTTTTATTGAGATTCAGTATTTCTGCGACATAAGGCGTATTCTCGCCGTTCCCCGAGGACTCCACTTGAGGAGTCCCCGCGTTTTTGTTTGTCCCGGGGACCCACTCTCCGTATTCTCGCGAGTTCCCGCGGACGGGGAATGCTCTGGTTATCATCACCATCATCAAAAAGGACTCTCTTTCAGATTCGGAAGGGAAGCAGTTTTTGCGGGTAATGGTGGAATGTAAAATTAGTTAAAGACAATCACAATAAACAAAACCAAAAATAAAGTGGATCCGGACTAATTTCGTTAACTGCATATTTTTGTTTCGAACAAGATCCATTTTGGAAAGCATTCCCCGTGTTCTCGCTGTTTTCTGTACACGGAGTCGGCGTGGAGTGACTCCCTCTACTCTCGCCGGTCCTTTCGATTCCCCGAGGAGTCCTCGGGGAACGGCGAGAATACGCCTATAGTAGAATTTTGTGTTGTAAGGACGGTCGTAGATGTTCTGAACATCATACTAGAGCAAATAGTGGAAATAAATCCATTAACACAATCAAAATAATGCTGTGTAGTCAGTTAAATGATACACAATAAATTGGATTTTCAGTAAAAACTTTAAAGGGGATAAGGTATTTACCAACTGGCTTACCGACTATTTTGCAGAAATACAGCTGTTTTCAAGAAACAAAAGCTATAAGCTCATGTGGCACTTGTAGGGCTTGGTAAAAAGATGAAAGTAAGAATTTGCTAATTTGTGGGTTTTTTGTGATCATTTGTAAGCAAAACCCTTGAGCTTTCAGTTGCAACAGGGTTAAGATGGACACTATAAGGGCGCTAGGAATTCATTTCTAAGCGAAACCCTTGAGGCAAAAATGATCATGTGCTCACGGGGAACATAAAAACGTAGGTTTGGCTTAAAAGTTTTTTTTTGTAGTTTGTGGTTAAGATGAGTACTTTAAGGGATGATCGGATCTAGGAAGTGACAGCTTTTAAGCCAATCTTATTAAGTCTCTAGTGTTCTAGCCAAGTTTCATCGTCCTAGCACACCTGAAAGTACCTTAAGTCGCGTTCATCGGAATTCCGGACCCCCTCAAACGCCCCCCAGAGTGCCCGAATCCGTTCAAGATCTGTCACTAATGTATCTAGGGCTTATGCTTGTTCTTCCCGCCAAGTTTCATCCAAATCGCTACAATCCAAGCGTGTTATAAATTTCCGGTATCCCCGCCCGACTCCCCCACATTGACCAGACCCTGTCGCATTTGAAATGGGATATGTGAGACATAAGTTCTTTCCGAATATCAAGTTTCATTAAGATCCGATCACCCGTTAAAAAGTTGGACACTCCTCAAGATTCCGGATCCCACCTCCCTCTACTCCCCCCACGATGGTCAAATTGAAGAAACGACTGTTCTTAAGCTAGAATTGTCGAGTCCCCGATGCCTGCCAAGTTTCAGCGTCCTAGCACATGTGTAAGCATCTTAACCCGGGATCACTGGAATTTCGGAAACCTCCCTCCAACTCCCCCCACAGTGCTTAGATCTGGTCCGTTCTTGTCAACCATGTATCGATGGCTTCTGCTTATTCATCCCACCAAGTTAGGGTACTTCCAGATGTGCTAGGACGATGAAACTTGGCAAGAGCATCAGGGACCCGACCAAACTAACCTGGAAATAATCAGTTTCCCAATTCGACCATCTGGTGGGGGGGTAGGCTGGGGAAACCGGAAAATTGAGTAGTGTATAACTTTGGAACGGGTGATCGGATTGGAACGAAACTTAATAACTGAATAAATGACATACCTCTGATGTCCCATTTGAAGTCCGGACCGGGTTCGACAGCTATGGGGGAGTTTGGGGGTTGGGGCGGAAATCTCAACAAACAGTAGGAATGGAGGGATCGGAATGAAACTTGCTGGGAAGAACAAGCACCTGCTCCAGATAAATCGTTTGTACAACTGGACTGGATCCGGACACTGGGGGAGGGGGGGAATTTCTCGGAATTCCGGTAATGGCAGTTTTGGGGTTTTCACGACGAAACTTGGGAGGCGTATCAGGGACCCGATCAAACTGACTTGTAAATAAAAATTTACTTGATCCGATAGTCGTGGGGGAGTAGAGGGAGGGGGAATCCGGAATATAGAGTAATGCGTAACTTCGGAACGGTTGACCGGATTTGAATGAAATTTAATAACTGAACAGAGGACATGTCTCTGGTGATCTTTTTAATGTCCGGAACCGGATCCGACAACAATGGGGTGGGGGAATACGTGACTGGCTTAGACTGGAGAGATCGGGATGGATCTTTGTGGGAATAACAAACAGATACTCTGGATAAATCATTTACAGAACCGGAGTTTGAAGTTTTATAAAAACAGTTGATCCGAATTCCGGTGATCTCGATTTAAGGTACTTCCAGATGGGCTAGGACGACGAAACTTGCCTGGAATATTAGAGATTCAACAAGATTGGCTTCGAATTTCCACTTTCCAAATCCGACCATTCCTTAAAGTACCAATTTTGACCGCAAATTGAGAAACATTTTCTCGATCCCCATAAGCTCATTATCATTTTTGCCTCAAGGTTTTTGCTTACAAATGAAGTTCGAGCTCCCTTAAAGTGCGCATCTTAACCGCAAGGTCGAAAAATACTTTTTTTTTTATCCAACGATACATCTCAACCCATTTGTGCCACAAGGGTTTTGCTTAAAATTTATTTCTGTCACCCTTAAAGTGCGCATTTTAACCGAAAAATGAAAAAATACTTTTGACCAAACGGTATATATCAATGACCCCTAAGGGCCTGTGATCGTTTTGCCTTAGTGCCTTTAAAGTGCGCATCATTACAGCCAAGTTCAAGAATAAAATACTTTTTCTCTAGCTCCCTTAAGTGCCCATCTGAACCGCAAAGGTACCCGCAAAAGTACTTTTGATAAAAAAAAAAAAAGAGAACCAGTCAGCTTTGACTTTCAAAGTTTTCTCTACGCGGCGTCACAGCTATACTCTGCTTTCAAAAAAAAAAAAAAATACATCCCAACCCCCAATTTTCCACTTATCATGTTCCCTGATACCACGATCAAAAGTCTTTTTTCCAGACACAGCGGTATCTGATACAGTGCAGACTTTCAGATTCTCATCGTTGTCCAGGTTTCCTCCGCCTTTGACTAGTCTTCCGTACCTACTACATACAGTTCCAGGTGCCTTATGAGCTTACAGCTCTTGTTTTTTTTTTACCGACTACGGCCTCAACATTCGGGGGAACTTCCTCTCCCTCCCACATGTGATGCCCCTGGCGAGGCCCCTGGTAACCATCGTTTGTAGATGTAGCGAATAAAGTTGTAATACGACGCCTTGCGAGAAATCTACGAGATTCAGATCCCCTTGGCTACACTCAACCCCTGTCAATCATCATCAGTGATACGAATCATATCAGATAATTTTTGCATCCCTACCCTTTGACCGTTCGGGTGTCTGCCGCACACCCGAACGCACATCCGGTAGTACGGTCTATGCCACAAAGTGAAGTGTAGCGTCAATAGTGTTGGGCGATATTGAGGAATATCGAAATATCGATATTTCGATATTTTTAAATTCGATAATCGATATTTCGATTATCGTAAACCGATATTTGGCGTACTTGAAACTGTTTATACTGCTACATTTTTTCATGGAAAAAAAACTTAACAACAACGAACTTGAACTAAAAGATAAAAAAATCAAACATTCCCATCAATAAAGAGTACGCATGTGCACGTTTTTCTTCACAGTCGTGTTTCTCCTCCCCAATCGAACTCAATTTTGGAATCCTTATTCGTTCTTTTATTCTGAAAATCCCGAATAATAGAACGATTGCACATCGGAATGCAAATATCGAAAATATCGATATTTGAAAAGTCAATATCGAAATATCGATATTTTTCAGTAATATCGATATTTCGATTATCGTATCGAATATCGCCCAACACTAAGCGTCAAAGGGACGTCATTGCTGTTGTACAGCTGGGCCTTTGGAAGGTTGATTCGCGGCCGAGGCTTCCCGTTGGTGCGTTGGGGCCAGGAATCGCATTCCCATCCTTGTCATACACTGGAGTTGGGTTGTAGCCACCTTAGCCATACTTATTATCGAAGCGACTGGTAATGTTGCGGTTCTTCGGTCGGTAGTTCAGACATCCAGGGTAGAAGACGGGAAATAGGTCAGCGACGTTCGTGAACACGAAGACAGTATTGACCACAAGAACGCTGATCAGGTTGTAGATTGCAACGGCTGTCAGTGCGGTTCCGGCCATGATCTTCATCGGTAGCATCGCTGGAAATGGAACAGGGTGGCAAGAGTTCCCTCGGACTCACCTTTTGTGGTGCTGATCCCGTCTGGGATGTTCTTGAGGGATTCGGCAAGAGGGGACAGGAATCTGTTGGCAATACTGAAGCCGAGGGGTAGGTGAACGTGGCTTGGGATCTGAAGAGCCATCCTGGAACAAAAACAACAAACGAGTGATATAAGGGTGAAGTCGAGTTGCAGCTCTGACACAGTAATTCTGCTTTCGTGCCCTCTCGCAAAACATGACGCACCACAAGAAAACCCACACAGCATGGTTACTGTTTCATATAACTAATAATCGTTCATCACCGTGGAGGGTGTGGCAAAATCGTCTATGTTAGCTGTAATGGAGCTCTGAACCCGTCCACTATTCCAATGGGTTTCTTCTAAATTACAGGAGCCACCAGTAGCCCGCCTATTTTCGTTTCACTGTTGTTTTCGGCATATTGCTGTCAAGCCAAATTCAGTAGGGATGTCATTCCGCGAACCCGGGGGGGGGGGGGGGGACGTCGTCCCGGCTTAAAAAGATCAAAGACATATTTTCTTTGATTCGATCTATGCAAGCCAAACAGAGACAACGTTGTTTGGCGATGTTAGTCAAGATAACGCCAAATTTCCGTTTTCGGCCGAATTCCGAGCTAACTATACTTGTCCAGCAAAAAAAAGAACTTTCCGGGTTTGGCCGGATTCCGGGTGGACTACTTGTCCGGCGAGAAAATGTTTTGCACCATCGTGTTCAGCATGTCTTCTTACCCCATAATCGACTGTTACATTAGCTGTTTCAAAATATTTTGTTTGCCCTTAATTTAAACCCCACCCCTAAATGTAGGGGCTACAAAGCCCGCCTACGAACTCCACCTTACTGTTGACCGTCAAAGAATCCTCACACCAAGTTTCACCCAAATATCTCATTCCCTTCGAGAGTTATCGTGCTCACAGACGGACGGATAACTTTTGCGATGTCATAGGTATCCCGCCACTTACGTTTTGGGATCCCAAAAGCTTGAAATTTTTGCTCCTGATCCAATCATTTTTTATGGCTAATCGCCGGGACGAAACACAAGTTCCCGCATTAACCAGACGGGTGCAATTCCTGCCAAATAGTCACACCGAGCAAAGAGGAATATCTGTGTCACAAGTGTTGATAATAAAAGAATGGGAAGCTTTCAGAACCGTATTTGACAAACATGCTAACTGTTCTTACAAGTGCCATCTGAGCTTTCAGCTCTTGTTTTATACTCCCGTCACAAAATTCCTTCCAGACTGGTCATTTTTTGGCCGCTAGACGCGCTAGCATAAATCGAACAATGACACGTTACTTCTTGGTGTACGTTTATCCAGGTTTGTTTGGCTACCTTCAGTCTCTTGTAGGCAGCCATGTTTCAAACTGTTTAAAATACCTTTTCATCAAGCATGTCAATTCTGGCTTCCGACTTCAGTGCTGACTGGCTGCAGGTTGGCTTTGTCTCGGGGGCGATGCACGACTCGGTATGAACCGAAAGTCTAATCGCTTATTCCCCCTTCAGATAACTTTCATGAAGGGTGTATTTGGAAATCCCGGTATCGCAGAACCATGGAACAGAGGTCCGGGAGCTCAGCAAGGGAAGCTGTGAGCAAGGGGTTTGTCTCTCTTTGCGATACCTTGGTGGGAGAAAAAGCGTGCATGTGTGACGAAACAGAGAGCAATTTTAGTTTCAAACAGAAACAACGTATTCTGTTCCGTCTCAAAGGACCAACATGGGATTTAGGTCTGTGTGAACTTAAACCAGTCATCGCGTTCGAAGAAGGAGCACCAACTGGTGACCAGCGTTGCCACATCGAAACAATTTAGAGGCTGACTTTTGGTCGAAACCAGAGAGTGAATTGGGAGTTTATTTTCATGAAAAAATGTGAAATGGTAATTTTAGGTCGGAGCCACTTCTGCAAAAATGACGAAAATTGATTTGATTTTCATGAAAAAACGTAAAATAGTCACTTCTGGTCGAAATAACTACTGGGAAATGACACATCTGGAAGTTTTCCGAAATATACTGAATTTACTGCCCTATACGTACGACAAGAGTGACAAAAAGAAAATAGAGTGACAATTCACACTATCCTGCGAGTGGTGGCAACCCTGGCACCAACTGGTGAGGTGGTTCAACAGGCTACTGAGGAACCCGACGCTGAGGAAACACTTGCAGTTGAAGGGGTTAACGCAGCCGATGGAGTCGAAACCGATGCACCAGCGCAGCTAGAAAATGGCAACCAGGTTGATAGAATAACGTTTTAATTACAAAGTCCCTTCGTGGCATCTTTAAACACAGGCACGAATTTAAACAACGACCGTTACTTTTTTCAGATTTTTCACTAACCACCAACCAGTCACTCAAACCCATGCTTCGAACGTAAGAAAAAAAAAATCAATATTTACAAAATTTAAACTCAGCGCCAAACTCGTATCCCCATGCAACGTTAAAAGTAACTCAAAATATCAGGAATATTTTGCACTTTTTTTTTCAGTCATATTACATCCGGCAGACTGGAATTTTCGAAGTTCTTCCCTTCATTCCCCACAATTATCTTTCGCTGCAAGACGAGTATTAAGATTTGTTTGTTATACGAATCGTACGAATCAGCCTTACAATTCGCATTATTCCAGTTCCGCGCTTCAAACAGACTGGTTTTTAAAAATCCACCGTTGTCTCATTATCATTTCTTATGACTGAGGTAACAAAGTATGGATGCATGAGGTAATGAGCAGAACATAGTAGCTTTCACTTCTACTCCAAAGACAGTGAACAACTTCCATTGTTAACGAATCATTGCTCTTCTCATCTATTTGTGGATCTATTTTACTATATCTGCTACAAGCATTGATAATGAGACATCGTCAGAAACTAGTCCGATTGGAAGCGCTGATCTGGACTATGCCGATTGCTACTGGAGGACCCCCTTCGGCTCCTCAAGTTTGAAAATGGTCCTTCCAAGACAGATGTCTGGTTATGAACTGTTTGGACGCCCTACTCAAATTCTGACGAGTGACCTTCTGACGTGTGGACAACTTTGCGCAGAAAATGTCTGAAGACATTTGTTTGGACGAGCGAGGCCAATCGCACTTCCGTATTATTATTATGGCTTTAAGATGTTCAGAATTAACACTTGGTCGTCAATGACATCTATGATCCGACAGGGCAACTACGGCTCTGCTGAACTACGCCTCCGTAATTTGATCTTTTGAGAGTCGCGAATGAAAAAAGAGCGTTGCGGTTAGAGGATAGGAGTTTGGCGCCACAGTAAAGGAACACGATTTTTATCGTCAACGCGCGAAAAACGGTCGCTACGTTTCAACACCTCAAAAAAATGCCTGAGATCTTTGACAATCATAGATTTACTCTTTCACCTTTTTTCAGTCATACTACAGTAGAGGTGTGCTTCTTCAAAATTTTGTTAACTTTGAAAAGTGTAGTTTTGAGCTAAATGGTAAAATGAAGAACCAAAACAGCCATTCAGGTGTCCTTAGAAGCCCTTAATTAGCTACTGCTTGGTAGCTGATTTCAGTCATAGCAAGTGGTCGAAAATGGCCCTGTTCAAAGTTAACTAAGGTTCAAAGAGGCAGACCTCTATCATACCTAGATAGGAAACCCTCAACATTTTACATTCCAGCTTCTGGGGATGGGCTGCAACTTACCACTTTCTTCCCGTAATGCCCATGTCACAGCTCTGTAGCGTAAATACACTGTCAGAAGTTTATAACAGATAACACATGGTTGCGCATCCTTGTGTTGGATGCCGAGGATATTTCTGTTATGGCCAATATAAGTGCTATGTTTCAAGACAAAACTCCATTATGAAATGTTACGTTTCGTAAAAAGATAACGTTTTAAGGGTCATAACAAATACATTATCATAACGTATACCACAAGGAGGCGCAAACATCTGCTATTTGTTATCAAACTACCGAAAAAAAAATGTCCTATGATCTAGGCGGTGTGCCTGACATGAGGGCTAATGAGTAAATCTATGTTTACAACAATAAGATAATTTCGAGTGTCTGAATTTCCCCTGTTTTAAAGAGAAGTCAAACTTTTGTACATTCATTACAGTATAACTAACTTCAAGGGCTCATGATTTCTTTTGACCTCTCGCGATCGCGAGGGCACGGCACTGCAGTGATCTCTCTGCATCTTAATCCATTTTTCTACTGTTAGGATCACGAGCGACGTTCGAAAAATAATGGGCCCTTGAAACTATTGTGTTTTTGAACGCAAGCCCGGATGTTAATAAACACACATACATAACGCCCTCTTAGAAATGATGAAAACTGAAAAGTAAAAATACTAGACAAGTGCACTGTCAGAACTTTGACAACATTTAACATTCGCAATTTCAACAGACAAACTTTCGATGTTGCAGAAAATTCACGTTATGAGCCGTTGAGTGTAACGTTTCTGTAACCAGGGGCGTCCCGAGGGGGGGTGTCGGGGGGGTGCTGCACCCCCCCCAGAAGGCTTGCGGAAAAAAATTCCGGTATATTTTGACTGGTGCGGCGAAGCCGCGCCAGTTAAAATTTATAAAATTCACCTGAACTTGGTTTTTCGTGAATCTACCGGATCATTGCTCGGGGAACCTACCGGAATTTTGCTCAGGGAATCTACCGAAATCTGACTGAAGGAATCTACCGTAACTTGTCTCAGAGAATTTACTGGAGGCTGGAGCAGGGGATCTACCGGATTTCGAACCACGGAATCTACTAGAATTTTTGAATCTACCGGATCATTGCTCAGTGAACCTACCGGAATTTTGCTTAGGCAATCTACCGAAATCTTGCTGAAGGAATCTACCGGAACTTGTCTCAGGGAATCTACTGGAGGCTGAATCAGGAGATCTACCGGACCTTGACCTATGGAATCTACTGGAATTTCTGAGCGGACCGGATCACGGAACCTACCGGAATTTTGCTCAGGGAATCTACCGAAATCTTGCACAATGAGTCTACCGGAACTTGTCTAAGGGAAATTACTGGAGGCTGGATCAGGGAATCTACCGAAATTTGCTCCACGGAATCTACCCGAAGTTGGCTCAGGGAATCTACCAGGAAATGGCTGCTTACCGGATAGATGACCCTGGCACTCAACTTAGCAAAGTGACTCTTGCAGACAGACAACACAGCGTATCATTCATCGGGTGATTCCGGTAATCTCCGAAGCTTATGTAACTTTCAAGAATTAGGCAACCTAGTGAAATTTTCATGATTCCCAACTACAAATACTGTTCCAGGAATAATATCACAGTACCGTCTACTCCAGTTTCGACAGCTTTCTCGATTCCTTTCCGGTGATAAGCCGAGACGATAAACGAGTTAGCCTTGTTCCGGCATGATCTCGAAAATAGCCAGGAGAGCCTCGAAACAAACTAAAAGTTTGAAGATATATTCGAAGTCTTTCCTGAGTTGAAAGATGTCTTACCACTAAAATGGAAAGCGTTCATGTCGGCTAAGACAATTCCTGTACCTCATTTTAAGGGGAAAGAAATAGAGATGATTGGATGATTTTTTTGGCATGCAAGCAGCGCACACTCCGAACGTTATTACCAGAGCGGTATATTCAAATATCAGATTTGAAAATAAGCTACCTTTTCAGTTAAACTTTAACGAACCTATTTTGTTTGTTGTTTGTAACACGTAGTCGGATTCAGAACCTCAGAACACAACACTATTCGAGAGTTTCTGCGGAGGTTCACTACGGAGAATTTCCGGAAAAAAACTCGAAAAGTTCCGGTAAAACTTTGAAAAATTCCGGTAAATTTCTGGGGCTGCACCCCCCCTATCAGGAAGGTGTCGGGACGCCCCTGTCTGTAACAGTAACCATGGTTTGCACTGTTGATTGTAACCAGAGACGTCATATCGCGGAAACCAAATGGGGGGGGGGGCTGTCCCGGCCCCCCTTCGCATTCTTTAAGGTAAATGTCGGATAGGTGAGACCGAAAATACTTGACTTATGGAATAACATACTGTATAAACAGTATATAAATATTCGGTTTTGCGTCTCGTCAGCTGGGTTTCAGTGGTTTTTCATGGGTAGCTCTGGGCCCGCTTTGGAGGGGGCTAACTGCCCCCCCCCTCAATTAATGACCCTGTTTGTAACGAAAACACAACACTTCAGAAGTAATAACGGACGAAACTCTGTAATACTGCAGGGAACAGTGTTGTTGTTGAAATAGCGTATCCTTGGTAGCGTTCCAGTGAAGTTATTACAAGTTACGATGGTAAGAGGAGGGGCGAGCCCCGTATTGTGGTAGCTATCATGCTCTCTGGAACGAAAATAATAACAACGCGAACATACGTCATCACTCATTACGGGAGTTCCTGCAGAACCGATGGTTATTATCACTTATGATGCTCGCGACCATCAAAAGTAAACTGTAACGATCGTAACAGTCGTGGAACGAAAATAATAAGTGGGAGGAGCCAATTTACTTATTACGGCGGGCTCTGGATCGGCAATAATAACAAGAATAGTAACGATCGCAACTAATAATAAGTCGCTGGAACGCTACCCTTGTGTCAAATGTTATGAAACTTTTGACAGTGTGGGATTTAAATTTAGACCTCTGGTTCTCACGAACAGCGCTCTCCCAACTGAGCTACAGAACTATGAGGGAAAGTAAGTTCCCGAACCAATACCGTCTGCCTGTATTAGATGTGTATACGGCATCAATCACTTCGCTAAGAATTATTCACTTAACAGTTCAAACTATTCTAGGTGCTACTCCAACAAAAACACCAACACCACACAAGTAGCACATTATCCAAAAAACTCCACTGGAATCAGAAATTCGAAAGACAGAAAAAGGGCGAATCAATCAAAATCAGCTGATTGTACCATTAGTGGCGTTTTTGATTGCCGATGAGTTCGGCGATAGCGTAGCCGTTTGACTTTTTGGCGTTTTTGACGTTCGCCGGAAGCCGATGGCCGATAGCCGTTGTTCTGTTTTTGTGCTCAACGGCTAACGTCTATCGCCTAAATTCCTGTACATCGCCTATCGGCCTCGGACTCGCCGATAGGCGATAGACATTGCCTCCAACGGCTATCGGCTATCGAAAACAGTAAATAAGCACGAATCGGCAAACTTCCTTCGTCTACCGGGGAAATTTCATCGGCAATCAAAAACGCCACTACTGGGAACATCTTACTATCTGAACTACCTCCTGTTATCCAAAATACGTTCCCTAAGGATATATTTCTTTACGGGTTCTACTAGCCAGTTTAGGGCGACTTTAAAGCCCACCATCCGACGACAGTGAAGTACAGTTGCTACCCGCCTTCAGTTGCTTTCCAATTTGTCATGTTGTTTGTACTGACGACAAGATCTGTACAGCAAGACTCGGGGAGGGCCTGTTCACCTCAAGTGTAACGGGATGGTGGGTGTTACGAATCTGAACCGTACAAGACTGATAATCAAAACAATAACGCAACATGTCCTTCCAGAATGTATATAGCTATAGGGTTTAGAAGGATACGAGGGAGATACTTCAGGTGGTAATATGTCGTTGTAAACGAGTAACAGCCCCAAGGGAAAGATACTTCTTTCCCTTTTATTCAGCCAAGCTCGTCTTTAGCAAATCTTCGCTGGGTTGTGACTTATGTTTATATCCCAAGAGTATCACATTGCTTTCTCTCGAAGACCCGCCCTCTACAGAATAAGGTCGCATACTCTTCTAAATACAGTCAAATTAAACTAAGTAAATCAATATGCTGTACAATCAAACTATTAAAGTGAACATTTTTTTATATTCTTCCCCCTTTCAAATCAATTGCCAACTTTTTTTTTGCCGACTATAAGCAAGGGTCCGTAATAATTTGTTCATGCTCAGTTATTCAAAGGAGACTTCCATTACTATACCCCTTACAAGAGCCATCTACTTTCCGGTTGACTCCCACTGCCTGATAAAAAATTAAAGGCAGCTTGTTTGGAGAGATAGATAGAATAAAGTTCATTCATAGAACTTCGTTTTGTATTGTGAATATGTCAGGTATTTGTAGATAGATAGTCACACTGTCAGAAGTTTTATAGCAGATAACAAACAAGGTGCGCAGTTTCAATAGACAGCGCTTGGTTCTATTTGCCCAGAGGGAGGCACACAGGTCACCATTTTCTTATTTGCCAGAACTCCGCGTCTCCAGCGAAAGCCGGCAGATCTTCTAAAGGGCTGAATACGCTCGCCAAGAAATCAGACCCATGGAAGTCCCCTTTTGAATAATGGTGACAAAACATAATGTGCCCTTGCTTTTGGTCGGCGTCCGCAAGTAAGGGACTAAAATAGGCTTTTATCCTAAACGCGCAAACTGTAAGTAACATACACACCAAACCCGATGAAAATCTCCGGCACAATGAAGGTTTACGACGGATTCCCCAACCGAATTTCGTACTGGGATGCGAACTTAGGGTCCAATTGCGAATTTCGGATGGCGTGTGGATGTTACTAAGTGTCGACAAAAAATGCGAATTCGGTAAATTTTCCGCGCGTTATATACTTTTGGCAAAATATTGCTAAGTTATCACTAACCTCTCTTGTATACACTATATACAGCGACTGTACGATTATGCCAACGTGAAGTTAAAATTAACTATCTACCGTATCTAACTAAGAAAAGGTCTGAACTATTTTCATGTCGATAACCAATTAATACCCTACAGTCGTGCCCCCCCCCTGTCCCAAACAACGGTCGATTAGTCAATTGGTTCACGGCATTCAGGAAGGCTTCTCATAGCCGACGCCTTAAAACAAAATACGGATCATTTTTCAGACAGATAAAAACATGTTTCACAAATTCGCTGGAACACATGTTTCCGTTCGATTTTCCGGTTTCAGCCAATAATAGAATCCGGACTGTTTTACTCGAGTACGGATCCGAGATTGGCTTGGCGACCATGAACACCATTCATCCCAAGTTTCTCAAAAATCCATCTCTAAGATAAAGGTGGGGGGGGGGGGATATTTTTTCTGTCCTCGACTGAACCTACGTAGCCTCATCAATCAATTTCATTTCCAAACGCCTGAAAATTCAAGTTATGTTCAATCACTCTGAAAGTTTGTCATATTTTTTAGCATTTACCACTAACATTCTACAGAACACAAACTCTATTGTAAGCGCATTACTTCATCATGTTTTTCACGGACCCTTCCTTCGCCCCCTTCACATCCAACTACTTTTTTGCTTATTTTATCTCGCTTAATTTTCTATGACATCGACTGTGTTATCCACTTTAAACTACTTGTCACTTGCACTCCTATTTCTTTTTTCTTTCGTAAGCTAAGTACCAACATACCGCGAAATATATTCGCTTGCCGTCGCCGCATTGGTCCGCACGACCGCGAATCGCGTTCTATGGACATAGCCAGGGTTGCCATGGTTGGTGATTTATCATAAAATTTTGTGATTTTTCTCTGTTTATCTCAGCAAATTCCTCAATTTGGTGATTTTCACATAAAAAATGCCAGAAAAATCACTAAACTTCAAGCACCACAAAGTTTCCCAAAATGTTATTCTTTTGGATTTTTTTTATAGAAAGAGTGATTTATTTGTTTGGCGTGGCAACCCTGCGCACAACTTTCCCCTTTTAGTTCACCTCCACTTCTCTACGAAACAACTTTTAAAACCTATTACTAAATTAATTATATAGCCAATCGCAGATTTTCTACTTGGCTTCTCCCATCTGTGCCCTTCTTTGATGTCTGTGTCCTCTTTCCAATGACCAATGAAAACGTCAATAAGAAATCGATTTGCTCACTCAATTTGGCAAACGAAACTATTTCACCGTAGCTCTACGATCATCTTTCCGTCAAAACGAAAAAAATCAATTCTTTAGCTCCGCCCGTCTCGACAAATAGGCCAGTCACAAAACTCCTTTCCAACTTCTCAATCCAAGGCCCTCTTCGATTATATCTCTGCCAGTGGGTACAAAGCGCCCCGCTCACCAATCCGCGTATTTGTTCACAATGACAAGGCGACTTTAGCTGCGCCTCTTCTTCAAAACGACCAATCAAGCAACTCTTTCTTCACATCTCATCCAATCAACAATCCTTTTCAAGCACATTGGCCAATCAACACACAGAGACCAACGTAATGGTCCGCCAATCATTCCCAGTTATGGGGAGAGGGTGGTAGCTCGGATGCATGTGCTACAGTAGAACTCGCAAAGCTTTTGTAAGCGGCTGATTGCGGGTTGATAACAAGTGGGACTTTGCTGTTCGACAGCTGCTCCATGATGAACTGATGAAGTTTTTCTAAACAAAAACAAAGCCGAGTTAGCCAAGCACAAGAGCGCGTTGCGGCAGTGGCTGTCTGCCTTTTGGTGCTTACATACGATTGTGGTATTACGGTCTACACTCCCACCACCCATCAACCCTCCCGTCTTTAGTTATCCGTTGGTACGGACACGGGTTTTCAAACTTTAAGGTTTACTTGCGGCTTGTCGAGCCATATCTTCATGGATACGCAACTCCGGCCCTTAAATTCTAACAATATCAAAGATAATTTGCTTATGGTCCCTTGCCTTTACATTGCATCCCATTATGGAAGTATGGTATCTGCTACCAGCATCCTATAGGCCATTAATTTGTCGACAGGCAGTGTCTGTGATTGTTCTGTCGACTGATCTGTCCCCGCGCAAAACGTGACTACGCCAAATCTGAAAACTGCATAGCTTCTCAAATAGGATTGTCGCAACTGTTCTGCACCAAGCTTCCGTTTATTCAAACCGTGTTTCTGCTTTCGAAGGGAAAGCTCCGTTCTAACAGGGAAACAGGCAGACACAGCAACTTTCCACATCCCAGCGAAAACCTACGGAGAGTTATTTCCACTTTGTTGGAACTTCGGTTAGCTATCCAGGACGCAAAAACCCCTCCGGAAGTTCACTACTTTCCATATCCGCGCGAAAACCTATGGAAACCGATTTTCGCTTCGTTTTGCGGTTCGCGATAGCACGAAGGTAACTCAAATATTTTACAAACAGCGGGCGGAAACGTCTCGGCAGTTTGCTGTAAGTGGTCAAAATCTGCCACAGTAAAAAATTCGGTTTATGTATTTTACGGACCTCCCTAAGCCTAAAACATATACTTCACTATTTTACTTAATAAATACTCCTTCAGCCCAAGCTGCCTGGAAATCATATAGGTATAAAAATTAGGATACTCACAGCGAAAAAGTCAGCTAGTATATTATTCAGCGATTGTGTGTTCGTTCCTTCCAGTTGCAGCCTGAAGAGAAACCTCAGTTGCGTTTTGCAGATACCATGGTATCTGATCCCACGGTCTAAATTCCTTTTCACAGTTACCGTGGTATCTGATACCACGGTCAAAAGGTGTTTTTGCAGTTACCGTGGTATATCTGGCCAGTTACCGTGGTGGCTGATATTCAGATACCACGGTCCCGAGCGCGGTAACTGTTCGTGGTGTCTGAAAAATTCATCTCACTTTCATCATCGCCAATACATGTAAAGTTGGGAAAAGGTTTTTTTTGTCAAATTGGTAGGAAAGAAGTTTGGCACTTGTCATGTGAGCGGATATTAGTATCAGATACCACGGTAACAGCAAAAACGACAAAATGCAAATTCAGTTACCGTATCAGATACCATGGTATCTGCAAAAACGCAACGCTTGCCAAGAAGAGCCAAAATATCGCTAAAGAATATAACGGCTGACTTTTTCGTACTGAGTAATTTTTATATTTTACTTAATTTATGCATTTACCGGTACTTTACATAATTTATCGATATTTTCCCCAGGGTCGCCGCGCAAAACGACCCAGAGAGCCCCCGGGAACGGGTTTGACGGTGATCATGTTTGCTGAAGTTTTCCCCTCACCTCTAACTTGTCTCGTTGACGTCAGGTCTTGCTCCCATGTATCCTGAAACGAATGAGGGGCCACTGGCTCAAAATCGGGTGTGAATCGCCTTGCAGTCATATTTGCATTTGGTCCCTGGCTTTGACAGCACTTGCACATACAGGAATGATAGCGTAGCCGACCCTCGTCTAGATAGGGATGGGAAAGGGCGTCCGTAACTGAGATCCGCTGGTTCTGGAAAGAGAGACACACACGTAAACTTGAGTAGATTTAATTCATAATTGTGAACTCTAAATTGTATAATAAATATATATATTTACTGACGACTAAACGAATATTCGGCTTGTCCGCTTCCCTTTGTTGAAAATAAATTGAACTGAATTGAAAAGCCCCAGTTTGGCACCGGGTGCGATTTCTGCAGCTGCATACGAAAGGACGGTGTCGTATAAATTATGGCGGAATACCATACAGCCATGACGTGTTCAGTGACGTCACATAGGATTTGATTGTCCCTTGGACGGTTTATAAGTGTAAACGCGTCCGGCGCCTCGCTGGCCACTCGGCTCTGTATTTATTCAAAGATTCAAATATATATTCAACGATGGGAATAAATTATAATTGTTTGGGGTCCGAGGTTAAATAGCTGTGAAGTCATGCTTGTAAGTCGATTTAAATGAGACCGAAAGGACAGGTACAAACAGCGTTTTGCCTGCGACATTCTCATTCAAATTCATAATACGAAAACGGGCAAGGAATCATTATCACTTCCAGAACTTTGAAAACAGATAACACATGGTTGCGCATCCTTGTGTTAAATGTTATGTTGGATGCCAAGGATATTTCTGTTATGACCCTTTTAAGCGCTATATTTCAAGACAAAATTTCTGTTATGGCCCTTTAAAGGACACCTGAACGATCCTACCATACTTCCATGAACCCCTCAGATCGTCCTTCACAGTACCGGTAGAGAGAAGAAGAATTTTTTCGCTCCGTGATTTCGGCGCTATCCACTCTTGAAGTTCCAAGTCTCCCTATGGCGATTCGTTACGACCTCCCAAGACAAATTTAGCGCCAATATTTAAACTGTCATTATAGCATGGATGACCGTACGTTGATAACGCATGGATGGATAAACCGCGCATGGATGGATAAACGCATGGACTGTTACGGCGTGGACTGTTACAACATGAACTGTTACGCACGGACTGTTACTGTTACGGCGAGCGTTACGATCAAGACAAGACGGAAAAAAGGCTGAAAATTATAGCACGATGAAACTTCATCCGATTTTAGTCCGGTTTTCGAGAGATAAATGGTAAGCAGTATGTAAAAGTGGCAATTTAGGGTGTTAGACTTCATTCAGATGACCTTTAAATGTTACATTTCGCGAGAAGAAAACATTTAAAATTATCAGCGCAAACGTGTGTTATCTTTTATGACATTTCTGAGAGTGCAGTCGTCAGGAACAACTTCGATGGGAACGACTGTTACGCTAAACTAAAAAAAAGCACAATATCCTATAGCGACACTTCCATGTATCAACTCGCTCGGAGAAACATGATCTAAAAATGACGATATTCCACTTAGATCTTAGGCCTGAGCTTTGATTCTTCATCACGCCCAATCTCCTCAATTACCAGAGGGACCTAAGCATACATTGAAACATGCAAGTCTGCAACATGAGTTGGAGGATGTCCTTGCAGCAGCCCATCAGAGAAAGGACTGGCGCCTAATCGTGTATGCCCTGAGTGTCTTTGGTGGCACAGAAGGATGTAAGGTCTAAAGTAAGGGCCAGTCTCCTGTTCGCCCCCCTCAATCTTAAAAGTTTAACTGAAAAGCAACTTATTTTTGTGTCATTTAGTTGAATACACTGAATTACTTGGATTCTGCAAAGGGATTTTTTTGTTTTCCACTATCTGATCTAGTTATGACGTTCAGAATATCTGCGGCCGTCCCCACAGTGAAAATTCTACTATGACGCGGGAAATTTTTATCTAAACACAAACAAGGCTTTTCAGTGGGCAGTGGCGATATTGGTGAAGATTACCTAGTGCCTGAACAAAAAAAATGTCATAAATCTTTCTTGTAAGGCATACAACAAATTAGAGGTACCACAAATCACACGGAAATTTCACTATTTGAAAATCGATTATTCCTGAATAGCGGAACAACCAAGAGTGTGTTCCACCCCTCTACCAATAGTAACTATTAGTTACTATTTCCGTTCCAGCCTCACGAAAAGTTACTACGCTGACCGTTCCAACCTTCTCAAAATAGTAACTAATAGTAACTATTTGCTTACCACGCTCGAGAGCGTAGTTAGCGTAGTAACTACGCATCTCTGTAACGTGATTGGTCGGATCCCCCCGCGGCCTGATATGTGACAGAAAAATTCAAAAAGCGTTCCAGCCTAGCGTAGTAACTACGGTAACTAGCGTAGTAACTACGGTAAGTAGGGTGGAACACGCTCCAAGTAACGCATTTTCAGCGGGTCTTCAAGCCAATTTAAGTGAATAAGTGATGGGTAACTAGATTGTCCTATCCCAGTCCTTTTCGGTTATACTTTAATGGGTAAGATATCAAGTTCCTTGTTGCCCGTGACACCAGAAATAAAGCAAAAGTAATCAAGATATACTATGCTATCTTGACATATTTGTGGGCCTACTGAATTTAATCGTATATTGAATTATTACCAATTCCTACGCTGTTCTTAAGGAAGAATTTTCAGAGAAATAAGTGAATTTGAATTCAAGGTATGCCATTTTTTGAAGAGTGCTTTAACCAAATAAAGGGACATTCTCGAAGAATGTAAAGTGTATTCTTTTTACTATACACATGTGGGATATGTTAGGTTTATGTCCTTTAGTTGGCGGTTTGAAAGTCGGGTGCCAGAAGTATATATTTCCGTAGTTCGAGCGTTTGAAGAAATCATTCCAGTTTATTAATAAGTCGATGAACACAAAACATTGAGTCGTGAATACAACATATTTACAAACGACCCAAGGGCCAGCGATCGGCACGTGGCCAGAACACTTGCAGGTCCGCGACTAAAACAAACCAGAATGAATTACACTGACGTGTCAATTCCGACTTCGACATAACAATAATGAGTCACGACGGCGAACACGAGGGGTTAGTGCCTTCTGCAAATCGCAAGAATGACAAAAGTTGTGCCAGGCACAACAATGTATTTTGTAAGGCAGAAACAGAACACCCGAACCCGTGGTCACTCCAAGTAGTTTTCCCGGAAGAAAGCTACAACCAGGAAGCGAAAACAGTTTTTTACTAATCGAGTGGTACCGCTATGGAATTCCCTCAGTCAAAACACTGTCATGGCAGATAGTGTGGAGGCCTTCAAGTCATTGGTTGATAAAGACTGGACTCGGAAGACTTGGAAAACTGCATGGGATTCCCAATATGCGGCCCTCCCCATTCATCACTCATCACTGAGCCAGCGCACGACAGCATTACCTTTCGCTGGCAAGTGCGATTTAAGGTAATTTAAGGTAAACATTCTACTCATACTCACCGGGTTGAAGACCAGCATTCGACACAAGAGATGCACAGCCTCGTGCGTCGCTTGTGAGGATAGGGAATACAGTGATGTCAGAGAATTGGCCTTGCGTGGCGCACGCGCCATATGTTTCCGGGCCGCGTCACATGCAGTCGTCATATCCTCCGGATTCGGCGTGCCAAGAAGGTCAGTAATCAACTCCAACTAGAATGGAAAGTCTTCGATTTGACCATCGTGGGGGGAGAGGAGGGAGGGGGAATCCGGAATCTTGAGAAATGTCCAACTTTTGAACGGGTGATCGGATATGAATGAAACTTGACATTCGGAAAAAAGTCTCAGATGTCCCATTTCAAGTGCGGACAGGATCCGATCAGTGTGGGGGAGTTGGGGGGGGGGGGGGGCGTGAATTTTTATGAAACGCTTAGAGTGTAGCGATTGGGATGACACTTGGTGGAAAGAACAAACGTAAGCCATAGATACATCAGTGACAGAACCGGATCTGATTCGGGAACTCCGGGGGGAGTTAGAGGGTGTCCGGAATTCCGGTGATCGCGATTTAAGGTACTTCCAGATGTGCTAGGACGATGAAACTTGGCTTGAACATTAGAGACTTGACAAGATTGGCTTAGAATTTGTTACTTCCGATACGAATATCCCTTAAAGTACTCATCTTAACCGCAAAGTACAAAAAAAAAATACTTTCAGCCAAATCTACATTTTCACGATCCCCATGATCATTTTTGCCTCAAGGGTTTTGCTTTGAAATGACTTTCTAGCACCCTTAAAGTGCGTATCTTAACAGAAAAGTAAAAAAAAAAAATACTTTGATCAGAACATAATATACTCATGATCCAACAGCCAAGTGCAATTTTTTTTTTTTTTACCGAACGATACATTCTCGTGATTTCCAAGGATCCATCGTCGTTTTTATCTCAGAGGTTTTGCTTTTAAATGATCACAACAAACCCAGTAATTGGCAAATTCCTACTTTCATCCTTTTACCAAGCCTTGCACGTGCCATATGAGCTTACAGCTCTTGTTTTTTTTACATAAAAAAAACACAGGACAAAGAACAGCATGATTGGCTAGAAAATTCCCACTACCCAGTCTTTGTGCAAGTAGTAAATGATGACTCTGGTTAACGAAGGACGAGAGACCTTGATGGGAAACTTCTATCCATGAACTGAGATCCCACACCAAAAATAAAACAGAGCCTACTGACTAGCGTACTACACTAGCCTATTGGTAGTCACTAGGGATTTTGACCAATGTGGAACTTAAACTTAACTTAAAGGAACAGAAAACCTGACTCAAACTTGACTCGGGAAGCTATAGCTGACATATCAAGAATGTACCCTGAGTCGATATTGAGAGTTAGAAAAATTCTCGTTACGACCATTGCAGTTTCCGGGCAGTTTCCGAGAATTTCGACTTTTGAGTTAGTAGAAAAAAAAGAAAAAAAAAGCAAAAGGTTTGTGTGCCGGGAGTAGGACTCGAACCCACGACCTTTTGAACCCACGACCATTTTGAGTTGGCGCCAGTAGTACAATTGTGCCCATCATAGGACTTTCTTTTTACTTTTGCAGCAGATTTTAAGAAAAAAAGTAGTTGTCAGGTAGTTGCACCCTTTATTTCCAAGGTGACTATGGCCCAGCATCACGATCTGAGTACTTTTCTTCTTTGGTACTACTTTTTTCTTTTTGGCCAGTGCATTTATTTTAATAAAGTGGCAACCCTGTATGTTGTCAACACAGAAAAAGCCGAACTTTTACAGTGTATGAGTGCATAATTACAGTGCATTAGGGGCAAGGCCCTGCCAGCTAGCTCTGGGAACAATAAGGAGGGGTTTCGAGATAACAAAGAAGGGGGGTCCTGTCGACAATAAGTCCCTGTACATTTATCTAAGCCCCCTAGGTCGGTTTGATGGCCGAAAGTTGCGTAGTCAAGTTTTCTGTTCCTTTAAATCACGAAAAAGCTGAAATATAGGACAATATTTTTTTTTTATTTAGGATAATATTGGGAACTTTAAATTTGACTTAAATCACAACTGAAATATAGGACAATATTTTTTTTTATACAGGATAATATAGGACTTGGATATATGTGCTCCCAGCACAGCACTCGTCTGGACGACTTTTGCAGTCAACAAAGATCACTGACAGTCAGCTGAACTTTAACAGTCACTGCGCGAACATCTTATCCAGAAACCGAAAAAAAAATGGTGTCGACTAAGTTGTACCGGAATTCCATACGGTCGTGACGTACATAGTGACGTCGTGTAACTTAGGACCCAACATAGGATTTGATTGTCCCTAGGGGTGTGTTTCGGCGCCAACCGGTGTTCAGCGGAAACCGATAACCGGTTTGTCACGAAAACACTTTTCGTTCTGAACCAAAAATCGGTCCTTCCCAACCATTGGGAATTAAGCAAAAACACGGTTGAAGTCCGAAGACGATGACGTGAAGAAGGAAGATATTTGACAACAAAGAATGGAGGAAGAATCTGTAGCTGTAGCTGCAGCTATATCAGTAGCCAACTGGGTTTTGTGTGGAGGGTATTATCTATTCAATATAAAATTAAAACTGAAAAATTAAAATGAAAAGTTAAATTAAAAATTATTAAAAAATAAATTAAGAATAAATATTCCTTCAGCCCAAGCTGACTGCAAGCCATATTTGACAGTGCAAAACCAAGGCAAAACGGATGCTGTTCGCCATATCCGTTTTGCACTGTCAATTAAAATTAAGAAATTAAAATGAAATTTAAAAACTAAAATTTAAATTTCAAATTACATTAAATATTAAAATTAAGAAATTAGAATTAAAATAGAAAAATCAAAATTAAAAATTAAATCTAAAATTATTTAAAATTAAAATTAAGTAATTAAAATTATATATTAAATAAAAAATCAGTAAGAATTCAAGTTATATTTTTATAGGAAGTTCTTATTATAATTTTAGTAGAATTTTCTATTTGCTGTTCGACATTTTTTTTACTTTCTAGTTGATGACGGTGAAGTTGAACCAGAACCAAGAATCGTGAACGGTAATGAAAACCGTTCCAAAATTTCCTGACCGAAAATCGGAACCGATTACCGAACCACATTCTGGTCGACGCAAAAACACCGGTTCATCAGAACCGAAAGTCGCGAAAACACTGGTTACGCTGAACCGAAGTACATTGGTTGGCGCGGAAACAGGCCCTAGGCTGTTTAATAAATATAAGCGCGACCGGCGCCTCGTTTGCCGCTCGGCTCTATATATATATTAAAATCTATATTCAACGATAGGAATAAACTACAATTTTTCGGTTTCTGAAGCAAAATAAATCAAATGGGTGTGACGTCACGCTTGTATGGAATTCCGATACAGCTTAGTTTAGATAAAAAAAAATTTGCCAGGCTAATCCGTCGCTACCAAAAACGAACTGAAGCCCTTCATTTACCAACAAACGCGTATCGCTTCTAACAAGGGGATTTTGAAACTGTTTGAAAGTTGTTATGGTTACTGCGTCATTGTCCCCTTTGAAATAGCTTTGAACTTCAAAAGTCAAGCTTTGTGGGAGGGCCAAGGATCGGTCCGATCATTAAATACCCGTGTTCGATGTTTGCTAGGTATGTATGAGAACTTGACACTTTTGTTGTGTGAATGTGAAAGTTTGGGTGAACTTAGTTAGGAAATTCTAGAGGGAATGGAAGGGAAGCGTTGAAGAACGGATATGCAGCGTCATGGGCAGAGATGGGGCGAATCCTATAACGAAAGGATTCGTATCCGAATCCAGGGCTAGGTAGAATCCGATTCTGAAGCCACCATTTCATGCTAAGGATTCGAATCCGACCTTTACAAAAATCAAACCATGTACATAGTATATAGTTTAAAAATCAGAGGTGACAAAAAGCACTGATATCTAAGGTAATTAGATAACGTGATAGATTACTGAGGATGGTTGGTGGTGGAGGTCAAAAAGTTGGATTGCCTAAGCCGAATGTGTAAAAATTGGGAAACGGAAATTGGAAGGATGCAGACTAGAATTTTGAGCGGATTCGTAAGATTGAGGGTTTGGAATCCGAGTCCGAATCTGAATCCAGCCTGACAAGCAGAAGATTCGAATCCGGCCAAAAAGACAAAATCCTGGATTCGAATCCGGATTCGGATCCGCCCATCTCTGGTCATGGGGAATATAAAGCAGTTGGTGCTTATAAGAAATATATTGTTTGTTTGTAATTTGCATGTATGTATCTTTCATGTACTGTCAGAAGTTTCACAACAGATAACACAAGGATGCGCAGTTTCAAGAGCCGAAGAGCCGCCAAAAAAGCATCTGCTGAATTTTCCGATATCATGATAAAAGCAAAAAAGTCAGCAGATATTTTTCGGCTCTTCTTGTATGCATAACGTTCTAATGCGCAACGTTTGAAAAACATACAAGCTAACGTCCTAAGTGTTATCCGTTGAAACTGCGCATCCTTGTGTTGTTTTAAAAATCTCTACCCGATCAACAACCCAATCGAGCAGCAAAAACAGCAGCCGTGTCCAAAATGAAATCATAGCAACCTTTCGAACTCCAAGCAACTTTCACAAAGAAATTCACGAAGTCAGATACTTATATAACGCCAAGCTAGAATCTTTAGTTTGTTTTTCCACAAGTTCGTTTTTCCAGTTTGAGCGGTTTTGAGCCTGAAGAGGACCCTTGCCAAGAAGGGCCGAAATATAGCTCGAATAAAATTTAGCTGACGTATCCGTTTTTGCACTGTCAAATATGTTTTATGAAACTTCTGACAGTGTGGCCGTTGGCTCTTGGCGTAAATAAATTCTTATCTCATCTCATCATGGAGCTTCAGGAATAATGGAATCATCTCCCTGAAAGTGTCGCAAATGCCGAAAATATGAATCAGTTCAAAGCAATGTGAATCGTCACCTGGCTGAAATTCAATTTAGTGTACAATTTGTCTCGAGAAATTTATAGAGGCGAAAGCCTTTTTGCTGCGATAATATTATTATTACATTATATTCTTTATCATACCTGCTGAATGGGAGTCTGAGCTTGAAACAAGATCCTCCTCCCCAGGAGCTCTCCAAAGATACAACCGACACTCCAAACATCCACCGCTGCTGTATAGTGCTTTGCTCCCATAAGAATCTCAGGGGCTCTGTAATACTGCGTAACCACTTCTTGGGTCATTGCAACGTTAGGGTCTGGTTCTTCGACTCTAGCGAGGCCGAAGTCGCAGATCTGAAAAAAAAAGATATACTAAACTTAAAGGACGCGTTGTACTTATGATAGTAATTCATTCTACTTCAGTAGTATTTTTATCCATTCTCGTTCCCGAGATTCTTCAATTCAATTTATTTCTAAAACGTGAAGCGGACAAGCCGAATATTCGTTTGGTCGTCAATAAAAATAGTCAACAGTTATGAATTAATTTAAAATAAAAGTGATCGTCCAATACATTTAATAAAAAGAGCTAACCTCAGGTCACAGTTACTTACTAGCACTGGTGTTAAAAAAAATGAATGACAAAGGAGGGAAAAAAGCTTTTTCAGATATCGGTTTCGAGACACCTGAATAGGCTGTATGAGAGGTACAGCTTCTGCAACCGCTCTTGCGGGTCTTTCTCGATGTGGCTTGAAATAAGGGGGCAGTATGGATCGATGGGATGTACTGTTCAGCAACCATGTACCAAAACCTTTATAAGTGTCTCCTATCTCCTCTATTAGCAATAAACTGATTATCACGCTTGCCACGTCTGTTCTCTCAACGCAAGGCCGTATCCAGAAGTTTATTTCGGAGAGGGTTTTACCCGCGGGTTGCACCTAATCCATACCCAAAAATTCGAAAAAGAAACAGATCAGGGCAAAAGCCTATAGAAAACCATTATTTTTGTACATTTCGGAGGGTGTTCGAACCCCCTAACCATCCCCCCTGGATACATCCTTGTCTCAACGTGACACATCATTGTTTTCGAAGAGCTTATTCGTCCGGAGACCGGTTAGGCAAATTTGCCAAGAGTGTCATCCAAGGCAAGGGACATGGAAAGAGGCTAAAAACAGCCGAAGCCATGTGTAATGTTCAGTAAGCATAGCTTACTTGTACAGTAGAACAGAAACATTATTTAATACGAGGCAAAATTAGTTTATTAAAATTATTTATTTAAAGCTCAAGTCGCAGTAGACACAGTCTCTACTACAATAATTGCGTTTTTTGTCTCTGTTCCGTTCGCTGTTTTCTCTCTGTTTTATATTTTTCCCGTTTTTTCCAAAACACGAACACGCTGTTTCTCATTTTCCCGTTTGTTGACGCTGTTCCGTGTTCTGTGTTCTGCTGTCTGTTTTGCAAAACACGGAACTTGCTCCCCTAGCATGTTCTATCACTGTTCAGATAGAAAATTTGCAGAGAGATTCGCAGATCGAAAAAAAATGAACTGCAGAAGTTAAGAGGAAAAGCGTGGACCCTAAAGTATGGTTGTTTTGGAATTTACTTGATTTCCTGCCTAAGACATGCTCAGGAACCTAAATTTGCGTTTTCGTCAGAACAGCGACAAAACAGGAAACAGCGTAAGCAAAAATACCGTTTTTTATCCAACAGACAAATGTGAACACAGAACAGGAACCAGAGACAAAAACGCAACTAATGTTGTGAATGCGTTAATACTTTGGAACCCCACCGGGTTTCTGAAAAGATTACAAATCCTGTCCCGTATATTTCAATAATAGTAGTATTCCTCCGGAACTAAATGGTACACTAACCTTGAGAACGCAGTTGCTATTCACGAGCAGATTTCCCGGCTTGATGTCCCTATGAAGGACTCGTGCCGAATGTAGGTACTTCAGACCCCTCAGAATCTGGTAGAGAAACACTTTGATATGATCTGAGGAGAGGTGTTGAGGCGAGACGATAATCTTATGGAGATCACTTTGCATCAACTCTGTGATGACGTAACTAGAAAATGAAAGTTGGATAATCTGTGCAACATGAGGAGTGAAAAGATAAATTATTATTTGATACTGTATCAACTCCTTCAATCATCGACAACTCTACGGCTAAGTAGCTCTTTCCAATATAACTAAAGCTCAAGTGAAAGGAGAAATGATTATTTGATCGTGTCGTGACATCTCGCCACAAGACAACTCGCCACAGCGACAAGTGGGAACCGACTACTCGCCACACCGACATCTCGCCACAGTGACATCTTGCCACAGCGACAACCTGCCACACCGATGGCTCGCCACACCGACAGCTCGCCACACAGACAACTGGCCACAGCGACAAGCCGCCACACAGACAACTTGCCACAGTGCGACATCTCGCCACATTTATAACGTAAAGTGCTTTATTCAATTAGTATTTATTCGAACAAAATTTTTAATTGAGCAGCTAATTACGGGCAATGCCTCTACGGCACTACTACGGTTATACCTACTGACAATAAAATTCTTTCGATTCTCTTGTTAATCTTCAAGTATTCATTCATTCATTCAATATTTATTTCCCTCAAAATTATACAAGAGGAGTATAAAAATAAATAAATAAAATACACATATCATTCCAATAAATTCATACCAAAAACTACTAAATCATTTAACTTAAAACTATTTCAAATTGTCTCTTCGGCCGAGGCGGAGAGCAATCCTACCTTGATTCGGTCCACGTCCGCCTTTTTCAAATTTTCTTCGGTCTTGAAACATTTCAGGCAATGCATTGCAATGCCATACTAATAATAATTTTATTTTAACCCTCCATACAAATACAAAGTAAATGGTCGAAGGAGTTGATAAGGAAACAAAAGAAAAAGAAAAAGAGAAATAACACAACACTACGAAACAAAATTAGACTGCGATAACTGAAAAACAAAAACAAGCTTGAATCACATGATTACACCAGGCTAGCCAGTGGAAAATCGTGCAGTTTTGTACTTCGGTTGATGAAACGGCTAGTTAGCTCATTAATTTTTTCGCTTATCTAAAAAATACGGTACATTTGTGATACATAAGAGCTTCGGAACCATATGGGAATTCCCCGTAGATATTTGCAGTACCGGAAAAAATTAGAACGGACTTGTTTACGCTCAGTTTTATTCAATGAATTCCACAGAGGGGTTAGAAAGAAGACATGGGACGAAAACATGGCATTGGATAGACGGCCAACCGTAATTTTCTTTAAGAGCCGCGATAACTAAATTTTTAGGATGGCTTGATCCTACCAGCTGGTTAAAGCTGAGATGCCAACCATCTATGTCGTCATCGGTTCGTGGAAGATTCATGTTCCAAAGGGAAGGTGGGAAACGAGCCGGTCTTCGAGAATTCCCACGTAGTCTCCCGATGTAGTTGTCTTAAAAATAGTCTGTGACCGGGGACGTTTCTGATGGAAGTATCGCCAGCAACTTCTCGAAGACGTCTTTGACATCGAATGGTGGAACGAATGCAAGGGCTGGTAACTTGCAAAGTTGAATCGTGTTTTAGTCGTATTCTTGTGGCGAGTTGTCCCTGTGGCGAGTTGGTCGTGTGGCAAGTCGTCTCTGTGGCGAGTCGTCCCTGTGGCGAGTTGTCAGTGTGGCCAGTCGTCGGTGTGGCGAGTTGTCAGTGTGGCGAGTCGTCGGTGTGGCGACATGTCTGTGTGGCGAGTTGTCGGTTCCCAGTTGTCGCTGTGGCGAGTTGTCTTGTGGCGAGTTGTCATGGAATCAACTCCTTCAATCATCGACAACTCTACGGCTAAGTAGCTCTTTCCAATATAACTAAAGCTCAAGTGAAAGGAGAAATGATTATTTGATACTGTATCAACTCCTTCAATCATCGACAACTCTACGGCTAAGTAGCTCTTTCCAATATAACTAAAGCTCAAGTGAAAGGAGAAATGATTATTTTATACTGTATCAACTCTGTCAGTATATAGTCTACTCCGCGGCTAAGGTGCTAGCCCTTTCCAATGTTATTAAAGCACAAGTGAAAGGAGACGTAATTATCTTATACTTTATGAAAGGTGAAATAGTCTAAATAAAATATAGACAAGAAACAAGAGTAAAGTAGGCTCAAGAAAAAGCGTTTTTTTAAGTAAAATACACAAAGGGAAAAGAATTTGCAACTTACATTTCTTGAAAGTAGTCTACATGTGGTGGTTGCAGAACGTCTAACGCGGACAAAACCTAGAAATTCAAGCAGTTGAATAACATGAATATGACAACAGTATAAATAAAAAACTGCCCAAACAAATTAGTTACTGCCCGACTGGCCCTTACAGCGGAGCGGAACTGAAGGCATACTGCGATGATACAGAATATCTAGTGCAAGTCCCTAAGCAGAAGCCAACACTCTAAGATGCTCCATCTGAAACCGAGAGCTGTTCTGAGTCCTAACTTGTTATTTAATTATTATTATTATCAACTCTTATTTTGGCTTTCGCCATAAACTAACAGTACATTAAGCAAAGAACAAACAAAGAAAACAACAGCTAAGTGTTCATATAGCACTTGTTACGAGGAAGTGGTATAAGATAGTAAATGACGACTTCACAAAATTCGCCCTTCCAACTGCCCCATCGTCGTGGGATGCGGTTCGGACATCAAAGGATCTATTATAGGGCATTTGCTCGTACCACCTATACTAGTCTGACTCGAATCTGAGCATTTCCAGAAAACGTAACCCTCCTCCACTCCGAGGTCTCCGGCTGGCACCCAAAAATGGGGTCCCAACCGGGGTCTAATTTTCATCCATCACTCAGCTCGTTTGGTCCCTAAAAGCGCCCCAAAATTTCCAGGACACCATCCAGCTCTCCTTACCGTGACCGGATTCGGTTCGGACATAAAAATAGACAAACCGAATCTGAGCATTTCCGGGAAATACCCGCCTTCCCCATCGAGGTCGTACAGAAATGGATCGTCTAGGGCATTGGAACATTGTTCCGTCCAAATCCCTCTACTCGTGCGGTCCCTAGGCACCCCCCCCCCAACTCTCTCCACCGTCACCGGATTCAGTTCGGACTATTTCCGTCGCAGACACACTACTCTGCAACCTCACTGGGAGGATACCCTGGTAGCATACCCTGGTAGCACAGCTTACGTATCTAGGCAGTTAAGCAAGCTCCTATCTTCCCCATGAGAAGCTTTTAGTAGACAGCTCTGAACTTGGCGCCTCCGTAGATGTACCCGATCACCATAGGCGTGAGCGCAATTTTGTTTGGCTGCTTAAACTTACCTATCTATTCACGACGTCACTGCACTGGCATTGCATGACTGTTGCTCCCGCGCCACTGTGTTCCTAACGCGTAGATCGTACCCGAACACCATAGGCGGGAGCGCAATTCTGTTTGGCTGCTTCAAATTACCTATCTATTCACGACGTCACTGCACTTGCATTGCATGACTGTTGCTCCCGCGCCGCTGTGTTCCTAACGCGTAGATCGTACCTGAACACCATAGGCGGGAGCGCAATTCTGTTTGGCTGCTTCAAATTACCTATCTATTCACGACGTCACTGCACTTCGCATGGCTGTTGCTCCCGCGCCACTGTGTCCCAAAAAGAAATCGAGCTTGCAGAACTGACTAGATACGTAAGCTGTGCCTGGTAGCAGCCTGCCAAGAAGACTGGCACCTATTCGTGGATGACCTGGGCGCCTCTGGCGGCCCAGCAGAATCCAAGGTCTAAGGACAGGAGCTCTAGAGAAAGTTATAAACAAAACTTACATTTTCATGTTTGAAGAAGCAGAGCATTTTGAGCTCACGAAATACCCGTTTCGAGGAGACAAGGGACTGAAAGACGTTGGGCATCTTCTTCAGCGCAACGCGCTTACCATCTCGCGGATCCGTGACTGACCTGAATAAAAATAAGAGAGATTTAGCAGATGCTTACCAAACTACTTCACAGTCCCGGTAGAGCAAATCACAGTCGACTTTTCTATTGCTGGTTCAATATATACTCAGCTTAAATCGGGGCGTGCGCTTCGGGAGGATCTACAACGCCGTTGCTTTGCCCCATATCTTATATCTAGCACCTTTTTGGGACATTTTTACGGAAAGCGATAAGAAGGCCCTGCGATGTTTGTTCTTTAAGTATGCAAAGTATCTGTTGCAGCTACCTAGTTGTAACTCTAGTCTTTGCCAAAAATACGGAATTCGCGAGCCCCTCCGTGCAGCCGAGGCTCAATTTATTAATCTGTCAAGTGAAGTTACTCAGCACCCTTGGAAGTCAGTCTTTTTTTAGTTAGTTTAGTTTTGTAATATAGCCACTAACCTTGTTAATGCGTTTTTCTTTTGTTATGTTTCCACTGTGTTATTTTCCTTTCGTTTTCATTTTCTTTTCTTTGTACTCTATCGCACGTTCTGTTGAACCTTGACGGGTTAGTGAAAATCATTGAGGAAATACTAGCACATCTTGAAGAAGATGAGGCATTTGTTGATATATTACAAGCGGACGTTTCAAAAGCATTCGATACGTCTAGTCATCCGGAGATCCTAGATTCAATGGAAGGTTTTCGCCAGTTTTTAATTTGTATCATTTTTAGTTTCTTATCAAAGCGTAAGCAACGTGTAAAACTGGGAACGGCACTGTCGGACGTACTTGAGATTACGTGTGGTATCCCACAAGGGACTGTAATAGGGTCCATATTGTTTTTAATTTTGTGTAACGTGATAGCTTCATGGCATAAAGATAAGGCTAAATTTGCCGATGACCTCACTCTTCTTCTGCCCCAGACGTTGACGAAAATCACTTCGTTACAATGTATTGCCACTAAGCTGGAAGAAGAGTATAAAAGGAAGAAATTGGAGATAAATCGACTGAAGTCTTCTGTCATGAGAATTTCGTTTTTAAAATCAACAGTACCTGATATTGATTGCCAAGAAATTCCAATTGTAAATAAAACAAAAATTTTAGGCATAATTTTTAATTCTACAATGACTTGGGAAGATCACGTCAGTGTAACTGTGCAGAAATCGAGTTTTACGGTCCGAAATTTAAGCGTACTGCGCCGGTTTGGTTTTTCTTCAAAAAGTCTACTTAATTTTTACCTACTGTATGTTCGCCCGATTTTAGAATATGCATGTCCAGCCTGGCATGCCGGCCTAACAAAAGCCCAGAGTGATGATATTGAGTCTGTCCAAAGAAGAGCGACCCGAATCATTCTTGGCAAAAATGAACTGGGCTACAATGAGCGGCTGGAACTTCTGGGCCTGGAGTCGCTACATGATAGAAGACATAGTCTACTAATTAAGTTTGGAAATCGGTTGCTCCAGTCTCAAAGGTACAGGGAATGGCTCCCCCCTTCTCCTCCCGCTAAGCATTATGTGACACGGCAAAAGCGTAAGCTCCAGCCCTGTCACGCTGATGCAACAAATCGGTACCGTAAATCGTTTCGCCAGTACTTTACAGAGTGTATGAATAAGTAAATTAGTGCCATGTTTTTGTCTAGCGTTCATCGTATGATGTTTTGGACAATAAAGGATATTATTATTATTATTAATAAAGTTTACTTACTTACTTACTAAGAAATTTTCTGAAAAACCTGAAATAGCAGAAGAAAATGCTGTCATTTGACCTCGCCAAACTAAGCGACCACCGGAATTCGCCGACACATGGAAGCTTCAATGAGACCAGCCGTTTATTTACTTCTCCCCTACCATCATCCGTGCAACTTTGCGAGTCCAACTGACGATAAAATTTGAAAAAAAAACACGTTTAACTTCTGACCACCATCGGAATATTTTCCCAGACTTCGAGACTCAAGACCAGACCCGACCGAACACAAGAAGAAAAGCAGCTAACACTGACAAGCCACAGCTTCTACAATCCCCCATAAACTCAACTGAAAGGTATTGAGCATGTCCGAAAGCTCAGAAACGAACGAAAATGCTGAATTAATTCAGCATTTTATGCAGCATTTGCCTTTCGGACTTTTTTCGCTCGGTTAATGCACGTTAATGCAACGAATTTTCGCTCGGTTAATGCAGCATTAATTCAGCATAAACTTCAGCGAAAAATTCAGCGAAGATGCTAAATTTTACGCTGAATTTTCAAGAAGAAACTGGGGAGCTGGCGATTAAGGCTCAATTTCGGAATTACAAGTGTCAGAGAAGAAATAAAGAACGTGTCCAAAAGCTTTTAGTGCTGTAAATGCTGCATTTAAGGTAAGAGCTTTCAGACGAAAAATAAAAATACAGCATTAAATGCAGCATTTACAGTCTTGAAAGCTTTCGGACACGCTCATTATCTTCTTTTGTGCCTTATTTTATTCGTAATTTTAACTGTATGTAAATATGAACCAGCCGTGATTTGCAATTTTGTTAATTTTGCCGACGATCCGGAGCTAGCAGTTGTAAACGCTATTAAGGGAATAAAGAAATGAGTGACTTTCTGGGAGAAATACTGGTAATCGGCCTTACCATACCCTACAGAGAGGGACGTCCTTACCCTCCCCTGCAAAGTATTGAGTTGGAAATTTGGGATCTCGAAGACATTCCGTGAAGTTAACTGCAGTAAACGGATACGTCAGCTGATTTTATTCGAGCGAAATTTCGGCCCTTCTTGGCAAGGGTCCTCGTGAACAGGACCTTTGATTCGCAGACACATTGTGCTGAAGAAACAGATATTCCTTGCATGACAGGTTGCGAACGGAATGGCAGGTTTTGTCTTCTTATGTCCTATTTTCGGTTGCTTTACATGCTAAGCATTCCCATATCTCCTACCAGACAAAGATCAGAATTCTTACCAAACAACTCCAAACGCTCCGTATCCAATCGGCCTGTCAGGCACAGGCTCATGGTTGACTACAGACGAACTAGTTTGAGGGAGACTAGCAGCAGCATAACTGTTACCCTGATGATGCACTGCAGCACCTTGAGGTGGTATGTGTCCATTTAATCTACAAATAAGAAAAAGGTTATTATTTTAACAAGGAGGGTTCAGTTTACCATAAATGCATGATTTTTGGATAGCCTTTTGGATAACGTTAATTACGACTTGTATAGCCTACCCAGAGTTTGGAATAGCATTACCAGGGAATAGTGGTAGATTAGGAGGGCCATCGTGGCAAGCAAAACAGAAAAGCCCCAAAGTAACATCGCACAAAGGTGGATTATCCATGCCGCATGCTCCACTACGAATGACTCCTGGGATCAAGATCATTGAAGTTTAGTTCCCAAAATCACAGGTGTTTTGGCACTTAAATTCTTTAGGGCCTCCAGCATAATTATATCAGACATAAATATGTACATTCTCAGCCAAATGAGCTATACGCACAAAGAGCTATGGGCAAATAGTATTTTTTTGTACAAATTTTCTTTAATATATGTTCTGTATCAGGCCAGATGTCTCCAAGACCCTGCCTAGACTGAAGTCAAAAATCCTTTGTTGACAGATGCCTTAGTATCCTATTCTTGTCCTGTGCTTATCTTTGAAATTACGCCTTTCCACTCTATTCCCACTCCAGAACGAAATCCTGGCTACGCCATTGCAAATATGTTGGATCTTTATAATAATAAGAATAATAAATTTATTACCCATGGTGTATAAATACACAAAAAATGGAGTACGAAAAATAAGGAAAAACGAAACATTAAACAACACTTCAGATCAACACCAAATAAAATAATGGAGTATGAAAAATAAGGAAAAACGTAACATTAAGCAACACTACAGATCAACAACGAATCATCAACTATTTCAGGAGTCTATATATGTCGCTCGTCTGATCGAGATCTTTCCTATACCGCTGTAAACGCTTCTGCAGCGCAATACGGGCTGGGCTACTCCACGCTGCACCATGGTACCAAGAACAAATAATCAGATAGAACTTCTGTCTTTAGTCGCATGCAGCGACTATGAAAACCCCGACAAAACTGAGCGGACCTAGAGGTATTTACTCTAGCTTTGAGCTGATGTTGATCCCCGTTTACTCAACTTCAGTCTTCGCCGTTGCTTATCGCAGACAAAAATATTAGCTGCAGACAAAAAGCGCGCTGACCCGCTCTGGAGCGCGTCCATAAAAAAATCAGCTTTGACTACTACTTTTCCTCCCCGGTGGCTTCACAGCGATTTAGCTATTTATAGAGGTAAAGAAACGTGATGTGGCGCGAAGCTACTAACCTCCGCTCGTTCGTAGCGGACAGGGTATGGGGAAGTATTCGACTCCGCATAGTCATATTACAGAGATAGGGAGACGGAGGTTCTGTCAGATTATTTGTCTTGATGGTAGGATACGTAGCACCATAAGTAAGATCAAGAACAAATAACGAGCTGTCTCCTTATATCGGTCATACAAACATGCTGAGTCGAGTAAAATACGGCCGACTCCCGACGCAAATGAGCGGAGTTGACTAGCTTCGCGCCACATCACGTTTCGTTACCTCTACAAATAGCCAAATCGCCGTCAACCGCCCGATGAGGAAAAGTAGCATTCAAACCTGATTGGCTCTAATGAGTGCTCCGGAGTAGGTCAGTGCGAGGAGTACGCCTCCTGCAAGCAATCTTTCACTATTTTTTCTGCAATATGCAACGCGAAGACCAAGAGGAGTAAACGGGTGTCAGCATCAGCTCACAGCTAGAGTATATACCTCTATCTCCGCTCATTTTTGTCGGGGTATTCATAGTCGCTGCATGTGACTGAACACAGTAGTTCTTTCGATTATTTGTTCTTGGTAAGATCAACATGATATGTAAGATCATAAGTTAAGGTCAGAATTAATATTCATCACAATTTCAGCAGGCTGTAAGATAGGAACAAGCTGGTCACAACTCACCTTTGGTAGTAGTTCCCTGGGGGGTTCAACATATGCTGCTGCGACTGCATTGCAGCAAGCATGGACTGCATGTTCTGTGTATGAGCCGAGCCTTGATAGGCTAAACCCATACCAGAACTCATTGACATCGGTTGTTGCATATGTCAATAATTATCTACAGGTCATTGGTGTCAATTTGCTCCAGACCTTCCTTCAAATTTTGCTAAAAAAAAACAAAGAAAAGTCTATCATTTCGATGTGCATTTATCGTTCAAATGTCATCTCAAGATAAGATGTGCAAGGTACATTCATCTATGATAAGATTTGTCAGGTGTGTGGTACCAATCTAGCTGATGCTAACCACACAACAACTAGATGATAATAGCCCACTCTAACACAATTACCTAAGGCGTATTCTCTCCGTTCCCCGAGGACTCCACTTGAGGAGTCCCCGCGTTTTTGTTTGTCCCGGGGACTCACTCCCCGTATTCTCGCGAGTCCCCACGGACGGGGAACGCTTCGAGTATCATCACCATCATCAAAAAGGACTCCCTTTCAGATTCGGAGGGGAATCAATTTTTGCTGGTGTTGGTGCAATGTAAAATTAATTATAAATAATCAGAATAAACAAAACCAAAAATAAAGGAGATCCAGACTAATTTTGTCAATTGCATGTTTGTTTTAAGAACAAAATCGGTTTTGGAAGCATTCCCCGTGTTCTCGCTGTTTTCTGTACGCGGAGTCCGCGTGGAGTGAGTCCCTGTATTCTCGCCGTTCCCTTCGATTCCCCGAGGAGTCCTCGGGTAACGGCGAGAATACGCCTCTAGTCTACCACAAATGCCGGATTTTCAGACATGGTACGCCAACTGTTACTTATACCCCAGCATTTGGTATAGCTTATAGTAAACGCCAGTTACAATATGTCTAAGTACTTGCAGAGATTTGCATACAATTTTTTTTTTTTACTGTACAGAAAAAAATAGTTAAGGTAAATCTTCTCTCACCAGGGCGTCACGACTGGAGGGGAGGGGGGAAGCCTCCCCCCCCCATGTTGTCGGCAAGTCGGTAAAAAATAACCGAGTCGGCGCGAAGCGCCATGATTTTTCGTCAAAATAGTTGATTTTTTTCATGAAAACAGTCGATTTTCTGAAATCTGTCATTTTTTCAAAACTGTCGTTTTTTTTCTTGAAAATAGTCGTTTTCTCTTCAAAACAGTCGGTAATTACCAGCCAGTCGGTAAATACCTTGCCCCCCAAAAAAAAACATTTTGCTAGTAACGCCTATGTCTCTCACTACAACAACAAATCAACCTATACATTACGCAGCCGAGATTTGGAGATTTGTTTGAAAACTGGCATGAAAAGCAATTATGAAAAAAAAAACAATATGAAAAGCAATTAATGTATTTTAAAAGAGTAACAGGAGTGAGTAATAAAAATATTCGATCTTCTAGGGAACAAGAGATGGGTAAGTATGATTTCATTTTGTGAGAAACTGCTGCAGATACCACCAGTTTAACCCGCCAAGGCAGCATACAAGGAAAGCATCTGGGGCATCAAAAACGATCCATGGGCATCCCATAAGTGGAGGCCTCATTGGGGGGGGGGGTCCCCCTGGCTTTCCATGGGAGATCAAAGCGCAGAACGACGCCGTTTCTCCCCCCCCCCCCAGGCTTTTGCGAAATGACACCTCTGCCCATGTGAAGCAGATACTAGACCAGTGAGGTTTGTCAGAGCTTTGGAATAACGGTGATGGGCCTGGGCTTCCTGTGGATGATGTGAGAAACGTGATGGAAAGTCATCTGTTGGACCAGGAAGTTCAATCTCGGCAGGTCGCCAAGGACGGCTGGCTGTCTCTAAGGTGTCATGCAAAAACCAACGGGATTTGGGGTAAGGAAGTATATTTCAAAGCGGGTCTGAAAAGGGATGAAATTACGGATTAGATTATTTGTAGGGCAGACAGTCTACCGCTGGAGGAGAAAAGGTGGAAGTCAATACTGGGGAGGGCAAAAGGTCCGTCCGGTCTTTACTGGTGGTTGAATGGATGAGAACTTGAACATTTGTTGCGTGAATGTGAAGGTTTCAGTATCAGATTTTTTGGAGAGAATAGAAGGGGAGGGAATAAAGAATGGAAGTGCAGCATCATGGGGAATTGCGGAATAGTGGTTTTGGAAATACTGAACAGTTGACAAGGTTCTTCACGGTAGCCCTAGCCCATAGGGATAGGTGCTTAAAGGGGGTGCTTTGTCTGTTTTTGTTAATTTTTCGCGCTTTTACCATGGCTGTTGCCTCTTAGCATAAATGAAATATCACTAACTTGTTATTCATATAAGACTGTACTTGGAATACAAGGTTAGAAAGGCTTAATCATTAAAGAACAGTTTGCAAGGTGACATTTAACAATGGGAGTCTTGGCTCTGCGACAAAGGTGAGACAGCCGAACCATTCCTTGACTGGCACATGCAGTAACAAAATAGTTGTTGACTATTTTTTACTCTTTGTTCTGATTCTATATGATTTCAGTCGATGGGAGTGTTGTCTAACAGGGCTACACTGATACAAGGATCCTTGATCCAAGGACCCTTTGATCCGGGAGATCCAAAATTCGTAATGCGCGGGATGGAAGATGTTTAACTAAACAACTGACAACAATCTCATCAAGTACAGTAGAGGTATGCTTCTCTGAACATTTCACTAAATTTTTCAGCACCTTGTTTTTTTCTATTGCTTATGCAAATGGATAGGAAAAAATAACAAACTTGACATCAGCTAAGAGCCAATCGTTTCACTTCTCTTGTGCATTAACAATAAATTGCAATTCTTTTTTTTTTTTACTTAATTTGCTATGTGGGATAAGTTGAAAGACCAAGCAAAGTTTTGATAAATTTCACATGGTTTGTTGGTTTAGTTTACATGTTATGAATAAAAAAAAAAAAAAGACGAAGCAGTAGGAAATAAGGGCCAAATATTGCCCTTATAGGGGCCCCTAATAAGCTACTCATAAGGGCGTAATAAACAGCATACCATTATATTTGACAGTGCAAAAAGGATATGTCAGCTGAAATTTTATTAGAGCTATATTTCGGCGAGTACTCACTACCAGAAACATGGAACGGCATCATCAGCAAAAGGAAATTCAGACCCCAAGCTTTTCTCTACAACAAAACCAAAGTCAACCCAAATGCAGACAAATCTCTACCCGATCAAAGACCCAATCGACCAGCAAAAACAGCAGCTGTGTCCAAAATGAAATCACAGCAACCTTTTGAACTCCAAGCAACTCTCACAAAGGAATTCACGAAGTCAGATATTTAACACAAAGCTAGGATCTTTAGTTTGTTTTTCCACAAGTCCATTTTTTCCAACTTGAGCGGCTTTGAGCCTGAAGAGGACCCTTGCCAAGAAGGGCCAAAATATAGATCTAATAAAAATTTCAGCTGACATATCCATTTTACACTGTCAAATATGATTCTCAGTCAGCTTGGGCTGAAGGAATATTTAGCATACCCTTGATATCTGCTAGCCAAGTGGCTTAGTAGCCTATTTTCTTTTATTCCATAAAGAATGAACTGAATTAAAGAATGAATGGCATAGGCGTACTCTCTTATTTAATTTTTGGCATGGTTTTTATAATGTTGGTATACTTGAATGGTCATAATAGTAAAGCAAAACTAACATTTAGGTGAAGATGGAACTCACACAAGCCAATTTGCAAATGACAAATTAACCAGATATAATTTTAGACAAATTTGCCTTGACTAGTGAGCAAGATCACTGCTCGTGTAGCATATTACTAACTAGCAATAGTGGCGGTTTGAGAACTTTGTTCACAAGCCCCTCGATAGCTAGTTTATTTGTTTAGAGCATTGGTAGAGAAGCCAGAGGTGAAAGATTCAAATCCTTCTCGAGCAACAATTTTTTTTACTTTTCATTAACCTAAGGTAAATGCAAAACTGTTGCAATACTTTAGATGCCCTAACAAAGTAAGAACTAGCCTGGTCACTAGAGGATCCAAAAGTAACGGGGCAAAAGAGAGCAAGAGATAAAAAAAATACAGCACATTTGCAGTTACTTAAGTTTTTAGTAGCATTTTTTATCTGAATTCTTCTCAGTTCTCAATTCTCTGATTCTTGATTCTCATACATACACTTAGCCACCCGTTGATACCTGCTTTACATGTATCGAAAAAATGTTCTTTGTGGAACAACACAAGCGAGGAGTATAGACTGAGTAGGGGAGAGTCGGGTAGTATGACATGGCGGGTAGTATGACACACTCTCGGAACTATTGGTTCTATTCATCTGTGCTTGCAGCAGCTAAGAAACATCTACTTTATGAAGGAGAAAACGAGTTTAAAAAAAAAAAAATAATAACTCAATCAGAACTTATGCTAAAAAACATATTTGTTGACCCTCAAAGTAATTAATTCTGTCTTACTATGAACTCCCATGTGGATAAGGTGCTATACCATAGGATAACCATTTCTTGCAGGGACCTAAGTAAGGTATTTAATTATTATAAGCAGTTGAAAAACTGCTTGATATTCACACAATTTAGGAAAAAATGCAGATCCCATAAAAAAAGGGGGAGTCGGGTAGGATGACACACTTTTTGTCGGCTAGTATGAAACATGTAATAGTACCCAACTAACCTAGATTTCTATTGTATCTGGATGATTCTGTTACTTCTTCAGTAATATAAGTATTGAGACTCAATACTCCTGAGGTCTTCCTTCTCTATCATCTACAGAGCTTCCAAGCTGTGGAATAAACTTAGAAAAGATATTAAGGAAATAGGTAATTTTAACCAGTTCAAGTCTGATTTACGTATGGAGTTGCTCGGCAGGTATATCTTTGAAACAGATTAAATAAATAAAAAAATCCATGTTGTTTTTTTCTGTATTATTTATGTAATTACCGTTTGTTGTTTTCTGTTGTTTGGGGGTCACGCAAGGTAATGTTTTTGTTATTTTTTTTTGTATCGGTATATGGTCTCATTCGCCACTCTCTATTTTTTCTCTTGTTTTTGTTCTCATAAGTTATCACAGCCTCGCAAGCCCCGCTTTTGTCGTGCTATTGAAGAAACAATGTTTATTTAAAAAAAAAATTGTTCTACGGTACCAACAAAAAATACCGTAAAATCAAAAAAATATATGGAATAAAAATGTGTGAAACTTTAATTTTTGGGTTCAGTTACCCATGGAGGGTGGAGGGAGGCAGGAGCAGGGCAGGAGGGAGGGGAATAGCCCTGGAATAGCCTTGGAACCGTGAGGAACCATTCCTCATGGTTCCACCAAGTTCTTTTGTTTGTGTTTTTTAAACAAAAGTTTCTGAGTGAAATACAATAGGAAAACACAAAAATTTAAGATTTCTCATAGTGAACCGAGGGCGAGGGTGTGTCATATTATTATTACCATCCACAGGCGGGTAGTATGACACAGTGACCACAGAGTGACCATGTCCAGAATTAAGCCTACTAGTACTACTACTGAAAAACTGTGAGAGAGAAAAATATGAAAAAAAATCCCAAACTACAAAGTAAAGATTCTATTGACTATCTATAGAGAACCCAATACGTGCCTGCTTTGAACACCCGTCAAACTAGGTGAGTAACATACAGGTAACATACCTTTGCTACTTCCAACACTGGGTTTTTATACAGTCAGCATCCAGACAAAATTGAAAAAACACAGCATATAAGCTGCTGTGCTGTACGTCTGTTAACTTACATGTGGAAAAAGGATACTCAGAAGAGGATACTCTGAAGAAGAATAAACTCACAGCAAAGAATACCTTGGTGCTTATCGCTCTTTTCCAGCCAATTCCTTTTAAGGATTCCCAATAATCCAAAATACCCCCAACAAATGAATTCGACCTAGAAACCACAACTTCTTCTTCTTCCCAATCGCCATTATTCCCAGATCATCTTTATCCGCGCTACCTATATTCCGCCGAAAAGACGAAAACACCAGTTAGTGCACGTTTACTTTCTAGATTGCAGCTGAAGAATCACAACTGTTTGGGTTGTTGACTGTTGAGTTTTCTTATTCTGCCCAAAATCTTGTGCGGCAGGTATGGAATTTGTTTCTGCACATCTGTTTATCGAGCTTTGGCCCATAGTTTTCATCAGAGTGTACTGCATGTTGTAATGCGTAAATTTCGTCATGATCAACAGTGGTGTATGGTGCATTTCCTAGACTCTAGGGAGCGTGTTGATTTTTACACAAGTTTTTTTTTTTTTTATTTCCTTAAAAACATAAAAAAAGTTATTTACCCTTCAGCTTAAGCTGAGTCATATTCTCTTATTTTAGACTATCTGAGTGTGTATTCTATCAGTACTATTTGCACGTCTTATCTTGCTTCTCGTTTTTAGCGGTAGTTGTTTTAGGGCAGAGTTGGCTTAATTTGTCCCAGCATCACACCTAGGAAGCAACATTTCTTGGGAATGCGAAACATTCGCCATCTATTGGACATCTCACCAGACATCGTGACGTTTGAAAAGGCTAAGAGAGAGCGCTACCGATAGTCTGATTCGTCCGCCATCTACAGATGTTAATTTTTGTCTAATTATCGATTGGATGAGAGCGCTGTTCCGTTTGGCTTCAGGTGCAAAGAGTACGATGAAACCTTCTCGAATCTCCTAGTCCTCAGCGCGTTGCTGGCTGGATTATCAAACCAAAGAATTTTAATAAAGCTATGTCAAGGTTTCCCGACAGACTCAGTGATCGTATGAAGGGAAAGGATTGTGATGAAATAATAAAGGATTTTAAGAACAAAGTGGATCAGGATAGAAAGATGTTTTTCGACAGAGATAGAGATCACCACGGGATGCGTATAATGGACGTAGGTGCTTACGTTCGTTTTTCATACCAACTAAACCCAAGACCTCAACTCCTGGCAATTTAGTTTTACTTTGTTTGCAGTATTTCCAAGTTATTTGTAGCTGGTGCTTGTACTACCGCACCCCCTATAACCGTATTTTTGTTGGGCAGCGGAAGGTTTGATTATTATTCTTATGGCTTACACAGAATCATCGGGCGAGCGAGCAACCCCTAACGTTAACACGGAGGGAGCAATGGCTCACTAGCCCTCGGTGTATGCAAGGAAGGACAAATAAGGATCCCTTTTTCTTGGTATATGCGTACAGTCAAAATGTGCGAAAGGAGGGTATCCGATCGTATGCGGAAGCTCTTGTTACGCAAAATTATGCTGGCGGATTCCATAGGCCTAGTGCTAGGCTAGGGGTTAGTGTTGGGCGATATTCGATACGATAATCGAAATATCGATATCATTGTAAAATATCGATATTTCGATATTGACTTTTCAAATATCGATATTTTCGACACTTACATTACGATCTACATCAGTTCTATTATTTGAGATTTTCAGAATAAAAGAATGATTAGGGATTTCAGACTTGAGCGATTAGGGAGGAGAAAGAGACTGAGAATGAAAAACGTGGACGCTACTCTTTCTTAATGGGAATGTTTGATTTTATTATTTTAGTTCATTTTCGTTCGATTTTTTTTCATTAAAACCTGTTGCAGTATGGACAGTTTCAAGTACACCAAACATCGGTTTCCGATAATCGAAATATCGATTATCGAAATTGAAAATATCGAAATATCGATATTTCGATAGTCCTCAATATCGCCCGACACTACTAGGGGTTCAGTTCAGTCAGTCTAGCTAATTTTTAGCCAAACAGTCAAAACGTTGACATCGCATCAGGGGTTTTCAGGAACCTCGAACCGGTAATGTAAATACAGAACCACATCATAGGAAACCGGGTTTGTCGCATACCGCAACGTTTTGCGCTGAAGGACATTTTACCAATTTGCCCAAACTACCCAGTGCCGAATTATCATATTACCATTTTATCATATAACCATTTTTACCATATTATCAGTGTTATCGATAAAAATTCCGAGGAGTAATTCTTTCGGTTGCGGTTAATTTTTTTTCACAACTCGTTGGTGAAAGTTTAGTCAAAGATGCAAAAAAATGCCTCCGAAAAAGATGCTCATTTTAAGCTTGGTGCCAAAAGAACGCGTAAAAGATTCGACTTCTAGTTGAAATGGCAGGCGGCGAATTTTTTCCGCTAGCTACGCCGAACCCGCCTAGGCAAACACGAATCCGCGTTCTGTGGGCACCAACCTTTTTACGTTTCCTTCACTTCTTCGAGCCAGTCAGAAACCCGATTTCGTCTGGTGTTTGTTGTTTTGGATACCTTCAGTGGGCTTGTCTCACATGTGCTTTTTTTTCGGTGGCTTCTTCGCTTTTTTTCAATGGCTTCTTACTCGTCTATTTCTGCGTATACCATTTGCCCGGTTGATTCTCCGTCGCCGTTCGTGGTGTGGCATCTGGCGTGAACCTTGGGCCCGAAAGTAACTAAGCCATCGCTTACTGTGGACTGAGAATGTTGCGCACCCCATAAAGACCACACCCCACGAAAGACAAAATGCTCGTAGGGTGGGATTTGAACCCACGACCTTCGGCTTATATTGCCGTTGCGTTAATCAACTGAGCCACCGAGGATTTTCTGACTAGATTTAGCAAACCACCAGAATCGCCAGGTGGAAACGGGCAACAAGCGGATTCCATAAACAGTTCAATCCCCATTTCACGCGATTGAATAGTTTTTACTTAAAGATAGAATTTGTACAAAGGACTTAAACCGTGTCATCTGAAGGGCACCTTTCCCTTTCAAACAAATTCTTCGTTGCCGAAATACCCAATTGTCTGGATCAAATATAACATTTTTGGGATCCCATCGAAACCTTTGGTCTTGTTCTCCATGAACATCTGCTATTAAGTCGCTGGACTGTCTACGACACTAGACCTCTAAATTAATTAAACGTTGATTCAGTTTTTTGTTTTGCGGTTAAAGTCTCTTGCATAAATTTCATATTTAGTTGCAAAGAAAAGTTTCCGACTAGCCTCTTTTCTTCTTAGGACCCCCGAATCCCACAGGAATTCCGACAGCACTTCAACCGCGTTCCACAGCCCTTCCAAAGAAGGTTTCCTAGTGATGATGAAAGTGACGAAGTAGATCACGGGAGGCGGCGAAATCGTTCTGGGCAGAGTAGCAATGATGGTGCCAGCAGTACGAGCTCAGGTAAAGTTTCTCCATCTTTTTTATTTTTTTTATTTCCTGAATAAGAGCTCTTATAGCCTACATAAGTTAGCACACAATACAATTATTGTGTTGAAGACCCGATCAGAATACGTTACGAAATCGTTCCAACTTCGTGAGAAGTTACTACTCTTACCGTTCCAACCTTCTCAAAATAGTAGGCTAACTAATAGGCCTAGTAACTAACTATTTGCTTACCACGCTCGGGAGCGTAATAAGCGTGGCAACTACGATGTCTGTGACGTAATTGGCCCTCTTAAGGCTTTTTTTAGCGGTTCAACATTGTGCCAATGTTGATCAACTGCGCGTTCTAGCAACCAACAGAAACCTCTGTGGCCAACATTGTTGGTCAAAACGACCATCAATTGAAAGTGTTGTTGGTCAAGTCTGTTGGTCAGTTTGTGGAGTAATCAGCAAGATTTTTCAAACAGAGCGTTCTGGCGAAGATCTCTGTTGATCAACAGGGACGTTTTGGCGGTCAACGGTAGTTTGTTGGTCAACACTGTTGATAAACAGAAGAATCGCTAAAAAAAAAAACGCCTTTAGCCCGTGGCACGATATTTTGCCGAAAACAGAAAAAGGCGTTCCAGCCTTGACGCTAAGAAGCCAGGATCTGTGACTTCATGCATAGGGTGGAAGCCGCTCCATTTGCTCTCGCCGAGTGTCAAGCTCCGGACCGGATCATGCGTTTGAGAGTTATACCAAGATATCTAGAAACCCCCTTCTGAGTCCCCCCAGCAAGCCCGTATCCAGAGGGGGGGTTAGGGGGTTCAAACCCCCTCTGAAACATACACAAATAATCGTTTTATAGGCTTAAACCTCTGATTTATCTCTTTTTTGAACTTTTCGGTATGGACTACGTCCGACCTGCGGGCAAAACCCCCTCCGAAATAAATTCCTGGGTACGGGCCTGCCCCCCAGAGTGCCCGAATCCAGTCCGGATGTGTGAATGTAGGTCACGCGTAGGGCTTACGATTATCCATCCCGCTAATTCCTGTTACGCCCCCCCCCCCCGCCTCCCACACACACACACACTCTTACACTGTAAAAAAAAATCTTGTCTCTACAAAGATAATCTAATCTCTAATTCGTATTACAAGATTAATCCCAGTAGCAAATACTGCAGTTAACTTTAATCCTTACTCGGAGAAACTTTTTACAGCGAGCCACCATATGTTAGATAGAGGTTTCTCAGCTCGCAAAGCAAAGAAAAATCAAGTTACTTCTGAAACATGACAGACCGCCCAAGTCTCATCCTAGAAGTGAACGTCACGCAAAAGTAAACATGGGAATTGCCAAAAGGAACGAATTTTTGGAATTCCTTCTCTCCATGAATAGCTGATCGATTTTCCAACTTGGCAGGACTGACCAATAGATCTTTTGCCCAAAGAAATACATTCCTGAGAGCAAGGGTTCGATAGTCCTCAGCAGATATAGACCGAATGTCGGCTCTGGTTCATACCTCAGTTTTCGTCCACTTGAACACTAGGTTTTGAATATCTGAAGTCATAGTTAGGGTTTCAAATTGTAGTTGTGGGGGGAGGGGAGCGGTGATAGGAGATTCATTTATGAACTATCCCCTATTGTGGCCGCTATAGCCGGTTTTCAGTTTTTACCGTGATTTTTGTTTCAATTAATCATCAGTTTGAAATGTGGTGTACTTGTTGTCGTTGGGGTTTAGATGTGCCTTTTGGCGGCCCCTTATGAGAAGTACTTTCAAATTGCCCCCCCCCAACCCTCATCAGTCATGGGCAACTGGATCCAAATTGCCTATTGAGTTAAGTTCCTGACTTTACAGCGGCTCTAGGTAGGATGACCAAATTTTAAAGGGTCAAGCAAATTCACCAAAGGGTCTGGAAGCACCTTTTGGAACTGGGCCCAGATTGCCCAGGGAGTTCTCGTGACAATTTTGGTATTGTTGTTGTTCGTGGGGTCTAGATTTTCCTTCTGGGGCCTGGGGGTCCGCCCTGCCCCTCCCCCGGTTAAGGGGCAATTTCGCCCAGATTGCCCAGTGGTTTAAGTTTGTAACTCGGCAACGGGTGCAAGCCGGATGACGGAATTTCGTGTACTTACTGATCCTAGGTCCTTGTGTCTTGCGTTTTAATCTGACCCACCTTCCCGGTTCAGGGGCAACTGGGTCAAGACTGCCCAGTGACTTAAATTCATAGCTTAGTTTGACGGTGCTTATAATTACGATGGTGAAATTTCGTTTAACTCCGAGATCCTTTCCTTTGGAAGTGTCTTTCGGATTTGTCTCTCCCCCCCCACCCCCACTCACTGTTTTTTTTTACAACTAGGCTCAATTGACAGTGCTAACAGTGCTGAATTTTGCTAGAGCAGTGATGATGATGATGAAATTTTATTTACGCACTACACAAGAAAAGGGAGATAGCGCAGTACAGAGAAAGAAAAGGAAAAAATTGCACTGAACTTTAAATGAGGACTAAATGTACAAGATACAAAAATAAACATAAAAAATTCTAAAAATTCTTCTTTCTTGATGGAATGCGGAAAAATGGAATTTGGCCCTTCCGAGCGGCCCTTGTTGACGTATCTGTTTAGCACTGTCGATTACGATTCGCAGTCAGCTTAGGCTGAAAGAATATTTGTACTTAGGCTGAAGTTCCCTAAAACTTTATTCAGACCTTAATTTTTAGTAATTGTCCTACGCATTAAACCGCCCCCCCCCCCCCCAAACCGCCAAAACGGTGAACAGGCCGGCCTTGCTTAGAAGTTTTAAAGGTCACTGCGGACTAGGTCTTCTTTCAAAGTTAGCCTCATGGGTTCTCGCGTGCGATAACGAGTTTGTAATTTATGACGAATAGTTGACACTTTAATGGCTTTATTTGGGTGTTAATGTTGTGGAGACACGATGATAAGCAAATGAAGTGACAGTTAGACCATTGATGATTGAGTTCATATCGACATCTTCCATACCTGAGCAACACCTCTTCGATATCTGAGCTTGATTCATTCTTTCACACTGCACGTTTGAGCGCTTGCGCACCTTTGTTCTTCGCTACCAATGTTCATACTTTGAAGAGGCGTCATTTGCCCCCCCCCCCCCCCCCGGGCAGCTGCACATGAACAGTCATAAGATTTTTAAGAAACAAAGTGATTGACATCATTATCACACACAGGTTGCCCCGTAAAGTGGGTTTTAATACGGTCTTTCACCAAACTTTGACCTTTTTAAACTGAGCTAATGACCCGGAATGACGCTGTTGCTTCTCCTTGGTTTTCTCGAAATGACGGCTCTGATACTGTGGAATTTCTGCTTGCTATTTGTTATTTTATTTTATTCGTACATTTTTTGCAGTTTCTGAAAACTATTCAAAAACAATTTATTCTTGAGATGCTTATCAGAAAATAAACCGTAAACACTGTCTTTCACGATCGTGGGGTGCCGGGATTTCAATTGTAAGAGAAGAGCATCGTTTGTATTTATTTCTTTATCTGACTCGTAACTCTCGTAAGTTTGACCGAATAAAATCCGTTTTTATTGTAAAAAATACATCAACAATTTCAAACTTGGTTCAACCCTTTAGACATTATGTAAAAACACAAACATATTTTAAAACTTTGTTCAACCCTTTTCGTTATCAGAAATGTATCCGCCGTTCCGAACCTGGTACAACTTTACAAAAGCCCATTAGGCGAAGCTGATGAGCATCTCAAATACATCGGCGAAGAGTTTAGTAGAAAGTTTTGCAAGAGACCTGTAATCCATTTTGTTTTCTAACTCCCCTCATTAGCTGTCGATGTGTTGTCAGTTTCTTTTCTTCGGAGATTTTCCGCGGTTGCACTAAACCGCTAAAACTTCTGGAACTTTTCCCGAAGCACTTTTCCAAAGGAGTGCCAAGTGCAATTAAGTGTCCCGCGCAGCGTATGTAAATTTTAGTACACGACGGGCGCGGCGTGTTTGTTAGACGTTTCCGAAGCAATTATTCTCTTCAATTGTCGAAGCTAATTTTTGCCAACTTTCATGGTTTTCTTCTTGTGAAGACGTTTCGCAAAACTTCGGAAATCTGTGGGACTGAAGCCGAGGGAAAGTAACACTTCAGAACGCGTGGAAGCTTGATATTACCAAGAACGAATAAGCTCCAGAACTTCCGTCTCCCTATCTCCGTAATACGATCATGCGGAGTCGAATAAATCCCTGTAACCTGCCCGATGCAAACGAGCGGAGGGTAGGAGCTACGAGTAACATCACAATTCGTTACCTCTATAAACAGTTATATCGCAGTAAAGCCCCGAAGAAGAAATTTCCAAAGTAAAAGCCGATTTGTTGTCAAGACGCGCTGAAGACCGGGTCAGAGCGCCACCTGCACTAATTCCTCTGATATGCGCAGCGGCGAACAGCCAAGCCAGGTGACGATCCACACCTGTTTTAAATTGATGGTTTCTGAGTTCATTTCGTATCGTATCGTTATCCGTTATTGCCAGTAGTAATTATTTGTAGGGGCTTGCAACGGTTTCTGTAGTAACTGTCGCAAGTGGAAGCAGCGTATTAAGCCAGGCTTCACTTTCCGGACAGACATCCGGGGCTTCCGCACTGTCAAGCCAACCCTTCCGGATTTTTATGATAATGATGATAGCTAAGTTTGCTATTCTTCTTAATTCATAGATGTCCCTTCAAATATTTTTGTCTCCAAATTACAACTGTCAGTCACTCTTTATCATTCTCCTAACCCAACAATTTGCATATTTGTTGTGTCTCTCAAAAGTGTTTCATCTGTGACACCTTTTCAGATTGCGGAATCTGGACTGACCAACACCCCTTCTTTTGGTCTGGCTTCACTTTCCGGATCCATCTCGACGAAAACGGATGTCAGAAATCCGGGAGAAAAATCTGGAACGTGAAGCCTCGCTTTAAACTATGGGCGCCAAGGATTTCCGCTTTTTGGATATTAAAGCCTGGTACTCATCCTGTCATACTTTTTAGGCTCTGGCGTAACGGACGAAGGCGTTGCTATACCAGTCATCCACGAAACTACCAGATCGAGTGAACCAACCAAGGGAGAACAAACAGAAAGACCTAAGCGAACCGTTGCTAAGAGCAACACAGGGGACCTCTCACAGCCCACTTCCGAGGAGAGAGTGCAGCGATCCTCCTCTGCACCCCCTGTCTCTGAACCAGCGCCTTCTGAGCCAGCGCCCACTTTCGTCTCCAGCTGCGAATTTATCCCGACTCAGCCGGAACCAACTGGTCCGCATAAACCCGTAGTGAGAAACGTGCCTATTTTTGTAGAGGGGCGCGACGGACCCCTTCCTAGAGTGGACGAGGAGATGAGAAGTCGATCCTCAACCCCCGTTCGCCCCCAAGCTCAGATGCGCCCCCAATCTCCTCCACGTGGGCGACCTCAATCCCCAAGGTTCTCCCAGTCGCCTCGCACACAATCCCCTGCTACCCAGCGGTTCCCGCAAAAAGGGCGCTACTCCGAGCAAGAAAGGGCGCCGCAAGCACAACCGGCACCGAAACAGCAGCGCCCAGAAGAACACACAATGCCTGTACAACGAGGATCCCCCCAGCCCCAGGGTAGTGCCTTTACCCAAAGCGCAAAAGGGAGCGCCACTGCCCAAAGTGGAAAGGGGGGCGCTGCTGCGAAAGAGGGGCCCCAGAAGGTACCTGTTCAGAAAGAGGTGCCTGAGGCGCCCAAAGTGCTGACCGAACACGAACGCAACTTAAAGAAAATCGAAGATGTGAACCTAGAGCTTGAAAACCTCGCGAAAGAGGTGGAAGCCTTCAGTGGCCAACGAGGGGACAAGCGGTTCCTATACTTAGACGAAATGCTTACTCGCCTTTTGATCCGCCTCGATGACGTCACGGGGGAACAGATCCGCGCCGCACGAAAAGAAACAATAAAGCGGATCCAGAAATATGTCTCTCTTCTCGAATCAAAGGCTGAATCAGCGCCGGTTGTCAAAAGTGACTCACAGACGATGGACGTAGAGAAAAGTGAGTCAGCGGGTGATGACAGTGTGGGTGTTATAAAGTCGGAGAGCGGAATGGACTTAGCGCAGAATGAAGAGAGCCAGAGCAGTAGAGAAATGAAATAGGATAGATTAAGCGATAGGTGGATTGATCAGATATACGAGCAATTTCTTAACATTGTGCAAGTGAAGTAAGTGGATATATGAAAGTGAGAGAGATTTATCACGAAATAGACAAAGCTAGTTACCGACCCGACCTTATGATGTAATAGCCAGAGACTTCGCGTCGAAGGTTCAGCTGCAGAGTACGAAACTTGATGCCGGATAGCAAAGCCAAATGCGTTGTTGCCACAGGATCCCGATATCGCAACCGAACCAGAATATCTGGTCAAGTAAAAAAAAAAAAGTTGCAGGTCGGTATCAGAAGCACCGAACTGACCCGAATTATTCGTATCTGAATTCGAAACCGCCCTCGGTGGGAGCGCGGCATAAGGTAGTGATTTATTGTCGCTGTGCATTACAAGTATCTTTTAATTACCTTAAATTTACTTTGAATCGCACTTGTTACACTGTCAGAAGTTTGAATACAGGTAACACATGTCAACGCATCCTTGCGTTAAACGTTGTGAGAATATAAATTCTAAGGATATATTCTCAATATATATTCACAAGGATGCGCAAAGTTTAATACAATCTGTTCACATGTGTTATCTGTTCTGGTAGTGTTGCTACGAGGCTGTTACGCGGACATTCAGGTCTCTAAGCGAAGGACGTTGTGCAGTTTGTAAATAGGGAACTTTCAAGCGCGTTAGGCAAGTGAAAAAGAGAAAGCCGTGAAGTGAGAGGGATATAGCCAACGTTATATATCCTTAGTGGAACCAGGGACCCATACATTTCCTGTAGTGACTCGCCATTCAGGGGGTTTGTCAATAAGAGATTTTTGATGCGCTCTTGAACGAGCGTCAGATAGTTGGGGAAATAACCACGGGGATAAAATATTGCCTTGAGGGAGGAGTCTCTTTGGTCTCACGTCCAAGCAGGGCCGGGATTGGCTCTATCTGAGCAAGAACGCCAATTCGGCCCAAGTGAATTTTTGGAAACTAGGTGAGGCTCGGGCAACATAGAAGCATAGGAAATGACAAGCCCCCTGAATGGCGAGTCATTACAGGAAATTTGTGGGTCCCTGGTGGAACTAAATTCCGTAAGGTTGGTGCTCCTAGGTCGAGTGTTGCTCTTTCCTTTATCGGTGGTATAATACCGATTCTAATTTATGCCCTGGAAATCTTGCACTGCAGGTGTATGGCGGCCTCAAAGTTAGTCAGTTTGCTTAAATTTTGTGGAACTTCATTTGAAATTTGAAAGATGTTTTCTAAGTCATGACAGAACTGATGGAAAAATTAGTAGATTTGAAATAATTTCTTGGAAATTCAGTTAATTTCTCACTTCTTTGAAATTCAGTTAATTTGAAGTTTAAAAACTTTGATTCAAAGTTAGTCAGTTTGCTTAAATTTTGTGGTAGCTTCATTTGAAATTTGAGAGAAGTTTTCTAAGTCATGACAGAACTTATGGAAAGTTTCGTAAATTTGAAATAAATATTCCTTCAGCCCAAGCTGACTGCGAATCATATTTGACAGTGCAAAAACGAATACGTCAGCTAAATTTTATTCGAGCTATATTTCGGCCCTTCTCGACAAGGGTCCTCTTCAGGCTCAAAACCGCTCAAACTGGAAAAACGACCGTTCGTTTTTCCAGTTTGAGCGGTTTTGAGCCTGAAGAGGACCCTTGCCAAGAAGGGCCGAAATATAGCTCCAATAAAATTTAGCTGACGTATCCGTTTTTGCACTGTCAAATATAATTTGAAATAACTTCTTGGAAATTCAGTTATTTTCTCAAAAATACAGCTAAAGATCAGTCAAATGTACCAAGACAACAACAAAGAGGGCAAAAGTATTTTTGGCCCCAAAAGCCCACCATACTGGTGCGTCTGCGCAAATACCATACTCTATCCCCATGGTTGTGCGTGTGTAGAGTGAAGCCTCTTAATGGCCTGGAAAGTGCGAGAAATGGATGGAGAAGTGCAAAGCAAATCCGGAAACTTGCCGCAAGAACCTTGTCCGGCTATTAAGAAATCGTGGGACCATGTGTCGTAGTTCACCATCCCCCGTCTCGGATTGATAGTAGTGCCGGAAAGTCCACGGATGTCCCTGTTTAATTTGGATAGGGGGGCAGTGAACTCAGCAGTCCGTGCTCGCCACAGGTCATAGGTTTGGACGGGTAGTTCGACCGAAATCCGGTGAGGGAACCGAGAAGGGAAGAAATCCGGTCGTGAAATCTCGCCGAAGCGCCTTTGTTATTGAAGGTCCATGTTCAATTTGGATAGGGGGGCAATGAACTCGGCAATCTGTATCTGTGTTCGCTAACGCTCTTGGGTTCGGATAGTTCGGCCGGAATCCGGTGCACAAGTTGTAATCGAGAAAGGAAGAAATCCGGTCTTGAAATCTCACCGAAGCCTTATGGGTTAACAAAGGTTACAGCACAAAATTCAGACACTAAGACATAACACTCAACGGGTGTATGGCAAACATGATTGTGCCGTCCGAACCCCTGGAGAAACTCGAACCTAGCCGAGATTCTTCAGGCCTCGCAGACCCCCCCCCTCCCCCACCCTTAGCCTACGGTACACAATTCTTCTAAACCGTTCAGAACAGACCAAACCTTCTCCCTCACACATTTTCTTCGCACTTGTTTCCATCTTTTGTGTTTGATCATATTGATTTTTTACTCAACCTGAACAGAACCCTGTTCTGGTGCATGTTATCTTACAGATTTAAAGTTAGGGGTGTACAGCGGCTCATGAAAATTTACGCGGATATGTTGACACGACGAGATTTTGTAGGGATTTGACATCCAAAATTTCGAATCGAAAGCGAATTTCGCAACAGCTAAAAGGATCGACGCCGACGTGATATGCCTTTAGGCCATCCCCTCACTACAGCCGAATATCCAAGTTTTGCGCCTTAAAGTTTAACCGAAAAGGGCTAGGATAGGACAATCTAGTTACCCATCACTTATTCACTTAAATTGGCTTGAAGACCCGCTGAAAATGCGTTACTTCGTTGTTCCACTATTCACGAATAATCCATTTTCAAATAGTGGAATTTGCGGTACTTCTATGCGCTTGTATTTTTGCTGTATGCCTTACGAGAAAGATTTATGATTTTTTATTTTTTTTTGGTTCAGGCATTAAGCAATCTTCACCAATCTCACCACTGCCCACAGAAAAGCCCCGTTTGTGTTGAAATTAAAATTTCCCGCGTCATAGTAGAATTTTCATTGTGGGGACGGCCGTAGAAATTCTGAACGTCATAACTGGAGCAGATAGTGGAAAATAGAAAAATCCCTTTGCAGAATCCAAATATTTCAGTGTATTAAGTTGAATGACACAAACATAAGTTGGCTTTTCAGTTAAACTTTAAGGCGATTTTGTGCTTAAAAGTCTTACGAAGGCCTAATTGTAGAAAAAGATCGGCGTACTGCCGATAAACCTTATGCGAATCGCTCCGCGAGTCGGCTTGGTCAGAGACAAGAGAAACGCTGACGCTGGATAAGTGCCAATTGCGTAAAATAATAATCTGCCCCGAATAGCACTCCACAGCGGCAGAAAAAGATATTCCGTTTAAATGTTCTTGTTCCAAGTGCGTAGATTAGCTATGTAGCACACTCAGTACATAAGTGCCTCTAGTACGTCGGAGCGTGCTTCATAGAAACATGAGATATTAATTGCGTCAATTCTCCTCGCGATTCTTCTATTTCGCGTTTTTTGACCTTTGAGATGAAGCCAATACTCCTTTTCTTGCGATTTGTCAGAAACGAGAACGGGGAAAAGCATCGCAATTCTGCAGATCGAAAAGTTGGTTGGACAGTCACCTCTCGACTCTCCGTTTCTCGTTCTCAATAGTCCTTCCTAATTTTTAAGAGAATTGAGAATCGATCAAAAACGCAACTATTGATCCACCATTATTAGTGGCATTCGCTGTCAACGGTGTGCGGTCTCTAGAAGTCGTGTTTGGATTCACAGGTTACTTCTAGTATTTTAAGCCACTTTTACTTAGAACCGTTTTAACACTGCTCCTGTATAGAGGGAACACCGGGGATTAAAACCCTGAAACTAGGCTAATAAGAGTACGACGAACGCGGCTATTGGTTGTTTACGTGTAGGCTATTGATGGAGTTTGTGTCTTATATCAGAACAGAGGCCAATCAGTTCCGGCCAATCAGATACGAAGGGTTCGCCGAATCTAGAAACTGGCCTCAGATGTTTTACAAGGAAATTTCTGTGCAGTCCTAACTAGGTCCTAGGTCATTAAGATGTTGCTTCTTGGCCGTTAGGGCCTAGTAAGGACTGCGCAGAAATTCCTTTCTAACATTTCCAGTTCGAGGTTGGCGACCTCTCCTGTAATTGACATGCGTGGGACAGAGCAACGAAATTCCACGGTCATAACATATTTTGGCAATATCTTGGCGAGAACAGATTACGTCCATCTTAGTACAGGGGTTTAGTAATATGTTCGGTGCTGTGTGATTGACAGCTCCTGGATTTAGTACGGAACTGTGAGTGCAAATGGCAGACCGTTTTTTGACATGTGCTGCCCTTACTGTGCAAGAGACCTCTTATATCGTACCGTAATAGATTTTAAGTGCCATCATATTGAAACGGTCGTCAGTACACATGTCAAGCTGCGATTCATCTTTTGATTCCTAGTTTTGGTTGTGCAGATTAACGCTGCTTCGTTTTGCTTAAGTTTCGAGACTAAATAAAAACACTGAATCATCAATGTTCCGACAGAAAGTTTTTATTTGGTTGCAGCGAAAAACAAGATTCAGCCTGTGTAGCCTGGATAAACAGTGTTGATCCAACCTATATGAATAGATATAGAGCATGTTCCACCCTTTTTACAATAGTAACTATTACTTACTATTTTCGCTCCAGCCTCGTGAAAAGTACTATGCTGACAGTTCCAACCTTCTCGAAATACTAACTAATATTAACTATTTGCTTACCACGGTCAGGAGCGTAGTAATCGTGGTAACTACGATCTCTGTGGCGCGATTATCGCGTTATGCGATAGTTTGCCGAAAGCAGAAAAATGCGTTCCCGCCTTGACGCCAAGAAGCCAGGTGCCGTTACGTCATCTGTAGTTACTACGGTACGTGGGGTGGAACATGACCATAAAGGTTGAACGAGAGTGTTACCTGTTTAGCAACTACTGGCAGGGTTGCCGCGCCAGACAATAAATAACCCATTCTTAAAAAGAAACGCCACAAAATCACCAAAAGAAGAATCCGCGGCGAAGCCCTTCGCAAATTTCAGTGATTTTTGTTTCACTTTTGATTCTGAAATCACTGAATTATGCCATACACTGCTATAAACAGAATAAAAATAAATTTTTTTTTTGATAAACCCCCACCCTTGGCAACCCTGACTAATGGTAGGAGGTTGCAACATGGATTCGGAATTCGCACTCGGACTTGATGGTTACATTCTTTTGAAAGGCGCATTCACCTAGCACACGGTCTCAGCCAGTCCTAAAAAATATTTTTATACCCAGTTTCCGCTCGCATTTTGCCACTCCCTGTGGACACTGTCCATTCACACACAAATCCACAAATTTAGGGCACGGTGCCCCTTAACGCCTGGGCATGCCCCAACGTATCGGTATGGAGCTCGTACGTTCGGGCACGATGCCCTGCAGCGGCTGCAGCAAGGGCAGGGTACCCCCATAGAAATCTGTTGAACTGAGAATATGAAATGGAAATTTGCTTTTCAATTAGATTGTCTGGGGGTACCATGGCCTTGCTGCAGGGCACTGTTTCCACGTTGGGGCACCATGCCCAAAAATTGCGGATTTGTGTATGACTGACACTATCCGAGTCCGAAGTTCAGATGAATTCAACTTTCAACAAACAACCCAATCAGGTTGTTTTGTGGTATTTTCTGATTGGCTAGGATGCAGAATTAAGTCAAATAGGAAAACGAAGACGTAATTCACATTTGGCATCCAATAAGTGTTGATGCGGTCTCAGACTTCGTTCGAAACTAGCCAATCAGAATAATCCCCAAAAATAAAGCTGGCCAAGCTGGTACCCGAAACTAGCGCCAGTCTCCAGTGCGAACTGAAGAAACCCAGCAAAGCCTCGGTCTCGGAACTACTTCCAAAACTGGCTGGGACGGAGGTTTAGCTAAAACAAGAGCTGTAAGCTCATATGGCACTTGCAAGGTTTGGTAAAAAGATGAAAGTAGGAATTCGCAGGGTTTTTTCTGATCATTTGTAAGCAAAACCCTTGAAATAAAAATGACGACGGACCCTTGGAAATCACGAGAATGTATCGTTTGGAAAAAAAGTTTTTTTGTACTTGGCTGTGATGATATGCACTTTAAGGGCAGAAATTCATCTGTAATCAAAACCCTTGAGGCAAAAATGATCCTGGGCTCTTTAGGACCATGAATAAATACGGTTTGGTGAAAAGTAATTTTTTTACTTACCGGTTAAGATGCGCACTTTAAGGGTGCTAGAAATTCATTTCTAAGCAAAACCCTTGAGGCAAAAATGATCATGGGCTCGTCGGGATCATGAAAATGTAGGTTTTGCTTAAAAGTATTTTTGTACTTTGCGGTTAAGATGAGTACAATTTCTAAGCCAGTCTTGTCAAGTCTCTAATGTTCAAGCCAAGTTTCATCGTCCTAGCACATCTTGAAGTACCTTAAATTGCGATCACCGGAAATCTGGACCCCCTCCAGCTCCCCCCAGAGTGACGGAATCCGGTCCGGTTCTGTCACTGATGCATCTAGGGCTTATGCTTGTTCTTCCCACCAAGTATCATCCCAATCGCTATATTCTAAGCGTTTCACACAATCCCCCCCCCGACTCCCCACATTGATCGGATCCTGTCCGCACTTGAAATGGACATCGGAAACATGAATTCTTTTCGAATATCAAGTTTCACTAAGATACGATCACCCGTTCAAAAGTTGGACAACCTCAAGATTCCGGATTCCCCCACTCTCCACTCCCCCACGATGGTCAAATCGGAGAAACGACTGTTCTTAAGTTAAAATTGTGAAGTCACTGATATGCCTGCCAAGTTTCATCGTCCAAGCACATGTGTAAGCATCTTAAGTTGAGATCACCGGAATTCCGGAACCCTCCTCCAACTACCCCCGCAGTACTCGGATCCGGTCCGGCCTTGTCAACTATGTACCTAGGGCTTGTGCTTTTTCTTCCCACCAAGTTTCATCCCGATCCTTCCACTCCGAACAGGACAAACAATTTCCAGATCCCCCCTCCAACTCCCCCCAAAGTCACCGGATACATTCCGGACTTGAAGTGTGACATCTGAGACACGAGGTCTTTCCAAACATCAAGTTTCATTAAGATCCGATACCCCATTCAGAAGTTATAAATACGTCAATATTTCGGATTCCCCCTCCCTCCACTCCTCCCACGGTGGTCGCATCGGGGAAGTGACTATTTCCAAGTTAGTTCGGCCGAGTCGCTAATATGCTTGCCAAGTTTCATCGTCCTAGCGCATGTGTAAGCATCTTAAGTCGGGATCACCGGACTTCCGGAACCGTCCCTCCAACTCCCCCCACAGTGTTCGAATCCGGTCCGGTCTTGTCAGCTATGTATCTAGGGCTTGTGCTTGTTCTTCCCACCAAGTTTCATCCCGATCCGTCCAATCTGAATATGTTGCACAATTCCGGTCCCCCCCTCCAACTCCCCCAAAAGTCACCGGATCCATTCCAGACCTGAAGTGTGACATGTGAGACACGAGTCTTTCCAAATATTAAGTTTCATTAAGATCCGATTCCCCGTTCAAAAGTTATAAATACGTCAATATTCCGGATTCCCTCTCCCTCCACTCCCCCACGGTGGTCAGATCGGGGAACTGACTATTTCCAAGTTAGTTTGGTCAGGTCCCTAATATGCCTGCCAAGTTTCATCGTCCTAGCACTTCTGGAAGTACCCGAACTCGAGATGAGTGGCCTGACAGACCGACCGAAAAGTGATCGGTATATGGCACTTGAGCGAAGCTGCAAGTGCCATAAAAATAAATAAACAGGGTTGCCAAGAGCTCGACTCATAAAAGTGTCAAAACTTATGACAAAAAAGGGGCTTTTTGACACCTCGATTTTTTTGCGCATTCCGCTCCGCAATGCACAAAATGCGAATAATCGTTAATTATTCTAAATTCGTAAGAACATTTTCCAAAACATTTCTTAATTGTTAGATCACAGTTTTGTAACAAAATTTAATCGGAAATGAGCTTTATAAGGCTTCAATCTGTTTTTGGGACCCCAAAACATTTGCAAGAATTGGATTATTGCTAAACGTAGATAAATGTGAATTTCTTATATTTAATGGGGTCAGTTCGTCTCATCCTTTGGATTGCATTTCTTTTTCTGTACCACAAGTCACTTCTTTTCGATGGCTTGGGATTTCTGTTTGCAATTCTCTAAGTTCTTTTCGTTTTCAGACAATTCGGGATATTCAGATTAAGCTTAAACTGGGGTATTCTAAAATTGTTGGAAATCGTGGACATTTCCGGCGACAAGCACTTACAAAGCTGTACTCGAGTTTCTGCGACCATTCTGTGTTATTTTGTGCTGGGTTTTATATGCTTCTGAATAAAGGTGACGTAAAGAGGGTCAAGACGGATTACTATCGGTATTGTAAGTTCTTACTTTATTTACCACGATCTTTTCGGAACCGAAGGTTAATTAGTCAATATCAGGCAACGGATATTGTTCTTTCAGTGGAAAAACTAAGTTCAAAATTAACTGAAGAAGCGCCAATCCGTCTTGGTCCTAACAATCGTCTTATCCGCCTCTTTTGCTAAATTGTTATTTCTTTTTCTTGTATTTTGTGTTATTTGTAGTTCCTTGTTTTTTCTCCTTGTACTCCACTTTTTCCCTTTGTAAGTGGGTAAGAAATAAATTATTATTATTATTATTATTAAAACGTAAGTGGAGGGATACCTGTGACATCGCAAAAGTTGTCCGTCTGTAAGCACGATATCTCTCGAAGGGATTGAGATATTTTGATGAAACTTGGTCTAATAATAGGCTGTTAGACCATAATCATCTTTGGCAATGAGGGGTTTGCAGTTTTGTCTACTTGGTGTAGGCTACCTACAATTTGTTTCCTGTGCTTTATCTGGTATGACCAATTTGGTACCACGTCTATCACGAGGACATGGACTCGTAAGTAAGAATCGGTTGCTAGAATCTTTGGTGATGAGGGGTTGCCAACATTTGCTAGTTGGTATACCTTTTATTTCTTGCCAGTGTATTTCATGGTAAGAACGATACGGTACCATGTACGTCTATCACGAAGAGATGGACTTGTAAGTAAGAATCGGTTGCTAGAAGGGCTTCACGAGGGGCTTGAAACTTTAAACTTTGATCTGTTTCTAAATATTACAAGTAAAAAGGATTGATCTATCTACATTATATATAAAATTTTTGGGATCCCATCGACACCTTTGGTCTTGTTGTGTACTAAATCAAAGTAAAGCAGCCTACAGTTTTGTGGGGGCTTTAATCCGTAACTTAACTAAAGTAAATGAAAAGGTGCTTTTTCTGACCTAAAAAGTGTCATTTATATGAAAAGGTAATTTTCAGAGAAAAAGTGTCATGGTGTCACCCAGAGGCAAAAAGCACCAAAAGTGTCACCCTTTGCAACCCTGTTAAAAACCGATTGTGAATCTGCCTTTAGGGCATTTCTCCGCCGTCTTTTACTTCTGGCGAACCGTAGGCCATCCATGAGATTGTGGCCCCTTTTCGTGAGTCAAAAACATAAAATCGCCAGCACATTAGCACACATGATTCTTGGTCGGGCCACACTACACTTATGGTCCGAGCATATTTTCGGTAACGTAGATGACGACGGTGCAAGTGCAATGTAGCTGGTCTCATCTGGGTAGTCCCCGACGCCGCGCCGAAAACCGGCGGCCCGCCGCCGAAAAATCCCCGGCGGCCCGCCGCCATCTAACCTTCAGCGCGCCGACGCCGCCGCCGTTCCACCGGCGGCGGCGGCCCGCCGACAGTCTCTGGCGCCTTTGTAGTTACATGTTCCGAATTAGAAATAGCCATTACCCAAAACAGAATATAGTTCCACCGATCATCAATTTATCACTCTACAATACTAAACCATAAACCTTACACTACGTCCATCTGTAGAGACTTTGACACACTGAGAGGTAACGTAGTTTTACAATCCGAGAAGAAACAGAAGAATTTAAGAATATAGCAACATTAGCAACCACAACATTGAGCGTGTTCCACCCCTCTACCAATAGTAACTATTAGTTACTATTTCCGTTCCAGCCTCACGAAAAGTTACTACGCTGACCGTTCCAACCTTCTCAAAATAGTAACTAATAGTAACTATTTGCTTACCACGCTCGGGAGCGTAGTTAGCGTAGTAACTACGCATCTCTGTAACGTGATTGGTCGGATCACCCCGCGGCCTGATATTGACCGAAAAAATTCAAAAAGCGTTACAGCCTAGCGTAGTAACCACGGCGACTAGCGTAGTAACTACGGTAAGTAGGGTGGAACACGCTCACTGCCACAACATGGAGCCAACACTAAATGTAGCTCTCTTGTGCCGAGGAATATTGAAGTCACACCTTGAGGATCAACCAGATGATAGTGCCTGTATTTTGACTCTCAAAGAAAAATTACGTGACCGATTTGATTTCCGATTCCCTAGAGACGATTTTATGGTTGCAGCCGCCCTCCTTGATTTCGAGACGTGCCGGATCGGTGAAATTGACGATCACTTGGCACTACACGTCCCTCCTCTTAATAGACGTGAATTTTTGTTCAAGATGATCAAAGCCTCTGTACCATTTTCCGAGGTTAAAAGGTTCTGTGCCAGAACAGCTGCTTGTTCACCTGAGCAATCCCCTAGACAGGGTTCAAGACCTGTATCGAGAGCACTGTCCTACGAAGAAGAAAGATCCATAGAAGAAGACGAAGAAGATGTGATAATTGGTGAAAGTGAAGAAAAGACCAGTGGGGTCTCTAATTCCATGCCTCCACCCATGTCACTGAAAAGAAGATTGTTGCAACAGGCTCAACCTGACCCGAATGCAATTAACAATGAAGAAACTGATTTAGCTATTCGACGACAAATTGACATGTACTTCACGTTAGCGATCGAGGCAGTCCGCTTAAACTCTTTCTCCGATGGGAATTCCACTGTCATTCTGGAAAGCATATGCAATGCAACTACCTTGGGTTGCTGTTTATGCAAGTTCTTGCCTCCTACCTGCAACAAGTACAGCCGCGGAAAGGGTTTTAAGCACAACTGGACTGATCGTTAGTGCCAAAAGATCTATGCTTGCCCCTCACCGAGTCAACAAGCTCCAGTTTATCCACGATAATTATTGCATTGTAAAGGAGATGTTGACATAGTATTTCCATGGCGTGGCCTGCTTTTGCAAATTAAACTTGTCAAGGTCTTGCAATAAGTTGACTTAGTTTTATTTTAGGGAAGTCGAAGTTCAAGTGCATACCTGTAACATACTCATGTTTTAATGGAAATGTTTCAACTGCTAACTTCGAATTCGAAAGTTGCTTTCATTACTTCGTTATTACATAGTCACATTCCACTTCCACTCACTTTCGTCACTTTACTTCAGTTTACGTCACTCACTTCCGTCACTTTATACGCTGGTAATCCTTGCAGCCATCGAGAAAATTTCGTGAAAAACAGAGAAAAATCGGCGTGACGCCGTTCAAAAACCGGCGCGCCGCCGATTTTCTTTCGGCGGCGCGCCGCCAAAAAAATTTCGGCGCGCCTGGCGGCGCGCCGCCGCCGAGGAGAATCGCTCTCGCCGCCGCCGAAATGTTTTTCGGCGCGGCGTCGGGGACTACATCTGGGTCGTAATGAACAAGGCTAGCAACCGTAGCCCGATTTCTCAACAATTTACACCGACCGCTTGCCTCTCGTTTCCCCTGGCCCCCCAGCACCGGCCTAAGGGTAAAGAAGGCACTGGATACTTCGTCGGGAAGGAGGTGGGCTCCCTAGTCACGCATTGGCTATTCAAAGAAAGTGTAATGGTCTGCAATTAAGCACTATATAATCATATATACACCCCAAAAGTTGCTAACCAGCAAATATTACTCAGAGTAACACACATATGACTATCCCAAAGCACACACACTCAAATACAGATCCTGGAAATCTATAACAATCAGATGATTTTTTGCTTTTTTTCTGGGGTGTGGGAGGATTATTCCGTGCTATACCGAATGGAAATAAATAATGAAGCACACACGCGCGTATCGACACCCTAAACAAGGGCCCGTATTACTTCACTCACTTTTCCTTAAGCCTAATTCACACAGATAGCAAACTTTGCTACGCCTCGCGAGATTCGTCACGCCAGGCGTTGAAAAAACGCATCGCACTTCGTCAGACTTCGGCTCCGAGCCAAAAAAAAAATCGCAACGCCAGGCAAATAATACGAAATACAGAAACGATGGTTGTAGAACTGATAATCAGTTTAGTACAGATTTACCCAGCCATTCCGATATTGGTATCAAGGAACATAAAGACAATGGAATAAGAGAAAATGCATGGAAGGAAAGAAAGTTCGAGCGAATTCGCTCCCAGTCCGTCATACCCTGCGATTTCGCCTAGACTTCGCGAAGCGTTCTTTTGCCTGCCAATTTCAGACAACCTCTGTGTGGTTTCAGCTTTGGAGACGGACGCATCACGGTCTATACTTCAATCGAGGACAGTGCATACACGCGCAAAAGCTTCAAAGGCTTACTGAAGAACTCGACAAGTTCGAAGCGTTGGGTAGCCTGACACTGACAGCCAAAGTCAACTTCGAAAACCTTTCAGAGAGCCTCAACCCTCTTCTTCTCTTTCCTCTTCTAACTTTTTTCGCGCAGGGCAAGTCACAGTTCTTATCCGGGACAAAATGAGAGCCGAAGCCTGCAGCCTTCTTCATTAACAAGCCTATCCAAAGACCTTAGCAGCGTGGGAAAGTCAGGAAGCTCCCAAAACCTCCATAAATTGCAACCATCTGCGCCGTTTAGTGCTAGGACATTCGTTTAAATCACCGATTATTCTGCAAAGCATCATTAAACAACACGTTGTGTGATTCTAGAGCAATTTACAACATTATATAACTTGCTCTGCAGTATCATTTCCAAAAAGTTGTCGCACTATTTTTCGCTTCCCAAGAACCTTTTTGCCTCAATTACTCTTATTTTGTTTACATTCATCCTTGTGTTATCTGGTATGAAACTTGTGACAGTTCAGCGCTTCCACGCGAAATAGTTTGTGGAAATCCCCATCGTCTCATTACTAACACTTGTCGTGACAGGTATAGTAAAAGAGATCGACAAGCTATTCAGTAGAAAACCTGAAATCTGATTCCCTAGAATGAATGAATGAATATTTTTGTTGCACTAGTTGCGTTTTTGCGGATACCATGGTATCTGTTACCACGGTAACTGGATCTGCAATTAGTCGTTTTTGCAGTTACCGTGGTATCTGATATACGGTCCACTGCAAAAACGACTATTACCAAAATTGCATGTTTCGAAGTCATCCCAAAATAAAAACTGATATCCAGTTACATCACTAAGTGCTGAACTACTTTCTCACCAGTTTGACAAAATCTGATGAAAGTGAGATGCGTTTTCCAGATACCAGGACCAGATACCACGGTCGGACCTTTATATCTGAATATCTGTTACCACGGTAACTGGCCAGATACCACGACAACTGCAAAAATGCCTTTTGACCGTGGTATCAGATACCACGATAACTGCAAAAACGACTTTAGACCGTATATCAGATACCATGGTATCAGCAAAAACGCAACTACTGTCTTTGGAGTAGACCGGTGAAAGCTATTATGCCCTGTTCATTGCATTATGGATCTATACTTTACTATCTCTACCTCAAGAGTTGGTAACGCAACAATGGGGGACTTTCAGAAACTAGTCCGCTTGGAAGGCTGAACTGGAATAAGGCGGACTCATAAGCACAAAAATTTCGATTCTAGCACATAGTGATGGGGGTAACGTACCGAATAGTAGAAGAATTAGAACGTAGATGGATCACTGCACTGACAATCCTCGAAAACGGGGCGATGACTGAAAAGTGGCGGAACCTTGGCTTATATCCTAACATACCAAATTCCTACATCTGGCTATAGGTAACAACTTGGGTCCCTTCTGCTTCCCCACTGGGCATCACAATATAATGCAACGGCCACTGCTGAGCCCCTTGGTCTGACACGACTACCACTTGCTCATTATTATAATACACCGGTTCCGTTTGAACGGGGTCTACCTCCCCCGTGCTTTCATCAAGTACAGCCCCGTTCTCCTCCTCACGGTAGTCATGCTCTCTATTCATATGTTCCTGCGCGTCAGCCTCCGTTCTAAAACGCTCCGCGCAAACGGAGCACTCGTAATACTCGAACGTCTGCGTTCGTAGCGTTTGCGCGGCAGGGTTCTTCTTTGTGATGGGCAACGTTCCGTTCTGGTGAAGAGCTTCGTGTTCTTCCCGTTCTTGCGACGTTATGAACGCCTTACGACAGTACATACACCGGACTTGTCTCAGGTGGGTTAGCTTATGCTTGTGGAGGTAGCGGGGGCTTAGGAACAGTTTCCCGCAATGACACTGGTATTTCACGCTATTGGTGTGGAGGAGCATGTGGTTGTCAAGTTGCGACCGAAGGCGGAACGTTTCTGTGCAAATCTCGCAAGCGTGCTCGCGTTCTTCAGTGTGCAAGGTGCGCGTGTGGCGTTCCAAGATCTCGGGAGTTTTGAACTTCTTGTTGCAGACAGTGCAATCGTACTTCCAGTCGAGGCTTCCATGACTGCGCTCGTGGGTTTCCAGAGACTTCCGGGCAAAGAACCCCTTGTTGCAGACGGTGCAAGTGAACGGTCTACAAGACGAAAAACGAATTAAGAACCAGGGACGTTGCAATAAAGAAAAATGTTCGATTCTCACAGCGTATCAAGAGGAGACTTTGGGATATTGCAAGCAAACGAAATTTTCAACTGGATTTGAATGTAACTTCAAATTAGAACTTTCGGCGCAAACACATAGGGTATAGCTTTCAAGTCACGGGCTTAGTCTTTTCCTTGCATAAAGCATAACATTTTTTAGTTTTACATGATGGAATACCGTTCACTCGTTTGCTTTTTTTTTTTTAGTTTATCAGTTTTAAGTCCTTTTCTCTTCTAGCTTCTTTTCTCTTTCCAATTTCCTTTTCTACACTTTGTGTGATTTGTTTTTTGAAAACAGATTATTAATGAATATTAAGCCCCACCCATTGTCTCATGGTGTAGCTAGAAAAGTTAGTGATGTCCTATTCTTTTGCGTAGTTGGTTAAACTGAACTATGCTCCCAACCCCGGATTCGGGATAATGTGATTCAACCCAAATTAATACAGTACGCACTATATAAAATAAGGTAACGCTATTTGCAAATTATTGATTTCCTAATTTATTTCTCCACTTGTCCTTCATAAGTTGTTAGATCGTATGAAGATCCAATGCTAGCGAATAATTTATGTGAGGTACTTGAGGAAACACAAGGTTTAATTTTTCTATCTTGGACCATTCGCCCTTAGGGTATGTTTGCAACCGTCTCGGCTCGTTAGTTTCGCACAGTTGTGCAGCGGCTTAGGTATTTCCGGCATTAGGAATGTCAGGTTTACAAAAAAAGGTTGGCGCAGGAAATTTGTTTGTTTCCCTTACATGGTTCAGGGCAGGACATTGCAGAATATCTCCTAAGACGGTGTCAAGACATACAGGAACTAATGCGTTGGAGCCAGAGATGGTCGAATCCGAATCCGGATTCGAATCCAGGATTCGTCCTTTTAGCCGGATTCGAATATTCAGCTTGTCAAACTGTATTCGGACTCGGATTCCAAACCCCCAATCTTACGAATCCGCTCAAATTCCTAGTCTACATACTTCAAGTTCCCGTTTCCCAATTTTTGGGTTGTTGTCCGTAGGTCCGTCCGTACGCACGATAACTCTCGAAGGGATTGAGATATTTTTTTGAAACTTGGTGGGAGGATCCTTTGAGTCAAAGTACAAGTCAAGTTCGAAGATGGGCTCTGTAGCTCTATATTTGAGGCTGGGGGAGGGGTTTCAAATTAAGGGGCAAAAAAAAATATTTTTGAATCTATTGAGATAGTCGATTTAGGGGTAAGGAGACATGGTGAATCCGAATATGAAAGTTATTTTCTCATCGGACAAGTAGTTCACCCGGAATCCGGCGAAAACCGGACACAAAATTTGTCGACCCCCGCTACCCTTTTTCTCAAATAAGTATCGCTCTGCGCCGGATTAGTATAGCTCTCCGCAGAGCTGACGTAAGAGAGAGAGAGCTAGTGCGATCAAGGTCGAAGGGGTTGGTATAATGGAAAAGAGTTGGTGGTTGCGGGCTATATAACAGTTGGAAAGTTTATAGGGGTTGGCAACTTCAGTAGTAGGGTACACACTGAAACCAAAAATAGGCCGATCTCAATTGTGAGACAAGTAGGGGACTTCTAATGGTCTCATGGTCTGATAATAGGCTGTTAGACCCTAATCATCTTCGGCAATAAGGGGTTGGCAGTTTTGTCTACTTGGTGTACCTACAATTTGTTTTCTGTGCTTTATGTGGTACGAACAATTTGGTACCACGTCTATCACGGGGACATGGAGTCGTAAGTAAGAATCGGTTGCTAGAATCTTTGGTGGTGAGGGGTTGCCAACTTTTGCTAGTTCATATACCTTTTATTTTTTGCCAGTGTACTTCATGATAAGAACGATACGGTACCATGTCTATCAATATCCTTGTAAGTAAGAATCGGTTGGTAGAAGGGCTTCGCGAGGGGCTTGAAACTTTAAACTTTGATCTGTTTCTAAATATTACAAGTAAAGAGTATTGATCTATCAACATCATAGGCCTATAGTAGATTTTTGGGATCCCATCGACACCTTTGGTCTTGTTACAGTGGGCAATCCAACTTTTTGATCTCCACGACCAATCATCCTCAGTCATCTATCACGGTATCCGATTAACTTGGATATCAGTGCTTTTTGTCACCTTTGATTTTTAAACTATAACCTATGTAGCGTATACGATTTGATTTTTGTTGATTTCGGATTCGATTCCGGAATCGAATCCTCTGCACGAAATGGTGGATTCAGATTCGGATTCTTACCTAGCCCTGGATTCGGATTCGAATCCTTTCATGGTCGGATTCGCCCATCTCTGGTCGGAGCACTGAACTGGTAGAAGGCGAATTGTAACCATGCGACGACCTCTCTCACTGTCAATACCATAATCGACGTTACTAAATTTCAGCACCCTCAAACTCCCCCCCCCCACTGTGCCCTCTTACCCCTATGCCGCTTTCGTCTGTTTCAGTTATGAGGCCACGACCCGCCCACTAAAATTTTCCTACATTTTGGACCGCCACACGGACTGGACACCCTGTCACAGGATCCACTTTAGACCATCTGACTTACTCACTTACCTCTTATCCGAATGATACCTCAAATGCTGCTTCAGCAACATGGGAGTTGCAAAGCCACGCCCACACAGCTCGCAAAGCACCAGATTGGTTACGTCTCCAACCGCCAGCTTATGACTGGCCGCCTTGTGTCGACCCAGGGCGACGCGGGATTTAAAGCGGCGGTGGCACTCGGCGCATTCGTACCGGAGGAAGTTGGGATCAACGCCCTCTGGGATGGGCTCATCGCATTTGTGGCCATAGAGGCCGGCTCGGTTGTGGAAGCCTTTCCCACATTCTTTACACGCGTATGGTTTCTCTCCTGGAAATGAATAAATTCAGGGCCTGCAAAATAATACTGGGAAGTAGTTATGTTGATTATGAGACGAGCCTCAAAGTTCTAAAGTTGGAGTCCCTCAAAGAGAGAAGGCAGAAACTGGTTGTGGATTTCGGTCGAAAAATCCTTGACTCGGAAACACACTGTGATCTTCTGCCGGGCTTTGAGACACGCCAAACGCAACATTCCATTAGGCTCAGAGAGAGAACAAAAAACGCAGCAAAGCTGGAACAACCGCCGATCCACTCATCTGAGCGGTACCTGAAGTCATTTGGTTCCTACTTCGTAAAACATTATAATGGTGACCTGAAAAAAACTGTCAATAAATCATGTGTGAATAATTTACTTTTTTAAGTGTTTTAAATTGTTTTCGACCTCCGGTGTTATTTTTGTCATCGACAAGAATATTAAGGTAAAATAAAGTGAATTTGAATTTAACACTGTTACCCTTAGTTCCCCTCCCTCAACAAAAATGAAGAAAATCTCCCAGAAGGACCCCTCTTGCTTATTCTGCTTTTTATAATATACCTAGCTCCCATACAGAATTATAAGCTTCTAAAATCCCCACCTTTCTCCATTGTTTCGTTTTGTGCCTACGAATCTTTAGCAGCTTTTTCGGCCTTGCCGAGTTTTGAACGTCACACAACGAAACGTTTGCCGAGATCTTCAATGTCCGCTGACAACTCTTTCACACATAAGGATTCGAGAGGCTTTTGTTTACTACTTCTTTTATTTGCTAGTTTTTCCCACTTTGTAACCAAGGCGTGTTCAGTTTTCAAATGTTTTGCGCTCAGCCGCCGCGTCGGAGTGCAGGAAGGCTGGACATAGTCGACAAGCGTTAACAAGAAAATCGCTAATTTCAGGTGGAAAGCAATGGTATTTTCAAAAAAGGTTTTTCTGATCCATTTGATACGGAAAAGATCATTTCTATATGGTAAGAGTTGTGCTCTAAAGAACAACAAAGGGAACCGCGAAAGCAACTACAATATCAGATGTTTCACAACAAATAACACAAGGATGCACGATTTTGCTACGTTTTTAAAACGTTACGCGTTAATACGTTCTCTCCCATTGGGGGAGAGAAGAAAGTATATAGGGAAAGTAAGCTATGTTCTGGTCCTTACTTTTGCCCTATGTGTGGTTCACTTGGGGGAGCTATATTTCATTTGGTTGGTAGTTACGCTGAATTAAAACGTAAAACGTCTTTTCGTTGTATATATTGAGTTTTCGTGTTATTTTGTGTTTATTTTGTTTTCCCGCCATGGCTCCACGGTCTTTTTTGGGATTAAATTCATTCATTCATCACCCATACAAGAAGAGCCGAAACACGGCCGAAAAAACATATGCTGATTTTTTTGTTTGCCATCATGATATCGAAAAAGTCAGCAGATGCTTTTTCGGCGTTTTTTCGCCTCTTCCTGGCAATGCTTGTTACGCATTACGTTTTAATGCCTAACGTTCGAAAAAATACCAGCTAACAACCTAAGTGTTGAAACCGCGCATCCTGGTTTTATCTGTTACGAAACTTCTCAACAAACTTCAACGCTGCTCATACTCACTGCCATACTCCGTCCCCTCCACTCCCGTCGTCCGTGCGTCGGTCTGAGAGGAACACTGGCAATCAATTTTCTCCATATCCGGCTAATTCCTCTTCCCAATTTTTACATAAGTGGCGTTTTTGATCGCCGATGAAATTTCCCGGGTAGACGAAGGGAGTTTGCCGATTCGTGCTTATTTACTTGTTTTCGATAGCCGATAGCTGTTGGAGGCAACGTCCATCGCCTATCGGCGAGTCCTAGGCCGACAGGCGATGGACAGGAATTTAGGCGATGGACGTTAGCCGTTGAGCACAAAAACAGAAATTAGAAGAAACAGCTACGGCTATCGGCTTCCGGCGAACGTAAAAAACGCCAAAAACGGCGATCAAAAACGCCACTATAGTTTCGTTCCGTCATTTATTTCTGGTAAAATTTTGTAAGTGTATTATTAAATTGTCCCGCTTTTGTGTATTTTGTAAATATTGTTGTTCTTTTTTCCTATTCTAGCTTTTAGTGATAAACGTGATTGATTGATTGATTGATACTCTAGGCAGTAGGACTGCACGATAGACCAGAGCAAAATAACACTAGGGAGTAGCGCCAAGACTTATCCTTTCCATGCTTCGCAAACGGGCCGTAGTCGTAGCGCTGCCCATAACGCTTGCGGAATTTAAAGCGAGACAAACTTGCGGATTTAGAAATTTCTAGTAAAGCTAAGACGCGGTCTGCACACATCTTGGAAACCGGGGAGATGGTATCTTTTTTTTGCTGAGTTCAGAATATGAAGTTATTGGAGCCAGCGCTGGTGCACGACTGTGAGTTTGAGTAGGGACGTTCAGTATCGCTAGTGGTGCTAGTGTCACTGCTATTCGAGTGTGTGTCACTTTTTTCAAGTCTTAGCGCTACTCTCTAGTGTTATTTTGCTCTGCGATAGACATACCTGTGTGAAGATTGAGATGGGTGTCATAGGAAGCCTGATGGGCGAATTCTCTCTCGCAATACTGACATCTGAATGGCTTTTCGCCTGTATGCTTTCTATTGTGAACAGCAAGAGCAGAGAAATTCCGGAAGCGCTGAGAGCAGATGTCGCACTGGTAGGCATCCCCGCGCTTGTGGACCACATAGTGAGTGTAGAGGGCTTTCGGTGTGTCGTATTCAGCCTTACAGATGGCACAGCTATGGATCTGTCCGTCTGAAAAGAAACTGATGTCGACATTTTCGTAAGGACAATTCTGAAAACTACTTTGACTATAGATAGATATTTAATGCATAAAAGCCAACAAGGGCCATCGCACCAATACAACAAAAGAAAAATATATATAAGAAACATGAACACTATGCCAAGATTTAGCGTTCAAATTAATTAATGGAAGTTATGACAATTTTGAAGTGACTGATTTAGTAAGATTCAGCATTAACCGTCATCATAGGGGGCACGCGTACAAGCTTGCAAAATCAAGATTCCACAAGGGCATTTTTAAGCGGGGTTTTGGTAACAGAACTGTTGATCCTTGGAACAGCCTTACCAAAGATGCGGTTAATGCTGAATCGATCAATAGTTTCAAGTGCATTGCTGATGGGATTTTTAACTCTGAATAGTTGGACTACTCGAAATTTCTTAGAGTTATTTAGAGGCGAAAGCCTTTTCTCTTGCTTTGTATTATTATTTATTATTATCATTATTATAGACTATTCTGAAGCATGGCATTTAATATAGTAGATCCTCCTCGGAATCCATCCTCGGAAACGCTGCACTGGTTTGGTCCGAACAAAAAGATTTCAGAGCAGCCCTTCAAATCCCCCACCGTGTCCGAACGTGGTTCAGATTCAGAACCGCGGGTCGCACATCTCGGGTATCTACTCATACCTCTCATCAAGGTTGTAGCCGCCTCGAGCGCGCTTCCATATCCCTATCTGATCAAGTTGACCGGAGTCGTGATACAGCCGGGCACTATACTGTCAATATTTTCGTATAGACAACTATTCTGAAACCTACTTTGAGTATAGACTATTCTGAAGCATGGCATTTAATATAGTAAATCCTCCTCGGAATCCATCCCCACCGTGCCCGGACGTGGTTCAGAACCGCGGGTCGCACATATCGGGTATCTACTCATACCTCTCAATAAGTTTCACTTGAATCGGTGCATTTCCGAGAAATATCGGGTGCCCTCACAAACAGTGATCGGATGCGGTTCTGAAACGTAAAGAGGACATCTGCTACTATCACCGATCAAATTCACTCGAATCGGATCACCGTTCGCAACTTAATAAGATTTCAGATTCCCCATCCCTCCAACCCCCACGGATCATCGGATCCGATTCATCGTCTTAGCGGTCTAGACTAAATCGTAACGGAATTTCATACAAGCGTGACGTTACACCCATTTTATCTATTTTACCTCAGAAAACGAAAAATTTAGTTTCTTCTATCGGTGAATATATATTTGAATGTATACATAGAGCTGAGCGGCCAGTGAGGCGCCGGTCGCGTTTACATTTATGAGACGGCCTAGGGACAATCACATGCTGTATTGGGGGCACAATCACGTGACGTCACTAAATACGTCACGGCTGTATAGAAATCCGTTACGATTTAGTCGACACCGTCTTAGCTCATGCGGAAGTGCCCCAACCAGCAAAATGTGGACAGATCGCCAGACATCACGATCGCTATATGGCAACCGAGCCGAAGGCTGCAAGTGCCATAAAAAGGGCTCAGTGTACAATACAGGCTGATTACCTACCTGGTTCTGCAAGGCTCTTCCTTGTTTGCACCTTTTTCATCGGCCTTTTATCATTTTTCGTGAGCTTCTTCCTCGATTTCTTCTTCTCCTCCCCACCTACTTCTGCATCTTCTTCGCTTTCCTGCCAAACTTCACCTGAAGCGCTAACTTCACCATCGGATCCGGAATTCTCATAATCCTCATCGTTAAAGATTGGTTGAACGGTGGAGTTCCGGTCACGGGTTATTCGGCGTTCTTCCGGCAGAATCTCGATGTGGTCTTCACTTTCAGAGATGACGTCTACATCCTCTTTTACTCCGTCGCTCATAACATCTGCGGCACCTGAAATAATAAGAATGTTCAGCTTATAAATGGTCATTTCGTGCAGAAATGCCTCAGACCATCTACCAGAGGACTTCTTTTTATTTATTTATTTTATTTTTTTTTGATCCTTCAAAACTGAAGAGTTAATCTATAAAAAGAGAGAACAAAATGTCAATCGAACTCACACACACTTACAAAGATAGTACACAGACAAACAACTGACCATTGACAACAAATTGGCTTACTAAGTCAAATACAAATGAAAATACAAAAATCAAAATAAATAAACTAATCAGGGCGCTTTTTTAGTGAAAATTGGAAAAAGGTTGTGATGGACAAGATATGTTTTCAGCCTTTTTATGGAAGTTTCGGATTTTACTGTTAAAAGTTTCCAGAGGATTCTTCTTTCCAGAGATGAATGATCACTTCGTGCAGAATTGCCTCAGACCATCTACTAGAGCAGCGGTTCCCAACCGGTGGTACGCGTACCCAAAGGGGTACGCGAGACCCTCACAAGGGGTACGCGAAGGTCTCAAAATCGCGTTAGTCTATAGCTTTAATACCTCGCTTCAATCCTTTTTGAGTCCCCTAACTCAGTTTCATTATTGTCCCCGAAAGCAGATACCCCATCGAACGCAATTTCAGATTTACATGCCTTATCATTTATGACAATAAAATATCGTCTTTTTGACGTTCTAATGACGGCAAAAAATTGTAAAGCAATAATTCGTCAAAAAGGGGTACGGAACCTTTTTCCCTTTGGGAACCACTGTACTAGAGGACTTCATTATCGTTACACAGATTACGTAGGCATTCAAAAGGTCCTATCGTTATCGTTTATCGTGGTGTCTAATATCACACTTAAAGGACACCTGAACAATGAAACCATACTTGAACACACCATGGAGAATGCATTTACAGACATGGCCACGGAGAGCATTCTTCTCCTGAGCGTGACGTTTTCAAAATAGGGATGTTCGTTTCTAGAGGTTTGCACATGCAGACTCAAAGACAAAAAGCGCAATTCATTCAAATCTTGTACAGCGCTGGCCGGATCGTACTGGAATTTCTTCTAGATATACGTTTGAGCTTAACTGGTTAAAAAGTATTCCAGAAGAAGGGTTGATTGGAAACTGAAATACGGACAGATGCAAAATGGAGCAAAAATCATAGCTTGGAAACACTATTTCGTATTAGGATTGGGTTTTCTGCAGGCAATGTTAACGGAAGTCATACAGATAGGGATGATACTTGGTACTCTTCATTCATGGTTAAAGTCTTTTGAAGCATAAATCTTGATCGAAATCTTGACTTCACGATAGACTGGTTCAGTAATATCGTTCTCGAAATTACCAGTATGTATCCCTGGTGAAGTTAGCAATCTTTCTGTTAGCGCTTGTCGACTCTGTCCAGGCTTACACACTTTCCGATGCGAAAGAGTAGACACAAAACATTTGAAAACCGTTTGCATGCCGTGGGAAAAAGCGGGAAACAAGAACTAAGTCTCCCAGAATGAAAAACAAAACTTTGAAGTTTGATTTTCTCTTGTCCTTTTTCCTGAAACACTTGTCGGCACACCTACATACTTACGGCTAATTCTGCGCTGCTTGACTTGTAAACTTGTCTCGACAGACAAAAGGAATACTCTGGCCGTTGCCAGCAGACTCCCATAGCGGAGTCCCCGCGTTTCTGTTTGTGACAGGGAGTCAATTTACACGGTCGGGTAATGCTCCGATTATCATAACCACCATCAAACAAGGACTCCTTTTCAAATTCTGTGAGGAGTCAGTTTGAGGAGTTGCTGGTGTAGATGGTTTTTGAAAAGTAAGTGTTAGGGGTGGTTAATAGGAATTCTTGTGATCAGTGCTGAGCTTAATTGTGGAGTAAGACTGATTTGAGGGAAAGACGTCTGTTTTATTGTGATTATGAATTGGTTTGTTTGTAAGAACAGTTGTTTACTTAGTCAGTGCCAGCCCTAAATCCTACCTGAAATATCCTCCTCAGTTTCTATTTGATGTTGCTCCTCTTTATACGGCACATTTTCCGGTGAAGGCTCTGGCTCTTCCTCCTCTACCATTTTTTCCTCCATTACCGGATCTGGTTCCGCAATCCGGGCACGCTTCTTTCTGCCATCCGACGTCACTTTCAAGAGTGACTTCCTCTTCTTCGGGGCTGGCAAGGGAAGGTCCACGAAATACTTCAGATCTTCATCGGACTCTTCTGGTTCGATGTCGGCAAGAGGGGCGAAGATGGATATATCAGACTGAAATAACGAATATCTTCAACATGATTTTTCGAAAATCTGAACAATCCGGGGCTACTTGTGGTAGGAGTGTGTTCACAGGTTGTTCCCTCTCTGGGTGATACCGTAACACTTTTCTTCTACACTGTCAAAAGTTTCATAACAGATAACACAAGGATGCGCAGTTTCAAAAGATAACAAGTGTTCCTTCAACCCAAGCTGACTGCGAATCATATTTGACAGTGCAAAACGGATACGTCAGCTAAATTTTATTAGAGCTATGTTTCGGCCCTTCTTGGCATAGGTCCTCTTCAGGCTCAAAACCGCTCAAGTTGGAAAAACGAACTTGTGGAAAAACCGAAAGGGCCGAAATATAGCTCAAATAAAATTTATCCGACGTATCCGTTTTGCACTGTCAAATATGATTTCAACAGATAACACCTGGGATGTTATCTGTTATTAATTTGCAAACGTTAGGCATTCAACGTTAGGCAAAGCAAGCATTGCCAAGACGAGCCGAAAAAGCATCTGATGACTTTTCAGATATCATAATGAGTTCTTCCGGCGGTATTTCGGCTCTTCTTGTCAACGCGTAACGTTTGCAAAATCGAAACAGCTAACATCCCAAGTGTTATCTGTTGAAACTGCGCATCCTTGTGTTACTTCTGACAGTGTAAATACGATCACGTTTTTAACAATAAAATTAGTTTTGTTTAGGGGTTCTGTTTCAGAATATTTCAAGAATATACGACTGACAATTTATTTATTTGTTCAAGACTAGAGTAGAGTAGAGTAGAATTTAATTTGAAAATGACTTTCACAGCAATCATGCCGAATTTGCATTTCTCGTCAACATATCATAAGCGAAAACGGTGTCAATAGACATTTACAGCAGATTACAGATGTCAATATATACATATACAATTTAAACACAACCAAACTATATAAATGCAAATAGAACAAAACAAATTCGTTTTTAGTCGTGAGAATTAAAAAGTGTCACGAAAGATGGAACAAAGCTTTTCCTGTATCGTCCGTGAGTGCAAATTACTGGTGTTAATTTGGGGACTTTCTGGGATTTTTCCCGGGGGGTCTACTTCTGGGAGGACCGTGAATGGGTGGGAAGAGATCACAGAACCTGGGGTCAGAAAAAGCTCGTGTTCCGTAACCATAGCACAGTATTAGTCTCCTTTCCTCAAGCATAGTGAGCCCGAACTTTTTGAGAAGATACAAATAGGAAGCTTTCCTTCCCACCCAAAAATGTGCAAAGCCTTTTTTTGGATACATTTAAACGCCATTTGACCTCAAGACACGATCCGTGTTGGATTTCAGAAATTAACTGAAACTGAAACAACATTAAAAGACAATTACAAACAAGGAAAAAATGTCTTTGCGCGGCAAAGAAGTGCCTTTTGCGCGTGCGAGTTGGATGTCACCAAGCGAAACATTCACTTTGTGCTACTCACATTCAGGGCGAATTCTTTAGGGCTGCCCAGCGAATACTTTGGCACTCTTTGGGCCCATACCTTAATACTGGTTTCAGGTAGGACAGGGCATGAATTTGCTTTTCTAAAATCAGCCAGCGACGTCGACTGGTAACGCCAGCCAGCGGATCAATCAGTAAATCTGTATTACATCATTGTTTGCTAAGTAATATTCGGAGGAAAATACACTGACATAAGTTTCATACCAGATAACATACGGATGCACTGTTTCAACAGACAACACTTGGGATTTAATCTCTTATGATTTCGAAAACGTTGTGCATTAAATGTTTGCATAGCAAGCAGTGCCAGGAAGACTCGAAAAACGGCCGAAAAAGCATCTGCTGACTTTTTTGTTTGTCGTCATGATATCGGAAAAATCAACAGATGCTTTTCCGTCGATTTTTTGGCTCTTCCTGGCAATGCTTGTTATGCATAACATTTAATGCACAATGTTTTCGAAATCACAACAGATTACGTCCCAAGTGTTGTCTGTTCAAAACTGCGCATCCTTGTGTTATCTGTTATGAAACCTCTGACAGTGTATGCTACCTCTATAGGACTGTCCAAAAGATGTAGTCAGTCTCACTTACATCATTTGTTTCGGCTGTAGTCTTTTCTGTTTCTGCACTGATTCCCAAGTCATCTAATACCGACTGGAAAGCTTCCACATATTTCCCAATGAGAACTACAGAGCCGGTATATAGGAAGCTGATAAGGCACTTCGCCATTTCCAACCTGCAAAAAAAAATGTTTGGTCCTAACAAGGACAAATAATCTGACAGAACCTCCGTCTCTCTATCTCTGTAATATGACTATGCGGATTTGAATATTTCCCCAAACCCTGTCCGCTACGACCGAGCGGAGGTTTGTAGCTTCGCGCCACATCATGTTTCGTTACCACTACAAATAGCTAAATCGTTGTGAAGCCGCCGGTGAGGAAAAGTAGAAGTAAAAGCTGATTGGTCCTATGGGCGCGCTCCAGAGCGGGTCAGCGCGCGGAGTACACCTCCTGCACTATTTTGGAAGACGAGTAAACGGGTATCAAAATCAGCTCTGAGCTAGAGTAAATACCTCTAGGTCCCCTCAGTTTCGTCAGGGTATTCATAGTCGCTGCATGGGACTAAAGGCAGAAGTTCTATCTGATTATTTGTTGTTGGTCATAACCACACACTGTCAAATGATCAATGGTCACATGCGCATCTCGCTGTTCCTCCCAGCTGAATAATATTTATATATTTATTAACACCAAAAGTGGTAAGTCAAAAAGACTTGTCACTAAAATACAACTACTTCTGAGGGAAAATATGCTATCTCTAGGGTTATCCAGTAAAAGTCGCCTCACTTACATCGTTCGTTTCGGCTGTAGTCTTTGAAGAGTTTTCGCAGTCAGCTTGGGCTGAAGGAATATCTATCACCGATGTAGTCTTTTCTGTTTTTGCGCTGACTCCCAAGTCATATATCAAATGATACACGGACAACTCCTCACAGCCGAAGCAGTTCTAACGTTATCACTGATTCGCTTTCCGAGAAGAGAAGCAAAAATCCACCACGAACGAGAACTCATGGAAAGCCGTTGGCATACACAACATACAAGTGCTTTCTTTACAAGTGCCAGGAGTTGTCCCACGTGAGAAGTTTTTGAATGGTACAGTTATGTCAGTAAAGGATCTACTGAATAGTACCCAGGGGCGTCACGACTGGGGAGAGGGGGGGACGCCCCCCCCAATGTTGTCGGCCAGTCGGTAAAAAATAAAAGATTCGGCGTGAAGCACCGCGATTTTTCGTCAAAACAGTTGATTTTGTTCATGAAAACAGTCGTTTTTTTCTGAAAATCAGTCGATTTTTCGTCAAAACAGTCGGCTTTCCTGAAAATCAGTTGATTTTTTTCAAAACTGTCGTTTTTCTCCAAAAAGTCAATAAAATCACCATCGGTAAATACCTTGCCCCCCCCCCAAACATATTGGCTATAGTAACGCCTCTGATAGTACCAGTCCGTATACTGAATATAAATTTTGTATTGTTTTTGTTCATGGCCCAATGGCTCCATTAAACATCTATCTATCTATCATTCCGATATCACTTTCCACTCTTGTCGTGGATTCGGTTTCAAGAATATTCATGGTGCTTTCCGAAACTGGGAGAGTGCAAAATAATTCTAGAAAGTGAAGCTCGTTTTAACTGAACTCTAAAAACAGCCGGCGCATAAACTAGCGGAGCATTCCAGACCACCAAAATTGCCTTATAAAGGTGCAGACAGAAATCAAGTTGTAAGATTTCCAGACCGGAATACCACATAATAATAGGCAGATTTCAAAATGCAAAAGATTGCTTTCCGGTTTACAATTCACAGTCCCCATAACACAATACAATTCACAGTTATATAAATAAGTTCCATCATCACAAAAGTCTCTAACTATATGTGACATGGGGATGTGAGCTTTTTAAGCAAATTTGCCTCGAGCGATATCACTGTTACCATAGCCCGTTGCTAACCTGCGATGAAATGTTTAGATCAATTGCTCGAGCGAGATCACTATTCCTGTAGCCCGGTAGCTAAGGCTGTCATCCCGATGAAAAACTTCCGAGAATTAGTCGTATGTAGTAGTACGAAAAAGTAGCATGCAGTAGTAACTGTTGCTACTACATGCTACTACTAGCAAACTGGATCATCGGGATGCACTAGGGATTAGATAAGGAAATTCCATTCACTCACCTTATTCCTGGTAGGCTTACAACATACTGAAACCCTTTTGGAAAGTCAGCCAACGCCAACCGAAGCAGTGAGCTCCTATGAGCCATGATAAAGCTATGAGCTTCAATCTGTCCTCCAATACAAATGAAAGTCAAGTCTGTTGCTGAGCAGTTGGTGTCTTTAAGCATACTGGTGAGTAACTCAACATGTCTGCTGCTTCTCAGACACACTAGTTTCGAATCAATCTTCTTTCGTCTCCCCATGGTGACGGACCGTTTTCAGGAATACTGAAAAGACAGTAAATATATGCTTAAAGCGTAGATGATACAAGGAAATGACCATCGCAGAACCAGATAAATTAATTTCTCAAGTGTTCTATTCATAAGCAGTTAATTCTCAATCAATTCCATTTAATGGAGTCTAGTGACCACAGCCTACAAACAAAATTAGGTAAACAAGAAACATAATTCCAATGCTAATTACCTAACTGAGACCATGTGAACTAGCAGAAGATGTCAAAATAGCAGAAGGCTGTGATGGATATGATCACATGTAATTAATATTAGGAAATTTAATGAATCCGTGCTCGAGTTTCCTTTCAACTCTTTAACTGTGTAGCATCTGCTGTGACAAAGAGGAGAAAAGATATTCAAATATTTCTGTTAGTTTACATCTGTTTCTTCTTCGCTGTATGTCCGATTTTCTAAATATGAAACTAGTTCTTTTATGATGGGAAATTATGATTTAAAAAAAAGATCATACTTTAAAAATGAAATGGTAACAATTTTAATACAAAGCACACTTTTCCCCGTGCACTGCCACAGATTGATAGATTTGATAGTATTTAAGTTGAAGTTTTAGGTTGATGTCAGTTGTATCTTTTTTTTTTCCATTTAGTGTAATCTTTTCTGAAGGAATCGAATGTAGACTTTGTGAAAGTATAGTATAATTATTGGTCACTGGTCAGATGTAGATTGATTGATAGTATTTTGATCGAAGTTTTAGGTTGATGTTAATGTGTATCTTTTTTTTCCATTCATGTAATCTTTTTAAAGTTTAAAAATAGGGCTGAGCTCCATTCACTTAAATAGGCCTGACAAGCCAATCAAAATGTGTTACTCCGTTTGTCCCCTATCCACAGATATTGATTTCATCAAATGAACTTATTTTTTCTGATCTGTGGATACCTCTGTGTTTGTCCCTCTATGCTTGAAACATTCACCAACTACAAAGGTAAGAAATTGCCGAAAAACAAACTAAAAATGGCAGATTCTTTGCTAGACATATCTCAACACCATTTTCCTACTTCCTTCTGCCGTGACTTTTCTGGGCTGAGCGTCTTCATCCTGGAAATGCTGGCATTTTCACAACTCAAATTCTCTGCTTCTCAATGAATTTTGAGTTGTAATGCAGCAGCGAACATTCTGAACATTATTGCTAGAGCATCGGGTGAAAAACTACAAAATCCCTTAGATGGGTCAAAATATATCAGTGTGTTCAAGCATCAGATGTAAAAATAAGCTTGCTTTTCAGTTAAACTTAAAATGAATACAATGCAAATTTTGTGAAAGTATGGTATAATTATTGGTCAGATTATTTACTACCTATTATTTACTATATTTTTTACCTATTATTTACCTATTATTATACTAAGTAGAGGTATGCTTATTTGAATGGTTACTTAAATCTGAACAGTGCCATTCAGTCTAGTACACTAGCCCCTTTTCAGGCATGGTGCTCAAACGTCTAGCACCATGCCTGGGTGCTAGACGTTCAAGCACTGTACCTTGGATTTCATGTATAGTGCATGGATTTCAGTATACAGTGCATGCATGAAAAACACAGTTTCTGTCATCACAACTGAGCACCGGTTCGGATAGGGCTGAAATTACTGCCATGAATTAGAGAAATCAAAGACAATCCTTATCATATTTTTCATAACAAAAACAGAAGGATGCGACTGATGATGGAGATGAAAAACCTCATTTCCTTTTCTACATAGTCAAGGGTTTTGCATGCAAAGGGTCCTGTGCCTCAGCTTTTTCTACCTAACAGTCAACCAGAATATTGGCTCCTAGGGCACTCTACATGGAAAATAGATAGGCTGCTGTCAGATTTTTCATCTCCATCATCAGTCGCGTCCTTTTGTTTTTGTTAGGAAAAATATGATAAGGATTGTCTTTGATTTCTCTAATTCTTGGTAGTAATTTCAGCCCTGTCCGAGCCGTTGATAAGTTGTGGTGACAGAAACTGTGTTTTTCATGCATGCACTGTATACTGGAATCCATGCACCATACATGAAATCCAATGTACAGTGCTTGAATGTCCAGCACCCAGGCATGGTGCTAGACGTTTGAGCACCATGCCTTAAAAGGGGCTAGTGTACTAGACTGGTGCCATTTTGGGCTAAATGGTACAATGAAGATCCAAAATACCTATTCAGGTGTGTGCAGAGGGCGGCAGTACTTGCCTACTTTCGCTAACTGGTAGCTGAATTTAGTCACAGCAAGTGCATGAAAATGGCAAAGTTCAAAGTCAATAAATGTTCCAATAAGCATACCTCTACTGTACTACTCTACTAACCAACTTTGGTGGATATAACATAATGAACTGAATTGAATTTTTTTTACTATTAGGTGTCTTTCAAATCAACAGATCAAATTTCTTTACCTTGTTGCTTGAATGTCCGCATGAACGATTTGGAAGAGCCATTTTAAAATTCAACAGAATTTCAAAACATAACACTTGCAAATTACTTATTTTATTGTGCAAAGAGATTGTTGGAGCAGTTACCTGTTAACTGGCAAACAAGTTTTCATTTTCCATTTCCATCTGACCATTTTAAAAGAAAGTTACAAATCCAAGGATTGTCCAAGCAGAGGCGTAACTAGCCAAAATATTTTTTTGGGGGGAGGCAAGGCATTTACCAACTGGCTGGTAATTTTTACCGACTGTTTTCAAGAAAAAAAACGACAGTTTTGAAAAAAATGACTGATTTCCAGAGAAACCAACTGTTTTGAATAAAATCAACTGATTTATAAAAAAACGCTGTTTTTCATGAACTGTTTTGACAAAAATCGCAGAGCTTCTCGCCCACTCAGTTATTTTTTGCCGACTACCTGACAACATTGTGGAGGGATGCCCCTACCTGGCTCCCCCCCCCAGTCGTAATGCCCCTGTGTCCAAGGACGCCAAGGTCAAGGACACCATGTCCAAACTGGCAATGAGCCAAATGAGGAGAAAAATTAAGAGTGATGTATAAATATGCATTACATCTACTGCCCATTTGTGTAGCCTGTAATGAAATTAAGGAGATTAACATTGAGAAAGTACCAAACAAATTCTCTGAAGAACTGTGACAAAAAAATAAAGAAAGAGCTAAGCCTAAAAAAAACCGCAAAAGGTTTCCCACTACAGATGTGTCTTGCTAAGATAAGTGAGTTACATAGTACTACCCAGTGCCTGAGCTAGCCAAAAACATGTCGGGTTAGAGGCTAACTCAACAAAAAAGTAGAAAATAATTATACTAATATCGATGATGATGACAGGATGATGATGAACGAATTAAAGACCCCTCTTGACTACTAGGTCACCTGGGTCTTCTATCCTTAAATCTGTAACACTCAAAATAATACTAATATCTAACCTCAAAATCTCTTTTTTGAATTTTTCAGATCTACGACGTACGTCCGCTTCTTCTGGAAAAAATCTGGCATTTTTCTTCAAGCGCTCCCTAATGCTTTTGACTTAAGCGGATGCATCATAGATGGCATAGAACGTGAGAAATTCAGCAATTCCAATGCATTTCTTCAAATGCTTTTCATAAATCATAACACAGTACCAAGAACTAGTAGACGAAACCAATTACCAGAATCGCCACCCGTAGAAGCATCGCATCAGGATTATACCTTAGATTGATCCGAAGTGCTATTTAAAGTTTAACTGAAAAGCCAACTTATTTGTGTGTCATTTAATTGGATACACTGAATTATTTGGATTCTGCAAAGAGATTTTTTGATTTTCCACTATCTGCTCTAGTTATGAGGCTCAGAATACCTCCGGCTGTCCCAACAGCGTAAATTCTACTATGACACGGGAAATTTTAATCTCAACACAAATGCGGCTTTTCAGTGGACAGTAGTGAGTTTGGTGAAGATTGCTTAGTGCCTGAACAAAAAAAAATGATAAATCTTTCTCGTAAGGCATACAACAAAATTACAAGCGCATAGAGGCACCACAAATCACTCGGAAATTCCACTATTTGAAAATCGATTATTCGTGAATGGCGGAACAACGAAGTAACTCATTTTCAGCGGGTCATTAAGCTAATTTAAGTGAATGAGTGATGGGTAACTAGATTGTCCTATCCTAGCCCTTTCGGTTAAACTTTAAGGAAATCCTGTTTTAACAACATTAACTCTCAATATGTTCAAACAATTGCTAAAAACGGGTTTGTCAGCTACGATGCTTCGTCAGCGATATTTCGGCCCTTCTTGTCAAGCGTCCTCGTCAGGCTGTTCAAAGTAAGGGACAACGTCGGGGACTGGAAGAATTGAACCTGCAATAAATAACTGAAGTTTCTACCAACTAAAAATATCCTATTTTGGGCAGTTACTTTTGGAGATTTTCCTGTAGTGAAAAACTAGTGCTGAGATTTCATTATTGACTCGAAAATATGATACTTTCTCTTCGTCTTCTTCAGACTGAAGTACTCAGTTTCAAAACATTCATCAAGGTGTTCTTTTGCAGCAAAAACTGCAAAACTAATCCTTCCCCAAGATATGTCTCAAGTATCACGCGTTAATTCGTTCCGTAGTAACTTTGACTGTTCCAGGAAAAGTGGTTTCGATAGTTAATTTGTGACGTCACGCGTAGTTACTTCTAAGTAACTGCGAAGCAGTGCTGGAATGCACCAAGAACAAATAAGCACCAAAACCTCCGTCTCCCTATCTCTGTAATACGACCATGCGGAGTCGAATAAATCCCTTTACCATGCCTGATGCAAACGAGCGGCTACGACGAACATCACAATTCGTTACCTATACAAACAGCTATATCGCAGTAAAGCCCCGAAGAAGAAACTTCCAAAGTAAAAGCCGATTGGTTGTCTGGACGCACTGCAGAGCGGGTCAGCGCGCCTCCTGCACTAATTCCTCTGATATGCGCAACGGCGAAGAGGGAAGTAGACGGGTAGCAACTCAAAGCTCAGCAAATACCTCTAGCTCACCTCAGTTTTATTGGGGTATCCATAGTCACTGCATGGGACCAACCTACTTACCGTAGTTACTACGCATGACGTCACGAAGGTTGGCTTCTTGGCGTCAAGGCTGGAACGCATCTTTAAATTTTTAGTAGTATATCATCCACGGGGTAATCCATCCAATCACGTTACAGAGATCCGCAGTTACAACGCTTACCACGCTGGCATGGTAAGCAAATAGTTACTATTTCGAGAAGGTCGGAATGGTCAGCGTGGTAACTTTTCGTGAGGTTGGAACGAAAATAGTAACTAATAGTTACTATTGTTATTTAGAAGTGTGAAACACGCTCTCTATTGACTTATTTGTTTTGATCGCACCCAGATGTTCCACTTCTTGTTTGTGTGGCATCCACAAAGCGATTGCAGGTCTCTCTCCACTTCGTGGCGGATTCACAGTAAAGGGTGGCCTTTGCTCATCATCCAGGAACGGTAGCCGCAGAGAGGTTATTTTAGTCATCAAATGAACAAGCTTCGATAAAGCCCTCCGCTTTCAAGTTGCATTTTCATCAGCTCTACACTACTCGAAAGAAGACCGATGAAAAGTCAAGGAAGAACTGAGTGGAACTAAAAAGGAACAAGTATATGCGATTTTAATTTAGACAATCTTAAAAAAATACTTCATAAAATCATGAGCTAGATCTTTTCTGGAAGATTTCAAATTCAAATCACTGTTTTGGCGCAAACGGGACAGTCGCGAACTTTTTCTTTCCTACTGTCCGATACGGAATGCCCGGTTGTTGTCCTTTTGAGAGATCTCCTGGGTGGTTTCCAAGAACTGGTTCGAGCACGAGCTGCTTCGACTTCTTCTTGATAACCGGCTTGTAGATAACCAGATTCTTTCCACTCCAACCTTGGAACATTGATCCCGTGTTTATGTTTCCCCAGCCTTGCTTCATACCCTTATTTTTCCTGGGGGGCTTAGGTTGGGTTGCTGCATGCATAGGAGGCTTTGGCATGATAAGTTGCTGAGGCCGAAGCTTGATTTGCAAGGGCACTGGTACGGGCCTGGCTTGGGCTGACGGTAAAGCTCCATAGGCTGGTGCTGGGGGTGGAGCAGCGCCATAAGATGGTGCTGGAGGTGGACCAGCACCGTAAGCCGGCACTGGAGGAGGAATAGCTCCGTAAGCTGGCGCTGAAGGTGGAGCACCGTAGGATAGGGTTTTGGGTGGAGCAGCTCCGTAAGCTGGTGGTGAAGGTGGTGCAGCTCCGTAAGCTGGTGGTGAAGGTGGAGCAGCTCCATAAGTTGGTGCTACAGGAGGAGCAGCAGCGTAGGATGGGGTTTTGGGTGGGGCAGCTCCATAAGTTGGTAATGGAGGAGCAGCAGCACTGTAAGACGGGGTTTTGGGTGGAGCAGCACCGTAAGCTGGTGCTGGAGGTGGTCCAGAACCGTAAGCCGGTACTGGAGGAGGAATAGCGCCGTAAGCTGGTGCTGAAGGTGGAGCACCGTAGGATGGGGCTTTGGGCGGAGTAGCTCCGTAAGCTGGTGGTGAAGGTGGAGCAGCTCTATAAGTTGGTGCTACAGGAGGAGCAGCAGCGTAGGACGGGGTTTTGGGTAAAGCAGCACTATAAGCTGGGACTGGAGGAGGAGCTGCACCGTATGTTATTGGTACTTCATTGACAGAGGCATGAACAGATGTTGCAGGTGCTTCATATACGGTGGTGGATGGTGGTGGTGCTGCAGCGTAAGATGGTACTAGAGGTGGTTGCTTAGTGAAAGAAGCATCACTGTTGGTAGATGGCTGAGGCAGAGCAACCACATCTGCCACTTTAACTGGTACAGAAATTGGTCCTGGGAAGACTATTGCAGTTGACGAGACGCTAGGGACTGAAACCGGTGCCAACGTTGAATGTGCTTGGTTAGAGACAGGAATAACCTCAGCAATACCGTAAGGTCCTTCATCTGGTAGGAATTCACCTTCGCAACCTGACCCAGAACCAAAGACTGGATCATTCACGATAGCTTGCGTGCTTGGAACTGATGCTGTCATAGTAGTTGGTGCTTTATCAGTTGTTGATGGCATTGCGGGAGCTGCTGTGGCCGATTGAACCGAGATGGCTGGTTTGGTGACTGACGAAGATTTTTCGACCGTAACAGTTTGTGTAGTTGGGGCTTTAGCAGTTGTTGCAGTTATTGTTAAAAAAGCAGGTGTGGTAGGTTGAACCGAGATAGCTGCTTTGGTGACTGACGAAGATTTTTCGACCGCAACAGTTTGTTTAGTTGGAGCTTTAGCAGTTGTTGCAGTTATTGTTACCAAAGCAGGTGTGGTAGACTGAACCGAAATAGCTGCTTTGGTGACTGGTGGTTCTTTTCCGACGATTACCGTTTGTGTAGTGCTTTTGGCTGTCGTTCTGGTAGTTGGTGACTGCGTGATGGTGGCAGTAACCGTCTCTGTTGCGGCCTTGACTGTTGTAAGGGGAACCTCTGGTACAGGGGGTCGTGCTGTAACAGTTATTGGTGTGGCGGGAACTTGGACTGTGTCCATAGTTGCCGTTGGAGCGACGACGTTATTCACGTAAGCGGCAGCGGGAGTGTCATCGTACACGTAAACGATCTGCTGCTGTTGGGGATACTGATGTGGATAATACTGTGGGTAAAGATTAAAAGGATACTCGTGCTGATGCTGCTGCTGTGGGAGAACCATAATGTAGCTATTTTCGGCATCCTTGGCTTCAGCTACAACTGGTGCGGTTGTTGGCTTTACAGTAGTGGTGAAAGTCGTTGTTGGTGCAACAGTGGTCGTAGTAGTTGTTGGTGCAACATTAGAGGTTGTAGCCTTGCTTGTCGATGGAACCGTTGTGGTAGTTGTTGTAGTAGGGGCTTTTGTGGTGGTAGTAGTGGTTGTTGTTGCGATAGTGGTCGTTGTGGTTGTTGGTGCAACAGTGGTAGTAGTCGTTGTTGGTGCTGAGGTTGTAGTCTTGGTGGTCGATGGAATCGTTGTGGTTGTTGTAGCAGGGGCTTTGGTGATGATAGTAGTGGTAGTTGGTGCAACAGTGCTCGTTGTGGTTGTTGGTGTAACAGTGGTAGAAGTTTTGTAGCTCACCAGCGATTCTACTGGGAGGGGAGCTTGAGGCTCTAAATATTTGTAGGGGACGACTCGATCCCCTAGGTCTGATTGATACATCAGCACACCGTTGTTGTCAACTGGATGATCACAGTCTGGGTAATTTGTAACCAGTATTACATTCCCATCTGCGCCCGGCGCTGTTTGAGTGGGCAGCTGCTGGACACTGGAAGCGTCATCGTACACGTAAATTACCTGCTGCTGTTGGGGATACTGATATGGATAATAATGCGGGTGCTGATGCTGGTACTGGGGCTGTTGGTACTGCTGCTGCCGGACGTCTAGAATGTAGTCATTCTCGGCATCCTCGACTGCGGCCACATCTTGGGCGGTCACCGGCTCTGCGGTAGTAGTCGTAGTCACTGCAGGCGACGCACTGGTCACAGTCTTTACAAGTGCAGCTATGGTGGTATAAGCTGTCCTCGTCGTGGTCGCTCGGGTGGTCGATGGTACTTGCGTCGTATATGTTGTAGTAGGGGCACTGGTTGTCGTAGTGATCGTGGTTGGTGCAACACTAGTGGTTGTTTTTGTCGTTGTGGTTGTTGGTGCAACAGTGGTAGTAGTAGTTGTTGGTGCTGAGGTTGTAGTCTTGGTGGTCGATGGAACCGTTGTAGTTGTTGTAGTAGGGGCTTTGGTGGTGGTAGTAGTGGTAGTTGGTGCAACAGTGCTTGTTGTGGTTGTTGGTGTAACAGTGGTAGAAGTTTTGTAGCTCACCAACGATTCTACTGGGAGGGGAGCTTGAGGCTCTAAATATATGCCGGGGACGACTTGATCCCCTAGGTCTGATTGATGCATCAGCATACCGTTGTTGTCAACTGGATGATCACAGTCTGGGTAGTTTGTAACCAGTATTACATTCCCATCTGCGCCAGGCGCTGTTTGAGTGGGCAGCTGCTGGACATCGGAAGCGTCATCGTACACGTAAATTACCTGCTGCTCTTGGGGATACCGATATGGATAATATTGCGGGTACTGATGCTGGTACTGGGGCTGTTGGTACTGCTGCTGCCGGACGTCTATAATATAGTCATCCACGGCATCCTGGACTGTGGCTACATCTATGTCGGTCCCCGGCTCTGCGGTAGTAGTAGTAGTCACTGCAGGCAACACACTGGTCACAGTCTTTATCAGTGCAGCTATGGTGGCAGAAGGTGTCGTCGTCGTGGTCGATGGAACTGTTGTCGTAGATGTTGTAGTAGGGGCACTGGTTGTAGTAGTGATCGTGGTTGGTGCAACACTAGTGGTTTTTCTTGTCGTTGTTGGTGCGGTAGAAGTCGTTGGTACGACAGTAGGGGTAATTTTGGGGGATGTTGTTGGTGGGGTATTGCTTGAAGTCGTGTAGCTCACCAATGCTTCTGCTGGAAATGGAACTTGAGGCTCCACATATGTTTCGGGGACGCCTGAATTACCAAAATCTGTTTGGTACACCAACACAACATTGTTGTCAACTTGATGATTGCAGTTTGGGTCGTTTGTTAGCAGTATTACGTTCCCATCTGCTGTCTGTGGCGTCAGAATGGGAAGCTGCGGGATAACAGAATATCCTCCTGAAGCGACTTGCTGTTCGTCGATGTAAGTTTGTGCCTGGGCGTCCGCCACAGCTGAGGCGTCAGCCTGGTTTTGGTATGAAGCGAAGTGTCCAGTATTCTCGTCGTCTGTGTACTGAGCTGGTGGGCGGTCTCCGTCAGGGACAACAACGTAATACTGCTCGGCCTCTTCGGCGCCATCATACGCCACTTGCTGTCCAATGTTTTGGCTCACTGAGGGGTCGTTCACTGCAAGTCGATAGCCGTAGGGCACCTGAGAAAAAGCACAAAGTTAATGAAGTCCAAGGGGAAAAGGGTTAACTGGTCAGTTCAATGACTTATCTGCATCGATCTGTATTTGCCCCAGCAGGGGTATTTCCGTTCCGACGAATGCCTCACAGCAGACAGCCTTGCGTCTATGAGTGTGATACTCGAACGACGGCAATGTAGTGCGCAAGCAGTGCAAGTAGCGCGTAAATTTGAAACCCACCTGGGACGCAGGATAATGTATTGAACTAATTCGTAGTAGAAGGTTCGTATGTTCCATCCTCCAACGCATCTTTTCTGTGGCTATGCGTTTCCCGACCCAGTGAGCGCTATCGCTGTGCCCCAGCTTCTGCATTCTCATGTCTATAGATTTGAGTACACCCCATCGATAGAGATAGCACCCTACCCAACGAAAACAGAAGTCAGTACTCACAAATTAACTATGCGAACTTGCGATCAGGATTTTCCGGGCGGATTTTCTGCGCTTTCATTATCATAATTAATTGGTAAAAATACTACACAGTCAGAAGTTATATAACGACAACAGAAGGATGCCCGGTTTCAACAGATAACACTTTGGGATGTTATCTGTTATGTTTCTTTCGTTCCCGTTAGTATTTTTACCAATTGAAGGTGTTTCTGGAGATCTAGGCACGAAATAGTGTAAACTTAATTGGTCATAACACTTTATTTCTAAGTGAAAAGGTGTTATTCTTGAAAGTGTTATGCGCTATCTGTTCTGAAACTTCTGACAGTGTGGAGCCAGCGCTGGTGCACGACTGATTGAGTTTCATTAGGGACGTTCACTATCGCTAAGTGGTGCTAGTGTCGCTGCTATTCGAGTGTGTGTCACTTTTTTCAAGTCTTGGCGCTACTCTCTAGTGTTATTTTTCTCTGTTGACAATCGTAAGCTGTTGGCGATTTTCAGCCAATGATAGTGTCACCGTGAGTGCATTCGCAAGACAATGTCTAGAAAGTTTGGAAAATATGGAAAGTTGAGAATAATTATTAAATGGGGCTAACACTCAAAATGCCCACGATCACAATGCCCACGACTCAAAATGCCCACTAAAAATGCCAACAACTCAAAATGCCCACGGCTCAAAATGCCCACGACTCAAAATGCCCACGGTTCAAAATGCCCACGATTGGATTATTTCAGAGGTTCAGACGGCAGTTAACTTGAATAAGAGGTGAGCGAGCAACGGGAGGAGTAGACCGAGTATCAGAATGACGATGATCGAATGTGGCCAAACAGCAATCTTAAAACTAATATTTTTAATTAAGGATGACTCTTACCTCCATGATGCTAGTTAACTGGAGGATTTGGATCGCTTGGTTTTGCTTTCTGTGTTGGCACAATATTGTATACAACATTGCTTCTGTACTTTCACGCAAAGAATTCTGAACTGATCAAGAAACAATTAACAATTCCTTTCAAAACCTTTTCCGAGGTTAATCCTATCCCTAATATCGTAGACCATTGTCCCAGGATGATTTTGGCCTCCCCTGTGGACAGTTTCAGCCGTCGGTATTTTGTACCAAGACAATATTAGCCTCTCCTGTGACCATTTTGAACTGTCGACATTTTGAGCCGTCGGCATTTCGGACGATTTCGATTTCAGGTGTTTGAATTGAGTCGTGGGCATTTTGAGTCGTTGGCATTTTGAGTCGTGGGCATTTTGAGCCGTCGGCATTTTAATCGTGGGCATTTTGATCGTGGGCATTTTGAACCGTGGGCATTTTGATCGTGGGCATTCTGAGCGTGGGCATTGTGAGAGTGGGCAAAAAGATCGTGGTGATTTTGGGAACCACCCATTAAATGGTTATGATGAGATAATGATTAAATTGTGCATACAAATTCATGAGCTAAATAATACCAGAAACAATAAGTACATATTAGTTATTCTCAGTATTAAATTGCGAAGGTGAAGGACAGTATTTCTTCGGCATTGTAAAGAGATATTTCGACTTGGATCAGAAATCGCACGAGGAAAAAATGTTTTTTTGTGATTGGATAGCATAGCAAAATAACCCCAGGGAGTAGCTCCAAGACCTATGCTTTCCATCAGAGCAAAATAACACTAGAGAGTAGCGCCAAGACTTGAAAATAGTGGCACACACTCGAACAGCAGCGACACTAGCACCACTAGCGATAGTGAACGTCCCTACTGAAACTCAATCGCTCGTGCACCAGCGCTGGCTCCAATAACTTCATATTCTGAACAGGGCAAAAAAAAAGATACAACCTCCCCAGTTTCTTCGATGTGTGCAGACGGCAACTTAGCTTTACTAGAAATATCTAAACTCGCGAATTTGACTCGCTTTAAATGTTGCAAGCGTAGTGGGCGGCGCTATGAGTATGGCCCGTTTGCGAAACAAGGAAAGCATAGGTCTTGACGATACTCCCTAGTGTTATTTTACTCTGCTTTCCATGCTTTGCAAACGGGCCATACTCGTAGCGCTGCCCACTACACTTGCGGCATTTAAAGCGAGACAAACTTGCGGGCTTAGAAATTTTTAGTAAAGCAAAGGTGCGGTCTGCACACACCAAGGAAGCAATGGAAGCTGTACCATATTTGGGGTGGTTCCCAAAATCACCACGATCTTTTTGCCCACTCTCACAATGCCCACGCTCAGAATGCCCACGATTAAAATGCCCACGGTTCAAAATGCCCACGATCAAAATGCCCACGATTAAAATGCCCACGGCTCAAAATGCCCACGACTCAAAATGCCCACAATTCAGATGTGGAACACCCGAAATCGAAATCGTCCGAAATGCTGGCGGTTAAAAAATGTCGACAGTTTCCAAATTCCAACAGTTCAAAATGGTCACAGGGGAGGCTAATATCGTCTTAGTTCAAAATGCCGACGGCTGAAACTGTCCACAGGGGAGGGCAACATCATCCTGGGAATGCGGACTACGATATTACAAGGGGTAGGATTAATCACGGAAAAGGTCTTGAAAGGAATTATTTTATTGTTTCTTGAGAACTATCCAAAAAGACCCGCAAGTTAAAGCTCTTAAAGAAAAGTTCCCGGGGGGATTCCTTATCAGGCAGAGGCTTCCTCAAGTACAGTTCCTTATCAGGCAAATCTTCCTCAAGAAATTCAGCGCTTTTGCGGCAACTAACCACGAGGCAATACACATGTTTCTTGTAAGTATTTTACCATTATAATTGAGATTATACCAGTTCAACATACGATCATCGTCATTCTGATACTCCGTCTATTATACTCTTCCCGTTGCGCACTCACCCCTAATTCAAGTTTACTACGTTCTGAACACCTCAAATAATCCAATCGTGGGCATTCTGAACCGTAGGCATTTTGAGTCGTGGGCATTTTGAGTCGTGGGCATTATGAGTCGTGGGCATTTTGAGTCGTGGGCATTTTGTGTCGTGGGCATTTTGAGTTGTTGGCATTTTTAGTGGGCATTTTGAGTCGTGGGCATTATGATCGTGGGCATTTTGAGTGTTGCTATATTCAGAATATGAAGTTATCGGAGCCAGCGTTGGTGAATGACTGAATGAGTTTCATTAGGGTCGTTTTCTATCGCTAGTGGTGCTAGTATCGCTGCTATTCGAGTATGTGTCAATTTTGTCAAGTCTTGGCGCTACTCCTTAGTGTTATTTTGCTCTGTTGGATAGTGACAATATAGGAACTCGTTTTTTATTACACCTTACTCTGGAAAGGTACCTCAGGCTCTGGCCGGATTTTTTACATTCAGTCCTTCCTCTTTAATCTCTTTTTTAAAAGTCTCTAAAGTGACGGCGTCGAGTACGTCAGCTCGGCTAGGGTAGGGTAGTGTTCGACGACATATGGATTTTTGATATTTCGGGACCATGTTTCGCTCTTAATGTAACTCGTTTCTTTAAAGTTTAACTGAAAAGCCAACTTATTTTTGCATCATTTAACTGAATACACCGCATTGTTTGATTGCGTTAAGGGATTATTATTTAATTGTCAATATTTGCTCTAGTTTGACGTTCGGAATATCTACGGCTGTCCTCAGAACGTAAAATTCTACTATGACACAGATAATTTGAATCTCAATACAAACGTGGGTTTTCAGTGGCCAGTGATCAGCTTGCCGAAGGTAGCTCACAGCGTGAAGTTTTATTTTCATACAACATAGGGATCCTCAATCATACAACATATGTATAAGCGCATAGAGGTACCACAATCCGACCGGGAAATTCCAATATATAAAAATTGATTATGCTTGAATAACGGAGCATTGAAGTAACGTATTTTCATCCGGTCTTAAAGCCTCTTTAAGTAAAGAAGTGATGGGGAACTAAATTGTCCTATCTCAGCCCTTTTCGGTGATACTTTAAAATCTAAGAAATGAAATTTGTCGTCAAATAACATTTTACATCATCCTCTGTTAAAAACTTCGAATAATATAAGAATTTAATCAGTAAAAATTTATTAGGCTACTCCAGCTTCGAATATATAAGAGTTAGGCTAGTTACGTTAGATTATTTACAATAATTAGAAAATTTACAAATATCGTTTGCGATATCGATGTTTGGCCGACATATCGTTTTCGATACTGAATATCGCTCAACACTAGGCTAGGGACTTCTAGGTGGTGTTCGGCAGCGCTGGATCGTCACATAGAGTACACCGCAAGGCCGTATCCAGGGGGGGTTAGGGGGTTCGAACTTCGAACCCCCCCCCCCCGAAACCCACAAAATTAATCGTTTTTTGTAGGCTTTAAAATCTGATTATGTATTTTGTGTACTTTTCGGTCCAACCCGCTGGCAAACCCCCCCCCCCCCGAAATAAATTCCTGGATACGGGCCTGGTTCACCGTGCCAGGTCTTGTCAAGTACGGCCACTAGGGCCTTACGATACTCTTGATGACTAACTCTCCTTGCCGATACAAAATCACCGAGTACCTAGCAGAGGATCGGGAAGCCGCACCACAGCTATGCCCAACGATCGTCGTGATTGGTTGATACAGGATTTGACTAAAGGGTTTGAGTCGTTAATGAGACGTTTTCTCGTTCTTCCTGAGGATCAGTGGCGTGATTTGGACTTAGTCATATCAGGGACCCGTAAATTTCCTTACAGGGGGCCTGTCATTTCCTATGCTTCTATATTGATATGATGACCGAACCAAATCCAGTTTCCAAAAATCCCCGCTTGAGTCGATCGGCATTCTTGTTTGCCTCATTGGACGTGTGCGCCAAAGAGACTCCTCCCTCAAGGCGCCGCAGCCAATCCCAAATTTTGTCTATCTGGTCTTGAACTTTATTGGACCGTGGGTATTTCTCGAACTATATTCCGTGCGCTCAAGATAGCATCAGAAATCTCTTATTGTCAGGCCCCCTGCAAAGGAAATTTATGGGTCCCTGGTCATACAGAGTATTGCCAATGGAGGACCTACCATACTTAGCAAATGGAAAAGACAAGGCATACCTGGGCATTTCGTTTGGCTGATGAAGTTGCATTCTTCCTTCTAACCTTTCGGACAGTCTCTGCTTGACTGATGGAAGAAAGGGCCAGGAAAAACTGTAAAGAAACGAGGGAGTATATTTATAACCCATCACAAAGTCTCATCATACAAATCAATGGCTACCTCATAAACTTAAAGTTTAACCGAAAAGGGCCAGGATAGGACAATCTAGTTACCCATCACTTATTCACTTAAATTGACCTGAAGACCCGCTGAAAATGAGTTACTTCGTTGTTCCGCTATTCACGAATAATCGATTTTCAAATAGTGGAATTTCCGTGTGATTTGTGGCTTGTATTTTTGCTGTATGCCTTACGAGAAAGATTTATCAATTTTTTTTATCCAGGCACTAAGCATTCTTCACCAATCTCACCACTGCCCACTGAAAAGCCGCATTTGTGTTGAGATTAAAATTCCCCGCGTCATAGTAGAATTTCCGCTGTGGGGACGGCTGGAGATATTCTGAGCCTTATAACTAGAGCAGATAGTGGAAAATCAACAAATCCCTTTGCAGAATCCAAATAATTCAGTGTATCCAGTTAAATGACACACAAATGAGTTGGCTTTTCAGTTAAACTTTAAAGACGGCCTAAAAAAGGCTTGGGCCGATTTTTCTTCTCTATTTCTGATAGCTGCAAAATTTTCCTTCGGATTGCTGGTTCGTTCGAGGGTTCGCTTTTCCCTTGCCAAAAAGAGACGAAACAGTGCGTCGAGCTGTGAGTGCGTCTATGAACACGCGTCTACGAACCAGTCAAGCAAATTTGTCGCAGTTGACGATGAGTTTTGCAGACGAATTTTTAAGATATGTGAAGACAGTCCAGTTATACAACCCTGGATTTGCAAACATAATCCAAAGTTCAGATTTTGCTTCAAACAAGACCACCGAGGGGTCGACGACTCTCAGTCTCATTTCTTATGTACACCATTCCGGAATAACGGAATAATCCTGACATTCCGGATTATTCCTGGCCATTCCGGATTATTCCTAACCATTCTATATCCTCCCATTCTTTATCGAGTTTGGTAGCGACCGTCGTGGCTGAGCATTCGCTATGAACTGGTTTCGCCCGTGCCTCCGAGGGTGAGAATAAGACATCAAACCTTCGTTTGCTACATAGCAACACGTTTCAAGCAAGGAAGAAAATCAAAATTCAATTCAATTCAATTCAATTATTTTATTTCCGCCACAGCTGACGAGTAAAATAAATAAATAAATAATCAAAATCGAACGAACAACTTGATGTTGAACAATGAACGAACACATCAGAAATATTCACGAGAATTAACTTCACACAATTTCTGAATGTCATCAGGCTCTCGGAAGGAAGTCGGGAGAAAAGAGTGACAGAAGACGAGCAAAGGGGTTAGAGACTCTGAAATTAATAATTCTAAGGAAGAGACTGCTGTGCGGTTTTGTCATTGTTTATGAAACCTTTGTGGAAGGAAGAAGGAGTTTAGTCATATCAGTAAGTAATTAGTATGTAAGTAATCTAATCATTCAGAGGGGGGGGGGGGGACATAACTAATCGCAAACTAAATACAACATAAAGAGTCAATTTGGCAGAGAGAGGGCTCGAGGCCAAATGGCGGACATTTGCATATGACCTATAAATACGTCAACACACAACTTATAAATTAACCATAATCAGGAAATAGATAGTACAGTTGTTTTTAAAGTTCAACCGAAAAGGGGTGAGCTAGGACAATCCTGTTACCCGTCACTTACTCACTGAAATAGGCTTGAAGACCCGATGAAAATGCATTACTTCGTTGCTCCGCTATTCACAAATAATCGATTTTCGAATAGTGGACTTTCCCTGTCGGATTCGCGGTACCTCTATGCACTGTAGTGTGTCGTATGCTGACGAAAAAGAGTGACGAAAAATTTGTGTCCAGGCACTAAGCAGTCTTCACCACGCTCACTACGGCCACTGAAAAGCCGCGTTTATGTTGAGATTCAAATTTTCCTCGTCATAGTAGAAATAGCGTTCTGGGGACGGCCGTAGATATTCTGAACGTCACTACTAGAACAAATAGTGGAAAATCGAAAAACCCCTTAGCAGAATCCAAATAATTCAGTGTCTTCGATTAAATGATACAAAATTAAGTTGGCTTTTCAGTTAAACTTTAAGCAGAAACATTTTCTTTTGATCCCTTTAAGCTATGACCTGCTTCTTCTGTACGAGGACTGGTCAACGTCGGATCATGCTAAAGTGGGTCATACAAGTTTAACAGAAAAAAATAGCTTATCTTTACATTTAAGGATTTGAATACACTGAATTATTTCAACTCCACTAAGGGATTTATTTTAATTTTTAATCTTGGGCTTTGGTATAGTGACGTTCAGCATATGCACTGATGGCCCGACAAGACAATGTTTATCCCGACGCAGAGAATTTGAATTTCAACAAAAGCATGCATTTCAATGGCTAATGGCTTAATAAAGTCCACTATATAATATATAATATAATAAGATATATAAAATATATAATATATAAATATAATATAATAAGATATATACACTATAATATAATAAGATATATAAAAACGATCATATGAATATCGGAGCAACGAAGTAACGCATTTTCATCGGGTCTTCAAGCCTATTCAAGTGAATAAGTGATGGGTAATTTGATCTCAGCCCTATTCGGTTAAACTTCACATTTTAAATTTACGACAAATAACGAAAATAAAATCTAGCGCCGCCCTATTTTTGTGACCCCTAACTAAGTTCCGTACTAGACAAATGAATGAAGCTGTTCATTATCGTGTCAACAGTGGTCAGGATTTTTAAAACTTACAACAAAAAGTGATATCCAGAGCTGGCCCATTTTTCAGCGAAGAACAATTCCAACTAAGTTCTACACTAGAAAAATAGTCAGTATAATAGGATAAAAAAGACCTTGGCATTCGATATTGATCAGCCAATTCTAGAATGAGAATCTTGTCCTTCCAAGGCTGAATGATTCGGACTTTCTCAAAACTTGCCATCGAACGCATGTTAGAATGAGCAATTGCTTCACTTACACGACAGAAGATTCTAGGCACGCTTTTGATAAGCTTGCCACTCAGTTATGGAAGAATTTGTTGGGATAATTAGGCGTAATCTAATTATCAAAGGAAAAAAAACGCAAGGGTCTGAATTACAAATATCCGGTGCCCATCAGTATAATCATATTTCAGAGCCAATAAGAGATGAGGTAGAAATCAGAATTTAGATTTAGACGCGCTTCTTTTATTGCGCTTCTTTTATCTTTATTATCGAACGCTAATAAAGGAACTAACCAGCTTTTAACTTTAGCAAGAATAAATCCTCGGTATTCTCCGACGAGTTCTATATTTGTATGGAGGGACAAAATTACCTTTCCTCCCTTATGTAGCGCTTACACGGACTAGAATTCCCGTCGAGTTGAGAGGAATTCTGGTCCACTTGACAGAATTCAGTTCGCGAAGACGACAAAAAAAATAAGTCTGGCGAGACGAGAATTCCAGGAATTCCGGTCTCCTTGAAAGGAATCCCGTCGGCGGCGCTGGTGAAGAAGACTAAACTAAAATTTAGCTAGCTTTTGAGAGTAGCAGAAACCAATACTGATGTCATAAATGCTCTCAAAGGTTTTGTTGTTGGCTAGCGAAGTAATTTTTGTCAGATTTTCTGCCTTGAAAAACAAGACCAAAGGTTTCGATGGGATCCCAAAAACTTAATATCTGATCCAGACAATTGGGTCTTGTCTTCGCCAGATCAAGTCTTCGCCAGAATCGTTGAACATTTTTACTATAAAAGTTTAGAAACAGATTAAGGCCAAATTGCAAAACATCTGAGAAATGGATTAAGCATGTTTGTTTACCCCTAAAAGTCATATCTATTTTGACGAAACCGATCGAAACGATCCTGCCTTACTTCTGCCAATTTTCCGGTTTCGGCAAAATTCCGGAACTACTTGTCCGGCGAAAACATAAAGCTCACAAACGAATTCAGCGTATCTCCTTACCCCTATATCCAACATCTAATCAACTTCAAATAAAAATTTAACTTACAGCAAACTTTCCGGTTTCAGCCGGATTCCGGACGAACTATATGTCCGGCTAAAAAATGATTGTCATATACGGATTCAGCATCTCTTCTTATCCCTAAATCGGACATCCAATCAACTACAAATACAACTTCTGCTTTCAACGAATTTTCCGGTTTGGGCCGGATTCCGGGCGAACTACTTGTCCGGGTAGAAAATGATTTTTATAAGTGTTCAGCATGCCTTCTTACCCCTAAATCGAACATCTAATCAACTTCAAAAAAGACTTTTACTTTTAACAAACTTTCCGGTTTTGGCTGAATTCCGGACGAACTACACGTCTGGCGAGAAAATGGTTTTCATCATCGTGTTCAGCATGTCTTCTTACCCCATAATCGACTATCTTATTAGATGTTTAAAAATATTTTGTCTTTCCCTTAATTTGAAACCCTTCCCCCACCCTCAAATATAGGACTACAGAGCCCGACTTCGAACTTGACTTGTACTTTGACCCGAAGGATCCTACCACCAAGTTCCATCGAAATTTCTCAATCCCTTGGAGAGTTATCGTGCTTACAGACGGACAGACGGACGGGCGGACAGACGGACGGACGGACAGACGGACGGACAGACGGACAACTTTTGCGATGTCATAGATATCCCTCCACTTACGTTTTGGGATCCCAAAAACTTTTCTCCCTCTGTTTGTGAACATATCTTCACTGTCAGAAGTTTAATAACAGACAACAGAAGGATGCACGGTTTCAACAGACAGTGCGTAACAGACACCACTTGGGATGTTATCTGTTGTTTTGGAAAACGTTGTACATGAAATGTTCTGCAGAACAAGCACAAGCAAAATTCAGCAGATGCTTTTCTGCGATATTTCGGCTCTTCCTGATGGCAACGCTTGTTATGCATAACATATTCAAACACAACAAACAACATCCGAAGTGTTTTCTGTTACGTATTGTCTGTTGAAACCGCGCATTCTTCTGTTGCCTGTTATGGAACTTCTGACAGTGTTGTCACCAAGACCGGATTCTGTTCAAGTTTTTCTCTGCTTGTAAACGCTGCATTGACTATCTGTCACAAAAAGGCCGAATAGAGATATTACGGCTTACCGACGAAACGTCCCCTGGCGAATCGTCCCCGTGGCGAAACGTCCCCGTGACAAAGCGCAAAAATGAGTCTCGTACCCTATTGGTCGTTTTTTGCACTTTCGAGTCAAAGCCAGGGTTGTTAATGGTCAGTTGCTGCCGATGTTGACTCAGGACCGTTTCCGTCGGGTATGGTGTAATCCCTCTATTAGATCAGAGGTTCCCTTTTCCCCGGAGATTTATTTTCCATGTAAACTCCCAGCGTTGGGACTTTGCCAGAAATTTGGTACGCCATGCTAACTTGTGCAGGGGCCATCACCAGTGCATTTTTTCACCGCCGTAACAATCGGGCACCGAATTTTTTCATGTTCTGCTGAGATTGCTGTGCACACGATCTGTATCTTTCCCCGTTCTGGACCATCTTCAGTAACGACAATATTTGTCAAATTCCATTTTCTTAAGGTTTTCCTAGTTTTTTCTACCCCCCCCCCGGACAAGAAATAGCCACTTCATAGAAAAGTTCCGTATAGCTGATCTCTCTGCGGCTGTCCTGAACATCACCCATGGAGCTCCATGATTTTTCGGTTTAGTGAATTTAATTGTTCTGGTTGTGGTTGTACTGTCGTTTCTTTCTCTTTTTTTTCATTTTTCTGCTATACTCCGTCTGTATCTATACGGGTCATACATTTAATTTAATTTAATACACGATCGGGATTGCTCGGCCGGATTTTCTGCACTTCGATCACAAAGTTGAAAAGGTCTCAACATTTCCGTATGGAACTGATGATGGTGCCAGAAATCCTGGCAGGCATTCCAGTCCGGGAGCACCCGACCCTGATTGTCTGTCTGCAACGTTACCAGTCCCATCTCGAAGAACAGAACATGAAATACTCTATATGATCAGGGACCCATAAATTTCCTTACAGGGGGCCTGTCATTTCCTATGCTTCTATATTGATATGATGACCAAACCTTCCAGTTTCCAAAAATCCCCGCTTAAAACGTTCGGCATTCTTGTTCGCCTCATTGGACGTGCGCGCCAAAGAGACTCCTCCCTCAAGGCGCCAGCAGCCAATCCCAAATTTTGTCTATCTGGTCTTGAACGTCATTAGACCGTGGGTATTTTTCGAACTACATTCCGTGCGCTCAAGATAGCATCAGAAATCTCTTATTGACAGGCCCCCTGTAAAGGAAATTTATGGGTCCCTGATATGATTAACTCCGAAACACGCCAGTGAACCTCGGGAAGAACAAGAATGTCACCTAAGCGATCCCGTGAAAACAAATCAAAACTTTTTTTTTCCATCGAAACCTTTGGTCTTTTTATGTTGGCGCTTGTCGGCTCCATCCAGCCTCCTCTCTCTGAAGCGGCAGCTGGACGCAAAATGTTTGAAAACTGAACGCGTCGTGGTTAAAATGTGGGAAAACCAAACAAATAAGAGAAATCCGAAACTACATTTTTAACGTTTGTTGCCGTGACGTTTCTTTCTCTTCGCTGGACACTCGGCGAACTTTCATCGGCAGGAAGACTAAGTCATCAAGAGTACATCTTTGTAGGGCTATTGAACTCTTGTGAGGTATTTAGTTTTCAACAGTTCTTTTTTGAAGACCAACTATCTTCGCGACTCCAAGGTTTTGGAAAACCAGGATGATTTTGACGGCCAGGGTTGGGCTATTTCCCGTTCTGTTTACAGGTTTGCTCTCCGAATACCTAATAGCCAGAACCATGACATTGAATTGAAATTGCGAGTGTTAGAAAAGGATTAGAACGTCAGTCACGTCCGATAACACCACGGGAACTGGATCTGAATTTTGTCGTTTTGCAGTTATCGTGGTCTCTGATAATACGGTTCCTTTGCAAAAATGACAATGTCCAAATTTGTGATTTAATTCGCACCAAAGAATCCTTTCCCAACAATTTGACAAAAAGCTCGGCTCTTCTGTTTGTGACGATGAAAGTGAGATGACTTTTTCAGATACCACGGTCAGATACTACGGCCGGAACCGTGGTATCTGAATATCAGCAAGCATTTTTTCTTGATATCAGATACCAAGGTAACAGGCCAGATACTCGGTAACTGAAAAAAACAACTTCTGACCGTGACCGTTTGTGTATTAAGTTCACATACCACCGACGGGTTACCCACTCCCCGGCACCCGCTGTACACCCTTTCCCGGCTGGTGCCGGCTATAAATTAAGCGATTAATCTTTTTTTTATAAATTAAGCTTCTAAAGATGCTTATTTTAACGTTCTAACACCTGGCTACCCGTGCCGGAACCGCGGCACCGGGCACTTGCTGTACACTAAGTTGAGAGTGGGATAATGATAGTGGGGCCCTCGCATACCACGGTCCTTGCAAGAACGTAACTAATGATTTTCACAAGGTCGTTAGTTTCCTAAGAGAGTTGGTTTCAACAGACGAGCCGGATTCCGGGCGGACTACTCTCTGGTGCGGAAACTATGCGAAAACAATGTATTCAGCAGGTTTCCGCAACCGCAAATTTTCTGACCAGGAAGTAAAAGTTGTGTCTGAATTCATTTAGAAAATCGATATAGAGCAAGCTCGAAAGTACGTATCGTATCGATGTACTTTCGTAACTTCGAAAATTAAGGCATGTGTAACTTTCGAACCGGTAATCGGACTGAAACTTGGCGCTTGGAAAGAACTCGTGTCTCAGACGACCCAGTTCAAATCCGGACCGGATCTGCTGACTTTGGATGGAGCTGGAGGGGGGAACCGGAAATCTCCGGAAACTCTCAGAGTGTAGGGGTCGGGATGAAACTTAGTGGGAAGAACAAGCACAAGTCCTAAATACATCGTTGATATAACCGGACCGGATTCGGGCACTGTAGTGGACTTTTGGGGGGTCCGGAATTCTGGTGATCCCGGGAGACAAACAACAATGTTTGCCTACAAGGACAATGAAACTTGGCAGGTTTATCACGGACCCAAGCAGACTGACTTGAGAATAGTCGTTTCCCAGATCCGACCATCGTGGGGGGGGGGTGAAGGAATGGGGAATCCGGAGTAGTGGCGTGCATAACTTCTGAACGAGTTATCGAATTTGAATGAATTTCCGGAATTCCGGTGATCGATAGCTAGGATACTTCTAGATGTGCTAAGGACGGTGAAACTTTGCAAGCATATTAGTGACCCGACCAAATAGTAGAAAGGACCCGACACAATGTCCTAGGAAAACTTCCGTTCCTGGATCCGAACTTTTGGGGGGATTTACGGTAAGAGGAATCCGGAAATTACTAACTTCCGTAGGCTGCGAACGGTTGGTCCGATTCGAGTGAAGCTTAATGGGTAACAAAGACTGATGAGTTGCATATGCAAAACATGTGTCCGAATCACATGCGGCCGTGGTTAAGTTTATGCGGCCTAGATTTTTTATTTGGCGTCCGGACCGGATCTGGCCACGGTAGGAGGATGATGAAGCGGGAATCGGAAATTTGCAGATATGCTCCGATTCGAGTCAAACTTGACGGACGGAAAAGGAGATGTTAGAGATACGAAGTTTATGTGCCCGAGTCGTAATCGGCCACAGTGGGGGGAGTTGGGGGGTCCCTGAAATGTTGTGGCTCGCAAAGGGGTCAAACGGGTGGAGCGAATGAAACTTTGAAAGTAGAGCGGGGTGGCGGTGCCGGAATTTCCCGAGAAATGCTCAGATTTTAGTGAAACAGGCGCTGAGAGAAAATGCTTTAGATGATCCATTTGTGTGTGTCCGAACCAGATTCAGCCACGGTAGGGGAGTTGGGCGGGGGGGGGGGGTACCGGAAATAATGTGGCATGTATAGGGTTCATTGTTTCAATCTAGTGGATCTGAGCTTGGAAGGTAGAACAGTCATTTGCCCGATGGCGATGCCCTCAGACTCGAGTGTAACTATAGATATCCTTTTTCTAGGTCCGAACCTACGGGGGTTGAAGGAGGTATTTTGTGACGTTCTCATTTGCTTTCTTGCACCTGTTTGTTTGGCCATGTATAAAAAAAAAATCTTCAAGCCAGAAAATCTTATAAAATAAATTCACTAGCCGAAAAAAAAAGGTTTTGATAGCATTTATGACATCAGTACTGATGACTGCTGCTCTGAAAAGCTAGCTATACTTTTATTTAGTATTTTCACCAGCGCCGCAGACGAATTTTGTTCAAGTACAGTAGAGGTATGCTTCTGCGAACGTTTGTTGACTTCGGGCTTTGCCATTTTCATGCACTTCCTGTGTCTAAAGCTAACTACCGTTAGGTAAGAAGGGCAGCTGAAAACACCTGTACAGGTATTGGATCTCCAGTCTACCATTTAGCCCAAAATTGCAGTGTTCACATTAAAGTAACTGTTCACAAAAGCATACCTCTACTGTAGTCCGGAATTCCTTTAATCTTGAAAGGAATTCTCGTCTCGCTAGACTTTTTTTCTAGTCTTCTTCACGAACGGAACCCTTTCAAGTCGACCGGAATTCTTTTCTACTCGACGGGATTTCTTGTCCGTGTAAACGCTACTGAGTCCTAAGGGTCGGGCTTCACTACCCAGACTCCCCAGAATCTGGGGTCCGGATTCTGGGGTCGCCGTCACTACGCCCACCCGTCAGTTCGCCTACCCGTCAACTCGCCCACTTCCAAAATCCGACAGTTCGCCCACCCGTCAGTTCGCCCACCCGACAGTTCGCCCACCCGACAGTTCGCCCACCCGTCAGTTCGCCCACCCGTCAGTTCGCCCACCCGTCAGTTCGCCAACCCGTCAGTTCACCCACCCGTCAGTTCGCCCACCCGTCAGTTCGCCTACCGTCAGTTGACCTAACCGTCAGTTGACCCACCGTCAGTTGGCCCACTCCTGAAATCCGTCAGTTGGCCCACTCCTGAAATCCGTCAGTTGGCCCACTCTTGAATCCGTCAGTTGACCTAATTCTGAAATCCGTCAGTTGGCCCACTCTTGAAATCCGTCACTTGGCCCACTCTTGAAATCCGTCAGTTGACCTAATCCTGAAATCCGTCAGTTGGCCCACTCTTGAAATCCGTCAGTTGACCTAATCCTGAAATCCGTCAGTTGGCCCACTCTTGAAATCCGTCAGTTGACCTAATCCTGAAATCCGTCAGTTGGCCCACTCTTGAAATCCGTCACTTGACCTAATCCTGAAATCCGTCAGTTGGCCCACTCTTGAAATCCGTCAGTTGACCTAATCCTGAAATACGTCAGTTGGCCCACTCCTGAAATACGTCACTTCGCCTAATTTAAAATTCCGACAGTTGACCCAACTTTGCGGGATCATTAAATCCACGAAAAAGGGCCGCGACCCCAGGGGAATAATCAGCCCAACTCGACCCTGTCATTAAAGTCCACGAAAAAAAGAAACGCAATACCAGGAGATTACTCAGACGGGGACGACCTTTCTCGGTTAATTAGGGTCAACACGAGTTGCCTATGGGTGCAACTTTTATGTTTACGTAAAGAAGGATATGACGATGGGTGGAAAAAAAAAGGTATTCAGACAGGTTGTATTAAACATTTGAACTTGGTAACGAGGATGTTGCTAGTTCATACACACGCACACTGAAAAGTTTTTTCAATGATGTGGAAACAAAACGAAACAAGAGCTACGAGCTCATATGGCACTTGTTACGAGTAAGTGGTACAAGAAAGTAGAAGAGAACTTCACAAAACACCCCGCCGTCCAAAAATGCGGTTCGGACCTAGAATTAGGATATCTAGTTTCACTCAAGTCACCTCCAAGTCATCGCCAGCCTTCCAAGTTTAAACTCAAGAAATCCACTCGTTATGAAATAGGAATAATAAAAAATTATCCCTAGGCGTGCCCAGGATTTCCGGTTCCCCCCTCCGGCTTCCGCAAAAGTCACCGGATCCAATCCGGATTTGAACTGGGTCGCCTGAGACTTGGCATCTTTCGAAAAAAAGTTTCATTCAGATCCGATCACCCGTTCGTAAGTTTTTTTCCGGATCCCCCTTACTCCACTCCCCCCAACACGATGGTGAAAACCATTTTCTCACCGGACGAGTATTTCGCCCGGAGTCCGGCCAAAACCGAAAGTTTGTTAAAAGTAAAAGTTTTATTTGAAGTTGATTAGATGTTCGATTTAGGGGTAAGAAGACATGCTGAACACTTATGTGAAAAGCATTTTCTACGCGTACAACTTGTTCGCCCGGAATCCGGCCAAAACCGGAAATTTGGCAGAGTAAAGCAGAAAGTTTCGATCAGTATCGTCAAAATAGAGGGGACCCGTCTTTTCGCCCACCCGTCGATTCGCCCACCCGTCATAATGCCCAAAAAATACGTCACAACCCCCACTTTTTCCGACAGTTCGCCCACCCGTCACAAGACCCAAAATATCCGTCGATTCGCCCACCCGCTGATTCGCCCACCCGTCGATTCACCCACCCGTCAATTCGCCCACCCGTCGATTCGCCCACCACCGATTCGCCCAACCTCGGTTTCAAGAGGCGTCGATTCACCCACTTCTGAAATCCGTCGATTCGCCCACCCGTCAATTCACCCACCCGTCATAAGACCCAAAAAATCCGTCACAACCCCCACTTTTTACGCCAGCTCGCTTACCCGTCACAAGAACCAAAAAATCCGTCACAACCCCCACTTTTTACGCCAGCTCGCTTACCCGTCATAAGACCCAAAAAATCCGTCACAACCCCCACTTTTTACGACAGATCGCCCACCCGTCATAAGACCCAACAAATCCGTCACAACCCCCACTTTATACAACAGCGCGCTTACCCGTCATAAGACCCAACAATTCCGTCACAACCCCCACTTTTTCCGTCGATTCGCCCACTTCTCAAAATCGACCTCTGATCCAGCGCGGCTCTTATCATTGAACGCAGCAAAAGAAAGCGACCGAGTCTCACGGGAGTAATTAAGAAGGATACGATACCGTCCGATTTAAATAAGGGTGAAAACTAGTTTATATAGCTTGAGCCAGATTGATCAGAAGCATTACGTCAGCCATCGGTACTGATAATGAAAGAGGAAATAAAGATGAATGCATGAGTAAAGTTTCCGAAAAAAGAGCTAACTTTTTTAGGTACAAGTGTACCGAAAGAGGTCGGCTACATATTGCGATTATGTGGTACATCAAAAGAATTATGATGCCACAAGATCAATCAAGTCTCAGTAGAGTGTAAGCGTAAGGTTCCCTATTATATCTTCCCCAAACTTCTGCAATTAAGCTCAGTTTCGTCTCAACTCATACCGCACACAACAATGCAGAACACATGCATAATAATGCTTATTAATTATAGTATTCAGTATATTCCTAACATTTGCAAAATCGTCACAGGTAATATCCCAAGTGTTATATGGAGAAGTTTTCTTGGGATCCCAAAACGTAGGTGGAGGGATATGTATGACTTCGTTAAAGTTGCCCGTCTGTCTGTCCGTCTGTCAGCACGATAACTTTCGAAGGGGTAGGATATTCTCTTCAAACTTGGCATGAGAATCGACTGAGTCAAAGTACAGGTCAAGTTCGTAGATGAGCCCTGAAGCCCCATATTTGGGGGTGGGAGAGGGGTTTCAGTTAAAGGACGAAACAAATGTTTATAAAAGTAAATAGGATAGTCGATCTAGGGGTAAGGAAATCAGTATCTGAAACTTATTTTCTCGCCGGACAATTAGGTCGTCCGGAATCCGGTCAAAACTGGTAAATTTGTTAAAGTAAAACTTTTATTTGAACCATGCATTTTCCGGAAATGTCGTCCCACTGTAACACCTCCCGCAATGAGCTTTTCATCAATTCCACACGCAGTCTGGCGATCTACTTGTGATACTTTTTGCGCTTCTGTGATATGCGCAAACTGGATATTAACAGTCACAATATGAACAAGACCAAAGGTTTCGATGGGATCCCAAAAATTTAATATTTGACCCAGACAACTAGCTCTTGTCTTCGCCAGATTCAGTCTTCGCCAAGCTAATCATCTGAGAAAATCAAGTTCAGATATACCTTTATAAGCCATATCTATTTTGACGTTACTGATCGAAACTTCCTGCTTTACTTCTGCCAAATTTCCGGTTTCGGCCAAATTCTGAACGAACTACTTGTCCAGCCAAAAAAGATAGTGCAGAAACGAATTCAGTGTATCTCTTTATCCCTAGAAAGAACATCTAGTCAACTTCAAATACAACTTTATCTTATTTCGGACGAACTGTATTTCCGGGTGAAAAGTTGTCTTATACAGATTCAGCGTCTCTTCTTACCCTTAAATCTGTCATCTTATCAACTTCAAATAAAAATTTTACTTTTAACGATTCCGGTGTCGGCCGGATTCCAGGCGAACTACTAGTCCGGTGAGAAAATCGTTTTCACCACCGTGTTCAGCATGTCTTCTTACCCCTGAATCGAACATATTATCAACTTCAAATAAAACTTTTACTTTTCACGAACTTTCCTGTTTTGGCCGGATTTCGGGCGAACTACTTATCCGGCGAGAAAATGGTTTTCACAATGACTAGAGTGCAGAGATAGGGGCAAGAAAACCTTAAACAAACAAGCAAAAATCGGTCCATCAAATATATTTCTCGGGTGGGTCACAAAATCACCACGATACCCACGATCAAAATGCCCACGGTTAGAAATGCCATAATTCAGGTTGTAGACCCTGAAATCGAAATCGTCAGAAATGTCAACGGTCCAAAATGCCCACAGTTTAAAATGCTCTCAGGGAAGACAAAATAGTTATAAGTTTCAGTGGAAGATTATCGCCATTCTGATACTCGGTCCGCTCCTTTTGTGTCAAATTCATCACTAGCTCCAGTTTACTACGGCCTGAACACCTCAAACTGTACAATCATGGGCATTCTGAACCGTGGGCATTTTGAGCCGTGGGCATTTTTAGTCGTGGGAATTCTGATCGCGGGCATTATGAGTGTCAGCCCATTTTTCATGCTGAACCGATTCAGCTAAAGTCAGGCACAGCCCGGAACTACTGCAATAACACATAAACCGGTAAAACTTGAGTGAAAAAGTTGACTGATCATTGTCGTCGGCCAGCTTTTCTCTAAAAGCTTGTAAAGATACCGAACAATTAGTACAATCGGTTTCCGATTCGTTTCACAAGGGCCATTGATGACGAAGCATAACATGGATCATAATATTCTTTGAGCTTCAAGATTCCAGCTATATTAGTTTCATTAGTATCATCCTCTGGGATTCCGTCGGAACCTTTGGTCATGTCTGCCGACCAAAAGTATTGGGGAGCACCAATCAAATTTTAATCGGATTAAAAATAGTAAAGCTTCTCATAAGGCTTAAAAGCTGAGTGATTAAGTTCACATTTGTATATCCGTATTTCCAATACGTAGCCTACCGCTGTCGGTACATGTTGTACCTCAAATACGGTAGCTCCTTCATCTGATGTTTTACTCTCGCATTCATCCTCTCCATTCCATCTTTCATTATCAGAACCGAGGTCTTTTATAATGTTCTGGTCATTCTGGCTCAAGCTGTATTGACTTCACCTTTATTTAAATCGGACGGTATCGTATCCTTGTTAATTACTCCCCTGCGACTCGATCGCTTTCTTTGCTGCGTTCAGTGATAAGAGTCGCGCTGGATCAGAGGTCGATTTTGAGAAGTGGGCGAATCGACGGAAAAAGTGGGGGTTGTGACGGATTCTTTGGGTCTTATGACGGGTAAGTGTGCTGCCGTATTAAGTGGGGGTTGTGACGGATTTGTTGGGTCTTGTGACGGGTGGGCGATCTGTCGTAAAAAGTGGGGGTTGTGACGGACTTTTTGGGTCTTGTGACGGGTAAGCGAGTTGTCGTAAAAAGTGGGGGTTGTGACGGATTTGTTGCGTCATCTGACGGGTAAGCGAGCTGGCGTAAAAAGTGGGGGTTGTGACGGACTTTTGGGTCTTGTGATGGGTAAGCGAGCTGGCGTAAAAAGTGGGGGTTGTGACGGATTTTTTGGGTCTTGTGACGGGTGGGCGAATCGACGGGTCATAGAACTGGGTGAATCGACGGGTGGGCGAATCGACGGGTGGGCGTATCGACGGGTGGGCGAATCGACGGGTGGGCAAATCAGCGGGTGGGCGAATTGACGGTGGGCGAATCGACGGGTGGGTGAATCGACGGATTTTTGGATTGGGCGTATTGACGGGTGGGTGAATCGACGGGTGGGGGTAGTGACAGCGACCCAAAATAGATATGGCTTATAGAGGTATATCTGAACTTGGTTTTCTCAGATGATTAGCCTGGCGAAGACAAGACCCGATTGTCTGGACCAAATATCTAATTTTTGGGATCCCATCGAAACCTTTGGTCTTGTTTCATGAGAATTATATAGTGACGAGCGGCTAGCGAGCCACCGTGTCACGTTTAGATTTAACTCACATGTCTAAGATAAATCCGTAACTGGTCGCATCAAAACTGTAGTTTCTAATGAGATTTGCTCATTCCTATATTGTGTACTTTTTTTTTGGGGGGGGGACAAAGGTACCGAGGGGGGTCACCAGAGGATTGTTATCACCGCTGGGGGTCTAGCTGCCTCCTCTAAGCTTTCCAAACCATATTATATTTTCGTTTACGAAGCCGGTTGCTACTGCAAGAGCGATCATGTGCCTGACGTGCTTTGTTACTCAACTCCACTGCCGATGATCTGGGTAGACTGACTAGAAAAAATCCGAGTCTGTTGCAGGCTAAACCTGAACCTTCTTGAACACCATCTTTCACGAAGATTACTGGATTTTTTTTTTCAAGAATATCCTCTTAATATATGGGATCCCCAAACTGGCAATAGATGCTGCAGTCAGCAACCCTAGGTTTATCCGTGGTTAACGGCACAAGTAGCTCAAGGTTGGAAAATTCTGTGCGAATCCACGAAAATGCAAAGTAGCTTTTGAATATTCGGGTTGCTCGGTTGAAAGCCGTCGGCGAAAAAAAATGATAATTCTTACACGCCTATAATCTCATAATTTAGCTTAACACCAAATGTAATAATAAATAAATAACATTGATGACCTATTTAAATTCAGTTTGTGGGCTACGTAAATTAAGGAAAAAACATTTTCCCCCTAACAAGAGGACACTTTTCGTATAGATTTGAGACTCGTACATTGCAGATAGCTTGCAGATATACTTGGAGGTGGTACACGGAAGCTTGGAACTAAAGTCTGCATTATATTATTTCTATTCTGCTTTAACTTTCCATTTCCGTGTGAACTACACTGTAAAAAATTTCTCCGAATAAGGATGCAGTATTTGCTACTGGGGTTAATCTTATCTCTACTGGGATAAGATTAATCCGAATTTGGGTTAATCTTATCTCAATAAAGACTAGATTAATCCCAGTAGCAAATACTGCAAGATTTAATTCGTATTGCCAATCAGAAACCTTCACTGCTCGTTACTCTAATTTTCCTTATTTTACTTTTCTTTTCATCTAATAGATTTAGAATCTCGCAACAAGCTCCTGACAGATATTTACGTAATTTTCGGCTCCTTCTGATTATTCCCCTGGGGCCGCGGCGCTTTTTCATATAACACCTTTTTTCCACCCATTGCGTAAACATAAAAGTTGCACCATAGGCATCTCTTGTTGACCCTAATTAAACGAGACACGTCATCTCCGTCTGAGTAATCTCCTGGGATTGCGTCCCTTCCCGAAGACTGCCCGTGAATTCGTGTCACTGTCTTTTTTTCGTTGATTGTTTCCACATCATTGAAAAAAAAAATCCAATGTGCGTGTGTATGAACTAACAACATCCTCATTACCAAGTTCAAATGTTTAATACGACGACCTGTCTGAGTACCTATTTTTCCACCCATCTTCATACCCTTCTTTACGTAAACATAAAGTTGCACCCATAGGCAACTCCTGTTGACCCTAATTAAACGAGGAAGGTCGTCTCCGTCTGAGTAATCTCCTGGGATTGCGTCCCTTTCTTTCGTCGAGTTGGGCTGATTATTCCCCTGGGATCGCGGTCCTTTTTTCATGGATTTAATGATCCCGCAAAGTTGGGCCAACTGTCGGAATTTTAAATTAGGCGAAGTGACGGATTTCAGGATTGGGCCAACTGACGGATTTCAGTAGTAGGTCAACTGACGGATTTCAAGAGTGGGTCAACTGACGGATTTCAGGAGTGGGCCAACTGACGTATTTCAGGATTAGGTCAACTGACGGATTTCAAGAGTGGGCCAACTGACGTATTTCAGGATTAGGTCAACTGACGGATTTCAGGAGTGGGCCAACTGACGTATTTCAGGATTAGGTCAACTGACGGATTTCAAGAGTGGGCCAACTGACGGATTTCAGGATTAGGTCAACTGACGGATTTCAAGAGTGGGCCAACTGACGTATTTCAGGATTAGGTCAACTGACGGATTTCAAGAGTGGGCCAACTGACGGATTTCAGGATTAGGTCAACTGACGGATTTCAAGAGTGGGCCAACTGACGGATTTTAGGAGTGGGCGAACTGACGGGTGGGCCAACTGACGGGTGGGCGAACTGACGGTAGGCCAACTGACGTGTGGGCGAACTGACGTGTGGGCGAACTGACGGGTAGGAGAAGTGACGGGTAGGCGAACTGACGGATTTTTTGGGCCAACTTACGGGTGGGCGAACTGTTGGAAAAAGTGGGCGAACTGACGGAATTTTTAGGCGAACTGACAGGTGGGCGAACTGACGTGTGGGCCAACTGACGGGTTCCCATTTCTCCAAGTCAAATGAAAATTACTTTCGAATTCCCGCTTTTTTTCACCCAGAATCCGGGAATCTGGTAGATTTTTCTACCAGATTCCCGGACGCGTCCGGGGTGCTTTCAGACCTGTCTTCACTACCCAAACTGATATCGAAGAAAACGGGAAGCCAGAATCCAGGCGAAAAATCTAGGTAGTGGTGATGGTGAAGCCCGACCTTGTCTGCGCCCCCCCTTGTCTGCGCCCGAGAGTGCCATCTCTGAAGACAAAATGTCATAATCGTCTTCGACACTTTACCTCTATGGTTTCGCTGAAGCGCTATGTTCGTCACCCTGGCGGGACTAATAGATTTGAATATGAACTGAAGCATGCACGTTGCATGGTCCTTCTTTACCAATTAACTGAAAGAAGAATCCCATCAAGAAAAGGCGAGTGTATCTCCAGATTTCCATAACTGATCCTTTTTTTTTCTCAAGCTGCACATGAGTGAAGTTCTGTAGTGTAGGCTTGGCCCATGCTGGGCCCATGGCTGTACTTCTTTCGTCACTTCTCACTAAGTTTTCAACCAACATGGTTTTGTTTTTCACAGGTTTTTCACGAGGACTTCTACACTGTCAGAAGTTTCATAACAGATTGCACATGGCACTTTCAAGAATAACACCTTATCACTTAGAAATAAAGTGTTATGTTATGACCAGTTAAGTTTAAACTATTTCGTGCCTAGATCTCCAACAACACCTTCAGTTGGTAAAAAATTTAATTGGCAATTGGTAAAAAATACTACACTGTCAAAAGTTCCATAACGACAACAGAAGGATGTCCGGTTTCAACAGATAACACTTTGGGATGTTATCTGTTATGTTTCTTTCGTTCCCGTTAGTATTTTTACCAATTGAAGTGTTGTTGGAGATCTAGGCACGAAATAGTGTAAACTTAATTTTTCATAACACTGTATTTCTAAGTGAAAAGGTGTTATTCTTGAAAGTGTTATGCGCTATCTGTTATGAAACTTCTGACAGTGTAGCTTTTCTTGAATTAAGCTGCAACCAGGGGCGGTTGGGGGGGGTGACGACCTCAAAACATACGACTAGGTAATCGGCAATTATGTCGATAAAAAAAAAAATAGAAAAGCACAGTACCACAGGCTCAAGAAATATAAACATAGATTTTTAAAAGGTTATGAGTTTTAACATGTCGTTCATTTCAACTTTCGCAGGAAACAGCCAATCTTCGGTACCAGCTTCTGATGGATGTGCTCAAGACAACTTAAAATGAGCGCCGCAGGCGAAATTTCTTTTAATCCGAGCAAAATTCAACTGCTTCCCCTACAAATTCTAGCTTTTCATGTATCTCAGATCCCAAAATTTTTTGAAATCAGCCTTTTTTTCTGGCAAAATTCAACTACTTCCCATTTAAATTCTGCTTGTAACGTGGCTACGATCCCAAGCAGCAGCCTCTAACGTGTTTACTAAAGAAAAACTGAGCGCCGCCGGCGAAATTTTTTGAATCTGACTTTTTACTGGCAAAATTCAACTACTTCCCATCCAATTTATAGTTTTTTATAGTTTTTTTCGTTTAGTTTTCTTCTTTTTGTTGTTGGGTTTAATAGCACATCCTCGCAAGCAGTGCTTTTGCTGTGCTATTTATGTGATCTTGATTGTTTATTAATAAAAGTATTCTAAACTAAACTAAACTAAACTAACTGTTGCTCAAACCCCAAAATCTCAAGCTTAAAACCCACCTGAATGACGCATGCTTCAAGTAAATAGTGAAAGGGTTGCTACAAAAGGCGCCGCAGGCGGAACTTTTTAAATCCGCCTTTTTTCTGGGAAAAGTTCAACTACTTCCAGCACAAATTATACCTTTTAACGTGGTTCAAATCTTATGCCTAAAACGGCACCTAAATGACGCGCCCTGCCACTAGATAGAGAATAGACTACCATGAAAAGCGCCGCAGGCGAAGTTTTGGAAACATTTATGGGTCTTTTTCAGAACCCAAACAAAAGTAAGTGCTACAGATCTGTCCGTAACCTCGTTAACTCTAGAACGGAGTAGGATATCTTGCTTCAGAGTTCGGTAACTGTATTTATGTCGTATGTCGTAATGTAAAATCAGATTCGGTAACTGTATTTATGTCGTTCTGACAGGCTCGAAACATACGACTGTCATTCTAACAAGCTCAGTTAAAACATAAGATTGACTCGTGACATATGAGTTATAGAAAATCTATACGTAACCATACGACCAAAACCAGGTCTTCTGCGACTGAAATTCAGGATTAGGTGCCGTATCTGGCAAGCTCAAAACTTACGACTGTCTCTAATATACGACTAGAAAATCTGTTCGTAAATTCGACAAGGAACAGGTGATTTGCGTCTGGCGAAATTCACGATCTGGCTTTATTCTGGCACGCTAGAATATACGACTATCATTCTGAAAAACTCAGAATATACAACTACTGTGAATCTGACAGACCTACAACATACGACTAGGAAAGATCTTCGTAGCCATCCGACTAGAAATGTCATCTGCGGGCAAAATTCACGTTTTGTAACTGCCTTTATGTGATTCTGGCAAGCTCAAAACATACGACTGTCATTCAGACAAGCTCAAAACATACGACTGAGAGTACGATTCTCTGAAGCATGGGGGGGTGAGTCACCCCCCCACGCCCCCCCCTCGAACCGCCCCTGGCTGCAACCTTGACCAATTTCATTTAAATGTAAATTTTGATCTTTAAAATCTCTGACAGTCTCCAAATACTGATCATCACATTCTCACTTTGACTCAAATCCATCATTTATCGTTTATTGGATTTGGGGTAAATTGACGAAAGTCAGGCAGAAGTCAGGAGGCAATAAGCGGGTAAAAATTCAAAAGGAGAGTGCATCTTGGCACCAATTAAGCTGTCAGCTAGCAAGTCTAGCAAAAGGCAAAGTCGGCATTTGTCTTTTTTGACCAAAAGGGGAAATTGTCCAAACAGTGCTTAGGACCATTTTCCAAAAATGCAGAGCAAGTAAAAAGCCATCAAGACAGCGAGTGAAAAGATTAACAAAAACCCAACTATTGTTAACAATTGTTTTAAATTGAAAGAACCTGAACCTAAACAACCACATCTGAGGTTTGAGGATGATGTTGATCATGTTCGATAGTGCACAATGGATATCATACAATCCATTGGAAAAATAGCTCTAATAAAATCCAGCTGACATATCACTTTTGCACTGTTAAATATTTTTGGCTTTCTGATGTGACAAATTTGAGGTGTTATTTGAGGTTTGCAATGAAACATAGAGCAAGTTTATTCGATTAGTTTGCAGTATTATTGATTATTAGAAGTTTTTTTTTATTCAATTTTTATTGCACATTAAATTCATTTGTTCTTGCTATTTTTCTTTAAAAAATTGCATAAAACCTCCTAGCCTGACAGTGTAACAGGAGATAGCCAAAACCTCACTGCTAACTTGTTTTCAAACTTGTATGAAAGAATTTGAATATTGCAGTATGCCACTCAATACAAACAAGAGCTGTAAGCTCATATGGCACTTGCATGGGTTGAGATGTATTATTTGATTAAAAGTAATTTTCGACTGCGCGGTTCAGATGCGCACTTTAAGGAAGCTAGAGATAAAGTATTTTATCGTAGAACTTGGCTGTAATGAATGCGCACTTTAAAGGCACTAGAAATTCATCTGTAAGGAAGACCCTTGAGGCAAAAACGATATCAGGCTCTTAGGGATCATTGATATATACGTATGATCAAAAGTATTTTTTTTCCGCTAATGCGAGTAAAATGCGCACTTTAAGGGTGCTAGAAATTTTTTTTTTTGCAAAACCCTTGTGGTACAAATGATCATAGGTTGAGATGTATCGTTTGCTAAAAAGTACTTTTCGACCTTGCGGTTAAGATGCACACTTTAAGGGAGCTAGAACTTCATTTGTAAGCAAAACCCTTGAGGCAAAAATGATCATGGACTCATGGGGATCATGGAAATGCATAGTTTGCTTAAAAGCATTTTTCTTAATTTGCGGTCATGATTGGTACTTTAGGGAATGGTCGGATTTGAAAAGTGGCGATTTCTAAGCCAATCTTGTCGAATTTCTAATATTCCAGCCAAATTTCATCGTCCTAGCACATCTGGAAGTACCTTAACTCGCGATCACCGGAATTCCGGACCCGCCCCTCAAACTCCCCCCACAGTCGCCGGAGCCAATCCGGTTCGGTTTTGGACTTGTTTGTTATTCCCACAAAGTTCCATCCCGATCTCTCCAGTCCAATCCGGTTACATATCCCCCCCCCAATTGTTGTCGGATCCGGTCCGGACATGAAAAAGATCACCACAGGCCCTCTGTTCAGTTATTAAGTTTCACTCGAATCCCATCACCCGTTCCAAAGTTACGCATGGCTAAATATTCCGGATTCCCCCTCCCTCCGATCCCCCCACGACTATCGGATCGAGTGAATTTTTGTTTACAAGTTAGTTTACGGGTCCCTGATACCTGATACGCCTCCCAAGTTTCGTCGTGAAAATCCCAAAAACTGTCATCACCAGAATTCCGGGAAACTCCCCTCCACCTCCCCCCCCCCCAAGTGACCGGGTCCATTCCAAACGTGTAAACGATTTATATGGAGCAGATTCTTGTTCTTCCCAGCAAGTTTTACTCCAATCCCTCCACTATAACCGTCTCTCGAGATTTCCGGTCTCCCCCCCCCCCCCAACTCCCCATAGCTGTCGAATCCGGTTCGGACTTCAAATGGAAGATCAGAGATATATCATTCATTCAGGTATTAAGTTTCGTCCCAATCCGATCACCCGTTCGAAAGTTACACAACACTCAATTTTCCATATTCCCCCGCACTGAATCACATATACAAACCCCTTTGACCCTCGAATGCACTAGCTCTTTCCGATGTTAACAGAGTGATCCGATGCAAAGAGTGACGTCACGCCGTGCGCAGACCTACTAGTCAGAAGAAAGGGGTAGGGGTTTTACAAAAACTACTAAATTCTCAGGATTCCCCGGCCCACCACTCCCCCCCAGATGGTCAGATCGTGAAACTGATTATTTCCAGGTTAGTTATATCGGGTCCCTGATATGCCTGCCAAGTTTCATCGTCCTAGGACATCTGGAAGTACCCTAACTCGAAAACAGTGGACCGCCCGACCGACCGACCGACCGACCGCCCGACCGACAGACCGACCGACCGACCGACCGAAAAGCGATCGGTATATGGCACTTGAGCGGAGCTGCAAGTGCCATAAAAACACTTGAAATTAGTTTCTTGTATTTTTTTTTCAGTCAGTAATGTCAGATCCGGAGCTCAAAGAACATGTTGGTAGTTCAGATGAGCAGTCCACCAGAGGTTCCACTACAAGTGCAATAGTCTCGGAAGATCATCCAGGGCAAGATGTTCCTATACCTGGGAACCCTAAAAATAACTATAATCTCCGCCCCAGGTCACGTCAGTCACGACTTAACCATGAAGGCAGAACTTTAGTCAGTGGTGTGACAGGAAGATTTTGGAGAAGAAGGAGCTACTCCGAGCAGGGAAGGTGTTCTCTTATAGCATGTTGTGGTGCAGTGAGTGAGACACAATATCGCAGAGAAAATGAACTGCGAAGTGACGTTCAGTTCAGACGCCCCAAATCCCTATCTAAGGCTCATAGCTTCCCTGGAGCTGTCTATCAGGTAAATAAAGATTATTATGATTAGGTTGAGCATTCCTTGTTCTGACCGAGCAGAAATTATGGAAGCTCTTACATGTTCCGTGGAGAACGCTCGGCCATCGTTGTTTCCAAGGTATGTAAGTTACAAGGAGCCTATCCACAGTGGCGAAACTAGAGGCGGGGGTGGGGGTGGGGTGGGAATAGTTGTCAGTGAATTGGCATCGTTCCATTGCTTGTGCCGACAAAAGCCTTGTCGGTTAGTTAGGAAACATCTTGTCAGGAAATCTGCAGTGCTTGTCAGTGTGGAGCAGGTACGGGTGTTTTGTCCGTTGGTCGCTTGTCAGTTAGCTCCTCCCAACGACCCATTTAAGTGATCCTGCTGCATTCCTATGGTCCGAAAAAGCCTTTTGGGCAAATAGGGATCCTTATTTTGTTTGTTGCTCACTTTTTGATATGGTAAAAAAAAGTCGGTAAATAACTAATCCGGCAAATAGTACACTTTATTCAGTGACTTGTGAATTTCAAGTTCCCATCAGTGGTAGGCTATCCCCCCCCCCCTAAGTTTACCCACAGGCCCGGGTCTCAAAATGGCACACCTAGGGGCAGGGCATATGATCTTTGTATCGTCCAAGTTTTATACAGATACATCACCCTTATAAAGGGCGATTCTGGCGGTCTGGAAAGTTCCACGAGCTTATGCTCCGGCTGTTTTTGCGACTTCGGCTAAAACTCGTTTCGCTTTCCAGAGCTGTTCTCGCGCTCCGCTAGTTTCCGCGAGCACTTTGGAAAGCGAATCCACTTCGCGAATGGAAAGTGATTTCGGCAAGTCAGCGAGAAGTTGTAAAGGTGCAACTGAGGCGCACCGACTTTCCGTTTGTTCTTGCGCTCGGAAAGCTTTTTTCGCTGTTCGGAAAGCGAACTCAAGAAATCGCCAGAATCGCCCTTAAGTTTTATCTGAAGATTTTGTTCTTTCCAAATTTCCGGTTTACATCAAAACGTGATCATACCATTTAGGCTACTCAGTAATTACAAAGCAGACAGATGTATTCAGTTCTAGTTTTCATCGGATGATCGGAAGAAAAAGCATGTGAAGTATACACTGATCTAGCATGTTTTCCTACCCCGATTTCGACAATCGAACTGATTTCCGAAAAAATACCGTTCCGGCCGAACTACTTGCCGGACAAGATTCAGGTGTGGATTCAGCATGTATTTTGCTTTACACCTGTTTCGAATCCCTAATCCATTTCCGAAAAACCTTCTTTTGCAAAATTTCCGGTTGTGGCAGGATTCCAGGCGAACTGCTTCTAGGAAATAAAGTTCAATACGGATTCTCCTGCCGAACCTCTAATCAACCTCAGTGAAACTTCTACTCCTACCAGTTACTCGGCGAACTATTTGTCCGGCAAGAAAATAAGTTTCAGAAATACATTCAGCATTTCTACCTTACCCCTAAATCAACTAATTCATTAGCTTTTAATAAATATCTGTTTCGCTCTTAATTTTAAACCCTTTCCCCCACCACAAAATATAGGTCTACTGTACTGTACTGTACCCATCTAAAAATTGAGCTGTACTTTGACTCAAAAGATCCTCACACCAAGCTTGAACCAAATATCTCAACCCCTTCGAGAGTTATCGTGCTTACAGACAGACAGACGGGCAACTTTTGCGATGTCATAGGTATCCCTCCACTTACGTTTTGGGATCCCAAAAAGATACTTATAAGCAAAATATACATTTTCGTGATCCCTATGAGCCCATGATCATTTATGCGCCTCAGGGGTTTTTGCTTACAACTGAATTAGTACAAACAGTACTTTTGAGTAAAATGTACATCCCGATGAGCTCATCATCATTTTTGCTTCAGGAGTTTTGATTACAGATGGGTTTCTAGCGCCCTTAAAGTGCGCATCATCACAGCCAAATGCATTACCAAACGATACATTCTCGTGATTTCCATGGACCCATGATCGTTCTTATCTCAAAGACTTTGCTTACAAATGATCACAACAGACCTATGACTTTCATCCATCTTGCAAGTGCCATATGAGCTTCCAGCTCTTGTTATTTTTCTCAACGGCTCACTCTTTTTGCCATATTTGGGGGGAAGGATAGCTTAAAAATACAGGGACCGAAAGACTGTTAAATGGGAAATAGATACGACGAATTGGAAAACGTTTTGTTCTCTTGGATGGGGATGTCTGGTTAATCATCGGCGGAAGTTTTTTTTTAACCTGATCATCAGATATTCTTTTCGGTGAAAAGTTACCTCTAAGTACTACCTAATTGGTATCGATAAGTTTTCTGCAAGTTTACATTGCATGCTGACGGATTCTGGAAATCTGTCAGACCCGATAATTGTCTGTACCAGGAAGTTTAAAAATATCAAAGTTCAACCGAAAAGGAATGTAGTAGCAGAATCTAGGTACCCGTGACTTATTCACTTAAAGAGGCTTGAAGGAAGACCCGATAAAAATGTGTCACTTCGTTCTTTATCTATTCACGAATAATCGATTTTCTAATACCGTAGTGGAATTTCCCTCTGAGTTGTGGTACCTTTATCTGCTTGTGTCTGTGTTGTATGCTTGACGAAAACGATTTACGAAAATTAAGTGTTCAGGCAGTGAGCTACCTTCCTCGAGCTGATCACTGACCACTGAAAAGCCGCGTTTGTATTGAGATTCAGTTTTTCTGCGTCATAGTAGAATTTTGCGTTGTGAGGACGGCCGTAGATATTCTGAACATCATACTAGAGCAAATGGTGAAAAAAAAAAAATCCCTTAACACAATCAAAATAATGCAGTGTAGTCAGCTAAATGACACAAGAATAAGCTGGCTTTTCAGTTAAACTTTAAGTTTTGGAATCCCATCGAAACCTTAGGTCTTGTTTTTGTTGAGATACACGCTCTTTATCCCGTCACTAACGTTTTGGGATCCCAAAAAGTGTTAATTGGCATGAAAACATTATTTTAAAACATATTTGATCCTTTCTTCCATCCGCTGTAAAGAAGGATATTATTCAACATAAAAATCATCAGGATCGGTTGAAAACGTAAGTGGAGGGATACCGATGATTTTGCAAAGGTTGTCCGTCTGTCCGTCCATCCGTCTGTTAGCACGATAACTCTCGAAGGAGTTGAGATATTTTGTTCAAACTTGGTACAGGGATTCTTTTCACCAAAGTACAGGTCAAGTTCCTAGATGTGCTCCGTAGTTCTAGATTTAAGGGTGGAGGAGCCGAGGAGGGGGTAAAATAAAGGGTCGAATAAAAGTTTAAAAGCAAATTAGATGGTCCATTCAGGGGTAAGAAGCTTGCTGAATCTGTAGGCTATCTGAAACGTATTTTCTCGTCCGGTCGAAACCGGAAAATTGTTAAAAGTTAAAGTTTCATCTGAAGTTGATCAGAGGTTCGATATTGGGGTAAGAAGACATGCTGATTCAGTTTCTGAACTTCATCTTCTTGGTGGGCCAGTAGTTCGCCGAATAGAATCTGGCCGGTGCTGGAAAAAGTGAAAGTCTTTGAGAGGCTGGACATAAAGGTAAGGAGACAAGCTGAACTCGTTTTTGAACTTTATCTTTTTGGCGGACAAGTAGGCTAGTTCACCTGCGATCCGGCCTAAACCGGAAATTCGGTAAAAAGCATTTTTATGGCACTGGCAGCCTCTGGCTCAAGTGTCATATACCGAAGCAATTCCGTTTGTCGATCGGGCGGTCAGTCCCACGATTGCGAGTTAGGCTACTTCCAGATATGCTAAGACAAACCTGGCAGGCATATCAGGGACCCGGTCAAACTAACTTCCCGATCCGACCATCTGGAGGAGAGTTGAGGGAGGGGGAATCCGGAATATTGAGTCGCGTGACCTTGGAACGGGTGATCGGATTCGAATGAAACTTAATAACAGAACAGAAGACATGTCTGTGGTGTTCCATTTTAAGTCTGGACCGGATTCGACAGATATGGGGGAGTTTGGGGGGAGAGACAGGAAATCTCGTGAAATGGTTAGACTTGAGGGATCGGGGTGAAACTTGCTGGGAAGCATCTGCTGTAGATAGACCGTTTACACAACCGGACAGACTCTGTGGGGGTTGGAGGGGGGTTTCCTGGAATTCCGGTTATGGCGGTTTTGGGTATTTTCGCGACGGAACTTGGCAGGCATTTCAGGGACCCGATCAAACTGACTTGGATATAGTAATTTTCTCGATCCGATTCATCGGGGGAGGAGTGGTGGGAGGAGAATCTGGAATATTGAGTCATGTGTAACTTTCGAACGGATGATTGAAAAGAGGACATGTCTCTGGGGTTCTTTTTCGTTAACTTAGGGGGGGGGGGACCGGAAAAATGCGTAACCCACTTTGACTTCGGAGATCGGGATGGAACTTGGCTGTAAGAACAAACAAATGCTCTTGCTAAATCATTTACAGAACCGGATTGGATCCGGGCAATGTGGGGGTAGTTGGAGGTGTGTCCGGAATTCCGGTGATCGCGAATTAAGGTACTTCCAGACGTGATAGAACGACGAAACCAGGACGAAACTTAACTGGAACATTAGAGACTTGACAAGATTGGCTTAGAAATTGTCACTTCCCAAATTTGATCATTCCTTAAAATACTCATCTTAACCGCAAAGTACAAAAAATACTTTTAAAGTTTAACCGAAAAGGGCTAGGATAGGACAATCTAGTTACCCATCACTTATTCACTTAAATCGGCTTGAAGACCCGCTGAAAATGAGTTATTTCGTTGTTCCGGTTTTCACCAATATCGATTTTCAGATAGTGGAATTTCCGTATGATTTGTGGTGCCTCTGAATGAATGAATGAATGAATTTTATTACCCGTAAAGTGGAAAACACAAAATACGGAGTATTTTAGAAAGACAAAATGATAAACAGCGAAAATAACAAAACAAACAAATATGCGCTTGTATTTTTGCGCTTGTATTTTTGCGCTTGTATTTTTGCGCTTGTATTTTTGCTGTATGCCTTACGAGAAAGATATATCAATTTTTGGGATCCCAAAACGTTAGTGACGATACCTATGACATCGCAAAAGTTGTCCGTCTGTCCGTCCGTCCGTCCGTCTGTCCGTCCGTCTGTCCGTCTGTCAGCACGATAACTCTCGAAGGGAATGAGATATTTTGATGAAACTTGGTGTGAGGATTCTTTGGGTCAAGAGTAAGGTCGAGTTCGTAGATGGGCTCTGTAGCCCTACATTCAGGTGTGGGGGAGGGGGTTTAAATTAAGGGGCAAACAAAATATTTTGAAACAGCCAATGTGATAGTCGATTATGGGAAAGAAGACATGCTGAACACGATGGTGAAAACCACTTTGTCGCCGGACAAGTAGTTCGCCCGGAATCCGGCCAAAACCGGAAAGTTTGTTAAAAGTAAAAGTTGTATTTGAAGTTGATTAGATGTTCGATTTAGGGGTAAGAAGACATGCCGAACACGATGGTGAAAACCATTTTCGCGCCGGACAAGTAGTTCGCCCGGAATCCGGCCGAGACCGGAAAATTTGTTAAAAGTAAAATTTTTATTTGAAGTTGATTAGATGACAGATTTAAGGGTAAGAAGAGACGCTGAATCTGTACGCCTATATGACATTCATTTTTTACCCGGACATATAGTTGTCCGGAATCCGGTTGAAACCGGATTTTTTTTAAGTTAAAGTTTTATTTGAAGTTGATTAGATGTTCTTTATAGGGAAAAGGAGATACGCTGAATTCGTTTCTGAATTATCGGTTTTTGGCTGGACAAGTAGATCGCTTGGAATTCGGCCGAAACCGGAAATTTGGCAGAAGTAAAGCAGGAAGTTTCGATCAGTAGGCTATCGTTAAAATAGATATGGCTTAGACAGGTATATCTGAACTTAATTTTCTCAGATGATTAGCCTGGTGAAGACTGGATTTGGCGAAGACCAGACCTATAGTTGTCTGGGTCAAATATTAAAATTTTGGGATCCCATCGAAACCTTTGGTCTTGTTTTTTGTTCGGGCATTAAGCGATCTTCACCAATCTCACCACTGCCCTCTGAAAAGCCGCATTTGTGTTGAAATTAAAATTTCCCGCGTCATAGTAGAACTTACGCTGTGGGGACGGCTGGAGATATTCTGAGCCTCATAACTAGAGCAGATAGTGGACAATAAAAAAATCCCTTTGCAGAATCCAAATAATTCAGTGTACCTGATTAAATGACACACAAATGAGTTGGCTTTTCAGTTAAACTTTAAGCAATATTTGATTTTCATGATCCCCATGAGCCCATGATCATTTTTGCCTCAAGGGTTTTGTTTACAAATGACTTCCTAGCTCCCTTGAAGTGCGCATCTTAACCGCAAGTTGATTTTTTTATTTTTTTATCGAACGATGTAGTTCACGATCTGGAGGATCTGAACCAAACTTGTTCCTAATAGTGATTTTGAAGGACCGAGTTACATCACCTTAATTTTGTCTGCATACCACAACAACACCAATTGATTTGCTGCCAAAGCTCATCTGGGGGTCGGATTGAGTTACTCAATCCGACTATAAGAGTTACTTATTTCAAGTTTGCGAAGTTTTTACTTGGATTACCCCTTTGGACGAGAAACACTTCACTAAGTGTCAAATACGGTGTTCCTGACCCCATGGACGTCATCAACATCCGCAAGGAAAAGTTTTTGCAGTCGGTGGATCCCCAGCACAGCTTGTACCAGGCATTTTTATGGCACTTGCAGCTTCGCTCAAGTGCCATATACCGATCACCTTTCGGTCGGTCGGTCGGTCGGTCGGTCGGTCGGTCCACTTATCTCGAGTTAGGGCACTTCCAGATGGGCTAGGACGATGAAACTTGGCAGGAAAATCAGGGACCCGACCAAACTAACCCTGAAATAATCAGTTTCCCGATCCGACCATCCGGGGGGGAGTGGTGGGCCGGGGAATTCTGAAAATTAAGTAGTTTTTCTCACACTTTTTCGAGTTGGGGTACTTCCAGATGTGCTAGGACGATGAAACTTGGCAGGAGCATCAGGGACCCAACCGGACTAACCTGGAAATAATCAGTTTCTCAATCCGACCTTCTGTGGGGGGGGGGTGGAGGGCTGGGGAATCCGGAAAACTGGAGTAGTCTGTAACTTTCGAACGGGTGATCGGATTGGAATGAAACTTAATAACAGAATAAATGGCATACCTCTGATGTCCCATTTGAAGTCCGGACCGGATTCGACAGCTATGGGGGAGTTGGGGGGGGGGAGACCGAAAATATCGAGAAACGGTTAGAATGGAGGGATCGGAGTGAAACTTGCTGGGAAGAACAAGCGTCTGCTCCAGATAAATCGTTTATACATTTGGACTGGATCCGGACACTAGGGGGGGGGGGGGAGGGGAGTTTCCCGGAATTCCGGTAATGGCGGTTTTGGGGGATTTTCACGACGAAACTTGGGAGGCGAATCAGGGACCCGATCAAAATGACTTATAAATAAAAAATTACATTATCCGATAGTCGTGGGGGGAGTAGCGGGAGGGGGAATCCGGAATATTGAGTCATGTGTAACTTTGGAACGGTTGATCGGATCTGAGTGAAATTTGATAATTGATCAGAGGACATGTCTCTGGTGATCTTTGTCATGTCCGGACCGGATTCGACAACAACTGGGGGGGGGGGGAATACGTGACCGGCTCAGACTGGGGAGATAGGGATGGAACTTTATGGAAATAATAAAAAGATGCTCTGGATAAATCACTTACAGAACCGGATTGGTTCCGGCGACTGTGGGGGAGTTTTAGGGGGGGGGGGTCCGGAATTCCGGTGATCGCGATTTAAGGTACTTCCAGATGTGCTAGGACGATGGAACTGGGCTGGAATATTAGAGATTCGACAAGATTGGCTCAGAAATCGCCACTTTCCAAATCCAACATTCCTTAAAGGTCATCTGAATGAAGTCTAACACCCTAAATTGCCACTTTTACATACTGCTTACCATTTATCTCTCGAAAACCAGACTAAAATCGGATGAAGTTTCACCGTGCTATAATTTTCAGCCTTTTTTCCGACTTGTCTTGATCGTAACGCTCGCCGTAACAGTTGTAACAGTCCATGCGTAACATTTCATGTTGTAACAGTCCACGCCGTAACAGTCCATGCGTTTATCCATCCATGCGCTGTTTATCCATCCATGCGTTATCAACGCACGTTTATCCATGCCATAATGACAGTTTAAATATTGCCGCTAAATTTGTCTTGGGAGGTCGTAACGAATCACCATAGGGAGACATAGAACTTCAAGAGTGGATAGCGCCGAAATCACGGAGCGAAAAAATTCGTCTTCTCTGTACCGGTACTGTGAAGGACGATCTGAGGGGTTCATGGAAGTATGGTAGGATCGTTCAGGTGTCCTTTAAAGTACCAATCTTGACCGTAAATTTAGAAAAACACTTTTAAGCAAATTACACATTTTCATGATCCCCATGAGCCCATTATCTTTTTTGCCTCAAGGGTTTTGCTTACAAATGAAGTTCTAGCTCCCTTAAAGTGCGAATCTGAACCGCAAGGTCGAAAACTACTTTTTTTATCAAACGATACATCTCAACCCATGATCATTTGTGCCACAAGGGTTTTGCTTGGAAATTTATTCTATCACCCTTAAAGTGCACATTTTAACCGAAAAGTGATTTTTTTTTTTAGCAAATGGTATATATCAATGATCCCTAAGGGCCTGTTATCGTTTTGTCTCAATAGTTTTTCTTACAGATGAATTTCTAGTGCCTATAAAGTACTATCATGTACGTATCTCGCATCTGAACCGCAAAGGTAACCTTAAAAGTACTTTTGATCAAACACTACATCTCAACGGTACCCATGCAAGTGCCATATGAGCTTACAGCTCTTGTTGAAGTAGGCTAGTTATTCTAGTTCCTTGTTTATTTGTTAGCTTAGTGTGCTTCTTTTTTCTTTCTTTTTTTCCCTTTTTATACTCCATTTGTTACACTCTGTGTTGTAGAATGGGTTAATAAAATCATTCATTCATTCATTCATTGGGTATGAACCATCAAAAAGCCTGAACTACGGCCCTAGCTCTTACTCTCAAGTTTGGTGAGATCCGGCAACTCAATCGGGTACCCGTCTCAACCTGCTGTTCACACAAATATGGACCCCCTCCCCACAGTCCTTGGATCGTCAAAAGACACAGCTAGGATTCGGAAATTATGGGTCTCCTTTCGTTGTCCGTATTATGGAGGAATGTCCATCGTTTTTAATGGGTCCTCTTTGGTTAGTTTTGGGATCCCAAAACGGAAGTGGAGGGATATCTGTGACATAGCAAAAGTTGTCTGTCCGTCCGTCCGTCCGTTTACTCTCGAAGGGAATGAGATATTTTGATGAAACTTGGTGGGAGGAACGTTTGGGTCAAGGGAAAGGTCGAGTTCGTAGATGGGCTCTGTAGCCCTACATTTAGGGGTAGGGAAGGGGGTTCAGATTAAGGGACAAACAAAATATTTTAAACAGCTAATGAGATAGTCGATTATGGGGTAAGAAGACATGCTGAACATGAATATTGAAACTATTTTCTCGTCGGACAAAACCGAAAAATTTGTTAAAAATAAAAGTTTTATTTGAAGTTGATTAGATGTCGGATTTAGGGGTAAGAAGGCATGCTGGACACTTATGTGACAATCATTTCTGCCCCGACAAGTACTTCGCCCGGAATCCGACCCAAACCGGAAAATTTGTTAAAAGCAGATGTTGTATTTGTAGTTGATTAGATGTCCGCTTTAGGGGCAACAAGAGATGCTGAATCCGTATATGACAATTATTTTTTTTAGCCGGACATATAGTTCGTCCGGAATCCGGTTGAAACCGGAAAATTTGCTATAAGTTAAATTTTTGTTATAAGTTGACTAGATGTTGGATATAGGGGTAAGGAGATACGCTGAATTTGTTTTTGAGCTTTTTCGCCGGACAAGTAGTTCCGGAATTTCGCCGAAACCGGTAAATTCGCAGAAGTAAGGCAGGATCGTTTCAATCGGCTTATAGGGGTAAACACCAGAGGCGTTACTAGCCAAAATGTTTGGGGGTGACAAGGTATTTACCGACTGGCTGGTCATTTTTACCGACTATTTTTGCGGATAAAAACCACTATTATTGAGAAAAAACGACTGTGTTGACGAAAAATCGGCTGATTAAAAAAAACGACTATTTTTAAGAAAAATCGACTATTTATACGAAAAACTGACTGCTTTTGATTGTTTTTAAGAAAAAACGACTATTTCTAAGAAAAAATTGACTATTTTTACTAAAGATCGCGGTGCTTCGCGACGACTCGGATATTTTTTACCGACTGGCCGACAACATTGGGCCCCCTCAGTAGGGACCTCTCTGGTAAGCACACATGCTGAATCCATATCTGAACTTGGTTTTCTTAGATGATTAGCTATTCGGCCTTATTCTTTTTCTAAATTTAAGAGAAAAACTTTCAAGGAGTCTGGCGAAGACAAAACCTAATTGTCTGGATCAAATATTGAATCTTTGGGATCCCATCGGAACCTTTGGTCTTGTTGTTTTCTTGGGTCTTTTTTTTTGTTTGTCAGAAGGGTCAGTCAGCGCTTCAGAAACATAAATCTGTGGTGGCCCTTTCAGAAAATGAACTTGTTCCTGTACTGTACGCACAAAAAAGCTTGTAATTTCAATATCGGCTTAAAACAATCTCGACGACTGTTTTCTACATTATCTATTTAGTCATTACAGGGTGAGCGATCGAATGATATGTTACACCTCCCAAAAATAAATAAAATTGACAAACCGCCCACCCTATTTACCAAGGTATTGTCCTGGTTTGTAATGAAAACTAATTAATTACACCAGTTATTAAACACTTTATTCCTTGTATAACAAAACAAAAATCATAGATCTCTTCTTGACAACTCTCCCCAGCGTACTGACTACAAAAATGAATGCGCGAATTTCCCTCAGAATGATTGCATACCCTGAGGGCAAACGAAATGAAATAGCATCCGCTACAGGTATGAAATCCCGAATTTCGTAACTTTGAAGGGACCCACCTCAGATCAAATCCGGACTTCCCGGACCAAACCACCCACCCCCACCAGTCCGACCCTTTAAACCTCAGCCAGCCAGTCCGACCCTTTAAACCTCTTTTCAATTAGCAAGGTAATAACAAGTGCAATAAACCAAGTCGTAGCAGCCTAGTGCCCCCGTTGTCACAACATCGTTACGAACGGCATATCATCGATCGGATGACAAAATCGTCCAGTTTCCAGCTTTTTGTTAAGGACTGAAGTACTTCGCGTGGGCTTTTGTTGATATTACACTAAAATCCACATCTATACATATATCCACAAGTATACAGGAGTTGTACTTGAGACATGTTATAGACGAACTTAACTCGTGGGAAATCTGGGCCCAGCTGCCCATGAACGGGAGGGTGGGGGTTGGGGATGTCGGGACCCATCAGAATGCGTATTTACACCTATATATCCTAAAGTATACCAACTTAGAGTTGATTCGAGTCACGAGTAAAAACTTAACTCATTGGCAATTTGAACCCACTTGCCCACGAACGTAGAGGGTGGGAGGATGATTCAACTCCACATAAATATTCCCAACCCTGAGATCTAAAAGCATAAGGAATTTCATGGTCCTATCTCAAGTTATTGTCAAGTTAAAAAGATTAAAAAATTATCAGTCTGGGCACAATTGCCCCTGGAACAATTTGGCAAAAAGCAAAAAAAGACCCCGCTGCTCACTAGCCTACCAAGTTTCAACTTGATACCTGTAGATTCCTGTCGCGGGCCACGGACTTTACTCTTGAGCAATCTGGGCCCACTTGCCCATGAACGGGTTGGGTGGGGGAGGTACAACTTTAAAAGTAATATCCCAGCCCCAGGATCTGCAAGTACAAGGAATCTCATCGTCATATGTCCAGCTCTGGTCAAGTTATGAACGTTAATTTATTGGGCATTCTGGGCTAGAGGGGCGTCACGTATGGGCCCCCCCCCCCGAATGTTGTCGGCCAGTCGGTAGAGAATAACCGAGTCGGCACGAAGCGCCGCGGTTTTTTTGTAAAAGTAAAAACGGTCGATTTTTCTGCAAATAAACTCGGTAAAATTTACAAGCCAGTCGGTAAATACCTTGCCCCTCCCCAAACATTTTGGCTAGTAACGCCTCTAGAATCTGGTCCCAATTGCCCCTGAACCGGGTGGGTTTGGGTCCCCAGAAACATTAGGCCCCAAAACCCACAAGTGTACCAAGTTTGAACTTGACTGGTTCACGAGTTACGAGATCCACAAAAAAATAGGGAAAACCGAAAACTGAAGGCTGCTACAGCGCTCGCAAAAGTCGATTGTTCGTAAATCAATACTCCACTAAAACGGTGAGAACCGAAAACCTGCTACTTCGGCCGCAAGAGTAGATTGTTCATAAATGAACACCAAAAACGGTATTTCTGAGCACACTTCATCGTGAAAATCTTGTCAAAATCTCTCGTAAAAGGTGTGCTTTAAGATTTTTCCTTTCTTTCAGAGTGAGGCCGAAGCCAACACTTCGCCCACGGAGGATCTGCATGCCCATAGATCGCCCTTAGTTGCTGGAAGAATCGTACCAGTCACTGAGCAAAACCCATCACCTAATCCGAGGCAGGAGTGGAATTCTTTCAAAGTCCATAAACTTACTACACCCTTCTGTTTGCGGAAGAGCCTCAAAAAGGCCCCTCTGAACCACTTAAAGCGTGCAACGCCACCAAGAAGGATATTGGTGGCTCGCTCTGGTCATGCGTTCTTTATGGCCGAGTCCTTAGAGAAAGCAAGACCTTGCTACACAACCCATTTTCCAGCGAAGCTGTCCTATGGAAAGTTGCGGTTACATTACGTCCAGGAGGGGACAATGAAAAAGCCTACTGGAGAACTCACAGTTGGTATTTACTCCACCGATTCAGAATGGAGAAACATACTTACGGAAAACTTGCCTGAATTGGGAGCCAGTCCCCTGGAAGGGGGCCTTGCGAGTGACCGGTCTGTCATACCCGGCCCAGTCGAGGCTGTTCCACCGCACACCGAGATGCAGATGGTAGCATCTGGAGGGATTTGTCTAACCAGTACCTTGAAAAACGCATTACCCACCACTACGGAAATGAAGCAGAGCAGCAGTGTTACGATCGGAAGCTTCAGATACAGCGGCGTCAAGGTTGATCGTAGTACCATTGCCACTACCGCCACACAGTCACCGACTTGTTTCCTTGAGACCGCGACGTCTCTCGTCACCTCATGCTCCAATACCGTCTGTCCTGCCGGATCTGAGCCTTTCTCAACTGGTTCATCGGGTTTCGCTACATCTTCGAAATCCACCAAGACTACATCGGTTTCAGTCGTTACAGATGAGTTTGAGGAAATCTTTACCACCAATAAACCATCAGCATCTACGGTCTCTGCTACCAGTGGTTCCGAGATTCGAAGACTTTCTCCAGCCATCGAAACATCCACTCAGAAAGGGAATATCCAAGCTTCTGCTAATACCTTCCCACCGGGACCGATAAACCCAGAAAATGTAGCTAACACGACAGCGATCATTATTCCACCTATCAGCACTACCACCTACCTGCACGCGAGCCTACCACCAACAGCTGTTGCACAGTCCACAGAGTCGTACCGACCAACCTTTAATTCTACTACGAGGTTATCCGCCCTCTGTCTTGAAACTCCGAATTTGACTAACTGGAGCGGTAGCCGTCGTCCAGGTACTCTTTCCTTATCTCTTCCTTGTGCTTCGCTGCCCTGTCCTCCTTGCTCTCAACCAACCATTTCAAGCTTCAGAGGCTCAGCCCTCCCTTCGCGAAGGTTTTCTGGAATGTCCAAAGGGAAACGTTCAGTATACAGCCATCGCGTGGCTCACAGTGTTTTCTGTGTTCCCACGGCAGCAAGTAACGCGACACAGAAACTATCTCAACCAGTTGCAACAGCAGCAACAGTGACGATGAACATCAGTCAATTTCCTTCAGTTGCTGGCAGCAGTCGTGTAGGTCAGGAAATAGCTGGACCCCCCATGTCTGATGGATCCGGCAAGATGAAGTGCAGTCTCAAAACTGGAAGTGAACTTATCGGCAACGACGAGAGAAGGAGAAGTGATTTCCGCCAGACACCGCAGCCAAAAATCCAGGTCAACACATGTCCTGGCCCAATGAAAGACGGCCACGCTTCTAGACAAGTCCCACGGCAACGATCCATCTCTGTACCGACTCTGCAAGTTCCAAGGAAGTTTTTCGTCCAGTCTGTAACAGTACCAGATCTGCAGACAAGATTGACTGACAGCATTCCCAGAAGTCGGTCCTGTGTTGACTCAGCAGTTGCTCCGGAACACACCAAGGGCTTACCCAGTAAGATGAGTAACACTACTTCTACAGTGATTCCGACGAGTCTGATTAATCACAGTATGCTGGCTGATCAGTCCTCACATGCAGCTTTGGGTGTGAGTACTGCTTATTCTGATTCACCTAAACAACTACAGAACCCCGTACCTCGCATTATCCTTGTTCCTACCCGCCAGACGTTTGGGGCTGCTTCAACTTCCTCCGCTGTGCCTGTGGGACCCGAGCCTCAATCTTCCGGTACTTCAACAGGGCGTCCTTACCAATCCGCAGAAGAAGCCCATCGACTACATTGCCAAGTAAAAGAAGCTCTGTCCACTCCCACTACCTGTTCAGATGCGCCGGGAGGAAGTGACAGAACCACTGCCAAATCAAGGTTCTATCTATGTGGCTCAGGGATTTCCAGTTCCCAGCCTACTTCGCCTCAAACGTTTCAACGGACTCCTTTGCCAGTTTATGCCCCGTACTCTTTCGGTGGAGGCATGCCTACAACTTCAGAGTCTAAGAGGCAGGGGAATCCCTCGGAAACATCGTGCGCCAACGAGCAGTCCGCTAAGTTGACGAAAGTTTACTTGTCTTCCTATTTTACCCGGAACTTCCATCCGTCCGCATCGGGAACAGTCATGCAGTACGATCAGAATGCCTCACTCACTGATCAGAAAACTTCAAAAAGCCACGAGTCGCCTAAGAAGAAGAGTTACAAAAGGAAGCAGAGCCTGAAATCCGTGAAAACCAAAGACGAAGGTCTGTCGTTGGTCACGAGGCCGAGGAACATGGATCCTTCCACAGGAGAACGTTCGCAGAAGAGCCCATCCTCGTTGAAACCAGCTTCTTCGCAGATGGATTACCGAGATGGAATGAAGAAGGATGATCGGCTACCGTTGGTTGTGGAGAGTCCTCCTGTAAAGACCGATGTTGAACACCAGCGCAGGGACCGTCTTTCTCATCAGCCAGGTTTGTCAGCGGTTCTTCTTCGCATGGAAAACGGACGAATGATACCTGTCGGTGGAGCTCTGGCGTTTGCGAAGGATCCGAAACAAGACATTCATCTTATGGAGGGGAAGAATCTCCAAAAGAAACCTGTTCGTTCACCAGATGGTATGCACTCGGAGGATCAGGTAGACTCCGTCACCACGGAAATAACCTCTGAACACCACTCAGTGTCACGTAGACCGGTTGCCTTACTGAAAGGGAGGCAAAACCTTGGGAAAGCCCGCAAAAGAATGGGTAATGATGCCCCTCAGCCTGGTAGTACCGCGAAAGCCCTGAAGCCCACGAGCATGACAGCGTCAAAGAAAGGTAATCAATTCCCTGTGCTTACCCCGTTATCCGTCTTTGAGGCATCGGGCATCGGCAGCACCAGCGAAGATGTGGAACGAGCAGCGGTGACACAATCTTCAGAGCACGCGCTGAAACGCCATTCTCCAGCTCTGAAAGAGGGCAGTTTAGAACATCACCAAGACTCAGGGCAGTTTATTTATGATTTGGGAAGCCATTCAAAGAAACAACGTTTGTGTTCGGACACTTATGCGAACTCGAAGACAGCTTCGGGTATAGAGCTTCCTCCATCTATTCCGAGCTGTCAGCTAGCCGAAAACGCCAGCTTGAACCCGATTAGCACTCCGGCGCTTAGCCGGCCTTTCTACTCGATAGGTTTGAAAGAATCCTTACTGTCCAATGCACCTAGACTAAGAAAGGAGGAGACGTGGAGCGAATCCCACAAAGAGAATGGGCACTTGGAGTTTCAGCCGCCCATACACAATCTCCCGTTGAGTGAAGTCGAAAGACTAACAAGAAATCCGTCATTTCTCCATTTTGAGATGCTGTTAGACGAGGTTGAAAGCCAGTTGTCTCGCTCGAGCTCTGATCTTTCAGTGAATGTTGCTGAATCCCTGGAAAAGTATGACGGCCACCGAACAGGAGAGAGTGGTCACTCTCTGACAGGTGAATTCTGCCAAGAGCTTAGTGTAGCCCCATCGTACCCAAGTACCACTCCCCCAACAACTAGTTACTCGGTCCACCTCGAGTCCATTAGCTCACCAGATGAGAGTGAATCCGGATTTTGCAGTGTCGTAGATAATCCGTCAGACCCACCTCCGCTTCCGAGTAGGTCCTCCCTGCTGCTGTCTTTACTGACCGCATCGATTTTTGTGGATGAAGTTGGTTCAGCCTCGCAAGATGGCGAGGATTCTGCACTAGCTCGAATCACATCTGAAATAGCTACAGCAAGCCATCAGGCAGAACAAACTGTCAGCGCTCAGGAGAAAGATTTTGTAACCAATTCCGACAAGGCAGGAATTGCTAATATGATGTCAGAAGATGAGCCTGATTATGGTACTGCGTTTGCATCTTCTTTTGTCCCGAACGCTCCTGTGAATCTCCTACCATCTATAGTTCCAAGCGAGCGTACCGACCTGATGACAGCTGATATTCTTGCCTCAAGATGCAAACCCGACGGTTTGGAGCAAAATCCTCTGTTCTGTTCAGACGAGAGGCTCACGTCTCAGCCACCTAATCTTTCTGCTACCAGTAACGCAGAATGCCATTTGTCTGCCAATTCTTTTGCTGCAGAGGCTACAGCTACCGCGCAGCCTTTAGTTGATCGTACCTTTTCTTTTGAAGATTTTGCAAATCCAGCAAGTGAACTGAACGATACCCCTACAGATCCAGACAATCTTGACTGGATGTACAGTCCTCAGTCATTTTACCATGTTCATCCTTCAAATGTTGTTTTGGAAGAGACTCTTTCTTCGGATGTGAGGCAGTCTGACGTACCAGCAGAATCAGGAAAGTCTGATTCCAGGTTCGCCATGACCGCAGACTCGCCGATCCAGCCACCTTCAACCGGTCAGACCCTATCAACATACCCCATGTGTATCAGCGTCGCTAGGGCAGATGCCAACCCGGCCGCTTCTACTCCAGATTCAGCGATTGAGAAACCAAAAACTGACGTGAATTCTGATGTGGATACCGGTACCCCAGCGATCGATAGCAGTCGTGTCTTCTTACCGCCGTACCCGGTACCTGGTACCGACCTCCCCAACGCAGCAAATGTTTTACCTCTTGATCTTGATGTGCCAAGAAACTTACCGAAAGTGGAGTATACTGGTGCATCTTTACCAGCTTACCCGATGCTTGGAAGTACTGTCGATCTTTCCCATCGTTGCACAGCGTCTTCTACGAATCCATGTCCTGCATACTGCCTGTCGACAAATCCTTTTGACATCACATGCAGAAATGCCTCAGAGGACCCCGGCTTCAGCTGCAGTAGCTCCAATCCATCTTTTGTGGACTACTCCCTAAACACCACGAGTTCGACCGCATACCCGACACCTGGAATCCGTCATACTGGAAGTTCTACGCTGGACCTCACTTCTGTCCTGGACTTTCTGCAGCACAACCCACAACCTGGATACACTTTAGCTGCAAGGTATGACACTGGTCGACCTCAGAGCCTCCCATCAGAGCCAGTCCTAGCTACCGAGCAACCCCCTGAGACAACTCCCACCAGCACAGCTTCAGTTGGGAACACCTATCCGACTTCGGAGCCTACCATTTCTGTGTCTACCACAGAAATGTTTGATGAACGTGATAGAGTTAAAGTAGCAGTTTGTATGCGGAATGACGCAAATGTTTCCGCCGTACTGAGTCGTCTGTGCGGACTACTGGGATGCCCAGCTCCTGACAACTTTGAAGTTGTCTGCAACCAAAGCAGAAGAAACTCAGAGATGAGTGAATATAGCACTGATGAGACTGATACCGCTAGATCAAGTTCAGCAGAGACAACTTATCATGTTCCAGATTTTGATGTTCAGAGCCATCTGAAGGCCGAAACCCCTGCTACTCCCGACTCTGCTTTAAGCCTCACTTCAAGGCATCGTGCGGTTGTTACCAATCGGCCCGTGTCAATGTTAAGTGCTGGCGACAGCGGTATTGAAGATGACCGGAATGTCGAAGGAAACATTTTTGGAAGTCTGCTACACGGAGATGGTTTCCGCGAAGCAGCAGGCCATTCCAGCGGGCATGCGCCAAGCTTTAGCCCACCCCGGAGCTCGTATTCCTACTCCCTGTTTAGCGATGGTAGAGGCTACCAACCAACGAATGTTCGGAGAGCTGGTCCTTGTAGCCTCATTTCGTCAGTACTATCGGATCCCCGACCCTTCAACCAAGCTCTGCTGCCAACGTATCCCGGAATCTCTGAGGCTACAGCTGTCAGCCATTCAGTAATGTCCATGCTTGCTCCTACGCAGTACGGTAGGAGGAGGTTTCAAACAACCCAGTGGGCTCACGATCCATCATATTCTAGTCTCTCTCAATTACACCCTCCTGCATGGCCAAGGCTTCCTCAGTCACCAAACTTTCCACCTCCTCAAGGACAACACAGCCTACCTGGGAGATGCCATCCTCCTCCTACACCTCTACATTGTTACGATTACCTACCCCTAGTGAATCGTGTCACACCGGTCATCAATGTGCAGACTCCCCATCGTGCGTTTCGGGCAAGAGGAAGGCCGTCCTCACAGCGACCGAGATATGATTCTATTGGTGCCCTGGACCTGACATTTAAGAAGAGGACGTCTTCTCGGACGTCGCAAAAACCTCCTCCGGAAATGCGTCGCCTCATTCGCCCACACCCCTACTCTGTGGTTCGCCGCATTTTGCCAAGGGCAATCCTCCCCCCGCCGTACCCTGGGCTGGGCAATCGACTCACGACTGAAGAACGGGATAATTATGGTATATCACCCAGTGGATCCGAGGTGTGGCAGCAAAGTTGCGTCGCCCATGCCGGCGCGGAGGATCCTAGCCCCACATTTTTCGATGGCAGTCTTTGTCAGCCTTCCGTGAACGATGATGTTGAAGGGAGGGGTGAACGAATCAGTGTGGCTTCTGGATCCAACCACAGCTTTCATAATATCAGCCATAGTCATGTACCAGAAGTTAACCTTGCCTTGGGACCAGCTTCAGCGGCTAGTGAAGTGTCTGTTGGAAACGACGGTGTTGCTGGAATTCAAGGCCGAATCGATGTGCCGTGTGGATCAGGCCACAACTTTCAGAATAACGGACACTGTGGGTTGCCAGGAAGTAGCCTTGCCTTGGCCCCAGCTGATAGGCAAGTTTGTGACAGTAACGAAGAACCCGCGGACACGGATGGCATGTTGGTGAATGTCCGAATTGGTGTGTACAAGAGGCTTCGTGGAGAGGAGCTTGATGGGTTCTTTGATGATTTGGACGCGACCTTGAACAGCGTTGATATGGAGCAAAGCCTGACCTTTACGGGTTAGTAAATATTATTTTATTACAAACACGACAATTTCGCTGCATTAGAATGAAACTATCCCACCTCCAAATACGCTCCGGTTGAATCTATCCTCTCCTTAAATACGCTACGTTTGAGGAGAGTCATTTGAAGTGGGACATAGAAGCTTTACCGTGTAGTAGAGTCTTGAACAAGACGAATTGGAAAACCCCAATTGTCGTTGAGCCAATTCTGGCTGCAAATTCAGATAGAGCACAAATTTCGCAGAAGATAGCTTACGAATCCATTTTTGCTGCTTTTGAATTAGGATAGTTTCAATCGGAGCGTATTTAGAGATGGGACAGTTTCATTTTAATGGAGCAGTTTGTTGGGCATGGCATACTTTGAAAACTTCGAAGGCTCTTAAACGCCTTTTTTGTCAACAGAGGGGAGTTTTTCGAAGACGCTCTGTTAGAAAAATAGGGCAGCGTACTTCACAAGCCGACGAAAAAAGTCGGTCAACAACGCTTTCAGTTTTGGGTCGAATTGACCAACATTATTGGCCAGAGAGATGTTTTTTTTTCGCTCTCTTCTTCTGGATCTTCCGGTTGCCAATGGACCAAAGTTTTGTTCAGATTTTTTTTTACCTACACCAAAAAAACACAGCTACATTATAGAAAAACACTCAACAACCACTTAAAAGACAAAAGTCCTGTGAGTGGCTTTATCTTCTAACCACCTTTTAACTTAAAATTAATCAATAAATAATAACATAAAAACTAATCTAATATATTTTCAAAAAAAAAAAAGAAAAAAGAGGTAAGAGAGAAAAAAAGAAAGAGAGAAAAAAAAAACAAGAAAGAAAAATGCCTCCCTCGTCACAACCTACCCACTGCCCCCCGTCTCACCTACCCCCACCCCACCTCCTCACTCCCCGCCTCCCTACACCCCCTTCCAACAACCCACGAATTCAACCACCTTTTTCAATTAAAAATTTCTTTAACTTTTTTTTAAACAAAATTAAGTTATTGGCCGCTCTAATACTATCAGGGAGACTATTCCACACTGAAACAGCGATGTTTCTAATAGCGAAACCTGACCTCGTTGAGTGTCGGATTTCATGAGCCAGATGGCCAACATTTCTGGTAGCATATTCATGGTAAAAGGAATTCTGAGAAAACATATTCTAGAAGTACTCAGGGGACAACTTGTTTAAACACTGAAATACAAAAACTGATAGCTGGTACTCATGCTGTTGTCCAACATTCAGAACACCAAGTTTTTTATAACATTTTTATAACTTCTCTTACCATTGTTTCATGTGAAACCGAGTTTGTCACTAAGAAGTTTTTTTTTCTGTAGATGACCAACCACCAAATACATCAATCGAACCGCCTCCGCCCCCACCACTGACATTGGATGATCTTCGGCCAACGTTCCAGCTTTTGGAGGTCGGCTCTATTCCAGAAGATCCAGATGGATTCTTTCAGGACGGTTTCATTTATCCTGTGGGATATACCGTGATTACAACGTTCTTAAGCTACCAGGTACAGTTGCGGACGAAGAGATATACCTCCCCCCTCTCGATCTAGCCGAGTGGTAAGGCGTAGTGTTATTAAGGGTGTATGCCCCGAATTCGAATCCTCGCATATTTGACAGTGCAAAACGGATAAATCAGCTGAAATTTATTGGAGCTATATTTCGGCCCTTCTTGGCAAGGGTCCTCTTCAGGCTCAAAGCCGCTCAAGGTGGAAAAACGAAACTTGTGATAACCACAAGTTTCTTAAAGTTATCACAAGTTTCGTTTTTTCCATCTTGAGCGGCTTTGAGCCTGAAGAGAACCCTTGCCAAGAAGGGCCGAAATATAGCTCCAATAAATTTCAGCTGACTTTTCCGTTTTGCACTGTCAGATATGATTCGCAGTCAGCTTGGGCTGAAGGAATATTTATCGAATCCCCGCCGTGGCGCTCGACAGCATTGTCAGAAGTTTCATAACAGATAGCACATGGATGCGCAAGGGTGTTAGCTGTCAGTTCAATTTAATTATATTCAAGAAAACCATAACACGGACAAGCCGACTAATGGGGTTCGTGTCACACATAGATATAAAACAGATATAGCCTATATAACGGATACGAAAATTCAGCTGACAACAGCTCGGTCAGTAAATATGTTGCGCTTTGAACGTTGTGCATACAAGTTGAAACCCCACCACAAAAAAAAAACACCTGTTGACTTTTCTTTTTGTCACCATGATAGTGGAAGGTTTTTCAGCTCTGCTCGTTATGCAGAACGTTCAGTGCATAACGTTTGTAAATCATAACAAATAAAAACAGATCATAACTACTGAAACTACGCATACTTGCGTTATCTTCTATGAACCTTCTGAGAGTGAGTCGACGGAACCAGTGGTGCAGTTCTGTAAGAGCAGTAGCAAACCACTGAAGCGTCGTGTGGTTTTACACCAACTAGATTAGATTAGATTATATTTAATATAAAACCAACGCACAACATTTGTCTGCATCACCTGCAGGGAAAGTCCCGGGGGACTCGTTAAATAACAGGCGAAAAAAAAAAATCCTACTACTAATGAAAAATAAATACTACTACTAACAATACATTTCTAATTACTAAAACAAATACTAAACAAAACAAAAGAAGAAAAAAGAAAAGACTGACTCTTGCTTACTCTTTCGCGAGGAAGAACATTTTCACTGTGGCCTTGAATGCAGCAAGGTGCAGGGCCTCACGGACTTAACTTGGGATTGAATTCCAAACACTCGTTGCAAAATTCCTGATAATGAACGATGCACGAGTTGTTTGCCGGATTTCATTAACTATATCCCCACTAGCATCGCACTCCTGGCCAAGGGCTGTGAAACAGAGGGTTGGCAAACCGGATCAGTAGGCTACACTATGTCAGAAGTTTCGTAACAGATGACTCAAGGATGTGCAGTTTCAACTGATAACGCTTGGGATATTATCTGTTGTGATTTTGCCAAACTTTATTCATTTAACGTTATGCATAACAAGCATTGCCAAGAAGAGTCGGAAACAGCAAGTTCCGATATCGTGATGATTAACGGAATTCAGCAGATGTTTTTCCGGTGGTGTTTTTGCTCTTCAGCGCCCAACGTTTGCAAAATGATAACATCCAACATCCGAAGTGTTATGAAACTGCGCATCCTAGTGTTATCTGTTATGAAGTTTCTGACAGTGTAGCTACACCAGAGTCTGACAAAGTGATAGGAAAACCTAAACAGTCGCAAGTACTTACTTGTACTTGCGTCGAGACGTAAGCTGTGCAGCTCTCCTTTGAGATAGCAGCAGTCGGACACAGATATGTCATGAACAAGAGTTTGCCATCATTTCTTGAAGATATGTTTGACCGAAGGATCTGTAGTCCTACGGTATAAAACCAAAACATAGCCTGGTAAGAGTGGTAATCTTCATTGTCAGAAGTTTGATCGCGGATAACACATGTTTGCGCATCCTTGTGTTAAACGTTATGAGAATGTGTAATGCCAGTGCAACCTGCTTCCGTAATCGCTCCATTAGTCCATGAACCCGGAGACCCGAATTTCATGGGGTAAAAAGTTTCTCTTTGTATCATTAGTCACGGTAAAAGTCCCTTGTATAAAGTGTCATCTATGTATTACATTCTAACCCCCTTAACGACAACTCATTGATCTTCACGCTTGCCTTGTTTGGCTATTTTCGACGCCTATCATGCCCCCGAATATCATCTGCGAGAATCTAGCTCGTCCGAAAAATCAGAATTTTTCATGTTTTCGCTGGTCAGTCAACGGGCCTTGGAAAAGGCTTAAAACGGCCGAAACTGTCATCGGTAATTTGTTAAAATCAGAGCCTAGTCTTAAAGTATTCAACTATTTTAGAATATTAGAACATAAGCATTATATTTAATGCTTATGTTGTCCTTTTTAATGTTGTATTTTTTGTGCGAGGTGTCTTTTAACGGTCATGACATAAGTATGTCTCGAAACATAACACCAAAATGGGCATAACGGACGTATTCTCGTAACGTTTAACACAAGTATGCACTAACATCTGTTGTCATACTTGTGATATTGTATGGAATCCCACCATCCCACATTTGGTTTTGTCTGAAACTGTATATAATCACGTTTATTTCTTTTCAGCGGCCTGGTGAAAAATGCGAATACCTCTGCAAGATCAAAGAGTGGCACAGTCGACCTTACTTCACCATTACCTTCGTCGAGCCTGGCTTCGAGGTCAGACATTTCTACAGTTTCAGCCCCACAGCAGACTGGAAATATATCATTCGCAGGGTCACATTGTGTGATCCGAAGTATACCATCCTGGATGAGCTAAGGCCAGAAAGCATGTTTGGGCTGGAGGATCCTGTAATCAGAGAACGATTGGAAAAAATGCCGTGTTGGAAGGAGATCGCAGGTAGGTTTATACCCAACCACACTGTCAGAAGTTTGATAACAGATAACACATGTCTGCGCATCCTCGTGTTAAACGTTATAATGTAAATGTTCGCGAAAATAACACGTAAGAGGCTCACAACGGAAGTTTCGTCTCGAAAAATAACAGGTTTAACAACAACTAACAACAAACTTCTGGCAGTGCAGGTACTATTTCCATCTCCATTGCACGTTCAAGGGCAAGTCAAGGCATGTCCTTCTATAGGGAACTATACAGTACAGTATGCGTATGTTTCTTAGAACACTTGTCCAGACTTTAGACCAACTTGGTTTTTGGGACCCCGACGGGATACCTATGATTTCGTAAAAGTTGTCCGTCTGTTAGCACTCTGTTAGTTCTCGAAGGGATGAAGATATTTTGTTCAAATTTGGCGTGAGGACTCTTTCGGTCAAAGTACAGGTCAGGTTAGGTTAGAAGATGGGCTCTGTAGCCCTGTATTTATGGGTGGGGAGGGGTTTCAAATTAAGGGACGTTTTTTTTTTTAAGCCAATGAGGTAGTCGATTTAGGGGTAAGGAGACATGCTGAATCCGAATATGATCGGAAATCTGACAAGTATAGTTCAGCCGGAATCGGAAAATTTGCGAAAAGTAAAAGTATAATCTGAAGTTGATTAGAGGTTCAGTGTAGGGGTAAGTAAACATTCTGAATCCGTTTTTGAACTTCATTTTCTCGCCGGACAATTAGTTCGCCCGGAATCAGGAAAAGCCGGAAAATTTGTTCAAAGTACAAGTTTTACTTGAAGTTGATCAGAGGTTCGATATAGGGGTAATGAAACATGCTGAATCAGTATATGCAAATTATTTCCCCCCCCCCCCGAACATACAGTTCGCCCGGAATCCGGCCAAAATCGGAAATTTGTTAAAGTGAAGGTTTTACTTGAAGTTGCTTATAGGTTTGATACAGGGGTAAGAAGACATGCTAAACCGTTATGCAAATTATTTTCTCCCCGAACATACAGTTTGCCCGGAATCCGGCCAAAACCGGAAAATTTGTTGAAAGTAGGAGTTCTATCTAAAGTAGGGGTCGGCACCGTTTCTGTTTGTGTTTTATTACTACCGTTTTCTGTTCTGCTTTTCGGAAAAAAAAACAACAGAAAACAGGTAGCCGTTTTTTAAGTGCCGTTTCTGTTTCTGTTCCGTTTTTAATGTGACCATTTTAGCCGTTTCTGTTTTTATTTTACCTGTTTGGTTTACGACGTATTCGTTTGGGTGATGTTACTTCTTCGGTAGGATCACTGGCGTGCTTTCGACATAGCGAGTACAGAGACATCCGTCTGTAAGCTCGATAACTTTCGAGCGGGTTGGCATATTTTGGTCAGATATACACTGTCAGAGATTTGATAACGTTTAAAACAAGGATTCGCATCCTGCGATGGGTGACGATAACATTTCTGTCACGACGCTTTTGGTGTTATTCGTATAAGAATTATATATTTTTTTTTTCTTTTTTGCACTCCATTGGTCTCACTTTTGTGTTTGAAATGTCTTAATTAAACCATTCATTTATTCACTTCGCAGTGAATGAATTTGATGCGCTTTTCTTCTCTTTCCGCTTTGCAGAATGGCGCCTCACTCTTACTACTTACTCACTTACTTAGTGTCAGTTGAACCTTGAAATTGTTGCTAAAAATTGTGTATTTATAGGTCGGCTTGAACCTCAACTTGCTGCAGATGAGGAGCAAACAGCGTCTCCCGGAACGGAAGTAGCTCAACTCAGGAGCCGGATTTCCGGACGTCTTTCCGAGCGGTTCCTTGCTCATTCCACGGTTATTGCCCCTATTCTGGAAATTCCTAGACACTATTACAACCTGGTGATGCGACTCGTGCCGAAGCGATTCGGCTACAAAAGGTACACATAAATATCAGTTTGCGACAGGCTAGCTTACGACCCCCTTTTCTGTCGCCGGTTCTTTGAGGAATGATCCGTTCAGAAAATAGTCGCGTTTTATATCTAAATTCTCCTTACGATTCTTTTCACAATTCTCGTATTTCGCGTTTTTGGGATCCCAAAACGTAAGTGGAGGGATACGTATGACTTCGTAAAAAGTTGTCCGCCCGTCTGTCAGCACGATAACTCTCGAAGGAATGAGATATTGTGATGAAAGTTGATGTGAGGATTCTTTGGGTCAAGGAAAAGGTCGAGTTCGTAGATGGCCCCCTAATGAGATAGCCGATTTAGGGGTAAGGAGACACGGTGAATCCGAATATGAAACTTATTTTCTCGTCGGACAAGCAGTTCACCCGGAATCCGTCAAAAACCGGAAAATTCATGAGAAGTAGAAGTTGAATCTAAGTTGATTAGAAGTTCGATTCAGAGGTAAGGAGACATGCTGAATCCGAAAATGGTTTTCTCGCCGGGCAAGTAGATCGCCCGGAATCCAGAAATTTAGCATTAAGTTTGAAACCCAACGACATAGTCGACATAGGGTGAGGAGACATGCTGTTGCAGCTTTCGAAAATACTAAAGATTAACAAAATGTGTATGCGATCAGTTTAGTTATCCAAAGTCCCAACCGGCATTTACTGGGTCGAACGGCAGAATGAATCCGGCAACTGTCTGTTGAACAATTTAATAAAAAAAAAAATCGACCAATTTTCGGAAAACCAGGTTGCTACACCAGTCCCTACCCTTCCCCTTTATGCATACAAGCGAAAGCTCTGCGTCGATGACGACACTGTTTGTTTAAGCTACGCCGGAGCGATATAAGTGATTAGTGACTTCCGCGTGTGCAGTTCGCAATGTTTCTTGGGTTTCATCAAAGACTATTTACATTTTACCCCTAGCGTACATATTCTTTGGGCTTAGGCATGGCAGTTTGGCAGTATGTCGTGGTCGTGTCGGGGTTGAGATATGTTGTTCAAACTTCGTGTGAGAATTCACTGGCAAAGTACAGGCCAAGTTCGTAGATGGGTCCTTTAGCCCTGTATTTAGAGGCAGAGGACGAGGGTTTCGAATTAAGGGTAGAAAATATGTTTTATAAGCTAATGAGATAGTCGCTTAAGAAGTAAGGAGGCCCGATGGATCCATATCTGAACTTAGTTTTCTTGCCGGACAAATCCCGGGTTCGGCCGAAACTGGAAATTTGGTTGAAGCTCAAAGTTGTTTCTGAAATTAGTTAGAGATTCGGTACTGGGGCAAGGAGACATGTTGAATCGAATTTTGAACTTTATCTCCTTGACGGATAAGCTTGCGAAATTTTCCAAAATCCGGAAATTTGGATCGAAAGGTTCGGCTCTCAATGTCACTAGCTCTTTTGCTCTCGCCGAGAATGCTGCTAAAACACGAGGAATTTGGTAAGGAAATAATCCTAAAAGAACTTTCTGAAGTTGATTAGATATGAGACATTAGAGTAAACATGCTTGCTGAATCTATATCTGAACTTTGTTTTCTCATTTGATTAGTTGTTTGGCCATAAGTTTTCAAAAAACCAGAACGGTACAATTATGTGTACATATTCAGGCGGTTGGTTGTTGATAAATAGCAAAATGTTAAAGGGATCTGGCGAAAATTCGGATATCTACAAGATTCGATTGTCTGGGTCAAGAAGTCCAAAAAACATTAAAGTTTTGGGATCCCATCGAAACATTTGGTCTTGTTTGACCATGAGATGAAGCCAATTATCCTTTTTTGCATTTTTGTCAAAAACGAGAGTGCGGAAAGCTTCGCAATTGTGCCGGATTGAGAAGTAGCTTCTGTAGATTCTCGTTCTCCATAGTCCTTCCTCATAGGTCAATAAAGGGCGGATGTTCAATGTCCAAACAGGTATTAACGGGTGTCTAAATTTGTGCTTTTGTCAAAAGCAAGAACTGAAAAGCGAGAAGAGCAACAACGGCGCAAGCGCTCAAACGTGGAGTGTAAAAGTAAAACGTTTATCATTTCTTTTGTACGAACAGCCTAAGAACCAGTCGCCCTTGAACCGGAAGGGTGCGGGGAGGGGGGGGGGGTGAGACTCCCAAAATACATATCTAAAACACAAAGTCGACAAGTAAACTAAATTTGAACTTGATACCCGTATTCAGGTCACGAATTTATACACTGTAGTGGGCAATCTGGGCCCAGTTGTCCCTTAACGGGGACGGTTGTGGAGGTGTGGAACCGGAAGGGTGCGGGGGGATGAGACCCCAAAAATACAGAACAAGCTGACAAGTGAACTAAATTTTGAACTTGGTACCCGTTGTCAGGTCACGAATTTTCTCACTGGGTGATCAGGGTCCAGTTACCCCTGAACGGGGAGGGTTTGAGAGGTGCAAGTCAAAAAAGCAATTCCAGCTCCTAGGATCTACAAGCGCACTAAATTTCATCCTCAAATCTCAAACTTTGGTCAAATTCGTTTTTGCAAATTAACCGTAGTGTCAGATACCACGGTAACTGCAATAATAACAAAATGCAAATCCAGTTACCGTGGTATCAGATACCACGGTATCTGCAAAAACGCATCTAATGTATTATTATGCAAAATTTACGCCGGAAATTGAATCGAAAAAAATCTCCTGCGAAAAAAAAATCCGGAGCAAAGGAGAAAATTTGCACCCGACTAAGAAAATCGCAGTGTATGTGCACGCACATTTAGGCAAGGAATTAGATAATTTATTGCCATGCGAAATTTAGTAACGAAGACAATGTTCAGCCCTACAATGACTCTACTTCGTCACCCATAAGAAAAGTGACATGAAATTGCGTAGGAGATGAACCCCAACCACGTACCTAACTTGTTGGGGGAGACTCGTCTGTGAAACCTGTACGGAAATTTTCCGCCTGAAACAGATTTCGACCCGATTTAAGGTTAGTTTCTTCCTGGGATCGACCCGAATCCGGTCGAAGTCCACCCACCAAATCGCGCGATGCCGAATTTTAAGTGGGGTTGGAACCCGAGTGTCGATTTCAAGTGGAAAATTTCCGCACGGAAAGGGGCGGGGATTTGACCCTTTGTCACATTTTGCCCTTGTTTTTCATGATTCCCACCTTATTGCAGGAACAGCTTGCTCGAATCGGATTGCGTGGTTGATTTGACCCTTTGCCACATTTTGCCCTAGTTTTTCATGATTCCCACCTTATTGCAGGAACAGCGTGCTCGAATCGGATTGCGTGGTTGCTAACTCGAGGATTGCCAAGTCGAAGCTTATAATAGAACTGCGCGGGGAAATTGTCCGTCCGTCAGTCGCTCTTCTTCGAGCCTCTCAGCTCAGCAGAAAGAACAAGAAAGGATTGTTCGTCGAGCTGTCTGACGATCAGGTAAAAGAAGACTCCTTTTTAGACAGAGATGTTTCTAGGATCTTATTTTAAAATTACAAATTTAAGAAAAAAAGTTCCAGGGGAAAGACGACGAATTAATGCACGGGATTGAAAACTTCTTTTTAATAAGTGCAACATTTATAACACACAGTTCATCTCGTCTCCTACAACAACCGGCTACGTGTCCAGTGAACCAATCAGTAAAAACATTTCTAAGATAACAAGGGCCTAGAAAAGTGGTCCGTATGGTCTTACAGAAGAGGGTTGATTTGAGCAGAAACAGCTTATGTTTTGGCCATTGATAAGTTCACTAGGTCGCATCAAGAACAAATAATCTGATAGAACCTCCGCCTTTGGTCTCATGCAGCGACTGCGGATATCCCGACAAAACTGAGAGGAGCTAGAGGTACATGCTGTGAGGTTTGAGTTGATACCAGTCTACATCCCTCTACGCCGTTGTTCATACGAGGTGAACAAGACCAAAGTTTTCGATGGGATCCCAAAAATTTAATATTAACTACGTCTTGTCTTCGCCAAATTCAGTCTTCGCCAGGCTAATCATCTGAGAAAACCAAGTTCAGATATACCTGTATAAGCCATATCTATTTTGACGATACTGATCGAAACTTCCTGGTGTACTTCTGCCAAATTTCCGGTTTTGGCCGAATTCCGAGCAAGCTACTTGCCCAGCAAAAACAAAAGATAGTTCAGAAACGAGTTCAGCGTATCTCCTTATCCCTACAAAAACATCTAATCAACTTCAAATAAAACTTTAACTTCTAAAAAAAAATCCGGTTTCAAGCGGATTCCGGACGAACTATATGTCCGGTTAAAAAATGATTGTCATATATAGATTCAGCGTTTTTTCTTACCCTTAAATCTATCATCTAATCAACTTCAAATGCAAATTTTGCTTTTAACAAATTTTCCGGTTTTGGCCGGATTCCAGACGAACTATTTGTCTGGCAAGAAAATGAATTTCACCATCGTGTTCAGCACGTTTTCTTACCCCTAAATCGAATATCTAATCAACTTCAAATACAAATTTTGCTCTTATCAAATTTTCCGGTTTGCGCCGGATTCTGGGCGAACTACTTGTCAGGCAAGAAAACGGTTTTCACCATCGTATTCAGCATGTCTTCTTACCCCTAAATCAAACATCTAATCAACTTCAAATAAAACTTTTACTTTTAACAAACTTTCCGGTTTTGGCCGGATTCCGGAGTCCGGCGAGAAAATAACTTTCATATTCGGATTCAGCGTGTCTCCTTACCCCTAAATCCACTATCTAAACAGCTTTAAAAAAAAAATTGTTTGCCCCTTAATTTGAAACCCCTCCCCCACCCTCAAATATTGTCCTACAGAGCCCATCTTCGAACTTGACTTGTACTTTGACCCGAAGGATCCTCCCACCAAGTTTCATCAAAATATCTCAATCCCTTCGAGAGTTATCGTGCTAACAGACGGACAGACAGACGGACAACTTTTGCGATGTCATAGGTATCCGTCACTAACGTTTTGGGATCCCAAAAACCGTAGGATGCCTTAAAGACGTGGAGAGCCCGCTCTACAGCGCGTCACACGTGACGTCAGTATGGCAGACAACCAATCAGCTGTAAAGGACGACCCAGACGGCGTTCGGATTCTTCTGCGGAGTTGTACCGCGAAACAGCTGTTTGTAGAAATAACAATTATGACGTTCTGCGTAGCTTCTCCTCCGCTCGTTTCCATCGGGTAGGGTATCAGAATATATTCGACTCTGCATGGTCGTATCACAGAGATAGGGAGACGGAGGTTCTGTCGGATTAGTTGTTCTTGGTCACATCCACAACCAGTTATTCAGGTTTACGTACTTACACCAAGAACAAATAACGAGACAGAACTGCTGTCTCCCCATCTTGGTCATACAAACATGCTGAGTCGTGTAAAATACGACCGACTCCCGATGAAAACGAGCGGCTTCGCGCCACATCACGTTTCGTTACCTCTACAAATAGCTAGATCGCCGATAAGTTGCTAAAGAGGAAATCTAGAAGTCAACGCTGATTGGTTCTGTGGACGCGCTCAAATTCTATTCAATTCAGTTTATTTCGAAAACGTGAAGCGGATAAGCCGAATATTCGTTTAGTCGTCAGTAAATATATATTTACAATTTATAGTCCATACATATGAATTAAAATAAAAGTAATGGTCTAACTAATCTCAGGTACATAATGACTGACCAATTAAGTCAATTACAATCTTAAAATACTAAAACTACAAAATAACAATCTAATATAAATATAATTAACAAACTATAGCTGTAGCTGCGCTTGCTTACTAGCACTAGCATTAAAAAAATTAACAAACGAGGGAACAAAGCTTTTCAGATAACGGTTTCGAGACACCTGGATAGGCTGTATTTGAGGTACAGCTTCTGCCACCGCTCTTGCGGGTCTTTCTCGGTGTGGCTTGAAATCGGGGGGAAGTATAGAGCGATGGGATGTGCTGCTCAGCAACCCATTACCAAAAGCAAGCGACAGCTTTTGTCGACGGCTAGCAAGGGAATCTAAACCAAACTGTTCAAGGAGGGTGCAGTATGGAATTTTTGGCGCTTTTGAAATCACCAACAGAGGAAAGCGCGCGGAGTACGCCTCCTGCTCGCCTCTTTCGATATTTCTTGTGCGATAGGCAACGGTGAAGACGGAAGAGGAGTAAACGGGTATCAACATCAGCTCAAAGCTAGACTAAACACCTCCAGGTCCGCTCAGATTTGTCGGGGTTTTCATAGTCGCTGCATGCGACTAAAGACAGAAGTTCTTACTGATTATTTTGTTCTTGCTTACACGTTTGAAGCCAGTCTTGTCGAATGTGGATAGAAGAAGAAGAAGAAGTTAATTGTTGCCAAGGTTGCTTAGTAAACAAATTATGATGATAAGAGGAGCCAGCTCTTTTTTCACGGAAAGACGTCACCCTTTTTGATTGGAATTCCTGCCGACCAATTATTGTCACTGGTGGTGCGCCCGACTGTCATAAGTAAACTGTAACGATCTTAAAGTTTAACTGAAAAGCCAACTCATCTGTGTGTCATTTAATTGGATACACTGAATTATTTGGATTCTGCAAAGGGATTTTTTTTTATTTTCAACTATCTGCTCTAGTTATGAGGCTCAGAACATCTCCAGCCGTCCCCACAGCGTAAATTCTACTATGACGCGGGAAATTTTAATCTCAACACAAATACGGCTTTTCAGTGGGCAGTGGTGAGATTGGTGAAGATTGCTTAGTGCCTTAACAAAAAAAATTGATAAATCTTTCTCGTAAGGCAGTTAGCAAAAATACAAGCGCATAGAGGCACCACAAATCACACGGAAATTCCACTATTTGAAAATCGATTATTCGTGAATAGCGGAACAACGAAGTAACTCATTTTCAGCGGGTCTTCAAGCCAATTTAAGTGAATAAGTGATGGGTAACTAGATTGTCCTATCCTAGCCCTTTTCGGTTAAACTTTAACTCTTCTGGAAATGGAGAAGAAGCAGCTAATTTTCTGATTACGCCGGACGGATTTCCATAGCGAACATGAAAGAGCGCTACAAGGTATATGGGAGGGCTTATGGTGGGGCCATAACAAGTTAAAGTTCAACTGAAACGCCAACTTATGTTTGTATCATTTAACTGAACCACTCCATTATTTGGATTGTGTTAAGAATTTTGTTTTCACTATATTTGTTCTAGTATGACGTTCAGGATATCTGCGCCGTCCTAACAAGGCGAAATTCTTCTATGACGCGGAAAATTTAATCTCAATATTCTCAATACAGATGCGGCTTTTTAGTGGCTAGTAATCAGCTCGTAGAAGGTAGCTCACTGCGTGAACACTTAGGGTTCGTTCCAGCTCTTCTTCGTAGTTACTTCGGAGTAACTATGTGTGACGTCACAAATTAACTACTACCTGGAACGGCCGAAGTTAATACGGGACGAGATAATGCGCGTTGTCTCTCATTGCTACCCCGAGTTCCCTTCTCAAGACGGATCTTGGAAAGTGAAAGTTAGCTAAGAAGGTCGGGTACTATCTTTACAAAAAGTTACTTCGAAGCGACGGTCTTCCTTGTAACGGTGAAAGTGACTGAAAAGTAACTATTTAGTAACTTTCGGGCCGAGCTGGAACGAACCCTTATTTTTCGTAAATCGTTTTCGTCGAACATGCAACATAAATAGAGGTACCACAAATCCGACAGGGAAATTCCACTATCTGAAAATCGATTGTTCATAAATAGCGGAGCTACGAAGTAACATATTTTCATCGTCCTTCAAGCCTTTTTAAGTGAATAAGAATGGGTAATTATTTTGTCCTACCTTAGCCCTTTTCGTTTAAACTTTAATGGTGTTCACTATTTTCTATGAATAAAACTGAACCGAACTGAAATTATTCCGTCTCTGTATGTTTTTATTATTGTTCAAAGCACACCTGGCACTATTTACTGTTATGTTCCAGTACCCAGAACTATTTGAATGCTGTAGAACTAGGCTCTGCATTTAACAAATTATCCACTGCTTTGGCTGTCTTAAGCCTTTCCCCATGCCCATTGACTTCTAATGAAAACTTGTCAAAACTTAGATAACCCGTTTTACGCATCAACAGCATGATACACTAACACGCGTCGGGAGTATAATGCGCATGGACCATAGTGAATCGCGGCAAGTGCAGTGATCAATGAGGTATCGTTAGCGGGCTTAGAATGTAACATTTGAAACTTGGGTCTCCGGGCTTAAGACTTAATGAGTTCAGTTACGGATGTATAGGATGCATTGGCATTATAGGCACTACGGGTCCTTTGAAGTTTATTGCTCTTCTAGATATTACATGTCCGTTTACCTCCCGGCCTGTCCGAGTTGAGTGGCTTGGAATCCACAAACCCAACTTGCGAGATCAAGATTTTGAAGATGGAAGGAACCACAAAAGTATTTCTTTCGACTCGACGTTCATTGACACCAGGCTCCCGAGTAAGTAATATGTTTCGGCGTTCCAGAAATGGTACAGAGTTTTCCCATGATTTACAGTAGAGGTATGCTTATGTGAACGTTTGTTGACTTCGGATTTTGCCTTTTTCATTCTCTTGCTGTGTCTAAAGCTAACTACCAGTTAGCCAAAGTAGCGTAAGAAGGGCAGCTGAAAACACCTCTACAGATATTTTGGATCTCCAGTCTACCATTTAGCCCAAAAATGCTGTGTTCACATTAAAGTAACTGTTCACATAAGCATACCTCTACTGTATTCGAGACCTTTCGTGTGTTAAATGTTTGCGTTTTTCCGTCAGCACCTGAGGGGATCTCGCAAAAAGGCTTCGAGAATATCGTGGGAGAACTTTTAAGGTGAGTACCTTTGTAGGCCGGAGCTTCGGCGTTGGCGCTGCAGCGTCGATGCCCGAGTCAACCAGAATAGGGCTACTGCCCTTCACGACCACAGCAAAGCCTTGCCAGCTAAGACTCCAGAACCACTTGACTCATCGTACTTACAATATTAATCCGGTTCACTGTCGGATTTGTTTTTACTATTCCGCTTCAGTTTAAAAGTTCCATCTTACCTATATACCTTAATTACCTTAATTTGCACTTCGGAGCAAATTAAGATCTGTAGATCTGTTGAATACTCCTGAGTTGAATCGGTGGTATCTCATAGCAGGTATGAGCAGGACGGGATGTCCCACTCATACTTCCAATCTTTCGTGGCCCACTCTTTGTCCGGTGCCTTCTTGAATGCTTCAGGGGTGGGGGGCACTCTGCACTCTCAGTCTGTACTTGTTCAGTCGATTCTCATCCCTGAGACATAAACACACATGATATGATATGATATGATATATATTTGCACAAAAAGCCCGAGGGCCATGGCAATACAAAACAAAATGGAAAAACAAATTTTCACTCAATTCCCTAATAAACAAGAGCTGTAAGCTCATATGGCACTTGCATGTGTTGAGATGTTTTCTTTGATCAAAAGTATTTTTCGACTTTGTGGTTAAAATGCGCACTTTAAGGGAGCTAGATAAAAAGTATTTTATTTTTGAACTTGGGTGTAATGATGCGCACTTTAAAGGCGCTAGAAATGCATCTGTATGCAAAACCCTTGAGGCAAAAACGATCACAGGCCCATAGGGATCCTTGATGTATACCGTTTCGTCAAAAGTTTTTTTTTCGCTTTTCATTTCAAATGCGCACTTTAAGGGTGACAGAAATCAATTTTTAAGCAAAACCCTTGTGGCACAAATGCAGAGGCGTCATTTGGGGGGGGGGCAGGGGGTGGCAGCTGCCACCCCTTGGCCGTCCAAGGGGGCCCAGAGCTACCCAGGAAAAACGGGAAAATAGCCTGAAAAAGTCAGTTTTTCATCACAATTGTGACATCTCGTTGCGCCATACCAGTTGATCTTAAGTCACTGATGGAAATGGAACCTTTTTTAATCGGAGATAATGACCCATTGTTCGAGGATCGAATGTCTTCAAGGCGCGTTTGAGGCTGGATCAGTTGTGTGTCTGAACTCTGAACATGAAGAGCGAGACATTATTTTTGTAACATGGCTTTCAGTATCATATTATGATTTGTTCCTGGATAGCTGAGGGCCCCCTTGGAAATTCAGGTTGGGGCACTGCCCCGACGGAACACAAAATGTAAGAGTAGGAAGGGGAGAGGGTCAGCAAACACTAAGTGCCTTTTCACTTAATCCCAGCTTGTTTATTTTGTAAAATGGTAAAAAGAGTTTTAAATCTGCGTGTAACGTGTGTTGCAGCAAAGGCTACCCTGTTTCAGTTTTGCTTCGAAAGGTCATTTTATTTGGAAAGGGTCGAGTTAAAGCACCATCATGTACCAGTTTTCAGTTTAATGTCTCACATTGTTTGAAATGTGTCCTGACCAAACATTATGAGTCGTGACCCGTGCTTTCATTTGTGATCCAAAAAGATACAGAATTCCAAAATTTTCGCCTGCAGGGACGATTGTAGTATGCTCTGTTTACTTTGAGGTTTGGACTTACAGTTTGGGGGATGGGCCATTTTAGAACCTAAAATTTGTTCAGGAAGTAGTTAAATTTTGTTAGAAAATATGCAAATTCAACAAAAATTTTTGCCTGCGCCGCTCATTGACATTTCTTTGCCAAAAAGTCGTCAGAAGCTTGCTCTCCAGCGAGTTCCAGTTAGTTTTCCGCTCTTTCAGCCGTGCTGGATTCCCAACAAGTACATTTTGCGGCATTCACCCCTCGCCCAGGCACTTCAAACCGCCCGTGCGTCACGGGTCCCCGAAGGGGGCCCGGGACGCCGCCACTGCCACCCCTTAGGTTTCAGCGAAATGACGCCTCTGCACAAATGATCATGGGTTGAGATGTATTGTTTGAAATAAAGTACTTTTCGACCTGGCCGTTCAGATTCACACTTTAAGGGAGCTAGAACGTCATTTGTAAACAAAACCCTTGAGGCAAAAATGATAGTCGGCTCATGGGGATCATGAAAATATGATTTTGGTTTAAAAGTATTTTTCTAAATTTGCAGTCAAGATTAGTACCTTAACGAATGGTCGGGTTTGGAAAGTGGCCATTTTTGAATCAATCTTGTCAAATCTCTAATATTACAGCCAAGTTCCGTCGTCCTAGATTATCTGGAAGTACCTTAAATCGTGATCACCGGAATCCCGGACCCCCCCCCCTCAAACTTCCCCACAGTCGCCGGAGCCAATCCGGTTCCGTAAGTGTTTATCCAGAGCATCTGTTTGTTATTCCCAAAAAGTTCCATCCCGATCTCACCAGTCTAAGTCGGTCACGTATTTTCGCCCCCCCCCCCCCCAATTGCTGTCGGATCTGTCCGGACATGAAAAAGATGAACAGAAACATGCCCTCTCTTCAATTACCAAATTTCACTCAAATCCGATCAGCCGTTTCAAAGTTACGCATGACTCAATATTCCGGATTCCCCCTCCCGTTACTCCCCCCACGACTATCAGATCATGTAAAAAAAATTTTACATGTCAGTTGGATCGGGTCCCTGATTCGCCTCCCAAGATTCGTCGTGAAAATCCCCAAAACCGCCATAACCGGAATTCCGGGAAACTCCCCTCCACCCCCCCTAATGTCATGATCCATCCCAAATGTATAAGCGATTTATCTGGAGCAGATGCTTGTTCTTCCCAGCAAGTTTCACTCCGATCCCTCCATTCTAACCGTTTCCCGAAATTTCCGGTCTCCCCCCCCCCAACTCCCCCATAGCTGTTGAATCCGGTCCGGACTTCAAATGGTACATCAGAGGTATGTCATTTATTCAGTTATTAAGTTTCATCCCAATCTGACCACCCGCTCGAAAATTACACAGTACTCCAATTTTCCGGATTCCCCAGCCCTCCACCCTGCTAGTGTCCGGATCCAGTCCAAATGTATAAACGATTTATCTGTAGCAGATGCTTGTTCCTCCCAGCAAGTTTCACTCCGATCCCTCTATTCTAACCGATTCTCGAAATTTCCGGCCCCCCCCCAACTCCCCCATAGCTGTCGAATCCGGTCCGGACTTCAAACGGGACATCAGTATTGTGCCATTTATTCAGTTATTAAGTTTCATTCCAGTCCGATGACCCGTTCGAAAGTTACACACTACTCCAATTTTCCGGATTCCCCAGCCCTCGAATCCACCCCCCCCCCGGGTGGTCGGATCCAGTCCAAATGTATAAACGATTTATCTGTAGCAGATGCTTGTTCTTCCCAGCAAGTTTCACTCTGATCCCTCCATTCTAACCGTTTCCCGATATTTCCGGTCCCCCCCCAACTCCCCCATAGCTGTTGAATCCGGTCCGGACTTCAAATGGGACATCAGAGGTATGTCATTTATTCAGTTATTAAGTTTCATTCCAATCCGACCACCCGCTCGAAAGTTACACACTACTCCAATTTTCCGGATTCCCCAGCCCTCCACCCGCTAGTGTCCGGATCCAGTCCAAATGTATAAACGATTTATCTGGAGCAGAGGCTTGTTCCTCCCAGCAAGTTTCACTCCGATCCCTCTATTCTAACTGTTTCTCGAAATTTCCGGTCTCCCCCCCCAACTCCCCCATAGCTGTCGAATCCGGTCCGGACTTCAAACGGGACATCAGTAGTGTGCCATTTGTTCAGTTATTAAGTTTCATTCCAATCCGATCACCCGTTCGAAAGTTACACACTACTCCAATTTTCCGGATTCCCCAGCCCTCCACTCCCCCCCCCCCGGTGGTCGGATCCAGTCCAAATGTATAAACAATATATCTGGAGCAGATGCTTGTTCTTCCCAGCAAGTTTCACTCCGATCCCTCTATTCTAACCGTTTCTCGAAATTTCCGGTCAACTCCCCCCCCCCAACTCCCCCATAGCTGTCGAATCCGGTCCGGACTTCAAACGGGACATCAGAAGTATGCCATTTATTCAGTTATTAAGTTTCATTCCAATCCGATCACCCGTTCTAAAGTTACACACTACTCCAATTTTCCGGATTCCCCAGCCCTCCACTCCCCCCCGGGTGGTCGGATTGGGAAACTGAATGAATGAATGAATGAATGAATGAATTTAATTCCAAAAAAGCCCAAGGGCCATGGCGGAAAACATAAAAAAAATAACAACAAACAAAATATCATACACTCCGAAACAAACCAAAAATCAACTTCTATAAAAATAGTTCGCGGTGGGTCATAGCTATCTTCAGGAATCTACCCAGCCTTCGGAGATCACCAAAACACTTACTTCCCATAATCGAAGTCAATTCCCTTTCATCCCAAACCTCCCGGCCAAACACTTCCTTTCTTAATCCTTTCAACTCCTCGCAATAACACATCAAATGTACCGCATCCTCCCCCTCAACACCACACATCGGACAAAAATAAGGACCAGTACCTTTCCTCTCTCGACCAATATACTTTCTCCGCATCCCCACTGGAAGAGCGTCCGCCCTAAGACTCACCATCCACCTCAATTCTGCCCCCCCCAATCCCAACTTAAAATATAATTCTTCTCCCCATGTCTCTTTAGCCATACCATACAACTTCAGAGAGTGGTGCTCTGATACGCCCCCATGCCACCTCTGAATCTCCTGATCTCTTAGCCTATCTTTCACTAACTTAGCTACCTTACCTAGGGGGTAACCTGGTCCCACTCCATCACACCACAAACCACCATAACCACAATCATCCAATATTTTTTTAATTTGCTGAGGCCAAGAATCCCTTTTCTTGCCCCCAAATATTTCCAAATACGCCGCTTTCAAAACTCTCACCCTTGGCAAACTCGTCACTTTCTCCCAATATCTTATCATTGCTACCAACCTACTATTCCGGAGCAACCCTAAACCTAAGTCCCCTGTAATTACTAGGCTATTTGTTCTCACGCTAACCCCTAATACCCTCTTAAAATATTGTAACTGTACACTCTCTAGCTTATCCCCCTTATGGAAGCCCCAAATCTCGGATCCATAATGCATAGCAGGGTCCCTGATGCTCCTGCCAAGTTTCATCGTCCTAGCACATCTGGAAGTACTCCAACTCGAAAAAGTGTGACAAAACTCCTTAATTTTCAGAATTTCCCCGGCCCACCAATCCCCCCCAGATGGTCGGATCGGGAAACTGATTACTTCTAGGTTAGTTTGGTCGGGTCCCTGATTTTCCTGCCAAGTTTCATCGTCCTAGCACATCTGGAAGTACCCTAACTCGAACATGTGGGACAAAAAAATTCGGACAGACCGACCGACAGACGGAATTGCGATCGGTATTATGGCACTTGAGCCAGAGGCTGCAAGTGCCATAAAAACCATAACACCCTTTCAGAGGTTCTTAGGAGCCTTTTGGCTGAGTAGTAGCAAGAACCAATAAATAATAAGAACCTTCGTCTCGCTATCCCTGTAATACGACCATGCGGAGTCGAATATTTTCTCGATCCCATACCCGACACAAACAAGCGGAGGGTAGGAGCTACGCGGAACATCATGATTCGTTACCTCTACAAACAGCTATATCGCATGTAATGTAAAGCCCCGGAGAAGAAATTTCCTTGCAAACACCGTCTGAGCCGTCCTTTACAGCTGATTGGTTGTCTACCACTGTGACGTCACGTCTGACTCGCTGCAGAGCGGGTATGTGGAACGGCGAAGAGGGAAGTAGACGGGTATCAACTCAAAGCTCACAGCCAGTTAAAAAAAAAGCTCACAACAAGTACCTCTAGCTCCGCTCAGTTTTGTCGGGGTATCCATAGTCGCTGCATGGGACCAAAGGCGGAGGTTCTATTAGATTATTTATTCTTGGTAGTAGTTGATTTTTATCGCAACAAGTGGATAAAATGGCAAAGTTAACTAACCTTCGAAGAAGCATACCGCTACTCTATGTCTACTTATGAAGGACAGTGTGGCTAACGAACGAAATAGCAGATTGCAGGCTGTGCTCCAACCTATAGCTTCTATCGTCGATTCAACCCGCGACTACTTTCTACAGGAATAATTCCAACCACTGGTATAACTTGTACCTATCATCCTCAAGGCGATAAATTTGAAAATCTGAGCAGGAAACCGAATTCAGAAAATAGAAGTTGACGGCACTTGAGAATCGCTTACTCTTTAATATTCCATTTAGCGTAGTAACTGCGTGTAAGAAATAAATATTCGCTCGTATGACCATTTTTAACAAACAAATCTTACTTTCAAAAACAATCAAGGTTATGCCATAGCCTGCAGATGCTAACAGAGAAGTTTCAAGTTAAAGATGCCAGCGTTACATTTTTGAAATTTCGTCGTCGAAAAAATCATGGACAACTGTACCCAACCAGCACATGACGTTCTTCACTGTTTTCTGGCCAAAAGCAATTTTTACTTTCTATGGGTTTATATTTCTTTTCTTTCTTTTATTTTACATACTCCGCTTTCGAAAATGGCGGGTCATAAATAAATTACTTGCTTACTTACTATAGGATTGATTTGAATTTCCGCGTTGCTATTTACCATACTTTTTCATCGCAACCTTTTGTCTGGCTTTCCACACTCGATCACGGATGAACCGATTCTTTAAAAATTGTAAACTGAAAGACAAAAAAGCTACTCGGGCGAGATTTGAACCCGTAGCCTTCGGCCTCAGTTGTAGTTGCGCTAACAACTGAGCCACCGAAGGGCATTGTGAGCAAAACACTACACTCGCCGTCAGGTCTGTATCCAGGAATGTATTTGGGGGGGGGGTTGCGCTCAGGTCCGACCAAAAAGTACAAAAAAGACAGCTCAGAGGTTCAAGCCTATAAAAAACTCTTATTTTCGTATGTTTTTTGGGGTGGGGTGGGGTGAACCCCCTAACCCCCCTGGATACGGCCCTGCTCGTCGTATAGAAACGAGCGACGGGGACAGTGATTTCGGTCGAGGCAAGTTTGTCAAGTTTGTTCACATTTTATGAATAGGAATAAAAACAAAAACATTTTAACTACTGACTAGGAGGTAGGCCACTCATGACGATTAGAATTTACCTACGAAACAGATTTCGGTCAGGGCGTTCTTCTACCACCAAAGGGCACCTCGTATTACTAAGAACAAATAATCAGTAAGAACTTCTGTCATTAGTCGCATGCAGCGACTATGAAAACCCCGACAAATCTGAGCGGAGCTGGAGGTATTTACTCTAGCTTTGAGCCGATGTTGATACCCGTTTACTTCTCTTCCGTCTTCACCGTTGCCTATCGCACACGAAATATCGAAAGAGGCGAGCAGGAGGCGTACTCCGCGCGCTGATAAGCTCTGGAGCGCCTCCATAGAACCAATCAGCGCTGACTTCTAGATTTCCTCTTTAGCAACTTACCGGCGATCTAGCTATTTCTAGAGGTAACGAAACGTGATGTGGCGCAAAGCCTCTCGTTTGCATCGGGAGTCGGTCGTATTTTACTCGACTCAGCATGTTTGTATGACCGAGATAGGGAGACAGCAGTTCTGTTTCGTTATTTGTTCTTGGTATTACATAGCATCTCTACTCAGACGTTCTGAGATAGTTGACCACTTTACAACTACGCTATGCTAACACAAAATGACACACGGCTTCGGCTATTTTTAGCCTCTTTCCATGTCCCTTGCCTTGGACGACAATCTTGGCAAAATTTGCATGACCGATCTCCGGACGAATAGCTCCCCGGAAACAATGATCAGTCACGTATAGAGAACAAACCTATAGTAAGGCTTAAAATCAGTGTATTGCTAATGGACGAGATATGATACACTTCTGCAGTGAAGAATCTCGGGAACGAGATTGGATGGAAAAACTACTGAAGTAGAACGATTTACTATCATAAGTACGAGTAGTCCTTTAAAGAATTAAGCGGTAGATACTTCGTTGTTATGCGGCAGTTCGTTGTTAAACTTTTAACCGCGATAAGGATCCTGTACAAATAACAAGAGCTGCAAGCTCATATGGCACTTGCAAGCTTGTAGCTTGTATTCAAGTTATCGTAGTAGGATGTGAATGGATAGTAGCTTTGTCAGTGTGATGGGTTGTTCGTTACTACAGTTACGTTCAAAAAAAATGGTCACTTAGCTATATTTGCTGTTGTATAATATATTTGAACAATTTGTTTTCAATATTTTGACATCTTATGGAAAAATCAGCGAAATTTTCAAGCACTTCCTTTTCGACGGTGACGCTCGGGAGGTTCCGATCGCTCCATTCTAACCGTGTCACATGATTTTCGGTTCCTCCCTCCAACCCCCCCCCCACATTCATCGGATCCGGTCTCGACTTGAAATGGTATATCTGAGACATGAGGTCTTTCCAAATACCAAGTTTTATTAAAATTCAATCACCCGTTCGAAAGTTATGAATGTCAATAAAATTCCGGATTCCGGCTCCCCTCCCTCCCCCCACTATGGTCGGATCGGGCAAGTGATTATTTCCAAGTTAATTTGGCCGAGTCCATTATACACCTGCCAAGTTTCATCGTCCTAGAACGTCTGGAAGTAACTTAACTCCGTAACACCGGAATTCCGGAACCCCACTCCAACTCCCCCCGTAGTGCACGAATCCAGTCCGGTTCTGTCAATGATGAACCTAGGGATTCTTTTTGTTCCTCCCACCAAGTTTCATCCCGATCGCTCCACTGTAAGCGTTTCACATGATTTCCGGTTCCCCCCTCCGACCCCCCCCCCCACATTCATCGGATTCGGTCCGGACTCGAATCGGGACATCTGAAACATGAGGTCTTTCCTAATATCAAGTTTCAATAAGATCTGATCACCCGTTCGAAAATTATGCATGTCACTAAATTTCGGATTCCGGTTCCCCTCCCTCCCCCCACGATGGTCGGATCGGGCAAGTGATTATTTCCAAGTTATAGAAAATCATCTGTAGTCAAAACTCTTGAAGCAAAAAAGATAATCATCAGGAGCACGAAAATGTATAGTTTGCTCAAAAGTATTGTTTGTACTTTAAGGAATTTAGTTGTAAGCAAAACCCTTGAGGCAAAAATGATCATGGGCTCATAGGGATCACGAAAATGTATATTTTGCTTAAAAGTATTTTTTTTTACTTTGCGGTTAGCATTAGTACTTTAAGGAATGGCCGGATCTGGGAACTAGCTATTTCTAAGCCAATCATGTCAAGTCTTTAATTTTCAAGCCAAGTTTCATCGTCCTAGCATGTCTGGAAGTACCTTAACTTGCGATCACCGGAATTCCGTTCCCCCCCCCCTCTAACTCCCCCACAATGCCCGAATCCGGTCCGGTTCTGTCACTGATCTACATAGGGCTTGTGCTTGTTCTTCCCACCAAGTTTCATTCCGATCGCTCCACTCCAAGCATGTAACAAGGTTTCCGGATCCCCCTCCAACCCCCCCCCCAGCTTTATCGGATCCGGTCCGTACTTGAAATGGGACATCCGAGACATGTTGTCTTTCTACATATCAAGTTTCATTATGATCCGATCACCCGTTCGGAAGTTATACATACCCCAAGATTCCGGATTCCCCCTCCCTCCACCCCCCCCAACGATGGTCGGATCGGGAAGCTGACTATTTCCAGGTTAATCTGGTCGCGTCCCTGATTTACCTGCCGAGTTTCATTGTCCTAGCCCACCTGGAAGTAACTTAACTCCGTATCACCGGAATTCCGGAACCCCACTCCAACTCCCCCCACAGTGCACGAATCCGGTCCGGTTCTGTCAATGATGTATCTAGGGGTTGTGCTTGTTCCTCCCACCAAGTTTCATCCCGATCGCTCCACTCTAAGCGTTTAACATGATTTCCGGTTCCCCCCTCCGACTCCCCCCCACATACATCGGATTCGGTCCGGACTTGATATAGGACATCTGAAGCACGACGTCTTTCCAAATATCAAGTTTCATTAAGATCTGATCACCCGTTCGAAAGTTATGCATGCCACTAAATTCCGGATTCCGGCTCCCCTCCCTCCCCCCACGATGGTCGGATCGGGAAAGTGACTATTTCCAACTTAATCATTTGGGGTCCCTGATATGCCTGCCAAGTTTCATCATCCTAGCTTAAGTGGAAGTGCCCGAACTAGCAAAACCCGGACCGACCGACCGACAGACCGACCGACGGACGGACAGAAATTGCGATCGCTATATGGCACTTGGCCGAAGGGCAAGTGCCATAATAATTCCCTCCTAAATAAATCTTTCTCGATGCTTCATCGAAAGCTTAAGGAATCTTCCCAACTGGCGAACTCCCGAAAAGCATTCATCCTTCATTACTTTGACCAACCATTCCTCATCATACACCCCTTTTCCAAACACTTCATCCCTCAGATTCACTACATTCACACATCAGGTGCAAGACATTCTCATTCATATCCCCACACATTGGGCAGTAGTAAGGACCAATTCGACTTAAACCCCTTCCCACATACCTTCTCCTATCCCCTAGCGGTAAACAATCAGCCCTCATACTTATCACCCACGCTAACTCCTCCCTATTCAACCCTGCTTTAAAATAAATACTTTCCCCCCATGTCTCTTTAGCATCTCTGTAAAATCTCAACGAACTAGACTTACCAACATCACACTGCCACAGCTGTATCTCCTGATCCATCAATACCTTTTTAACAACACCTGCGACATCTCCTGCTTCATGGCCTTGCCCCTCCCCATTATTCCAAAGCGAGCTAACCCCACACTGGTCCAAAATTTGTTGTTTTGCACTTTTCGAGGCGGCTCCCGCTCCCGCTTATTGCGTCTGAAGGTCAGGGACAAGGGATAAGCCGTGTTGTAAATTTTGTAAAGTTGATGTAGGGGATCTGGACCATCTTCTTTACAAGTGCCAGGAGTTGTCTATCCCGCGTCAGAAGTTTTTGAATGGTATAAGTCGCGTTTTTCAGATACCATGGTATCTTATACCACGGTCAAAAGCAGTTACTGTGGTGTCTGATGCCACGGTCAAAAGCAGCTACCGTGGTATCTGATGCCACGGTCAAAAGCAGTTACGTGGTATCTGATGCCACGGTCAAAAGCAGTTACCGTGGTATCTGATGCCACGGTCAAAAGGCGTTTTTGCAGTTATCGTGGTATCTGGCCAGTTATCGTAGTATCTGGCCAGTTATCATGATATCAAATATTCAGATACCATGGTCCGACCGTGGTAACTGATAATGGTATCTGAATATTAGATACCACGATAACTGTCCAGATACCACGGTAACTGCAAAAACGCCTTTTGACCGTGTTATCAGATACCACGGTAACTGCGAAAACGACTTTTGACAGTGATATTAGATACCATGGTATCTGCAAAAACGCAACTTATACCATTCAAAAGCTTCTCACACGGGACAGACAGCTCCTGGCACTTGTAAAGAAGATGGTCCAGATCCATCGTGGTATATTATCGTGGGACAGTTATCGTGGTATCTGGTCAGTTATCGTAGTATCTAATATTCAGATACCACGGCCCGACCGTGGTATCTGAAAAGTCATCTTACTTTCATCACATTTTGTCAAATTGGTGAGAAAGAAGTTTAGCACTTAGTGATTTAGCTGGATATCAGTTTTTCTTTTGGGATGACTTCGAAATAGTCGCTTTTGCAGAGCAACCGTGTATCAAATACCACGGTAACTGCAAAAACGGCTAATTGCAGATCCAGTTACCGTGGTAACAGATACCATGGTATCTGCAAAAACGCAACTATAGTTATGCCAGTAAAGGATCTACTTAGTAGTACAAACCCTAGAATTAAATGTAGGATTGGTGCATTTCTGGACCATTTAAGTAAGACAATTAGAAGTATGTAAGGTCAGTTTGAGGTTGAGGGAAGTTGTTTATGCAGTTGATTAAAAGTTACCCCGTATACTGAATGTCAAAGGCTGTAATGCTTTTGTTTTGTTTTTCTTCATGGCCCAGGGGATTCATCAAAAATGTATCTATCTATTGCGTTTTATATCTATTGCTCATCAGTCAAAGATACTGGTTATCCAAGTTTCCCTATGTTTCTAATCAAAACCAGGGGGTCCAGCAGATCTGGAAAAAAAGCTGGGCCAGTCTTATAACCTTTGAGAAACCCAGCAGGGTTTCAAAGTAGTCACGTATGTTAGAATATTGGAATACTTCGGATTATGCTTTAAGAAACTGCACCTTGTCTGATATTTTTCCTTGTTTCAGGTAACGATACCGGTTCAGCCGAAGCTCGGTGACTGCGACTCTCTGACCCCACTGCCTCACTAAGTGTGCTCCAGTAGGTTTAAGCTGTTTGCCCCGTGATCTTTTGACCAGTCTGCCTATCACTGTTGGCTTAGGTTTAGTATATCCCCTCAGCAATCAAACCTCGTTATCCGAAATCGTAATGTTCTGTCCAAGCAATGAAAGTCCCCCCTCCCAGAGCCTTGAGCCTCTGTTACGCCTCTGATTGTATCGGTACTTTCTGTAAGAAGTTGTTGTTTTGGACATTCGTGTGTTTTCCTGAGTTTAAACTAAGGGCGATTCTGGCGATCTCTTGGATTCGCTCTCCGAAAAGCAAAGTGAGAATCCGCCGAGCGCAAGAACAAGCAAAAAGTCGTCGCGCCTCAGTTGCACCTTTACAACTTATCGCGGACTTGCCGACCACTTTCCACTCGCGAAGTGGATTCGCTTTCCAAGTGCTGGCGGAAACTAGCGGAGCGCGAGAACAGCTCTGGAAAGTGAAGCGACTTTTAGCCGAAATCGCAAGAATAGCCGGTGCATAAGCTCGCGGAGCTTTCCAGACCGCCAGAATCGCCCTCTATAGTAAGCCAAGCCTATATAGAGCGTGTTCCAACCCTCTACCAATAGTAACTATTAGTTACTATTTCCGTTCCAGCCTCACGAAAAGTTACTACGCTGACCGTTCCAACCTTCTCAAATAGTAACTATTTGCTTACCACGCTCGGGAGCGTAGTAAGCGTAGTAACTACGCATCTCTGTAACGTGATTGGTCCGATCAGCCCGCGGCCTAGTTTTTGACCGAAAAAAGAAAAAAAGCGTTCCAGCCTAGCGTAGTAACTACGGTGACTAGCGTAGTAACTACGGTAATTAGGGTGGAACACGCTCATAGTTACCTTGTGATCTCTAACGGCATTCTCTCAGTTAAAATACCTGCCTTAGTCAGTGGATATGCGCATACCAGTCTTATAATCGAAATTGAAGCTTTAGTATGTTAGTGCTTAGTAAAGCAAAGATAAGTAAACTATATTTGGACCATGTTTTAGTCATTTAACGGTTGTGCTCGTGTACCTGTTGATTGGTATGATGTGATATATTGCTTAGAGTCCAAGGGCCATTGCGTACAAAACCCTTCTCTATGAGTCCATCTGATCCGCCAGAACCTTGTTTTTTGTTACCACTGAAACGTTATGAAAAACGCAATAGAAGGAAGTCTTAGAAGGTTGCGTTTCAATGCTTTAAGGTAGCATGTCGCGATGTAGCCGACTCGCATCATTATAGAAAACAAAATGACATGCTGAATTGAAATCTTTAAGTTCGCGTTAGGCCTACAGTTGGCCTAAGATTGACGCGACGATGCCGTGATATAATTCTTTTAAATTCTTACCGGTCTTAAAAATGTCTAAAACCGAAAAACAAAAAAAAATAAGGTGGTGAAAAATTAAGAGACATGTCGAAAGAAGCATAGCTTTGATCTGTCATGATTCGTGTATTGTGTAAGTTCGTGATCTCTGTAGTCGTACAGAGTTGCTGCTCGTACGCTAAACTGTAACTTGTTTTAACTTCCATGCACTAACTGGGGCTTTAGTTTTGGTTTTTCATGGTTCCTATATTATGTCATTCCTTAGCTCTCGAAAGGTGCAAGCTTTAGCGTGGCCTACGCAAGAACTTGGTGTAACCAAGGTGTAACTGAGTGTGATTTGGCTTAGGATAATCAGGTAGTTTAAAAAAAAGTACAAAATTTGTTTTACTGTCAAGGTTCTGCACTGTCAGAATTTTCACCACATTTACACAAAGATGCGCAGTTTCATTAGTAATTAGAAAACACACTTTATGTTGATGTTACAGAAAAACTGTTTTGTAATCGTCTAAGTGTTTTTTTTTTTTTAACAAAACACTAGACATCGTTTAAAACGCTACGTTGTACTACAACATTACACCAAGCGTTACGTTTCTGTAAAACATAACACTGAACGCGGTTTGCAACATTACCTACAATGTTACAGTAAAAGGTCGTAGCGGAAATATTCTGCGGCGTCAGGAAATAGTGTGGTGACGTAACAGTCGTAATACTCTATATGATCAAGTACGAAACACGCCACTGAACTTCGGGCAGAACGAGAAACGTCATCCGAACGATAATTCAAATCCTACGCTAACGAATCCACAACGCTTGTTGGGGACAGCCGGACAGCTGCGCTGACGTTAGTGGCTCTTCGCTATAGGCACACGGCGATTCGTCGTCGGCGCGAAGAGTGTCATCAAGAGTATTACGCATCTTTTTGCAAATGTTATGAAATTTCTGACAGTGTATATTGTGCTACTGCGATGATCTTATAGGCATAGAGCTGATCTTCCCACCGAAAGGTGTAACGTGCATTAACTCGCATGTACTTGGTCTCTAATTTCGGTTTTGTCATATTACGTCATCCATTTGCTTTCAAAATAGGCGAGTTTTACTGGAAATTTTACTGTGATTTTACTTGGGATAATTAGGTGGCTTAAAAGACGTACAAAATTTTGTTCTCCTGATCAGTATACCTAGTTAGTTGTGTGTTCTCTGTATAGATGAGGTACCTAAAGCTCAATGTGGTTTTACTTAGGATAATAAGAAGTACAGTCTTAAAGTACGTATCTACACTTGACAGGTTGCATATGTATTCACTTGAACGAAGAAAATAGAACATCATGACGTGGACAAATTTAAACATTTCGCCCCGGTACAATAGTTCAAAGTTTTCACTGCTTAACTACCGAAGCAATGTTTTTCATATGTCTCTTTGTTACATTATTTTATTTTCGAGATTCAGGTGTAGATATACAACTTGTCAGACGTAGACATGTGCACTAAGAAGAAGTACAAAACTTGTTTTGTGGTGGTTACGATAACCCGTAAATTTTGTGTTCTCTACCGAGCCGAGTTTTCCTATAACTGAATGTGATTTTACTCAGGTTGTATTTTACGGTAAGGTGGCTTAAAGGTCATCTGAATGAAGTCTAACACCCTAAATTGCCACTTTTACATACTGCTTACCATTTATCTCTTGAAAACCGGACTAAAATCGGATGAAGTTTCACCGTGCTATAATTTTCAGCCTTTTTTCCGACTTGTCTTGATCGTAACGCTCGCCGTAACAGTTGTAACAGTCCATGCGTAACAGTTCATGTTGTAACAGTCCACGCCGTAACAGTCCATGCGTTTATCCATCCATGCGTTATCAACGTACGTTTATCCATGCGATAATGACAGTTTAAATATTGGCGCTAAATTTGTCTTGGGAGGTCGTAACGAATCGCCATAGGGAGACTTACAACTTCAAGAGCGGATAGCGCCGAAATCACGGAGCGAAAAAATTCTTCTTCTCTGTACCGGTACTGTGAAGGACGATCTGAGGGGTTCATGGAAGTATGGTAGGATCGTTCAGGTGTCCTTTAAGAAAAAGCACACAATTTTGTGTGTCGTGATTGCTATGTTCCTTTAGTTCTGTGTTCTACCGAGATCCGAGTATTGCCTTTCCTTTTAGCCTTCGACGCACAGTCCGGTTTTCCTTGCATGGACTCTGAAATTCGGCCGGATATATTAAAAATTCCAGACTATCCGTACGGAAAATGAAGTGGTGTAAACTCAGCCGCGGAATCCGGGCCAGAAAATCGAGGTCCGCGGGCCCAGAGCATTCAAGCATTCTGAAACACACGGAAAGAGAAGTTGTTCCGGAGTCTTTACTGATTTCTCGCATCGCGTGAAAATAAATACGGTTTTATTTTGTCCGGAATACAGCCAGGATTCCGGTGATATATTGCAGGAATCTGGTTCAGTGTTGACAAGGCTTGAAGCTTTGTGTGATTTTAAATTATAGTTGATAATTAGGTCTGCATCGTCAAGTGCAATTATAAGAACAATGTTTTATACGTTTTTTATCTGAAAAATTTCACTTGAATTTTCATGCTGTATATGTGATTTTCTACTCGTGGCGATACGCTAATCCCGACTCACGATATCGTCTTGGTTTGAACATAAGGTGTATTACGGCGTATAAGGCTTATTACAGATGCCTCTTTTCTTCGGGGCGCGCTTTAATAAGGCGAATAAGGAGAATAGAGCTCGGTCCTATTCTCCCTTATGCAGGGCCAATCAGATCGCTTGGTTGGTTCCGCCAGCGGGCCGAGGAGAGGAGCAGCGTCGTCAGGGTTGCCAAAGTAAGCACGAAAGTTCTAATTTGTTGGAAGCTAAAGAAACAACTTTTCTTCGAAAGAACACGTTTTTCTTCTGTTACGACTGCTTATTGCTAGTTCGAGGTCCAATGCTGTCCGTCCGTTAATTTAATAGCTTTTTTAAAATATAATGGGCGTCAAATCGGACTCCTGTACTTCAAGTTATACTAAGAACCTTTTCTGATCTTTTTAGAGCTCGAAAAATTGTAACACCGAACGTCGCATTGATGAGAACCTCTCGGGTTGCCTATTTGAATGGGCGTGTGTATTAAGACGTAAACATCGCGTATAGCGCTATTCAGCTTATTACATCTATTTGAACAATGCTTAAGTTGAAGTAAAACTTTAGAGGGTGCAAGCCAATCAGATTATTTTGCGGAATGTTCTGATTGGCTAGTTTCGAACCAAGTCAGATAAACAGAAACCACATCCATATCTTGCTGTTCTGAAAATTGAATCTGAAAATCCGCAACGAGCTTCTCACGGAAATACCTCTCCAGCAGAAGCCTCTAGCTTCTCCTGCATTGGTTCCGGGATCGAGTTAGGAGCCTTCTCCACGCTGGTACAGAGAGTTGTTGATACGCTCATGCTGCTCCTCGACAACCCACCTTAAAGGACCCGTCGTACCTATAATGCCAATGCAACCTACTGCCGTCACTGCACTCATTCATTCTTAAACCCGAAAATCCTGTTTATAGTTACACTCTGAACCCAGTGGCGACACCTCAATAATCTTTCCACTTGCCACGATGCACTACTTTTCATTTGCATTATGCTCCCGACGAGTATTCACGTATGCTATTGATGCGTAAAACCGGTTATCTGAATTTTGCCGAGTTTTGCTAGAAGTCAATGGGTCTGGGAAAAGGCTGAAAACAGCCAAAGCCATGGATAATTTGTTAAAAGCAGAGCCTAGTTTTACAGTATTCAGATAGACTATTGGAACATATACAGTAAATAGTGCGAGGTGTTCTTTATCATACCTCTACTGCACAAGTATCCAGCGTTTGGCATAGGGTATCTTTGGGTTAGGCAGAGGGTATACAAAAATCAGGGGTTTGTGGTAAATCACAATCAGTGCTTTCACTCGGAGCACTCTCAAAATAAGTAGGCTCCTTTTAAAAATAAGTATTTAGTAAGTAGAATTTTTTACTGAACCTGTCAGGAATTTTACAGACAATTTTAGCTTTAATTTGAAATTATCAAATTTCGGAAACTTTGACCAAACAATGCTGAAACTATGCGCCGCAAGCGAAAATTTCAAAAATATGTATCTTTTTTGCTAAGATACAGAGATTTTATAACTTCTTATAACAAATGACTCTCTTCAGGAGAAGACAAAAAGGTGTCTGGAAAATAAGTAGTAAATAAGTAGTGAAGTAGATTCGAAATTTGGTAAGTAGAAAAGGCTGAAAATAAGTATTCTCTGCGAAAATAAGTAAAAGTGGAAGCACTGACCACAATGTCCACCAGGAATGGCAAACCCACAGCAGAAATTTGGTGTCAGATTAATTTTCAAAACCACCCAAGACCGTAAGCCAGGAAACACTCGTTGTGAATGCTCTTTTAAGAGAATGAGAGAGGAAGCCGTTTATTTAAAAAAAAAAGTGGAATTACCTGAAACATGAAGCCGAAATAATATCACAGACTTTTTACCAATACTTCTTTAAATTAGAGATATACTTCCAGCGAGTAATGCGTTGCAGTCGGGAGGGACCTTTTCTCCATTCTTCACTGTATTCTTCCCATTCTTTTCGCAGTTTGGGGTCTTTCGGTCCCCAGTCATCAGTAGATTTGCATGCTGCGGCGATTTTCTGTAATTAAGTACTATATATTATCGCCTGAAGAAAAGCAAGGGTGATAATGATTATAACACTAGTATACTTGTTTGAATTTTCCGGTATTCCCCTGATGTTAAAAGAAAAAAGTTCCAACCACTTGTTATCGCAGGGCTGCTGTGCGATAACAATTGTTATCGCACAGTTGGAACCTTTTTTCTTTTAACATCGGGGGAATACCAGAAAATTTTGGCACTGGGTAGGATAGGACTGGCATCATGGGACTGCACAGTGTACTGGTGTTATAAGTCATTACCATATTCAATTCAGTTTGTTTCATCACCAATTACGGACTAGCCGAATAGTAGGTTCTAACGTCAGACATATATCAAAAATAATAAAATATATCAACATATAATAAATGGTGGTCAAATTACATGTAAAATACTGAAAACAAACAACAAAATGAAGATTGGGGTATAATAATTTACTAACTTTCGTTACGAAGGGAAACAAATGAGGGGACAAAACTATTCTTATATCTAACGTTCCGGGAAAACACTGGTTGAAGGGTCGGAACTGGTTCGGAAGCTTGTGTTTGAGGCCTAGCCCTTTCTGTTGGCAGATTAGTGTATGGTGGCAGATTAGTAGACTAGTGTAAAGTCAGGGGGCAGATAAGTATAGTTACAAGTTACAACTATTGGTGGGCAACGCCAACCAGACCAACCCCATTTCAAATAAATACAAATATTTTCTGTCGAAGAACCCTCATATTCTGCAACAAACTATCTTGGAAGTTCGTTGCGTTTAACTATTCCGCCAGCCTAGCTGGCTGTTAGCATTGTTTGGTGTAACTAAGAACAAATAAGCCAAGTAGAACCTCCGTCTTTGGTCCTATGCACCAACTCTGGATACCCTGACAAAATTCAGAAGAGCCACAGCTACTTGCCGAGCTTTGAGTTGACGCCCGTCTACTTTCCTCTTAGCCGCTGCGCATTTGAGAGGAAAAAGCGTAGCAGCCGTGTTACGTCACAATGGTATTAATCCGACAGTCTGTAAAGTTCAATGGGCGGATCAAACAATCATGATGCCACATTACCACCCCCTAGAATACAATGTTACATCAGAAATCAGAAGATTCCTGGACAACCTATTTTCGCTAATATATCGTTACGGCGTTTTTTGCTGACTGCCGTACTCCGATTTACTAGCTTCGACAAATATAAGCGGAGTTTCTTTTTTCTTATACATTCGTTGTTATATATTCCGGATTATTTGTATTGTTGACATATATTCATATTAACGGTGTTAACTGAGAATTCCTTGTAAGCTCTGGAATCAGCTGCAAGTAGGTCGATTATATTTGTACATTTTTGGCAGTTTTGTAACTTTACATCCAGAAAACAAAAATTTTCTTCGCTACTGCAAACAACAAAAAGTTTCGCCTGATAACACTAGAGCAATCTGCCAGCTACAGAGACAGTTTATTGTAGGAAGTCATGGCACTCTCATCACTCAGCTCTACAAAATGTTCAGCTCTACATGATCTCAGCTCTACATGATTTTCCTACATGGCCGAGAGTTTTTGAATATCCGCGCCTTGCAGTACCATTCTCTGAAATCGTCTCCGCCGATACGCCGAAGAGTCAATGACAAGCGATAACAAGAAAACGGCTTATTTTTTAAGCGCTCTCTAGTGGAAGTCAGTAATGTGTATGTGTGAAGCATTTTATAAGAATTAAAGCATAGTTAGTGCCCATTGTGCTTTAACTCTCGACTTTTCTTCTCCGAGGCTCTACTACGATGACTTGTTTGTAAAGATCACGAATTGTGATTGTAGAGATAACGAATTGTGAATTTCGATTCATATCGAGTCGCGCATTAGCCCCGTGAAAAAGTCAAACACCTGACAGCACTGAAGTCGAAGCCAGGAATAACAAACTTGCTGAAGTTTGACAAAACAGAGGGTAGAACACACATAGAAGCAGAGGCATTTTAAGCAGTTTTAAGCATGGCTAGGCCTACGAGGGATTGAAAATTGCCAAGCAAAGCTGGTTAAAGGTCCACCACGAAGTGACGTGTCATTATTCACTTAATGCTAGCGGCGAACAAATAAGGGCGTATTCCACTCCGCATGGTTGTAGTACAGAGATCGGGAGACGGAGGTTCTACTTCTTATTTGTTCTTGGGGATCATTGAGCGGATCATGTAGCTTAAAGCTATATTCGCCTGTTCGATTCAGGACGGAGCTGAAACGCGCTATGCAGGCTAGATTTCAGGATAGAATCAGTAAACAAGAAAAGCTTGTCCAGAATTTCAGTCAGACTAGATCTGTTTTCAAAGCAATAAATTGAAAGGAATTATATTAATAAAGGGAACCACCATCTCTGAGACCTAAAAAAGAAGGCAAGAAGTTCGTTACCAAAAATTTTCGAGCGCCCTCGAAAAGACGCAAAAATATTTTTTTTTTTTCCAAAGAAGGGCGGTTTTAACAGAACTTCTGATATGTAAATCACTCATGAAACCTTCCGGGTTCATGCGTCATCTAGTTATTCAATTTTACACGGAAGCCTCGTATCATCTCAGAGAGCAGCAGCGTCGCTGCTCCGAAACCATTGGCTGTGCGCCAAATTCAAAGTGCGGCAAGCCTGTTCAGACGAGTTTTGTCTTTCTTTAGTTTGAACTTGGATTGTGTTGAGTGATGACCTCTGTTGTGATTTGTTTGCATTTATTCAGCCTGATGGGAATTCCTGCAATCATCTTTGAACTACAAACAGGTTGAAACTTTTCAATCTCCTTCTGGGGAAGAGTTCCAGTTATCAGTTATTAGTGTAAGACTAGAATTTATTGTTTTTTGCAACTATCCGAGAAAATGGTATGAACTAAATTTTGTGTAGTGAATACAACTTAAAACAAAACAGAATAAATCGTATTGTGTACATTGTGCCATTTATGCCTAAAATTCAAATTTGAATGATGAAAAAACATGATATTGAAAAAAACGATGATGAAATAACAGATTAATAATAGCATAGATAAACCACCCCAGATAATCATGTACATTTTGACCAAGAATAATAAGTTATTATCACAAATGGGGACGTTTTCGATTTCTTATAATCAGTAAATATAAATTTGAAAAAATTTACAGTCAACTGTTTTTCGCAACTATACGAGAAAATGATATGAGCTAAATTTTGTGTCGAGACTAGAGAGCACAATTTAAAAACAAAACATAATAACTCATTCAGTATATTAATTTTTGCCAGCTAAATAACTTAAGTCCATACCTTTTCTAGAATCGATGCTTTACAGTCCTGAGAAGACTAAAATAAAAGTACTAATGTTCACACCAATCCATCAGACCATCACCAATCCTATTGATCTGGACCAAAGACGCATGTTAGGTCTTTGCCTCAACTCCTCAAGTGCATCAACGTTTGCTCCTAATTGCTCCCTGAGTCATCAAATGCCGCACTCCCTTGGGCTTCATAGTCTTTGTGAAAGGTCGCGATAAAATAAGCATCTTATTGGAAATCTGACCCGAGATTGAAAGTTGTTTTCATTTGTATAATTCGCAGAAATCAGTACTGTTTAAACTTCCCGCCTTTTCTGGCTGCTTCATCACTTTTGCTCAAGAGGTGACGCTTAATACTGCAAGAGGCAACACGCGAAGCTCCACCCAGTCTCCACCCCCGGTAAAATATTTCCGGGCAGAAGTCAACGCAGGTTGCTGAAATCAAGGTTATGCGAGTTTTCAATTCTCTCCCTTATTTATTCTTGATTATACTGTACAACTAGTTTCATCAGTTGTTGATAAAGAAAAGCGAAGGGCCCCAGAAGAGCCCCGGGCATTTGCTCTTTTTCTGAAAACAAAGAGTATTCTCTAGGTCTCTCTTCTTACCTTCAGAATTGACTTCTCTTGCTTTTGCCGGATGATTGCTATAATTGCAAAAACAGGAAGAGTTGATAATGCTATTGCTGCAAGTGCCCATCCACAACCTGAAATGGAGAAATCTTTCTTATTTGGATTTTTGTCTCACCCTGGAAACAAAAAGTTACCCTTGCTGGCTGTTGCTGGCCATCATGTCGCTGGCACCTTGTCCGAGAAGTTATTCAAAATGTTGGCAGAAAGCTCAGAGTGAGTCAAGTTGAAAGTTCCGACAGAAAAATCAGATCTAAATTATAACAGAATAATTGGCCTATTGGGTTGATAACATTGCTTTGGTCCTTTGGAGGTCAATGCTGGGTCAATGGCCTATTTTTTTGCATTATATTAATTGTTATTTACTTTCCACCAACTTTCCAGGATTTGTGTCACTAGTTTATGATTAGTCAGAACATCCTGGACAATGAGGCCCTGCAAGACTGCTGCAAGATTGTTTATCTGACATTATGCGCTAGCTTCTTTTAACAACATAAGATAACCTACTGACAAAACAAGAATCTAAAATTTAAATGGTTGGGATCCTGTTTAAATGTCGAGCGAAAAGCCTAGTGAGCTGTTGCCAAATTTTGAAACCCCAGTTGACTCAGCCAACCTCTGGACTTAAGCTTTAAGAGAAAGTGAAATCCTTTTTTTCTGCTTCTTCCTGGAGATCTCTTCTTCTACAATCAATTTTGCTGCACTTTCAAGCTCTGCCTGGCTCTGTTGATGTCAACAGAATCAGGTTCGTGTGATTGGCTTCTTTGACATATCCATCTTTGACACCTCAAGTCCATTCTGACAATTTAGCTGATTGAGGATGAATCTTTGAATTAATAAAGCTCAACCGAAAAACCAACTTATTTTTGTATCAATTAACTGAATACACTGAATTTTTTTTTTAATTCGGCTAAGGGATTTTTTTTATTTCCCCTATCTGCTCTAGTAGTGATGTCCAGAATATCTACAGCCTTCCTCACAACGTAAAATTCTACTGTGATGCTGTTATTATACGATGACTGTATTTGTATATGGAGTTTGCACTCTCAACCTGATGTTATGGCGAGGGTGTAGTAAGCCGGACATAAGATGGTAAATGTCCAGGTATACAATCATCGGAGTCAGGATGGCCTAGGGCGTTGGTGGCCTACTACACGTGCAGAACTTCACGGGTTCATTATGGATTCCCCTGGTCGATTCACACGCGTCGACGTAACAACGCGGAAAATTTGAATCTCAATACAAACGCGGCTTTTCAGTAGCCAGTGATCTGCTGGGGGCTGGTGGCTCACTGCATGAGCACATATTTTTCGTAAATCGTTTTCGGCAAGCATACAACACAGGTACAAGCGCGTAGAGATACCACAAATCCGACAGGGAAATTCCATTCTGTGAAAATTGATTGTTCGTGAATAGCAGAGCAACGAAGTAACGGATTTTCATCAGGTCTTCAAGCCTCCTTAATTGAATAAGTGATGGGTAACTAAACTCTTTTGGCCCTTTTCGGTTAAACTTTAAGGACTAAACAAGATTAGTGGATATATCAAGTTATTCAGAAGTGCGATTAAACAAGCTTCAGACCCGTCATATCTGTTTCAGTCGTTCAGGATACTACGTACGTACCAAGAAGGGCATCAGGGTATATGTATCCCCCTGCGCCAAGAGGCTTATACTGAATCATGGCATAGATGAAGATGACAGACAACATGATCGGAATGATGATAGCCCACATCAAGTCCCAGTATGGGCTCAGCCAGTTGTTGCTCATAAATTTGATGTCACAGAAGATTCTGTTCAAGCCTAGAAGTAAGAGTTTATTGTCTTCATATGCACGAAAGTTCTATGCTGCTAGTGTTCAGTATAATCCAGTCCATCACAAATCTCTGATTTTTGGATAGCCTGTACCACACGCTGGGTATCCAGCTATACGCATCGCCTTTGCCTAACGCTAGTTGATTTAATTATTGAAAGACAGAAGATGTCGTCGAATACTGCGAGAAGAAGCAGTCAAAGGCACACGAAGTCTTTGCATTTCCAGAATGCTGGTAATCCTGAACTACTCCACTATAGAGGAATCCTAGTTGGTTGATTTCTGACCTTTCCTCAAATCTATTTATTAGGTTAGGGTGCCCAGCATTTGGCCTAGGCTATCCCAAAATCAGGGATTTGTGGTAGACAAAACATAGACAACACTAACATAAGTTTATTAACACCTCATCTCATACATGGGTGCGCATCCTTGTGTTAACTGTTTATGAAGCATGTCAAGGAATGTCTATGTAGCCGAACTGTTGCCTTTCATGAGCTACGTATTTTACGTGTTATGAGACGGTTCTGAATACCATGAGTACTCCTTCAACCCAAGCTGTCTTCGAATCATGAATGTCAGCTAAGATTCGCTCCAGTAATATTTCGGCCCTCCTTGGCAAGGGTCCTCGTCTGGCAGATGTCTGTGTAAGAAACGAGCAATCGCAGTGCAGTCAAGGGATGCTAGAACGTTGATAGGGTATTATACACGGGTGCGCGTTCTTCTTTTAAGTAGTGTAGTCTTGAAGGATGGTCCTGTGATGCTGGGAATTTAAACTTCGGTGGCCAAAACGCATGAAATGATTATGCCTTTAGGGTCCATATATCACGGGCTTTCCTTGTCATATAAGATAAGTAGGGTAATCGGAAGGGGATACTTGCCGTAAATCCAGGCGATACCGATGGATTCGAAAATAACCAGAATGTAAATGATGAATGTTCCACCGAAGTAGTCCACCGTATCGAAAACATATTGTCCACCCTAGGTATAAATTTTGTTAAACGCTGGTTGATGTACAGGGATAACATATAGTTCCTTGGTAGTGATTGAGCCATCTACAACAAGACCAAAGGTTCCGATGGGATCCCAAAAATTCAATATTTGATCCAGACAATTAGGTTTTTCAGTCTTCGCCGGGCCAAACAGCTACTCATTAAGAAATCCAAGCTCAGATATGGATTCAGCATGTGCGTTTAGCTCTATAAGCCGATCGAAACGATCCTAGCTTACTTTTGTGAATTTTGCGGTTTTGGCGAAATTCAAGAACTACTTGTCCGGCGAAAAGCTAACGCTCAAAAACGGATTCAGCGTATCTCCTTACCCCTATATCCAACATCTAATCAACTTCAAATAAAAATTTAACTTGTAACAAATTTTCCGGTTTCAGCCGGATTCCGGACGAACTATATATCCGGCTAAAGAGTGATTGTCATGTACGGATTCTGCATCTCTTCTTACCCCTAAATCTATCATCTAATCAACTTCAAATAAAACTTTTACTTTTAACAAATTTTCCGGTTTTGGCCGGATTCCTGGCGAACTACTTGTCTGGCGATAAAATGGTTTTCGTATTCTTGTTCAGCATGCCTTCTTACCCCTACATCAAACATCTAATCAACTTCAGATAAAATTTTAACTTCTAACAAACTTTCCGGTTTCGGCCGGATTCCGGGCGAACTGCTTGTCCGGCGAGAAAATGGTTTTCATATTCGTGTTCAGCATGGCTTCTTACCCTAAAATCGAACATCTAATCAACTTCAAATAAAACTTTTACTTTTAACGAACTTTCCGGTTTTAGCCGGATTCCGGGCGAACTACTTGTCCGGCGAGAAAATGGTTTTCATATTCGTGCTCAGCATGTCTTCTTACCCCACAATCGACTATCACATTAGCTGTTTTAAAATATTTTGCTTGCCCCTTAATTTGAACCCCCTCCCCCACCCCTAAATGTAGGGCTACAGAGCCCATCTACGAACTCGACCTTACTCTTGACCCAAAGAAGTTTCATCAAAATATCTCATTCCCTTCGAGAGTTATCGTGCTCACAGACGGACGGACAGACGGACAACTTTTGCGATGTCATACGTATCCCTCCACTTACGTTTTGGGATCCCAAAAACCAGAACGAAGAAAGCCGTCGAAAAAAAAATATACTACGGTACTTCAACTTCTGCTGTCTAATTTTGCCTCCCTCAGTACATGCCACCTGTTTTAGTATATGTATAGAGTCTGAATATAAACAAGAACAAATAATCCAATAGAACCTCTGTTTTTGGTCCCATGCAGCGACCATAGAAACCCCGACAAAACTGAGCTCAGCTAGAGGTACTTGCTGAGCTTTGAGTTGATACCCGTCTACTCCCCTCTTCGCAGCTGCGTGTACCAGAGGAAAAACTGTGGCAGGCACGGAGGACCCGCTCTGCAGCACGCGTGACGTCACAATGGTAGACAACTATTTAGCTGTAAAGGACGACTCAGACGGCGTTCGTAAGGAAGTTTTCCTCCCCGGGGCTCTACTGCGATATAGCTGTTTGTAGAGGTAACAAATTATGATGTTCCGCGTAGCTCCTACACTCCGCTCGTTTGCATCGGGCAGGGTGTCGAGAATATCTTTGAATCCACATGGTCGTATTACAGAAATAGGGAGACGGAGGTTCTTGTGATTATTTGTTCTTGATATAAACTGCGCAGCAAAGTCCACCCAAGCAAAGCCCAGAGGCGTCATTTCGCTGAAACCTAAGGGGGGCAGCGGCGGCGTCCCGGGGCCCCGAAGAGGGCCCGGGACGGCTTTGAGGGCGTTTCCCCATCAAAATTACATTTGGATTTGTTTGGTTTTCACCATGAAACCCCGCCAAGTGGGTCCTGGTTTGTCTACGTGGCTCCGACATTGCAGTCCTAGACTTCTACACTAAATTAAAAAAAAGTTACTCTTGGTTTATTAGTCACGGTACAAGTCCCTTGTATAAAGTGCCATCTATGTATTAAAGTAACTGTTCACATAAGCATAAATCTACTGTACGGTTGCTCTGCAAAAACGACAATTGCCGAAATTGCGCTTTTCGAAGTCATCCCAAAAGAACAAGACCAAATTTTTCGATGGGATGCCAAAAATTCAATATTTGATCCAGACAATTGGGTCTTGTCTTCGCCAGATCCAGTCTTCGCCAGGCTAATCATCTGAGAAAACCAAGTTCAGATATACCTCTCTCTATACGCCATATATATTTTGACGATACTGATCGAAACTTCCTGCTTTACTTCTGCCAAATTCCCGGTTTCGGCCGAATTACGAGCGAACTACTTGTCCAGCAAAAAAAAGAAAGTTCAGAAACAAATTCAGCGTATCTCCTTATCCCTACAAAGAACACCAAATCAACTTCAAATAAAACTTTAACTTAAAAAAAATCCGGTTTCAACAGGATTCCGGACGAACTATATGTCCGGGTATAAATACAGATTCGGCGTCTCTTCTTACCCTTAAATCTGTCATTTGATCAGCTTAAAATAAAACTTTTGCTTTTAACAAATTTTCCGGTTTTGGCCGGATTCCGGGCGAACTACTTGTCCGGCGAGAAAATGGTTTTCACCGTCGTGTTCAGCATGTCTTCTTACCTCATAATTGACTATCACATTTGTTGTTAAAAAATATTTTGTTTGCCCCTTAATTTAACCCCGCTCCCCCACCCCTAAATGTAGGGCTACAGAGCCCATCTACGAACTCGACCTTACTCTTGACCCAAAGAATCCTCACACCAAGTTTCATAAAAATATCTCTTTCCCTTCGAGAGTTATCGTGCTCACAGACGGACGGACAGACAGACGGACAACTTTTGCGATGTCATAGGTATCCCTCCACTTCCGTTTTGGGATCCCAAAAACTGATATCCAGTCACACCACTAAGTGCCAAACTTCTTTCCCAACAATTTTAGAAACATTGATGAAACTGAGATGACTTTTTCAGATACCACGATAACTGCAAAAACGCTTTTTGACTGAGGTATCAGATATAACTGCAAAACGACTTTAGACCGTGGTATCGCATCTCCAGAAACGTAACTATCCACAGTGAACCACGGCGTGGCCTTGGTGTCACAAGCAAGACCAAACAGAGTCTGGCAACTCAGGAAAATCTCGGCTAGCGCTGAAAAGCGAAACATTCAAATAAAGTGATTCAAAAGAATTTTGCAAAGAGGGGGATTTCATAGGTTGGTAGACCACGTACATGGTCACTGGGCGTGTGAAAACATTGAAAACCCGTTAAAGTCCGTTAAGTCCAACTGAAGAATTTCTCGAACAGGTTGAAGTCTGAACGGAAATGCAGTATGTCGATTATTTGTGCATGGTCAGGAAATGATCAAGGTGAGGAAGCAGTTTGACGACTCACAAATTGTAGTGTGTAAGCTCATAAATGGGAGTTGGGGGGGGGGGGGGTGAGAGCGTACCGGTGTGGTGAAGACGATGCCACAGCCGAAGCCAACGCTGCAGGTGACGACTGTAACCACCCACCGCCTCCAGTGGGGGAACTCGTCGCAGATAACCGTAATAATTCCACCGACTAGGGACATGGCACTTCCGATTCCAAGGGTAAACATCATGATGAAGAATAAAACGGCGAATAGCTAGAACATTGAGATAAAAGTTATTGTTAAGGCACATAGTTCGTAGTAAATACAGGGCGTGTTCCACCCTACTACCGTAGTTACTGCGCATGACGTCACAGATCCTGGCTTCTTGGCGTCAAAGATGGAACGAATTTTCCTATTTTCGGCGAAATACCGTGCCGCGGGCTGATCGGGCCAATCACGTCAAAGAGATCGTAGTTACCACGCTAACTACGCTCTCGACCGTGGTAAGCAAATAGTTGCTATTAGTTACTATTTCGAGAAGGTCGGAACGGTCAGCGTAGTAACTTTTCATGAGCTTGGAACGAAAGTAGTAACTAACAAATAGTTACTGCTGTTAGAAGGGTGGATGGAACACGCTCTAAGTAGGAGTTAGGCGAGTTGAAAAAAAAGAAAGTTGAGAGTTTCTGCCGTTTGATGAAAAAAAGTAGTATGGAAGAAAGAAGTAAATTTAATTTAAGATATTTAGTTTAGTCTGGCTAAGCTGTTACCATTTGTATTATAACGGCATTAGAGGCTATTGATCAATTCTAGATTTCTTAAGTTCATAGTCCTAATAATATTAACTTCTTCTTTGCTGCATCTTAGTGGATTTGCGTCTGTTAAAGCAGAGAGGAGACTCACGTAGATTGGGTGAGTAAACCAAAAGCTGAGAGAAAATGAAGACGGCAAACACGCAGGAATAAAGTCCGGTCTTCACCTCCCGGAACTTTCGGAATCTGGGCTTCCAGATTATTCTTTGACGTCTTGTGTAAATTGCATCTGGAATATGAACCAGTCCGAAAGTATATCAAAATAATCCGGAAAAAAGGGGCTTTTGAACTTCCAGATTTCCGGAATTTTTAAGTATCGCAGAAGAAATTCAAAAAAAATCTCGGAAAATCTGGGAACCCAGATTCCGGAAGGTGGAGACTCACCTTAAGCATACTTAAAGTTTAACCGAAAAGGACTGGGATAGGACAATCTAGTTACCCATCACTTATTCACTTAAACTGGCTTGAAGACCCGCTGAAAATGCGTTACTTGGTTGTTCCGCTATTCAGGAATAATCGATTTTCAAATAGTGGAATTTCCGTGTGATTTGTGTTACCTCTAATTTGTTGTATGCCTTACAAGAAAGATTTATGACTTTTTTTTTGTCCAGTCACTAAGCAATCTTCACCAATATCGCCACTGCCCACTTAAAACCCTTGTTTGTGTTTAGATAAAAATTTCCCGCGTCATAGTAGAATTTTCGCTGTTGGGACGGCTGCAGATATTCTGAACGCCATAACTAGAGCAGATAGTGGAAAACAAAAAAATCCCTTTGCAGAATCCAAATAATTCAGTGTATTCAACTAAATGACACAAAAATAAGTTGGCTTTTCAGTTAAACTTTAAATCCTCTCCTACGAAAATAAATTAGAATTTCCTAATAAGTTATTAATTATCTGCTATTCAGCGTTTACCTGTGGGACAACGTCAAATCGGGCAATGGCCTCAGGATAAGAAATAAACGCCAATCCGGTTCCTCCTTTCACAACTTCTGGCACTTCCTTGTCGAGTTCGTAAGCCAAGTTGCCGAGGATAGAAAAGATGGTGAAACCGGCGAGCAGGCTCGTCAGTGTGTCCATAATACTAACGATTGAGGAGTCCCTGAGAATGTAGGAAGTTCAAAATTAAAACTTGAAAGACCTACAAGCTACGCCACTTTAAACAAGCCTGTCTAGAAACTTAAAGTTTAACTGAAAAGGGCTGAGATCCGACAGTCTACTTACGCGTCTGTTTTGTATGCTTGACTAAAATGAGTATACGAAAAATAAGTGTTCATACAGTGAGCTGCCTTTCGCAAGCTGATCACCGGCCACTGAAAAGCCGCATTTGTGTTAAATTTTCCGCGTCACACAATCCGTGATTGTGTCACGGAAAAATGCCTTTAATCGCAGGTTCGACTTTCTCCAGTCTTTCTAGTCGGAAGAGGACCCTTACCAAGAGGGAAGAGGTGAAATATAGCTAGAATATTTATCAACCGACCTGTCCATTTAGCTCCATGAAATATGATTCGCTGTCAGCTCGGGCTGAAGGAATACTTATCAAGAACTTTTTTTTATAAGTGAAACCACGAGACAGCTCTCAGTGATGCCAGCAAATGCGAGACGGTAAATGTCTGTCTCATAAGCTGGGCACCGCGAATCTGACAATAAAGCTCTCCTTACCCCCCCCCCCCCCGACTACACACCTGCTTACCTGTATACGTGGTGGCGAAAATCGTTGTAGCTTGAAAACATAATGATTGGTCCGAAGCCGACGGACAGGGAGAAGAAGCATTGGCTCACAGCGGCGTACCAGACCTGCAAAACATAGGAACCCTTCAGTTTTTTTGCCAGAGAATTGTGTTTTTTCTGTGTGTAGTTAGTTATGTTTTCTTTTTGGCATATGCGTCTTTCTTCTAGTTTTTATGGCACTTGCAGCTCCGCTCAAGTGCCATATACCGATCGCTTTTCTGTCGGTCGGTCGGTCGGGCGGGCGGTCCACTGTTTTCGAGTTAGGGTACTTCCAGATGTGCTAGGACGATGAAACTTGGCAGGCATATCAGGGACCCGATATAACTAACCTGGAAATAATCAGTTTCACGATCCGACCATCTGGGGGGGAGTGGTGGGCCGGGGAATCCTGAAAATTAAGCAGTTTTTGTCACACTTTTTCGAGTTGGGGTACTTCCAGATGTGCTAGGACGATGAAACTTGGTAGGCGTATCAGGGACCCGATATAACTAACCTGGAAATAATCAGTTTCACTATCCGACCATCTGGGGGGGAGTGGTGGGCCGGGGAATCAGGAAAATAAAGTAGTTTTTGTCAAACTTTTTCGAGTTGGGGTATTTCCAGATGTGCTAGGACGATGAAACTTGGAAGGAGCATCAGGGACCCGATCCGAATAAACTGGAAATAATAAGTTTCGCAATTTGACCACCTGGGGGGGGGGAGTGGAGGGCTGGGGAATCCGGAAAATTGGAGTAGTGTGTAACTTTCGAACGGGTGATCGGAGTGGAATGAAACTTAATAACTGAATAAATGGCATACCTCTGATGTCCCATTTGAAGTCTGGACCGGACTCGACAGCTATGGGGGACTTGGGGGGGGGGAGACCGGAAATCTCGAGAAACGGTTAGAATGGAGGGATCGCGGTGAAACTTGCTGGGAAGAACAAGCATCTGCTCTAGATAAATCGTTTATACATTTGGACTGGATCCGGACACTGGGGGGGGGGGGGGTAGAGGGGAGTTCCTCGGAATTCCGGTAGTGGCGGTTTGGGGGATTTTCACGACGAAACTTGGGAGGCGTATCAGGGACCCGATCAACATGATCCGATAGTCGTGGGGGGAGTAGCGGGAGGGGGAATCCGGAATATTGAGTCATGCGTAATTTTGGAACGGTTGATCGGATTTGAGTGAAATTTGATAATTGAACAGAGGACATGTCTCTGGTGATCTTTGTCATGTCTTGATCTTTGTACACAACCGGATTGATTCCGGTGACTGTGAGGAGTTTGAGGGGGGGCGGAATTCCGGCGATCGCGATTTAAGATACTTCCATTAGTGCTAGGACGATGAAACTTGGCTGGAATATTAAAGATTCGGCAATATTAGCTTAGAAACCGCCACTTTCTAAATCGACCATTCCTTAAAGTACCATCTTGACTGCAAATTCAGAAAGATACTTTTAAGCATAATTTACATTTTCATGGTCCCCATGAGCCCATTATCATTTTTGACTCAGGGGTTTTGCTTACAAATGAAGTTCTAGCTCCCTTAAAGTGCGCTATCACCGTCTATCACCGTTAAAGTGCGCGTTTTAAACGAAAAGTGTACAAAAATACTTTTGACCAAACGGTATATATCGATGATCCCTAAGGGCCTGTGATCGTTTTTGTCTCAATAGTTTTTCTTACAGATGAATTTCTACGCCTTTAGAGTGCGCATCATTACAGCCAAGTTCACACAAAAAAAATTCTTTTTATGGCACTTGCCTTCCGGCCAAGTGCCATATACCGATCACTTTTCTGTCGGTCGGTCGGTCGGTCGGTCGGTCTGTCGGTCGGTCCGCTGATCGCGAGTTAGGGTACTTGCAGATGTGCCAGGATGACGAAACTTGTCAGGTATATCAGAGACCCGCCCGAACTAACTTGGAAACAGTCAGTTCCCCGATCCGACCACCGTGGGGGGAGTGGAGGAAGGGGGAATCCGGAATATTGACATATTTATAACTTCTGAACGGGGAATCGGATCTTGATGAAACTTGATATTTGGAAAGACCTCGTGTCTCAGATGTCAAACTTCAAGTCTGGAATGGATCCAGTGACTTTGGGGGGAGTTGGATGGGGGAACCGGAAATTGTGTGACATGCTCAGAATGGACGGATCGGTATGAAACTTGGTGGGAAGAACAAGCACAAGCCCCAGATCAATAGTTGACAAGACCAGACCGGAACCGAGTACTGTGGGGGGAGTTGGAGGGAGGCTTCCGGAATTCCGGTGATCCCGACTTAAGATGCTTCTGCATGTGCTAGGACGATGAAACTTGGCAGGCATATCAGGGACTTCACATTTTTAACTTAAGAACAGTCGCTTCTCCAATATGACCATCGTGGGGGAAGTGGAGGGAGGGGGAATCCGGAATCTTGAGGTTGTCCAACTTCTGAACGGGTGATCAGATCTTACTGAAACTTGATATTTGGAAATAACATATGTTTCAGATGTCCCATTTCAAGTGCGGACAGGATCCGACCAATTTGGAAAGTCGGGGGGGGGGGGGTAAATTTTGTGACACTCTTAGAACATAGCGATTGGGATGACAATTGGTGGGAAGAACAAGAACATCAGTAACAGAACCGGAACGGATTCGGTCACTCGGGGGGGGGGAGCTGGCAGGGGGTCCAGAATTCCAGTGCGCAATTTAAGGTACTTCAAGATGTGCTAGGACGACGAAACTTGGCTTGAACAGTAGAGACGTGACAAGATTGGCTTAGAAATTGTCACTTCTCTGATCCGATCATCCCTTAAAGTACCCTTCTTAACCCCAAAGTACAAAAAACACTTTAAAGCAAAACCTACATTTTCATGATCCCCATGAGCCCATGATCATTTTGCCTCAAGGGTTTTGCTTAGAAATGAGTTTCTAGCACCCTTAAAGTGCGCATCTTAACCGGAAAGTTAAATAAATACTTTTCACCAAACCATATATATTCATGATCCGAAGGGCCCAGGATCATTTGGCCACTAGGGTTTTGATTACAAATGACATTCTAGCGCCCTTAAAGTGCACATCATCACAGCCAGGTGCAAAAAAAAACCTTTTTTACATAACGATACATTCTCTTGATTTCCAAGGGTCCGTCTTCACTCTTATCTCAAGGGTTTTTCTTACAAATGTTCACAAAAAACCCACGAATTGGCGAATTCCTACTTTCATACTTTTACCAAGCCTTGCAAGTGCCATATGAGCTTACAGCTCTTGTTTGTTTCACTTTTTCTCACTACTTTAAATTTATTAACCCTAATCGTTTTCAATAGAGGGAAGACTGGACCGGAAAGTAATTATTGTAAAAGGAAAATGGAAAAGGAAAATTCTTGGGACTGCTAGTTTTGTCTCTAGATTATTTTTTACCGTTTTTTAGCTGGGTCGTCTGCAGCTAGTATTACTAAGAACAAATAAGCCAATCGAACCTCCGTCTTTGGTCCCATGCAGCGACGAAAGTTGAGCTGGGCTGGAGGTACTTGCTGAGCTTTGAGTTGATGCCAGTCTACTTCCCTCTTCGCCGCTGCGCATATCAGAGGAAAAAGTGCAGGAGGCGTGCTGACCCGCTCTGCAGCGCATCACATGTGACGTCACAATGATAGACAACCAATCGGCTTCTACTTTGGAAATTTCTTCTTAGGGGCTTTACTGCGATATAGGTGTTTGTAGAGGTAGCGAATTGTGATGGTCCGTGTAGCTCCTACCCTCCGCTCGTTTGCACCGGGCAGGGTATAGGGATCTATTCGACTCCGCATCGTCGAACTACAAAGTAGGGGGACGGAGGTTCTGGTGCTTGTTTGTTCTTGGTATTGCAGAACCGTACCATTGGTTCCATCGACTGTCGAGCGAGGGGTCGACGACTCTCATTTTTGATGTACACCATTCCGGAATAATCATGACCATTCCGGATTATTCCTAACCATTCCATATCCTCCCATTCTTTATCGAGTTTGGTAATTCACCAACTTTGTTTAGTCGGCATTTATTTCACCCCATTCGGTCTGTCCTGCGGCGAACGAGGGGTCGACGACTCTCATTTTTGATGTCCACCATTCCGGAATAACGAAATAATCCTGACCATTCCGGATTATTCCTGACCATTCCGGATTGTTCCTTCGGACGTGTACACCATTCCGGGAGAGTCGTCGACCCCTCGCTGTCGAGCTCGTCGGTGAGATTCAGACTCCGGAGTCCGGGCCCAAACCCGTCGTAGTCAAACCACTCAGCTAATAACAATCTACGGTGTCCGATTCGAATACTCCAAAACACGCCTGTGATCCTCAGGAAGAAGGAGGAAAAGTCTCCGTAGCGACTCAAACTCAACTACTCAAATCCTGTGTCAAGCAATCATGGCGATCTTTGGGAGCAGCTGTGATACCACTTCTGCCTTTTTTCCGCTAGGTACGCGGAGAGGCCGGAGATTTTGCATCGGCAAGGAGAGATAGTCATAAAGAGTATTTCTCTGTCGTGAAACACCCCCTTCCCCTTGCCATGAAACGGGCCTATGTACGGCCGATTTGGAAGACTTGGAGATTTAGAGACTCTCTGCGTTATTTCGTTGGTATAGGGTACTTACATTTGGCTCTAGGACTTTATTCCAGTCGGGGCTGATGAAGTAAGAGATGCCTTTCTCAGCGCCTGGGAGGGTGACGCCTCGGATAAGAAGGGTGATAAGAACGACGTAAGGAAAGAGGGCTGTGAAGTAGGCGGCCTTTCCTGAGGACTGGATGCCCTGGAATTATGAATGAAAATTAGAAAGGATGTTCAAATGGAATATCATAAAACGATTAAGACTTCACTGGAGTTAGCCTTTCAAGCTGTTATGTTCGACCCTTGTACGCCCGCCGACCGTGGTTTTCATGAAAGGATGCTATGCATCCTTCGCTATTTTGACACAGACATTTCAACTGGTTTCGCCTGATAAGATCCTATATGAAAGAGTGGAAGATTCCAGATCTTCCTCTAGTGAACTTAACCACCAGTGGTCTTCCCTCTTCGTGTGATCTGTAATTTTATTCTTGTTTCTGCCGTGTTTAGTGTAAACTTTTTCTACGTGGGTTGTCTTTTTGTTCTTTTGTTGTACAGGAGGGGTATCCAACCTCGTTTTTACACTACCTCGATTTTTGCCGCGAAAATGTTAAAATGAAATGTACAAGCTGTCCTGACAGTCAAGAGGCAAAATATGACTTTTTTCAAAGTCATGTGTCCAAAAATATTCAAATTCTGTGCCTTTTTCTCGATTTGGAGCAATTTTGAAATCCTGTTTTCTGGCTATTGACATTGCTAACTAGAAATACTGAAGCAATAATTATTAATCCAATATGTAAACCATTCAACTAGCTTCAATCTAGTATTTGTGTCATATTTGTTGGTTCCTTTTTAAGCCAGATGGATTATTCTGAAGGAAAGACTTCCCTGGAAATTTGAAATCTTGTCTGAGGTTGGATACCCCTCCTGCTACTCCGAAATTGAATTGAATTGCTATCACATGGCACTTGGCTACACAGCACTTCGTGCACGACCCTTTCCGAGAAACCATCAGAGAAGCCTCAATGAAGATGGTGTCATCCTTTTTGGAGAGGAGGTCTGGGCCATTGTTAACGCAAAGTTCTTCGTCCGCCCCTGTGACCTGGGTTCTCAGCTGTATGCATTTGAGCGCTGTTGTTTCTGAACGCCTTGTCGTTTGAGCGCTAGCAAGAGTTTTTGTCGTGATACCCTACTGTTGACTGTGTCCAGGTTCCCAAGCTCCGTTTGTACTTCCTCCCCTTAAACTGAAGTCTTGAGATATACATTTCAGCTGCTTTCTGCCTGAGTGCCTCGTCATTGAGCGCTAGCTTGGTAAGCTTTCTCATTGTAAAATTCTAATGTTGGCTCTGTTTCCAGGTTTCGGTTGTGCTGCTTTCCTGTTTTAAGAAGTTGCGGGTCGAAGACTTCAGCTCGGGTGTTTGATGTCTGAATATCTTCCCGGTTCTGGCATCGATACCTGAATTGAAAGGTAAGTTCCAAAACATGTGATAAAGACCCCATGCAACCCACTTCCATAATTGTATTCATTAATTCTTAAACCCGGAGATCCAAATTTCGTGTGTTATATTATAAACCCGTTAGTGACACCTCACTGATCTTTGCACTTGCCACAATTCGTTATTTTCCATTCGCATTATGCTACCAACGAGTGTCCGCTTATCATGCTATTGCTGCGTAAAACCGGTTATCTGAATTCTGCCGAGTTTTTGCTAGAATCTGATGGGCCTGAGAAAAGGCTTAAAGCAGCCAAAGCTGTGGGTAAGAAAGCAGAGCCGAGTTTTACAGTATTCAAATAGTTTTGAATATTGGAACATTAATAAAAATTGTGCCAGTTGTGTATTTAGGCCATGAACATAAACTTAGTTTCCTGTCGAGGCGAATATTGCTTTGCGAATTCACCGCTAAAAGTTCATGTCAGAACCTTGATATGCTTGTCCTAAGCCAATCTTTAGCTTCTGCTTGACACTACCCTACCCTCTCCAGTATTCCAGGCATGAAACATTCTTATCTTACATAGAAACCAATCTCGAGCAAGGACGGAAATAAAATAGAAAGGAGACGTTGAAAATATTCGCAAGGATAAACTTTTTACATGCTGATATTTAAAATAAATATATAATAATAATTGATTATTACTTATTCACGGGATCGACTAAAAAGAGGCACGGCCCGGCATGGCACAGGACGCACGAGTAAAAAAAAGAGAATTGCAAGTTGTAGAAAAGTAAGTGAGAGTTCGTAACTCCAGAGCCTAAAAAGAATTTTAGGCTCTTAGAACATTTTTCCTGCCCCTTATCCTGAAGCCTAAAAGGGCCCTTTTAGTTTGAATGTCTCTTTTTAGTATTTCTTGCCTCCTACACTATGTCGTGCCGTGCCGTGCCTCTTTTTAGTCGATCCCCTATTCACTTAAATATCCCTGAAAACTGGATAAAAATGCTTTACTTCGTTTGTCCGTTATCCAGGGATAATCGATTTCATAGAATGAACCTATTCTTTCGGATTTGTGGTACCTCTGTGTGATTGTCCCTCTGCGCTTGGAATGTTTACCAACTAGAAATGTAAGCCATTTCCGAAAAATTAAATATAAATATCAGATTCATTGCAAGACATATCCTCAAATCATTTTCCTACAGGCGTAACTTCTCGATGTCGCATCTTTCCCCCTTGAAATGCAGGCCTTTGTTTAAATTGAAATTCCCCGCGTCTGGATGAATTTTGGTTTGTCGTGGAAGCAGCGCACACAGGAAACATTATTACTAGAGCCCAGGGTGGAAAAATACAAAATCCCCCAGACGGGTCAAAGTATTTCAGTATACTTCAGCGTAATATTTCACTTCAAATAGAAGATGTAAAAATAAGCTGCCTTTTAGTTAAACTTTAACGAGCCTATGTTTTGTTAAAATAGAACGACTTCGACTTCGAAAACACATAATCTAAGTCAGAACACAACAGTTTTCTAGAGTTTCTGCAGAGATTGTCACTGCGGAAAATTTCCGGTAAAACTTCCCTATTAGTACAGTCAATCTAAATTAATTTTAGGGGTTACCTCAAACAAATTTTGATTTTGGTATCATTCGAACCGGAAAAAAATTCTCTACAACATATACAAAATCGGCCAAAATCGGTCGAGGCGAAATTGACGTTTTTTCGTCTTTTCTTCTAAAATAACGACTTTAAAAAAAAAATTAATTTGCACTTTTAAAAAGTCGGTGATAGGAAAATCTGGTAGGCCTACGTAGATCACGAATATGGACTCGGTTCTGTGTTTTGACCATCCCTGAGCCGTTTGCCCCCCCCCCCACACACGCGCAACATAAAGCGTGCATTAATATACGTTGGATATTACACGAAGTCGGATCCACGCAGAGAAAATTCACACTTCCTATGCCGAAATGCCAGGAAAAAGTTGTGTCCTAGTATCTTGCATATTTTGTCCCCCCCCCCACGTACACCCAATCAAATATATGGTTTTGCACACATCTCAAAATAGCGTTGCAAAAGTAGCGTTGCAAAAGTAGTGGTTAGACTAGGAGGATTCCACACCCTCATGAGTTTTGTCGGTGCCATTGGATCTTTGATGGATGGATCTGGACTGAAAGAAATCTTTGAATTGATGTACGCTTCCGATACAGTTCCTCATCTTCTAAGTGGTAAGGCTATTTCTCGAGCACTGCGAGCCCATACCATTGTAGACGCAGCACTTCACTCGATTCTGATAAAGGAACTTGTAGAGTTAGTGAAATCAAAGACCTATATGAGAAAGTAATGGATGGACGAGCTTCTCTGGATCATATCTCCAGTCTTCAAGTCTCATGAAGGTCAAAGCTTCTCTGTCGGCTCTTAAATCAGAGCGAAGTCACGAGACTGGAACAGGAAAACTGTGGATCCAGTACATGGACATGGTTGCCATTCTTCGAATTCCTCAGAGCGGAACGTACAGGCCAATGGAAACTTCATTTGCAAACAGTTTCCGACATGCTCCCTGACCTCGCAGCAGCTGGTCACAACAACTACACGAAGTCGGCGAGGCTGTACCTGCAGCAGATGAACAGACTTGAACATACAAGCCCAACACTTTTCCAGTCTTTCGAAAAAGGCTTGCACGTTGTGAGAAGATCGGACAGATTTTGGGCCGGTTTATCTGCAGATTTGGTCATAGAACAAGAATTGATGAGAAGTCTGAAAACGGCAACCGGATTGACTAGAGGTAGAGGAATGACGGAAGTACAGAGACTTCAGTGGGTAATGGGATGTCCAGCATGTGCTCACGTTAATCTTCTGATGCAAGAACTGACGGATGTTTCGTATCACACAATTTAAGCGACCAGCACAAAGAGTCTGGTCTTTCAAGTCAGCAGAGGGACTGCAAAGACACACAAATAGTTATTGACTTTGTCGAGCAGTCGTCTCCTTGCGAGGGTGATCCGACTGCTGCAGAAAACTTGAACGCCGACAAAGCACTGGAAGTCGGGAAGAAGATTTTTGACGGAATGGTAGGGAAATCGCTGAAGGAGCATTCGTTCAAACGGAAGGATCAGGCAGTCCTTATGACGGCGAAGCAAAAAAATGGAGGAGAAATCCACCGTTTAGACCCTTCATTGCTGTTTCAGCGTCTTCTAACTGTATCCAAAAGACTGAATATGGACGAGGAATCTTCATTTGAATATGAGCTTTGCTCCTATCCTGCGTCGCTTTTTGACGATTCTGGCACGTTCCGAAAGCCAAATAAACCAGAGCTGGCAAAAGCTATCAAGCGACTTTCAGAAATTGATACTATTGGGGAAAAGCTTAGTCTGACTTGCACCTACGTCTTAGACGGGGGCGCTTTGCTTCACAGGACTCCCTGGGCGAAGAAAGAAACATATTCGGAGATCTTAGACTGATACTGTGACTACGTTTCGGCCAAATATCCAGACGCCATTATTGTCTTTGATGGCTACGACATCGCTGCTTCGACAAAAGATACGACTCATCTTAAGCGAAACCGTGTCACTGGACGGGAAGTACTGTTTAGCCCAGAAATGAGACTGACCACCAAAAAAGAGGAATTTCTTTCGTGCAAAAAGAATAAAGCCCGTTTCGTCAATGTACTTTTTGATTATTTACGAGGCAAAGGTTTGAGAACCATCCAAGCTAAAGCTGATGCTGACTAGCTTATTGTGCTTACAGCGGTTGAGTGTTCGAAGACCTGGGATACTGTAGTTATCGGTGACGATACCGACTTGTTGGTGTTGTTACTTTATCATTGTAGTCCTGAGCACCACAAGGTCTACCTGCACAGTGAGCCTAAGGCAACCACTTCAGGCGCAACTTGGGACATCGAAGCCATTGTTAAGAAGATTGGGACTTAAACCTGCAAACTGCTTCCTTTCGCCAAGAATAAATAAGGGAGAGAATTGAGAAGAGTCGACTCAAGCTAATTTCCTTTCTAGCCGGTCTCAAAAACCGGGGGTGGAGCCTGAGTGGGGCTTCGCGTGTTGCCTCTTGCAGCATTAGGTGTTACCTCCAGAGCAGAAGTGATGAAGCAGTCAGAAAAGGCGGGAATTTTCAAACACTGCTGATTTCCGAGGATTATACCAATAATAAAGAAGGGGAGAATTTAGAAGACAAAAATAAAGGCAGAAAAGGACCTACAGCAATTTGGACTGAAAGTTCAAATTAAAGAAAAGAAGGGACGTACTACCAAATGTTTTACTCTAGGCTTAGAAAGTCAGTTATGATATCCGTCGCTGGAGAAGTGAGAAGAACAGCTCACCCTTTTTTTTTCATCGATAAATAATCATTTAATCTCTCTGGCAGATCCTCAGTGTGCGTGTACGTATCATTTCCAGTTATCAGTTATTAGTGTAAGACTAGAATTTATTGTTTTTCGCAACTATCCGAGAAAATGGTATGAACTAAATTTTGTGTAGTGAATACAACTTAAACAAAACAGAATAAATCTTTGAGTACATTGTGCCATTTATGCCTAAAATTCAAATTTGAATGATGAAAAAACATCATATTGAAAAAAATGATGATGAAATGACAGATTAATAATAGCATAGTTTATAATAGATAGATATAATAGCATAGATAAACCACCCGAGATAATCATATACTAGGGTAGCCAGTAAATTTTTTTTTAATCAAACCTGAGCTGTTGAAGATCATAATGTGATTCTCCTTTCTTTTAGCTTTGATTTGAGGCCAAAATCACCTCTCTATCTTGCCTCTAAGCATCCTAAATCTTCTTTAGAAAACAGTATTTTACATAAGAAAATGCCTATGTTCATCCATTGACTTTAGGGTTTTGTCCACCTAGTGACCAGCTTGGAACTATGTGCTTCAATGAAATTCTATGAAACTGGGTATTTTGAGCTGGTTTTGAGTGCATGGGGAGCCCCAGCAAGTGAGTTAGATGAGAAAATATGAATAAGATCATTAAGGTTATAGTCCAATAGACCTATTGCTGCTATAGGCTGCTGACTTTTCCTCCTTAGTATCAACAAATTTTTGTAGGCAAGTTCAGCTACTTTTTTTTACATCTAAATTTACATTGAATATTAAGAAATAATATTAAATAGCTAGGACATCTTACTGATGGCCTTACAAAACAGACAATTTTGTCCTGAATGCAATGGTATTTTCAAAATATTTTTTGAAGATGTTTTAGATAGGTAAAACTGATCAGGAAAATTCACAGCAATTCCTGCATTCATTACAAAAAAATCGCCAATTTTGGCCACTAGGTGATTTGTGGCCACCCTACATATACATTTTGAACAAGAATAATAAGTTATTATCACAAATGGGGACGTTTTGGATTTCTTATAATCAGTAAATATAAATATGAAAAAATTTACAGTCAACTGTTTTTCGCAACTATACGAGAAAATGATATGAGTTAAATTTTGTGTCGAGACTAGAGAGCACAATTTGAAAACAAAACATAATAACTCATTCAGTACATTTTTGCCAGCTAAATAACTTAAGTCCATACCTTTTCTAGAATCGATGCTTTACAGTCCTGAGAAGACTAAAATAAAAGTACTAATGTTCACACCAATCCATCAGACCATCACCATTCCTATTGATCTGGACCAAAGAAAGACGCATGTTAGGTCTTTCTTTGCCTCAACTCCTCAAGTGCATCAACGTTTGCTCCTAATTGCTCCCTGAGTCATCAATGCCGCACTCCCTTGGGCTTCATAGTCTTTGTGAAAGGTCGCGATAAAATAAGCATCTTACTGGAAATCTGACCCGAGATTGAAAGTCGTTTTCATTTGTAGAATTCGCAGAAATCAGTACTGTTTAAACTTCCCGCCTTTTCTGGCTGCTTCATCACTTTTGCTCAAGAGGTAACGCTTAATGCTGCAAGAGGCAACACGCGAAGCTCCACCCAGTCTCCACCCCCGGTAAAAATATTTCCGGGCAGAAGTTAACGCAGGTTGCTGAAATCAAGGTTATGCGAGTTTTCAATTCTCTCCCTTATTTATTCTTGCTTTCGCTCACGCAATTCTTGGCTGCGACACAACTTCCCGTCTACATGGACTTGGCAAAGGGATTGCGCTTAAACGGCTGAGAGAAAACGAAAAGTTTAGGGAAAATGCTTCAACGTTTTCTCGAATTGATGCTTCGAAAGAAGAGATTAAAACAGCGGGAGAGGCTGCACTTTCTATATTGTACGGTGGAAAATCTACTGACAATCTTGACAGTTACCGGCACCGAGTCTTTCAGCAGAAAGTAGCAACGTCTACAACTTTCGTCCATCCCCAAGATCTACCTCCTACCTCAGCAGCAGCGAAATTCCACTGTTTCCGAACCTATCTTCAAGTACAAGATTGGATCGGGCTTCAGAGCACTGCCCTTGATCCTGAGAATTGGGGATGGAAACTCCAGAACGGCATGCTGTACCCTATCCTCACGGATCTTCCAGCGGCACCAAAGAAAATTCTCACAGTCGTGAAGTGTGGTTGTAAGGGATCCTGTGATAGTGACCGGTGCAGCTGTCATCGAAATGGCATCGAATGCAACATTGCTTGCAAATCTTGCAAAGGAACTAGTTGCTCTAATGCTCAGGTCCAAATCGAAGATGAAGAAGACATGTGATCAATTAAATAAATGTGATGAATCTCTAATCCCTTTGCAATTTCAAATTACCTGTGATTTTTTGTTCAAATTAAAATCAATGATTTACCTAGTTGTGAGAAGTTGCTTATTGGATTCTAAGAATTTGGGGTGGTCACGTTTAGGGTGGAGGGTGGGGGGGGGGGGGGAAATTGACGTGCACGACTTCTTCTCTGCATTAGCAGTCCAATTTTTTTCTGTATGGATTCAACTACGCGTAATGTTGTTCTCAGACCTATATCGACACTGGATTTATGAGCGGGAGGGGGGGGGGGGGGAACTGAACATGAGCGTTCAAAACAAAAACAAAGTGCATATTCGTGATCTACGTACCAGATTTACCTATTACCGATTTTCTATACGTGCCAATTAAGTTGTTTTTAAAAAGTCGTCATTTTAGAAGAAAAGACGAAAAACGGTCAATTTCGCCTCGTCCGATTTTGGCCGATTTTTTATATGTTGTAGAGAATTTTTTTCCGGTTCGAATGGTACCAAAATCAAAACTTTTGCAATTTGTTTGAGGTTAAACCTTAGATTGACTGTACTATATCAGGAAGGTGTCGGAACGCCCCTGACTTGTAGAGCAGTGGCCGTGTAAGCTGAAAGGTCGTTGGTTCAAATCCTGCCGGAGGAGCACGTTGTCTGTCATTTCAAATGCGCCTCAAATAGCCGGGCAGGTGAGCATAAGCAGGCAGGATTATATTTGAAAGCCAAATATATTGCCCCGTCTCTGCCAATTGTGGCTACGGATTCGATTTATTTTGCCGAAAATTTGCGTCTGCTCGATGGAACAAGGAACTTCTAAATATAGAGTATAAATATTCCTTCAGCCCAAGCTAACTGCGATGACGTATCCGACTAGCTGACGTATCCGTTTTGTACTGTCAAAAAGATAGAGTAGCGACTTGCTAAAGCATTGTTCAAATAGGTGGAATAACCCGTATGGAAATAATTCAAGTCGTAAACGATCGTTTTTTTACAATTGTGTTATGGGACATTCCGATCGTAAACGATCGTTTTTTTACGATTGGAAACAGTCGTTTACGATTGAAAACAGTTGTTTACGATCGTATTTTTACGATCGGAAACCATCGTAAACGATCGTTTTTTCCCAATTGTATTATGGGACATTCCGATCGTAAACGATCGTTTTTTTACGATTGGAAACAGTTGTTAACGATTGTATTTTTACGATCGGAAACGGTTGTTTCCAATCGTAATTTAAGGGCCGGGAACTGTTGTTTCTATCGAATTTTCACGATCGGGAACGGGTGTTTCCCGACTGGGTGTTTCAACTTACCCTGCACCCCCACCACTAGCCTAGTCCCTGGCCCTGAACTGCAACTACTTCTATTCTATCCAAGTATTCCAACCCCAACTAACCTTTAATTTTCTGTGATAGTATCGATGGATATTTGCGTTGTTGCATATAGAGGCAAATATTTTTGTTTCCCAGATTATCGATTAAACGGCAACACTCTTAAGAAATCACCAGAGGAAGGTTTAGCACCATAGAGGGGGCTTCGACTACGAAAGATGCTTTTGAAATATTTTGCGCCTAAAAAAAAAGTGAAAGTAGCAAAAACACGGATGACAGTTCTCAACTCCAAGCATTTCCACGGCTTTTATTTATTTATTATAAATAAACAACTGAAAACGATCGTAAACAGTTGTTTACGATCGGATTTCAGATTCTCCATTTTTGTTAAACTTTTCGATCGTTTGCACATTAAAAAAAGAATTAACTTTCCTTCTATCGTTGTTGAGATTCAGGTCTTGTTTCAGGTCTTGAAAACCGAACCAAATTTTCCCGATTGAAAACGACTGTTTCCGATCGGAAACAACTGAAAACGATCGTAAACAGTTGTTTTATGACACTTGAAAAAACAATTATGCAAAACTAAAAACTAATCAACTTTCTTATTGCCGTAGTTAGAAATCAGGTCTGTATTTATCGTCTTGAAAATAAAAACAACTGTTTCCGATCGAAAACAGTTGAAAACGATCGGAAACAACTGAAAACGATTGTTAAATTACGATCGTAAAAAAACGATCGTAAAATTACGATCGTAAAAAAACGATCGTAAAAAAACAATCGTAAAATAACGATCGCAAAAAAACAATCGTAAAATTACGATCGTAAACAACCGTTTCCAATCGTTAACAAATGTTTACGATCGAAAACAACTAAAAACGATCGTAAACAGTTATTTAATGACACCTGAAAAAAACGCTCGTAAACAGTTGTAAAATTATGATTGAAAACAGTTGTTTCCGATCGTTTACGATTGGGATTTTAGTTTCAGCTTTTTGTTAAACTATTTTGATTATGCAAAACTAAACACTAATCAACTTTCTTATTGCCGTAGTTAGAAATCAGGTCTGTATTTATCGTCTTGAAAATAAAAACAATTGTTTCCGATCGAAAACAGTTGAAAACGATCGGAAACAATTCAAAACGATTGTTAAATTACGATCGTAAAAAAACGATCGTAAAATTACGATCGTAAAAAACAATCGTAAAAAAACAATCGTAAAATTACGATCGTAAAAAAAACAATCGTAAAATTACGATCGTAAACAACCGTTTCCAATCGTTAACAATTGTTTACGATCGAAAACAACTAAAAACGATCGTAAACAGTTATTTAATGACACCTGAAAAAAACGATCGTAAACAGTTGTAAAATTATGATTGAAAACAGTTGTTTCCGATCGTTTACGATTGGGATTTTAGTTTCAGCTTTTTGTTAAACTATTTTGATTATGCAAAACTAAACACTAAGCAACTTTCTTATTGCCGTAGTTAGAAATCAGGTCTGTATTTATCGTCTTGAAAATAAAAACAATTGTTTCCGATCGAAAACAGTTGAAAACGATCGGAAACAATTGAAAACGATCGTTAAATTACGATCGTAAAAAAACGATAGTAAAATTACGATCGTAAACAACCGTTTCCAATCGTTAACAATTGTTTACGATCGAAAACAACTAAAAACGATCGTAAACAGTTATTTAATGACACCTGAAAAAAACGATCGTAAACAGTTGTAAAATTATGATTGAAAACAGTTGTTTCCCATCGTTTACGATTGGGATTTTAGTTTCAGCTTTTTGTTAAACTATTTTGATTATGCAAAACTAAACACTAATCAACTTTCTTATTGCCGTAGTTAGAAATCAGGTCTGTATTTATCGTCTTGAAAATAAAAACAATTGTTTCCGATCGAAAACAGTTGAAAACGATCGGAAACAATTGAAAACGATCGTTAAATTACGATCGTAAAAAAAACGATAGTAAAATTACGATCGTAAACAACCGTTTCCAATCGTTAACAATTGTTTACGATCGTTAACAACTGTAAACAATTGTTAACAATTGTAAACGATCGTTAACAACTGTTTACGACTTAATTATTTCCATACGGGAAGCTGAGTAGCGATATGCGCGATGTTTACGTCTTAATACACATCCTTGTTCAAATAGGACGGGAAAAGGTTCTTATTTGCAGCGTTCGGTGTTGCCACGCTGATACAGTTTTTCGATCTTGGAAAGATCGGAAAAAGTGTTCTTAGTACTGCTTGAAGTACACGAGTACAATTTGACGGCCATTATATTGTAAAAAGCTACCAAATTAATGGATGGACAGCATTGGTCCTCGAACTAATAATAAGCAGTCGTAACAGAACAAAACGTGTTCTTTTGAGGAAAGGTTGTTTCTTCAACTTCCAACAAAGTAGAACTTCAGTGCATCCCGTGGCAACCCTGACGACGCTGCTCCTTTCCTCGGCCCGCTGGCGGAGCCAACCAAGCTATCTGATTGGCTCTGCATTAGCGAAAGTAGAGCCAGAGTTAATTCGCCTTATTAAGGTGAGTCTTCACCTTCCGGAATCTGGGTTCCCAGATTTTCCGAGATTTTTTTTAATTTCTTCTGCAATACTTGAAAATTCCGGAAATCTGGAAGTTCAAAAGCCCCTTTTTTCGGATTATTTTGATATACTTTCGGACCGGTTCATATTCCAGATGCAATTTACAGAAGACGTCAAAGAATAATCTGGAATCCCAGATTCCGGAAGTTCCGAGAGGTGAAGACCGGACTTTACAGCGCGCCCCAAGAAAAGAGGAATCTACAATACAGCTTACACGCTGTAATACACCTTATCACACCTATTTGAAGTTTTCTGGGTGGTTTGGTTTATGTGGGAGAAGGGAATATAATACCTTGATGAGGACGAGGCCGATGGCCACCCACGAAAACAGCAGGCAGAGGACCTGACGCCAGTCTGGTAAACCCACTCCATCGTCGATGTTGAATTTCTGATTTAGAACATAGCGACTGAAAATAAGAGTAGCTATAGTCCGTTTCCTTTGGTCGAGTTTTCTCGAGAGATTGTTGTGTTCACGGCAGCCTTGTTTGGCAAGTGGGGTTAACGTTGCTAAAACCAAATATCGAACGTCGATACCTATAACGTCAATGCAATTACCTACTTCCGTAATTGCATTCATTAATTCTTAAACCCGGAGTCCCAAATTTCAGATGTTACATTTAAACCCGCTAACTGCACCTCACTAATCTTGCACTTACCATGATTCACTATTTTCCATGCTCCCGACGAGTGTTTGCGTATCGTGCTATTGATGCGTAAAACTGGTTATCTGAATTTTGCCGAATTTTTGCTATAAGTCAATGGGCCTGGGAAAAGGCCTAAAACAGCCAAAGCCGTGTATAATTTGTGACCAGCAGAGCCTAGTTTTACAGTATTCAAATAGTTTTGAGTACTGGAACACAACCAGTAAATAGTGCGAGGTGTGCTTTAAGGGGGAAAGCCGATGGGTCAGATTCTGTTACTATTTACAATACTTACAAACATAGATAATTTTTTCTCGGAATATGGAACCTTATATACAAGGAATTTTTGATACCTTCGAAAAATCAAACTTACATAAAATATTGTTCCGATGAGCTTTCAAGTGAATCAGTCCTGTTTGCATACAATGGGTCAGAAAGATTACCGCCTGAGGGAAAGCACGAGTCCATATCGGCCCATTCAGGATTGCAGACGGCCCATGGTAAAGTCTCGGCAAACGATGCAAAGAAGTAGAAAACTGTGAGACCCATCAGACTTGCGTAGTAGCTCACAACGCACCAAGTCGCGACGGCTTGGCCATAGCCTATACCTGAAAATAATATCTGATTAAAGGGAGGGTTAAAGTAAAGCAAATGTAGTATGTGTAGGATTTGACTAGCGTGTGCACTTCTTACGGTGTCTAGCGTATGGAGTTAAGTGTCCATTCGTTAGGCTGATGTTCTTATGCTAAAAGCCAGGCTTCACCTTCCAGATTTTTCTTCCGGATCCCAAACAGCCGTTTTCGTCGAGACTGATCTGGAAGGCGAAGCCAGACCAAAAACGTCTGGAAGTCCGGGGTGTTGGACACCCCAGATTCCTGATGTCTGGAAGCTAGCATAGAGGCAACTCGTTCGAGAGACACAAAAAATATGCAAATGAAGGAAGAAAAGGGAAAGTGATTGACAGTTATGATTGGAAGCAAGAAGTATTTGAAATGTAAAGGGGACATCTAGGAAATGTTGAAGATCAGCAAACGTGGCTGTCATCATTATCATGAATCTGGAAGGGTTGGCTTGACTACCGGGGAGCCCGGGGCGTCTGGGAATCTGGAAGGTGAAGCCTGGCTTTAAGCGACAAGCTTTGTTATGAAGGTAAATTGAAAGTAGATATAAATCCAATAAACAAGTTTCTGCCTCTACAATACGACAATCAAACGATATTGCAATTATAGAATATAATAAACAAATATAGTCTCGTCAAGTTGAACAAGACCACTGCTTTGTGTTTCCCATGAACTTCTTTATCTTTGAAGTTTTGAATGTCCCAGAGCTCATGCAAACATGCTTACTCAAGAGAATTGGTATCTTATCTCGCGATTACTTTCAAAGAGTTTTATTTCACTCGTCAGAATTCAGCTCATGAGAGCTCTTGTTGTTGTTGTGTGACCGTTAGCTCTATATCTTTGAAAAGTTGGCGTCATTTTTGAATGTTTGTGAACGTGACGAAGGATTTTTCATAGATTGCATAACAGAGTGCTGTCAGGTAAGGCTCGTCCATGTCCTATCTAATATTTATGGTGATTATTTGTTAGACTGTTGACTCACCATGGCCATGTTGTTCTTTACTAATTTTTTTGTTGTTGCTGCCACAGCCACATCTGATTCCCAATTTGATTTGATCTGTGTCTCTGTGAAATTGGAAAATGTTGCGGTTTGGCAGTGGCTAGGTCTAGGTGCAGGCTAGCTAGGGCAGACCTGATGGTTTGTCATCAAGGTATTCTAGTTATTCACAAATCCCTGATATTTGGATATCGTATGCCAAACGCTGGGTATACAGGACGTGCACCAAATTCCGCCCACCATGACCACGAATATGTACTAAATCCAGCCTCCCATTTAATTTCAGTGCTTTAAACTTGTCTAAACTTACTTTCCAATATCTTGAAAGAAAGCTCTGCTTCTGTTCTTTCAGACACTATTTTTTCTATCTGGCTAATGCATATCAGCGTTGCAAGATAAGCGTTTCAGCAGAAGGACCAATTTTTTTTGGCAGAATTGAATTCCGCCTCAGAAACGAATTTCCGCCCACTGTGCGATCGAATTCCGCCCAAAAATCCAAGACGCTGAATAAAACATGCTGATTATAGGCAAGTCATGCTGATTACTTTGCAGGTCGTGATCTGATTTGATTCAAGCTTTTATCGGCTTTTCTTTTGAAGTCTCGATTTTTTTTCCCGCTGATTTTACAACATGTGCTTCTTTTCCCGCTGTTTAAAAATATATGCTTCTTTTCCCGCTGTTGTGTTGTTGTCAGATAAGAAGCGGCTAATGTTAGTGGCGTTTTTGATCGCCGATTAGTTCGACGATAGTGTAGCCGTTTGATTTTTTGTGTTTTCGACGTTAGCCGGAAGCCGATTGCTGTAGCTGTTTATCTAATTTTGTGTTTTCGTTCTAATTGGCTAACGTGTATCGCCTAAATTTGTGTCCATCATCCATCGGCCGAGGACTTGCCGTTAGCTGTTGACATCAATTTATCCATCTGATTACTCGATGGCGACTTTGCATAATCAGTAGTGGCGTTTTTGATCGCCGATCAAATTTGCCCGGTAGACGAAGCAAGTTTGCCGATTTGTGCATAATACCGTTTTCGATAGCTGATAGCCGTTGGCGATCGCCGATGTTTCTGGGTGCGCAAAAATGAGTTTTTCATTTTTGAAAATACCAAGGCCTCAAACGAAATCCATACGTCAACGGCTATCGGCGAGTCCTTGGCCAATGGGTGATGGACACGAATTTAAGGGAGATTCTGGCAATCTCTTGGATTCGCATTCCGAAAAGCAAAGCGAGAATCCACTGAGCGCAAGAATAAGCAAAAGTCGTTGGGCCTTTACAACTTCTCGCTGACTTGCCGAAACCACTTTCCACTCGCGAAGTGGATTCGGTTTCCAAGTACTCGCGGAAACTAGCGGAGCGCCAGAACAGCTCTGGAAAGCTAAGCGGCTTTTAGCCGAAGTCGCAAGAACAGCCAGCGCATAAGCTCGCGGAGCTTTCCAGACCGCCAGAATCGCCCTTTAGGCGATACATGTTAGCCGATCAGAAGGAAAACAGAAAATAAGATAAACAGCTACGGCAATCGGCTTCCGGCGAACGTCGAAAACACCAAAAAATCAAACGGCTACGCTATCGTCAACTAATCGTATATCAAAAACGCCACTAGTATTCGCTGCAGTGACGGGGGAAATTGTTAAGTCGCTCGCTACTCCAAACATGTCCGTGAAATTTCTGATCTGAGCATTTTCTACACTGTGTCCAAAATCCGCCCACCAGAGGTCTCATTTCCGCCGTTCTCACCTTCGAAGAAGAAAGAGGTTCTCCTTGAAAGGATTTGAAGGGAGATTTTTACATCAGTAGATAGGTGGAGTTATGGTCATTCAGAAACTAGCTAAAATATTCAGTATCTGTCAAATTTATCTAGGGAGCGGAAATCAGACGGGGGCGGAATTTATGGCACGTCCTGTATCTAGCATTTGGCATAGCCTATGTCTAATGCTGGATACCCTCAAGATACCCTATGCCAAACGCTTGATACCTGTTGGTAAGCTAATGCCCGGGCCCCACTATAGCCACACCTGGTAATAACGCCGGTAATGAGACCGTGTTACTTTTGAAATTGGGAAGAAAAGACGCTGAAAACTTAAAATAGACGAGATGCAAAAATCCATCTCTTGCCATTTTGAAACGTAACGTAAACGTCTCTGGACCAATCACAGACCACAGTCACTGCCTTTAGCTAGTTTTGTTTACAAATGAGTGATGATGGTGGTAACGTATCTTGAATTTCTTCGTTCCAGGTGTGACCAGGATGAAACGTAAGAGCGGGTAATAACCAAATTAACGAACCAAATTACGTACAGATGTGACTGAATGTGGCCCAGGCATAACCCTGATCTACCCCACTATAGGTGAATTCTGATTGGTTAACTTCTAAGCTTCACTCAAATCATCAACATTTTATTGGGTCAGAGCAGGGTTAGAGTATCCAGGGCTAGGCATACGCAGGGCATAAGGTATGCCAAAATCAAGGGTTCATGGTAGACTGTCGCCAGGACCGTTAAGCATGTTACCATTTATCCATAACCAACCACTTGAAAATGTAGAAAAAAAAAAATTAAACCATAGTTGTGATTTTGACAAACTGCATTCAAATGGCTTATCAGCTGACAAAACCGATTTCAGATATGGATTAAATATATGTTTACATCTCTAATCGACTATAGTAAAGTCTTTTACTTCGAAAAAAAAATCCTTGTTTATCTGTATTCCGTGCAAACTACTTCTCCGATAGGAAAATAAACTTTTATCAAGAGCTAGAAGCTCATATGGCACTTGCAAGGCAGGGTAAGAGGGTAAAAGTAGGAATTGAGGTAACCATTGTAGAATAAACTGATGGACAAAGAGCCATAGATTAGAAAAATAACAGTTTGTGGCTACCATTTTTTCTTTATTTTACTTAATTTAATGTTTCTACCCAGTACTGTGCATGAATATTTGCCAGATCTGTTCAGATAAGCATACCTGTACTGTACCCTTAGCTTCCTGGTTTTGTTTCACAAAGGAAAATATGTATTCGGATCCAGAGTATCTGCCTAGTTAATGCCTTGCTCATCTTATATTTGATCACATGTGTTTTGCATGCTCTTTTGCTTGCTGAGATAGGCTGGACTTGACTTCAATACATACAATGCTATTGATGTTACCAAAAATAAGTTGCTGCTGTCATTACCAAAATCAGCAAACCAGACAAGGGTGACCAGAAATCAACAGTTAGTTTGCAATTCTTTGTGAGTGCCCAGTAGCATGCACATATTATGATCAACTGCAATTTTTTATTATTCGAAATCTTCAACAAAGCATTATAATAAGAATATCTCCCATGATGGAAATAAGTCTGAGCTCGAGGTTGACGGGTGTGTGGTTTACTAAATTGGGAACACTGTAAAAAAAAAATCAGGTGGAAAAATATTGGAGTAGCCTAAATAAGAAGAAGAGTGGAAAGTGCAATCATTATTTTGGGCAACTGTGAAGTGGGAAAGGGACATTCATAGTTCAAGGATTTTGTTACTAGAAACTGAAAGCTTGATGGAAAACCCTGTGATCCTGTAATCAGGTGCTAAAAGAAAAACTTAACCAACAGGTTGGTTATGTCTAGTTTAGTAATTCATTGCAAGATGGGTTGGCGACATTGGCTACGAAACCTTCAAATTTTCTGCAAAAGCTGAAACCTTAGTGTCCAATTCCTAGCAATCTGGAAGCAATATTTTACTTAACATTTTTTACTATTATCAAAATTATTCACCTTTTCGTATATTTGTTTAAAAAGGTGTTGCTGCTTGGTAATTGCTGGACAACGGACATATATAATTTCTTTTATCTATTAAATCACAGCTAGGAGTTCGAGCACATGTTGGAAGATTGATTCTTTATTTAATGCTATGTTCAGTAATTCAAATGTTCAGTCTTGTACTTTTGTCCTATTTTATTTTCTGTTGGAGCCAGATAGATCTATCTGAAAGAAAGGCATTTTTGGAATTTAGAATCTTGTTCTGAGGTTTGGGACTAGAGTGGGTACCGTCCTGTATTTTTGGCAGTGAAATTAAATTAAATGGAGTTGCTTGGTCTTTTTTTAATGAGAAGGTCTATTAACTGGTGCTATTTTCTTGGCTACTGCCCTTTTGCCAGTAAGAGCAGCGAGAAGATGGTATGATCTAGTTTCTCCTCTTTCTGTCCAAGTCAGCACCACTAGTGGTCAAAGAGGGAGGAATTCAGTGGATATTATTTTATGTATAAGTCTTCAAAACTACTTAAACTGTTTTACTCCGACCTTTCCAAGTAGACAAATTACTACCATCTAAGGGCATTTCAGCTTCATTAGAAAAATATGTAAGGGTTGCTAGAAACATAATTGGTTAGAGATAGCTCAATGTCAGGCTGCATAAGCAGTGCTGCTAGTGTCATTTTCTCAGATTGTTGGAGGTTTTGTCACCTCCTGACGATAATATCAGGCCGTTCCGCTTGAAGAATGTGGAGGGAAAATTACATCATATGTTTTTAAAACTATACGAATATTCCAGCAGCTGATGCTATTGTTTGAGCCAAAGGATGAGCGTTAAATTTGGCCAGTTGTTTGTCAACAATGACTAAGCCTATAATTGCAGGAGGCGGGAAGGGGGTGCTTGAGTTCTAGTATTCAGTTACAGTCATTTTTCCTAATTTGGGCTCGTTCATCTGTTTTTTTTTTCATCTTATTTTTTAAAAATAAATAATAAACCGCAGTTATCCAGCTGCCCTATGAAAGTACAACGTAACTTCTACATCATCACTTAGTCTATTCATGGTTTTTATTATTGTTCATCTTGGTTGATATATTTGTTTATTTATTCCACTTAATTTTAGATCAGTATTCTTTGGTAATCTGACAATGTTTGTTTCAGAAATGTCAAGGTCACGCGTCAGTGACCTATTGGGGGTTCTCAGAGGAGCTGAAATAGTCTTTAATGCAGCTCGCTCTGCCCAGCAGTCCGAGATCCGAGACATATGTGCCAAGTCCAGTCTTGCTCCGTTAGCTGGAGATGTTCTGTCAAAAGTCGTTGAGAAAGTTGGCGAAGTTTCCACCAGCCCAGCAGTTGCTGTAGAAGAGGTATCAAAGAATCTCACTGAAGCAGCCGAGCGACTTGGCGTTGTTTTTCAGGGAGTGAGGCAGTATGCGGGCCTAGGTTCACAGAGCCCTGGGAAAAAAGCACCCAATCAGGGTGATGAATATTTGGATATCTCTAAACATGATCCTTTTGGTCCGATCTCTTATGAAGGGTTTGAAACAACTGGTGGTCCGGACGAAGTGCCTGCTGCAGACTTGTCTGAGGAAGGGAAAGTCCCGATTGGTGGTGCATCTGCCCATTGGAAAGTACCGCCGCCCAATGTTCATGCCACGAATCTGGGTGCAATGTCAGAGCCAATACTGACCCCACCGCAGGTACCCGTGCAATCCCAGCCACACAAGAAGTTTTCAGCAAGTGCAGTATTTTATGACAGTAGCTCTCCGCCTGTGAGACCAAAAGCGAAGCCAGCAACTAAGCCATCCATTAAGCCTTCTCTCAGCTCCACAGCAAAAGCCAAGGCAGTTCCAGCTTCACGTGTGGCTCGCCTGGCGACATATGGACAACTAGCTGCAGGTCTTGGCTTTGGTGCTCTGGCTGAAGTAACCAAACGCACACTTGGTATGGCAGAGGCAGAGACCAAAGAAAAGGGAGGGTCGTTGCTAAGCTCTAGTCCGTTTTTGAGTGAAGCTAATGCAGAAAGGATCGTTAACACCTTGTGTGAAGTCAGAGGTGCTGCACTGAAGCTTGGTCAGATGTTAAGTATCCAAGATAATGAAATGATTAATCCTCAGCTTCAGAAGATCTTTGAGCGGGTGAGACAGTCGGCTGACTTCATGCCTTACTGGCAAATGGAAAAAGTCTTGGTCAAGGAGCTCGGAAAGGATTGGCGTAGCCGAATGGCAACTTTCGAGGAAAGGCCTTTTGCGGCTGCGTCCATTGGTCAAGTCCACCTAGCTACGCTGAAAGACGGCCGCTACGTAGCTATGAAGATTCAGTACCCTGGAGTGGCCGAGGGTATCGAAAGCGATATCAATAACTTAATGGGTATAATGAGCATCTTGAAAATTCTACCAGAAGGCTTGTATATAGATGAACTAATAGAAGTCGCTAAAAAGGAGCTGGGTTGGGAGGTAGACTACCGCAGAGAAGCTGAATCAGGAAAGAGGTTTAAGAAACTATTGGCAGACCATCCTGAGTATCATGTGCCCACTGTAATAGACGAGTTAAGCACAGGACAGATCTTCACAGCAGAGTATATCGAAGGCATATCGATCGACAAATGTGTAGAGCTGGACCAAGACACTAGAAATTACATTGCAGAGAAGCTTCTAAAACTGTGTTTGATGGAATTGTTTGAGTTCCGATTTATGCAGACAGATCCCAATTGGGCCAACTTTATGTTCAACCCGTCCGAGAAAATGATCTATCTCCTCGACTTCGGGGCAAGTCGTGAGTTCCCCAAATCGTTTGTTGACAAGTATATCCGAATCATCGAGGGAGCGTCGAGAAAGAATAGGGAACAGATCGTGAAGTACTCCCGAGAGCTAGGTTTCATGACTGGCTATGAGTCGAAAACGATGGAGAACGCCCACGTCGATGCTGTAATGATCCTTGGGGAGGCGTTTCAGTTCGACACACCTTTTGACTTCGGAAACCAGAACACGACTCACCGGATTCAGCACCTAATTCCGGTGATGCTTTCCGAACGCCTCTGCGCGCCACCTGAAGAGAGTTACTCCCTACATCGCAAGATGTCAGGGGCATTCTTATTGTGCGCGAAGTTAAAGGCGAAGATCAACTGCAAGCCAATGTTTGATGAACTGTTCCAGAAGTATAAGTTTGATGTGTAAATCGATGTTAGCTGTTTCGTATCGTTTTCAGTAAACTGTGAGCTCGTAAAAATTCTTTGTAATTTTAGTTAGACAAAGTATAGGGCTCAGTTACAGTAGTCTATTGTCTCTAGGAAGCACACCACTTTTCTTGATTATTCTCTGGATCTTAACCCGTCCGTTAAAGAAGTAGATCGAGATGAGTGAATAGATGGGAGAACAATCATAAGATAGGAAAGATCAGTGTTAACACAACTATACATTTTTCTTTCAGAATCTTTTCAGCACCGTAAAATACCCGCCAATACTATCAAAATTAACAGAAACCGCATTAATCTTTAGCCCGACGAGTCCATCGATATCGCCCGTTCATTAGTTATTCAGCAGTAAGCTTGATAGTATTCACTTAGGTCAGTGAACCCGCCTTTTGCTTCTGAAAATATGTCGAGTTGTTAACACAAATTTATAAAAACAAAGTAAATTATCGTCATAAATAGGAACTGCTAAATATTTAGCCTTTTTTTCTACTTTTTACTCATACACCTATATATTTGTCTTCTTTTTTTCTGCTCTGGTCTTAATTGCCATCGCCCAGTCCGGCATTTCTGGATAGCGCTGCTTGATCCCACGGCCGTACCGATTTGTGGTTTGAATCAGCGATTATTTCGTAGGTGAAGCAAACATTGCAATGATTCCGAATAAACTCCTTTAAAGTACGTTGTACTGTTGGCACCTGACAGCCTGCGTATGTAGTAGGCCTACCTTGAATCCAGAAATTAAAATAATATAACGAATATATATTTCCGAGGGGTCACCCACTCTCGATTTTGATATACAAAATGTACAAGTGTATTACTTGTTGGAAAAATTAAAATCAGCATGTTTAAATATGAGTCGCCTTATTTATGGCCGGCAGCGCGTGATTTCGGCCGGTACCGGGAAAGGGTGCACAGCAAGAGCCGGAGGGTGGGTAACCCCTCCGATATTACAGAAATCTTGCGTCGATACTTTTCATTGAGTAGAGTCGAGCGTGCCATGCGATAAGGCTGCGTTTCATCTCATGATCTCAGGCGGCAACGTCAGTCTTGACTTTGTCACGGGTGAAGAATGACTTCGCCACTACTATAGGCTACCGAAGCAAAATGTTCGAAATTTCTCATCGTTATAGTTTTTCAGTTCAGGATTCTAGGGATTGCGTACGCAACCTTCCAGATGCCAATACATACTTTTAACGAGGTAGAGTGAAAACAGACAGCCTACCTTTTAGAATGGGCACCGTGCCCCACACCCTAACCTGTCCGTAATTCGAAAACTGCCCCAGTACCATCTCGAGGTAGTAAAGCGGTCGACAAATGAGTAACAAGACAATTAAATATGGAATCTCATCGTTATAGTTTTCATGGCATGGCTCAAGTGCCATATACCGATCGCAATTCCGTCTGTCGGTCTGTCGGTCCGAATTTTTTTGTCCCACATGTTCGAGTTAGGGTACTTCCAGATGTGTTAGGACGATGAAACTTGGCAGGAAAATCAGGGACCCGACCAAACTAACCTGGAAATAATCAGTTTCCCGATCCGACCATCTGGGGGGGGGGGAGTGGTGGACCGGGGAATTCTGAAAATTAAGTAGTTTTTGTCACACTTTTTCGAGTTGGGGTACTTTCAGATGTGCTAGGACGATGAAACTTGGCAGGAGCATCAGGGACCCGACCGGACTAACCTGGAAATAATCAGTTTCCGAATCCGACCACCTGGGGGGGGGAGTGGAGGGCTTGGGAATCCGGAAAACTGGAGTAGTGTGTAACTTTCGAACGGGTGATCGGACTGGAATGAAACTTAATAACTGAATAAATGGCATACCTATGATGTCCCATTTGAAGTCCGGACCGGATTCGACAGCTATGGGGGAGTTGGGGGGGGGGAGACCGGAAATCCCGAGAAACGGGGTGAAACTTGCTGGGAGGAACAAGCATCTGCTCCAGATGAATCTTTTATACATTTGGACTGGATCCGGACACTAGGGGGGGGGGGGGTGGAGGGGATTTTCCCGGAATTCCGGTAATGGCAGTTTTGGGGATTTTCACGACGAAACTTGGGAGGCGAATCAGGGACCCGATCAAACTGACTTATAAATACAAATTTACATGATCCGCATCCGATAGTCGTGGGGGGAGTAGCGGGAGGGGGAATCCGGAATATTGAGTCATGCGTAACTTTGGAACGGTTGATCGGATTTGAGTGAAATGATGATGATGATGATTTTATTTATGGCCCGTCAAAATAAGCACAAGGCACAACAAAGAAAAAAAAGAGAAAGAAAGGAAAACACGAAAGAAAATAAACTTACAAAATACAAAATGTAACTTTTACCTTAAAGCTAAACCAAGAAATTTGATAATTGATCAGAGGACATGTCTCTGGTGATCTTTGTCATGTCCGGACCGGATTCGACAACAATGGGGGGGGGGGGATACGTGACCGGCTCAGACTGGGGAGATCGGGATGGAACTTTGTGGGAATAATAAAGAGATGCTCTTGATAAATCACTTACAGAACCGGATTGGCTCCGGCGACTGTGGGGGAGTTTGAGGGGGGGGGGGTCCGGAATTCCGGTGATCACGATTTAAGGTACCTCCAGATGTGCTAGGACGATGGAACTGGGCTGGAATATTAGAGATTTGACAAGATTGGCTCAGAAATCGCCACTTTCCAAATCCGACATTCCTTTAAGTACCAATCTTGACCGTAAATTTAGAAAAATACTTTTATGCAAATTATACATTTTCATGGCCCCATGAGCCCATTATCATTTTTGCCTCGAGGGTTTTGCTTACAAATGAAGTTCTAGCTCCCTTAAAGTGCGCATCTGAACCGCAAGGTCGGAAACTACTTTTTTTTTATCAAACGATACATCTCAACCCATGATCATTTGTGCCACAAGGGTTTTGCTTAAAAATTTATTTTATCACCCTTAACGTGCACATTTTAACCGAAAAGTGAAGAAAAAAAAATACTTTTTACCAAACAGTATATATCAATGATCCCTAAGGCGAGGGGCACTCATAAGAAAAGTGCATACACTAACTCATAAAAGTGTAGCTACTCCAAAATTTCCCATGACCACCCACCCACCCCTCGATAAGAAAAGTGAAACCCCCTTTTTTCACCTAAGAGACCACCCCACAGCTTCGGTAAGAAAAGTGAAGCAAGTCCAAATAAGTATGTACACCACCCCCCGGCATCAAAAAGATTTTTGCAGACATAATTTTTTTTTGGAGACCACCTATGTTTTCAGTTAAAAAGTTGAAAATGGGAATCATAGGAAATTAAAAGGCAAACAACATACGTCAGTGACTTGAGTTTCCAAAGCTGTTCTGAAGTATGAAACGATTATCCTTCCTCATCTTCCAACCTCGATTTTGAGTATTCAAAAGCTCTGCGTCAAAATTTGTGGATCCTGGATCACAAATTTGAAAATCACGGAATTTATTTACTGAGGGATATTTTGACTTTGATCTGTGGCAGAGATTTCAAAAAGTGACTTCCATGCGTATATGCACGCCATGATGAGGAAAGAATAAAGGTATTTACTTTCACCTAATTCAGCACCTGAGGTTCGCCAGAGGCATGAAGTCATGTCAGAATGAAAAGAGCTGTCTTGAGATATGAGAACTGGTAAAAGCTGTGTAAAAGTTCATTGTAAGTCACCACTCAAGTTCAGCCATTTCTAAATAGATTTTGATGATCCTTTTGATGTATCCATATTCTATATGGCAGTTGAGCTTAGGCCAGCCTCTTCAGGTGAGGACAATCTGGAACACTCAGTCTAGTACACTAGCCCCTATTCAAGCATGGTGCATGAATGTCTGGGTACACTGAGGTTTCATGCACCGTGCATCGGAACCACAGCACAGTGCATAAACGTCTAGACCCAGGCAGGATATTCAGCATTTGAGAGCACTGGAGTCTCCCTGTAGCTCCCTGCTTGAGTGCTCAGACATTCAGGCACTATGCTTTTTTCGAATGCATTGTGCATGAACGTCTAGGACGTCTAGGCACCCAACTCAGACGTTGGTGGACCGGGACTGAAAAAGAAGTGTAATGTACTAGACTGGGTGCTTGTAGAAATTTGTTGGTGGGTAAGTCTCTTGATGATTGATAATTTATCTTGGTTCATGTATGTTGGCTATAATGCACTTTTACCGATGATTGTGGTATTGAGGCATTATTGACATGGTTAAACTGCTGTAGTTTAAAATATCATTTTGACAACCCCCACCTTCGCGATAAGAAAACTGTTGTAGTCATTTTGACACCCCCCCACCCCCACCACCCCCACGATAAGAAAACCGTTGTAGTCCAAAATATCATTTTGGCACCCCACACCTTCGCGATAAGAAAACTGTTGTAGTCGTTTTGACACCCCCCCACCCCACGATAAGAAAACTGTTGTTAGTCCAAAATATCATTTTGACACCCCCCACCCTCGCGATAAGAAAATTGTCATCAAGGTGGATTTACACCCACCCCCACCGAGTTGGTGTATGCACTTTTCTTATGAGTGCCCCTCGCCTAAGGGCCTGTGATCGTTTTGTCTCAATAGTTTTTCTTACAGATGAATTTCTAGCGCCTATAAAGTGCGTATCATTACAGCCAAGTTCTATAACAAAATACTTTTTCTCTAGCTCCCTTAAAGTGCGCATCTGAACCGCAAAGGTAACCTTAAAAGTACTTTTGATCAAACACTACATCTCATTAACCCATGCAAGTGCCATATGAGCATACAGATCTTGTTCAGTTTCTGGATTGTAGGGATTAGGTACACAATCGTTCAGGTGCCAATGCGTACTTTTAACGAGGTAAAGTGAAAAGAGACAGCCTACCTTTTAGAATGGGCACTGTGCCCCACACCCTAACCTGTCCGTAACTTGAAAACTGCCCCAGTACCATCTCGAGGTAGTAAAGCGGTCGACCAATTAGGAACAAGACAATTAAGTATGGGATCAAAAAGGCACCGCCTCCATTATCGTAGGCGGTAACGGGAAATCGCCACACGTTTCCCAAGCCGACAGACATGGAAATACAGGACATCAGGAACTCGATTGGGTTGCCCCATTTTTGACGCTCGGGAGAACCGTCCGTAGCTGGGGCCTCCGAGTCAGTTGATTGCTACAAAAGGAAATAATTAAAATAATAATTAATTTATCAAAGCTTTTCCGAATCGCGTGTCCATGATTAGACTCGACCTCTGAAACCCTTTGTTAAACAAAAATACACTTCTTGTCGTCTTGCTACTCTTGCTAGTTGAACCGCTTCATGATGTTCTCTGGCTTGGTCGTGACACCTGAATTGGGGACATTGGCGTAGCCCTGAATTTTGAACCGGGCCCTTGGGATTGGTTCATTTGACTTATCATTGTCATGCCAGTAAGCATCCTCAATTATTATTTTGCTTCGGTACGGCTAGAGAGACGAAAACACTAGTTGGCTGGAGACAAAGCAGGGCTTTACAAAAAGACGATGTTTTAGTCGAGTGCTGAAGATCGTCGCTTTCGAGTCTTGGGTTGTTTCGAGTCGTTCCGGGTCTGCTTAATCCCTTGTAGTATACGCAGGGGTGTCGCTAGCCAAAATTCGAGGCTTTTCGAGCCTTCATCTGTCAGTTTGGGAATTTCGAAAAGATAGCTTGAGAGACTCGAAACTTTTTATTAATTTATTGGGCGGTCATGTAACACAAATTCAAAGAAAAGGTTTGGAAAAAAGTAAGCTCACAAATACCCCAAAGACTACGAATTCTTCTGCAGTAAATCTCAGGTTGGAAAATACTAACTGGTTTAGGCCTATATCAAATTACTTCCATGACTTACCGATGGCTTGCGGCTACTAACGGAGTCGTCTGATACTGCCTCGTACGCAGCGTTTTGGAAGACATATGGAGGGGGTTGTTCGTCCTGAAAATATAATAAAAGATGGATGTGGACCCACAGGGCGTCGAAGTTTCCGCCAGAAGTAGTGAACCCATGGGCCTAGCCAGGTCCGGATCCAGGATCTGTTTCGGGGGGTGGGGGGTCTGGGTTCCGGCTAAACCCCCCCCCCCCCGGACAAAACCCCCCCGGCTAACCCCCCCCGTGACCAAAACCCCCCCGACCAAACCCCCCCCCCCGGTACCAAAACCCCCCCGACCAAAACCCCCCCGACCAAAACCCCCCGGTACCAAAACCCCCCCGCATAAAAAAAGACGGGTATGTATGAGTAAAGTAACTGTTAGGTAGAGAGTAAGAGAAGAATAGACCCCCCCCCCCCCCCCGGTACCCCCCCCCCCCCCCCCCCCGAATCCTTAGACACTCACACATATTTAGACTGGCATTTACTGGGCAACAAAACGAACAACCATGTGACAGTTTTACCATTGACAAGCACGAAGGTGAAGCGCTGATAGAATATTTCTGGGACTATCTTGAAAGTGCTATCACAAAACGAGCTCAACATTTCCCTTGACCCAAAGGATCCTCCCATTAAGTCTCATCAAAATATCTCATTCCCTTCGAAAGTTATCCTGCTCACAGACGGAAAGTAGGACAACTTTTGCGGTGTCATAGGTTTTCCTCCGCTTACTGCCCATCTTTGAGTTTCTGGTATGAATCAGGGATAACTAAAGAGCAATCAGGCAAAGGGAGCTTCACATTGCACCAATGGGTGGCATCCTAACTGCAGCTTCCTTGCCAAGAAGGAGGAGGCATTGGGAAAGGATTTGTTGGGGGGATCGATACACAGAGTGGAACTGGCTTTGATTTGATCATTCACATTTAACCCCTCACTGACAACAGCTTCAGTTAATGAATGCGGGTGTTTGGTGACTTCAGCAAAACCATCAACCTTCACCTTCGCCTTACACTCTCTTTGTTTATCATTGTTCTGATACCCGCTGTACTTCAGACATTATTGTAGAGTCAAGTTTGTGAAAGAAGTTTATTTACTCTTACTCTCTAACTACCAGTTACTCTACTTATACCCGTCTTTTTTATGCGGGGGGGTTTTGGTCGGGGGGGGGGTTGGTACTGGGGGGGTTTTGGTCGGGGGGGGGGGTTTTGGTCACGGGGGGGTTTTAGCCGGGGGGGTTTTGGCGGGGGGGTTTTGTCCGGGGGGTTTTCGCCGGGGGGGTTTTAGCCTAGACCCGGGGGGTCTACCCCGGGTCGGACTTATTAATCCATGCCAAATAGTAAGACAATAACATAGATCAGAGGTTAAAGGCTAAACAAAAAAAATACTTTTTGTATGTTTTGGAGGGGGGGAGGGTGAACCCCCCAACCCTCCCTCTGGATACGGCGCTGTGGCTAGCTAGGGTTTAAAGGAAACTTCATTACTGATAAACGACACGTCCCTGATCGTTCTGTCAGTTCTTGTTTACGAGATTTCGTAATTTAAACGTCATTTTTATTCACCCTAAAGACATTACAACAATTTTTGCGTCTACCACTCCTGGCTCTTTTCGAGGCGGATCAGGCTCCTGCTTAATGCTCCCGAAGAGCTCATTGGTCAGATAGACCGGTTACGCAATTTTCTCCGTGTTTATTTTCAAACCCAAAGACCGCGCGCGGCTAAAACAGCCGGGATGAGTCTCTGTATTTTTTTTTTAAACCCAGCTCAGTTTCAAAGGAACTTTATCTGCTGTGACTTTTGCTTCAGCTCGAAATGATCTTTTCCAGATTAAAGGGTTCAGCGATGTGGTTTTTTTTTTTGAATGGCTGTATTTGTCCATTTTCTTGTTTTCACTTGTCGCATGAGAAAGAAAGTAGCGAGGGGAGTAGCCCAGTGGCCGGGTGCAGCACTGCCCGGCCGGTGCCGGCACCGTTTGCCACGTGTAAGAACATTAAAATCAGCATGTTTTGAAGCAGAATCGCCAAAATTATGGCCGGCACCGCTGATTTCGGCCGGCACCAGGAAAGGGTGTACAGCAAGTTCCGGGGAGTGAGTAACCTCTTTGAAAGTAGGTCGGTTGGACGGAGCTCCAACCCAGTCCACAGTCCCGGTTAAGCGACCGGATAACGGTGACGATAAAACAGCTTATAAGGACTCGGGTCGATTAACCGAAGGAAGACAAAGGGTTATAGTGGGAAATCCTGCAAGTCGGTCAGCTAGATGAACAGCTACTTCCCGTGGCGTTTTGTGTTTTCATGCTCGGTTTGTTTATTGACTTTTGGTCACCGATTCACCCAATTCAGAGGTCTCAGGAACGGAAATATTACAGACTTGTCCCGGGAGTTTCGTCAGCTTTTAGCTGGACTTCTTAACCCTACAAGGACTTTTGATCTGCACATAGCCAGAGGTTATCGAGAATAAAATTGTCAAGTGGAATCTCTGACTACTTGATCCAGACAAGCGAACCTTGCAGATTTCTGGTCTTCCCCAGACCCCCTTCAACATTTTGCTATAACCGATAACCAAGTTCAGATTTGGATTCAGCATGCATGTTTACTACAACATCTCATCACTGATTGACTCCAGTCCAAACTAACTTCACGACTTGACCAAATTCCTGATGTTAGCAGTAGGCTACTCTCGGCGAACTGCATGCAGAGCAAAAGAGCTGCTGATATTAAGAGGCGAACCTTTCGATTCAAATTTCCAGGTTTTGGCAAATTTTGCCCGCTTACTCGTCAAGGAAATAGTTCAAAGTTGGGTTCAGCATGTCTCCTTACTCCGATACCGTACCGAATCTCTAATCGATCTTTAGTATGCTGAAAAGCTGCAACAGCATGTCTCCTCACACTATATCGACTATATCATTGGGTTTACAAATTTCATGCTAAATTTCCGGTTGTGGCCGGATTCCGGGCCAACTATTTGTCCGGCAAGAAGATAAATTTCATATGGATTCAGCATATCAGTTACTATTTTGAGAAGGTTGGAACGGTCAGCGTAGCAACTTTTCGTGAGGCTGGAACGGAAATAGTAACTAATAGTTACTATTGGTAGAGGGGTGGAACACGCTCTCAGTGGCTAATGAAGTAAAACTCAGGAAATAATCAATTCCAGATCGTAAGGTCAATTCTGAAGAAAGCCCGCAATTGCAGGTTACCCAAAACAGATTTATTTGTTTACCGTTGTCGTTGCTGAATACTCAAAGCAAAGAGGTACAAATAGATACCGGACCACAAATTCGAAAGAAAAAGTTCGTACGATGAAAATTGATAATATGGATAGCGGAGCAACGAGGTGACGCCTTTTCATTGGGTCTTCAAGCTCAAAGTGCGGACACACGATCAGGATTTCCCGGCCAGATTTCCTGCACTTTCGTCATCAAGTTGAAAAAATATCAACTTTTCCACATGGAAGTGATGATGGAACCGATAATCCGGAAAGGAATTACAGTCCGGGAGCTCCCGATCCTGATAGTTTGTTCGCACTATTATTCAAGCCTAGACTAGACTGTAACTAGACTTTCGTATCTCAGCCGTATTCGGTTAAACTTTGACGGTAAGACACCGCGAAAACGGATAAGGAGGTCAAAACAATTACGAACTCTCTTGAATATGTTTAATAGTACTAAAGGACGGAAATCTCTAAGTGAAGCGGAATACGGTTGTACGGCGGAAAGTGCAGGAGAATCGATTACCACGTGACTGCTTTCTACGCTACTATACCTTTTCTGACTGCAGAATTCTCACACCAGCCGACATTATTCAGAACTAAGAGCTTGGTCACACTAGTTTTTTTCTGCGCAGAATTCGGCGCCGAAATGTCCACACTAGACCCAAGAAAATGGCAAGCTTTTCGAGTTTGCTAAATTAAAAAAAAAAGTAAAAGAAGAAGATAGGCTACACCTAATTTTGAATATTGTTGTATTCAGTTATTGTTAATATTTAGTAGGCTATTGTTGTATTTTTAATTCAGGAGATCAGTTAGAACGAAACAGATTTTATGATTGTGCTATCGGAAATACACTGACTGAAAAAATAATGCTCATATTTTTTCACTTAAAAAAAAAGAAAACAACACGTGGAACATATTGCTTGTTTATGTTTTTCAACAGAACACCGACATGAAATAGATGTGACTGATGGCATTTTATCTATAAAGTCTGTACCTTTTTCCAAACATAACTGAGGGTTATCCTGAAAGACTTGATTCAAAGTCATGGGAGTTCACACAGGTCCAACATTATTGAAACTTAATTGTTGCAAAACTGGTCAAGTTTCTGTATAATACCCCAAATTTCAGTCTGCTTATTATTCCCAGTGCCATTAAATGTCACGTCCCCAAATGAATTTCAGAATCCTGGCGGGCGACAGCACTACATTTCACTAATCTGCGCAGAATAGTAGACTCATTTTCAGCCGAGAAATCCGCGCAGAAATCTTCGCTGTCTGACCAATCTGCGCCGTTTTGAGCCTAGTGTGACCAGGCTCTAAAAGGAACTGAATCGACCCTTTATGACAACGAGTTAGTCAATATCACGATCATAAATTATTCAGTAAGTCAGACATGCCTTTTCTTCATAAAAGCATGTCAGACATGCTTTTTCTTCATAAAACTAACAAGAGCTGTAAGCTCATATGGCACTTGCAAGGCTGGGTCAGAGGATGAAAGTAGGAATTCGTCAATTTGTGGGTTTGTTGTGATCATTTGTAATCAAAACTCTTGAAGTAGAAAACATGATGAACTCATCAGGAGCACGAAAATGTATATTTTACTCAAAAGTATTGTTTGTACTTTAAGGAAATCACTTGTGAGCAAAACCCTTAAGGCAAAAATGATCACGGGCTCATAGGGATCACGAAAATGTGTATTTTGCTAAAAAAGTATTTTTTGTACGTTGTGGTTGCGATTAGTACTTTAAGGGATGGTCGGATCTGGGAACTGACAATTTCTAAGCCAATCTTGTCAAGTGTCTGATTTCCAAGCCAAGTTTTCATCGTCCTAGCACATCTGGAAGTACCTTGATTCGCGATCACCGGAATTCCGGACCCCCCTCCAACTCCCCCCACAGTGCCCGAACACGGTCCGGTTCTGTCACTGATGTATCTAGAGCGTCTGCTTCTTCTTCCAACCAAGTTTCGTCCCAATAGCTCCACTCTAAGCGTGTCACAAGATTTCGGGTTCTCCCCTCCACCTCCCCCCCCAACATTCATCGGATTACATCTGTACTTTAAACAGGACATTTGAGACATGAGGTCTTTCCAAATATCAAGTTTCATTAAGATCAGATCACACGTTCAAAAGTTATACATACCTCAGGATTCTCCCTCCCTCCACTCCCCCCACGATGGTCGGATAAGGGAACCGACTATTTCTAAGCCAATCATGTCAAGTCTCTAATTTTCAAGCCAAGTTTTGTCGTCCTAGCACGTCTGGAAGTACCTTAACTTGCGATCATCGGAATTCCGGACCCCCCTCCCTCTAACTCCCCCACAGTGCCCGAATCTTGTCCGGTTCTGTCACTTACGTACATAGGGCTTGTGCTTGTTCTTTCCACCAAGTTTCATTCCGATCGCTCCACTCCAAGCGTGTCACAAGTTTTCCGGTTCCCCCCTCCGACCCCCCCCACCTTTATCGGATCTGGTCCGGACTTGAAACTGGGCATCCGAGACATGTGATCTTTCTACGTATCAAGTTTCATTACGATCCGATCACCCGTTCGGAAGTTATACATACCTCAAGATTCCGGATTCCCCCTCCCGTCACTCCCCCCACGATGGTCGGATCGGGAAGTTGACTATTTTCAGGTTAATCTGGTCGAGTCCCTGATTGGCCTGCCAAATTTCATTGTCCTAGCACACCTGGAAGTAACTTAAATCCGTATCACCGGAATTCCGGAACCCCCCTCCAACTCCCCCCACAGTGCACGAGTCCGGTCCGGGTCTGTCAATGACGTACCTAGGGTATGTGCTTGTTCCTCCCACCAAGTTTCATCCCGATCGCTCCAGTCTAAGCGTGTCACATGATTTCCGGTTCCCCCCTCCGACTCCCCCCCCCCACATTAATCGGATTCGATCCGGACCTGAATCGGGAAATCTGAGAAATGACGTCTTTCCAAATATCAAGTTTCATTAAGATCCGATCACCCGTTTGAAAGTTATGCATGCCCCTAACTTCCGGATTCCGGCTCCCCTCCCTCCCCCCACGATGGTCGGATCGGGGAAGTGACTATTTCTAAATTAGTTTGGTCGGGTCCCTGATATGCCTGCCAAGTTTCATCGTCCTAGCACATCTGGAAGTACCCTAACTCGCGATCACCGGACTGACCGACCGACCGACCGACCGAAGGAAAAGTGATCGGTATATGGCACTTGGCCGGAAGGCAAGTGCCATAAAAACAATGCCTTTCTTTATGTAAACATGCCAGACCTGACTTTTCTCCTTGAAAACGTGGCTGATTATTAGTCAGGAATGACATGAACAAGATGTAAGATTTTGATGGGATACCAAAGACATATGTGTTGGATTTCTTGATTTAGACAATCGGGTCTTGTAGATTTTCTTTTTACAAGCATGTCACTCTATCCCGAATCAGCCGCTTGAAAACGTACGAAATTATACCGTAATGGTGTTTTTGAACCAAGTTCGAGTTCGGCTTGTCAAATTACGGGCGAAAAAATTGTCCAGTAATAAAATAAAAGTCAAAAACGGAATTATGGTATTTCCTTACCCCCATATCGAACTTCTAATCAACTTCCGAAAAAATTCTACGTTTACCGAATTTCCAGTTTAGGCCAGATTCTGGTTGAATTTCCGATACAAATCTGAATTCAAAAACGGATTTGGTGAATTTCCCTACCATGTCGAACCACTAATCAAATTCTTCTACTGTTACCGAATTTCTGGTTTCGGCTGGATTCCGGGTGAGACAGTGAATTTCCGATACAGATTATGTTGATACGATATTGCCGTTAAACAGACCAATACGTTATATACTCTCATACTAGGTTTGAACAAAATATCTCAACCCCTTTAAAGGACACCTGAACAATGTAACCATATTTGAACACACCATGGAGAATGCATTTACAGACATGGCCACGGAGAGCATTCTTCTCCTGAGCGTGACGTTTTCCAAATAGGGATGTTCGTTTCTGGCGGTTTGCACATGCAGACTCCAAGACAAAAAGCGCAATTCATTCAAATCTTGTACAGCGCTGGCCGGATCGTATTGGAATTTCTTCTAGATATACGTTTGGGCTTAACTGGTTAAAAAATATTCAAGAAGAAGGGTTGATTGGAGACATTTGTTCATTTCTTGAATTGTTCGGTACTGAAATAAGGACAGATGCAAAATGCAGCAAAAATCATACTTGGAAACAGTATTTCGTATTTGGATTGGGTTTTCTGCAGGCAATGTTAACGGAAGTCATACAGATAGGGATGATACTTGGTACTTTTCATTCAGGTGTCCTTTAATTCAATTCAGTTCAGTGTATATATAAATTGAGAGTTATTATGCAAGTAGGCTATTTTGCGCAACTAGCGGTTAAGATGCGCACTTGAGAGGGCGGGGGGCTAGGAAATAATTTTTAAGCAAGACCATTTATGCAAAAATGATCTTGGGCCCTTTGGGAACATGAACATGTGTCGTTTGGTCATAGTACTTTGTGCACTTTGCGGTTAAGATGCGCGCTTTAAGGAATTCATTTGTAAGCAAAACCCCTGAGGCACACAGAAACATGTGCCCTTGGGGATCATGAAAATGGATCGTTGGCCGACAGTATTTTTTGCACTTGGTGCTTAAAGGACCCCTCTTGCTTATTCTGCCTTTTATAATATATCTAGCTCCCATACAGAATTATAAGCTTCTAAAATCCCCACCTTTCTCCATTGTTTCGTTTTGTGCCTACGAAATTTTACCGCTTTTTTGGCCTTGCCGAGTTTTGCCCGTCATACAACGAAACGTTTGCCGGGATCATCAACGTCTGCTGACAACTCTTGTGACGAGTGACGAGTTTGCCAAGAGTGAGAGTTTTGAAAGCGGCGTATTTGGAAATACTTGGGGGCAAGAAAAGGTATTCTTGGCCTCAGCAAGTTAAAAAAATATTGGATGATTGTGGTTATGGTGGTTTGTGGTGTGATGGAGTGGGACCAGGTTACCCCCTAGGTAAGGTAGCTAAGTTAGTGAAAGATAGGCTAAGAGATCAGGAGATTCAGAGGTGGCATGGGGGCGTATCAGAGCACCACTCTCTGAAGTTGCATGGTATGGCTAAAGAGACATGGGGAGAAGAATTATATTTCAAGTTGGGATTGGGGGGGGGCAGAATTGAGGTGGATGGTGAGTCTTAGGGCGGACGCTCTTCCAGTTGGGATGCGGAGAAAGTATATTGGTCGAGAGAGGAAAGGTACTGGTCCTTATTTTTGTCCGATGTGTGGTGTTGAGGGGGAGGATGCGGTACATTTGATGTGTTATTGCGAGGAGTTGAACGGATTAAGAAAGGAAGTGTTTGGCCGGGAGGTTTGGGATGAAAGGGAATTGACTTCGATTATGGGAAGTAAGTGTTTTGGTAATTTCCGAAGGCTGGATAGATTCCTGAAGATAGCTATGACCCACCGCGAACTATTTCTATAGAAGTTGATTTTTGGTTTGTTTGGAGTGTATGATATTTTGTTTTTTGTTATTTTTTTTATGTTTTCCGCCATGGCCCTTGGGCTTTTTTGGAATTAAATTCATTCATTCATTCATTCATAAGGATCTGAGAAGCTTTCATTTATTACTTCTTTTATTTGCTTAGTTTTCAGTTTCAGTTTTCTTTATTAACAAAATTAAATAATACACTGTAAACTAACTACACCCTAAGAGAGCACTGCCCGTAACGGGCAGTTTTTCACACTTTTGAACCACGGCGCGATCAGTTTTCAAATGTTTTGCGCCCAGCCGCCGCGTCGGAGAGCAGGAAGGCTGGACATAGTCGACGTGGCGCTATTAAGAAAATCGCTAATTCCAGATCGAAAGTAATGGTATTTTCTAAAATGTTTTTTTCTGATCCATTTCATAGGGAAAATATTATTTCTAGTAAGAGTTGTGCTTTAAGATGCGAACTTTTAGGGAGCTAGGAGTTAATTTGTAACCAAAACTCTTGAGGCAGAAATGATCATGGGCCCTTGGGGCATGCAAATGTATCGTTTTGCCAAAAGAATGTTTGCAGCGCATGGTCAAACATGCACACTTTAAGGGGGACCAGGAATTCATTTGTAAGCGAAACCCTTGAGGAAACTGTTCCTCCGCATCACAATCATCAAAAACATTCCGCTGAAATGAAGTGATCGTCAGAAACTGAAAGACTGGAATCTGTAAGACCGATAGACGAAGAAAGGGCATGTCAGGTTACTATGTACCTCATTTAGTATATTCCCCTAACGTACCTGTTCCAGCATGGCTATCCACTCGTCGAGCTCAAACTAAACTCGAAATGGACGGACAGTCATCAGAAAGGTTATCTGAAGTCAACTTGGTGTTTTAGAGGGATTAGACTCTGGCTGCTCAGAAAAGCAATAACGCATATTACTGTTCCTATCTTTATTGCATGGATTAGTGCATGCATATTTAAGATGGATTTTGCTAAGGAGATGGAGAGGTATTTGCAACTGGTGATTTCGGTCGGTCGGTCGGTCGGTCTGTCCGAATTTTTTTGTCCCACATGTTCGAGTTAGGGTACTTCCAGATGTGTTAGGACGATGAAACTTGGCAGGAAAATCAGGGACCCGACCAAACTAACCTGGAAATAATCAGTTTCCCGATCCGACCATCTGGGGGGGAGTGGTGGGCCGGGGAATTCTGAGAATTAAGTAGTTTTTGTCACACTTTTTCGAGTTGGGGTACTTCCAGATGTGCTAGGACGATGAAACTTGGCAGGAGCATCAGGGACCCGACCGGACTAACCTGGAAATAATCAGTTTCCCAATCCGACCACCTGGGGGGAGTGGAGGGCTGGGGAATCCGGAAAACTGGAGTAGTGTGTAACTTTCGAACGGATGATCGGATTGGAATGAAACTTAATAACTGAATAAATGGCATACCTCTGATGTCCCATCTGAAGTCCGGACCGGATTCGACAGCTATGGGGGAGTTGGGGGGGGGGAGACCGGAAATCTCGAGAAACGGTTAGAATTGAGGGATCAGAGTGAAACTTGCTGGGAAGAACAAGCATCTGCTCCAGATAAATCGTTTGTACATTTGGACTGGATCCGGACACTAGGGGGGGGGGGGGGCTGGAGGGGAGTTTCCCGGAATTCCGGTAATGGCGGTTTTGGGATTTTCACGACGAAACTTGGGAGGCGAATGAGGGACCCGATCAAACTGACTTATAAATAAAAATTCACATGATCCGATAGTCATGGGGGGAGTAGCGGGAGGGGGAATCCGGAATACTGAGTCATGCGTAACTTTGGAACGGTTGATCGGATTTGAATGAAATTTGATAATTGATCAGAGGACATGTCTCTGGTGACCTTTGTCATTTCCGGACCGGATTCGACAACAATGGGGGGGGGGAATACGTGACCGGCTCAGACTGGGGAGATCGGGATCGAACTTTGTGGGAATAGTAAAGAGATGCTCTGGATGAATCACTTACAGAACCGGATTGGCTCCGGCGACTGTGGGGGAGTTTGAGGGGGGGGGGCCGGAATTCCGGTGATCGCGATTTAAGGTACTTCCAGATGTGCTAGGACGATCGAACGGGTCTGGAATATTAGAGATTCGACAAGATTGGCTCAGAAATCGCCACTTTCCAAATCCGACATTCCTTAAAGTACCAATCTTGACCGCAAATTTAGAAAAATACTTTTAAGCAAATTATAAATTTTCATGATCCCCATGAGCCCATATCATTTTTGCCTCAAGGGTTTTGCTTACAGATGAAGTTCTAGCTCCCTGAAAGTGCGCATTTGAACCGCAAGGTCGAAAACTACTTTTTTTCAACAAACGATACATCTCAACCCATGATCATTTGTGCCACAAGGGTTTTGCTTAAAAATTTATTTTATCACCCTCAAAGTGCACATTTTAACCGAAAAGTGAAAAAAAAAATACTTTTTATCAAACGGTATATATCAATGTTCCCTAAGGGCCTGTGATCGTTTTGTCTCAATAGTTTTTCTTACAGATGAATTTCTAGCGCCTATAAAGTGCGTATCATTACAGCCAAGTTCTAAAACAAAATACTTTTTCTCTAGCTCCCTTAAAGTGCGCATCTGAACCGCAAAGGTAACCTTAAAAGTACGTTTGATCAAACACTACATCTCAACCCATGCAAGTGCCATATGAGCTTACAGCTCTTGTTAAATTTCTCCCGTACACTCCCTACCGAGGGAACATGCATTAACGTTCAAGGAAAGTTAGAAACGCTTTTGATACTATTCTCTGACTGGCAGAGCCGCAGAGGGCCTATGCTAGGGGCTGTCGGCTAGATCCCAGCTCTCAAAGGGCTCTCTCATTCGTCACATTAGTTGGCTTATAAGATTGGTCTTCTAGAATTCTTATCGCTATAGATACTCCTTAACCCCAAGCTGACCGGGAAACAACAAATAAACAATGGCTAAAAATGGAAAGTCAGCTACGATGTTCGTCAGCGATATTTGGCTCATCTTGAAAAAGGTCCTCGTCAGGCTGTTCTTGAACTGGAAGAAACGAAACGAATCTAGATTGCAGGCACCTCGAGGTGCCTTCCGTCGTGACCTCATCAGATGCCTTTCTAATGTTGTTGTCTGCCTCCACGTCCTTTTTCCTGTCTTCCATTGAAACAAATGTTCCACGGGTGATATAGCTTCAATCAAGGCTGCTTCAATTTTCAACATTCATTTTCTAGTTAATTTAGTAATTACCAAGTTCAGTCGATTCCTGAATTCAAATTTGAAGTTACACCTCTACTTAATGTATCTAGGAAAACATTTTCAGTAAAAAAAAAAAAAAAAGTTAATGCAGCGAGTTCGGCGGTCGTTCCGTAATTCATTCATTTATTTAGGCTGCCACATATATTTCCCTCTTTTCCCCTCCATTCTCTAGTAGGCTATGTTATTTACTTCACCGAATTTAGGTAATTTAGTAAGCCTATCGAGTGTAGGCTAAAACTCTTGTTATTTATATGAAAAGAATCAAACAGTCTATGATATTAACGTAGAAAAAATAATATTATTATAAGACACAAAATAATTCTTTAACTTCAAAAGATACCACACCTCTTTTCTGAAGTTTTCTGCCGAGTCACCTTGCGGAGACACTGTGTGTCTTTTCTGTATGCTTCTATCGAGAACAAATAATCTGATAGAACCTCCGTCTTTGGCCCCATGCAGCGACTGCGGAGACCCCGATAAAACTGAGAGGAGCTAGAGGTACATGCTGTGAGGTTTGAGTTGATACCCGTCTACTTCCCTCTACGCCGTTGCTCATACGAGGTGAAAAACTGTAGGATGCCTTGCAGCCGTGGAGAGCCCGCTCTAGAGCGCGTCACGAGTGACGTGAGTATGGCAGACAACCAATCAGCTGTGAAGTACGCAGACGGCGTCCGGATTCTTCTGCGGAGTTGTACTGTGACACAGCTTTTTGTAGAGATAACAATTATGATGTGTATTTGACAGTGCGAAACGGATAAGTCAGCTGAAATTTATTTGAGCTATATTTCGTCCCTTCTTGGCAAGGGTCCTCTTCAGGCTCAAAGCCGCTCAAGATGGAAAAAATGAAATTTGTGATAACCGTGTTATCACAAATTTCGTTTTTTGAAAACGAGAAAGAGGACCCTTGCCAAGAAGGGCCGAAATTTAGCTCCAATAAATTTCAGCTGACTTATCCGTTTCGCACTGTCAAATATGCTTCGCAGTCAGCTTGGGCTGAAGGAATATTTATCAATTATGATGTTCTGCGTAGCTCGTCCTCCGCTCGTTTGCATCGGGTAGGGTATCGGAATATATTCGACTCTGCATGGTCGTATCACAGAGATAAGGAGACGGAGGTTCTATCAGATTATTTGTTCTTGCTTCTATCTAAATAAATTTCTTGTGCTTGACTCAGTGATGATGATAGTGATAAATTTATTTCCCATTTGTATGACAAAAAAGTTGTTTTTTGTTTGTTTTTGACATGATTTCCCAGATGAAAATATTGACTTGAATACTGCTCGGTGGTATTTTATCTTTCCCTTTTATTGCTGGGATCATCGGGCAACTGTTATCTCTACATTTTTCGAGGAACATGGAATTTTATATAGAATGATTGTTTATTTGCCTTTTTGTCATAAACCAGCCTCTATAGAGATTGCACCCTTCCCGACGAAAATGGAAGTATCTGTACCATCAAGAGCACACACAAAAAACAAAATAAAAAACAAATAACAATTAATATTGCCAGGTATAGTACTTCCGACTATGAGACTGAAATTATCGGTGTTCTGTAACTATTCTGAACCTGTAAGTAGTTGGAAGTAAAAAAAAAAAAAGGCTGCGCGGTTGAACTTGAATTCCAATCACTCGATCCAATTGGTCCCTACGCGCGTTAAAAATTCTCCCTCCAGCTCCCCCCACCGATTCAGTTTGGACACATAAGTGTCACATACCTGGCGTTTGCTCTTACCACCCACCAAGTCTCACTCAAATCGCGGAGCACTTTCGGAAAATGCTCGCTATCCCCTACAACTCTCCCCACTGAGAGCGGATCCGCTACGGACCTAAAAATAACGTAGACCTATCGTCTTTGCGCTCTGCTAGTTTAGTCACAATCCCTTCATCCGTTTGGTCACTACGCATACCCCGACAAAACTGGGCTAAGCTAGAGGCTCGGCTAGAGGTATTTGCCGAGCTTTGAGTTGCTGCCCCTCTACTTCCCTCTTCGCCGTTGCGCGTATCAAAGGAATTAGTGCAGGAGGCGGGCTGACCCGCTCTGCAGCGCGTCCAGACAACCAATTGGCTTTTAGTTCTTCGGGGCTTTACTGCGAGATAGCTGTATCTAGAGGTAACGAATTGATCCGAATTGAACGAATGAAGTTATTCTAAAGTAGTGAACCTTTATGGAAATTAGTTTTGAGTGTTTTGCGATTATTTTATATTTAATTTGTCCTTTTTTTACTTCACTTACGCCCTTGGGCAGTGCGTCATAAATCCTTCCTTCATTCATTAATTATGATGTTCCTCGCATCTCCTACCCTCCGCTCGTTTGCCTCGGACAGGTTACAGGGATTTATTCGACTCCGCATGGTCGTATTACAAAGATTGGGAGACGGAGGCCCTAGTGCTTATTTGTTCTTGCTACCACTCATCAAGTTTCATTCGAATCGGATTACCCGTTCGCAACTTTCGAGGGTTATATAATCCCAGATTCATTCTCCACCACCCCCACATGGATGATCGGATCTGGGAAAAGGATCCGATCATCCCCGCCATTTGAAAAGCGGAGTACGTAAAGTAAAATAAAAGAATGTGGAAGTGCTCAAACTAGCAAAACCGGTACAGAGGGACAGACGGACAAACATACGATAGCTATATGGCACTTGAGCCGAGACCTGCAAGTGCCACAAAAACACGCACACTAAGCTCGCTACACTATATTTTGTAATAATGTTTAACAATATTGAGATCCTGCCGAGTTCCTCATCTGCTGTTCTCCAGCTGGAATTTCAACCTTATACAGTTTTGCGATGCTTTTATCGAGAATACCTTTCTTGTCCCATTTTGCCAATATTGCTGTCCAATTGGTGTTGTAACCTTCATTACAAGAGGCATTGTGCCTTCCTGTTAGAAACTGTCCTGCAGCCTGCTTGCTTAGAGGGTAGTCTTGGAGTATTTCATGTAGACAGTGTGTATAAAGACTTGCTCAAGGTTCACGAGTGTGCCTTGATAGCTGTGCGTCAATGCGTCGTTGACTCATGCTCATTCTGTGCTTATGACCGTCTCAGGTAAACTCGCCGCTTTAAAGTTTAACTGAAAAGGCAGCTTACTTTACGTTTTATACTTGAATACGCTGAATTATTTTGATTCGTCTAAGGGATTTTGTATTTTTACCCGGGGGCCTGGGCTTTAGTAATGCCGGTCAGAATATGTGCCGCCTGTACGACAACCCAAAATTCACCCAGACGCGGAGGATTCGAATTTCAACAAAAGCACGCATTTCCATGCCTAAAGACACTAAGTTTGGAAAATGCATGGCTAAAGAAAGTAAGAAAATGATATTAAGATAGCAAGGAATCTGTCATTTTTAGTTTATTTTTCAGCAATGGCTTACCTCCTTGTTGCTATATAAAGTCCGGTCTTCACCTCCCGGAACTTCCGGAATCTGGGCTTCCAGATTATTCTTTGACTTCTTCTGTAAATTGTATCTGGAATATGAACCGGTCCGAAAGTACATCAAAATAATCCGGAAAAAGGAGGCTTTTGAACTTCCAGATTTCCGGAATTTTAAAGGACCCCTCTTGCTTATTCTGCTTTTTATAATATATCTAGCTCCCATACAGAATTATAAGCTTCTGAAATCCCCACCTTTCTCCATTGGTTCGTTTTGTGCCTACGAAATTTTAGCGCTTTTTTGGCCTTGCCGAGTTTTGCCCGTCACACAACAAAACGTTTGCCGGGATCATCAGCGTCTGCTGACAACTCTTTCACACATAAGGATCTGAGAAGCTTTTGTTTATTACTTCTTTTATTTGCTTAGTTTTCACACTTTTTAACCACGGCGCGATCAGTTTTCAAACGTTTTGCGCCCAGCCGCCGCGTCGGAGAGCAGGAAGGCTGGACATAGTCGACAGGCGCTAATAAGAAAATCGCTAATTTAAGATGGAAAGTAATGGTATTTTCGAAAATGTTTTTTCCTGATCCCTTTCATAGGGAAAATATTATTTGTAGTAAAAGTTGTGCTTTAAGTATCGCAGAAGAAATTAAAAAAAAATCTCGGAAAATCTGAGAACCCAGATTCCGGAAGGTGAAGACCCGACTTAATTCAAGCTTAGAGGGACCAACACATAGAGGTACCGCAAATCTGAAAGAATAAGTTCATTCGCTGAAATTGATTATTTATGGATAGTGGACAAACGAAGTAACGCATTCTCGTCGGGTTTTCACGCCTATTTAAGTGAATAAGTGACGTTTAGCTAGACAGTCGGGTCTAGGCCTGTTCGGTTAACTTTAACGTATCTATGCCAGAAATTATACTTCATTCGTACCCTCTCTTGCCTTTGTCATTTTGTAACCACTATTATAGTCTCTTTTTTTGTTTTTATTTTATTGTCCTCGAGTCCTTGTGTTTTTAATTGTGCTTCGTGTATTTGTTTTTTGGTCATTGGTTTATGTGACACTTCTATATGTTGGCAATATGTTGTTTTTCGTGTTTTTTCGTATACTCCTTCTAGGTCCTCTTGGGCAAATTTTGATGGGTAATAAATTTGTTCATTCATTCATTCGTTTCATTTAGCCATCGTGGAGGTTAAATCAAACTTTTTGTGGGATGTTCTTCCAAACTTGCATTACATCTAGTGACTCGTTTCCGCTCTGTAAAAAGGCACCTGGGATCGAGGCCATGGTACGTCAATTCCGCAAAATGTATTATTATCACCTCTCAGACTCAGTCGTTTCATTCACAACTGGCCACGCAAGTGGACGCGTCAACACGCTGAGTTTCAGTTGCTCCGAGAAAAATAAGATTGTGGATGAAGTTTGGTATTAAAAAAGGTGCTCATCTAGTTACCCATCACTTATTCTCTTAAATAGGCTTGAAGACCCGGTGAATAATGCGTTGCTTCGTTGCTCTGCTATTCCCGAATAATCGGTTTTCGAGTATGGACTTTCTCTGTCTGATTTGTTGTACCTCTATGCGCTTGTATCTGTGTTGTATGCTTGACGAAAAAGATTTACGAAAAGTATGTACTCAGGCACGAAGCAGTCTTCACCAAGCTCATCACTGGCCGCTGCCGCGTTCGTGTCGTGATTCACTTTTCCGCGTTATAGTAGAATTTGAATTATGGGGACGGCCATAGATATTCTGAACGTCACTACTAGACAAGATAGTGGTAAATCAAAAATCCCTTAGCAGAGTCTAAATAATTCAATGTATTCAATTGATACGAAAATAAGTTGGCTTTTCAGTTAAACTTTAAGTGTTAAGTCCATGTTCTTTCCATTTTCAGTGATTCGTCGGACACCTCGTGGGGACCTTGACTCATCTTGTCTCAAACGTAAAGAAGGTCTAGGTCCCCCGAAGGACATTTTTCCTCTTATTGCTTCGCACTTCCGTTGACTGACCTGCGCGGCAAAGTTCGATCCCGCATTTTCCCGGGGAAAGTTCTGCCTTTATGGGCTAAGATACTTTCAGTCCATACATAGGTGATGAATTAAAGAGACCACCAAAGAATTTAGACTACTGCATTTAAATGAGAATCGTACAAAGGGAATTGGATAGACTGCCATGAGGTGAAAAAGTAGGTTGTGGAATCTTTTTTTTTTCGTTCGTAGGGGTAGGTATTGCTGCGGGCAATTTTTGCCAGTCAATGTTTACTATTATTTTCTCACTTTATTTCTTAGTTCCTCTTCAGTATTATTTTTGTTCTATAGCCAGCCTTTAGCAGTTCTGCGACAACTACGTTGCAATACCCGAACAAAGACAAACATGGAAATACAAATGAGATTAGATATGGATCAGAGCAAAATAACACTAGTGAGTACAAGACCTATGCTTTCCATGCTGTACAAACGGGCAGTATTCGTAGCTCCACCCAGTATGCTTGCGGCATTTAAAGTGAGACACACTTGCGGTATTATAAATTTCTAGTAAAGCAAAGGGTTTGGTCTGCACACACCAAGGAAACAATGAAGGTCGTATCATTTATTTGCTGTGTTCAGAATACGAAGTTATCGGAGCCAGCGCTGGTAAACGGCTGAATGAGTTTCAGTAGGGACGTTCACTATCACTAGTAGTGCTAGTGTCGCTGCTATTTTCGTATGTGTCACTTTTTTCAAGTCTTGACGCTACTATCTAGTGTTATTTTGCTCTGATATGGATAGGCTGATTGTTATTATATTTTCTAGTTTTGCTTTGTACTTTTATCTTAGATGACACGTGCAAGCAAAAAAGATATACTATTCCTATCAGTCTTGTAGCTGTCATAAGTTTCATAACAGACAACACAAGGATGGGCGGTTTCAACAGACATTGCGTAACAGGCAGCATTTGGGATGTTATCTGTTGTGTTTGAAAACGTTATGCATGAAATGTTTTTCATAACAAGCATTGCCAGGAAAAGCAAAAAAACAGCCAAAAAAGCACCTGCCGACTTTTTATGGCACTTGCAGCTTCGCTCAAGTGCCATATACCGATCACTTTTCCGTCGGTCGGTCTGTCGGTCTGTCGGTCTGTCGGTCGGTCGGTCGGTCCGGTGATCGCGAGTTAGGGTACTTGCAGATGTGCTAGGACGATGAAACTTGGCAGGCACATCAGGGACCCGACCAAACTAACTTGCAAATAATCACTTCCCCGATCCAACCACCGTGGAGGGAGTAAAGGGCGGGGGAATTCGGAAAATTTAGTAGTTTTTGTAAAACCCCTACCCCTTTCTTTACACTAGTAGGTCTGCGCGCGGCGTGACGTCACTCTTTGCATCGGATCACTCTGTTAACATTGGAAAGAGCTAGTGCATTCGAGGGTCAAAGGGGTTTGTATCTGTGGTGCAGTGCTTGGGAATATGGAAAATTGAGTGTTGCGTAACTTTCGAACGGGTTATCGGATTGGGACGAAACTTAATATCTGACTGAATGACATATCTCTGATGTTCCATTTGAAGTCCGAACCGGATTCGAAAGCTATGGGGGAATTGGGGTGGGGGAAGACCGGAAATCTCGAGAAACGGTTATAATGGAGGGATCGGAGTAAAACTCGCTGGGAAGAACAAGAATCTGCTCCAGATAATTTGTTTACACGTTTGGACTGGACCCGGACACTTGGGGGGGGGGGAGGTGGAGGGGAGTTTCACGGAATTCTGGTGATGACAGTTTTTGGGATTTTCACGACGAAACTTGGGAGGCGTATCAGGGACCCGATCAAACTAACTTGTAAATAAAAATTCACTCGATCCAATAGTCGTGGGGGGATCGGAGGGAGGGGGAATCCGGAATATTTAGCCATGCGTAACTTTGGAACGGGTGATCGGATTCGAGCGAAATTTAATAATTGAACCGATGGCGTGCCTGTGGTGATCTTTTTCATGTCCGGACCGGATCCGACAACAATTGGGGGGGGGGAATACGTGACCGGATTTGACTGGAGAGATCAGGATGGAACTTTGTGGGAATAACAAACAAGTCCAAACTGAACCGGATTGGCTCCGGCGACTGTGGGGGTAGTTTGATGGGCGGGTCCGGAATTCCGGTGATCGCGAGTTAAGGTACTTCCAGATGTGCTAGGACGATGAAATTTGGCTGGAATATTAGAAATTCGACAAGATTGGCTTAAAAATAGAAACTTTTCAAATCCGACCATTCCCTAAAGTACCAATCATGACCGCAAATTAAGAAAAATACTTTTAAGCAAAATATGCATTTCCATGATCCCCATGAGCTCATGATCATTTTTGCCTCAAGGGTTTTGCTTACAAATGAAGTTCTAGCTCCCTTAAAGTGTGCATCTTAACCGCAAGGTCGAAAAGTACTTTTTATCAAATGATACATCTCAACCCATGATCAGTTGTCCCACAAGGGTTTTGCAAAAAAAATAATTTCTTGCACCCTTAAAGTGCGCAAATTAGTGGGAAAAAAAAAATACTTCGGATCATACGTATATATCAATGATCCCTAAGAGCCTGCTATCGTTTTTGCCTCAAGGGTCTTCCTTACAGATGAATTTCTAGTGCCTTTAAAGTGCGCATCATTACAGCCAAGTTCAACGATTATATACTTTTTCTCTAGCTCCCTTAAAGTGCGCATCTGAACCGAACAGTCGAAAATTACTTTTGATCAAATAATACATCTCAGCCTTTGCAAGTGCCATATGAGCTTACAGCTCTTGTTTGTTTGTCGATGGTGGCGGACAATTCAGCAAATGCTTTTTTGGCGGTCGTAATATCCGCGACCAAAATAAAGCTTACTAAGCTCTGGAGAAATTTTTTACTAGCTTTATTAAAATAACTTTTACTTAGATAATAAAAGATGGAAAGTTAGACAAGGGACTTGTACCATGACAAATAAACCAGAAGTAAATTTTTGTATTACATTTATAAGTCTAGGACTGCCATGTCTGATCCTCTTAGACAAACCAGGACCCACATGGCGGGGCCTCGTTGGGAAAAACAAACACAACCAACGATTTAATTTGATGGGGAAGACCCGGATTGGCCACTCCCTCCCGGGATTGGCTGCTAGAGATGAGTCTCCGCCTTGGGGGAGGACTCAAGTGTGACAAGCAGGGGCGTCGCGAGGGGGGGTGTGGGGGGGGGTGCTGCACCCCCCCCAGAAGGCCCGTGGGAAAAAATTCCGGTAAATTTTTGACTGGTGCGGCGAAGCCGGCCGCGCCAGTTAAAATTTGACAAATTCACCTGAACTTGACGATTTTTAGGGAATCTACCGGATTATTGTTCAGGGAACCTACCGGATTTCGCTCAGGGAATCTACTGAAACCTTTCACAAGGAATCTACCGGAACTTGACTTAGGGAATCTGTCGGAACGTGTCTCAGGGGATCTACCGGAATTTGCCCCACAGAATCTTCCAGAATTCGGCTGAGGGAATCTAGCCTACCGGAATTTTCGCTCAGGGAATCTAACGAAACCTTTCACAAGGAATCTACCGGAACTTGACTTAGGGAATCTGTTGGAACGTGTTTCAGGGGATCTACCGGAATATGCCGCGCGGAATCTTCCAAAATTCGGCTCAGGGAATCTACCGGAATTTTGCTGCTTACCGCTTACAGGGATGACCGCGAAGCACAACTTATCAGAGTGAATCGTGCAGACGGACAAAACATCGAACCTGGACGTTCACCGGGTGATTCCGGTAATCTCCAAAATTTCTGTAGCTTTCAAAAATTTGGCAACCTACCAAATTTACACCATTTCCAGCTACAAATATTGTTCCAGGAATAAAATCACAGTACCATCTACTCTAGATTCGACAGCCTTTTCGACTCACAAGTTAGCCTTGTTCAGACATGATCTCGGAAGTCCCCAGGACAGCTTCGGAACAAAAAAAAGTTTGAAGAAATATGGTATTCGAATTCTTTCGTGAATTTTAGTTAAAATTTGACGTTCGTCAACTAGATCGGTTTCACATGCGATTAGTAACAGACTCTCATGAAAGAGTCAGAATATTTCAGTGTTTTCAAATATCAGAAGTAAAAATAAGCTATGCCTTTGCAGTTAAACTTCAACGAGCCTGTCTTTGTTTACCGTCGTTTGTAACACACAATCTAAGTCAGAACACAACAGTATTCTAGAGTTCCTGCAGACAGAGGCGTTACTAGCCAAAATGTTTGAGGGGGACAAGGTATTTACCGACTGGCTGGTCATTTTTACCGACGGTTTTTGCAGATAAAAACGACTATTATTGAGAAAAAAAACGACTGTGTTGACGAAAAATCGGCTGATTTTAAGAAAAAACGACTATATTTAAGAAAAAAACGACTCTATTTCTAAGAGAAAAATTGACTGCGTTTTTACTAAAAATCGCGGCGCTTTGCGCCGACTCGGCTATTTTATACCGACTGGCCGAAAACATTGGGGGTGTCGACCCCCCCCCCCCCCCCCCCCCTAGTAGTGACGCCTGTGCCTGCAGAGATATTCACTATGGAAAATCTCCGGCAAAATCTTGAAAAATTCCGGTAAAATCCCGAAAAATTCCGGTAAAATTCCGAAGCCGCACCCCCCCCCCCCCATCAGGAAGGTGTCGCGACGCCCCTGGTGACAAGTGACATGTTTCTTTGGCCCCGCCCTGGGGGAGGAGCTACGCAGTTAGAAGTTGCTGCTGCTGCTCCCCCTTGAGATGGAAACATTTAGAACTATTTAGAAGTAGTTATATATAGGTGGTTTGCGGACTATATGTTCACAAGCCTGTCGGTAGCTCAATGGTAGAGCACTCGCCTAGAAGCTGAGTTCAAATCCCGACTGAGGAGTATTTTTGTCTTTCATTTCACTGTTTATAAACTCTTACTTAGAAAACTCAAATTTTTTGTGCGTGTCGCGGCTTTGACACGCACACGCGGATTGCCCTAAGGTGTTTCTAAACAAATGATACTTACTATATTTCAAATTCTTAGCTTAAATAGGCATCAGCAAGTTACAATTTCTTTCGAAATCCTACCGCAAAAGACAGTAAATTGACAGTAAAATTTTCAGCACCAAATCTATTGGACCGCGGTTGTTTTATAACTGTGTTTCTTTATACCTTTAGAAAATAGACAAGCAGACTTAGAAATGAAATAGAAAATAGACAAGCAGACTTAGAAATGAAATAGACAAGTAGCCTAGTAGCCTACCAACCCTACTTTAGGCCTATTACAGATTATAGACGTTTTTTTCTTTTTTTTTATACCAAATTTACTCTCTTCAAAGTAACATCTTGCTGGTACACCGTTCAGTTATAGCAAGAACAAATAACGGTTCTAGCGCTTATTTTTGGTGTATCCTTGTTGTAACAGTGTATAGTGCAATTAGTGCATCGTCGTTAAACAACAGTTCATGTGTCTTGTAGGGTTGTAGGGAGAGAAGCTTCAGCTTAACCTCTTTCTTTTAATAAATAAATAATTTGTATTTATACCACTTCGTTCCCCGGCTGGGCCTCCTTATTTTGCCACTGCTTTCTAGTTGCAGTTTGAAATTAATGCAGCTCTTCATATACAGCGACCCACTTACAACACTTGAACAACTCATACAGAAGTTGAACAGTAAAGTTAAGCACGAATGGAAGAGCATTCTTCTACAATAGGTTAGTTCCGTAGATAGGTAATGTTGTCATAGTTTCTTTTTGTTTATTTTTTTCCGCTTATTGTAGTGTTTCCTTTTTTTATTTTCTTACTCCGTCCATGCCTTGTGCTTTTTGATGGGTGAAAATAAAATTAACTAATTATTTTCAGACAAGGCGAACTGGACTTCCCAATTCTGCATCACCATCATACACAGTCCAGGGACCTCTGTATAGCAAAAACTGCAATCAGTTGGGTTCGGTTTGAGCAGAGTTGACGAAAAGGTTGTTTCAAAATCGAACCACTACTAGATGGTAAAACAGGATTCTGGATACTTAAGCATGGAGAAAGTAATGAGTCTGACGAATATAACGCTACCAAACGTCACAAACGGATTGATGAGGTCTGATAGCATGAAAGGTAAGGGCTAAAAATGGTCGGATTTAACGTTTAGTGGTTGGGTTGTTTGTGAAACGTCCCCTGGCGAAACTTCCCCATGACAAAACGCCCCTGGCGAAACGTCCCATGACAAAACGGCCTCATGACAAAATGTCTCCATGAGTCGTGACAGAACGTACCCGTGGCGAAACGTCCATCTGGCAGAACGTCCCCAACCAAAACATCCCCAGGTAAAACATGAAAGAATGCGGGTTCTGATGGAAGCTCTGAATCCTGAAACTAGCCATTTTCATTTTTTATTTCGTCGGGGACTTTTTCCGGGACGTTTCGCCATGGGGACGTTTTGTCATGGGAAGGTTTCGCTAGGGGGGCGAATTTCAGCGAGTAGGTTTCACAATTAAGCCTTTAGAGGATGCTTTACATACCTCATTCTTTCCTACCTGGCTACCTACCTATACCTACCGACTTCGGATCTGTTTAACCTATGCCATGCGCCTGAAGGCCTAGGCGAACCACTAAATCTATGCTTAGAGACGTTTCGTCATTTGGACGTTTGGTCATGGGGACATTTTGCCATGGGGACGTTTTGTCATGGGAAGGTTTCGCTAGGGGGCGAATTTCAGCGAGTAGGTTTCACAATTAAGCCTTTAGAGGATGCTTTACATATCTCATCCTTTCCTACCTGCCTACCGACCTATAACTACCGACTTCGAATCTGTTTAATCTATGCCATGCGCCTGAATTCCAGGGCGAACCACTAAATCTGTGCCTAGAGATGTTTCGTCATTTGGACGTTTGGTCATGGGGACATTTTGCCATGGGGACGTTTTGTCACGGCGACGCTCGCGTCATAGGGACATTTCACTTTTAACAGTATTTCCGACATTTAGATTTTGATCACGTCAGTGGGAAAACCGACTAATCTGGGCAGAGGGATCTGCTTCAGTTCCTTCTTTCTTGTTTCGTCAATCGTTCTCAAGCAGAATGCCTGCCGTGTGCGATGTTGCCAGATCGTTGACAAAAAAAAATAGCCACGGCCTTAAAAATACGCCAGCAAAATTTAGTCCTCCCAGAAACTCAATGACAAAATTTTTGGTGTAAACACAGAACCCCAACAAGTGTTCGGCCTTGGGTAGTGACGATTGAAACGACGGAAGTATAGTCAATTTTTCAGAAAAAATGGTCGGTTTTCATAAGGACAGTCAATTTTTTTTACTTCACGCCAAAAAATACGTCAGTTAAAAAGGAAAACAGCCACATTTTCCAACACGCCAGTTGGTCTCCGACAAAATCCACCAGTATGGCGTAAAATCCGCCAATCTGCGGCAACACTGGTCGTGAGAATGAACGAAGTTTACAGCCTATAAAAAAATTAACCGAGCCAAGGCTTCTTCGAAGTATAATTAGCTTCTTCTCCTGTCGATGAGCTTATAGATTGGACTTATGGCTCTCAGGAAAATCGATAGTTTCCCATCTGACGAGTCGCCAAACTGTTTGAACGACTCTGCGTTCTCTCTATATTAAACAATTCCGAAGGTTTCGATAGGATCCCAAAGGGGAGTATTTGTTGGATCCAGACAATATGGTCCTCGCCAGTCACCGTAAGCATGTTATTTATCCCTAATTAATCTCCTGACAAGATCCAATAGGTAACTTTAGTTTGTCTTGAACTCCCGGTCTAGCCCAGGTGGCAACCTGAAACTCTCAGCCTTCCGAGAGTTATTGCGCTAACAGACAGACGGAAAATCTTTACTAGGTCATAGGCTACTGCGTTTTGGGATCCCGAAGCCTACTGGTAAGGGAGATTGGGCCACAGTCGACAATTGTTCAGTTTTTAACTTTTACTGCAACATAGAACAAAATATCTTAAAACTTATGGTAAGCATCAAAAGCCAGACCGTTAGCATAGTTTTGACAAAATAATGGAACACCTATCTTGTTCCTCTTTGGAGATGCATCCGTTTAGCCGAGAACCACTTTTCGGGCCAATGTTTCTTCATTGGTCCAACCTCTGGGCCACATTAGTCATGAAAAAATGTTCAACTAAATATGTTTTATCCGCTATAAGTTTGAGTAGGCTACACAATTAAAAGAAAAAGCAACTTCTTTGAAATTGAACTTGGAATAAAAAATAAAAAAACGCAAAAAAACCTAATTCCCCACCACCCCTACGACAAGTCTTGTTGGTAAATAGGAAATAATGAATCGGAATACACTTTCCTTATACCGTTTCTGATACAGACAATACCTATGCGCCGTAAATAGCTCTTTCGTCTGTTGGTCGTTTAGCATTTCGCTCCCACTCTGATAACGTTTGTTAGCCACTTCTTGATGCAGTGACCGGAAAACGTCTTGTCTGTAAAATCGGTAATACCGACAAACTGTGTTTTTCCGTTCCTTTTGTCGAATCGACAAAAGCCCTGTCGGTAAATCTGGTAATCGGGATACTATTTGTCGGTGGGTCGCATTGACAAGCCTGTTTATCGTATTGCTTCGGGAAACGACGATGACATTTTCCAAAGATCTGGAAAAGGCTTGTCGGGGTTGATCAGATCCAATGCGGTGACCGGAAAAGTCTTGTCGCAAACTCAGAAGCACCAAGAAACCCTGTTGTCAACAAACCCAACATATATTTAGTACTCTGCTTGAATAAAAATCCAGATGTTCATATTAGCTCACTGGTCCAATCTTCCCCATTAATTATGGCCCTGAGGCACAGTATAGATAGAAGTAGACGTATCTAATATAATTGAACTAGTTTACTTATTGTAAGGAAGGAAATAGACTACTGAAATATTTCTCTTTCTAACAAGGTATTGTAAGTTTCTGTAAACCTAATAATTTACGCTCTTGTTTATGGAAGATTTTGCAAAAAAAATTAGACTCACTTTTAGAGAAAAAAGTGGCTTTAATAAGTATAATAAGTGTAGTTTAATAAGTCTGCGTAGAGACCGACGGGCAATTCAGAATTTTCTGGGGATGTAGAACATCAGAAGGAAATCAAATGGAAAAAATCTGAACTTCCTGTGAGTTCTCTTACGTAACTGGAATATAGAGCTCCCTTTTCAGTACTAATTGTGTTTTTCTCGAAGCTGGAATGCTCCTGCTCTCGTCTCACTCTTCACTTATAGGCCTATTAAGAGAAAACTTTGTTTCGGCAAAAACTATTTTTACTAAGCTCGTTAAAGCTCAAGAAGCCAGGTTCATTATTCCAGATTTCTGTGAGAATCTGGTTCAAAGTTTTCCCTGCAAATTCTAACTAATATTGGCAGATTATAAAAAAGAAAACATTCCGCACATTCCAGTTCATCAAAGGGTATATCTAATAGAATGCCTCCCTTATGAATGAACAAGGTTTTGTTGACAACCTACTAAATTTTTTTTTAGACGAACTAGAGACTCATTGAAAGCCCAATTAGCTCCTTATTTTATTGTCACTTCGGCTATCGGGAAAATCGATATTTCCGGCTAACGTTTCTCCGAAGCTGCCAGACAGACTCTGCTCTGTCTCTCCATATTACGAAAGTAATTCATTTCTCCCGGGAAAAAGTGACGTGTAGATAGATAGATAGATAGAAAGTTTATTGTAAAAATCGACTTTCGTGGTTATAAACCAAATTTGCGATTATTTCAAAAAAATTGTCACGATTCATTAAAACATTTCGGGAACTCTGGAATAAAACTTTTTGCATATAGACCTTGTTTTGTAGGTACAGGATAGATCTTGGGTACCCTAGAATTCACCACTCTATCTGGTCGATTTTTAACATTTTGGTAGGGGGGAGGGAGGATTTGGGAGTGGAGATGATGAGATATCATGGCCGATCCGAACTCAGGGCTTAGCGCTCCTCTTTTCTGCGCTCCTCTAGTGTTTTGATGTTAAAGTGTTTTAAAAGGTAAGAGTATGGAAGCTTTGGTCAACCATAATAAGAAGAGCCCGATTCTGTATTTTTTCCAATTTATCTCTTAGATCCTGCAATAATGAAAAATAACAAACAGGTGCTGCGTATTTCAGGGTGTACTGGGAAGCTTCACGTAACTAGAATACAAAGCTCCCTATTTGGTGTTAATTATATATTTTCCCCAAGGTTGAATTGCTCTGCTCTCTTCACTCGCCTAGTATAGGACACATTTTTTCCGGCAATTACTGGAATCCAGGAATCCATAAATAACTGGAGTATATAGCTGGTGTTTCAAGTTCGCTGAATTTAGAGGCCCTAGGTTATGGTTATGTTTCTCGGTGGTATAAAGTCACGGAAGACTCGACTCGTAAGGACCGAGGCGGTAATTGTAATGTATACAAAAGTAGCCTATAGTTGGTACTTATCTATTTCATTTCTTGGTCTACTTGTCTATTTTCTAAAGTCAAAATACATTAAATAAATACAAAAATAAAATCAATGTTTGTGGCTGAATTACGAAAATAGGGTTCTCGGTTACGTCCTGGCTATCTCTACGTCCGGGCCTGGCTAATGGTGGGTTTACACACTGCGTAAAATCCTAGCGTATTTCGGAATCCGAGCGTATTTTGCGCACGTATTTGAGCTTGAAAAGATTTCTAGCAATACGGACGTATTTGTATACAAAACGGACCGATTTCTGAAATATGTCCGTATTGCTAGAGATCTTTCCAAGCCCAAATATGTGCGTAAAATACGCTCGTATTTCAAAATAGGATTTACGCAGTGTGCAAACGTAGCATAACTGATATAAGGAGGGTTTTCGCACTGCTTCGGAAAGTTGCCGAACTTTCAACCCGGTTTTCGCGCCTTGGAACCGAAGCAGCTTTCCTGGAAAGCAATTCCAGCAAGTGAGTGGAAAGCTCTGCGGAAAGTTGAATACTTCGGCGGGAAATTTTAAATTGTGGAAAAAAACTGCAAGTGTCACTAACGAATGGATGTTTTTTAAGTTGTATTATGTAAGTATTTTCTCATGGCCATCGAGCCTTCTCTTACCTGTTTGATGAAATATTATTTGTTTTGAAGATTTGAAAATTAAATAAACAGTTTTGCTAAGGGCAGTTCCTTTAGAAATAACTTTGTTTATAATCAATAAGATGCTGGATTGCCGTAGGATGTAATAATGCGAGCCACTCTTGCTTATGTTCTTTTCTTTCAGACTCTACGGAGCAGAAGGAGAAGCTGATACGAATTGTAAAGAAAGAGGTAAGTGAATGAATGTTTTTATTAATCGAAAGACAAAGATATCAAAAGCGCAGTAAGTAAAGAACCGGACCTGAACATTGTGAAGGGGAGGGGGTACCGAAGTTTCGCGAAAAATGCTCAGACTCGAGCGAAACTTGATAGCCGGTACGAGAAGATGCCTTAGATGATCAGTTATGTGTCTGAACCAGATTCGGCCGCGGTAGGGGGAGTTTGTGGTGGATGAGTACCGGAAATATTGTGGCTCCCTGGGATCAAATTAGTGGGATGAAACATTTGCCCTAGATGATTCGAGACGATGACGGAAAATGCTCAGACTCGAGTGAAATTAGATATCCTATTTCTAGGTCCGATCCTAGGAGGTTGAATGGGGGTATTTTGTGACGTTCTCATCTACTTTCTTGAAAGACCTACTCGTAACAAGGGCCGGGCCGTATGAGCTCGTAGCTCTTGTTTAATCCTGAATGAATTTAGTGTACAGTAGTGGTATGCTTATTTTAAAAGTGACTTGAATGTGAACATTGAAGTTTTGGCCTAAGTGGTAGAATGAATATACAAATGTTTTAAGAGGCCTTTAATTACCTACTTTGGCTAACTGGTAGTTAACTTTAGTCACAGCAAGTGCATGAAAACGGCAAAGTTCAAAGTCAACAAACGTTCAATAAAAATACCTCTACTGGACATGCCATTGTGTCAAAATTTTAATTGTATTTAGTACGTTTTTAAAGTGTATGTGAAGAACGCAAACATATTTGTTTATTTTGTTTTGTTTAGTGTTTTAATCTGTGTCTTTTACTTTGTTTTCTTTACTCCACTGTAACTAAAAAGCGGGTCATAAATACAAAAAAAAAAAAAAAAAAAATGCGAATCATATTTGACAGTGCAGAAGTTCATTTCCAGCTTGTTCGGCTTGAGCCTGAAGAGGACCCTTGCCAAGAAGGGACGAAATCTAGCTCTAATAAAATGCAGCTGACGTATCCATTTGCAGTGTCAAACATCATTCTCGATCAGCTTGGGCCGAAGGAATAATTCACGAAGTACAGAACTTCCATCGCCCAGACAAGTATCCATCTTAGCTGGAAAGAAGGGACAAGTGATACCCAAAACCAAACTGTGGAAAAATCTCTACCCTCTCAACGACCCAGTCGAGCAGCAAAAACAGCAGCCATGTCTAAAATGAAACCGCAGCACCAGCTTTAACTATTCACAAAGTCAGATACTTAAACTAGGATCTTTAATTGTTTTTCCACAAGTTCATTTCCAGCTTGAGCCTGAAGCCCCTTGCCAAGAACATAGCAAAAGAACACTAGGGAGTAGCGTCAAGACAGGTGCTTTCCTTGCTTCGCAAACGGGCCATACTCATGGCGCCGACCACTATGCTCGCGGAATTTAAAGCGAGACCAAGTTGCGGATACGGAAATTTATAGTAAAGCCAAGATGCGATCTGCCCGCATCGAGGAAACAGGGAGGTTGTATCTTTTTTTTTGCATTGTTCAGAATATGAAGTTGTTGGAGCCAGCGCTCGACTAATTGAGTTTCAGTATGGACGTTCACTATCGCTAGTGGTGCTATTGTCGCTGCTATTCGAGTGTGTGTCACTTTTTTCAAGTCTTGGCGATACTCCCTATTTTTATTTTGCTCTGGGCAAGAAGGGCCGAAAATAGCTCTAATAAAATTCAGCTGACGTACCTATCGGTTTTGCACTGTCATAGCAAGTGAGACATAGCTAGTTTGTAAGCTCGAAAATGAGGATAGATTGACCACGATTAGGGACGTAGAGTCAAACAACTGTCACCTAGAGCGTGTTCTACCCCGCTAAAAATAGTAACTATCAGTCACTATTTTCGTTCCAACCTCGCGAAAAGTTACTACGCCGACAGTTCTAACCTTACCACGCTCGGGAGCGTAACTACGATCTTTGTGATGTGATTGGCCCGATTAGCCCGCGCCATGATAGATAAATAGATAGATAGATAGATCAATGTATATCAAAAGCCCAAGGGCCATATACACAAAATAACAACAAAAATATATACTTCTGAATTCTAAACACCCACTGGAGTAATGACGGTGGGGTTAACATTACTCGAAATTTCAGGAAGTGACAAAAGGACACCATTTAAATAATTTTTTCTTAAATCAGAAAGCTTCGGGCATCTATGGAGAAAATAGTCCAAATCTTCTTCCCCCTCCTTACAAACTGGGCAAGAATACCTCCCATCAGGAACCACGCTACCCCTCTCGAAAACCTTCTGCCTGCTCTGAATTGGAAGATTTGCCCTTAGTCGGACCCAACGACTTGAAGCTAACTATTTTGCAGAAAATATAAAAGTTCGTTCCTGCCTTGAAGCCAAAATCCGTGACGTCATTCGTAGTAACTACAATAAGAGAGGTAAAACACGCTCTTAAAGCACAATGGGCACTGACATTTAATTCTTATAAAATACTTCACACATACACATTACTGACTTCCACTAGAGAGCGCTTCAAAAATAAGCCGTTTTCTTGTTATCGTTTGTCATTGACTCTTCGGCGTATCGGCGGAGACGATTTCAAAGCATGGTACTGCAAGGCGCGGATATTCAAAAACTCTCGGCCATGTAGGGAAATCAATCATTTTGTAGAGCTGAGTGATGAGAGTGCCATGACTTCTAAAATAAACTGTCGCTGTAGCTGGCAGATTGCTCTAGTGTTATCTGGTGAATTTTTTGTTTGCAGTAGCGAAGAAAAGTTTTTTTGTCTGGATGTAAAGTTACGAAACTGCCAAAAATGTACAAATATAATCGACCTACTTGCAGCTGATTCCAGAGCTTACAAGGAATTCTCAGTTAACACCGTTAATATGAATATTTGTCAACAATACAAATAATCCGGAATATGTAACAACGAATGTATAAGAAAAAAGAAACTCCGCTTATATTTGTCGAAGCTAGTAAATCGGAGTATGGCAGTCAGCATAAAACGCCGTAACGATATGTTAACGAAAATAGGTTGTCTAGGAATCTGCTGATTTCTGATGTAAAATTGTATTCTAGGGGCTGGTAATGTGGCATCATGATTGTTTGATCCGCCCATTGAACTTTAATGTTTAGGAAAGAACGAACACTTCGAATATCTGTTCTCGAAGTTCTGCTTCTGTTTTTAGTCGGCACGGCTCATCTGTTTCGTAAGAAAGATCGCCAGACTCTGCGAGTGGCTTATTTCAAATATTAAAAATTCCTCCTCCGGCTCCCTAGATGGCACCTAAATAGGAAAGTCATTGCTCGATTTGGACTAATAGTCGTGCCCTCAGATTCGGACTTCGAGTGACGACCTATGTAAAAGACCATTAACTTGATTCACGTTTACGACCCTCTGCGGCCCTTTGTTCCTGTTGATGCTGGTTAGTTTGTTCATGTTGTTTTGTTAGTTTGTTTGTTTGTTTTTCGTTATTTATCGTTTTTTTTCATAATACTCCGTACTTTGTGTTTTACACTTTACGCATTCATTCATTCATTCATTCATTTCCAGGTGAAGCAGCTCATGGAGGAAGCGGTGACTCGGAAGTACATCCATACCAGTAGCAGCACAGTGACCTCATTTTGCGGTAAGTTTAGTTTTCTTTTTAAATGACCCTTCTTGCCTATTCTGCCTTTCACATTATCCCTAGCTTCCTTATGGGATTATGAGATTCTGGAATCCCCGCCTTTCGCCTTTGTTTCGTTTTATACCTACGGCTTTTTAGCGCTTTTTGGGCCTAGCCGAGCTTTGAAAGTCACGCAACGCAAACTTCGCCGAAGCTTCAAAGTCCGTGAACAACTCTTTTACAAATATGGACATATGAAGCTTCAAAGTATTATTTTTCATTTTGGAAGGCATGGTAGACCATTAGGTTCTGTTTTGGACTTCTTGTGCTTTGCTTGGTTTTCCCACTTTTTAACGAAGGCGCGTTCAGTTTTCAAATATTTTGCGTCCAGCAGCCGCGTCGGAGAGAGGAAGGCTGGATAGAGTCGGCAATCGCTAACAAGAAAATTGCTAATTTCTTGTGGAAAGTAATTGTATTTTTGAAAACGATACTTCTAAGCCATTTCATCTTGAAAAGATCATTTCTAGTAATAGTTGTGCTTTAATCATCGCCAGAGAAAGGTCCGACTATTGCAACAGTCAGACTTCATCGCAATTGCGATATTAAAGCAACTGCACGCTCGAATTTTTATTTTCCACAGTGCTTGTCTATTGTATTTATATTTCTTAGGATGAAAGTGTAAGTGACGTTAAAGCAGGTCAAATTGTTAGGATTTTTTTTTTTATTAACGTCACTGAGTTGGAGGTGGAAACGTAGCCCCTGGTTTAGTTCAATCTAAAACAGGAAAAATGGAAAAAGAAGCTACGCGGGAATAAAAAAAAAAAAAAAAAAGAAAGCGTCTTCGGGCTCAAGCTGGAAAATGAACTTGCAGAAAAACACGGAAAGATTCTTACTTAAATATCTGATTTTGTGAACTTCTTGCCGGAAAACTGCTTAGAGTTAAAGCTGGTGCTGTGATTTCATTTTGGATAAGGCTGCTGTTTTAAGTATATTATATGATATTTATTGTAAGAAAGTCCGAGGGCCATGGCCAAGTCCGTATCTAGGCATTTATTTCGGGGGGGGGGTGCCCTCTGATCGGACCAAAAAGTATAAAAAAGACAAATCAGAGGTTAAAGCCCATAAAAACCATTATTTGTGTATGTTTATGGGGGGGGGGGGGGGGGTTGAACCCCCTAACCCCCCCTGGATACGGCCCTGGCACACAAAGACACAACGAAAAAAAAAATTGGTAAACCCCGATTATGATGGCGACAAGCTAAAGCTTGACCCAAATGATAAATAAAAACAAATTAAAGTTTAACCGAAAAGGACTGGGACAGGACAATCTAGTTACCCATCACTTATTCACTTAAATTGGCTTGAAGACCCGCTGAAAGTGCGTTACTTGGTTGTTCCGCTATCCAGGAATAATCGATTTTCAAATAGTGGAATTTCCGTGTGATTTGTGGTAACTCTTTTTTGTTGTATGCCTTACAAGAAAGATTTATTACTTTTTTTTTGTTCAGGCACTAAGCAATCTTCACCAGTATCGCCACTGCCCACTGAAAAGCCTTGTTTTTGTTTAGATAAAAATTTCCCGCGTCATAGTAGAATTTTCGCTGTGGGGACGGCCGCAGATATTCTGAACGTCATAACTAGGGCAGATAGTGGAAAACAGAAAAATCCCTTTGCAGAATCCAAATAATTCAGTGTATTCAACTAAATGACACAAAAATAAGTTCGCTTTTCAGTTAAACTTTAAACCAACAGTCGTAGACTACATTAAATACTGACGATGCCTCATTGCCAGATTGAGGAATCTTCCCAAACTGCCAAACAAACACTCTTCGACGTTCTCACCATCCATGCCTCATCATACACTCTCATGCCAAAAATCTCTTGCCTCAACTCATTCAAATCGCAACACGTACACATTGCGATGAGTTAGAGGATTTAAGGAAGGAAATTTTTAAGGGAGGGATTCATGGGAGGGAGTGGCTGTTGAAAGTTATGCGGTGTAGGACTTTTCTTAGTATAAGAAACCTGGCGAGGTTCCTCAGAGTGGCCAGTCTACACAGGGAAAAGTGTTTGGGTGGGGGTTAGTGTTAAATCGTAGTGTGTCAGTGTTTTTGTATTTATGTGCATTTATTTTTGTTTATTTGTTATGGCCCTTGGGCTTTTAAGACAAATAAATATCATATCATATCATATCATATGGACCACATGTTCATAATAAAACTACCTCTGGGACAGGAAAATATACATTACATATCTGTTCAAGAAAGTTATTAAATGTTTACGGGATTCGGCAAAGACCGAACTTGTCTATTTTAGAAAGACCAGCCTTTCGGATCCCGTCGAAACCTTTTGTCTTGTTCTACTCCGCTGTCGCCGAGTACATTTTTCCGGGTTATAAATATATATTCATTCATTCACACTCCTTACAGCTGCTGTTGAAGCCTGTCTTTCTCACGAACTTCGCAGACGAACACTTGGACTCTTTAGATCCTCTTGCACCACTGCGCTCTTGCTGAAGATCGCGAAATTTAATATCGATGCAAAACACGTGGCGGATATCCTGATGGAGTTGGAGTCGACAGATGGAGCTAAGTAAGTAATTTCTGTGCAAATTTGCCACTATTTAGAACTCCCCAGAAGTGCGAAAAATAGTTCGGTCGAAAGAATCGGTTCCTGAGATATTTATAGCGTGTTCCGCCCTTCTTACAATCGTGACTATTAGTTACCATTTTCGTTGCAGCCTCGTGAAAAGCTACTACAGGAGTGCTGCATGAAGCCGCCACCCTAAACTCCTATTTTGGGGAAATGACTTATGGAAACAGAGTAAAAGTTGAGATAAAATTCAGTGCAGTATCTTGAAAGGAAGCTCAAAACTTTCACTTTCTGCTGGTACCTTAGTTTACTTGTAATTGTTCAAGGCTAAGCTGGAAAACACGAAAGAATACAAGCACCCAAGTGATCACGAAGCTGCCCACTTTGCTAAAAATGGTATTTTGCTACATGATGAATGCTAGAGGCCAGCTGTTTGGTCAGAGAGGTTCCTTGACCTATTGCAAATAACAAAATTTGCTGTTTTCTTGGAATTTGCATGACTTTTCTGGGGGTGGCAGCTTCATGATCCAGGGTGGCAGGATCATGTACCATGGCCAACTCGAATCAAATCTGGCTCAAAACAAGCCAAATAATAATAAACAACCAGCTAAACTGCAGCTAATTGAGTTAAGTGGTTAAAGTTCCTAAGATTTATTCTTTTAGTGGAGAGGGTGGGCGGCGCCATGGTACGGGCAGCTTCATGCAACACTCCTGGTGAGCGTTGCAACCGTCTCAAAGAGTAACCAGCAGTAACTATTTATCAGAGCAAAATAACACTATTGAGTAGTGCCAAGACTTGAAATAACTGACACGCAGTCAAGTAGCAGCGACACTAGCACCACTAGCGATAGTTAACGTCCCTACTGAAACTCAAACAGTCGTGCACCAGTGCTACAATAACTTCATCTTTTGAACACAGCAAAAAAAAAAAGGTACAACATCCTCTGTTTCCTCGATGTGTGCAGACCGCATCTCAGCTTTAAGAAGTTTCTATATCCGCAAGTTTGTCTCGCTTTAAATGCTGCAAGCTTAGTGAGAGGCGCTGTGATTATGGCCCGTTTGCGAAGCAAGGAAAGCATATGTCTTGACGCTACTCCCTAGTGTTATTTTGCTCTGAGCAAAACGACAGTAGGGAATAGCGCAGAGCAAATCAACACTAGGGGTAGCGTCAAGACCTATGCTTTCCTTGATTCGCAAACGGGTCATAGTCATCCCGTCGCCGTCCGTCCGTGGCCGAATGGTTAGCGCGTCGAACTCACAAGGGAAGGGTCCCTTGTTCGAGTCTCGGTTGTGCCTACTGTTTGGTTTCGAGCGGGGGTTAGTGGCGTAACTCTGTAAGACAAGCCAAAGTTCACCCAGCTTCAAATGGGTACCTGGAGAAATCCTGGGAAGGTGACAGGAAGGGTGTGCGAAAGCACAGGATGGCTGGCCCCCAACCCCCCATTGCAATTCCTGGCTGAGGGCTGAGATCAGCAACGCCGGCTTGGCCTGTAAAGGCTGATAGCTGAAACCTTTACTTTTTTTTTTTACTTTTTACATAGTCATAGCGCCGCCCACTACGCTTGCGGCATTAAAACAAGACAAACTTGCGGGTTTAGAAATTTCCAGTAAAGCTAAGATGCGGTCTGCACACATCGAAGAAACAGGGGAGGTTTTATCATTTTTTTGCATTGTTCAGAACATGAAGTTATTAGAGCCATCACTGGTGCACGACCGACTGAGTTTCAGTACGGACGTTCACTATTGCTAGTGGTGCTAGTGTCGCTGCTATTCGAGTATGTGTCACTTTTTACAAGTCTTGGCGCTACTGCGTAGTGTTATTTTGCTCTGTAGCGTAGTAAGCGTGATAACTTCAATCTCTGTGGCGCGATGATTTGTAGAAAGCTGGTAGAAAGTAGAAAATTGCGTTCCAGTCTTGACACCAAGAATCCAGAAGCCGTGACGTCATTCAGTTACTACGGTAAGTAGGGTGAAACACGATCTCAAAGAGTTGAGTAGTTCAAAATACAATAGCTTGTCCCCGATCAAAAGTGCGAATCATACCTGAGTCTGACTGCGATAAACTGATAATTCAGCTGAGATTGATTCTGGCGTTATTTTGGCCATTCTTGGCAAGGGTTCTCTTCAGGCTGTTGTCTCAAGTTAGACAAACGAACCAACGTTCGCAGGTCCGTTTGTCTCGCTTGACCCTCAAGCGGACCCTTGCCGAAAAGGAAAATAGTCAAGATATTCAAGGGGGGGGGGGAGCCCTAAAGCTGCAGAAGCTTTGAAGAACTTTCTGTGCTGAGAATGAAAATCGTACCGCACCACTCCGCACCCAACTTCTTATCCTATAAAGGACGCCGTCGGTTAGTTTCTTGGCCTGTTATAGAAAGGGTTAAGGCAAGAAGGTTACCGCTTTCATACATGGACCTAATCAAGGCTTTGTAGAGCTTCAGGTAGATAGATAGAAAGAATTTATTTTAAAACCAAGTTTGCCATGACTGTCAACCATAATATTTGCAATATCTGTATAATCAATCACGTTTCGTTAGAAAACATTGGTATATCAGACGTGTTTTGTAGCTGTATGTTTGTAGTGTAGTTTGGGTACCCTTGAACTTGTCATTCGTTCTGGTCGATATCTGACGTTTTGGTAGGGGCGGGAGGATCTGAGACTGGAGAAAGTGAGGTATCGTGGCTGAAACGAAGTGTGTGCTTAGCTCCTATCTGCAAAATGATGGTTGGTTTTCTGTATGTAATGGAACTCTTGGTCATGCCGAGTGCCTGATTGGTGTTTGCCATACTTCTCTTTGAAATTATGTTGTTTTATCAAGCTGGATAATAAACTTCCAGAAATTCATTCGCAGAAGTACATGATACGCAGTCAGCTTGGGCTGAAGGTATATGTGGTTTTGTGGAATAGGAAATATTTCAAATCCTTGGACAGGTTAGTTGGTTAATGGTCAAACCCATTGCCAGGTCTTATGTTAGGCTTTATGGTGGGGTCATAATGAGTTAGAATAAAACTGAACTGAATCGCCGATTCGCTAATCGCTTTGTCAACCAGAAAATGGCGAACGAGTTCGACGATGTTGTTGATGAAAGGTCGGATCTCGGGTCGGATCGTATTTCTCGGGTTGAGGATGATTTTGTGAACCATAAAGTATGATCCATTGACGAAGCGAAGATTAGTTTTTTTTTTTCTTTGTTCGCCGGTAGAGGAGTAAGATACAAAAATAAAATCCACGGACGGAGGAAAGCAGAGTAGAATTCCGTGCTTGTGTTTTGTAGAAGGAGACGAGATCAGACTTTTCGCTTTTATTTCTAACTTCGCCAGTATTCTGAGTAACCGAAAAATGGACCTCTTTTTCAGGAGATCCTCCAGCAGTGGAGACAGCACAACGAAGCTCTCATTGGCCAACCCGAAGCCAGCCCTCCAGAAGTGTAACTCCTCCTCCTTAATATCAAATATAGCCGCCACGCCGCAGCGATATCTGTGGATCAGAGTTGCACTTTTCGAACGGAAACTTGCTGCAATTGTCGATTTCTTGGTTAAAAATAGCAGGTAAGTCTGCGTCAATAGTTGCGTTTTCGATCCGAATTCTCCTCGCAATCTCTTATTTCGCGTTTCTGTCAGAACCGTGGAGGGGGAAAGCCACGCGATTCGGCAGAATCGAGAAGTTGCTCCGATAGTGAATTGTCGATTCTGCTCTCTCCGTTCTCCTCCCTGATTGGTCAACAGAGTGCCAGTGTTCAATATGCGTAAACATGTATACCGGATTGCAGACGAAGGGACAACTGAGAATTCAGATCAAAAACTAATGATTGCTGAAGATATATTCTGACCGCCCATATTCCTTTTGCCACTTCCCTGTTTGTCAGAAATTCTGGTCAGTTTCTGTTTCTGGCCCAAAATTCTGCCAGATTTTCACCCAAATTTTTGTTCGAACTGGGTTTGTTATTTTCAGTTTGTAAACGCTAGGTTGATGCTGCAAGAGTTTTTCAGAAAACATGGGTTTCCGAAGAACGAAAAAAAAATGTATGGTAGTCTCAGATTATTCTCAGTTCTCAGACAATAATATCTTTAATAAGATTTTTGTAGTGGAAGAAAAAACCTTATCAATGAGAATTAACTACTATAACAGTTTTGGGCTGAATTTTAAAATGAAGACCCAAAACATTCAGCTATTCTTCCTGTTCAAAGTGAGCTAACAGCAGCTCTCGGATCCTCTGACTGTATCAAACAAGTTCTAAGACGAGAAATGATACCGAGTTTACCTTGATTCCTTGTTTTAGCTTTTAATTCCTATATCGAGGTGGATTCCAACTTTTTTTTTTGGGGGGGGGGATCATATTTTGATACACGAAATTATTCGAACGGCTAGGCTACGAAAAGCAGGGTGGAAAATTTAGGCCATAGTTTAGTAATTTGTGGTTCCAGTAGTTTCTAATCTGATCTTTTCATTATCCAGCAAGTACTACGATAAGGAGTCGGTTCTGGCAGACCAGGATTACGGACCTGTTCTCAGCTCACTTATGGGTAAGCCTTTCTGTGCCATTTTGGACCTACTATGAAGCTATGCTCTCACTCAGGGAAAGTTGACTTGACTAGTCCCATCCCGCCTTGGTGGCCGTCTTGGGGCCTCTCTCCTCGCTAAAAAATGGATGTGCTGCCTGCACTGTTCCCTGTCCTTGGCCAGTCTGTGAAGACCAGGGGGATTATGGTCAGTAACGTTCTTCTTCCAACGATTAGGGGGGTGACAACGTGGACGAAAACAATAGTTGCGTTTTTTGCCATCATCCAGTTAACCGACCTCCAAGATTTTCCACTATAAGTCGTTTTCTTCCGTCGGTTAACCGCCCTAAGTTTTTATAAGCTGTCTTTTTTTGCTCCGTTTGCCGGTCGGTTAACCGACCTGCGGACTGAGGCGGGAGCTCCGTCCAACCAAGGTCCAACCGACCTACGCTCTTGGCATGGCGCGAAATTCAAAATTCTCATTGGAGAGATAGGCGCCGGCGACGGGAAGACGCCATTTTTTCTTATAAGCCGTTTTCTAGAGCTCAGTCGAACCGACCGGCGAGACAGCTAATTATTATTAGCGAAAAAAAGGCGCAAGCCTCTACAATACTCTACGAAAATTTTCCACACAATACTTGTCGTTTCCTACGTGGTCGTCAAGTGCTTTTTTGAAGGCGTCGACTGATGGGCTGGCAACGACGTGTGACGGAAGTTGGTTCCAATGTCTCTGACTTTCGAAGGTGATTTATGCCAGTGGACGTGAGAGAGAATTTATTTATTAACAAAACAGAATAAACACATATGAACTGGGACCACCCCGGAACACTGTCACCTGTCCTAGGAGGGGGGGGGGGCAACCACAAATGAAAGGGTCGTAATCTACTGCACTACTTTTCAACACATCACACACACAAAAAAGAAGAAACAAAAGAACTCCAGGGAGAACGCAAACAAAATGCCACACCAAATCATCCGGGTCCACCCAACAAAACTTAACAAAATTTAGAAATCGGCTGAGAGAAAGTTGGGCAGAGAAATGTTGTAGTAAAAGCTGAGAAAACTTTTATAAAAAAGCATCAGAAGCCCTACTAACCAACTATCCATACCCATTCTTTAACAAGTGAGATACGTAAGTAATTGTAAGTTTTTTTGTAGTATTTCACAGCATTTTACTGAAAGGTTTGTAGTTGATTCACGAATGCTTTTGTTTTATAATTTATATATTGTACTCCTCGGTTTTGAGGGAAATAAATGGATAAATAAATAAATAAATAAAAATGCAGGCAAATATTTTTCCTGATTTGGGTCGCTCTCTTCCATTCTCCAGGGCTCGGCTTTCGAATCTCCCTAAAACTGTGTATCTTTCCAGTTGGACCTTGTGCCCTCGACTTCAGCCGAATGAAAACGCAGGATCACTTTTGGTCAGACCCTCCAGCGGAAGAACTAGTGCAACGCCACCGGATTTCAAGCTCCGTCTTTACAAACGGGAATGGACTCGCTTCTCCCATCAACAAGACGCTAGGCGGACAGGTTAGTCCATGGGTAGCCTACAACACTCTATGTTCCAGTTCATAGTTCCTGTTAGTCCCCCAATGGTCATCATAATCAGCAGCGTTCTTTACAGAGATGTGTGTTTAATTATATAACTTCAGTAAAAAAAAAGGTGAGGACCTCATTCAACTCCCAGAAAGTCCCCACCCTTCAACCTCTCCCACCAATCCACGAGAGATATAGGAAAAGCTAACAGATGATATCCCAAGGGAATCTGTTACGCATTGTCTGTTGAAACCCCGCATCCTCGGGTTAACTGTTATGAAACTTCTGACATTGTTCTATCTCTGTGTAATAGATGCTGATAATTAGGCCAGGGTGGGACAAACTGAGATTAATCATCTTGAAGCGCTGGACCGGTATAAAAACAATTAGCGCTGACCGGGGAAAGTACCTCAAGTGTATTTCACTCAGGAGGCAGGGGCGTCGCGAGGGGGGTGTGGGGGGGGGTGCTGCACCCCCCCCCCCCCCCCCCAGAAGGCCCGTGGGAAAAAATTCCGGTAAATTTTGACTGGTGCGGCGAAGCCGCGCCAGTTAAAATTTGACAAATTCACCTGAACTTGACGATTTTTAGGGAATCTACCGGATTATTGTTCAGGGAACCTACCGGATTTCGCTCAGGGAATCTACTGAAACCTTTCACAAGGAATCTACCGGAACTTGACTTAGGGAATCTGTCGGAACGTGTCTCAGGGGATCTACCGGAATTTGCCCCACAGAATCTTCCAGAATCCGGCTGAGGGAATCTAGCCTACCGGAATTTTCGCTCGGGAATCTAACGAAACCTTTCACAAGGAATCTACCGGAACTTGACTTAGGGAATCTGTTGGAACGTGTTTCAGGGGATCTACCGGAATATGCCGCGCGGAATCTTCCAAAATTCGGCTCAGGGAATCTACCGGAATTTTGCTGCTTACCGCTTACAGGGATGACCGCGAAGCACAACTTATCAGAGTGAATCGTGCAGACGGACAAAACATCGAACCTGGACGTTCACCGGGTGATTCCGGTAATCTCCAAAATTTCTGTAGCTTTCAAAAATTAGGCAACCTAACAAAATTTACACCATTTCCAGCTACAAATATTGTTCCAGGAATAAAATCACAGTACCATCTACTCTAGATTCGACAGCCTTCTTGACTCACAAGTTAGCCTTGTTCCGACATGATCTCGGAAGTCCCCAGGACAGCTTCGGAACAAAAAAAAGTTTGAAGAAATATGGTATTCGAATTCTTTCGTGAATTTTAGTTAAAATTTAACGTTCGTCAACTAGATCGGTTTCACATGCGATTAGTAACAGACTCTCATGAAAGAGTCAGAATATTTCAGTGTTTTCAAATATCAGAAGTAAAAATAAGCTATGCCTTTGCAGTTAAACTTCAACGAGCCTGTCTTTGTTTACCGTCGTTTGTAACACACAATCTAAGTCAGAACACAACAGTATTCTAGAATTCCTGCAGACAGAGGCGTTACTAGCCAAAATGTTTGAGGGGGACAAGGTATTTACCGACTGGCTGGTCATTTTTACCGACGGTTTTTGCAGATAAAAACGACTATTATTGAGAAAAAAAACGACTGTGTTGACGAAAAATCGGCTGATTTTAAGAAAAAACGACTATTTTTAAGAAAAAACGACTCTATTTCTAAGAGAAAAATTGACTGCGTTTTTACTAAAAATCGCGGCGCTTTGCGCCGACTCGGCTATTTTTTACCGACTGGCCGAAAACATTGGGGGTTTCGACCCCCCCCCCCTAGTAGTGACGCCAGTGCCTGCAGAGATATTCACTATGGAAAATTTCCGGCAAAATCTTGAAAAATTCCGGTAAAATCCCGAAAAATTCCGGTAAAATTCCGAAGCCGCACCGCCCCCCCCATCAGGAAGGTGTCGCGACGCCCCTGTCAGGAGGATCTGGGGTATACTTTGCTTTTTTCATGCCGGACAGATATTCTGCCGGAATTCGGCAAAACCCGGAATTTTGGTATTTCTGATGATTGCAGTCAGAAACGAGCAGGTCCGGACTCGATGTATGATGGAAATCCGGGTACGACCCCTTTCTTTGTCGGGCAGATTGAAATTTCGATTCTAGGTCTGCGGGCTCGACCTCAATAAAAGAGGTGGTTACGAATCCGAATCCGCATTTGAGGTTCAGTCCCTTCCAGAATCATGTTCGCTCAGCTTTGTCGCAAACCTCAACCCTAACCGAACCAATAGATAGAAGGCGAGAAAGAGATATAGCCTTCTCGAGTAGTCCTATGCCTGCTCTACACGTGGTCCAAAGCACTAGCCCTCATATATTCATACAGTTCATAAACACGGAAACGTCGCCTATAATGCTTTGGCAGTTAACGTTTCCGTTTTTGTCAACTTTGTGAATATATGTTTCCCAATCAGCTTGGGCTCAAGGATGCACTAGCCCTAAACGACAATCTATTTTGCTTAACTTTTTTTTTCACAAAACAAATAACCCGCCTGTCTTTCCCAGGGGTAAATACCCCTCTTCCGGATCGCAATTCCAAATTCAAATTTTCTGCGAAAGAGGCAGTCCCGAACCCAGTTTGGATTTGCAGGGTCCGGGTATAACCCTGTCCAGGGTCATATCCATCTACCTATGCCGCAAACCGAAACAAAGGAATAGCCCACCTGTCGGACGCCAGGGATTCTTATCAAAGAGGATGTCTTTAATTGGCTCCAAAGTTTGGAAAAAATATGGAATCATTGTAGGAAAGTATAGGCTAAATTTGGTGTTATTAGCCTATAACTCGGAAGCGCCCCAACGGCGGAAATGCGCCCTACGATATTCGTTTTCAGCGAGGTTGATTATCCCAGGATCCGTCCTCAGCATTTGTGTACCTTCCTTCATGAATGAATGAATAACTTTATTGTGAATATCGCGAGGATAAATAAAACAATATATGTTACAAAAATAAAATGTCTGTCACTTGTTAAGATTTTCCACAAAATATTGTCTGAATGACTGCCTGTATCTCGTCGACGCACCACGGTTGCATGGTTCCATCTTGTTTTGGTGTCTGAATTTGACGGCGGAAGGTTCTTCGAGGACGATAACAAGCCATGTCCAAAAGACATGACCAACTCACACCTTCTCTCCTTCAAAGTGGTCAGCTTGAGCTGTGAGAGACACATATCGTATGGTATATGGCTGTCCCCCCAGATTATTCGCAAGGCTCGCTTCATGGGTGGGTGCACGATACAGAATCTGGCGCCCTGACTATTACCCCTGCTTCTCTTTTCAAAGGATCCTTATTGGGCCCAAAGATTGGATTATTCCGGTCGCGGCGCTCCTTTCACATACTCCAATAACCATTTGTCCCGAGGCTAAGGGAGAAATAATCACTTGACCACCTCGAAATGTGCAGCGTCTGGGAATAAAAGGGCAGAGCCGTATTGGAGAGCGAGTGAGCAGCATGCCACGGTATCTGTTTTTACATGGGCTAGGTCTTGTAATATATAGTTCATCGAAACTACATGAAATTATATAACAATCTCCCACCAACTTGTCTTGGTCAATAAGTCAATGAAACTGAGTTTGCAAGAACATGTAATAAAAGGAATGCAATAGAACGAGGCTCATGTCGTTCGTTGTTTTTCGCGCGGACTTGTGGATTATAAAAAAACATGTAAAAGTCTTAACACTGAACACAAAAAGTGTGGGCTGTTCACCCCATAAATGCTGCAATGCAAGAACCGAAGGTTATGGAAAGACCTTTGTGCCGTAGTGTTATTTAAAATCTTGAAGAAATGACGAATGTATTCCCTACAAGGTTTTAGCTTATTGGTGTTTTAGTTTGACGAGTCATTTCTGACTATTGCCTCATATTGATATTACAATCTACCTGACATAAGCGAAAAGTTCGGCGGTCAGTGTTCTGAAAGTTCGTTTCGCAATAAATTATCATCTACCTTACAGGGCTCGGTAATGAACAAGACTCCAAATCTCTTGTTGGCCTATTCCATGATGCTCCTTGCTATTGTTTCCCCGTCGTTGACCTTTTTCAAATTACTTCCTTGTTCTCTTCTGAATGCTAATTTGCAACCCCAACTTTGTCCAAGTTTACTTTCCTTTCCCAAATCCCGGCTTGATGCAGAACATTTCCTCCTCCAAAATTAGCCGAACCGACCTTGCGGATGTAGCTGCAATCCCTTTATAATTGGACAGCGAAGGTTGTTGGGTCGGGGGGGGGGGGGGGTATGCCGATTGACGGACTTTCGTATTAAGATGTATTCTAATACTATTGACCAGGGGCAGAGGATGGCCAAAGGGATGAGCCGTTTGCTGGTTGAAATATTGGGGAAGAAATGCGCTAGTTCGCCATCCGCTCCCGCTGTATTATGAACTTCAAATAAAACGCAACTCAGAACGCATTGTCAGAAGCTTCATAACAAATATATTCATACAAAGGTTAAAAACGGAAACGTCAGCGCGTCAGCTACGGTGCTTTGCAGCGATATCTCGGCCCTTCTTGGCAATGGACCTCGTCAGGCTGTCGAACATCAGGGACAACGTTAGAGAACGGAAGAAAAGAACCTGCTGCATGCATGTTCGTGACATTGACGTTCCTGACATGACGTTCGACAGTCTGATGAGGACCCTTGCCTAGGCATCGTCGCTGACGTTTCCGTTTTTATCCATTGTATGAATATGTCTCCTAGCAAGAACAACTAAGCGAATAGAACCTCCGTCTTTGGTCCCATGCAGCAACTATGGATACCCCGACAAACCTGATCTTAGCTAGAGGTACTTGGTGAGGTTTGAGTAGATGCACGTCTACTTCTCCCTTCGCCGCTGCGCATATCAGAGGAAACTGTGCACCGTCAGCGCGTAACACGTGACGTCACAATGGTAGACAACCATTCGCTTTTACTTTCGAAATTTCTTCTCTGGGGCTTACTGCGATATAGAGATAACGAATTGTGATATTCCGCGTAGCGCCTTCCCTCCGCTCGTTTGCATCGTGCAGGGTATAGCGAATTTATTCGAATCGCATGGTCGTATTACAGAGATAGGGAGACGGAGGTTCTCGTGCTTATTTGTTCTTGTTCCTAGTTAGCTTGGGCTCAAGGAGTAATTATTCATAGTAGATAACACAAGGATGCGCGGTTTCAACAGATAGCTGTTGTTGTTGCTGTTATGTTTTTCAAACGTTACGCCTCGAAACCTTATGCATACAAGAAGAGCAGAAACACCACCGAAAATCATCTGCTGACTATTGTGTTTGTGATTTTATTTTTGGGTATGAGAGGGGATGGTTTACCTCTTGGTAAAAGAAGAAAATATTTGGGTAAAGTTAGGGTTAAAACTGGTCCTTACTCTTGCCCCTATGTGTGGATGCGAGAAAGAAAGTATGAGTCATTTTGTGGGAGAGTGTGAGGAATTGAATGGGTTGAGACTAGAGATGTTTGGAGTGAGAGCGTGTGGGAGTGAGTGGATAATTGAGAGAATGAAAGAGAAAAGTTCCCAGGTTATTCGACTGTTTGGAAGGTTCCTCCGGGTAGGGTTAGCACACAGGGAAAGTTGTATATCCCTCTAGTAGTAACTAGTAAATATTGGCATAGTGTTCATGTTTTTTATATATATTTTTTCTTTTGTTGTCTTGGTGCGATGGCCCTTGTTGGCTTTTATGCATTAAATATCTATCTATCTATGAAAAAGTCAGCAGATTCTTTTTCCGGCGGTTTTTCGGCTCTTCTGGCAATGCTTTTTAAAGTATACTTAAATGCATAAAGTCTGCAAAAAAGTCTGCAAAACAGATAGCATCCAAAGTGTTATCTGTTGAAACTGCGCATCTTTGTGTTATATGTTATGACATTTCTGACAGTGTATTTACTAGCTCGGGTTGCGTAAAAGTTTCGGTCGTGCGGCTCGGATAAAAGAGTCACAGAAAAAATATTCCTTCAACCCAAGCCGACTGCGAATCATATTTGACAGTGCAAAACGGATGCGTCAGTTAAATTTTATTTGAGCTATATTTCGGCCCTTCTTGGCAAGGGTCCTCTTCAGGCTCAAAACCACTCAAGTTGGAAAAACGAACTTGTGGAAAAACTTGAGCCTGAAGAGGACCCTTGCCAAGAAGGGCCGAAATATAGCTCGGATAAAATTTAGCTGACATAGCCTGTCCGTTTTCCACTGTCAAAATACGAAGTCACAGAATAAAAACAAAGTACGAATAGTTAGTGATCGCCTAGTCAGACTGGTGTGGGGAATTTTTTCTAATTTTTTAATTATTTTTTTTGTGCAGGGCAAATCAAATAGCAGCAGCTCTCTGTCGGCGCAAGACTACGTTGCTTCCCTTCATCAAAATAACAAAAGCACACTTCTATACGGGAAAAACAACGTTGGCGTCCTACCAGTAAGTATTTTTTTCCATTTTCAATAAAAAAAGAAAGATTGTGGAATCAGTTCAATTCAGTTCAATTTTATTCACAAAAATAATAAGCACCATTAACTCTGTATGACCCCACCATAAGTCCTAACATAAATGTCTGGCAATGGGCGGACTTGGATTCTTTGTTCATATAATCCTAAGGGTAACAAACCAAACCAAACAAGTCTTGAAAAAGAAGGATAGAAAAAAATAATAAAGACATAACAAACTGTCAAGAAAATACGCTAACGGACGAATTTTCGTCAACAAAGTGCCCTTGCACCCCCCCCCCCCCCAAAAAAAAAAGAAGAAATTCAAAGAAAAATCAAGAAATTCTAGATCACAATTGCAGTCGAAAAGCTGTCCTTTCTCCATCTGCCATTCAGACTTCTGTTCTCCCGCTGTCCTATAGTCACTGGAGACTCGTCCGAATCCTTGTTCAATATGGAGATCTTTTCGCGTGGACGGCTCTGCTCCCGTCAAACTCCCGGCGAGCTCGACGGATATTTTGGCGTGGATGACGTCGATCTTTTTGTCATTTTCGCATGTACGGATGAATAGGTAAAGGGGGGTTATCCAGCTCGACGGGTGTCTCCCATTCAAAACTGCTCCGAAGGCAACGTCGAGTTGAAGTTGGATAGAAAAAAGGTTTGCGCAGAAAAAATGCGGACCTTCCACTAAAATGTCTCATCCAGCTGAATGGGCATTTTCGCGTGGATGGAACCCATCTTCCTATAGCCGTTCAGCGCCTGATCGATTTTCTCATTTTCGCGTGGACGGGGTCACCCGTTCAGCTTTACAGCCATTAACGTGAAAACGTCCCCTATCTCTCGTATCAGGGGGGAACTCGGGCCCGACCTTCCACCCTTGTTCTAACCAGCTTTTCATGGAAAGTTTCCAGCAAATATTCACCTTTGGGATCCCATTGAAACCTTTGGTCTTGTTATCAGCCGGATGGGGAACGGAGAGAAAAGTTTTTGTTGCTCTACTCGGACCTTCTACTGAACTCTACTTTAATTGGCGATTACGTCCATTACGTCACTGTTATTGAAGGACCTTGTTGTTCCCATATTTAGTCAGTGGGCGAGCTAGGGCCAGATAAAATAGCAAACAGGGAGTTGTCCTTTAACGTAAATATCCTTCTTGAAAGCTCTTAAAGGACCCCTCTTGCTTATTCTGCTTTTTATAATATATCTAGCTCCCATACAGAATTATAAGCTTCTAAAATCCCCACCTTTCTCCATTGTTTCGTTTTGTGCCTACGAAATTTTAGCGCTTTTTTGGCCTTGCCGAGTTTTGCCTGTCACACAATGAAACGTTTGCCCGAATCATCAACGTCTGCTGACAACTCTTTCACACATAAGGATCTGAGAAGCTTTTGTTTATTACTTCTTTTATTTGCTTAGTTTTCACACTTTTGAACCACGGCGCGATCAGTTTTCAAATGTTTTGCGCCCAGCCGCCGCGGCGGAGTGCAGGAAGGCTGGACATAGTTGACAGGCGCTAACAAGAAAATCGCTAATTTCAGATGGAAAGTAATGGTATTTTCGAAAATGTTTTTTTCTGATCCATTTCATAGGGAAAACATTATTTCTAGTAAGAGTTGTGCTTTAATAATTGGTTCATCCCACAAAACAAAACCGATGGGAGGCGGAGGGAGTTTCCAAGGAGAGCTAGAACCTGAAGGAATATTAAAAAAAAAATCTTCTTTTCAATGAAAATTTCCAGGCACCGGGTACATCTGCCCTCAAACTACTCCTGACCTAGGGACTCCCCTGCTTAACCGTACAAAAAATCTTCTTCTTTTCAGTTAACATTTCCAGGTACCGGTACCTCTGCCCTCAAACTACTCCTGGCCTAGGGACTGCCCTCCTTCGCTGTAAAAATTATTTTTCTTTTCAATAAACATTTCCAGGTACCGGTACCTCTGCCCTCAAACTACTCCTCCCCAAACTTCACCGTAAAAAAAAATAACATTTTTTTCAATGAACATTTCCAGGTACCAGTACCTGGAACTACTCCTGCCCTGAAACTACTCCTGACTTATGGACTCCATTCCTTCGCTTTAAAAAAAATTCTTTTCAATAAACATTTCCAGGAACCAGTACCTCTGCCCTCAAACTACTCCTGACCTAGGGACTGCTCTACTTCGCCGTAAAAAGAATTATTCTTCTTTTCAGAGTACATTTCCAGGCACCGGTACCTATGCCCTAAAACTACTCCTGACCTACTCCTGACCCCTCCCTTACCGTATTTTTTTTTCTTTTTTTCAATGAACATTTCCCGGTACCGGTACCCGGAACTACTCCTGCCCTCAGATCATTCCTGACCTAGGGACTCCCCTTCTTTGCTGTAAAGAAAAATATTCTTCTTTTCAGTGAACCTTTCCAGATACCGGTACATAGAGCTACTCCTGCCCTTAAACTACTCCAACCGTTAAACTACTCCTGACCTAGGGACTCTCCTCTTGTGCTGTGAAAAATTGTTCTTCTTTTCAATAAACATTTCCGTGTACCGATATCACCTCTGCCCCAGTGCCGTCTTTTAAATTTGGTGGACCCCAGGCCATCCATGGAATTTTGGCCCCTTTTTATGAATCAAAAACGTAAAAACGCTAGCAGATTAGCAAACACGATTCTTGGTGTATCAAGAGTTATGAAACCACTAAGAAATAAAAGCAGTGATCATTCATCAACAGTTTAGCACTTTTAGCGGCATTTCAAAGCAGAAAAATAATTAATAGCACCATCCATATCAATCGAATTCAAAACAATGTTTACTTTCTCAACCATTTGAACCGGCCGTTTGGCCTCTTGTTTGCACTGGCCCCCCAGCACCGGCCTAAGGGTAAAGACGGCACTGCTTTGCCCCTCAACCTAAGGACTCCGTTCCTTCGCCTTTCATTTTGTTCCTCTTTGAAGAGAACACAATACATTTTGCTCCCATGGTTGCTTTTGACGTCATTGGCCCTTTTCAGCGTCTTGTTAAGTCGTGAAAGGATGTGGTCTACTGCCTGGCTAGGGAATTAAGCTAGGATTGGCAATATATAGAAGGAATACCCAAAAGGGAAGGATTTTTTGATAAATCGATTTGATGATGGTGATGGATTTTTTACTCGATATTGGTGAAACTTCAGGGAGTGACATCTCTTTGAGAGAGAATAAAGGGTTTATTTAAAGTTTAACCGAAAAGGAATGTAATAGCACAATCTAGGTACCCATGACTTATTCACTTAAAGAGGCTTGAAGACCCGATGAAAATGCGTTACTTCGTTCTTTAGTTATTCACGAATAATCTATTTTCAAATAGTGGAATTTCCTTGTGATTTGAAATACCTCTATCTGCTTGTGTGCTGTGTTGTATGCTTGACGAAAAAGATTTACGAAAAATAAGTGTTCACGCAGTGAGCCCCCTTCCTTGAGCTGATCACTGACCACTGAAAAGCCGCGTTTGTATTGAGATTCAGTTTTTCTGCGACATAGTAGAATTTTGCGTTGTGAGGACTGCCGTAGATGTTCTGAACATCATACTATAGCAAATAGTGGAAATAAAAAAAAAACCTTAACACAATCAAAATAATACAATGTAGTCAGTCAAATGATACAAAAATAAATTTGCTTTTCAGTTAAACTTAAAAAAAAACAACCGAACTCTTCAATGCCCAGAGGCTATCCTGTAAGGGACTAAATACCCTTAAAACATCAACAACACAAAAGGGTTGAACAAAAAAAAAGAAAGAAAAAGAAAGATAGGAGCTTGACTAACCCAGTCTAGGACGCCCAACCAAAGCATCTACAAAAAATTCAACCAAAAACACTGCTAACCATCCAGCAAAAAACAAGAGCTGTAAGCTCATATGGCACTTGCATGTGTTGAGATGTTTTGTTTGATCAAAAGTATTTTTCGACTTTGTGGTTAAAATGCGCACTTTAAGGGAGCTAGATAAAAAGTATTTTATTTTTTAACTTGGGTGTAATGATGCGCACTTTAAAGGCGCTAGAAATGCATCTGTATGCAAAACCCTTGAGGCAAAAACGATCACAGGCCTTTAGGGATCCTTGATGTATACCGTTTCGTCAAAAGTTTTTTTTCGCTTTTCATTTCAAATGCGCACTTTAAGGGTGACAGAAATAAATTTTTAAGCAAAACCCTTGTGGCACAAATGATCATGGGTTGAGATGTATTGTTTGAAATAAAGTACTTTTCGACCTGGCCGTTCAGATTCACACTTTAAGGGAGCTAGAACGTCATTCGCAAACAAAATCCTTGAGGCAAAAATGATAATGGGCTCATGGGAATCATGAAAATATGAATTTAGTTTAAAAGTATTTTTCTAAATTTGCAGTCAAGATTAGTACTTTAACGACTGGTCGGGTTTGGAAAGTGGTCATTTTTGAGTCAATCTTGTCAAATCTCTAATATTACAGCCAAGTTCCATCGTCCTAGATTATCTGGAAGTACCTTAAATCGTGATCACCGGAATCCCGGACCTCCCCCCCCCCCCTCAAACTTCCCCACAGTCGCCGGAGCCAATCCGGTTCCGTAAGTGTTTATCCAGAGCATCTGTTTGTTATTCCCACAAAGTTCCATCCCGATCTCACCAGTCTAAGTCGGTCACGTATTTTCTCCCCCCCCCCTCAATTGCTGTCAGATCTGTCCGGACATGAAAAAGATCAACAGAAACATGTCCTCTCTTCAATTACCAAATTTCACTCAAATCCGATCAGCCGTTTCAAAGTTACGCATGACTCAATAGTCGGTTTGATCGGGTCCCTGATTCGCCTCCCAAGATTCGTCGTGAAAATCCCCAAAACCGCCATAACCGGAATTCCGGGAAACTCCCCTCCACCCCCCTAATGTCATGATCCATCCCAAATGTATAAACGATTTATCTGGAGCAGATGCTTGTTCTTCCCAGCAAGTTTCACTCCGATCCCTCCATTCTAACCGTTTCCCGATATTGCCGGTCACCCCCCCCCCCAACTCCCCCATAGCTGTTTAATCCGGTCCGGACTTCAAATGGGACATCAGAGGTATGTCATTTATTCAGTTATTAAGTTTCATTCCAATCCGACCACCCACTCGAAAGTTACACAGTACTCCAATTTTCCGGATTCCCCAGCCCTCCACCCCGCTAGTGTCCGGATCCAGTCCAAATGTATAAACGATTTATCTGGAGCAGATGCTTGTTCCTCCCAGCAAGTTTCACTCCGATCCCTCTATTCTAACCGTTTCTCGAAATTTCCGGTCTCCCCCCCCAACTCCCCCATAGCTGTCGAATCCGGTCCGGACTTCAATCGGGACATCAGTAGTGTGCCATTTATTCAGTTATTAAGTTTCATTCCAATCCGATCACCCGTACGAAAGTTACACACTACTCCAATTTTCCGGATTCCCTAGCCATCCCCCCCCCCCCCGGGTGGTCGGATCCAGTCCAAATGTATAAGCAATTTATCTGGAGCAGATGCTTGTTCTTCCCAGCAAGTTTCACTCCGATCCCTCTATTCTAACCGTTTCTCGAAATTTCCGGTCTCCCCCCCCCCCAACTCCCCCATAGCTGTCGAATCCGGTCCGGACTTCAAACGGGACATCAGAAGTATGCCATTTATTCAGTTATTAAGTTTCATTCCAATCCGATCACCCGTTCTAAAGTTACACACTACTGCAATTTTTCGGATTCCCGAGCCCTCCACTCCCCCCGGGTGGTCGGATTGGGAAACTGAATGTTTCCAAGTTAGTCCGATCGGGTCCCTGATGCTCCTGCCAAGTTTCATCGTCCTAGCACATCTGGAAGTACTCCAACTCGAAAAAGTGTGACAAAACTCCTTAATTTCCAGAATTTCCCCGGCCCACCACTCCCCCCCAGATGGTCGGATCGGGAAACTGATTACTTCTAGGTTAGTTTGGTCGGGTCCCTGATTTTCCTGCCAAGTTTCATCGTCCTAGCACATCTGGCAGTACCCTAACTCGAACATGTGGGACAAAATAATTCGGACAGACCGACCGACAGACCGACGGACCGACAGACCGACCGACAGACGGAATTGCGATCGGTATATGGCACTTGAGCCAGAGGCTGCAAGTGCCATAAAAACAGCAAAAAAATCGAAAGCCTTTGCTGAGCTGGTTCAGTTCAGTTCAGTTAAATTTTATTTATGATCCGTCTGAACAAAAGGATGATGGCACCCTAAAGATGGAGTAACAAACAAAATAAGTAGAAAAAAAACACTTGATACTAAATACCGAAAATATCCACAAAGACGATTAAATAAATAGCGCTGCCTATGGGAGAGACAACATTGACACAGTAGAGTGAAAATTCTGTAGGATAGCTGTTTATCAGTAACAGAGGTTGGAGATATTAGGCGGAATTTACACATCAAACAGCTATTTCTTTTCAAGGGGGGGGGGGGGGTAACTCGTAATCGGGGGAGGACTTGTCTTAGGGTAGGGACGGGCGGTTCGAGGTGCTTCTGCATGGGAGGGGGGGGGCCTCAAAATATACACTGGCTAATGCCCGGCAATTGTACTGGTTAGAAACAATAGACAAAAAACAAAGTGCACATGTCACTAGGTTAAAAACAGACCACACATATTTCTAAAACGTTGAGTAAAATGTCACAACAGGAGCAAAATAATGATACTATATAACAGGAATTCCAGCACGCCGTTCATTTAAGCTGGAGATAGCGAAACCTCGGTAGCAGCTTCCAACTAATGTATCCAAGACAATCTTAAAACGTTTTTCTGGCAAAATTCAGCTACTTTCCGTAAAAATTCTAGTATTTAATAGACCCCAAAATATCAAGCACCCAAATGACGCACCCTTCAGCTGAATAGAGAAAGGCTACTACGAAAGGGCCGCAGGGGATTTTTTTTTTTAAATTTGCCTTTTGGCAAAATTTAACTACTTCCTATACAAATTCTAGCTTTTACGTGGCTAAAAATTTACCACTGTTTCCATCAATAAGTAATAAGTAATTTACCTTGACTGTCATAACTGGATTACTGCGAAAATTCGAAATTCTCTCAGGGAGATTTCCGCTTCCCGTCTCTCCTAGTAAATTAATTTCTAACTGGGAAAGATGTGACTTCGTTCCAGGTTTGTTGGATAATTTGTTTTCGTAGACATGTTGCCCGACTTCCGCTTCCTTTCCCGGATTTTCTTTGAACGTTCGGAGCTGATATTGGAGATTTATAGTTTGCTCGTATACTTTTGCTTCCCGTGCGGATATGACGGAGGGACGAAGCTTCAGTGTAGCACAAAAAGCTGTGTCGCGGTACAACTCCGCAGAAGAATCCGAATGCCGTCTGAGCCGTCCTTTACAGCTGATTGGTTGTCTGCCATTATGACGTCACGTGTAACGCGCAGTAGAGTGGGCTCTCCCCGCCTGCAAGGCAATCTTACGGTTTTCACCTCGTATGAGCAACGGCGTAGAGGAAAGTAGGAGGGTATCAAGTCAGCTCAAACCTCACAGCATGTACCTCTGGCTCCGCTCCGTTTTATCGGGGTATCCGTAGTCGCTGCATGGGACCAAAGACGGAGGTGCTGTCAGATTATTTGTTCTTGGTACGGCTCGTTCCTTTATAGTGCGACTGCGATAAGGCCCATTTACCAAAACCAAAACGAGCAATGATTGTAAATTATCTTTTTTTAAAGCTTCGCTCAAGTGCCATATACCTATCACTTTTCGGTCTGTCGCGAGTTAGGGTACTTCCAGAAGTGCTAAGACGATGCAACTTGGCAGGCATGTTAGGGACCCGACCAACTAACTTGGAAATAGTCACTTGCCCGATCCGACCATCACGGGGGGGGGAGGGGGAGGCGGCGGAATCCAGAAAATAGCGGCATGCATAACTTTCGAACGGGTGATCGGGTGACCTCGTTTCTCAGATGTCCCATTTCAAGTCCGGACCAGATCCGATGAACCTGAGGGGGGGGGGGGGGTCGGAGGGGGGAACCGGAAATCGTGTGACACTCTCAGAGTGGAGCGACGGGGATTAAACTTGGTGGGAAGAACAGTTATAACCTCTAGGTACATCACTTTCAGAACTGGACCGGATTCGGACACTGGGGGGAGTTGGAGGGGGGGGTCCGGTTAATGTACTTTCAGGTGGGCTAGGACGATAAAACTTGGCAGGCATGTCAGGGACCCGACCAGATAAACTTGGAAACAGTCATTTGCCCAATCCGACCATCGTTGGGGGAGGGGGAAACGGCGGAATCCGGAAATTAGTGGCATGTAGAACTTTCGAATTGGTTATCGGATCTTAGAAACTTGATATATTGAAAAACCGCATGTCTCAGATGTCCTATTTCAAGTCGAGACCGGATCCGATGAACTGGGGGGGGGGGGTCGGAGGGGAGAACAGGAAATCTTGTGACACGCATAGTGGATCGGTTACGATGAAACTTGGTGGGAAGTACAGTCACAAGTCCTAGGTACATCAGAAACAGGATCGGAACGGATTCCGGTACCGAAGGGGGAGCTGTGTGGGGTGCCCGGAATGAGCTTGCTATCGTTTCAGGGCTTGCTATAATTTTTGGCTCAAGGGTTTTGCTTATAGATGAATTTCTAGCGCCTTTAAAGTGCGCATCATTACAGCCAAGTTCAAAAATAAAATACTTTTTCTCTAGATTAGATTAGATTAGATGATATTATTTTATTGCTAAATTACATAATAACCCATCATGATAGGTAACCGCCCATGAGACGACATAAATGCACTGGCACTGGGCGGTTACCACAAACTACTTCAACTTAACTCAAACAATAACTTAATTTAATTTCAACACTAATTAATCATTTTTTTTTCATATAACACACAAAAAGAAATAAAGGTAATACAAAAAGAAATAATAACTTATACCTTTATTCTCTGAATCGTGACTCCTCACCTCTCCAACAAAAATTTCTTTACTATTTTTTTAAACAATTGTTGGTGTTCAGCCGCCTTAACACTATCTGAGAGTGAATTCCTAACTTCGCTAACTTAGAGTGCGCATCTGAACCGCACAGTCGAAAAGTACTGTTGATCAAACAATACATCTCAAGCCATGCAAGTGCCATATTACAGATCTTGTTAGTTACGCCCTGAAGAGGACCCCTGTCAAGAACGTCCAAAATATGGCTAAAATTTAATTTTAGCGTAGTTACAGTTTAGCACCACCAGACAAAAATAGTCAGCATGTCGGGTGGTAACATGCTCATGATAGTAGTTGTGGCCTGAAGAGGACCCTTGCCAAGAAAGGCCGAAATATCGCCGATTTAAAATCTCAGCTTAATCACAGTCGTTTCTGTTTTTGCTGTTACTATGTTTGTCCATGAGTTTTCTGTTATTCTTCTTCTTTGTTTATTTTCTTTATTGTATTTTACAGTTCCTCTTTCCTCGTCGACTTCAGTGGGTGGAGAGCAAAATAATAAACACTGTAGAGTAGCGTTGAGATCTGTGTTCTCCGTTCTTCACAAACGGGCCATGCTCATAGCGCCGCACACTACGCTTGCGGCATTTAAAGCGAGGCAAACTTGCGGGTATAGAAATTTCTATTAAAACTAAGATGCAGTCTGCACATATCGAGGAAACATGGGAGGTTGAATCTTTTTTTTTTTTTTTTTTTGCTGTGCTTAGGATATGAAGTTATCGGAGCCAGCGCTGATGCACGATCAGAGCAAAATAACATTAGGGAGTAGTGTCAAGACCTAAGCTTTCCTTGCTTCGCAAACGGGCCATAATCATGGCGCCTCGCACTAAGCTTGCAGCATTGAAAGCGAGACAAACTTGCGGATTCAGAAATTTCTAGTAAAGCTAAGATGCAGTCTGCACACATCGAGGAAACAGAGGATGTTGTATCTTTTTTTTAGTGTGTTCAAAATATGAAGTTATTGAAGCCAGCACTGGTGCACGACTGTTTGAGTTTCAGTAGGGACGTTCACTATCGCTAGTGGTGCTGGTGTCGCTGCTATTCGACTGTGTGTCAGTTATTTCAAGTCTTGGCTCTATTCGCCAGTGTTATTTTGCTCTGTGCACGATTGATTTTGTTTTAGTAGGGACCTTCACTTTCGCTGGTGCTAGTGTCGCTGCTATTCGAGTGTGCGTCACTTTTTGGGATCCCAAAACGTTAGTGACGGATACCTATGACATCGCAAAAGTTGTCCGTCCGTCTGTCCGTCCGTCCGTCCGTCCGTCCGTCCGTCCGTCCGTCCGTCCGTCTGTACGCACGATAACTCTCGAAGGGATTGAGATATTTTGATGAAACTTGGTGGGAGGATCCTTTGGGTCAAAGTACAAGTCAAGTTCGAAGATGGGCACTGTAGCTCTATATTTGAGGGTGGGGGAGGGGTTTCAAATTAAGGGGCAAACAAAATATTTTGAAACAGCTAATGTGATAGTCGATTATGGGGTAAGAAGACATGCTGAACACGATGGTGAAAACCATTTTCTCGCCGGACAAGTAGTTCGTCCGGAATCCGGCCAAAACCGGAAAGTTTGTTTAAACTAAAAGTTTTATTTGAATTTGATTACATGTTCGATTTAGGGGTAAGAAGACATGCTGAACACGATGGTGAAAACCTTTTTCTTGCCGGACAAGTAGTTCACCCGGAATCCGGCCAAAACCGGACACAAAATGTGTCGACCATTTTTCGGCTACCCCTTTTCTTCAAAATAGTATATAAGCTCTGCATAGTAGTATAGCTCTGCGCAGAGCGCGTGCTCAATGAACCTAAGAGCTAGTTGTTTTCGAAGGTCGAAGGGGTTGGTATGTGGGGTTGCTAAAAGAGAAGGTGGTTGTGGGCTATATAACAGTTGGAAAGTTTAGAAGGATTGACAACTTCAGTAGAAGGGTGAACACTGAAACCAACAATAGGCCGATCCCAATTGTGAGACAAGTAGCTGATTTCTAATGGTTTCATAGTCTAATAATAGGCTGTTAGACCATAATCATCTTCGGCAATGAGGGGTTAGCAGTTTTGTCTACTTGGTGTACCTACAATTTGTTTCCTGTGCTTTATATGGTACGAACAAATTGGTACCACGTCTATCACGAGGACATGGACTCGTAAGTAAGAATCGGTTGCTAGAATCTTTGGTGATCTGTTTCTAAATAAGTTTTGATCTATCAACATCATATATTAGATTTTTGGGATCCCATCGACACCTTTGGTCTTGTTCATGTCTTGGCGCTACTCTTAGTGCAGAGCAAAATAACGCTGGTTCCAATTACTTCATATTCTGAGCATGGCAAAAAAAAAAGATTAAACCTCCACTGTTTCCTTGATGTGTGCAGACCGCATCTTAGTTTTACTGGAAATTTCTAATCCCGTAAGTTTGTCGCGCTTTAAATGCCGCAAGCGTAGTGGGCAGCGCTATGAGTATGGGTCGATTGCGTTTTTTTTTTCCTTTTGTTCTTTTGTCATTACTCCAGTTTAGCACCTTGCGTGTTTATTGGGGAAAAAAATAATAATAATAATAATTGGTCTTGGCCAGAGCAAAATAACACTAGAGAGTAGCGTCAAGACTTGAAAGAACTGACACACACTCGAATAGCAGCGACACTAGCACCACTAGCGATAGTGAACATCCCTACTGAAACGCAATCGGTCGTGCACCAGCGCTGGCTCAAATAACTTCGTATTCTGAACACAGCAAAGAAAAGATACAACCTCCCCTGTTTCCTCGATGTGTGCAGACCGCATCTTAGCTTTACTAGAAATTTCTAAACCTGCAAGTTTGTTTGGCTTTAAATGTCGCAAGAGTAGTGGGCGGCGCTATGAGTATCGCCCGTTTGCGAAGCAAGGAAAGCATAGGTCTTGACGCTACTCCTTAGTGTTATTTTGCTCTGGTCCAGAGCAAACTAACTCCAGAGCTGCTCCAGAGAGTAACGCGCAAACTTTGGAAAAGTGACACAGAGTCAATCGCAGCGGCACTAGCTCCGCTAGCGGGACTGAACGTCCCTACTAAAACTCAATCATTCGTGCACCAGTGCTGGGTTCAATAACTTCAAATTCTGAACACAGCAAAAAAAAGATACAACCTCCCCTGTTTCTTCTATGTGTGCAGACTGCATCTTAGCTTTACTGGAAATTTCTAAGCCCGCAAGTTTGTCTCGCTTTAAATGCCCCAAGTGTGGTGGGTGACGCTCGTCGCTACCGTACCCTGTCTCATTCCGTACAAAAAGCACCTACCTCTACCTCTGTCCCAGGTCAATGGCTCCGAGATCCTTCAAGGTTATTTATCACTTCATGAAGATGGACCTCATCTGTTCATCAAATGGACTCCAAATCAAATCATGAGCTCCCAGGGTGACCTTCCAGACGGCAACGATAACATGCAAAAAAGGTAATGCATTTGTTTTTACGGGTAGAGATTATGGAAATAAGAAGGGTAGAGGAAAAGAGTTCTCAGGAAGAAAATTGGACTTTCAGCGCTCCAAGTGGATTTTTTTTTCTGTTTCTCCCTGCGCGATCTTTTAGACGGCAACGATAACATGCAAAAGAATTAATGCATTTGTTTTTACGGGTAGAGATTATGGAAATAAGAAGGGTAGAGGAAAAGAGTTCTCAGGGAAGAAAATTGGACTTTCAGCGCTCCAAGTGGATTTTTTTTTCTGTTTCTCCCTGCGCGATCTTTTAGACGGCAACGATAACATGCAAAAGAATTAATGCATTTGTTTTTACGGGTGGAGATTATGGAAATAAGAAGGGTAGAGGAAAAGAGTTCTCAGGAAGAAAATTGGACTTTCAGCGCTCCAAGTGGATTTTTTTTTCTGTTTCTCCCTGTGCGATCTTTTAGACGGCAACGATAACATGCAAAAGAATTAATGCATTTGTTTTTACGGGTGGAGATTATGGAAATAAGAAGGGTAGAGGAAAAGAGTTCTCAGGAAGAAAATTGGACTTTCAGCGCTCCAAGTGGATTTTTTTTTCTGTTTGATCTCCCTGCGCGATCTTTTAGACGGCAACGATAACATGCAAAAGAATTAACGCATTTGTTTTTACGGGTAGAGATTATGGAAACAAGAAGGGTAGAGGAAAAGGGGTCATGCTGCAAACTGCCAGGAAGAAAATCGGACTTTTAGCGCTTTCAGCGCTCCAAGTGGATATTTTTTCTTCTGTTTCTCCCTGCGCGATCTTAGACGGGAACGATAACATGCAAAAAATGTAATGCATTGATTTTTACGGGTAGAGATTATGGATATAAGAAGGGTAGAGGAAGAGAGGTCATGGTGCAAACTGCCAGGAAGGAAGTTGGACTACTAGCACTTTCAGCGCTAGACGGGAACGATAACATGGAAAAAATGTAATGCATTGATTTTTACGGGTAGAGATTGCAGCGCTCCAAGTGGATTTTTTCTTCTGTTCCTCCCTGCGCGATCTCTTAGACGGCAACGATAACATGCAAAAAAGGTACTGCATTTGTTTTTGCGGGCAGAGATTATGGGAATAAGAAGGGTAGAGGAAAAGAGTTCATGCTGCGAACTGCCAGGAAGAAAATTTGACTTTTAGCGCTTAATGCGCTTAAAGTTGATTTTTTTTTTTTTCTGTTTCTCCCTGCGTGATCTTTTAGACGGCAACGATAACATGCAAAAAATGTAATGCATTTGTTTTTACGGGTAGAGATAACGGAAATAAGAAGGGTAGAGGAAAAGAGTTCATGCTGCAAACTGCCAGGAAGAAAATTGGACTTTTAGCGCTTTCAGCGCTCCAAGTGGATTTGTTTCTATTTGTCCGTCCTCGCTTCGTTATCAGTATCCATCACACAGAAATAGTACAATAGGTCAAAAAGTTAAAGGACAACTCACACTGCATAGTGTTTCTGCTCAGATGTTCTGAGATAGTTGACGACTTTACAACTAAGCTACGCTTACAGAAAATTACACACGGTTTCGGCTGTTTTCAGCCTCTTTCCATACCCCTTGATGACAATTTTGTCCGACAATGATTGTCCTGCGCAACACAGTATTTCAACCAACTACTTCAAACTACCACTGTAAGTTACAAATAGAAAAATTATTTAATAATTAAATATAGAATGCCATCCCGTAAATTATTTTATACGTGTGCGAAGTACCTACCAAGTCTTCCTCCGTTGGATCGTAACCATAAAAGTTACGCAACTGTACGGTGTTACTGAATCAGTGTGGCTGTGGACCAATGCCGTATGGAACTTGTTTCTTCCTTAGTCCGGGGCCATTCATATTGTAGTCCTTTTACAGATTATTTTAATTTAGTTTGATCCTTTTTTGAGTGTCTTTCAAACATGCCACATGGACACGGCTTGTGCCATTTCTTAGGATTAATTAAATGATTTATTGATTTAACGTACATGCAGAGAAGAGGCATAATGTAAGGCTCGCTTTCGGCCGTATCCAGTGCCGTCTTTACCCTTAGGCCGGTGCTGGCGGCCAGGGGAAACGAGAGGCCAAGCGGCCGTTGCAAATTGCTGAGAAATCAGGTTACGGTTGTACGTTGCACCCTCGTCGTTTACGTTGCCGAAATTTTACTCGGGTCGGACCATGGTGGGGCTCGACCAAGAATCGTGCGTGTTAAGGGCGATTCTGGCGATCTCTTGGATTCGCTTTCCGGAAAGCAAAGCAAGAATCCACCGAGCGCAAGAACACACGGAAAGTCGTTGCGCCTCAGTTGCACCTTTACAACTTCTCGCTGACTTGCCGAAATCACTTTCCACTCGCGAAGTTGATTCGCTTTCCAAGTGCTCGTGGAAACTAGCGGAGCGCGAGAACAGCTCTGGAAAGCGAAGCGAATTTTAGCCGAAGTCGCAAGAACAGCCGGCGAATATGCTCGCGGAGCTTTCCAGATCGCCAGAATCGTCCTTTAATGTGCTTGCGTTTTTACGCTTTTGACTGAAGAAAGGGGCCAAAAACCTATCAAAAACCTAGGGTCCACCAAAAGTAAAAGACGGCACTGGCCGTATCTCTTTCGAAATAGTCTCTACTTGTGATCCCTTACCTTTTATCGATTATAAGAATCTCTAAGGAACTGATTTCTTGGAAATGTGAGGGTATGCTGTATCGTAAAGATTTCTCATCAACCGAGCGAAATGGAGTTTCAGGATTTACGAAATCCCCACGGAAACGGGGGACGCATTAAACTGCTCCGATTCCTGCAACATAGCAAACATCACCCAACTCACCCAAGGTTCGAGCCATCAGTTGCTTGGTTGTGTGGGATGAGCCACGGAATATCAAGCACTAAATCCGGTAACCGGATATTATCCAGGGAAATCCGGTTTGACGGCTGCATCAGTGTCGTAGATAGATATATGTTTATTGAAGCCGTCGGACCAGGAGCAAAACGATACAACATTTTCCAGTAGGCTATACGGGCTAACTTTAATCACCTCAACTTTAAACAAAGCAAATTAGCCTCCCACTACCCAAAACTAACACTACATACTTTTAATTATTTACAACTACTTACATGGCTAAGGGATGCAACAGTCCTGGAGATAATTTTAGCGTTTGAACTGTTAAGCAGATCTTGCTGACACATCTTATACCATTCATAAGATTCTTATGGGGGACAGGCACTGTCTAACACCTAAACCCGGTAACCGGATATTATCCAGGGAAATCCGGTACGATGGCTACACCAGTTTCGTGGAAGGGCAGGACCAGGTTTGGTGTTCTGTATACAGTTTATTCACAACTAACCGATGTGATATTTCGGCCCTTCTTAGCAAGGGTCCTCTTCAGGCTCAAGCCAAAACAAACTGTTATAACATAAATGAATACTCGAACAACTACAGTAATCTCTTTATATAAATAAAACGAACTTCAACTTGAACTGATGCTACTGTTCTTTACTGTAGGAACTTCTGGGACTATGCAATGTCCGTCGCCGTTGCTGACGTCGTTTATCTACATTGCCACCAGACAGGTATTTCTTATTTGTTTGTATTTTTTATTTTCAATATTTCTCGGATCTTCTTTGAGGCTAATCTTTTCTTGAATATGTATAATTAAAGCAGCTTTAAAATCACGAGCTGAGGCAGAGTAAGGGACACCCAGATATAAAACACGATCGCAAAGGGGGAAAGAAACACCACCACCACAATTTAAATCAGCTCGGTCCTTACTGTTAATAGCAAAGTAATGGCACTTCTTAATGCTATTGTAAGACCTTTAGACTTGAGTTTACGGGTTAGGATGTTAAAATTTTCAATCAAACGAGCTTTGGAACGACATAGAAGGATAATGTCGTCAGCATAAGCAAGAAAAGACACATCACAAGCATTGGAAATAAGGGTAGTAGAAAGTGAACGGAGGCAATCTGCTAAACAAGCATTAAAAATATAGGGCGATAGAATACCACCTTGCCTAACTCCACGGCCAACTGCAATCGGGTTAGAAAAACGATTAGAAGAAGGTGTCAATATTTTTACTAAAAGTCCATCGTACCAAGATTTCAAAACTGTAACAATAGATAAGGGAATACCACCACCAATAAGAGCTAAGAAGGCTGAGGCGTTCGAAATGTTGTCGAAAGCACCTATATCGTCAATTAGCAGCGTATAAAGGGGAGTTCCAGTGGTCCGAGATTCTCCAATCACAGCATCAAACGTTGGGTGCGCGTGGTCGCAACCCATTCCGCTTTTAAACCCAACCTGGTCTAGACCAACATCCAAACGCTCGAACAGATCTTTAACACACAGCTCAAATAACTTCCCCATAAGAGAACCTTTTGTTATTGGTCGATATGAATCATAACATTTAATCTCTTTTACCAGATTTAGGAACAGGCGTTACTATACCAACCCGAAAATAAGAAGGAACCAAACCAGAAACAAGAATAAGGTTAAAGAATGTCATAAAGACAAGTAGAAAAGAAGGTGGAGCAAATTTAATATGGTTTGAAAAAAGTACATCCTGATCTAGTGCAGACTGGAGAATTAATTTTCGGACTGCACCAGCAAGCATATTGTACGCAAATAATTTAAAAAGTAGCCAAGCCGAGTTGGGCCCTCTCCCGATTCCCAACGCTTAATGAAAGCGGAAAGTTACACGTTTAAAATAAATATAATTAATGTATAAGGGCCAATTTGGCTAAGGGTGGGCCCGAGGCCAGGTAAATATGCCTTCTAGATAAGTTTACGCAAATAGTTTGAAAAGCAAGCTGAGTGTAGCCCTTTCACGGATCCTAACGCCCATGTTAAGCGATATGACATTTACTGCTGATAGGCTAAATGGCGTATGTATATGATAAATGCAATATCACCTACACCATAAATCAATCTCTCAATCAATAAATTTTAATACCAACTAGTTAGTTAAAAGCTAGAAGAGGTCGTCGAAGCAGTTGAAGGCATGCGAAATATTTGCAGAAGACAGTAAAAGACATGTGAAAAATTTACAAGACATTAAAATAACAACCAAGAAATTAGCTAATATCCTGTACGAGAAATGAGCTGAAACAAATACGGGAATAAAACTGTGTACAAATTGGGTTGACGAATGGGCAGGACATGGCAAAATACGATTGCCCGTGTTCCTCTATGACCGACGCACGGGTGAAGGGAACAAGATAAAGGGACAAAGGAGCACTTTACTAACTTTAGTGAAGTTCCCAGAATGCCGAGTTTGGATCTCCCGGGAATGAAATGATTATTAAAAGCCAAGCTGAATGCGCTGCGGGATTTCTTTTATTTGGAAAGAGATTTTTCTATCGGCTGTGAAAGTGCTTATCTACACTGTGCATAAACGAGGCAATAATTGCGTTTTTACAGATACCATGGTATATGATACCACAGTCTAAAGTCGTTTTTGGGATCCCAAAACGTAAGTGGAGGACCTATGAAATAGTTGTCTGTCTGTCCGCCCGTCTGTCAGCATGATAATTCTCTAAGGGAAGGAGATATTTTGATGAAACTTGGTTCGAGGATTCTTTGGGTCAAGTGACAGGTCGAGTTCATAGATGGGCTCTGTAGCCCTACATGTGGGTGTGGGGGTTCAAATTAAGGGGCGAATAAAATATTTTTTAGCAGCTAATGAGAGTCGATTTAGGGGTAAGAAGACATGCTGAACACTTTTAAGAAAATCATTTTCTCACCGGACAAGTAGCTCGTCCGGAATCCGGCCAATTTTAAGTAAACGTTTTATGAAGTTGATTAGATGTTCGGTTTAGCGGTAAGAAGACATGCTGAACACGTATAAGAAAATTATTTTCTTGCCGGACGAATAGTTCGCCCGGAAGGGGGCCAGAACCTGAAAATTTGTTAAAAGTTAAAGTTTTACCTGAAGTTGACTAGAGGTTCGGTATGGGAGTAAAGAGATATGCTGACCTAGTTTTTGAGCTTTAGTTTTTTGCCGGGCAAGTAGTTCGCCCGGAATCCGGCCGAAACCGGAAATTTGGCAGATGAGGCAGGAAGTTTTCATCAGTTTCGCCAAAGTAGATGACGTTTAGGAATAAGCACACATGCTGAATCCATATCTGAACTTTCTCAGATGATTAGCTATTGGCCTTAATCTGTTTCTAAATTTCAACAGTAAAAATTTTCAAGGAGTCGGGCGAAGACCGGAAATCTACAAGACCCAATTGTCTGGGTCAAATATTAAATTTTTGGGATCCCATCGAAACCTTTGGTCTTGTTGCAGTTACCGAGTATCTAGCCAGTTATCGTGGTATCTGATATTTAGATACCATGGTGCCTACCGTAGTAACTGATTGTGGTATCTGAAAAACTTTCATCATCACCAACACAAGAGCCTAGCATTTTGTTAAATTGGTGGGAAAGATGTTTGGCTCTAGTGATGCGAGGGGGTTCCACTATGGAGAAATTCTGACTGGTTGATTTCTGAACTTTAATCAGACCGTCAATATTGGGTTCAGTTAGGGTCCTAGCATTTGGCATAGGATATCCAGCGTTAGGCATAGGGTATAAAAAATCAGGGATTTGTTGTAGACTAATACCTATGACATCATAGATTTGCCTTTCCGTCCGTCGGTCTCTCTGTAAGCACGGCATCTCTCTCGAAAATTTTGACATATTCGATGAAACTCGACAAATGGATTGGTCAGATCGACTGTAAGACCGGGTTTTAGATCGACTTTGTACCTTTTTTGGGGGGTGGGGGGGGGGGTGGAACTTAAAAAATGTTCGACTTCGTTCAGACCTCGCTGCAGGAGAATTTTTTACTTTCAGTTCCATTCAAGTTGATTCAAATCCCGCCAAGGAATTTTTATTTCAGTTCACTCACTACTTAATTATGATAGGGCCTATCACCGAAAGTTATTGTTAAGCCATTAGATAAATATTAATTCACTTATTCAATTATTTTTTTAGGGGAAAACGGCGGAGTTATGATACCTGTCGGCCAAGACGGCATCCAGTATTCTCCCGTTCACTTCCCACCCGGGGGACATCTACTGGCTTTCTTGACGTGTTTGGAGACGGGCCTAGTACCCTACGGATACCTGGACCCACCTTTGGAGCACGATGAACACGTTGGTAAGTTTCCTGTTCAGCTTGATCCCAGCTTTCTGCGAATCCTATCTCTTGAAGGTGGAAATCCTCGGGATAAATTAATTCTAGTAAGAATAAATCGAGCAGCCTTCATTAAGAAATTCTCAAATCACATAAGCACATAAGCAAGACGTTCACATAAGCATACCTCTTGTGAACGATCGCCGAAGAAAAAACTAAAATCCAAACCAGGGCTTTTTTTCAATAAATATTGAATAATAATCATTCACGCCATTTGCAATTTTTGAATAGTTTGCTATTCACTGCTGAAAGTGATAAAACTGTCAACTGTTTCCTTTGTTATATTTGAAAATGTTGCCGCATGGAACGAATCTTCTATTCAGAAGATGGCGGTCCGAACCTCCAGATGCATTCAAAAGAGGAAGAAGATTCTTTTAAAAATCAAAGAAAGCAATTGAATTTCTACTTCAGGTTTGTGCTGGGATAACCCTGAAATACTTGGCTGTTAGCTGATATTAAGTTTGTAATTTTTGTTTTCCATTTTCATTTTTTATATGCAATTGAAAAAAGCAAGGTAGTGTAACAGTTAAAAAAAGTGTTCACATAAGCATACCTCTACTGTATTTAAGCTAGAATCTTTAATGGATTTTCCACAATTTCCGTTCCCAGCTTGAGCCAGAAGAGGAGTACCTTGCCAAGAAGGGCCGAGATATAGCTCTAATCAAATTCAGCTGACGGATCCGTTTTGCTCTGTCAAATATTATTCTAGTAGGCCTAAGATATGACAAGATTTGTATCCCTTAAAAACCTCTTTACTCATCCTGCCATTTGTATTATCCCTAACTCCCCGAAGCAATAATAAGCTTCAGAAATCCCCGCCCTTTTCCATTATTTCGTTATTCACCTGCGGCTTTTTAGCAGTTTCTGGGACGAGCCGCGTTTGCCAGTCAAGCAGTGCAAACCGCCGAAAGCTTTAGGGTCTACCGACTACTCTTTCAAAAATAAGGGCATGGAAAGCTTCAAAATCCTGCTTTTCATTTTGGAAGACGTGGGTAACGTCTTACGTTTCGGACTCCTTTTCTTTTGCTTGGCTTTTCCCGCTTTTAATCACGGCGCAGATAGTTTTCAAATATTTTTCGTCGAACCTCCGCTTTGAACAGCGGAAAGTCTGGACAGTCGACAAGCGCCAACAAGAAAATCGCTAATTCTAGGGACAGTTATTTGTATCTTCAAAAAATTACATTTCTGTACCATTTAATGTGAAAGGATCATTCTAGAAAGGGCTGTGTTTTAAAGTTTAACCGAAAAATGCTGGGATAGGACAATATAGTTACCTCTCACTTATTCACCTAAATTGGCTTGAAGACCCGCTGAAAATGCGTTACTTCGTTGTTCCACTATTCACGAATAATCGATTTTCAGATAGTGGAATTTCCTTGTTATTTGTGGTACTCTATGCGCTCGTATTTTTGTTGTATGCCTTACGAGAAAGATGTATGATTTTTTTGTTGTTCAGGCACTAAGCAATCCTCACCAATCTCGCCACTTCCCACTGAAAAGCCGCGTTTGTGTTGAGATTAAAATTTCCCGCGTCATAGTAGAATTTGCGTAGAATTTGATAAATCTTTCTCGTAAAGCATACAACAAAAATTCAGTACTGCAAATCACAAGGAAATTCCACTATTTGAAAATCGATTATTCGTAAACAGTGGAACAACGAAGTAATGCATTTTCAGCGGGTCTTCAAGCCAATTTAAGTGAATAAGTGGTGGATAACTAGACTGTCCTATCCCAGCCCTTTTCGGTTAAACTTTAAAGGAAAAAATTATTGGTATCCCCAGGATTATATTTTGCGGACAAGTTGTTTCGTCAGGCTTACCGATATTTTTTCTAAATGAATTACTGACTTTCCTGAACAGATATTAGGCCTTACATCTTTTATACGGTTGGAAACTTACCAGTCCATGACTCTTTTAGGAGTGGTAGACGAGCTGGTTTTTTAATTAAACATTTGGGCCAGGTGGTATGGAATTCACTCCCAGATAGTGTTAAGGCGGCTGAACACCAACAATTGTTTAAAACAAGACTAAAGAAATTTTTGTTGGAGGGGTGAGGAGCCACGACTCAGAGGATGAAGTGATAGGCTAAGTTAAAATTTATTCATTTTTCTTATTACATTTATTTTTTTTTTCTTATTTTTTTCTTATTAAAAAAAAAATTATATTGATTAATTAGTGTTGAATGAAATAAAATTAAGTTGAAGTAGTTAAGTTGAAGTATTTTGTGGTAGCCGCCCAGTGCCAGTGCATTTATGTCTTCTCATGGGCGGTTACCTATCATGATGGATTATTATGTAATTTAGCAATAAATAAAATCAAATCAAATCAAATATCACTGTGGTTCTAAATTAGTGAATAACCTTTTTATGGCACTTGCCTTCCGGCCAAGTGCCATATACCGATCACTTTTCCGTCGGTCGGTCGGTCAGTCCGGTGATCGCGAGTTAGGGTACTTCCAGATGTGCTAGGACGATGAAACTTGGCAGGCGTGTTAGGGGCCCGACCAAACTAACTTGGAAATCGTCACTTGCCCGATCCGACCATCGTGGGGGGAGGGAGGGGAGCCGGAATCCGGAATTTAGTGACATGCATAACTTTCGAACGGGTAATCGGATCTTAATGAAACTTGATATTTGGAAAGACACCATGTCTCACATGTCCCATCTCAAGTCCGGACCGAATCCGATGAATATGGGGGGGGGGGTCGGAGGGGGGAACCGGAAATCATGTTAAACGCTTAGAGTGGAGCGATCGGGATGAAACTTGGTGGTAGGAACAAGCACAACCCCTAGGTACGTCATTGACAGAACCGGACCGGATTCGTGCACTGGGGGGGGGGGAGTTGGAGGGAAGTTCCGGAATTCCGGTCATACGGAGTTAAGATACTTCCAGGTGGGCTAGGACGATGAAACTTGACAGGCAAATCAGGGACACGACCAGATTAACCTGGAAACAGTCAGCTTCCTGATCCGATCATCGTGGGGGGAGAGGAGGGAGGGGGAATCCGGACTCTTGAGGCATGTATAACTTCCGAACGGGTGATCGGATCATAATGAAACTTGGTATGTAGAAAGACCACATGTCTCGGATGTCCCATTTCAAGTCCAGATCGGACCCGATGAAGCTGGGGGGGGGGGGGGGTCCGGAAACCTTGTGACATGCTTGGAGTATAGCGATCGGAATGAAACTTGGTGGGACGAACAAGCACAAGCTCTATGTAGATCAGGGACAGAACCGGACCGGATTCGAGTATTGTGGGGGAGTTAGGGGGGGGTCCGGAATTCCGGTTATCGCAAGTTAAGGTACTTCCAGACATGCTAGGACGATGAAACGTGCCTTGAAAATTAGAGACTTCACATGATTGGCTAAGAAATAGTAGTTCCCAGATCCGGCCATCCCTTAAAGTACTAATGCTAACCGCAAAGTACAAAAAATACTTTAAGCAATAGATACATTTTCGTTATCCCTATGAGCCCATGATCATTTTTTCCTCAAGGGTTTTGCTTACAACTGAATTCCTTAAAGTACAAACAATACTTCTGAGTAAAATATACATTTTCGTGCTCCTGGTGATCATCTTTTTTGCTTCAAGAGTTTTGATTACAGATGATTTTCTAGCGCCCTTAAAGTGCGCACAGCCAAATGCATTGCCAAACGATACAGTCTCGTGATTTCCAAGGACCCATGATCATTCTTATATCAAGGGTTTTGCTTACAAATGATCAAAAGAAACCCACGAATTCTACTTTCATCCTCTGACCTAGCCTTGCGTGCCATATGAGCTTCCAGCTCTTGTTGGAAATTGTTTTCTTTTGTGATTATTTTTGTCTCTTCAGCTCTGCTAATCTCCTCTTTAAGCTTTACTGTGTTTGTGTTTTCTTTTGGGGAGGGGGGTTGGCGGGACAGTCAAGAATATGCTTCTCAAGAACAGTTCTGTTTCTAGGTAAAATATTTCCGAAAATTCGTCGAAGAGTGTCGACTAATGAGGATCCGACATACGATTATGTATTTCGCGTCGTGTACGAGCCTACTACCCCAGGTATTTATTATATTCATTATCATGATCTTGTTTCTGTCTAGTTGGCACTGGAAGAGCTGCATGTGGCGTACAAATTATGTGGCCGAATGGTTGCGCGCCAAACTCGTAAGCGAAGGTCGCTGGTTCGAGTCTCGGTGTTGCCTACCGTTTGGTTGGGGCGGGGACAAGCCTGTAAGATAAGCAAAAGTCCACCCAGCTTCAAATGGGTACCTGGAGAAATCTGGGGAAGGTGAAACGAAGGGTGTGCGATAGCCCCAGGATGGCTAGCCCCAACCGCCCATTGCAATTCCTGGCTGAGGGCAGAAAATCGGAGATCGGCACCGCCAGTTAGGCCTGCGTATGCTAATACCTTGACCTTATTTATTATCCAAATGACCATGCAATACAGTACATAAAAAACTTCACTTTACAGTGCTTGTTATGAACTTCAACATTTTATGGCCAATTTGCACGCCAGAAATTCATTAGCAAAATAAAACTTCACTTCAGTGACTCATTCAGTCACAGAAATGGCTGTGGAATAAATAACAAGTAGCCTTCCTTACCGATGTCTAGTTCTAGGAGTTACTACATTCTAAGTCGTGAACTGAAAGACAAAAGTGTTCCTTAGGTGGGCTGTGAATCCACGAGCTAAGGCTTACAAGGCCACTGCTTTACCACAATTTTGACTTTTCTTGCCACATGGGAAGAGGGGCTATAAGGGTCGAGCTCCGAAACCCTTAAGGTTTCGTTATTTTAAATTTTAGGGCAGGGAATCATGAGAGAGGAATGGCTAGTGGATAAGATGGGATGCACAAATGCGAGGGAAATTTGTAAATTTGGTAAATTCCTCTGATGAGTTGCAATATCCTATTTATGTAGTGGTCCTAGCGTCGCTGCTGATCGTGTTTGTGTCACTTTTTTCAAGTCTTGGCGTACTCCTTAGCGTTATTTTGTTACCATGGCTCACGTTTTTGTGTGCAATATATTGATATTCATTCTGCAGATAAAGTGATCAAGTTCTGTATCAGTGTCCCATGCTAGTGTTTCACCAAGACCAAATAACGATATAGAACTGCTGTCTCCCTATCTCGGTCATACAAACATGTCGAGTAAAAATACGGCCGACTCCCGACGCAAACGAGCGGAGGTTACTAGCTTCGCGCCACATCACGTTTTGTTACCTCTACAAATAGCTAAATCGCTGTGAAGCGCCCGATGAGGAAAAGTAGCGTTCAAACCTGATTGTATCTAAGGACGTGCTCCAGAGCGGGTCAGCACGTTGAGTTGAAATATTTTGTCTGCAATAAGCAACGGCGAAGACAGAAGAGGAGTAAACGGGTATCAAAATCAGCTCAAAGCTAGAGCAAATACCTCTAGGCCCGCTCAGTATTTATAGTCGCTGCATGTGACTGAACACAGTAGCTGTATTTGATTATTTGTGCTTGGTTTCACCTAAGATGCCTAGACCCGACGAAAAATTCTTTGACTGTGTAGTAGTATGGTAGTTGAACGAAAAAGTTTCATGGAATAGTATGTAGTTGTATGAAGTAGTTCGATTAGTCATGTGTAGTAGTATGGAAGACTTTGATAAACATGCCTCCGACTGGGTTAATCTTATGTAGTAGTATCCGATAGCATCCAGTTTGCTAGTAGTAGCATGTAGTAGCAACAGTACTACTGCCTGCTATTTTTTCGTACTACTCCATACGACTAATCCTCGGATCTTTTTCATCGGGAAGCTCTCAGATTTTGTTATGATTTTTGTCTCCCAGGAAACCACCTACTTCACTTCAGACTATTACTTAAAACATTCTACAGAAATGAGGGGACGTCATCCCGCGAGTTCAGGGACCTAGTCAGAAATAGGGAGCAGCCTGCTGTATGATCTAGGGGAGTCGGTCCCTTACGTAAATAAGTAAAATAAATAAATAATTTTTATGATCTTTTAAAGCACACCTCGCAATATTTACTGTTCATGCTCCAATATGCAAAACTATCAAAATACTGTAAAACTAGGCTCTGCTTGTATCGAATTATCCACGGCTTTGGCTGCTTTAAGCATTTTCCTAGGCCCATTGACTTCCAGCAAAAACTCGGCAAAATTTAGAAAACCGGTTTTACGCAAATAGCATTATACTATGTTTAATGATAAATAAGCGGATACAACATTTCATGCGCTAGCAATTTGGTAGATCTTTGTCACTGTACATAAAACAAGAACAACCAATACATAAACTTGTAAACAACCGATAACGTATTACATCAGCTGATTGTACTTTTCCAAAAATCGGGGTACGAAACTATTGCGGTACCGCTCGGTTCTACAAGAGATAGGCGCGAGTTTTGGAACTTTCGTAGCCACATCTCGTTCGGGTCGGCTTCTTTCGGGAACATGAGGAGGAGGCAGGAAATGGCGATAAGTGGGATTACCAAGGAGTTTCAGTCCAAAATTTGTACAAAGGTGTTCCCTGCGCGCCGATAGGGTAGGAAGATTAAATTCATTCAGAAGGAATGAGTACGGCATTTTACACCCACCGTAAATTATTTGAAGGGATCGCTTTTGAACCCTCTCGATCTTATCTGATTCGCACTTAGTTAGCCCATAATGCCAGGCTGGACAAGCGTATTCCAGTAGAGGACGAGTAAACATACAGTAGAGTAATATCATCTTTTTTTTTTGGCACTTTAAACTTTTTCAGTACTTTGAGCATATAAATCGCCGAATTAGCCTTTTTTATAATATTCGAAGTGTTTTTATGCCAAGTTAGGTCTGAAGAAATAATTAGTCCAAGGAGTGTAATTGAATCAGTAAGAATATGGGGTGGAATTGGAGGGTTGTACTGAGGCTGTGACTTTAGAAAGGAGAAGGGGATAATTGCTGACTTATCGTTATTAACAACCATATTATGAGACCTTGCCTCAGAGGCAATCTCTTGGATTGTGGAGATAGCCTGGCTTTTGAAATTCCTCAAAAGAACTTCAACTAAAGACAGGTCGTCTACGTATTTCCACCTTTCCTCATGATCTTCGGCGATATCATTAATCATAATCAAGAAACACAGTGGACCAAGAACCGTACCTTGCGGAACACCACAAAACACTTGTTGTGGATCAGAAAAACAATTTTTATATTTTACAATTTGTTCTCTATTAGTCAAAAAACTCGCAATAATATTTACAATAAATTCAGGAATATTTTCCCAAACTGCTTATTATCAATTATATGTTTTATATGTTCTTTTAGCCAACAAGCGACGTATCCCTCATAAACCCTGCTAAAAATTGACGTTACAGTTATTGGTCTTACCCCCGAAAAATCATTAGACCCACCCTTTTTAGGTATTGGGGTTATAAATCCCATCTTCCATTTTTTGGGGTATTGTCCAAGGTGAGTCATTTTATTGTAAATATTCGTTAGAGGAACAGACAGCTCTGGAGAGAAAGCTTTAATCAACTGAACAGGGATGTCAAAAGGGGTTACTGACGTTCTTTTAAGTTTAGACAATCGAGTTCTTACATCTGGCATAGTTGTTAGAGGGATTTCGTAATTACCATCACCGGGACTAGGTGTTTTCTTATCCTGGGTATTTGACACGTGAGATTCATTCACCGGATGGGATAGGGGAGGATAAGTTTGAACTATAGAAGAAAAATGGACATTTAATTCATTTGCTGTGACTGTGGGTCATCTCTCATAAATTCAACTGTGGGGGTAAGTTTTCCACTAATTTTTTTAATTCTTTGAAAAAAATGAGCTGGTTTTGATTCTAACAGATGATCAATTTCATTTTCGTAATATTTACTCTGGGCATCTTTAATCCTTTTTCTCACTTCATTACGCAGCTGAATTGCCTCCTCGCGCTTCCCTTCCTTGAACAACCTCATTCTTTTCTTAATAAGAAGTTTAATTTCTGAATTAATATATGGCTTATACACGAACACTCGTAGGGAGCATAATGCGCGTGGAAAACAGTCGATCGTGTCAAGTGCAATTAAGATTAGTAAGTATCGTTAGAGGGCTTAGAATGTAACATATGACATTTGGGTATCCGGGCTTAAGAATTCATAAATGCAATTACGGAAGTAGTTTGCATTGGTATTATAGACACGACGGATCCTTTAAAGTTTAACTAAAAAGGGCTAGGATAGGACAATCCAGTTACCCATCACTTATTCACTTAAATTGGCTTGAAGACCCGCTGAAAACGAGTTACTTCGTTGTGTCGCTATTCACGAATAATTGATTTTCAAATAGTGGAATTTCGGTGTGATTTGTGGTGCCTCTATTCGCTGTATGCCTTACGAGAAAGATTTATCAGTTTTTTTTTGTTCAGGCACTAAGCAATCTTCACCAATCTCACCACTGCCCACTGAAAAGCCGCATTTGTGTTGAGATTAAAATTTCCCGCGTCATAGTAGAATTTACGCTGTGGGGACGACTGGAGATATTCTGAGCCTCATAACTAGAGCAGATAGTGGAAAATCAAAAAAATACCTTTGCAGAATCCAAATAATTCAGTGTATCGAATTAAATGACACACAAATGAGTTGGCTTTTCAGTTAAACTTAAGTAACCGATTACCTGCAAAAGATTATTTTTGGGGACACAAGTCTTAATAAGGATTAAAATGGCGTGACCCCCTTATCTCGTAGATTTTGTTTTCCTCCCTCAGACAACGTCTCACTGGGGGCCCATGTTTTTTCAAATAAGCGACCTCCCCCCCCCCCCCGCATAAGATTCTTCTCGGGGGCACATGTTTTCATTTTGATTGGAAGTCATGACCTACAGATGTTGTTTTTCCTCCTCAGACTACGTCTCAAGAGTATTCTTGTTTTATTTACCAGCTGAAGAATAAGAAGAGATCCGAGACGGTTTGCGAAAATAAGACTCGTGGCAGTGTTTATGTATGTCTGTACTTGGGGACAACTGATCACTCAAAGGAGGTCTCGTGTCTTGAATTAGAAAACCTTGTTATGAAAACAAAGGAATGTGAAATTGGGAATATGAGCATGCATGTACAGCCTTTCGTATGCTGGTAGAATTGTAATTGTTAGTATTTGCTAACAACACTGGTGAAATGAATTCTCTGAAAGACATGGGAGGCGGGGACCTGCGTCTCGCGAGAGCCGATAAACATCAATCCCAAGCCAGCCTAAAGTTCATTGAGCGTGTCCGAAAGCTCGGAAACGAACGAAAATGCTGAATTAATTCAGCATTTTATGCAGCATTTCGCTTTCGGACTTAAATTTTCGCTCAGTTAATGCAGCATTAATTCAGCATAAAATTCATCGAAAAATTCAGCGAAGATGCTAAATTTTACGCTGAATTTTCAAGAAGAAACTGGGGAGCTGGCGATTAAGGCTAAATTTCGGAATTAGAAGTGTCAGAGAAGAAATAAAGAACGTGTCCGAAAGCTTTTAGTGCTGTAAATGCTGCATTTAATGCTGCATATAAGGTAAGAGCTTTCGGACGAAAAAAAATTTAAAATGCAGCATTAAATGCAGCATTTACAGTCCTGAAAGCTTTCGGACACGCTCATTGTCTTCCTTAACGATGCAGACTTTCATTTATCATACAGCCTAGTCAGCTTTTCCTGGACTAATCGATTTTGTTTTCTTCTTAGACACGAGTGGGACATACGTCTTGCCGGCTCCTGAAACTGGCTCTTAGAGATGTTAATTAGAAGAAAAAAAGCAACAAGCTAGTTAGTCCCGCACTGTCTATTCATCCTCTTAGAGGACAATTGTAGTTGACACCATCAACTCGCTTGAACGTTATGGACCTTCGAAGTTTTCGTTTTGGTCCCCACGCCGCTGTCTTTGACCGTGTGCGGCTAGTACTGTGGTTGCTCGCTAGATATCACCGAACGGGCCATGTCTAAGATATTATCTTAGACAGCGTTCCGGCGAAAAATAACCGCCCCCCCCCCCCCACACACACAGTCAGTAGTCCCTTATCGGACATGTCTAGAAGTGCTGATAAAATATTGGAATTAAAATTATAGTATATCATATATGTATAGAGAGGCGAGTGGCCAGCGAGCCGGAGTCACGCGTTTACATTTAACTGGTGTATCTAGGGAAAATCCTTAAAGTTTAACTGAAAAGCCAACTTATTTTTGTATCATTTAGTTTAGTACACTGAATTATTTGCTTTCTGCTAAGGGATTTTTTATTTCCACTATGTGCTCTAGTAGTGACGCTCAGAACATCTACGGCCGTCCCCACAGCGGAAATTCGACTATGACGCAGAAAATTTGAATTTTAACACAAACGCGGCTTTTCAGAGGGCAGTGGTGAGCAGCGGCGTCGCAAGGGAGGGGTGCAGCACCCCCCAACTTTTTGAGATTCGGTGAAATTGTGGGCCGGAGGCCCAAAATTTACTAAAATTGTTCGGTATTTTTTCGATAGCAGAAATATTCGGTACATTTACGGTGATTCGGCAATTATACAGAATCCAAACTAGGCTACCGGTATAAATCTATTCTGTATAATGATCGGGATTCGTTATAATTGCCAGTATTCGGTAGTTATCACGAATTCGGTGACAAAATTTACTGAAATTATTTGGAAATTGTTTAATGCCAGAACTATTCGGTATAGTTATTGAGATTCGGTAGTTACACAGAATCCCGAATAAGCTATCGGTCCAAAATTATTCGGTATCATGATTGGGATTCGGTAATTTAATCGCTATACTTTTCAGGGTTCGGTAGTTACCACGAATCCCGACTTTAGTTCTAGTTTCGACGAAATTATACCGAATACGAATATTATTCGGAAGTCTTTCGATACAAAAACAATTCGGTATAATAGCTGGCATACGGTAGTTATACAGAATTCCGAACATGCTATCGGTCTAAACTTCGGTAATTCGGTAATTTTCGGTAGTTTACTCGGTATAATTGCCAGGATTTGGGAGTTACGACGAACCTCGAAACTCGGAAGAGGTCCAGTGAAGCACTGTTCGCATTTTTCATCTGATTTTGTCGGTAGTCCTTACTTTCATTTTGGATCCCAAAACGAAGATCTAATCATAAATTTTAATTCCGCCTGCGGCGCATTTCGTACTTTTCTCTATTTTGTGGAAGAGCGCGTCATTTGACCGGGGTTAAGCCAGTTTTAGGACTGGATTTCGAAACATTAAACGCTAGAATCTGGATGGAAATACTTAAATTTGGCAGGAAGAAGCTAACTTTAAAAAAAATTTCGCCTGCGGCGCTCACTTATGTAATCATGGACATTATTGAACTACAGAAGCGGCTGCTGCCGGAACGTCGCTACATGCGGTTTCTGGAACTTCTTAGAGTCTCGGTATTTAACGCACGGTAAAAAGTAGAATTTGTAAGAGAAGCAGTTAAATTTTAGCCTACAGGAAAAAAAAAGGATTGCGAAAATTTTTGCCTGCGGCGCTCGATTTAATTTTCTCTTGGGTATAACAGATAGAATCTGTTACTGCAATCGTGCCCGGCAATATATTCTCCAAGTGGGCTTCGCCGAAACGCCGCCTAAAAGTTGGCCTATCGTCTTTCATGCTGCCCTTTAATGTTCCTCTTCCTACGTAATCCTTTCTGTTCCACAATTTAAAGCTCGAATTCTCAGTTTGTAGGATTCGGTAAATTTTTTTAGATATTCGGTAAAATTTTGGCTCTGCACCCCCCCATCTAAAATGCACTTGCGACGCCCCTGGTGGTGAGCTTGGTGAAGACTGAACACAAATTTTTCGTAAGTCTTTTTCGTCAAGCGTACAACACAGGTGCAAGCGCGTAGAGGTACCACAAACCCGACAGGGAAAGTCCACTATTCGAAAACCGATTATTCGTGAATAGCGGAGCAACGAAGAAACGAATTTTCATCGTGTCTTCAAGCCTCTTTAAGTGAACAAGTGATGGGTAACTAGATTTAAGTGCTTGCAGTCAAAACGGCAGTTTTTAATAAGAATTTATAATTTCCTATATTTGCGCGGGGGGGAGGGGGGTCGCCTAGACCCCTTAGATCACCCTATTCCCACCCGAAGAAGTAGAACAGAAACTGTCTTCTGTGTTTCAGGCTGTTTTCTGTGTTGACTGCTAGCCCAGTATCACTGCGTTATGGTTTTATCAATCACTCTTATAGTGAATGAATGAATGTATAAATTTATTTTATTGACTTAAATCTGTTTCATTGTTATTTTATATGTAATCTATTTATTGTGACCAGGAAATAGCACCATCATCATCCGCAAGCTACTCATCGGGATACAACATCCTTATGGGTGCAATTTAAGGTAATTCTGCACTTGACATAGAAAAAAAGTAGTAGAAAGAGAAAACACAAAAAGAAATAAGACGGAAACTACAGGGAAGCTTTCTGAGGGAGTCTGGAGCGAGCCTCCTGGTCTCTTTATTTTCATTCTCCTTCTTTCGTTCCAGTGAATCGCGAGACGCCATCTCCTCTAAGAAGTCTCTCAAAAGAGACTCGCTACTGTCGCCCCCTGAAGCGCTCAGATGATACGGGAAGTATGGGTTCGGCGTCAACTAAAAGCAGCTTAAGTCTCCAGGATAGCTCCCAGGATGTTTTTGAGGCGGGCCGGGAAACATCGCCACCCCCTCTCTTGCAAAATAGGTAGGCTGTTTAGTTTCTTTGCCAAGGTCCAGGAGGTATGAAAGAAACTTGCGGTAGTTGAAAAAAAAAGTGTAATTATATTCTACGCTTTTTGCAGGAGGAATTGAAAAATACCCGAAAGGTGGAAAATTAAGGTGGGAATAGAAGCTATTGTATAAGTAAGCAAGGGATTTCCGCTTTCTCTTATTTGGAACTATTTTAGAATTTTAGTACAATTCGAACGTAAAGAATTTCAAAGCAAAATTTAATTGTGGCTAGTCAAAGAACGGTCGCTTATTCACAGGAAGACGAAAAAAAATTTGAGTGACGAATATTCATATTTACAGTAACATATATGCAGTAAGCGGTAGACTATGCCCTGATCTAAAAGTATAACTGACTCGACTAAAAACAAACCGGAATGAACTAGACTGACTTTTCTGTCCGACGTCGACATAACCGAAGCAAAATAAGACTAGGGAGTAGCGCCAAGACCTATGCTTTCCGTGCTTTGCAAACGGGCTATAATCGTAGCGCTGCCCACTGCGCTTGCGACATTTGAAGCAAGACAATCTTGCTGGCTTAGAAATTTCTAGTAGAGCTAAGATGCGGTCTAAACACATCAACGACACCGTGGAGGTTTTATCCTTTCTATGGCACCTTGCAGCTTCGCTCAAGTGCCATATACCGATCACCTTTCGGTCGGTCGGTCGGTCCACTCATCTCGAGTTAGGGCACTTCCAGATGGGCTAGGACGATGAAACTTGGCAGGCATATCATGGACCCGACCAAACTAACTTGCAAATAGTCACTTCCCCGATCCGACCACCGTGGAGGGAGTAGAGGGCGGGGGAATCCTGAGAATTTCGTAGTTTTTGTAAAACCCCTACCCCTTTCTTCACACTAGTAGGTCTGCGCGTGGCGTGACGTCACTCTTTGCATCGGATCACTCTGTTAACATCGGAAAGAGCTAGTGCATTCGAGGGTCAAAGGGGTTTGTATATGTGGTTCAGTGCGGGGGAATATGGAAAATTGAGTGTTGTCTAACTTTCGAACGGGTGATCGGATTGGGACGAAACTTAATGCCTGAATGAATGACATATCTCTGATATTCCGTTTGTAAGTCCGAACCGGATTCGACAGCTATGGGGGAGTTGGGGGGGAGACCGGAAATCTCGAGGAACGGTTATAATGGAGGGATCGGAGTAAAACTTGCTGGGAAGAACAAGAATCTTCTCCAGATAAATCGTTTACACGTTTGGACTGGACCCGGACACTTGGGGGGGGGGGGGTGGAGGGGATGACGGTTTTTGGGATTTTCACGACGAAACTTAGGAGGCGTATCAGGGACCCGACTTGTAAATAAAAATTAACTCGATCCGATAGAGGTGGGGGGATCGGAGGGAGGAGGAATCCGGAATATTTAGCCATGCGTAACTTTGGAACGGGTGATCGGATTCGAATGAAATTTAATAACTGAACAGAGGGCGTGCCTGTGGTGATCTTTTTCATGTCCGGACCGGATCCGACAACAATTGGGGGCGGGAATACGTGACCGGATTGGACTGGAGAGATCGGGATGGAACTTTGTGGGAATAACAAATAAGTCCGAAACCGAACCGGATTGGCTCCGGCGATTGTGGGGGGAGTTTGAGGGGCGGGTCCGGAATTCCGGTGATCGCGAGTTAAGGTACTTTCAGATGTGCTAGGGCGATGAAATTTGGCTGGAATATTATAAATTCGACAAGATTGGCTTAGAAATCGCCACTTTTCAAATCCGACCATTCCTTAAAGTACCAATCATGACCGAAAATTAAGAAAAATACTTTTAAGCAAAATATGCATTTCCATGATCCCCATGAGCCCATGATCATTTTTGCCTCAAGGGTTTTGCTTACAAATGAAGTTCTAGCTCCCTTAAAGTGTGCATCTTAACCGCAAGGTCGAAAAGTACTTTTTGTCAAACGATACATCTAAACCCATGATCATTTGTGCCACAAGGGTTTTGCAAAAAAACAAAATTTCTAGCACCCTTAAAGTGCGCGTTTTACCCGCAAAGTGAAAAAAAAAAAAATACTTTTGATCATACGTATATATCAATGATCCCTATCGTTTTTGCCTCAAGGGTCTTCCTTACAGATGAATTTCTAGTGCCTTTAAAGTGCGCATCATTACAGCCAAGTTCAACGATAAAATACTTTTTCTCTAGCTCCCTTAAAGTGCGCATCTGGACCGCACAGTCGAACATTACTTTTCATCAAACAATACATCTCAACCCATGCAAGTGCCATATGAGCTTACAGCTCTTGTTTTTTGCTGTGTTCATTAGATGAAGTTATTGGAGCCAGTGCTGGTGCACGACTGATTGTGTTTCAAGAGGGTCGTTCAGTATCGCTAGTGGTGCTAGTATCGCTGGTGATCGTGTGTGTGTCACTTTTCCAAGTCTTGCCGTACTCTCTAGTGTTATTTTGCTCTAGACATAACAACAGTGAGACACGACGTTCAAGGGTTAATGCCTTCTCCAAATCGCCGGAAAAACACAGTTTGCGCTGAGCAGTAGTGGCAATTTATTATTAATTTAATTTGATTTTTTTCTTCTCGTTTCTTAGTGACTCGCTCTCAGTTCTGTGTTCGAGCATGCGAAGGCAAATCATATCACGAGCTTTCTACGGATGGTTCTCCTGTACGAAGCGACTGAAAGATATTAAGCTGCATTTAGTGCCGTTGATAAATCGGGAATTCGACGAGGCCATGATACAATCAGGTAAGAATAAATTTTCGTCTTAATTCCGCTTGGCTTAGAGGCAGGGAGCCGTTTATTTCAGCCAATGTTTAGGATCCCAATACGTTAGTAAAGGATATCAATGACGTCGTACAAAATATTTTGTTTAAGCTGATATGACTAGTCGTTTTAAAGGTATGGGATATATGCTGAATCCATATCTGAACTATTTTTCTCGGTGGACAAGTAGTTCATCCGGAATCCAGCCGAAACCGGAAATTTGTTACAAGTAACATAATAAGTTCGACAAGTAGTGTGCCCGGAATTCGGCCAAGGAAATGCGTGAGAAGTCACAATTTTGTCTGAAATCTGCTGAGTCTGGTAAAAGTATCGAAGTATGGGTAGGAAAAACACGCTGGTTCGGTGTCATCACTTTTTCTCCTTGCCGGACTGATATTCGGCCGGAACCCGACAAAAAAACTAAACTAAGAGGTCCTAGAAGGTGAGCTCGACCATGTTTTCCAGTCTCACTGCCGTCAGTATCTGGTTAAACCTTCATTTGTACTCAGCTATTTTCTTTTTCTTGCAGTCGAAGGTCCGGGACTAACGGTGGAAGCCTTTGAGATTCTCTGTCAACAAGGAGTATTACAGGACTATGACCAAGTCTTGAAGCTGACCTATTTTGGAGGAGTTGCCGCAAATCTTCGGAAAGAGGTAAGCAAAACCGTTCGTCCGTACAGAAAAGGTTTTTAAAGCACTCCTCGCACTATTTACTGTTTATATTCCAATATTCAACACTGTCTGAATACTGTAAAACTATGCTCTGCTTTTAACAAAATATCCACGGCTTTGGCTTTTATAAGCCTTTTCTCAGACCCATTGATTTCTAGCAAAAACTCGACAAAATTCAGATAACCGGTTTTACGCATCCGTAGCATGATATGCGAACACTCGTCGGGAGCACAATGCACGCGGAAAACAGTGAATCGTGGCAAATGCAAAGATTAGTGAGGTGTCGTTAGTGAGTTCAGAATGTAACTTATGAAATTGGGGTCTCGGGGTTTAAGAAATAATGAATGCAGTTACGGAAGTAGGTTGCATTGACATTATAGGTACGACAGGTCCATTCCTATAGTAACTACTCCAGTATTGCGTGGACAAGAGTTGCAAATGGAATGAATCAGTTTAGCACAGATGAATAAACTAACCATGTCTGACCAATTACAGCCAAACAGTGGACGATGCCGTGCATGATAACTAATGTTAAGTCAACAGATCATTCTTTAGTTTTGAACCGAAAGCCTGTCAAAGGCGAGCAGCCAAGAAGTGGTTCAGGATCCTTTGTATTTTGGAACAGTCGAGAGCGTTTTTGGAAGAGGTCGAGAGCGTTATTTATGAGAGAAGGTTATCAGTCAGACATGCTGCGGGCAGTCTGGTCCCGCTACCGCAAGTGGGGGTTAGCAAGTGCCGAGTGCCAACTTGAGCACGGTGCTATTTTCGAACAGATTTTCACGTGGGTAATATCCCCTTGCTCCAACACTATTTAGAGGCGAAAGCCTTTTCTCTTGCTTATTTAGAGGCGAAAGCCTTTTCTCTTGCTTTGTATTATATTATTAAGACATTCCGACGTTGGAGCATTGTGCTCACTCATGCGCTGTAGAGTTAGAAAAAAATTACGATATTGGTGAAGGTCCTGCCCGATGAAAAATTCTTTGACTGTGTAGTAGTATGGTAGTTGTACGAAAAAGTTGCATGGAATAGTATGTAGTAGTATCAAGAACAAATAATCAGTAAGAACTTCTGTCTTTAGTCGCATGCAGCGACTATGAAAACCCCGACAAATCTGAGCGGAGCTGGAGGTATTTACTCTAGTTTTGAGCTGATGTTGATACCCGTTTACTTCTCTTCTGTCTTTACCGTTGCCTATCGCACAAGAAATATCGAAAAAGGCGAGCAGGAGGCGTACTCCGCACTCTGAACCACTCGGATTGCCTCCATAGAACCAATCAGCGTTGACTTCTAGATTTCCTCTTTAGCAACTTACCGGCGATCTAGCTATTTGTAGAGGTAACGAAACGTGATGTGGCGCGAAGCCGCTCGTTTGCATCGGCAGTCGTTCGTATTTTACTCCACTCAGCAGGTTTGTACGACCGAGATAGGCAGACAGCAGTTCTGTCTCGTTATTTGTTCTTGGTAGTACTGAGTAGTTTTTATTAGTGATATGTAGTAGTATGGAATACTTTGATAACCATGCCTCCGACTGGGTTAATCTTGTGTAGTAGTATCCGGTAGTATCCAGTTTGCTAGTAGTAGCATGTAGTAGCAACAGTTACTACTGCATGCTACTTTTTCGTATACTCCACACGACTAATTCTCGGATATTGTTCATCGGGTGACCTCTCCCAGTCAAGCACAAATCCTCAATTTTTGGGCATGGTGCCCATACGTTGGGGCACCATGCCCTGGAGCATGGGCATGGTACTAGCATGCCCCCCCCCATGATATTTGGTTGAACTGAGAGTGATTACATACCTAAATAGGGTTGTCTTCCTGTCCTAGACCACAAGATACCTGATCTTATGTTCTATCCAACCTCTTTTTCCAATTTTAAAAATATTAGAGAACTTCCAAGAAATTTAGCCATGAATGAATTCCCCTTTTTCCCTGGAAATGGATAGGTAAACCAATAGGAAAAAGTGGTCTTCATTAAAGGCTAAATTTCTTGGAAGTTCTCTAATATTTTTAAAATTGGAAAAAGAGGTTAGATAGAACATAAGATCAAGTATCTTGTGGTCTAGGAGAGGAAGACAGCCCTATTTAGGTATGTAATCAATCTCAGTTCAACCAAATATCATGGGGGTGCCATGCTAGTACCATGCCCAAAAATTGAGGATTTGTGCATGACTGACCTCTCCCGCTTTTCAGGTCTGGCCATACCTCCTCGGTCACTACAACTTCGGGAGCACCCCACTGGAACGACAAGAGAAGGATCTAGCCCTCAAACAAATCTACGAGTCCACAATGTCGGAATGGCTGGCGGTTGAAGCCATTACACGCCAAAGAGATAGAGACCAAACGGCGGCCAATATTGCTAAGCTGTCGTCAGGGAGTTATAGCTTAGACTGCCAGGAGGTGATGGATAAGCTGAAGGACTTTGAGCCAAACTGTGAGAGACATAAGCTCAGCAGACACGGAAGGAGTTTCAGCAATGACGTAAGTGCAAGGGGGGCTAAGGCTGCAGAGTCAGTAGGGGCGTAGTAGTTCCTTCACCAGAAAAAATCTACGAACCTCCTTGATTTTGGGTTTTACTCTCTAGATCGCAGGTTTACACTCAGGCCTCTCGAGAGTTGCGGATTTGGAATCACAAGTATGAGTTTTGTTATGTGATTTCAAATTTGTCCGTCCCCACATTTCGCGTAGGACGTGCGGAAAGTTTTACAACGAGCCACGTGTCAATCTGTCGGTCACTCTGTGATTTAGAATATGCGCAATAGATAACAACATTAATATAAAAATATACGCTAACAGTCGTACGAGTCTTGTGTCACTCCGGTTATTGGAAAAAATCCCTCTCGAATGTTGGAAATTCCAGATGTAGTTGGGGTGGGTGGGGCTGGCTCGAAGAGGGTGAAATCTCGCCACTCTTTGATCTTGTCAACGAGGTATTTGACCTGTTAAAAGAAACAAAATAAGCACGGCTTTTTCCATTTTACATAATCAAGGACAGTTGCGAATCAATATATATTATAGTAGACCTTAAGCAGTACTTTAAAGTTCAACCGAATAGGGCTGAGATCCGACAGTCTGGTTACACTTCACTTACTTACTTAAACAGGCCTGAAAACCCGATAAAAATGCGTTACTTCGTTTGTCCGCTATCCACAGATTCATCGAATGAATGTATTCTTTCGGATGTGTGGTACCTCTATGTGCTTGTCCCTCTATGCTTGAAATATCCGTTGCAGCAAATACAAAGGTAAGCCATTGCCGGCAAATTACACACGTAACTACGATACATATCTTATCATCACTTTTCCATTCCCTTCAGAGGAGTTAGCGGCCGTAACACATGGAAATTCAGGCTTTTGTTGATATTCTCCACGTTTGGATGAATTTTGGGTTGTTCTGCAAGCAGCGCATATTCTGAACGTTATTACTAGAGCCCCGGGTGAAAAAATACAAATTCCCTTAGATGAGTCAAATAATTCAGTGTATTCAGATATCAGATGTAAAAACAAGCTGCCTTTTCAGATGCACTTTAAATTTTCTCTACTAAACGATTTATCTAATGAAAAGATGAACGTTTGGAGGTGAGGGGAACCAACCTTCAGTGCAATCAGGGATTCTCCATCTCCTGCGTGCATCTCTTGAGGCTGTTTGGTTACGCCACGTTGATACTGGTCCATGATGGGTGGAAATACGGCATTTGCAGTATCTGTAAAAGAATTGGAACATGCTGTTATTTCACTGTCAGAAGTTTCATGGCAGATCGCGCTTTCAAGAATAACACCTTTTCACTTAGAAATAAAGTGTTATGACCAATTAAGTTTACACTATTTCGTGCCTAGATCTCCAACAACACCTTCAATTGGTAAAAATACTACACTGTCAGAAGTTACATAACGACAACAGAAGGATGCCCGGTTTTAACAGATAACACGTTGGGATGTTATCTGTTATGTTTCCGTTCCCGTTAGTATTTTTACCAATTGTAGGTGTTGTTGGAGATCTAGGCAAACAAAATGATGAAAACGAGATTTTCGGGGTTTCTTTTTGATCAGCTAATTATCCCTCTAAGATGATGTGCGAGGGATAAATCAATTTCTCGTTTTCTCAGTATCTCGAAAATCTCGTTTTCATCATTTTGTTTGCAATGAATGGTCAGCTTGGCTTCAAAACTTATATTTGGAGATCTAGGCACGAAACAGTGTAAACTTAATTGGTCATAACTCTTTATTTCTAAGTGAAAAGGATGTTATTCTTGAAAGTGTTGTGCGCTATCTGTTATGAAACTTCTGACAGTGTTGTAACCAACAAACAAAATATTGATAATTAATTAAGTGGGCATACCAACACTTTCTTGAGTGTTACAACTTAATATACAGAAAAACATACAGCAGGAAACTGTCAGAACAGCTGAGCAGAAATAATATGTAGTGCGAGGTGTCCTTTAAGGCTTGCAGGTCCCTTTTCATCAGCCCACCGTCTTGAACTTTCTTGTGTACGGACACTTACCTTTGGTGTATACGGACCGCTCCACATGTTTTCTGTCTTGGGATAGTTCGACATAGATCCTTTCGTCATTGCTACTGTTCATTAGTCCTCCTCCATCCATGGTTTGTCGAGCAGGGGAAATTTTTGGTTCGTTGATTTTTCCGTAAGTCCCAGAAATTTGTCTAACGAGCAAGCGCCTTCCTAGAGGGGAAATAGTATGTATTTATTTGTGACCCGCCATTTTTAAAAGCGGAGTATATAAACGGAAATGAGCAAGACAAATCACAAAATACAATTTTTTAAAGTCTTCAGCCATGGAATAGTGTAAAATATCACGCGGTGGTTTTGCCCACTTGTCCGTGATTTTGGTAGGGACAATGAAACTTCCAAATGAAACGAAATGAAACAGCTTGGAGTGAAAAATTGCTCATTATCCCAAACTTACCTGTAGCCTACATCTTGGACGATTCAGAATCTGTACCCCAGAACCTGGACCCCGGAATATGAGCAGAAAATGGTCCGGGGTCATTTTGACAAAGAAATATTGTACATAATAATAATTGTATTTGAAAAAGCGCGTGGGCCAGATACAAGTATAAACTATTACAAGTTCCTCTTAAAATTGTTTGAATATTCCTTCAGCCCAAGCTGACTGCGAATCATATTTGGCGATGCAAAACGGATACGTCAGCTACATATTATTAAAGCTAAATTTCTGCCCTTCTTGGCAAGGGCTCAAGCTGGGAAATGAACTTGCGGAAAAATAATTAAAGGACCCCTCTTGCTTATTCTGCTTTTAATAATATATCTAGCTCCCATACAGAATTATATGCTTCTAAAATCGCCACCTTTCTCCATTGTTTCGTTTTGTGTATACGAAATTTTAGCGCTTTTCTGGCCTTGCCGAGTTTTGCCCGTCACACAGCGAAACGTTTGCCGGGATCATCAACGTCTGCTGACAACTCTTTCACACATAAGGATCTGAGAAGCTTTTGTTTATTACTTCTTTTATTTGCTTAGTTTTCACACTTTTTAACCACGGCGCGATCAGTTTTCAAATGTTTTGCTACCAGCCGCCGCGTCGGAGAGCAGGAAGGCTGGACATAGTCGACAAGCGCTAACAAGAAAATCGCTAATTTCAGGTGGAAAGTAATGGTATTTTCGAAAATGTTTTTTTCTGATCCATTTCATAGGGATAAGATCACTTCTAGTAAGAGTTGTGCTTTAAAGGACCCCTCTTGCTTATTCTGCTTTTTATAATATATCTAGCTCTCATACAGAATTATAAGCTTCTAAAATCCCCACCTTTCTCCATTGTTTCGTTTTGTGCCTACGAAATTTTAGCGCTTTTTTAGCCTTGCCGAGTTTTGCCCGTCACACAATGAAACGTTTCCCGGGATCATACACGTCTGCTGACAACTCTTTCACACATAAGTATCCGAGAAGCTTTTGTTTATTACTTCTTTTATTTGCTTAGTTTTCACACTTTTGAACCACGGCGCGATCAGTTCTCGAATGTTTTGCGCCCAGCCGCCGCGTCGGAGAGCAGGAAGGCTGGACATAGCCGACAGGCGCTAACAAGAAAATCGCTAATTTCAGATGGAAAGTAATGGTATTTTCGAAAACGTTTTTTTCTGATCCATTTCATAGGGAAATATTATTTCTAGTAAGAGTTGTTCTTTAAGGAAGAATCTTTAATTGTTTTTCCAGCTTTTCCAGCTTGAACGGTTTGTAGAGATAATGAACCATGATGTTACGCGTAGCTCCTACCCTCCGCTCATTTGCATCGGGTAGGGTATCGAGAATATATTCGACTACAGAGTTAGGGAGACGGAGGTTCTTGTGATTATTTTTTCTTGTTACAACCCAAACGCCACAATCTTTTTGAACCGAAAGCTTACCTAATAGACCAACTTCCGTTCGCTCCAGAATGTTTCCATATCGCATCCTAGCTTCTTCTGCTTACTGAGACACAAGTTTTCGTTCGTTTCGGTTCGCTTTCTGTTTGGAAAGCTTCCCAAAGAGCCAAAGTTAATACTTCTGGAGGTAATGGGATTAGGAAGCCGTACTTAAGTTGAGAAGTTCATAGCTAAAGTAGGTTGGCTTTCTTTTATGCTTTTTGAAAACTGAAGCATTAAAGATCTTTGCTGGGCTAGGCTATAGTATTGAGGAACAATTCTGGAAGCCACGCGAAGTCTGTGCTATTCATAGGCCTGTTGCACTGCCTCTGCTGGCTGCCTGACTCCCACTTCTCTACGGTGGAGATATGTGTTTCTGGGGGGATCCGGTCAAAACCGCGAAATCAAAAAGACCAAAGGTTTCGATGGGATCTCAAAGAGGAATATTTGCTGATTGGTCTTTGCAAAATACCGGAAACTCTTACCGCCATATTAATCTATTCTTACTTAAAGCACTACTAAACTTTCACTTCTACAAAATTTCCGTGTTTGGGTTCTGGGCGAAATGTGTCCAGCGATAAAATAAACTTCACATATGGATTCAGATCCCAATTTGGGGTATTCTTACCATATAGATGGCTCGATCGACCTCAGATCTCTTTTTTACTTCTTTCAAATTTCCGATTTTTGCCGGATTCCGGTCAAAGAAAATAAAGTTCGGAAATGGATTTAGAATGTATTTTTAACCCTAAATCGATGCTAGGATCGACTTTCGAAACATATTTTACTTCTACCGAAGCTCTGGTTTTGACGGGATTCCTGTCGAACTACTTGTCCGGAGAAGAGATAATGGATTTAATATGTATTCTCATCTCTGTAACAACGCTCTAATCGACTTCAGAGTAAACTTTTACAACTATCAAATTTCCGGTTTCCATTGTTCCATTTCCCAAATTTGCCAGACTCCGAGCGAACTACTAGTCTGTTGAGAAAATCAAGTTTAGATCTGGATTAATCGTGTATTCTTACCTCTATATCAGTGCTCCGGTCTCCTTCCGAAACAACTTTTTTTTTTAGAGGCCGCTCGCTTCTATAAAAGTATATTTTTATTTCCAAAGGGACTATTAACTGTGTGTTGGGGCTTTCCCGGGGATGGGGGTCACCTGGAAGGTTTCGTCACGGGGTTTGTTGCCGGAACCCGGCAATTTCGAAAAGACATTGGACAGTTGAGTTTCAGAAACCAGATAGTTTGCAATCATCTCCCTGAAAGTGTCGTAAATGCAGAAAATACTGATCAGTTTAAGGCAGTTGTTGACGGTCACCTGGCTGACATTCAATGTACAGGTCAGTCAAGTGTTTTGGTGATCTCCGAAGGCTGGGTAGATTCCTGAAGATAGCTATGACCCACCGCGAACTGTTTTTATAGAAGTTGATTTTTGGTTTGTTTTGGAGTGTATGGTATTTTGTTTTTTGTTATTTTTTTTATGTTTTCCGCCATGGCCCTTGGGCTTTTTTGGAATTAAATTCATTCATTCATTCATTCATTCAATGTACATAGTGCCGTTTGAAATGTATAGAGGCGAAAGCCGTTTTGGTGCAGTTATATTATTATCATTATTAAAGCTATAGGATACCCATTATTTGGCGCAGGGTAACTGGTGTTTGACATAGGCTATTCTTAACTGTGGGTATGCCCAACGTTTGGGATTTCTTGTAAACTACGATTTGTGTCCCATTTCCATTCCGTGTCCATCTATTAACTGCCATATGCATACACAAAATGACACTTTGTGACGTCCTGGAGCATGCTGCACTGTAAAAAAAAATCTTGCAGTATTTGCTACTGGGATTAATCTTGTCTTTATCGAGATAAGGTTACCCCTAATTCGGATTAATCTTACCCCAGTAGAGATACGATTAATCCCAGTAGCAAATACTGCATCCTTATTCGGAGAAACTTCTTACAGTGTGGATATCTAATATAAAACTGGATATCTTGACTTCATTCACCAAGCGTCTGCGTCACTGAAAACCTTTCTTGAGCAGATTCATGTTGGGTGACAGTCCTGTCTTTCTAATTCTCGTTTCCTCTTAGGTTTTCCACGAAACGCCCCATCACTATGGCAGCGGCAGAGAGCTCACGGACGTGACGGAAGTTCTGAGTGGCACTGATGAATTCTTCACTCCGGAAACAGATCGGAAAACAAGTTCCGCGTTCGCAGATGATATTAAGTCGGAAACAGCTCAAGGTCAGTCTCGTTCTGCGTAGTTTATCGGTTTTGCCCGAAGATGTGAGACGGGGAAGAGGTTTCTCATCCGGGAAAATAAGGGAAAACTAGCTCTATCTCTGTTGAGAAATCTCAGAGAACTGGCTTTTCCTCCCCGTGTGTAGGCATGCGTCAGTTCTTGAGCTGACAGTTAACTGGGCAGTGTATGGGCATCGTGCGGATAGATCTAGGAAAAAAAGACGACCCCCCCCCCCCCCCGAATGCAAATATATAGCAAATAAGAAACCTAGCCCTTTTCGGTTAAACTTTAAAGTTTAACCGAAAAGGACTGGGATAGGACAATCTAGTTACCCATCACTTGTTCACTTAAACTGGCTTGAAGACCCGCTGAAAATGCGTTACTTGGTTGTTCCGCTATTCAGGAATAATCGATTTTCAAATAGTGGAATTTCCGTATGATTTGCGGTACCTCTAATGTGTTGTATGCCTTACAAGAGAGATTTATGATATATAGAGATTTAGAGATTCCTGATTATATTTTTGTTCAGGCACTAAGCAATCTTCACCAATATCGCCACTGCCCACTGAAAAGCCTTGTTTGTGTTTAAAGCAGAAATATAAAAATGCTATTTCTGCAAGAGATACAGTGCTTACCATCCCTACAGCCTTTCTGATTCTTCCAACACACGAAAAAGACAAGAAAACAACAAGAAAATCCAAAGAGACACGCCAGGTTTCAGTTTGGCCTTATTACAATTCAGCGCTCCAAGTGGAGTAACAGTCTCCTATTTCCTCAGGCTCAACACTTGTGTAGACATAGTAGAAAGTCGGTTCCATAGGGTAATGGGTGACTTTCACTTTCTGCAGCTGAGACATATGTAAAATCTCAACTACCCGGGACGCAAATGACAGGTTTTCCACTGCTAATCTGTGGATCTATTTTTTAATGTCTGATCCAAGTGCTGACGGTGAGGCTAACAGAAACTAGTCCTCTTGGAACCGGGGAGAGGGAAAAGAAAATTCCGTAAAAAACAAGCTAACTAATCCAATTTTCTTTTAAACAAGAAAATAAAAAGTAAAAGCAGTAACTATGGTCGTGAAAAAAATTACCAGTTATATAACCTTATTCTATCTTCTCTATTTGCGGGCGTAATCCTCGTAGGGATGGACTTTCGGCTTCTCTGCGGTTTATTTCTTGAACCACAACAGCAACACTACAGAAAAAAGGCAAACATACTTGAGTTTCGGCGTCGCGATTGCTTTGGAAAGGTAAACAGAAAGTTTATGTAGCATCTTTAAATAAAAATTTCCCGCGTCGTAGTAGAATTTTCGCTGTGGGGACGGCCGCAGATATTCTGAACGTCGTAACTAGAGCAGGTAGTGGAAAACAAAAAAATACCAAATAGTTTCAACTATTCAACTAAATGACTCAAAAATAAGTTGGCTTTTCAGTTTAAGGATTTTTTTTGTAGAAACGTTGTCTCTGGAAAACCGGCACACCGGAACCCCGGAACCTCCCTAACCTAACCTACCTAACCTAACCTAACCAAAAGGTTAGGCAAAACTAACCAAAAGGTTAGGTAAAACTAACCAATAGGTTAGGTAAAACTAACCAAAAGGTTAGGTAAAAGGTTAGGCTAGGTTAACCTTTTACCTGACCTTTTGGTTAGGGAGGTTCCGGGGCTCCGGTGTTCCGGTTTTCCAGTGACCCTAGAAACGCGAGTTGTAATGTGAACGCGTGACGATGGCTCACTGGCCGTTCGCCTTTCATCAATACTTTCAAGGGGGCTCGCCGCCAGAACCCGCGCGGACAACCTATTCGGGCGAAATGCATGGTAGGATTCCCGTGTTGATCAGTTCTCGAGCTGGTGTTAACCTGAGTACACTGTCAGAAGTTTCATAACAGATCGCACATAACACTTTCAAGGATAACACCTTTTCACTTAGAAATAAGGTGTTATGACCAATTAAGTTTACACTATTTCGTGCCTAAATCTCCAACAACACCTTCAATCGGTAAAAATACTACACTGTCAGAAGTTACATAACGACAACAGAAGGATGCGCGGTTTCAACAGATAACACTTTTGGATGTTATCTGTTATGTTTCTTTCGTTCCCGTTAGTATTTTTGCCAACTGAAGGTGTTGTTGGAGATCTAGGCACGAAATAGTGTAAACTTAATTGGTCATAACACTTTATTTCTAAAAGTCGGGCTTCACTACCCAGATTTTTCGCCCCCGATTCTGGGCTCCGTTTTCTTCGATATCGGTATGCCGTATGGGTAGTGAAGACAGGTCTGAAACGGTCTGAAAACACCCCGGACGCGTCCGGGAATCTGGTAGAAAAATCTACCAGATTCCCGGATTCTGGGTGAAAAGAAACGGGAATTTGAAAGTAGTTTTCATTTGACTTGGAGAAATTATTGTGCTGAGGTGGTAAAATCTAAGAAAATAACAGAAGTGATGAAAAATACCCAAAAGTGGATTGGTGGATTGTTGAAAAGACATTTAATTTGATTTCTGTTTGGGACCGTCTTCACATAATCCGGACCCCAGATTCTGGGGCGTCTGGGTAGTGAAGCCCGACCTTAAGTGAAAAGGTGTTATTCTTGAGCTATCTGTTATGAAACTTCTGACAGTGTAGTGAAAAGTAAGACAGAAGGAGGAGATGAATTTACTAGTTCGGTAAGAGACTGTGAAAGTGGATGGAAGGCTGTCTGAGAACTCGCCAAACTAGTTTAATCCTTAGTTGCGTTTTTGCGGATACCATTGTATCTGTTACCACGGTAACTGGATCTGTAATTAGTCGTCTTTACAGTTACCATGGTATCTGATATACGGTCCACTGCAAAAACGACTATTGCCGAAATTGCACTTTTCGAAGTCATCCCAAAAGAAAAACTGATATCCAGTTACATCACTTAAGTGCTGAACTTCTTTCTCTACCAATTTGACACAGTTTTGATGAAAGTGAGATAACTTTTCAGATACCACGACCAGATACTACGGTCGGACCGTGTGAATATCTGTTACCACGGTAACTGGCCTGATACCACGACAACTGCAAAAACGCCTTTTGACCGTGGTATCAGATACCACGATAACTGCAAAAACGACTTTAGACCGTATATCAGATCCATGGTATCAGCAAAAACGCAACTCTTGTAGAGGGAGAACGGTCGAAGTTCTGGCGTCTTCCCTGTGTGTTGGCTTGTCCGCTATGTTCGACGACGCAAAACTGATAAGTAAGACTTGTTCAATCGAGCGCCATCAAGTGTGTCAGCTTGGGATGAAGGAAAATCTGTCGCATCATGGTCCTGCCAAGCCGTGCATGGACATCGTTCGGATAACTCGTCCATTGGATTGTTTTACTATCATCAAGAGCCTGTGATGTCCTGTTCACATTTACTCAAACCAAATTAGAATAACTAAATTATGAAAACACATTTGGGGCTCTCAATAGCTGCTAGGCTTAATTTGCTGACAGCCTGACTGCATTTTGCTTGGAAGACTCACTGGCCTAATTTCGGATTATAGCCCACAGTTTTTCTTTGGCGTAGTTCGGAATTTATGACAAAAGCTGTATCAGACGATGAAGACGAGAATAGGAGTAGGAATAAATTACAGATTTAAGACTTATCATTCTACTTCTTCACGAAGTGAGGGAAAGAAGATTTTGAATGACGTTGAAAGGAACGAATTGGTGGGTTGACTAGGTAAAGGCTGTCTTAGAGGAAGGTGATGTTCATTGTGTCCGAGTTTCTTCTAATTTTGCATGTTGAAAGGCTTTATTCATTACTAAACGGACATCAAAGGTCTATCTAACGTAAGGGGGAAAGTCAATGGACAAATCTGCTATGATATACGCTGTGGTAGCCCAGAGCGCCAGGATCTTGTCCAAGTCCTTCGCGTCTTCTGCTGTCATCATATCGGCATTTGTATGATGATAGTAAAAGTATTTACTTCCATCCGCCTTCAAACCAGCACCCGGGACTCCTGCGTCGCTAAACACCGAAACGTCGGAACTGATGATGTCGCTCCAGGACGTCGAAGTCGCGTTGATGGATTCGAACATGTTGACAATCTCTTGGAAAATACAGCCTCCGATCTCGACGTCGCCACCGTAGTACATTCCCTGCGGAGTTCCCGTCCCTTCGTCTGACTCCATTACGAAGGTGAACTTCTCGAGCTCGAACTGATGTTCGGCGAAGTAGTGGTTGACGCCGTAGAGACCGAACTCCTCCCCTGTCCAGAAGATGTTGCGGATGGTTCTTTTCGGCCGCGGGACGCCTGAGGAGTTGATAAGATCGACGGCTACAGCGCCGATGAAGGCTCCGGCTGCGTCGTCAAGTGCGCCTTGACCGACGTCCCAGTTGTCAATATGACCGGAGACGACAACGTACTTGTCAGGATGGATGGCACCATTGTAGTCCGCAATGAGGTTGTTTGATATTGTGTTTGGAAGGTTTTGGGCTTCGGATTTGATGTTGATAACGATTGACTCTCCTGGAATAATAGGCAAGCATAAGCAAAAGGCAAGTTTATTGAGTTGGCAATATTTGAAATAAATACATAAAAATAAAAGCTATCTTGACTCCACTTCAGATCTGGGGAGGATTTCAAAGTTTGCAAAGGGAAGATAGAAGCGGAAGATCTTCTTGTCCACATTCTTGTTAATTTTCGCTGCTTCCTAGAAGATAGAGTCGATCGGAAGTTTCAAAAAATCGATCTTGTCTCAAATGGAGATCTAACGATGATATCAAAGCTCGACATGGAAAGTAGGAGCGGAAGATTTGTCTTCAAGGTTCGTCCACATCAAGGCCCTATCCAGGGGGGCTAGGGGGTTCGACCCCCCCCCCCCCGAAACCCACAAAAGTAATAGTTTTTTGTAGGCTTTAACCTCTGATCTATGTATATTTTTTACTTTTTGGTCCGACCCGTGGGCAACCCACCCCGAAATAAATTCCGCGGGCAACCCCCCCCCCCCCCCCCCGAAATAAATTCCTGGATACGGGCCTGGTCCACACTCTGATTAATTTTTGCTAGTCTGCGAGTGGTATTTTATTAGAAACACACTATACTAAATTTATCTAATTTTATCGCCGTACTTATGCCATATACATATACATTTTATCGAAACAGTTCGCATGGTATGGTGCGGCTGTGCTTCTCCAAGGGGTAGTCTACAAGGTCGTTATTTTCCCTCCCATAATTGCGGACAGACCGGTACAAGCAGTGAGATTATGCAAAGTGCTGTCATCAAGTGCGTTGATGCAACACAGAGCAGATAACTAGAAGTGGACTAGGAACAGTTAACACTAGGTTTACCTCTCAAGGCCATCCTCCTCAGCATTTCCGCATCTTCTCTAGTGATCGAAATCGCCGGAATTGGCAGCACGTCCGCGTCGTACTTCTGATGTCCAGTGTGGGGAGTGTTGAGGGAGAATGGGGTTAGAGATTCGACCATTGCTGCTACTGCTCCAAGGCGGGATGCCTCAGAAGCGCCTGAACGGCGGTATTTCCCCATTTCACCATAGTTGGTGAAACCCTGGTTGTAGACGACGATCTTGCCTCTAACCTGGAATGAGATAAACACAGGAGTTTTAAATTAACATGCAACACAGCACATTTTGTTGTTTAGGCAGCACCTCTTTGTGCACGGGAATTGCGTATATGTATAGAGAGAGAGAGAGTTTATTGAACAGATAATAATGCATACTACATAAGGACCATCCCAGAAAGCACTGGCCGGCCCTAGGGGTGCCGTAACAGAACTACAAACACTGTACTCATATAATATCCAAGTCGCGACATGGAGCCACCAAAATGGCAAAATGGTACAGAGAACATAAACGAAAAAAAACCGGGTAAACTAAAACTCATAATTATTCAACAAACATTCTTTCAATTGTATTTTAAAATCAGCGATCTCAGTCAGTATCTGTTATTGTATTCGACTTTCAGTGATAAACTCAATCAATCAATAATTTGGTTCGCAAAATAATTTAGTAATATTTAGTAATATTTTTATTATTGACTCGTCCAACAACATTAACACACAACAGTAATAAATCATGTCAACCATTCATTTTCATTTTCAGACTAATAAAATCTATAAAAACAAACTAATGTAAAAATAGAAATAAGGTATAGTAGCTATTTAACATCTTTAGAATGAATTGTGAATCTCAGCACACCTTGGGATATAACTCTCCCGATACCGGTTGGTTCTAGCTCCGACTGGTTCAGTTTTGGGGGATTTTTGCAGCTGTCTCTCTGATGGACAGGGGAGAAGGTTTCAATTCTGAGCAAAGACTCCAGATCTGAGGCGATGCAAGTTCCCTAACTTCCAAGAAAACCTGAAATCCTCGAAATTTGCGTGATGTTTTTTTTCCGGGTTATAACGTATTTCTTATTTTTAAGACAAAGCCTGGAGCGTGGGGTACGTGGTTATACGTGGGGTACAGATAAAATCCCCCCTAGTTTTCCGGCTCATAGAGCTATGCGGACTTAGGACTACTAAAAATAACCCAAGAAACGCAGAAAAGATAAATCGACCAACCTTGTCCTCTCCTAGTGCTCTCAGCTCATCAAAGCTGGTTACAACGATCGCCTCGGCGGTGATGCCATCTGGCAGGGGTGTACCAACGCTAGTCCCGAGAGCTAGGATTGACATCTTCTTCGTGATAGGCTGGAGTACTGTCGCTGACTCTTCGCCTCTGTAATAATGACTCGTCAGTTTAGGGTGTGGGGGGGCTAGTAGACACCCAGTGGTACCAAACGGATTTAGGCCAGGCATGAATTTACGTCTGGGCTCCACATTCCCGATCTCGTTTAAATGAATCCGAAAGGTGAAGCCAGACTTAAACGCCTTGAGTCTGAAGTTGTCACTTAAAGTCTACAGTGCTGGGCCGCACTGATTCCGGAATGGGGAAGGGCATCAAAGAGGTAACAGGCTTCAGGGACAAAAGACCTTCGCAAATGTATGTGTTAGGGAAAAAGGGGCAGTTGTGCCAGCCAGGGCGGGGCGGGGCTCATAAGTTGTATTAAGATTGGAAGGATAAAGGGCATCTGTGGAATGTTGCACAACGGCGAAATTAAATGGTGACCGGAAACGTTGGCTTGACTGTACAGGAACTCCAGTTATCTGGTAGTCTCAAGTGTGAAGCCTTCCGTCTTGAAATAATTTAATTCGTTAACAACTGGACACGATTGTTGTTGTTTTTTCAATAGTATTATGAGACATTTTGCCAACTGAAAACAATTGTAAAGAACGCAAACCATGAGCTGTGTAAACAATTGTATGTTTACAATTGAAAACACTTATTCCCGAGTGAAAACAATTGCAAACAGTTAAAACAACTGTATTTTCCCAATTGGAAACAGCTGTTTTCAATTATTTTCCTACAAGCTTTTTTTTTTGCAATACGATTATGGGACATGTTTCCAACTGAAAACAACTGTAAACAATGCAAAACAGTTGTTAACAATATATAACACCAGTACACTGTGCAGTCCCATGATATCAGTCCTATCCTACCCAGTGCCAAAATTTTCTGGTATTGCCCTGATGTTAAAAGAGAAAAGTTCCAACCGTGCGATAAAAAGTGATAACGCACAGCCAGCCGTGCGATAAAAAGTGATAACGCCCAGCCAGCCGTGCGATAAAAAGTGATAACGCCCAGCCAGCTGTGCGATAAAAATTGATAACGCACGGTTGGTCGGTTCATCAAGTTCATCGAGCATTTTCCCTCAAGTACTGAAAAATAGAGCCTGATCTCCAAAAAATGAATAAAAGACATCACTTTCAGGAGGAAAAACAAAAAAACATTGAAAAATAATACAGTAAACAAAAATGTTGGAAAACTTTGTAGAAAAGTATTTAAAAACTGAAAAAAAATGTTAATATCCTAGCCAGCCAACCTGGGTTATACATTGTTACAGTCATTTGGAATATTTGGAATATTTGGCCCTTGGGCAGCAGTAAAGTTGCAGTCTAGGCCACCTTGCAGTAGTGATAGCCAACACAAAAAAGCGCCACGCAAAAGTACCAAGTGGATTGATATGACAAAGTCAGGATGAGTGCTAACAACCAAGAACCATTAGCCTAGGTAAACAGCCATGCCTCACCTCTAGATCTTGGAAATTCTCATCTTGGAGCAAATCTGGCTTAGCTCATGTGATAAAATCCAACCAGAAAACCAAAACAAATGCATATCGTGTTGATGATTCAAACAAATTGCCATGAAGCAACAAAGCCAACTCTCCTTCCCGCTGCGTAGGTCTGCGTATCATACAACCTTCAATCTAGTAATGTTCGCTTCATCATTCAACTGGCCCGGCCCAGTTTACCTGTGGAAAAATCGACAGTCTAGCCACCAACGCTCTTCGTGAGATTTGTTCAAGATGTTTCTGACGCTAGATGGTACCGGTTTGACCCGTGAGTAAGATCCTTAATGAATAAACGATTTTTTATTTATTTGTTAAAAGTTGGCTCTTGCTGTAGATTTATATTCTGAAGTCCAGTTATCCGGTAGTCTGGAGGGTGTAGCCTAGGGCTTTTTGGACACACAAAAATTAATTGGACTAAATGTTGAAATGTGCAATTTTGGGTCCGGGTCGAATCCGACCTCGGCGGGAGGATTTGAATGGGGGTAGCTGGAAACTTATTTGGCGCATTTCAAACTGGTGCAAGCTACTTTTTTTTTACTTGCGAGGGGTTGTTCGCTTGGTGTGTGCCTCGGCTCGCGGTGTCAGCCCCCGGTGGCCGGTCGATCGCCTAACCCGACGCCCAATGTTTCCTAGTGGATTGGAAACTGCTTCTCTAGAATGACCAACCCCTCACTCCATGAAAGCCAAAATCCGGTCTAGCTTATAAAACGATGCATGCAAACCAACCGACATAACTGGGTCACCAGGCTAACGGAAAACGTTCTGAGAAACCCAGCCCTTGGGAAATTGTTCAGGGTTTAACGTGTAAAAAAATTAATAATTAAATTAAATTAAAGTTTTGTTTGCAACCCGTCTAGATACAGATGGAGTATAGTAGACAAATTAAAAAAAAGAAACCACACTACAATAACAACCAAATCAAAGTAATTAAAATTCACTAAACCCAGCTTCATGGGTGATCACAGTTTTCTTAAAGTTTAACCGAAAAGGGCTCGGATAGGACAATCTACTTACCCTATCACTTATTCACTTAAATTGACTTGAAGACCCGCTGGAAATGAGTTACTTCGTTGTTCCGCTATTCACGAATAATCGATTTTCAAATAGTGGAATTTCCGTGTGATTTGTGGTGCCTCTATGCGCTTATATTTTTGCTGTATGCCTTACGAGAAAGATTTATCAGTTTTTTTTTCAGGCACTAAGCTATCTTCACCGATCACACAACTGCCCACTAAAAAGCCGCATTTGTGTTGATATTCTGAGCGTCATAACTAAAGCAGATAGTGGAAAATCAAAAATTCCTTTGCAGAATCCAAATAATTCAGTGTATCCAATTATATGACACACAAATGAGTTGGCTTTTCAGTTAAACATTAAGGGTATGGCAATACGTTTTGTACAGAAACTGCTGCTGTGGTTGACAAAAAAAAATAACTATCTTACCTTACCCATTGCGGGACATCCGGTACTTCCTCTTTCGTCACCGCATTAAATGGGTAGTTTGATTGAAAGTCATTCACCAACCAGTCAATAGAATCCTCCAGATTCTGTGACCCGAGCAGCCGGTGCTGGAATTTGTCCACAAATTCCGCCGTTCTTTGGAAGGTCTTTCCCTTAAACCCGCCATTGGTGGCTGCTTCTAAGAAAAGGTCAGCGATTGGTCCGTAGCTTCGAACCTCCTCCACCAACGCGGGGTCGCAATTCTGGGCAGCGATCCCCCCCGCGAAACCGGCGACTATTAGCAGTACTGTCAGCGACATCGTGATGAAGACTAATTAAGATTGTCAACAATTATATTTTAATCTCATGTTATCTGTTGGGTTTTCTCAAAGTCACTCTAGGTACAGAGGTTGCCGCATTGTGAGATGAGTGATAATTGAGTGTCATCACTCATAATGTCTTGATTGGTTGTCAACTCGGACATGTATTGGCGCGATAAACAAACAGACAGTTCCATATCTTGGCCCATTGCGATCTTTAAACTCAAGCTTTAAACAATAAAAAAAGTATTACACAATGGTAATAACTAATAGTTGAAAGAACTAGTACAGTATTATATATAGATAGATAGATTTGTTGCATACGAAAACAACTAGGGCCATTGCAATAAGAAACAAGACCAAAGGTTTCGATGGGATCCCACAAATTTGATATTTGATACAGACAATTGGGTTTTGTCTTCGCCAGATCCAGTCTTCGCCAGACTCCTTGAACATTTTTACTGACAAAATTTAGAAACATATTAAGGCCAAAAAGCTAACCATCTGAGAAAACTAAGTTCAGATAATTCAGCATGTTTTTTTTACCCCTATAAGTCGTACGGTATCTATTTTGACGAAACTGATCGAAACTTCCTGCCTTAGGCTACTTCTGCATAAATTTCCCGTTTCGGCCGAATTCCGGGCGAACTGCTTGTCCGGCAAAAAAATAACGCTCAGAAATTAATTCAGCGTATCTTCTTACCCCTATATCGAACATCTAATCAATAAATACATTTTAATTTAAAGTTAATAAAATAAAGCTCCGGTTTCAGCCGGATTGCGGGCGAACTATATGTCTGGCTAAAGAATGATTGTCATATACGGATTCACGGATCCAGCATCTCTTCTTACCCCTGAATTGGATATCTAATCAGATTCAAATAAAACTTTTGCTTTTAACAATTTTCCGGTTTTGGCGGGATTCCGGGCGAACTACTTGTTTGGGTGGAGAATGATTTTCACATAAGGCAAGTCTTCCTACCCCTAAATCGAACATCTAATCAACTTCAAATAAAATTTAAACTTTTAACAAACTTTCCCGTTTTGGCCGGATTCCGGGCGAATTACTTGTCCTGCGAAAATGGTTTTCATAATCGCGTTCAGCGTCTCTTCTTACCCCTTAATCGACTATCTCATTAGCTGTTTCGAAATATGTTGTTTGCCCTTAATTTTAACCCCCTCCCTCACCCCTAAATATAGGACTACAAAGCCCACCTACAAACTCGACCTTTCCCTTGACCCAAAGAATCCTCACACCAAGTTTCATCAAAATATTTATTCCCTTCGAGAGTTATCGGGCTGACATACGGACTGACGGACAACTTTTGCGATGTCATTGGTATCCCTCCACTTACGTTTTGGGATCCCCCCAAAAAACGAATAACTTTCTCTGTGACCTATCCGGAGGAACCTTCCAAGTGTTTAATATATGAAATTCTTTTCTTTCAACATTTGTACAAAACACTCAGTCCCACATTCTCTCACCCCAAACTTACCCTCACGGAAATCATTCAACTCTTTGCATTCTGCAAAAAAAAGGCTCAAACTCTCATTACCACAACCACAGATTGGGCGTTACAATTAACATCATGAAAACAAAAATATTAGTGCTCACACGAGTACAGTAGGCTAGAGGTGTGCTTATTTGAACGTTTGTTGACTTTGAACAGTTATCATTTTCATGCACTTGCCGTGACTAAAGTCAACTATACCAGTTAGCCAAAGTGGATAATTAATTAGGGGTCCTACAATTTTGCCAAAAACTGCACTGTCCAAATTTAAGTAACTGTTCATATAAGCATACCTCCACTGTAGCAACTACCTGGGACATCTGTCAAATTTATTGAGTATTTTCATTTACGTTGTGTTTTTATTGAGTATTTTTTCCTTGTTCTTGTTTTTATGGCACTTGCCTTCAGATAGGGTCTTATGTGTGTTGTTCTTCCAGTGAAGCATGAAAACTATATCAGTGATTTTCAACAATAGATCAGATGAGTTCTGCTCAACCATACCCACTTTCGGGTGTCGTATAAATTCTAGTGGAATACCATACAGCTTTGACGTACATTGTGACGTTATATAATTGAGGAGCTAACAGGATTTGATTGTCCCTAGGACGGTTTTTAAATGTAAACGCACCCGGTGCCTCGCTGGCTGCTCGAAATTATATTCTACATTATTGTAGACTAATTTTTTTGTGTTCGGAGGTTAAATAGATAAATCGTTGTGACGTCACGCTTGTATGGAATTCGTTCGGTCACTTTCGGCTATTTTCGGCATTTAAACCAATTTTACATTTTCATCATGAATAATTTTCTGCATGCAAAAACAGTATTGAGGCTAAACTGCCCTAAAAGTTACCCGTCAAATCCTTCAACCAGTTGGACATCACGCCGTGCCTGTTCCAACACAATTTCCTATGTTGTTGTGGTGCTGAAACGACGACAAAGAAATTTTTCTCGACGAAAGTCCCAGCTGAAATTCGATCTTGCAGTTGTTTGACAACACTGCATCTCAACCTACTCCAAAACTTGTATCCGAGACTAGGCAAACAACCTACTACATTCTTTGCTTTCTTGTTCGTTTACATAGGAAGATACAATTGATTAAAAGGAAATATTGAAAAGCTGTATAAAAGCACTATAGGCACTACACTAGACATATTCAGCACGATCCACCCTATGTACCGTAGTTACCACGCAGGACGTCACAGATCCTGGTTTCTTGGCGTCAAGGCTTGAACGAATTTTCCTATTTTTGGCAAATATCGCAGCGGGCTGATCGGTCCAGTCACATCAAAAGAGATCTTAGTTACCACGCTAACTACGCTCACGAGCGTGGTAATAAAATCGTTACTATTAGTTATTATTTCGAGAAGGTTGGAACGATCATCGTAGTAGCTTTTCATGAGGTTGTAACGAAAACAGTAACTATAATAGTTACTATTGTTAGAAGGGTGGAACACGCGCTGAATTCACTTTTTTCCTTCTGTAGCTGATGATTTAATTTATTTCTTATTTTAGAATCTTCATCCTCTGCCATCCGGAGCAAATCGTCACTGTTAGTTACTATTTCGAGAAGGTTGGAACGGTTAGCGTAGTAGCTTTTCATGAGGTTGGAACGAAAATAGTAACTAATGGTTACTATTGTTAGAAGGGTGGAACACGCTCCTTAAAGGCGCTTTCAGAAGTCACTATTTTTACTTCTGTAGCTGATGATTTAATTTATTTCTTATTTTAGAATCTTCATCCTCTGCCATTCCCATCCACCTGGAGCGAAAAGCCAGCGAGCGCCACATCTTTCAATCAGATGATGAAAAAGACGAAGTTGATGACCCGCATGACAAGCTAACGGTAGATGACGTTCAAGATGTCTTCAGCATTGAATCGAGGTCCAGTTGTATCTCGCCTGCCAGCTCATCCCATGGTGGTGTCTATTCCGTAAGTTTCGACACGGCATCGTGACTTGGAAGGGGGGAGGGGACTAGATGTCTTTTAGAAAATATCTAGACGTCATCAGAGCTCTGCCTCAATGTACTCTAGTTCCCGCTCAAGAGCTTGCACGTAGTTGAGATGCACGGCTACGTTGTGAGTGGAAGGGAACGTAAAAGTTCAGCTGGTCTCTGGAATCTCCACTCCGATTTTTAAAGTCATTATCGATACTGTTCTGAGTGTATGCACACGCTATAGAGCGGGCATCTGTAATTATCCCTAATTAAACCATCTCTGCTTCTCTTCCTCTCAAAAACCTTTTCTCTAAACCCAAGATATGTTTCTCTCGGCTGACTTTGAGATGTTGCCGAGCGTCCTAGTTACGGTATGTAATTTTGACCTGTCCTTTTGTTATCGATGTCATTTTTCTATGAACTGAGTGTTTTTATTTAAACGCCGACATTTTAAATATTGACCTGTCGAGTTGATTGCTAGTGCTAGAAGTGTCCTTATTTGAATTGACATATCCAAAGCTACTTTTATACATTTAAAGATATTACGGATTAAATCAGCATTCATTCATTAGCTGATGGTTTGACGAAAGCGTGTAATATGTCCCGCTTTGTCTGTCCGTTTTCAATAAAAGTACGCCATTTTAAGAAATGTCAGAGAAGCACCCGACAAAAAGCTCTACCTGCTAAGGAAGCCTTTGTTAACTTCTGGATTTACTTACAGCTGGAACTCCTTGAGCAGTTTGGGCTGAACATCCACAGAATTGACAAAGACGTTCAACGGTGTGACAGAAACTACTGGTATTTCAGCCCTGCAAATTTGGACAAGCTGAGGAATATCATGTGCACGTAAGTTGAGCCTGGCGTACATAGGGCGGACATACTGATCCTTAAAGGACGCTGCGTATTATTTACTGTTTATGATCTAGTTTTCAAAACTATTTGAATACTGTAAAACTAGGCTGTTATTTTAACAAATTATCCACGGCTTTGACTATTTTAAGCCTTTTCCCAGGCCCGTTGACTCGTAGTAAAAACCCGGTAAAATTCAAAGAACCAGTTTTGCTCATCGATCGCATGATACGCTAACATTTATCGGGAGCATAATACGCTTGGAAAATAGTGAATCGTGCCAAGTGCAAAGATTAGTGAGGTGTCATTAGCGGGCTTAGAATGTATCGTATGAAATTTGGTTCTCCGGGCTTAAGGATCAAAAAATGCAATGACGGACGTAGGTTGCATTGTTTTTATAGGTACGACGGCCGACGGGTCTTTTACAGGTTCCCTGAAGAGAGTATCGTTCCCATTTGCGCATACACAGGCATACAAATGCGGCACTCCAGTTTGAAATGTCGAGAGGAGAAAACAGATTAATGGACAGGAAAGAAACAGGCTAAACTGAATACCATTACACTGTCAGAAGTTTCATAAAACAAGATGTCCAGTTTTCTGTTTTGGTTTTGCAAACGTTGTGCATTGAACGGTATAGGCGTATTCTCGCCGTTCCCCGAGGACTCCTCGGGGAATCGAAGGGAACGGCGAGAATAGAGAAAGTCACTCCACGCGGACTCCGCGTACGAAAACAGCGAGAACACGGAGACTGCATCCAAAATGGATTTTGTTCGAAAAAAAAAATATGTAGACGAAGAAATTAGTCTGGATCCACTTTATTTTTAGTTTTCTTTATTCTGTTTATTTTTAATTAATTTTACATGCACCAACACCAGCAAAAATTCATTCCCCTCCGAATCTGAGATTGAGTCCTTTTTGATGATGGTGATGATAATCCGAGCATTCCCGGTCCACGGGGACTCGCGAGAATACGGGGAGTGAGTCCCCGGGACAAACAAAAACTCGGGGACTCATCAGACGGAGTCCTCGGGGAACGGCGAGAATACGCATTATGCGTACCAAGTGTTGATGAGAAGAGCCGAAAAACTGCCGAAAAAGCATCTGGTGACTTTTCGGTACCATGATGATAAACAAAAACGTCAACAGATGTTTTTCCAGTGATGTTTCGGCTCTTCTTGTCTGCATAACTTAAAATTTTCGAATAGTATGACTAAGTCCAAAACACGCCACTGATCCTCAGGAAGAAGGAGTAACGTCTCCGTAACGACTCAGACTCAACGAATCAAATCCTGTGTCAAACAATCACGGCGATCTTTGGGAGCAGCTGTGATACCACTTCTGCCTTTCTTCCGCTAGGTACCCCGAGAGGCCGGAGATTTTGCATCGGCAAGGAGAGATAGTCATCTAGAGTATTGTCGAAGTTCAGCTACGATGTTTCGACAGTGATATTTCGGTTGTCAAGTATGATTCGCAGTCAGCTTGGGCTGAAGTAATACCAAGGGTTTAGAAGGCCCATGCCAAGAAGAGCCTAAATATCCCTGTCAAGCATCGTAGCGTCTTAGTCAAGCATCGTGTTAATATATGTATCCTATTGTCAGCTCGGGATCAAAGGAGAATTTAATAGCTTTTAAAACCAAAGAACAATGTAGTAACAAACCAGGGGCACCATCACAGACGCTTTGGATGTCGCTGGCTGTGAATGAGAAATTAGACGCCTTGAAGAACTTTTGATTTTAATGTTGATTGGGAACATTTAACCGCTGGAGGCATTATCTTTAATTTACATCGCTCTTGTCTTAATTCAAGTTAATTTTCCAGGTATGTTTGGGAGCATTTAGAAGTCGGTTACATGCAGGGGATGTGTGACCTGTTGGCCCCTCTACTAGTAGTCCTTGATGACGAAGCTTTGACTTATTCCTGTTTCTGTAAAATGATGGAGAGGCTGTGTGCAAATTTTCCCCACGGTGGGATGATGGACAAGCATTTTGCGAACATGACGTAAGTTCCAGTGAGCTAGTGTTCCACCCTATTTACCGTAGTGACTACGCATAGCGTCACGGATTCTGGCTTTTTGGCGACGAGGCTGGAACTCATTTTTCTATTTTCAGCAAAATATCGTGCCTGGGCTTATCGGAAAAATCACGTCACAGAGATTCGTAGTTACCACCGTTTACTGCGCTCCCGAGCGTGGTAAGCAAATAGTTACTAGTAGTTACTATTTCGAGAAGGTTGGGATGGTCAGCGTTGCAACTTTTGACGAGGCTGGAACGAAAATCGTAACTGATAGTTGCTACTTTTAGAAGGGTGGAACGATCTCCTAGTTTCCGTCTTTCTTACAAGCCCCCTTTTTAATGTTGGATAGTTTCATGAGAATGGGATTTCTTTCGCCTATCCGCGAGCTCGCACAGCTTCGCCCTTCGGGGATCCTTGTCATTCATGGACCCATTTGAGGTTCGGCTTCGGACTAACTTACCAGTTGTTCACATGGAACCCCGCCCCACGTCACGTTAGGGCTCGAGGATCCTCCGTTTCCGTTGGTCCTCTGCCGTTTTTGCCGGATTTAAGCTGAAATATTTGGTCGGAAGAAAAAAAATACTTTTACGTGACGGATATATCCGTTCTTTCTCGTCTCGGCTGTTTTCAGCACCGCGCAGCCACCTTGGCTGCGATGAGCAACACGGAAAAAAAGGTCATTTATGTGGAGAACATCGCATCACGGGTCTTTCTGATCGATGAACTCCTCGGAAGCCATGAGCGGGAGCTAGTTCTGCCTCTGATAGCGCCAAACACGGCAGACACAAGAAACATTCTTGCACCGTAAGGTGGGATCTCGGGAATTAGAATGGATGGAACGATTAGGGACTTATGGTTAATAATTAACGGAATAGGATAGACAGTTTGCGGTGGCGCAAACGAATACGGAGATAAGAGCCAATCCAATATAGGTACGAAGGGTCTTTTAAGCATTAAAGGGATCATCTCTTGCCTTCTCATAAATATTGTAGCACAAGCCGCTCACTAGCACGTTGTACCACAGCCATCGCCTGCTTCTTGCTGCCTTTCTGAAGGTCATTGGTCAAATTACAATTATTTTCCAGTACTCTGATCGAAATCCTGGAGCCAGAACTATGCGAGACAATCCAGAAAGGGGATAGCAATCACCTTTATTTCTGCTACCGTTGGTTTCTTCTTGACTTTAAAAGAGGTAAGTGGGAAACCCTGTGCCGTATCGTATCCCTTCGTGGCTTCCACTCGACCGACCCTCCCCATATTAATTGCGTTTTCGTTCGAAGGTCGACGACCGCGTGAACCACATCGTGCCCTGTATGAAACAGTTTTATTTTCATTTTTGGGATCCCAAAACGTTAGTGACGGATACCTATGACATCGCAAAAGTTGTCCGTCCGTCCGTCCGTCCGTCTGTACGCACGATAACTCTCGAAGGGATTGAGATATTTTGATGAAACTTGGTGGGAGGATCCTTTGGGTCAAAGTACAAGTCAAGTTCGAAGATGGGCTCTGTAGATCTATATTTGAGGGTGGGGGAGGGGTTTCAAATTAAGGGGCAAACAAAATATTTTGAAACAGCTAATGTGATAGTCGATTATGGGGTAAGAAGACATGCTGAACACGATGGTGAAAACCATTTTCTCGCTAGACAAGTAGTTCGCCCGGAATCCGGCCAAAACCGGAAAGTTTGTTAAAACTAAAAGTTTTATTTGAATTTGATTAGATGTTCGATTTAGGGGTAAGAAGACATGCTGAACTTGATGGTGAAAACCATTTTCTTGCCGGACAAGTAGTTCGCCCGGAATCCGGCCAAAACCGGACACAAAATGTGTCGACCAGTTTTCGGCTACCCCTTTTCTTCAAAATACTATATAAGCTCTGCATAACAGCATAGCTCTGCGCAGAACGCGTACTCAATGAAACTAAGAGCTAGTTGTTTTCGAAGGTCGAAGGGGTTGGTATGTGGGGTTGGTAAAAGAGAAGGTGGTTGCGGGCTATATAACAGTTGGAAAGTTTAGAAGGATTGACAACTTCAGTAGAAGGGTGAACACTGAAACCAAAAATAGACCGATCCCAATTGTGAAACAAGTAGGGGATTTCTAATGGTTTCATGGTCTAATAATAGGCTGTTAGACCATAATCATCTTCGGCAATGAGGGGTTAACAGTTTTGTCTACTTGGTGTACCTACAATTTGTTTCCTGTGCTTTATATGGTACGAACAATTTGGTTCCACGTCTATCACGAGGACATGGACTCGTAAGTAAGAATCGGTTGCTAGAATCTTTGGTGATGAGGGGTTGCCAACTTTGGCTAGTTGGTATACCCTTTATTTTTTGCCAGTGTATTTCATGGTAAGAACGATACGGTACCATGTCTATCACGGGGAGATGGACTTGGAAGTAAGAGTCGGTTGCTAGAAGGCATTCGCGAGGGGCTTGAAACTTTAAACTTTTATCTGTTTCTAAATAAGTTTTGATATATCAACATCATTCATATATTAGATTTTTGGGATCCCATCGACACCTTTGGTCTTGTTTACCTATTAATCCGATTTGTAACATAGTAGGAGATCCTCACGGCTTGAAGGTTTTTTTTCGCAGGATGTTGTTCACACCAGAGAAGCGCATCTAAATTAAGGAATTTAAATAAATGAGGAAAAACATCGTTGAGTTGAAGAAGACGTAGCGGTATAGGTAGCCCTTTTGACTCACTAAATTATGGACAACTTATTACGAATCCTTAAAACACACCGCGCACTATTTACTGTTTATGTTCCAATATTCAAGGCTATCTGAATACTGTAAAGCTAGGCTCTGCTTTAAAAAAAAATTATTCACGGCCTTTTTTTTAAGCCTTTTCACAGGCCCACTGACTTCTAGCAGGATCTCGGCAAAACTCAGAAAACCAGTTTACACATCTGTAGCGTGATACGCGAACACTCGTCCGGTGCGTAATGCGCATGGAAACTAGTAAATCGCTGCAAGTGGAAAGACTAGTGAGGTGTCGTTAGCGGGAACAGAATGTAACATACGAAATTTGGATCTCCAGGTTTAAGAACTAATGAATGATGTTACGGAAGTAGGAATTGCATTGGCATTATAGGTACGACAGGTCCTTTAAGCCTTAAAAGCCAGGCTTCAGCTTCCAGATTTTCCTTCCGGATTGCAGACATCCGTTTTCAAGAGATGGATCTGAAAGTCTGAAGTGCTGGACAGGACAGATTCCGGAATCTAGAACGTTGTCATAGAGACAATACATTTGAGAAACAGAATAAATATGCAAATTAATGAGGTATGGAATAATTAGAGTGATCGACAGCTCTGACTGGGAGAGAAATATGTTTAGTTGCGACATGTAGGAAATTTTTATGAATACAAAAATCAGCTTTCATCATTATCATGAAAATCTAGGAGGGTTCGCTTGACTGTGGGGATGCCCCACATACTTGGAAGTCTGGAAGGTGAATCGTGTCTCCAACTGACTCCCTGCAGCTAAATCGTGTCACTGGTTGAGCCTCCTGCGACCATTGCCCTGGTCCGTATTCAGAAAAGGTTGGATATCGACAAAGAAAACAACCATTTCGACTTTTTTTTTTTGCAGAATTTAAATACGAAGATATCTTTATGATATGGGAGGTGTTGTGGGCGGCGCCCCATGTTACAACTGAGAATTTTCATTTGTTTGTGGCTCTGGCTCTTCTTCAGTCATACCAACACATTATTCTGGCACAAGCGATGGATTTCACGGATCTTATCAAGTTCTTTAACGGTAAGAAACGAGGTTGTCGAGGAAGCGGAAGCGATTGTAGTAGTCACGTTCGACGCACTCCTTGTAGTTTCTGGTCTTTGTTCGCTAAGGTAGTGTTCCACCTTACTGACCGTAACAACTACGCATGACTTTTATCGTGCTTATACACTGTCAGAAGCTTAACAGATAACACAAGGATGCGCAGTTTCAACAGACACCACTTTGGGGTGCAAACTTTTGTGATTTTGAAAACGTTGAGCGTAACAAGCATTGCCATGAAGAGCCGAAAAACCGCCGAAAAAACATCGCTGAATTTCCCACATCATGACGACAAACAAAAAAGTTGGCATATGCTTTTTCGGCGTTTTTCGGCTCTTCCTGGCAGTGCTTGTTATGCATAACATTTAATGCCCAACGTTTTCAAAATCATAACCGATTACATCCCAGGTGTTGTCAGTTGAAACTGCGCATCCTTGTGTTATCTGTTTTGAAGCTTCTGACAGTGTAGCGCCACAGAGATCGTAGTTATCACGCTCACTACGCTCCCTAACGTGTAAGCCAATAGTTACTGTTAGCAAGAACAAATAATCTGATAGAACCTCCGTCCTATCTCTGTAATACGACCATGCGGTATCGAATATATTCTGACACCCCACCCGATGCAAACTAGCGGAGGAGGAGCTACGCAGGCTACATCGCAGTAAAACCCTGCAGAAGAATATGAACACCGTCTGAGTCGTCCTTTACAGATGGTTGGTTGTCTACCATTGTGACGTCATGTCTAAGTCGCTGCAGACCGGGTTCTCCACCCCTGCAGGCATCCCACGGTTTTTTTCATGTGCTATACGCAACGGGGAAGAGGGAAGTAGACGGGGATCAGCTCAAACCTCACAGCAAGTACCTCTAGCTCCACTCAGTTTTATCTGGGTATCCATAGTCGCTGCATGGGACCAAAGATGGAGGTTCTGTCATATTATTTGTTCTTGCTTTTAGATACTATTTCGAGAAGGTTGGGACGGTAAGCGTAGTAACGTTTTACGATCTATCTCCCGGTGATTGCTTACTAGAACGGTTCTGATTAGTCCGCGCAGATGAGTTAAGCAGATATTGGTGAGTCCGAAAACGGGTTGTAACACTTTGGAGCAGTCACCAATGAATCCCAAAACGCTTTGTGGGGAGACCCAGAGACCACTGATCAGTACTGTAGCGGTGAAGAACTCAGCTAGTGTTGAGAAGATGGCGGCCTGGTAGGCGGATCTAAGAGCGTGTTCCACCCTCCACCCTACTAACCGTAATAACTACGCACGACGTCACGGATCCTGGCTTCTTGACGTCAAAGGCTGGAACGCATTTTTCTATTTTTGTCAAAATATCGTGCCGCAGGCTGGTTGGGCCAATCACGTCACAGAGGTCGAAGTTACCACGCTAACTACGCTCCCGAGCGTGGTAAGCAAATAGGTACTACTTTGAGAAGGTTGGAACCGTCAGCGTAGAACTTTTCACGAGGTTGGAACGAAAATGGTAACTAACAGATACAATTATTAGAAGGGTGGAACACGCTCTTTATAATAAAGGATCCTGGGGTTTGGGCTGAAGACTTTCTGATACCGTAAGCGCCCACTTATAGCCCAGGACCAGCCAGGAAACCAGATAAAAGGGACAAGGGAACAAGCCACGGTCAGTTCAGAAGTCCTAATCAAGCTGGTTCACACGTCATAGCAAAGCAGGAATTCACATATCCAGTCAACTAGAGTGACGATAAGATATATCTTTATGTTATGTGTGTTATTTTTGGGCAATGCCCTACCTTGTAGTTGCCAACTATTTTAAGCATAGAGGGACATCCACACAGAGGTACCACACATCTGAAAGAATAAGTTCATTCGATGAAATCGATTGTCTGTGTATAGCAGACGAACGAAGTAACGCATTTTTACGGGTTTTCAGACCTGTTTGGTTAAACTTTAAAGAACAGCTCTTACTAGAAATGATCTTTTCCGTATGAAACGGACCAGAAATTTTTTTTTCGAAAATACCATTACTTTCCACCTGAAATTAACGATTTTCTTGTTGGCGCTAGTCGACTATGTCCAGCCTTCCTGCCCTCCGACGCGGCGGCTGGGCGCAGGACATTCGAGAACAGAACGCACCGTGGTTAAAAAGTGGAACAACTAAGCAAATAAAAGAAGTAATAAACAGAAGCTTCTGAGATCCTTATGTGTGAAGAATTTTCAGTGGACACTGATCTCGGTGAACGTTTCGTGTTCGCAAAAAATCGTAGGCACAAAACGAAACAATGGAGAAAGGTGGGGATTTTAGAAGCTCATAATTCTGTATGGGAGCTAGGTATATTATAAAAGGCAGAATAAGCAAGAGGGGTCCTTTAAGTTATAGCCCTTAGCCCCAACTAAAAAAATCAATTCTCTTACCACGAAGTTGAAGAGAGCACGCAACAGAGCACGCAACAACGGTGAAAGAGAAGAATGCCAGGTTACCGGCTCATTCCGTGTGCAATTCTTGCAGTGAAAGGGAGCTCAACAACGTATGAAAAAAATATATATTTTATTTTCTAGAAATGGCAGAGAAACACGACGCCTCTTCTGTATTGTGCAAGAGTCGAGGAATCGTAACTAACATTCAGAAAGTTTTGCTGGATAAGTAACCCACAGGAGCTGGATGTGGAGATCCAAGATTTCACTTTCGACGTGGTAAAGGTGATTGGACATTATCCGTTCGGACTTTCTAGCTGGGCTACCCCCGACATTACTTGACAAACTTAAGCCCGAGCCATATATGGTATTTATCTGAAGTCTGTGTCGAAACCGGGACGCATTAATCCTACTGTGGTCTTTAGCTTCTTCTTGACAAAGACTTACCCTTTTGTTGGTCACAGTCAAAACCAGACCTCAGGCAATGAAACATTCTTCCCTAAGTAGCAACAGGTTTCAGTTAAGAACAGAAATACAAATGAATGAGATATCGAAAATGTTCATAAGAATGAAAGCACTCCGTAATGGAAATAAGTAGCGACTACGGGAATAGAGTGGACTGGTGTTATAGGTACGACCAGGGACCCATAAGTTTCCTGTAATGACTCGCCATTCAGGGGGCTTGTCAACAAGAGATTTCTGATGCGCTCTTGACCGGACGTAAGGTAGTTCGAGAAATACCCAGGGGGATAGAACAGCCGACTATCCAGATAGATAAAATTTGGGATTGGCTGCTGGAGAAGAGCTTCCGCGTTAAGGGAGGGGTCTCTTTGGCCTCACGTCCAAGGAGGCAAGCAAGAACGCCGATTCGACCCAAGCGGAATTTTTGGAAACTAGGAGAGGTTCGGATAACATAGCAACATAGAAGCATAGGAAATGACAAGCCCCTTGAATGGCGATTCATTACAGGAAATTAATGGGTCCCTGGTACGACGCACGTCCTCTGTAGATTAGAGTTATTTGAGGTAAGGACGGAATTTTTGTTTGCGAAACTACACTGTAGTAGTTTGATAACAGTTAACATATGTTTGCACATCCCTGTGTTACGAGAGCGTATCTGTTATGTCCTTTTAACGTTATCTTTTCGCGAAACGTAACGCTTAAAACGGTCATAACAGAATTTTTGGCTCGAACCATGTCACTTAAAAGGGTCATGGCTGATACATTTTCATAACTTATAACAGAAGGATGCGCAAACGCGTTTCATCTGTTATCAAACTTCTGACTGTGGACATTGTCGAAGTTTCGAAATATTCAGTGAAGGATGCAAGGATATTTAGCCCATCACGGCCCGAGTTTCAGGCTATTTGCGGAATATCATCATACATTTTATCGTCTTAAATATTTATCGCTCTCTTGGTTGGACGATAACGAAAAATAGTGTCATAAATGTAGTGCAACCTCGTAAAATATTTGTAATGGTGAGGCCATGCTGTTGAGTCTGGATAAATCAGTAGTTTTTTAAAAAATTGTTACATGCCACTTACTGCTCAGCCACTTACTGCCCACTTACTACTACCTCAAGCAACAGAGGGAAATCTACCACCAGATCGTCACTCTTCTCCAAGAAAACAACATCTCGTAACTGCAGCAACGAAGAAGTAGAAGCAACCAAGGCCGAAAGGGATCCAGAGTGGAACCCAAGTGCCAGACATTTGAAGGAAGGAAGGAAGGACTGCGTCAGCTAAAGTGCTTACAACCTTGGTGGGCGAACTAATGGGTAGGCGTAGTGACTGATTTTGGTGGGTTAGCGATAGTGGGCGAACTGTCGGTCTGCGAATTGACAGTGGGCGAACTGATCGTTGGATAAACTGACGAGGGGACGAAATGGTGGACGGTTCAAGCGATGGATTGGCGTAGTCTACCTACGAGATGTGGAAACGATTTGGATAGTAAGAGACAAATCTTTGGCTGCATCGCCAGCTGTTTTATATGCATCACAAAAAAGGATAAGCTGGAATTTGGGATTTGGCTGTTGGTGGGTTAGGTGGGCGAACTGGCGGCCTGCGAATCGACATTTGAACGATTTGGATAGTAAGAGACAAATCTTTGGCTGTATCGCAAGCTGTTTTATGTGCATCACAAAAAAAGACAAGCTGGAATTTGGAATTTGGCTGTTGGTGGGTTAGGTGGGCGAACTGGCGGTCTGCGAATCGACAGTTAGCGAACTGGTGGATGGATGAGCTATTGGTTGAACTTGGGTTGGACGAACTTACAAAGAATGAACTGATGGATGATTCAGCTGACGGATTGACCTAGTGACAAGGGCTGACAGAAAAAGCGGGCGTACTGATGGATTTTCATGGGTAAACTTGACGATATTTCGAAGCCCGCAGATCGCCTTTTCGGGTGGTTGTGAATTCAAAGCGAACCTTCCCTTGAGCTGATTTGATGCCTAGGACTTGTCGTCCTAGTGTAAGGGTAACACCGTATTACTCCTCGTAGGCAACACACTATTTACCACACTGTCAGAAGTTTAAGAACCTTTGACTTGTTAACTGTTGAGACGGATGCCGAAAATCTTCATGTTATTACCTTTTTGGGTGTTATGTTCGCGAAAAGATGACGCTCGAAAAACACAAAAGGGTCATTACAAAAATATTCTCGGCATCCTTCTTCAAATTTAACAGAAGGATGCGCATCCACGTGTTGAACGTTTTCAAACTTCTAACACTGCCTCCTACGAGATGTGGAATTCAAGGATTGGTTTGAACAATTTGGATAGTGAGATACAAACCTTTGGCTGCATCGCAAGCTGTTTTATGTACATCAGAAAAAAAGACAAGCTGGAAAGTGATGATGGAGATGGAGCTGATTAACATGGATTCTTTTATATAATTTAGTGATCGATCGTAAAGGTCGTTAAATTCGGTTGATTAGTTGACAAAATATTCGTGTTGTTCTGTCTAAATATATTTATTCGAATCGTAATAAAGAACTTTATTTTCGACCAAATTTCAGTGTGCATATTGGACAGTTTCTGTGTTGCAAGCTATTTGTTTTTCATTTCCTGTAACTTGTTTCCTACTTGACTTCTATTTGTTAAGTTCATTTCACTGTTGGTTGGTATATGACCAAATTCTTATGATCAAATTCTTAGTTTAGATTTATCATTGCTTGTAAAAGTGGCTCAAAATGAGAAGGCAACTTGGATGTTGTTCATCGATATTTCGGCCCTTCTTGTCAAGGGTAAATGGAAGAAACGAACCTGTATTCAATCCAGCTTTGGTCTGAAGAGGACCCTTGCCAAATAAGGGCCGAATTATCGATGAAGAATATCCTAGCTGCTTTTTACGTTTTGAGTCATTTTTACGTATGATTCCCAGGCAGATTGTCCTGGAGGAGTATATTTTTAAAGATTGTTTAATATCTTGCATCATTAATATTATTTACTTTACCTATTTCTACCTATACCTATTTCTGATTCATTTATCCCCAGGTAGCCTATCTTGTTTTCTATTGTATCTGCTTTACTGCTATTTTTTATGTTCATTTTGCTACGGGGTGGGGTCACCTTTATTATTGTTTTTTGCATCTTTTATTTTGAAAAAAGATAACCTCTTTTTCCTTGTATAGATAGGTACGTATAAGGTTAGAATGAATGAACGAAAAAATTTATTGCCCATCAGAATTGGCCCGAGAGGACATAGACGGAGTAAACAAGACAAAAAAGAAGAGAGAAAAAACGCAATACAATAATGTAACACAACAACAATGTAAGAAACTAGGAACATTAGCACGTAACTGAATCAATTTTGTATCTTTTATTTTGCATATTTTACTTTATGTTTTTATGTTTCATTTATTATTTATTTTTCCCCAGCCATACCCCCCTGGAACTGATGCCTGGTATAGCAATTCTTCAGTTAGATGTAAAAACGAAACTTCAGAAAGGTGTCCAGCATTGCGTAAGAACGTCAGATACTAAGGTAGGTCATATATAGTAGTTCCATATTCCCTATCTCAGATGTTCTTTTCAGCCTATATCCGTCCGGAAAAAAGGACACTCCGTTTCCGGGGTGCAAACAACTCAGATTCCGGATTTTGGACTGCCACAGCCGTAATATTGAGGAAAGCCAAGGTTAGCAACCAGATTTGCTGTCGTGGAAGTAGGTGGGGGGTCCCTCCGAGGTTCAAATCTTGATGTCCCTCTTTTTCCTTGTATAGATAGGTACGTATAAGGTTAGAATGAATGAACGAAAAAATTTATTGCCCATCAAAATTGGCACGAGAGGACATAGACGGAGTAAACAAGACAAAAAAGAAGAGAAAAAAAACGCAATACAATAATGTAACACAACAACAATGTAAGAAACTAGGAACATATAAACCGTGCGACCTGTTTAAAGAACTTTCAAACTTCCCAATTCTTTCCTCAATCGCAGTCGTAGGGTTGGCAAGACGGTACTTTGTAATGATTTTGGTATTCTTTGCCCACGGGGGAAGGCTCAGCAGATACTTAAGCATTGTTCAAATAGGTGTAATAAGCTTAATAGCGCTATACGCGATGTTTACGTCTTAATACACACGCCCGTTCAAATAGGCAACCCGAGAGGTTATCATCAATGCAACGTTCGGTGTTGCAACGTTGATACAATTTTTCGAGCTCTAAAAAGATCAGAAAAGGTTTTAATTACTACTTGAAGTACAGGAGTCCGATTTGACGCCCATTATATTGCAAAAAAGCTATTAAATCAACGGATGGACAGCATTGGGCCTCGAAGTAGCAATAAGCAGTCGTAATAGAACGAAAACGTGTTCTTTCGAAGAAAAGTTGTTTCTTTAGCTTCCAACATAGTAGAACTTTCGTGCTTCCTTTGGCAACCCTGACGACGCTGCTCCTCTCCTCGGCCCGCTGGCGGAACCAACCAAGCGATCTGATTGGCCCTGCATAAGGGAGAATAGGACCGAGCTCTATTCTCCTTATTACAGCGCGCCCCGAAGAAAAGAGGAATCTGTAATAAGCCTTATACGCCTTAAGCATTATTCAAATAGATGTAATAAGCTTAAGAGCGGTATACGCGATGTTTACGTCTTAATACACACGCCCGTTCAAATAGGCAACCCGCGAGGTTATCATGAATGCGACGTTCGGTGTTGCAACGTTGATACAATTTTTCGAGCTCTAAAAAGATCAGAAAAGGTTCTTAGTACTACTTGAAGTACAGGAGTCCTGTTTGACGCCCATTATATTGTAAAAAGCTATTCAGTTATCGGATGGACAGCATTGGACCTCGAACTAGCAATAAGCAGTCGCAACAAAACAAAAACGTGTTCTTTCGAAGAAAAGTTGTTTCTTTAGCTTTCAACAAATAGAACTTTCGTGCTTCCTTTGGCAACCCTGACGACGCTGCTCCTCTCCTCGGCCCGCTGGCGGAACAAACCAAGCGATCTGATTGGCCCTGCATAACGGAGAATAGGACCGAGCTCTATTCTCCTTATTCGCCTTATTACAGCGCGCTCCGAAGAAAAGAGGAATCTGTAATACAGCTTATACGCCGTATTACACCTTACTACACCTATTTGAACAATGCATTATTACACCTTATTACACCTATTTGAACAATGCATTAGCATACCGGTAATAGAACGATCTAATATTCTGGCGCTGGGATTGTAGCAATATGTGCCAGAGTGGTGCCAAAACTATGACATGTTAGGTTATAGGCTGTATAAATAGGTGTGAAAACATGGGTAAGAGATATTCCCGAACTTGGTACAAAGAGCAACACGTCGGGCTGCCAAAGTTGGGATGCGGAATCTTTTGAGGAGGAGGATATAAGGCTTTTTGCCCTGGCAGTAGATTATTCTGAAGGCCTCCTTTAAAGGCACTGGCTCTGCCCGAGGTTGCGCCGGCAAATTCTTGTGGATCCGAGGAAGGATATAAAGTCCGGTCTTCACCTCCCGGAACTTCCGGAATCTGGGCTTCCAGATTATTCTTTGACGTCTTCTGTAAATTGCATCTGGAATATGAACCGGTCCGAAAGTATATCAAAATAATCCGGAAAGAAGGGCTTTAGAACTTGCAGATTTCCGGAATTTTTAAGTATCGCAGAAGAAATTAAAAAAAATCTCGGAAAATCTGGGAACCCAGATTCCGGAAGGTGAAGACTTAACTTAACCTGAAATCGGTCGGAATCTGTTTTATTTGGTCTGGCTGGGTCGATTTTATGCTGACTGATAGTCAGATACCACGGTCCCGACCAGGAGCCTGGGTTCGATCGTGGTAACTGATCGTGGTATCTGAAAAAGTCATCTCAGTTTCATCATCACAAACACAGGGGCCTGGGTTTTTGTCAAATTGGTGGGAAAGAAGTTTGTCACTTGCCGATGACATAGCCTGTGTATGGTAGTTGAACAAAAAAGTTGCATGTATTGATATGCAGTAGTACAGAATACTTTAATTTAATGTGCCTCACACTGGGCTATTCTGAAGCAGTAGTATTCAGTAGCATCCCGCCTTGCTCCAGTAGCATCCAGTCTTGCTATAGTAGCATGTATAGTAGCATCAGTTGGTACTGCATGCTACTTTTTCGTACAACTACATACTATACTACTATTATGAGATAATTTTTCATCGGCTTTGTGATGCGAGTGGATATTAGTGTTTCTTCTGGGATGGCTTCTGAAAGGGCAAATTCGGCCATTGTCGTTTTTGCAAAGCAACCACATTATCAGATACCACGGTAACTGCAACAACGACAAAATGCAGATCCAGTTACCGTGGTATCAAATACCATGGTATCTGCAAAAACACAACTAATGGCTAGTTCTCATGAGTTTGAGTGATGATGCGTTAAAATAAAATATACGCTGTCAGAAGTTTCATAACAGATAACACAAGGATGCGCAGCTTCAGCTAACAACACTTGGGATGTAATCTGTTGTGCTTTTGAAAACGTTACGGATTAAATGTTATGCATAACAGGCATTGCCAGGAAGTAAAAAAAAAACGCTGAAAAAGCATCTGCTGACTTTTTTGTTTCTCGTCATGATAGGCTATCGGAAAAGTCAGCAGATTCCTTTTTTGCGTTTTTCGGGTGCTTGTTATAAATAACAATTAATGCATAACGTTTTCAAAATCACAACAGCAGGGGCGTAATTTCGTCAAAATCCTGGGGGGGCAAAGTTGGAGCCGATTTTCCCAAATCAAGTGAAAATGAGCAGTTTTAGTCCAAGAAGAAAAACGTAATAAAAACAAAGAAACAAAGAGATATTTTACTAATCGACCAAGGCGAAAACGACACAGGAAGCGATAAAATTAGGTCAAACGCCTCAAGGACCGAACGGGCAAACATCAAGCTGGGGGGGGGCAAACTGGGGTCTGGGGGGGGGCAGTTGCACCCCCTGCCCTATAGCAAATTACGCCCCTGCACAACAGATTACATCCCAAGTGATATCTGTTGAAAATGCGCATCCTTCTGTTATCTGTTATGAAAATCATACTTTCTTTCGGGAAGGAGAAGGGGGAAGTTTTCTTGCACTAGGGATAACTATGCTAGTTTTAGGAGAAATCAGTCCATGTACTCCTTTGGTCCAAGCTGACTGCAAATGATATTTGATGGCGCTAAACCGAACAGCTGATACTTGTTCCAGCGATATGTCGGCCCTTCTTGGCAAGGCATCTTCTTGCAAAATATCGCTTTAAAGCACAACTCTTACTAGAAATGATCGTTCCACAGAATTCTTGTTTTTCGAAAACACCATTACTTTCCACGTGAAATTAGCGGTATTCTTTTTAGCGCTTGTCGAGTATATCCAGCGTCGTGCTCTCCGACGTGGCGGCGGGACGCAAAATATTTGAAAACTGAAGGCGCCGTGCTTAAAAAGTGGTAAGACTGAGCAAAACAAAAGAAGTCCAAAACAGAAGATAAACCTGATGTCCTACCATGCGTTCTAAATTGCAAAACAACACTTTGAAGCTAATCATGTCCTTATGCGTGAAAGAGTTGCCGGCGGACCTTGAAGCTTTGGGGTTTGCCTTGCGTACCTGGCAAAACTCGGATAGGCGGAAAAGGCGCTAAAAGGTCGTAGGTATAAAACGAAACAGGGGCGAATTCGGATTTCAGGAGCTTGTAATTCCATAAGGGAGGTAGTGATAAAATAAAACGCAGAATAAGCAAGAGCTTTAGCAGCCGAAGATGAATTGACTGTTTACCGTTATCAAATATAGTAATCGGTGATTAGGCTAATGGAGTCTCTCTACAAGACCCAAATTTTCTCCAAAAGAAGCCTGCTAGCAAAGCCACGGCAGTTTTTTATCCTGCCTAGCTAGTGAAATCACCGTTAGACTCGTAAAATGTTCTTGAAATGTTGAGGATCCACTGTCAAACTGATGTGTATTCACCCTCCATTATGTAACGTAAGACATTAACCTACTGATGCAGATGACTTTAACCCCTAGCCAGTCATTTTACCATCCCCCTACACAAATACCATAGCCTAACAAGTTGTGGTGGGTCCCCGATGTGTATAGATAGAATACCAACCCACTATATTTGACATAGTAAAAGAAAAGGAGAGTAGTGAAAAGAGAAAAGCGAAAACACATAAACAAAAAGAAAGAAAATAGAACTATCCTAAAAGGTATTGTCTAAAAAGGTTTAGATCTTCTCGAAAGCCAAATACTTTTAAGCGAAAGTTCTATCCACATATGGTTATCGACTCGTGGGTTGAGGGGTCAATAGGTCTACCGACTGCAATCACTTATAGCCACTAAGAAAGTATCTTAGAATGTTCGGGAAAACAACTAAAAATTGCGAAGTGGGAAACATGAATCGCGAGATTTGCAGCAATAACCAAAAATCTGGTGGCAAACTACTTTACAGAAATGTCAAAAAAGATATAAAAATGGCATATACACTTCATTCATCCTTCTTTTCCTCTGTTGGAGGTTCTTCTTCGTGTTCATCACTTTCGCTTTCATCTGATGTTTGTTCCTGTTGTGCTGGTTTTGCTGTTTTCGGATTTTTTGCCTTTTGCTTCTTTTTCTGGCGCTTTTGGCGCTTCTTGGCTGTCTTTTCTTCAATCTGTCGACGTTTCTCTTCAATGTTCTTCTGGAATTCCTCGTCTTTCACCTCCTAAAACACGATTATTAAAGTATAACTGAAAGGTTTCACAACCAAGGCCGTATCCAGGGGGGGGGTAGGGGGTTCGACCCCCCCCCGAAACCCACAAAAGTAATAGTTTTTTGTAGGCTTTAACCTCTAATGTATGTTTTTTGTACATTTTGGTCCGACCCGTAGGCACCCCCCCCCCCCCGAAATAAATTCCTGGATACGGGCCTGAGGCCAACGTATTGTGTCTCAAACATTGTTCTCTTTTTTCTTTTTTGGGATCCCAAAACGTTAGTGACGGATACCTATGACATCGCAAAAGTTGTCCGTCTGTCCGTCCGTCCGTCTGTCAGCACGATAACTCTCGAAGGGAATGAGATATTTTGATAAAACTTGGTGTGAGGATTCTTTGGGTCAAGAGTAAGGTCGAGTTCGTAGATGGGTTCTGTAGCCCTAGGTTTAGCGGTGGGGGAGGGGTTTAAATTAAGGGGCAAACAAAATATTTTGAAACAGCCAATGTGATAGTCGATTATGGGGTAAGAAGACATGCCGAACACGATGGTGAAAACCATTTTGTCGCCCGACAAGTAGTTCGCCCGGAATCCGGCCAAAACCGGAAAGTTTGTTAAAAGTAAAAGTTTGATTTGAAGTTGAATAGATGTTCGATTTAGGGGTAAGAAGACATGCTGAACACGATGGTGAAAACCATTTTCCCGCTGGACAAGTAGTTAACCCGGAATCCGGCCAAAACCGGAAAATTTGTTAAAAGCAAAAGTTTAATTTGAAGTTGATTAGATATTCGGTTTAGGGGTGAGAAGACATGCTGAACACGATGTTGAAAACCATTTTCTCGCCGGACAAGTAGTTCGCCCGGAATCCGGCCGAAACCAAAAAAATTTTTAAAAGCAAAATTTTTATTTGAAGTTGATTAGATGACAGATTTAACGGTAAGAAGAGACGCTGAATCTGTATATGACAATCATTGTTTACCCGGACATATAGTTCGTCCGGAATCCGGTTGAAACCGGATTTTTTGTATAAGTTAAAGTTTTATTTGAAGTTGATTAGATGTTCTTTATAGGGATAAGGAGATACGCTGAAGTCGTTTCTGAACTATCTTTTTTTGGCTGGACAAGTATTGTCAAAATAGATATGGTTTATACAGGTATATCTGAACTTGATTTTCTCAGATGACTAGCCTGGCGAAGACTGGATCCTTCGAAGACAAGACCTAGTTGTCTGGGTCAGACATTAAATTTTTGGGATCCCATCGAAACCTTTGGTCTTGTTTTCTTATGGGTCTTGTGGGGACCGGTCTGTAATCTTTCCAGCCTACGAAGTCTTTGCGGTTGAGAACGAAAACTCCTTCATAAAGCTTAGGCAGGGAACAAGGTCTCCCTGCCAAATAATAAATAAGATTGGAATTTTTTAATTCGACTTGTCTCGTGTTCGTCATGGCTCAAAGCAAGAGGAGGCGCAGAGTTGTGTAAAGTTGAAGCTGATAATCGGTCTAAGGCTATGCGTCCACATTTGGATAAGGACTAGCATCTCTGGCTATCTTTTTTACAGTCAGTTCAAAACGAAAATGCCTCTAGCTTTCTCTATCCTCTATCCTTCTATTCTCTATCCTTCTAACAAAAGTAACTATTAGTTACTATTTTCGTTCCAACCCCGTGAAAAGTTACTACGCCGATCGTTTGAATCTTCTTGAAATAGTAACTAGGATAGCGTGATATCTATGATCTCTGTGACGTGACTGGCCCGATCAGCCCGCGGCATGATATATTGCCGAAAATCGAAAATGCATTCCAGCCTTGACGCCAAGAACCCAGGATACGTTACGTCTGGTAAGTAGGGTGGAACACACTCATTGTTTTGTCTTCCTATCCTCACTTGCGATGTCAGTCTTCTTCTTTTTGCAATTTTTAAGAACAGCCTTTCAGTAATTCACCAATCCTATTTCAAATCGATTGTTCATTGGTCGCGAACGAGAGCTACTGCATTGCCATCTATCGCTCAATCTAGGTAACAGTACTGATACTCGAAGGTAGATGACTCACTGTACTCTTGCTAGACCTCGGCGAAACGAGAAGGAACACTCCAAGGATTTCATTTCCTAACACCAAAGCGTGCTAAGGTCTCGGGGTCCAGATTAGGAGGGGCTATCACGATGAGAGGCTGGGTTCGATTGATACAATACGAAACTATCTCTACGAACTAGCTCATTGGGAAGCTGTGAGAACTTGACTATTGATAATAGTTGTGATTCAGTAGGCCTAATACACTATTTTTTTGGCGTGGTACCCCAACGTCTGGGCATACCCCAACATATTATGGGCATGGTGCTCATACATGTGCCCTGCGGTAAGGGCATGGTAACCCGATAAACATTCGGTTGAAAAGCAAATTTCCATTTCAGATTCTCAACTCTGCAGACCCAGATTCTCCCAATCCTACACCATGCCCCAAATTTCAGGATTCGATACATATGAAGAATATGAAGATATGACGAAACTGTCAGTGAAATTTATAGGCTTTATTGGCAAAAAACATAACACAGCTGACCTATCAGACCACCAGGAAAAATAATGAGATTAATGCACTTTTTTTGAAAAATGGAGTAAATCGTATTGTGTTAGAAAGCAGTTGTATTTTAAAATTTAAAATATCCCTGCAAATTCTTTGAAATTCGTTCTTTAATGGATTACTGTGATACTCAGTAAGCACTCGATAATCTGACACTTTTGGTCAGTAGCGTATATTCCGATTTGTTTCGGGAGGGGCGACAGCTCAGTGAAAATACTCGGCCAAATACCACCCCCTTTCCGGCCGGAAGGCCGACAAATTTTCGGCGATTTTTTCATTTTTCGACCGTTTTTAACACTAAAAACACCTCTAGCCAGACTAAAATACAATCCAAATGACGATTTTGTTACAAACGAGGTGCAAACAACACCTTTTAATCGTGTAATCATTCACATTACGACTCAAAAACTGTTTCTGAGATCTATTACTGAACCGTGCTGTAAATAATTTCGATTGATTTTCTCAATTTGTATTTTAGCGTACGTTTTTACCGTAAAAAACATCTTTTCCGAGAATTTCGGGTGAGGATCGCCCCTGTCGCCCGTGTTTCGCACACATTTTTTCCCACTAAAATCCCTTTTTCAAGAATTTCGGGGGGGGGGGGCGATCGCCCCTGTCCCCCCCCCCTAATATACGCTACTGCTTTTGGTGTACCGGCAGAGACAGTAAATGTTTCGTAGCATGGTAGCATGTAGTGCTCCTGAAAAGAGGATAATGCCTCTTCGGTATCGAATGGGTTTTCCTGTTTGAGAAACACTGCTTTACCTTTTCAGTCTTCTCTTGCATCAGCTTCTGTCTAACATTCTCTCGTCTTCTGATGTGTCTGTAGACGTGGAATTCGCCACTTCCTGCCCCAGCGCTTGATCCCATCACGTTGCGTACGAAGTCGGCAGGTCCCCCTAGGGTCTTCTCTTTGGGGCGGTCGGGAATGATCACGGGTTTTTCCTGAAAAGAAAATGTCACTTTGAAGGAAGAACAGAAATAGTCCGAAAATTTCGATATCCTTAGCAAAGAATATGGTCGCATTGGAATGCATTTCAGTGCAGATAAATCCATACTCCCAAGTTGTACTTATCAACTGGAAATCTAACCCGGATGTAACAGTACGACTGGGAAGTGTTCATATAAGTAAGTAATTTATTTATTTATAACCCGCCATTTGAAAAGCGGAGTACTTAAAATAAATAAAATAATAAAATAAAACACAACAACACAAATACAATATATGAAGACTCTGGGTTCGCTAATTTACCTGGGGTTGCCTGTTGGCAAGTCCTTCAAAGAAACCCGTGCAATACTTATAAAGCATATTATTGTACGTAAAAGAATTGCAGGTGCATAGGGATATGCGGTATCTAATTAGCTACTTTTTCAAGTCCAGTCCTCGCGGCTATCTACAATTCAGTCGCCCTATTTCACGTCCTGTATACTGCACCTTTTTGGAGACTTCTCACCAAATCGGACAAAAGACAAATCCGGTCAATATTCTATCGTTTTGCTAAATGTATATTATCCCCCCCCCCCCTTGGACGAGAAACTCGAAAATTTCCAGTCCTTATCAAATTAATGATCCACTAACAGCAGTGGATAAACAAATAGAAACTTACAGCCATAATATTGATCACGACTGGAAAACCCTCTTGGTTTAGTTTTAGGGTAAAAGTTACGTTGTGTATTTCGTAAGTTATTTCTCTTTCGTGTTTTCCTTTCTCTTTTTTTCTTTATTATTAACTCCGTCTTCGTGCTTTGTGTTCATTTTGACGGGTCACAAATACAATCATCATTATCATCAGTCCTTAAAAGGAACTTAAAAGGAATCCAGACAGTAAGGTTTTTTCTTCGCCAGGCCAAACAGCTAATCATTAAGAAAACCAAGTTCAGATATGGATTCAGCATGTATGTTTACCCCTATAAGCCGATCGAAACGATCCTACCCTACTTCTGTGAAATTTGCGGTTTTGGCGAAATTAAAGAACTATACTTGTCTGGCGAAAAACTAAAGCTAAAAAATGAATTCAGCGTATCTCCTTTACCCTTACATCCAACATCCCAACTTCAAAGAAAAATTTAACTTCTAACAAATTTTCCGGTTTCAACCGGATTCCTGAAGAACTACGTGTCCGGCTAAAAAATGATTGTCGTACGGATTCAGCATCTTTTCTCACCCCTAGATCTATCATCTAATCAACTTCAAATAAAACTTTTACTCTTAACAAATTTTCCGGTTTTGGCCGGATTCCGGGATAACTAATTGTCTGGCGAGAAAACAGTTTTCGTATTATTGTTCAGCATACCTTCTTACCCCTACATCGAATATCTAATCAACTTCACACAAAAATATTACTTTTAACAAGCTTTCCGGTTTTGGCCGGATTCCGGGCGAACTACTTGTCCGGCGAGAAAATGGTTTTCATATTCGTGTTCAGCATGCCTTCTTACCCCTAGATCCAACATCTAATCGACATCAAATAAAAGTTTTACTTTTAACAAACTTTCCGGTTGTGGCCGGATTCCGGGTGAACTACTTGTCCGGTGAGAAAATGGTTTTCATATTCGTATTCAGCATGCCTTCTTACCCCATAATCGACTATCACATTAGCTGTTTAAAAATATTTTGCTTGTCCCTTAATTTGAACCCCATCCCCCACCCCTAAATGTAGGGCTACGGGGCCCATCTACGAACTCGACCTTACTCTTGACCCAAAGAATGCTCACACCAAGTTTCATCAAAATATCTCATTCCCTTCGAGAGTTATCGTGCTTACAGACGGACGGACGGACAACTTTTGCGATGTCACAGGTATCCCTCCACTTACGTTTTGGGATCCCAAAAATACAGTTTTGACGAAAAATGATTTTCAGAAAACTGACTTTTTTTATAAAAACCTACCGTTTTGATGAAAAATCGACTGATTTGCAGAAACAAGACCTAAGGTTTCGATGGGATCCCAAAAATTTTATATTTGACCCAGACAACTACGTCTTGACTACGCCAGATCCAGTCTTCGCCAGGCTAATCATCTGAGAAAATTAAGTTCAGATATATCTGTATAAGCCATATTTATTTTGACGATACTGATCGAAACTTCCTGCTTTACTTCTGCCGAATTTCCGTTTTCGGCCGAATTCCGAGCGAACTACTTGTCCAGCCAAAAAAAGATAGTTCAGAAACGAATTCAGCGCATCGCACCTATAAAGAACGTCTAATCAACTTCAAATAAAACTTTAACTTCTAAAAAAATCCGGTTTCAACCGGATTCCGGACGAACTATATGTCCGGATAAAAAATGATTGTCATATACAGATTCAGCGTCTCTTCTTACCCTTAAATCTATCATCTAATCAACTTCAAATACAAATTTTACGTTTTCCGGTTTCGGCCGGATTCCGGACTAACTACTTGTCCGGTCAAAAAATGGTTTTCACTATCGTGTTCAGCATGTTTTCTTACCCCTAAATCGAACATCTAATCAACTTCAAATAAAACTTTTGCTTTTAACAAATTTTCCGGTTTCGGACAGATTCCGGGCTAACTACTAGTCCGTCGAGAAAATGGTTTGCACCATCGTGTTCAGCATGTCTTCTTACCCCTAAATCGAACATCTAATCAACTTCAAATAAAACTTTTGCTTTGAACAAATTTTCCGGTTTCGGCCGGATTCCGGACTAACTACTTGTCCGGTCAAAAAATGGTTTTCACTATCGTGTTCAGCATGTCTTCTTACCCCTAGATCGAACATCTAATTAACTTCAAATAAAACTTTTACTTTTAACAAACTTTCCGGTTTTGGCCGGATTCCGGGCGAACTACTTGTCCGGCGGGAAAATGGTTTTCACTATCGTGATCAGCATGTCTTCTTACCCCATAATCGACTATCACATTAGCTGTTTCAAAATATTTTGTTTGTCCCTTAATTTAAACCCCCTCCCCTACCCCACAATGTAGGGCTACAGTGCCCATCTACGAACTTGACCTTACTCTTGACCCAAAGAATACTCACACCAAGTGTCTTCAAAATATCTCATTCCCTTCGAGAGTTATCGTGCTTACAGACAGACGGACGGACGGACAGACGGACGGACGGACGGACAGACGGACAACTTTTGCGATGTCATAGGTATCCGTCACTAACGTTTTGGGATCCCAAAAAACGACTGTTTTCATGAAAAGAATCAACTGGTTGGACGAAAAACCGCGGCGATTCGTGCCGATTAGGTTGTTTTTTACTGGCCGATAAAAGTGGGGGGGAGCCGCCCCCCCCCATACGTGACGCCCCTGGTTAGGAAATGTATTTAATTATTTAACATGTTAATTATATGTATTTAATTATTTTGCAAAGCGCTTCATTCTAAAAAATGAAAAGATATTTATTTTTATTCTTAATTATATTCTTCTAGCTGCAGCCTAACGAATACCCTTTAAAGTGCCGAAAATATCGCGGCGAAAATACGATCGATCATTTGTACGAAACACGAATGCTCACTTCTATCCCACACATCAGTTTAATCATTAGCGGCAAATAATGAGTGCCAATATTTTTACGGGTACAAAAATGGGATCGCTACAAAAGTGACTGCCGTCATAAATCGGTCAAAAAATACCGATAATTATTTTCACGGGCTAATCAAGAAAGGGACGGTAGGAGAGGACTCGTGCTAACAGTTTCAGGTGGTGGGCATAGCGGAAAAAATGGGTTGGTAATTTGATAGTTCGTCACTAGCCGTTCCGCAGGCAGAATTATAAATAAACAAGGGGTTGCATACTATCTAAAAATATATATACATTTTTGTGTCTATTAGCCCGTCGTAACCCCAAAATGGCAGAGCTATGGCATATAAAACAACAAAAAGAAAAGAAAGAAATTAAAAAAAGAATTCCAATACACAAAAAATATGAAATATCACTGCAACTACTTTATCGACAGCAGAAATATGCGTATAAGCTACGGGTAGGATCTAGCGACTCGTTTTATTTATTCCTAACATGATATTTCAGTCGAAATAAGGGATCAGTAATATTAAATATCGTTTGCAAACAGACCAAAAACAGACTAGTATACAACCAATCAACTTTAATGCCAAATAACCCAAAACAATAGTTCAACATGCGAAATATTTACAAAATACATTAAAACGATAACAGATTAACTAATACACTATTACGAAAAATGACCTGAAATATATGCTGGTATAAACTGTGTAAAAACTAGGCTGACGAATCGGCAGGATGCTGCAAAAGCCGATCGCCAGTGTTCCTCTCGGACCGACGCAAGGACGACGGGAGGAGAGGGGGAATAGACGGCCTATCTGGGGACAACAGACCATCTTTGCTCTAAAAATTTTTGAAAGAGTAGTTCTGCGGTCAGCTAATTTAGAAAAGCCTGGCTAAATGAGAGCCTCTTCATACGAAATAATGCAATAGCCAAGGCCGTATCCAGGTGGGGTTAGGGGGTTCGACCCCCCCCCCCCGAAACCCACAAAATTAATAGTTTTTTGTAGGCTTTAAGATAATGATCAATGTATTTTTTGTACTTTTTGGTCCGACCCGCTGGCAACCCTCCCCCCCCCCCGAAATAAATTCCTGGATACGGGCCTGGTAATAGCATACATGCAATAGTTCAGTCTTATATTAGTAAAAAGGGCTGAAAATTCCCAATACTGCGCATTGTGCATGAATACTTTTAGGTCTAATAAATAAATAATAATAATTATCATTCCAACCACTAAGAAGGGACTAGAGACACGAGAGGCAAGTCTAATTATCTGGCTGAATCTCTGTCGTACTGCTGTTTTCATTTCATTAAATTCCATTTATTCCGTGACTCTCAGATGGACGATAAACATCAGTATTTCGGAACCAACAGATAACTTGCTTTTAGAAAATTCGCGAATTTGAAATGCAGCTTTCAATGGACCCGTTTATCTCCCACTGATAATATATTCCAAAAGGGGGTAAGGTAGGCTACCAAAAATGGGCCAAGCTTTGGAAAAAGAGTAGTTCAAGTACAAAGGAATTGGGTTGTTTTAATCAATTTAAATCGGAGCAACGTATGGAGTTGCTCGGTAGGTATACTTACGAAATTGGTTAAAGAAATGCACCTAGATTTCTTCTTTATAATTTTTTTATTTGCTATTTTCATCGTGTTTTTTTTGTGTAACAAAATGTGTGGTTTGGTATTTGTTTTGCTACATTGTTTCACCCTCAAAATTATTTTTTTCAGTTTATTTTGTTGTGTAAAAAAAGTGTAATAACCAGGCCCGTATCCAGGAATTTATTCCGGGGAGGGGTTTCCCCGCGGAATTTATTTCGGGGAGGGGTTTGCCCGCGGAATTTATTTCGGGGGGGGGGGGTTGCCCGCGGGTCGGACCAAAAAGTAGAAAAAATACATAGATCAGAGGTTAAAGCCTGCAAAAAACTATTACTTTTGTGGTTTCGGGGGGGGGGGTCGAACCCCCTAATCCCCCCCTGGGTACGGCCTTGGTAATAACGCACCAAAGAGTGCTTTTGCTGTGCTAGTGAACGATTCTTGAATGTGTTTTAATACACTGTTCTAGTTCTAAACAACGGGTTCCGGCAAAAAAAAATCCGGATATACCCCCCCCCCAACCGAAACCCGCCGGCACACACACACACCGGCGAGTCGGCGACTCCTCCCCCGTCATCCCCCACAGTGTTAATAAAACGAAATATATTTTTTATGAAAAGTATATATAGAGAGGCGAGCGGGCAGCGAGCCTCCGTCTCGCGTTTACATTTAACTCGCGTGTTTAGGGAAAATTATTTAGTGCTTGCGGTCCAAACTCCAGTTTTCTATCAGACTTTCTATATTTCCTATGTATTTGCGTTGGGGGGGGGGAGGTACCCGGGTTCTTCACCAGAGGGAGTCGCGGGGGGGTTGTGTCCGTTTTTTTTGCCTAGACCCTTAAATAACATATATAAATTCCGAAAACTGGGCATCAAGCAGCAAGCTTTCAGTCCCCGCACCTATAATTAAAAGCAACAATATCCCTCCAAATATTAATTATCATTCTGGCTACTAAGACGGGACTCCAGCCACCGGAGGCCAATCTAATTATCTGGCCGAGCCTAATCCATCCATGACTTACGGCCGGATCGAATCGCACTAAATAGACAGTCTGTTTCAGTGAAACAGTAGAGCCTATTCTCATTATGAGGTCAGTCCCGCATTACATGACGAGGCATTGGGAATGGTGGGGGGTTGATGATACTTGAACAAAGGAGAGCTGGGCCTGTACTGATGGGTATAGGTGGATACTTCGGGTGCAACTAGGGCAAAAGTGTCGTTGCATGGTCATGCAGCGGACGACGGAGTTGCCCACTCTCGATTTGGGTGTACAGCAAGTGCCCGGTGCCGCGATGCCCGGTCGGTGCCGGCACCGGCTGAAACAAGCCGGCACCGGTTGTCACGTGTTAAAACATCAAAATAAGCATTTTTAGAAGCGTTTGAAAGATGAATCGCCTGATTGTCGGCACCGGTTTTTTTTTGCTGGTGCTGGGTAAGGGTGTACAACAGGTGCCGGGGAGTGAGTAACCCCTCGGCAGTGGATTGCTAGGCTTTATGGTCACTAGTGAGAACACGTTGCAATTTTGGTTGCGTCTGCTAATTTCTGACATCATCACTCAGGGCCGTATCCAGAGCGGGGCGATAGAGGGTTCACCCGCCCCCCTAAACACACAAAAATAATCATTTTTTGTAGGCTGTAACCCGGGGCCGTATCCAGAGAGGACGTTTTTTTATAGGCTTTAACCTCTGATCTATGTTATTGTCTTACTATTTGGTATGGATTAGGTCCGACCCGGGTTAGAGGTACGTGCACACAGTCCGGTTTTCGATGCAAGGTGCTAATTTCCTCCTTCGCTTCGAAATTTTTACGCATCACATCAAGAACGAATAAGCCAGTAGAACCTCCATCTTTGGTCCCATGCAGCGACTATGGAAACCCCGACAAAACTGAACTGAGCTAGATGTAGAGATTCTTCTCCGGGGCTTTCCTGCGATATAGCTGTTTGTGGAGGTAACGGATTGTGGTGTTCCGCGTAGCTCCTAACCTCCGCTCGTTTGCATCGGGTAGTGTATAGAAAATCTATTCTACTCCGCATGATCGTATTACAGAAATAGGAGGACGGAGGTTCTGGTGCTTATTTGTCCTTGATCACATGTAGATTTCCTCATAGTGATGTGAGTCTCGCATGAGTGTTTTCGAACTCAAAATTGTATCGGACTGTTCGGCTGTAGCTTTAATCAAGAAAATAAATGGATAATAATAAGAATCTTCGTCTTCAGCCAATGCTCCGTTCACAAACCTCGATCGCGTTTTTTCCCTACTGAGCATGGGTGCTTATGGTGGAACTTCGTGGAACGAGAGTACGCGTGTCAGGAAGTACAGAGTTATTATTATTATTCTTTAGTTTAGTCCTTCTAAACTGGAGAGCGAGTATAGAATTTTAAACACTTCGGTATAGCTGTTTTAAGCAGGGATGGCGTTTTTGAGCCCGCCTTTTTAAAGTAAAATTGAATGTCAGTTGTTATGGAATGTAGTAAGAAATTTGATGTCTAGCGGTTTCCCCTCTCTAACCAATTTAACAAATGATGCGCAAATGACACGAGTCTAAAAAATATTAACGTTACCGACTGGTCGAGGAGTCCAAAAATGTCAAAAACTGATTTTTTATAGAAAAAATGCTACGCGGCTTTAATTAGAAATAAAGGAAGAAATGACACGCCAGCTTCCAGCAGCTTCAAAACTTCGTGTTACTCGGTCATCTCGTTAGCATGGAAGCAGTCTAGGAGCCAACTGGACTCTCAAAATCGACGTTAAATTGGTTCAGCCCTTCGCGAGTACAAGCTGACGCAACCCCCCGCAAAAAGGCTACCCACATACCGGACGGGCATATGCTTCAGTGCCATACTGATTCAACACGCCTTTAAATTTTACAACCAAAACAAAAACAGGGGTAGAAGCCGGGTCGGGCACGAGCCTCATTTGGGTGGATGTGTTACATCTGCTGACGATTGAGGCAGGTGCTGTCCACTCAACTGGCCTGGCGCACCTGCGTCACAGATGGCTGCTGCCAGAGAGCGTCTCTCAGCGGATTGAGCAGCGCTGGCCTTGCGCAGACGCGAAAGAGACATTTTCATTTCCTAAGTAGATGTACAAATGCGTGGATCGCGCGAACGTAGTTATTGATGACGGCGGTGAAGAACGTGGTAGTTATCACGCTCTCTGAAACGCAAATAATAACAACGCGTACATACGTCATCACTCTTACGGGAGTTCCTGCAGAACCGATAGTTATTATCACTTGTGGTGCTCGCGACCATCATAAGTAAATCGTAACGATCGTAACAGTCCTGGAACGAAAATAATAAGTGGGAGGAGCCAATTTACTTATTACGGCGGGCTCTGGAACGGCAATAATAACAAGAATAGTAACAATCGTAACTAATATTACGTCGCTGGAACGCTACCCTAGATTGTCCGAGTGCAACCTGGAAGGTGATCTCCCTCTAAGCCGGTAGCTTTTACATGTCTGTGAGGCGCGGCGAGACCGCAGACCCACGCGCCGGGACAAATTGGAGGGGTCAATTGCTTCCTATGGGTGATAAACTTCGATAATGTAACATGAAGGCTGCAGGGCAAATAAAGCAACACTAATTATGCTTTGGTGTCACTTTTAGATTAAAGCAAACCAAGCTGAAAGCTGAAAAATATATGGCATATAGCAAATTGGCCTTCGGCTCAGGCCCGTATCCAGGAATTTATTTCGGGGGGGGGGGGGTGCCCGTGGAATTTATTTCGGGGGGGGGGGTTGCCCACGGGTCGGACCAAAAAGACGTAGATCAGAGGTTAAAGCCTACAAAAAACTATTACTTTTGTGAGTTTCGGGGGGAGGGGGTCGATTCCCCTAAACCCCCCCCTGGATACGGCCTTGCTTCGGCTGCTAGGAAAGCGCTACACCTAACAGTAAAACAAGAACGTAGAGCAGAGGTTAAAGCCCATAGAAAACGTGTATTTTTGTACGTTTCGGGGGAACCCCTAACCTCCCTGGATGCCCTTGCATCCACTCTTGCCATGTTTCTTCTCTTTACGTGACGTATTATGCGCCTGATCATTGTTTCCGAGGAGCTTATTCGTCCGGAGGCCGGTTGTGAAAATTTTGCCAAGATTGTCACTCAAGGGAGGGGACATGGAAAGAGGCTAAAAACAGCCAAAGCTGTGCGAAATTTTCTGTAAGCATAACTTAATTTAAAGTGGGCAACTATCTCAGAACATCCGAACAGAAACGCTCTGTAGTGCGAGGTGTCTAGAGGAAGATCGACAGTTCCTCTGGGGGCTAGTCAATAACCTTCTGACAAAGTTGCATTAAGTTAATTGATTCATGCAATTTACCCCATACTTAGTACCCGAAGAGGTTATGACGTCTTTCTTTTGTTGGAAATAGCGATTTGACATCTAAATAAGAATTAAGCATCGCATTCTACGATCTAAACAAAACCAGTCGAGACAACATGCAGCGCAGAGCCAATTCAGATCGTAATTAATCTAATATTTCATTAACTTCATTTCTGGGAAGTAAAGTTCTTGAATACTAGTTTGCTCTTTGTATTCAAACAAATTTGTTCCGTTTGGAGTATTTTTGCGGGCAAAAGTACTCGATGCGAAACTTCAGCTTTTTAAGTCGGAGGTGCTAGACCGGATTTTGACCTCGACTGATTGACAAAAGATCATTCACCAATTTGATTGCGAATTACATGAGATCCCTACAGAACAAACCACTGTGTGAATTGTTCAGACTAAAAATGCATTTGATAGTATAAATCAGTAAACAGAAAAAAATTAAACAACAGAAATTGAACACTTATTTTTATGATGAAGATTGTGATCGACACAAAACCAGCAATTTCAGTACGAGTTACATCACTACAAGAACAAAACCAGTTGATTGCGAATCCCAACCATATATGCAGTTGAGCGTATGTATTGATTAAACGAAAACAATGAATACGTAAGAGAAATTGCAACTTCCGAATCCGTATCAGAACCTGACATTGTGGCTTTGGATTGGACAAGATTTGGGCTTTTTCAAATAGAATCATGTCTATCCATCGACTTGTTCAGAATCACGTTCCAGTGTCCAGTCATATCGTGTTTCAAATTCAATAATGTCCATACTGTTTTTTGCTCACTCAAACTCAACCCTCTTGCTCCTGCATCTCTCACTTGCTTTAGTAACCGACAACAATAATATTTTTATCTTAAAACGAAATTGGCGTCTAAGGACATATTATCAAGTATTCAAGAATGTCTTAAAAGAATTTAGATTCAGATATGATCTTGTGTATATGGTCTTCAAGCTGTTTTCATTGAAGTATCAAGTAAACATTATCAAATATTAAACATTATTGAATATTATAAAAATTATCAAGTAAATATTTCTGAAAGATTTTAGATTTTGATATGTTGTTGTGTATATGGGCTTCTGGCTGTTTCAAATAGAGTCATGTTCATCCATCGACTTGATCAGAATCGCGTTGTGCCTTATCATATTTATCTTCCAGTGTCCAATCATATCGTGTTTCAAATTCAATAATGTCCATATTGTTTTTTGCTCACTTAAACTCAGCCCTCGTGCTCGTGCACCCCTCACTTCCTTATGGTGGGAAATTTGAAACCGAAGGGCCAAAGGTCTGACGAACACCCGGCACACGCTAGGAAACTTCCAACATCCTGGAGCATTCGGCTGGAGAACATATTTTCTAAAATAGGACAATGGAACCAGACTTTCAGAAATTTCTGAATGGTGGATATTCGGCTGATGAACATATTTTCTAAAATAGGGCAATGGAACCAGACTTTCAGAATTTTCTGAATGGTGGATATTCGGCTGACGAAGATGTTTTCTAAAATAGGAAAATGGAAGCAGACTTTCAGAATTTTCTGAATGGTGGATATTCGGCTGACGAACATGTTTTCTAAAATAGGAAAATGGAAGCAGACTTTCAGAATTTTCTGAATGGTGGATATTCGGCTGACGAACATGTTTTCTAAAATAGGAAACTGAAAGCAGACTTTCAGAATTTTCTGAATGGTGGATATTCGGCTGACGAACATATTTTCTAAAAGGACAACGGAAGCAGACTCGAGAGCAGACTTCTAGAAATTTCTGAATGGTGGATATTCGGCTGATGAACGTATTTTCTAAAAATAGGGCAATGGAACCAGACTTTCAGAAATTTCTGATGGTGGATATTCGGGTGTCGGATATATTTTCTAAAATAGGACAATGGAAGCAGACTCGAGAGCAGACTTCTAGAAATTTCTGAATGGTGGATATTCGGCTGATGAACATATTTTCTAAAATAGGGCAATGGAACCAGACTTTCAGAAATTTCTGATGGTGGATATTCGGGTGACGGATATATTTTCTAAAATAGGACAATGGAAGCAGACTCGAGAGCAGTGGAAGCAGACTTACAGAATTTTCTGAATCACGGAAGAAATTGGGCTGGAAATGGTGTTATCCAAGAATTTGGGAACACAGATTCAAAAACAATTTGTTTATTGCACCAGTAATTGAATTTTGTCATGAGTTAGAGACAACTGGAAAAAAAATCGATCGGGAAAATTATGGGACTTTCGGAAAGCACACTTTCAGAAATTTCTGAATCGCGGAAGAAATTGACCCCAAAATTTTAAGTTATCAAAGAATTTGGTAATACAGATTAAAAACAATATGATTATTGCACCGGTAAATTAATATTGACATAGGTTAGAGACAGCTTCATTGAATACGAAGCTGTTCGAAATGAAATCGTTCGAGAACATAATGGGAAATTTCAAATGAAATGGCGCAAAAATTTGTAGTATTCGACCTGCAGTCAAAACTTTGGGAGGGATCTTTCAAAAATAGTTTGTTTGCTCGACTGGTAATTTAATGCTGATTAGATTAAACAAATATTCGAGTGCTTATTAAAATAGAATATTATATAAGATCAATAAATACGAATCAGAAGTGCACACTAATTTGCTTACTTTGATTGAGATATAGTTGACTTGACTGACTGACTGGCTGGGAATACTTTTCCTCAAATGAATGACAGGGGGAGCACGAGCAGACTTTCACAATGTTATGAAGTCGCGGATGAAACTGTGAAAATATAGTAGCCAGCATCCATCCAGATTCTACCAACAAACCAACTTGAGTGTGGGTGTGGGGGGGTTCTTGCTGCGAGCTACAACTAAATTTGTGTAAATAGATAATACTATTTGTTCAAATATTTTCTTAAAGCATCTATTTATTTCCGTTGTAGGGGGGAGGGGTATTATGAAAGAGCGAGACCATATCATTTCAACAATCGATCAAGTCTCTCTGGTCGTGAAATGTTCCCTTTCTCGATCAAATGGTAGGGTACGGTATCAAATGGTAATGGTAAAATCAAGTCAGTACCGAGAAAGTCGTCGTAGCCCAGTTTCTTTGGCTGTGTGTGGACGGCCACACACTGATTTTGGGTATCCACTATCCCCCACTAATCGTGTTCTGCGATCGTTCGCGCAAACAATTGACTCTGAAAACGTGTCGGCATGCTGATGTCATCAGCTTGCAAAACTGTGAGCGGATGCCCGAGGAGTCGCGAACTCGCTCTAACAAGCGTGCAACTCAGTCTAGACCCGTTGGACAGGGTTGCTACAAATTTTTGTTATTTTCACGTAAAAAAATGAAAAAACAAAAAAGTTCCGCGCGGCTTCGCTTCTATTTCTTCCTTTTTTCGTCAGAACGGGCGTTTGTTTTTCCTGCGCTCTCGCCCCTAGAAATGTGCAACTCAGTCTAGAACAGCTGGACAGGGGTACCACAAATTTTGCGGTTTTCTCATAAACAACTACCAAAAAAAATCGAAAATTTGCAAAAATCCAAAATTTCCGCGTGAAATTTCCTTCAGCTGAATTATTGCAATTGGTGAAGTGCTTGTACCGAGGCTGGTAGATTTTTCAGCAGTATTCACATTCCTACAGGTTTTCGGAAAAAAGGCCAACCTGGCTCAATCTAGATAAATCTGATCAGTTTAAGTCCGTATCAAAACCTGAACATACTAGTCCTAATCCAGTCTTCATCTTCTACTTGACACAAAGCTATCCTCGTTCGTGGGTTACCATCAATACCAACTAAGGTCTGGTATTCTTGTCCTATATATCAACCAATTTCGAACACTAACTGAGATAAAAACAAAAATGAAATGAGACACAGAATATCTTCGCAAGGATGAAATTAAGAAATGCTGATATCCAAAATCACAGATATTACATGACTAATTATTCAATCATGACTCACTATCATGGAAAGAGATTAAGACTCCCGGCGTCGCCGAACCACGCCCAGGTGGTGAGCAAAGGGGTTAGCTACTTGCGAGTACCAACATGAAGGAAATGAATGTGTGTGCGGTTATTTCACTGTTAATCGAAAGAATCGAACTGTTAATCAAAAAGAAAAATAATGCCAGTGTTAATAATAACAGTTTATTGAAAAAGTCAAATCCGGCCATACAACAGACGCCTAAGGCGCCAACAAAAATTCAGACCACTAAAATGAAAACACAAACTGTTTTCTCCTTTTCGTTACATTTAAAGTTTAACTGAAAAGCCAATTTGTTTTTGTATCATGTAACTGACTACACTGCATTATTTTGATTGTGTTAAGGGATTTTTTTTTTATTTCCACTATTTGCTCTAGTGTGATGTTCAGAACATCTACGGCCGTCCTCACAACGCAAAATTCTACTATGACGCAGAAAAACTGATTCTCAATACAAACGCGACTTTTCAGTGGTCAATGATCAGCTCGAGGAAGGGAGCTCACTGCGTGAACACTTATTTTTCGTAAATCCTTTTCGTCAAGCACACAACACAGACACAAGCAGATAGAGGTACTTCAAATCACAAGGAAATTCCACTATTTGAAAATTGATTATTCGTGAATAGCTAAAGAACGAAGTAACGCATTTTCATCGGGCCTTCAAGCCTCTTTAAGTGAATAAGTCATGGGTACCTAGATTGTGCTATTACATTCCTTTTCGGTTAGACTTTAAAACGAAAAAAAACCACCTCGCGAATTATAGGCTACTTTTATTTATCGACTTCAAGATACCAGGAAAGAGATCACCATCAACCAACCCAACTATATCCAGTGAAAGAAGCTCTTGGCGTTGTCCTAGGTGTCAATGGAATCCTGCCCGGTGCAACAAAGTGGGCAAATGTAATTCTCCTCTGCGGCCTGTTTTTTTTTTCTACCAAAAACCTTTTTTTCTGAATCTTAGTGGAATTTACAGAGTTTTCTACCAAAAACTTTCTTTCTGAATCTTAGTGGAATTTACAGAGATATACAGAAAGGAGTTGTTTTAAAGCCGAAACTGCGAATTTTCAGGCCCTCTCTTAATCACTCATTCGGTTTCCGAAAACGAACGAGATTATGGCTAGGTCAATTTACAGAAACATTTTGGCCAGGACAGAGTGTACTCCTGGCACTTGGAGTAGTTAGTCCCTGAGAGATACTTCACCTTCTTAGCATGACGTATCTGTAACATGTCTCTGAATCAGTGACTTCGCATTATTGCGGATTTGGAGAGATAACAGTTTAGCAGTGGTATCCGCAAGGTGACGCGTTTCGTTTTGTTTACCTCACGAACGTCGTCATGAACATGACTAAGAGAAAATTGATTATGTTGCCAAAATTATTCAGTGTAATTTTCTGGATCTCTAAAAGTCTTTACTCAGTTTTCTTACTCGCGTTCCATTCGTTATCGACATGTCAAACTTTGCTTCTAAAAGTGTCCACATTTCGCTCGAACTAAAGGCATCCATTTCCCATATTTAAGGTTCGTTTCTTCTAGCCATAGCGCGACTACGACCAAGCCCGGACAAGGAGATCCAGGGCCCCCAGACAAGAACCTCCTTTTGGTAATTCAGAAGAAAAAAAATACTTTATGTTTTATAACCAATTAATCATTCAATTTATAATTTATTTATAATTTGTCACTAGACGCAAGTTTACTTCTTAGATTTAAGATCTTGTTGTAGGTTACTATGTGGATTAACGTGTGATCTGTATGTTTGCTTATCTAATATAATAATTCAAAGTATGAACGCTCCACCACCTCGCGATCATGGATTACTGAGAGGTGGCAGTGTTTTGTTTTCTTTTGAGTTGATTCCAAATAAAAAAAAGTAGCAACTATACTTTTTTTTACATATTATAATTTTGGCATGTAGGCTACTAATTCCGCCCCTGACCGGAGGCAGCTGCCTAGTTTTCCTGATCAGGAGCTCACCAATGACTAGCACCCTTGCTAAGAAATATAGCTAGCTAGGGGTTACCCATTCCCCAGCATTTAGTGTACACCTCTTCCCGACACCGGGTACTTGGTGTACACCAAAATTGAGAGTGGATAACCCCTGTATAGCTAGAACGAATGTCAGCTGATTATTCAGTTCATTACCATCCGATATTATTCGCAGTCATTCTAGCGATATTTCGGCCCTTCCCGGCTAGAGTCTTCAGTCAACCGAGAAAGAAAACGTGCGATCTACGGATAATTTTAGCAAAATATCGCCAGAAAAAAAACATCTGCTGATTTGTCCGTTTAGCTCCTTCATATATATGTATTACTATGACCATATGTAAATCAGCTGACGTATCCATTTACCGAAGTTAAATCTGATTCGCAGTTAGCTTGAATGAAGGAATACTTACTATCATGATGGCAGTTCTGAGTAGCTACTGCTCACTCCAGAAATGTAAACAAAAGGGAAAACGCACCCTTTTTTACCGAAACAAAAGAGCGGCAGGTATTTTTTACTGTGCTCTTCCTTCCGGCTTCCGGTTTTCCGGATCTTCCGCATTGTACTGTAAATTGACTGACAAACGCAAAGCACTGATGGACTTTTCTGCTGAGGGGTTTGTGGCTTTTTGTTATTTAGTGTGAATTTGGGGATTTCGGTACACTCGGAAAAATAGTCAACTGGGAAAGCCATTCAGGAACGGAAGAATCTCGGCAACAGGCGTTATATTACTTCATATGTTCCTGTATGCCGTATTTTACTAACTTTTATAACGACAAGCTCTGAGGATATTTAATAATTTTTTGTTCGTTTTATGTTTGTATGATGGAGGTAAGGTACGGTAAGATGCAATTTTAATAAAAACGGTAAAACATTAGACATTGGGCATATAAAAATGAGGCTTTGTTCATTGACTACTTGATTTGTAACTGTTTTTAACAAAACCCTAGCCTAAGGTATTTACAATTTAAACAAAAACAAACACAAATCAGCACGAGAATGTTATGAAACGATACATTAAACGTTAAGGTACGAACGTTATAATTGGTACGCATTTATATTTTGGTGAATAAATCTGAATCGAACTGAATTAGAAATATCACCAAGGAGGAAGATATCCCCCTCCCCAAATGGCACCTTCTGATACCGTCATCACTCGTCTAAAAAAAGTTGAGATACTTTCAGTTTTATCATTAAAATGCAGACAATTCGGCTGGGAACACCTTATCTTCTGTCAGCACCAGAGTTCGGTTCCGTTTCCTTTGTCTTGATTTTCTCAATTTCCGTCGGGAGTTTCGACCCAAAATGATTCACACCCTGCGTCTTCCGTTTAAAATTTAAAAGCTCCACTGAGACGATGACGTCTGACGTCCAGATGTATAAAAGCATCAACATGCGACCAAATTCATACCACCCCTCGCCCCACTTTAAAATGTTTTCCAAACCTCTAGCGTAGACAATGTGACGCGCGCATGCTTGAATTACACGGGGACAATGCCATGGCAAAACAAGCGAAGGTGGGGAAAGTAATGTCAATATATTTATAAAAGTGTAAATACGAATAAACAGAAACATTTAAAGAATAATAAAAAAGAAAAGAGAAAAGAGCCTTGGCCTTGAGTGCCTAGCAGAACTAGGTTAGGCGGAAAAACAGCCGCAGGTAAAACACGAAGCAATGGCGAAAGGGGGGGATTTTAGGAACGTGTAATTCCATAAGGGAGCTAGGGATAACCTAAAACGCAGAATAAACAAGAGGGGTCCTTTAACATAGTCGGACCCCCCTTTTTGGTAATTTAGCAAAATCAAACTTCAACAAACTTCAAATTAATGGATAACTTGTTCGATCCTTCTGTTACAAAAATACAATAGAAAGTACACCTTTACCGACAGCATTCTCACCCTTTCTTTTTTCTCCACGAAGCTGTGTCCCGCATAGTCTAGCGACCACAGGAGAACAATTTCAGGGCGGCTGATTAGAATACAATAGAAAACGGGACGCAGGTATTTTTCTAACGGAGCTACTCAGGTATTCAGGTATTTAGACCGTGAAATTGCTACCATAAGTCACTTCACAAAAATTCACCGACGTCTCAAACAAGACCAAAGGTTCCGATGGGATCCCAAAACTTCGATATTTGATCCAGACAATTAGGTTTCGTCTTCGTCAGATCCAGTCTTCGCCAGGCTCCATGAACATTTATACTCTTGAAATTTAGAAACAGATTAAGGCCAAACAGCTAATCATTAAGGAAACCAAGTTCTGATATGGATTCAGCTTGAGTGTTTATCACTATAAGTCGAATGAAACGATCCTGGCTTACTTCTGCGAATTTTCCGGTTTCTGGCGGAATTCCAGAACTACTTATCCGACGAAAAACTAAAGCTCAAAAACGAATTCAGCGTATCTAGTTACCCCTATTTCCAACATCTAATCAGCTTCAATTAAAAATTTAACTTATCACAAATTTTCCGGTTTCAACCGGATTCCGGACGAACTATATGTCAGGCAAAAAAATGATTGTCATATACGGATTCAGCATCTCGTCTTACCCCTAAATCGGACATCTTTATCAACTTCAAATAAAACTTTTACTTTTAACAAGCTTTCCGGTTTTGGCCGGATTCCGGGCTAACTACTTGTCTGGCGAAAAAACGGTTTTCATATTCGTGTTCAGCATGCCTTCTTACCCCTATATCGAACGTCTAATCAACTTCAAATAAGACTTCCACTTTTAACAAACTTTCCGGTTTTGGCCGGATTCCGGGCGAACTACTTGTCCGGCAAGAAAATGGTTTTCATATTCGTGTTCAGCATGCCTTCTTACCCCTAAATCAAACATCTAATCAACTTCAAACAAAACTTTTACTTTTAACAAACTTTCCGGTTTTGGCCGGATTCCGGACGAACTACTTGTCCGGCGAGAAAATAGTTTTCATATTCGTGTTCAGCGTGTCTTCTTACCCCATAATCGACTATCACATTAGCTGTTTAAAAATATTTTACTTGCCCCTTAATTTGAACCCCCTCCCCCACCCCTAAATGTAAAGCTACAGGGCCCATCTACGAACTCGACCTTACTCTTGACCCAAAGAATGCTCACACCAAGTTTCATCAAAATATCTCATTCCCTTCGAGAGTTATCGTGCTCACAGACAGACGGACGGACAGACGGACGGACAGACGGACGGACAGACGGACGGACGGACGGACGGACGGACAGACGGACAACTTTTGCGATGTCATAGGTATCCCTCCACTTACGTTTTGGGATCCCAAAAAGGAAGAGGGTTAGCATAGAAACAGCAAAAGAAATTTGCAACCGTGCAAGCTAAAATTCACGTTCACTGCATTATATTTCTGTGATTGGTTTCGGTACATGGTTTCGCCCTCTTCTTCCTTCGTTTAGTTTTCTTCTTTTTTGTTGTTCGGTTTGTGCTTTTGCTGTGCTATTGATGTGGTCTTGATTGTTTATTAATAAAAGTATTCTAAACTAAAAAGTATTCTAAACTAACTATTAAAAATCTTGCGGAATTTCATGATCTCAATGCGCCTCAAAATGCACATTTCTTGTTTAAACCAACTCCTCTCCGAAAAAAGGTACATACAATAACTTCCTTTAGGTTGTTACTCGCAAGTGGCTTACCGCTTTGCTCACCACCTGGATGCACTTCGACGATACTCTTTCAGTCCAAGCTGACTGCGAATTACATTTTACAGTCTAAGTACTCAAATTTTGCACTGTCAAATCTGATTTTTTCCTTTTCTTTCTTTGTAATGCTCTATTTCCTTTTTTTGTCTTGCTTAAATAAAACTTCATCATCATCATCTACCAGGAAGAATATTGGAAAACCCCAAAGTAAACCGGTGAACCCAACAACCACAGAGATATGACGAAACTCAAGAAATATTCCTAGAAACCATGCTCGAGATAATACCCGTTTCGTCTGGCGGAGTCTGCGCACGCGCCAATTGTCCTCGGAATTGCGCGCTCAAGCTTTTCGCCACCTTTGTTTTTTTTTTCAGTCGTAAACATCATGATTAGTTTGGTTGCTCGACCTGAATGGATCAGATATTTTTATATCGCAAATTACCTGTATCATTAGTTTTTTTTACTCATAGTTTACTTACTCAAAGGCGTTCTTCCCTTCTCTCTTATACAGTTTATACATTATTTTTTCTACTATCCCCTAGCTATCCTTCAACTCATCATTATTGTTCTATTTTTAGCACGTGCCCATTTAAGCCTTACCTCATACTAACCAACTGTATTCCCTACCTATCCTTCAAAACGTTATTTTATATTTTTGTTTAAGCTTGTGGACAACAAGTGAAATTAAAGAGTACATTAAAAAGGAAAGAAAAAGAAAAAACAGCGAAAAGTAATGAAAAACACAACAACCACCCTTGTCGTATACATGGCTAACAAATACTAAATAAATTGACCGCAGAAACACCTAAATTAATTGACCGCCGAAATACCCTTATAAAATATATCGGAGCAAAGATACCGTGTTGTCCCCAGATGAGCCGTCTAATCCCCCTCACCTCCCGTCGTCCGTGTGTCGGTCCGAAAGAAAAACTTGCAATCAGTTTTTGCAGTGTCCTGCCAATTCGCCTACCCAATTTTTACAGTTTCATTCCAGTGTTTATTTCAGGACATATCTTGTAAGGTGTATTAGTTAATTTGTTGTCGTTTTGTGTATTTCATGAACACTTTGTTCACCTCTTCAGGCTTCAAGCTGTTTGGAAGTAAATTTGATTGATTGATTGACTGAAAATCTCCATAGACGAGGAGGGTCAGTGGGAGCTGGCACCAATTTCTAGCAGCAATTCTTCGTGCTGTGTCCTCAATTGTATCAGTTCCTTAGGCTATATAATAATAAAAAACAAAATTACAAATCAGTCTGGATTAACGAAGCGTCATTTTCTTATGCCACTTGCATGTCTGTCGCTTTCATACAATTTCAGTTTTTCTACAGTTGTCAATGAAATTGTACCTTACCTTATCTTACTTATACAGTACGACGCCAATCAAGTTATTATGACTGTAAAAAGAAAGAGTCTCGGACCCATAATGGAAATCTCAGAAGAAACTTGCAATACTGAAAAGAATAAGTCGATGATTTTCGCTATTAAGTGATGCTAAGAACAGTCCACTGTGGGGGAGGGGGGTAAAACATATTGTAGGAGACAATCTGTTTCCCCTTTATTCGGGGTAAGTTTGTCCACTGATAAAAAGGCCATTCGCTGCAGTAAGGAAGACAATTGAATGTCATCAAGAACAGATAATCTGACAGAACCTCCGTCTCCCTATCTCTGTAATATGATTATGCGGAGTCAAATATTTCCCCATACCCTGTCCGTTACGAACGAGCGGAGGTTACTAGCTTCGCGCCACATCACGTTTCGTACTTTCGTTACCTCTACAAATAACTAAATCGCTGTGAACAGAACCCGCTGGGAGGAAAAGTGGGAGTCAAAGCTGATTGGTTCTATGGACGCGCTCCAGAGCGGGTCAACGCGCGGAGTACGCCTCCTGCCAGCCTTCTTCTGTATTTCTTGTGTGATAAGCAACGGCGAAGACGAAAGAGGAGTAAACGGGTATCAATATCAGCTCAAAGCTAGAGTAAATACCTCTAGGTCCGCTCAGTTTTGTCGGGGTTTTCATAGTCACTCCATGCGACTAAAGACAGAAGTTCTATCTGATTATTTGTTATTGATGTCATGATCAGGGGCGTCACGACTAGGGGGGAGGGGGGACGCGCCCTCCCCCTCAATGTTGTCGGCCAGTCGGTAAAAAATGATCGAGTTGGCGCGAAGCACCGCGATTTTTTGTCAAAACAGTTGATTTTGTTCATGAAAACAGTCGTATTTTCTCAAAATCAGTCGGTTTTTTCTGAAAATCAGTTGATTTTATGTCAAAACAGTCGCTTTTTCTGAAATCAGTCAATTATTTTTCATTACTGTCGTTTTTTTCTTGAAAACAGTCGTCCGTTATTTTTCAATACTTTCGTTTTTTTCTTGAAAACAGTCGTTTTTCTGCAAAAACAATCGGTAAAAATTACCAGCCAGTCGGTAAATACCTTGCCCCCCCCCCCAAAACGTTTTTGCTAGTAACGTCTCTGGTCATGATCAGTAGTTAGCAGTAAGAACCAGTAACGAAATTCGCTATAGTCCAGTTCAGCGCTTCCAAGCGGAGTAGTTTCTACTAATCCCCCTATGCCTCGCCATTAGCAATGGGGCAGACATAGTAATTATAGATCCACAGCCCACAGCTTAAAGATTTGAGAATCTCTGCAGTCTGCTTCCCCGGCAATGCTTTGCATACATCTCGGTAGCACAAAGTGAAAGGTACCCACTACCTTATGGATCCGAATTACACAAGTGCTGATTATGAGAAAATGGAGGACTACCAGAAACCAGTCGACTTGGAGCGTTAAATTGGAATAAGGCGAATTACCGTGTTTATGGGTTTCTGAAGTTGGGACAAAGTGGTGGAAACATCGAGGGGTTGCCCATTCTCTATTTTGGTGTAGCCTATACCATGTGCCCGGCACGAGTTACCAAGTGTTGGATTGTTAAAATCAGCATATTTACACGTGTTGAAAGATAAATCGCCTAAATGGTCTATCTCCTATTTAAGACTTCTTTTGTTCTGCTTGGTTTTCCCACTTTTTAACCACGGTACGTTCGGTTTTCAAATATTTTGCGTCCAGCCGCCGCGTGGGAGAACGGGAGGGCTGGATAGAGTTGACAAGCGCTATCAAGAAAATCGCTATTTTCATGTGGCAGGTCATGGTATTTTTGAAAACGAATATTGCTGAACCATTTATTCGTGAAAAGATCATTTCTAGTAAGAGTTGTGGTTTCAATTCAATTCAAGGTTTTTATTCCGGCGAAAAGCCATAAACAAACTCTATAAAAAAAACAAAAAAAAACAAAGACAGACATTCAGGTTAGAAGTGTGGATTCCCTTAACGACCAGTGTCCATCGTTTATTGGGCGTGAGGCCCCCCTAAAGCTCCTAGTTATTAAGTGCTTCTAAATCAACCCCCATCATCCACTAATCAACATACCAAAGACACAGCGCTCTGCCATCTGCCCAAAAATTCGGACAAATTTATGCCTGGGCCTTTTGGCGGTATACCTGCCAGAACTGGCCTAAATGTAATGCCTACTTTTAGGCTATTAGTCAGGATTAAGGAGAGAGGCCCAGGCTCCCAGCCGTATTATTGTCGTTTAAGCGACTTGCCACGATGATTTTCTTCATTGTTCGGGGTTTCAGGGGTTATTCCACCTTTGTACTACAACAGCCTGTCCCACTGGCGGCAAATTCAAATTATCCACGGAATGCCTTAATCCGGAATTAGGATGAATTCTTTTTTCGCCTCCAAGAGATTAAGAGTTACTTTAGGTTTTGGGGAAAAAATCCGGCTTTTTATGTGGTCTGGTTAATGGAAACGTCATGGGTAAAAAAATTGATGAATTCCTTCTGACGTTTATGCCTGGGAAGGTCGTTAAAACGGACTTTTACGTTTGTGGACGACAGTCCTCGAGAGTGACTAAAATCTTAGCTTTTTGTTGCAAAAAAACGCAAAATCTCTTTTTGCGAAAAAATGCGGAAACCTGTCTGTTCGTCCTGATGGTTTCTCATAGTAGTCGACTCATAGTTCTAGGGTACATGCAGCAGGAAATGGTTTTGTTTACTTCATTCACAAAAGGCAGAAGCACAATATGTACTTCTTGAGACCCACCATAGCTGCCTGACAAAAGGTGGGGCTTAAAGAACATCTCGCACTATTTACTGTTTATACTCCAATATTCAAAACTATTTGAATACTGTAGAACTAGGCTCTGCTTTTGGCCCCTCAATAGCGCAGTGGTAGAGCACTGGTCTAGAAGCCAAAGGTCCCTGGTTCAAACCCTGACAGAGGGTCATTTTTATCTTTCAGTTCATTGCTTGCCAACAAAATAATGTTTATTAATTCCTACACCTACAAACATACATACACACAGAATAAATTTACTTCTTTTTCTGAACTAAGTATAATCAGGGACCCACAAATTTCCTGTAATGACTCGCCATTCAGGGGGCTTGTCATTTCTTATGCTTCTATGTTGCTATGTTGCCCGAGCCTCACCTAGTTTCCAAAAATTCCACTTGGGTCGAATCGGCGTTCTTGCTCAGATAGAGCCAATCCCGGGCCTCCTTGGACCTGAGACCAAAGAGACTCCTCCCTCAAGGCAATATTTTATCCCCGTGAGATTTCTCGAACTATCTGACGCTCGGTCAAGAGCGCATCAGAAATCTCCTATTGACAAGCCCCTGAATGGCGAGTCTTTACACGAAATGTATGGGTCCCTGGTATAATTAATTAGTTTCTACACCTTCAGGTCTTAATTTAACAGAGACCCGAGTAGCCCACCACAAAAACATGTTCATTTTTTTTTGCCATTTTGGAAATCAGTTTTCTCTTCCTACCAAGTATCTGCTAACGCAGTCTCCGAAAAAAACCGGAAAATATTTCCAGGATTTTTTTCTGACGGCGAAAAGTACGTTTTATGATCATTTCATGTCAAAATTCGAGGAAGGCATTTCAGAAAATCTATATCTCATGGACAACGGATAAACAACAGTTACATATATTAGGCACGCAAACCAAACGAAAAATAGCCAATGATCCATGAGTTTTACTGCTGTAGAGGAATTTTATTTAAAATAAAAAATGACTAGGATTGATTCCTACGTAAGTCATTTAAATCAAGTAACATGAAATTCCTTCAGCCCAAGCTGACTGCGAATCATATTAATTTGACAGTGCAAAACGGATAAGTTAGCTGAAATTTATTGGTTTTCACAAGTTTCATTTTTCCATCTGGAGTGGCTTTGAGCCTGAAGAAGGGCCGAAATATAGCTCCAATAAATTTCAGCTGACTTATCCGTTTTTCACTGTCAAATATCAAGTATCATTTTATTAAGCGCGTGAATCTTTTATGTGTCTATACAGTTCGTATTTTCTTGAGAGCGTATTTTAGTCGCAAAAGTTAATCATTATATATATTCCCTCCTTAAGAGATTTAGTAGCTAATTTATGTAGGAATAGGTTCATTAAAGAGTTCCGAGCGTACTAGTTTCTGTAAACCCCACCACGTCTCATTATCAACACTTGTCCACAGACATCGTATAATAGATTCACAAGTTGATGAGTAGAAAACCTGCATTCTGATTCCCAAGCAATGGAAGTTTTGCACTGTCTTTAGAGTATAAAGTGAAAGCTATTGTTTTCTCTCATTCCCATATGGATCCATATTTTACTAGCTCTTTTGTCACAGGTGTTGATAATGAGACAAGGGGGACTTGAAGAAACCCGTCCGCTTAGGGCCCCAAACTGGAATTCGGCACTTCAGTGCTGGCCAGAGTAATATGTGCAATTCAGCCACATCCATATATTCACCCCTTTGGCTTATATCCAGATAGTAATCTTTATCTTGCGGCAATAATTTTCAGTAACATCAAACGAAGAAATTGATTTAAAAAAACGGGGTAGCTCTTGGTTCATACTGCTGCGTCGTATGCGACACGATTTTTTTTTGCGGTTCCGGAGTGCGACAGAATCGCATGGACGTTCTCACCACCACGCAGACGCAAAAGGAAAACAAATTTTTTCGTCATGAATAATCTGCAAAAGGACGAAGTAGCCCTTGGGGAAACGACCTCTGAAGATGCGGGGAGATTACACTTCTGAATACCACCCACCATTCGGAAATTTTCAGTCAAAACCTATAGGTCATCTTGTTCAAAACAGGTTAACACAAGTTTATTCAGAAGATATTTTGCATTCAGCCACCCTAGAATTACAATCAGAACAAGGTAGAGCAATTTTTAGTCTTGAGAATTAACTAATCTTCGTTCTTTCTTTTCTTTCCCTAAAAAAATCGCATGCGTTATGTCGGAGGAGTTGAAATTTTTCAACGCATCCGACAAAACGCAAAGTTCTGCGTTGCTTGTCGCACGATTTGTGTCGTATGTCACATGGCGGAGAATTTGCGCGAAATCGCAGCAGTGTGAACCTAGGGTAAAACCTCGAGTAGGTTTGTTTTTCTTCCGACGGTTCTTGGTATTATTCGGTCAATTTACCATAAATACAAGAGTACAGAAGGGTCAAAGCGACCCCTATCTGCCTCGCACCAACCAGCCCTCAGACAAGAATCAGCTTGACCACATTCCGCTCAATTTACCCCACCTTTCTGCTAGAAAGGGTTTAAATGACAATTTTCCGGTATGGGGCGGGTGTATACCAAAGCGTGCTACCGACGACCCCCATCGCCCCAACACAATGGCGGGGTCTGGAAAAAGTATTTACACAATATAATTCCACACCGCCACATTTAGTGTAAGGCTCCTTTCGGCACTGGGATCTGTTATTTGCTCGGACCTTTCTGGGTGGTCAAGCTATGCACTGCATTTGTAATTTTTGCTGTTCGGTGTTTGTTTTATACCCAATCCGCGCAAATTGGGGATCCCATACCCAGGTACGTCTCAATTACAAGGGAATTATATAGACAAGACAATTCAAGGGTACACTTAGACAAGGTGCAAAAACATTTAGATTCCTTTTGTTTTACCGACTTGTTTGGATATCTTGGCGGGTCCTTATAAATTACCAGGGGTGGTCTAGACGTTGGGTAGAGTTGTTAAGGTCATACAACCACACCGAAAGGTAACTCAGGAATTTTAAGTATCAAGTAGTTCAGAGATCCTGGAAAATCCAGAAGCCTGCTACACGGGCACTAGAACTTTGGGCCACAATCGTGTCAACGGAAGAAGTATTCTTCATTGCCGACCGACCGCCTGTTCGAATTTTGACAGTTTGGATTTTTTGACCCCCAGATTCGTTCAGGCGACTTAAAAGCGGACACCAGTGTCCATGCCCCCCAAAAGGATCTGCCACCGACCTAGCAGGGTTCGACCGATAAGTGTTTACGCAATGATCACAAATAAGAACGTAATCCAATGACGGTTGTTCGGCAAGCGACAATGCCCCCCCTTGCTTTAATACAGAGGAAGAGCGCCATTTTCTGGTAGAATGCGAGCAACTCTCAGACCCCAGGAGACATTTTCTTAATGGGTAGGCTATACTATCAAGTATCAAGTACCCCGATGTTCTTGAAACAAAAAATAAAGCTAAGATTCTTAAAATAATGCCAATTTTTAAAGAGTGTATTAGTTAAATAAGATAAGTATTGAGTGATGTAAAGTGTTTTGTTACCATTATGTGTTTTGTACGGCCAGTTGGCTATTAAATATTCATTCATTCATTCATTAGTGGAGTGGAGTCCCTTCTTCCGATGTTCTATTTGTTTTATTCAACACCGAGTGATATCCCTTAACCAGATGATCAAGGAATGTGTCATAGTTTAAAAAAAAAAAAAAAATCGTTACGAGATATAGGTAGCGTTCCAGTGAAGTTATTACAAGTTACGATGATAAGAGGAGGGGCGAGCGCCGTATTGTAGTAGTTATCACGCTCTCTGGAACGAAAATAATAACAACGCGAACATACGTCATCACTCTTACGGGAGTTCCTGCAGAACCGATAGTTATTATCACTTATGATGCTCGCGACCATCATAAGTAAATTGTAACGATCGAAACAGTGGTGGAACGAAAATAAGAAGTGGGAGGAGCCGATTTACTTATTACGGCGGGCTCTGGAACGGCAATAATAACGAGAATAGTAACGATCGTAACTAATATTACGTCGCTGGAACGCTACCATAATTTTACAAGTTTCGAGGGGTTCGACAACCAAGGCCGTATCCAGGGGGGTTAGGTGGTTCAACCCCCCCCGAAACCCACAAAAGTAATAGTTTTTTTGCAGGTTTTAACCTCTGATCTATGTATTTTTTGTACTTTTTGGTCCGACCCCTGGACAACCCCCCCCCCCCGAAATAAATTCCGCGAGCAACCCCCCCCCCCAAATAAATTCCTGGATACGGCCCTGTCGACAACTACACCAACAGTGCTATAATATTGTTCCATAGCACTGCCGTCGGAGAAGCGGAGGATATTTTTCATCGTCATCATGATGTTTTTCATGAGTTTTTTAGGCCTAGATAGAGATTTAGTCCAAATTGTCGTCATAAATGTTTTTTTGTGTGTTTACTTTTCCTTATTACCTTTTACTCCAATGTAGCCATGTGCATTTGGTTGGTTATAAATTAAATATATATACTAAAGGTTGTTGCAGCGCTTCATGGTGCTCAGGTAACGTAAATCTAGTTTTTGTGTCGGTCATCTAACACTTGGTTAGCGGATCGTTATCAATTTTGAAGACTATTCAAGCCTAAAACTTCTCAAGAAGTATTTTGCAAATAATTTTAACAAGAAATCATCTCATGCGCAAAACAAATAACCATAAAAAAGGAAGCAGCGACAAGCGAACTTGTAGGATTGGCGGGACGGCGGCACCAAGAGCTTCCAAATTTTGGTGATTAGAGGAAGCCACCCGGTTACCATTCTTCTTGTCGAAAACTACAGCGGAAGTTTTTTATTTTCTAGATTTTGGTATTAAAGGTTAATTGAGTGAGAGTTTTGTTGTCCTTTCTTTTTTTTTTAAATGAAATTTGTTAAAGGTTGAGAGTCAGAGGATTGCAGCCGTCCATCATCAGGCTGTTTGAGCCTTTCCCGGGCGGTTGTGTGCTTATATTGTTTATTTTATAATTAGTAGCAAATAAAGCAAGTCAAGTCAAGTTTTGCTCAACTTGCGTTAGAGAGCAGTTTTATTATCGAACAGAGTATGCTAATACTCTTGATGACTAACTGCCGATGCAAAATCGCCGTGTACAGGAAGCAGCAACACAGCTGTCCCCAACGATCGCCGTGATTGGTTGACACAGGACTTGAGTTGTTGACTTTGAATCGTTAGTGAGACGTTTTCTCGTTCTTCCTGCGGATCAATGGCGTGTTTTGGACTTAGTCATATAGAGTATTGCCTTATGGAATAATTTGTCAGAAGACACCGTCACCAGCGAAACACTCGAATCCGTCAAGAAGCGGCTGGATAAGGACTGGATATCACAGCCCTGAAGGGGTGATTGGTGTGCTCCTGAGTAGGAAACCCGAAAGTAGCAGTCATCCATCACCAACGCAAGCTCCTAATCGAGATTCTACATCCTCATTGCTTGTAAGTGCAATTTAAAGTTTAACTGAAAAGCCAACTTACTTTTGTATCATTTAACTGAATACACTGCATTATTTGGATTGTGTTTATTTTTTATTTTTCAAGCTATTCGCCCTAGTATGACGTTCAGGATATATACGGCCGTCCTCTCAACGCGAATTCTACTATGACGCAGACAATCTGAATCTCAATAGAAACGCGGCTTATCTTTCGCGTGAACAATTATTTTCTTAAAGGACCCCTCGCACTAATTACTCTTCAACTTCCAGTATTCTAAAATAGTTGAACACTTTTCGAAATAGGCTCTGCTTTCAACACATTACCCACGGCTTTGGCTATTTTATGCCTATTTCGAGACCCGTTGACTTATAGTGAAAACAGGGGAAAATTTACATAACCGGTTTTGTTTACGGAAGAACTTCTCGCAGACAACCGTCGACAGTGTGATACGCATCGAAGGTAGCAAAAGACGGCAAGTAAGGAAATCAGCCAGGTTTTGTTAGAGGGCTGGGAATATACCATACGAAATTCGGGTCTCCAGGTTTGGAAAAGGAGGGGGTGATTACGGAAGTAGGTTGTGTTAGTCACAGGTCCTTTAAGGCACTAGTCTTGCTAGAAATGATCTTTCCCTGTGAAATGGATCAGAAAAAAGATTTTCGAAAATACTGATAGTCTGTCCGCAGCATTATTAGGACAATCACAGAGGCCACTTCCTCTTGTACTGAAAGTGGGAAAAGTATGTCTAGCCGACTGTGGCTGTGCGCAAGTGGCAATGGTGTTAGCGTGGGTACTGAACCAACAAAATTTGATGTATTGTGCGATACGCATGGTGGATTTTTACACCAAAACTACAGTGCCTTGGGGTTCCGACAAGCAACGGTATAATAACTAAAGTCTGGCTTGTTGAAGTGAATAGTTTATACTTGTCGAAAGCGAATTTACGCTTCTAAGTTCCAGCTGGGGTACTAAATTTCTGCTTAAAGTAGACACGAAGACTATACGAACTAGTTCGAAAGGTGTACATTTTTGTTGTCAACATTCGTTAGTAGCTTGTATGTTTTCTGATCATCTCGTATTTGTATTGCGGAGCAGCACCATGTTTTTGGCTCGATCGACATCTTCTTTTCTGTTCACGCCTTTAGAACTCGGAAGAGATGGGTGGGGGGCTTCAGGTTACTGGAGCATAACACTGCTGAATTTCCATACCAATTGCACAAGCTGTGGTATTTCAGCAGGTACGGAGATAACACAATATCTACTGCCGTTACAGAATACTTGGGCCTACTTATTTTGTATAAAGTCTCTCCTAAATCGGACTTGAGTGACTGTGTATCACTGAATTCGGAGACTTTTATCCCGATTTCGGAGAGTTAAAACCCGATGGAGGATTAAAACGTTAGACTGAAAAATACTGCGGATTAAGTTATCTGAAAGCGTTTTTTTTTTACAGTGTAGTCACCTTGTTAAGCATTATTTTCTTTGGGGAAAAGCAAAGTTGCAACCCGTGTTTAGTGTTATGATTTACAGAAACGAAACACTTAAAGGCTCATAACACATTTTTATTGTAACGTAAACATATAGTATGTTATCTCATATCTGTCGAAACTGCGCATCCTTGTGTAAATGTTATGAAACTTTAATTATAATTAAAGTTTTATTTAATGTAAATGTTATGAATGGACTTCCTTAAAACAAATCGCGAAGCTGACAAATAGTGACATGGCTGTAAGTTCGCTAACGATCAAGTCCATCACTTTTATGCGCCTCTTTCAGAAATGCCCCGCCGTTCCCTGGACTCCCTAAGTCTACCACACAAATCGTTGTCTTATCACATTTCGTATCAGTCTATGATTTCTCGTTCATTTATCAGTTCATAGTCTAATTTTTTTATTTTATTTTAGAATCGGTAGGCAATACACTGGTTTAATTTGCATAGTGACCTCCTAATCCTCCTATACCCAAAAATATTCCTTGAGCCCGAGCTGACTTTGAAACATTCCTACATATATATAAACATATATTCCTAAAACTGAATCCTGAAGATTGACAGCCTGACGAGGATCCTTGCCCAGAAGGGCCGAAATATCGCTGCAAAAGCATCTTAGCCGTTTTATGAGTTATTTTAATAATTTAGTTTATATCTAATTAGTTTAGTTGATCTTAATTTCGTAGAAGGCCTGAAATAATTTGTAAAACCTGTGGATACGTCAAAGCTTTTTCTTCCAGTAAAGTGTGATAAACAATTCGGCAACAGCACATACATTCACTTCCTTCTGGTTCTTAACTGCAGAGTCTCTAACCCCTTTGCTCCGTGCTCTTCAGTCCACTCCGCGAGGCCAGGATTATAAAAATCTTTCAATATTTCTGCTTTAATTTGTATTACCTTTCTTGCTCAGAACTATTTGCTATTTAAAATGGGAATGTTTGAGGACTGGAATCTTGATTTTTGTCTTGTCATGCCCGCGAACCAAATAGAGGGTGGGTTAGTATGAAGCAGAGGACGAACATGAGATTAGGATCAAGAATTCCAGGTTCTGATACGTACTTCCAGTTGTATCTCATGGGGGTGTTCATAGAACCTCTAACTCCATCTGACTTTAGGCGAAGTAGACGAACAGTTAGGCTGAAATATTGGCACGGCATCACTGGGCCTGTAGCCTTTGATACATCTTTGTCAGTTGGGGTCTACCAGCTGATAAAGCTACGCTATTCACTCATACCAAGAACAAATAAGTAAAAGAACCTCCGTCTCCCGATCTCTGACTACGACCATGCAGAGTCGAATAGATTACCGATACTCTGCCCGCTGCGAACAAGCGGAGGTTGGGAGCTACACGGAACATCACAGTTCGTTACCAAACAGCTCATTGCATCAGAGCCCCGGAGAAGAACAGTCGAGAGTAAGCGACTATTGGTTGTTTAACATTGTGACGTCACTATGCTACGGTCTTTCCCTCTCAATGCTCAGCGGCAGAGGGAAGTAGAAGGACGTCAACCCAAAGCTCAGCAAGTACCTCTAGCTCTGCTCAGTTTTGTCGGGGTATCCATAGTCGGTGCATGGGACCACAGACTTCTATTGGCTTATTTGTTCTTGTTCGTACTCAAAGACATAACGAAAGATTAGTTTAGACCATATATTCTTAAAAATTGGCACCATTCATATTTACCGTTCCAAAATTCATCGGTATTATAAACAATTTCGTGTCATTTTTGAACTATTCACAAACAAAATCGAAGAAACTTTTTTCTCAAAAATTCCAACAGCTCCCGAAAACAAACAATATAAGACGGATTGCCGTATGTCCATTTAAATAACCCGATGGAAATCAATATGAATATATATAATTGCACTTTTACTAAAAAACAGGATGGCAGGACAGGTTCAAACAAGAAGAAGAATGGCTGGGATACATGACATGACTTTCTTCCCCCCCCCCCCCCCCCCCCCCCCCCCCCCCCCCCCCCCCCCCATCTGGAAATTCCTTCACCTCAAGCTGACTGCGAATCTTGCATGGTGGAGCTACAGTAGAAGTATGCTTTTTTGAACGTTCGATAACTTTGAAAAGTACCATTTTCATCCACTTGCTGTGAAGAAAGTCAACTCCCGGTCGGCCAAAGTAGCCAACTAAAGAATTCGTAAGAACACCTGAATGAGCTTTTCAGGTCTTCCTTTTACCTTTAGCCCAAAACAGCACTGTTCAAAGCTAACCAACGATAAAAAAAAAGCATACCTATATTGTAAATGGAACGGTCAGCTGACATTATTATTCGGGGATAATTCGGTCCGTCCTAGGTTTTTAATTTTAGTTTTTCTTCACTCATAAAAATGGCTCAAAAATGAAAAATGATATGCTTCATTCTTCAGCGATATTTCGGGCCTTCTTGGCAAGGGTCATAAATACCGCTGAACAATATCGTAGCTGATTTTTCAGTTTCGGATTATTTCTATAATATGATTCCTAGTAAGCTTGGGCTGAAGGAATATTTGGATATTCCACCTACGGTCTGGAGTAAACCTTTGGCAAGAAGGGCCGAAATATCGCAGAATAAAACTTCAAGTTAATCCGTTTAGCCCCATCGAACATGTTTCGAAACGGATCTTTTCTTCCTTTACATGCAAATTTTACGAAAATAGTTGCGGTGAACGTTTACCGTAGGAAGAAGAGATTCCGGCTGCTAGAGTAAAAGGGGGGTGGGGTCTCTATTGGCAACCGTTAGCGGCAATTTCAAGCGATTTTCAGCCAATTAGAGCACGTCGGATCTGGACGAGCACGGTTACAACGGCTTTACGATTGCCAGTGGAAGACCCACTTAAGTCATGTCGTGTTTTGGCGTCAGTGCTGGCAGCGTTTTCTCCTGAAAGTGCGAGCAGACCATCAGGATTTTCCGGCCGGAATTCCTGCACTTTCATCAAGTTGAAAAAATTTCAACTTTTTGATATGCAATGTGATGATGGTGCCGAAAAATCCGGGCAGGAATTCAGTTCCTCCTGAAAGTGCGAACAGACGATCAGGATTTTCCGGCAGAAATCCGGCCGGATTTTCTGCACTTTCATCATCAAGTTGAAAAATCTCAACTTTTCCATATGGAAGTAATGATGGTGCCGAAAATCCGGGCCGGAATTCCAGTCCGGGAGTTCACGATCTTGATCGTGTTCGCACTATGAGGGGGTTGCAAATGACTTTGATGGGGCTTCACAGGGGGTGGAGATCTCAAAATTAGTGTCCCAGAAGTCAGAAAAATTCTGCAACTCTAGGAAAGTAATTTTGCAACTCTGGGCTTCGCCAAGCTTCATTTTACAAACAGATGAGTCTTCGCACTCTCTCGCGACACCCGGTAGTTCCAAAACTATTCTTGCACCGAGCAATGCAAAGGCATCCACACTTTCAGCAACTGTTCGGTTTTCGAATCCGAATTATTGTTTGGAAATTCGGTGTTACATATATTCCAGAAAAAGTATTACTGCACTGTCAGAATGAGAGCGTGGGCATTGTGAGAGTGGGCAAATAGATCGGGGTGATTTTGGGAACAACCCAAAAATATCACCCAAATAGTAACTTTCGTCCAACGCAGGGAACCCCTGAAAGTGAATTAAGGCTCAAGTCTTCTGATTCCATACTTAAACTTTATACTTATAGTGCCCTTGGGCAGTGCGTCATAAATCCTTCCTTCATTCATTCAGAAGTGTTAGAACAGATAACATACGTTTGCGCATCCTTGTGTTAAACGTAATGATAATATTTATGTTATGACCCTTTTAACTGTTATCTTTTCACGTAACAGAACAGTTAAGGGCTATAAAAGATTTCTGTCTTGAACCATGACACTTTAAAGGAGTCAAAACAGATATAATATATCTTATGATTATATTATAATCATAACGTATAACACAAGGATGGGCAAACATGTGTTATCTGTTATCAACATTTCTAACGGTGTACTACACAGGAAGCTGGCGGGATAGCCCATTCCCGTTTTTCGCTACACCACCCCTTGTTTGTGTGTTAGAATATTTTGAGTATTTTCTTTCTTTTTTAAGACAAGAAAGTCAGCACAATGCAATAGGATCTTTGAGATATTCAGCAAATGAAAAACGGCCTAGACCAAAGGCGAAATCTGAAAGTCAAACAGGGGTGAAAAACGTAATGAGCTTGCATCCATATATGTTGGCACCGACCATGCCAACGAACCATTGATGAGGTCAATTAAAATGGTCGATTACAACATATGTGATCAGAAGATGGTGGAAGTAAGATCTTTATTAGGGTCGCGTATGGGGAGAATTGGGTGGCTCAAATAATTGGGGAAATAAGGGGATTAGGAAGTTCCTGAAGATAGCTATGAAGATCGAGATTTTTTTTGATCTGGTTGATCTTAAATGTATTGGTTGTTGGGTTGTTGTGATGTTGATATTTTGTCCGATAGGCTTAATACTGGAATCATAATCATACCAGTCCCACAGTAGATTACACGAGGGGTGTGGCAAAGTTCAAACACTGTGTAGAAGTACGTTGCTTGATAAAAAAAAAATCTCAGTTATTTGTCCCGAATTGCTGCTGAAAATGTAAAAGGAATTGTTTCCGAAACTGTGTGAAGTCTCAAGACGCTGTGGTACATCCATAACGAAAAAACAAAAACAAGATTTTCGTTTTTCTCATTAAAAAAATTAATCGAGAAACCCCCCCCCCCAAAATTTGGCTTTTGTTGTACTCAGGGCGACAAACTTTCGCCACCTCCTATACTTCAGCCGCGCAGATGTCACTGATGGTCTTCATGATTGCACTCTTTCCCCAGATGTCAAAACACACGAGTACCGACTTTCAAAAACCGCGCTCCGAACAAACTTCCGCGCCAGCCGGCCAGACGTCCAACACATTTTCCACCCCTGACTGAAGCCTTACAGGAAATTGGAATTCTGCCAGCACCTGTCCACCCCAGCATCGTTTAGCCGAAAAGGTTAACTGTGAAACCACCGTAAGTAGATTGCATAATTTACAAGATATCCTATACACGCTGCCCAGAAAACAGGGCTACACCTACACACGTAGTAGGCTGTTATAAATCACAATTCGAGCCTCTCGACGGGCTTCAGAGAGCCTGGAACATTCTTATGGTGCAGTTACGGCCTGCTTCGTAGGTCGCAGCGCGCTATAGGGCAAACCTCAGCTGGTCTGGCTTTGTCAGCAACCAAGCGTTCCATGCCGAGCGCCTATTGGCGTCATCCTGCCATGGTGTGATGGCTGGTAGGTCAGAGCGCGCCATAGGACTACCTCAGCATGGTTCGACCCTGCTAGCGTCTCGCTCCCCCTTCACTAGCCGTCGCATACCTAGCGCCTATTCGTGCCCTGGTTCGCAGGTCAAGGCGCTCCAAAGGCCACATGGTCTGGCCGTAACAACGCCTCGCTTCACTTCACCAAGCGTTCCGTATCAAGCGCATTGCCGAGCATTCAACTTCTCGGGTCAAGCCAGGTCACTTCAAAGTGCGTGGATTGCATCGGCACTGTTCCTCCTTTCCCTATCTATCCGGCTTGAGTAGAGCCGTCCACTAAAGTCACTCTGATGCGAAACAGACCTATGGAATGGCCTATATCTCGGCTCCTCCACACTGAGTAACTGATTCTCTTTCCGCTTTTGTTTCTGATAAGTATATACACAAACGCAGATAATTACAACTAAGAATATTGCGATGACAGCGCCGCCTGCGATGGACGCTGTCTCTAAAAGCACTTTCTCCCTCGAGGGGAGATAGGAACCATCAAGGTCTTTGAACTCGCACCGCTCCCCCAAGTACCCATCGGCACATTCACAATTGTACAACACTGCTTCACCGATCTTCAGGGTGAAGCACGTCGCGCCGTTGAGGCAATACCACGTGGCATATTGTGGGGGGCAAGCGTAAGTCTCAAATGTTATATTCGGCCTATTCGTCGGGCCGAGGGGTATCGGTGGTGCAGGCGGGGGAGTCCGCAGCTTAGGCGAGGATCGACTCGAACACGCGTCACAAAGTCTGCACAGTAAGCACATCATCACAAAGGTGATTATCTTTCTAAAAGGGGGTGACACACCCCTGTGAAGGGGCGCCGCCCCTCGTTGTTCATTCATCCCTGTTGATTTAAGCAATAGCTCTTTGGAGTTTTCCATCACTTTGCACAAGGGTGTTAGAAAAGGGCGTTGGGCGCTAGTGGCGCACTTTCACAACTGTCTGATAATGAAGTGGACCAACCCCGCTCAATTTTCACACTTACAGCACTGAATCAACACAACGATTTAACATATTATCCTGGCAGGAAGTCAATGTCCAATCCCTCCGAACGCAACCTGTAAAATATTACATTTTAGTAAATACAATAGGAATCGGGCGACTGAAAAGTAGAGAACACGATTTCGTACCCTAGGTGCAGTTTCTGGAAAATTTCGGATCCAAACTTCAGTAACTGGCGCGAAGCTTGAGTTAGTTAAACTTCACTAAACTACAAGAACAAACATGGGGTAAGGACCTCGGAACAACAAGTTTCTCGTGTGAATGCTCCAGTGATTGTATAGGGGCCGATGTGGGGGGGGGGGGGGGTCAAAAGGCAGGTGCATGCAGAAGGAAGATTCTCAGAAGATAGTTTCCGACAAGAAGTTGCAATGAAACATTTTTAAATGACACATATGTGCTACTGGTAAGAAAATAGCGCTCTCCGCATTTTAAGAACAAACCTTGCAGAAGCCAATTGCCGATTTTTTGCGCTCAAACTAAATTTTCGAAAATAGCATCAAAGCGGCAACACGCCAAAATTTTGTTTTCTTGTCAGTTTTAAAGGAGGATTTAAATACATTGTATTACAGATACACTGTACTATTATCACAAATTTGGTCAGTACATCAGTTTGTCAAAAGTCGGTGATTCTGATGAGAAAATATGACATGCAACTGAAAGATTTTTTTTTTGGCGACACGTCGTTACAATGAAACAGGTCCAACAGGGGGTGAAATGTCTGCAAACGTCACCGTTTGTCCCAATTCGAAACACAACATCGTTTTATGCGAATGATCAGATTCCAGAGAAGCTTGTACAGAGATCCAATATAGGTCGGATTAACATAGATAGAATGCGAGCATAACGCGAAAATAGTCACAACTAATGATACAAAAACGAGTTCTCGCCAGTATTTTGCGGAAGATATACACGCCTAAAACAGCTTTTGCAAGATATTATTATGAAGGGGATGAGAAACCAAGATTCAACATGATTCAAGATTGAAACCAATTTCAAACATGCGCGGTTAAAAGTATTTCTTCAAGCTCAGGAAATAAGCGGATAACAGTTTCATTTGGAAAACAGTGCAGTCCGCAAATTTCGAGCCTTTTCCACGTTAAAAAATTAAACAAAAATACAAAGTTTTCGAAAAGGACCAACCCGAATGTTAGGCCTATTGGTCGCATTTTTGCCATGAACAAGTAGCAAACTAGTATTTCACCACGTAGGCCTTCAGTAGAAACACGTCAGTCAATAGCTGCATTCTTTGCCACCAGAGTACTCACTAGCAGTCTCTGTTTTTCCTGACATTTTTCGGACTCACCAGTGTCTGGTTTTACCTCACTAGCGCGGACTTACCAGAACCTGGTCGGGAGTCAAGTTCTAGTGAGAGGTCAGAGGGAGGCGGAGGAATAAAAACAATCTCCTTAAAAAGGAAACACCAGACACTAGTGAGTAAAAACGACGAACGCGACCAACGTCGGTCTGGTGACAGACTGACAAAGCCGCACTTCTTGCCAATAAACATGAAATGTTATGAAATACGCTTGCTACGAATCTATGAAGCAAAATGTGAGTGAAGTGCAGACGCGCAGCAGACTCCGTTTTCACGCACGAGTTCAACCAAGGAAATGGTCTGTTTCTGACTAATGACAGAAGTTTCGCCAACACACTTTCTATTGCGAGACTTTAGGATTATTTTGCGATCGTGATTCCAGCGTCACCCAATGCGCAAAACGCTGAACAAACAGCATTTCTAAATATAGACTAAAATAAGTATTTGCAAAAAAGGCTAAATCACGAAACGGATTGAGAACGAGTTCTTTACAGCGCGATCACACACTACACCAGGCAAAACTACCTACATGTGAATTACCCCTAGCTAAACTCATGTGAGAGAGCAAACCTAACGTACAGAGTTACTAACTTTTTGATTAAATCCCTTTCTACCCTTAAATCTTTCGGTTTGGATACTAAATGCCTCCTCTGTTATTTTAAAACTTATATTCGTCCTCATTTAGAATACGCTTCACCGGTTTGGCATTCTTCTCTTTCTGCAGAGCTCTCGGATCGTCTGGAAAATGTCCAAAAGAGAGCATTGAGAACCATTCTGGGTGATTATAGTATTTCGTATGAAGAGGCATTGACTAAACTAGATATTCCTAAATTAAGTGACCGGAGAAATAATCTATCAAAAAATTTTGGAGCAAAATTAATGTGTTGTCCTCAGACCGTCCGTCTATTCCCCCCTCCCCTCCCGTCGTCTGTGCGTCGTTCTGAGAGGAACACTGGCAATCAATTTTCTCCATATCCGGCTAATTCCTCTTCCCAATTTTTACATAGTTTCGTTCCGTCATTTATTTCTGGTAAAATTTTGTAAGTGTCTTAGTAAATTGTTCCGCTTTTGTGTTTTGTAAATATTGTTGTTGTTTTTTCCTACTCTAGCTTTATTTTTGAGCTACTTGGAAATAAATGTGATTGATTGATTGAGTTAAGTTAGTTCCGACGTCGTCTAACTTAAAGGACCCGTCGTGTCCAAAACCTACTTCCGTAATTGCATTCATTCATTCTTAAGCCCGAAGACCCAAATTTCACAAGTTACATTCTAAGCCCGCTAACGATACCTTACTAATCTTTGCGCTTTTTCACTATTTTCCATGCGCATTGTGGTCCCGACGAGTGTTCTCATATCACGCTACTTATGCGTAAAACCGGTTATTTGAATTTTGCCGAGTTTTTCCTTGAAATCAATGGACCTGGGGAAAGGCTTTAAACAGCCAAAGCCGGGGATAATGTTTTAAAAGCAGAGCCTAGTCTTACAGTATTCAAATAGTTTTGACAATTGGAACATGAACAGTAAATAGTACGAGATGAGTCGCCTAACTTGAGCGAATATTTATATAGTACTGGCACAAACAATAACTGATGTGAAATAATGGAACTCAAAGCCAGACACTGTATTTTTTCTTTTACTCTTTTTTTCTCAGTTGTTTAAGCACCCTCTTGCGGTCAGGATAAGTTGGTTTCATTTCACTGTTTATGTCAAATGAAAGCTGAAACACATTGCTCTTGGCTCATACTCAGTTATTAATTTTTTTACTTCCCTTTTGAACATTTTGCGGCAAAACAAAATAATTAAAGTGTTCAAAGGAGCACACCTCTAGTGTCTATACAAGAAATACTTAGAAAACGTGAGGCAAAGCTGTGAACGCGGCTGAGCCCCAAGCCAAAACGGGTTGCTACTAAAATACAAATGCTAAACGTTCATCCTCGCATCCGTTCCACAGGTGCGTCCTTTCAGAATCGTATTTAAACAGTTGACGTTTTGTTGTTAGGTTATGGTTCTAGTATATACTTTCGCAACCACCCCCCTTGAATAGCTCCGCTACAGGCTATCCGAGTCTGAGGCAAGACTGGCCTTCAATCTCTTCATTAGCCTATATCCCCTCTGATTTTAAAAACATCGATGACAGCTTGCGCGGCCTTCCATTTCCTACAGCATCCTGTGGAAAACCATTCAACTAAAAAATGCCCGACGCACGACCAAGACACGCAAAATAAAGCGACCCTAGCGGCGAAAGGGAGAGAAGTCAAGCGTACAAAAGATTAAAGGGAAAGTGCAGGTCACACCCGGCGGGATTGGACATTGGCTTCTTGCTATCGTCTATAGGAAAGTAACAGAATTACAGAAGTGTCCTAATGTCTAAACAATAGTTGCGTTTTTGCAGATACCATGGTATCTGATATACGGTCCAAAGTCGTTTTTGCAGTTATCGTGGTATCTGATACCACGGTCAATAGGCGTTTTTGCAGTTGTCGTGACTCGTGGTATCTGGCCAGTTATCGTGGTAACAAATATTCAGATATCACGGTCCGACCGTGGTATCTGAAAAGTCATCTCACTTTCATCAACTTTTGTCAAACTGATGAAAAATAAGTTCAGCACTTAATGGTGTAACTGGATATCAGTTTTTTCTTTTGGGATGACTTCTAAAAGTGCAATTTCGGCAATAGTCGTTTTTGCAGTGGGCCGTATATCAGATACCACGGTAACAGCAAAAACGACTACTGTGACTATTCCAGCTATCCTGGACTATCCAGCTACTGTGGTAACAGATACCATGGTATCCGCAAAAACGCAACTAATCACTTCCAACCGCGCTACACTGCAGGCTACGAGTCGTCGATTTGCTTCCTATCCGTGATCCGACTCCCGAGCAGACGGAAGAAGCAGCAAACTGACACCCCCGAACTAGTCTGGAAGTTCTCATTTGAGCCTTTAGTGGGATAACGTTGGGAAAGAAACGAGCCTGTGAAAGGTTCGTTTCTTCCCCAACTTTGCCCCTGACGTTCGACAGCCTGAAGAGGACCCTTGCCAAGAAGGGCCAAAACATTTCTGACAAAGCACCGTAGCGTAGCTGACGTATCTGACGTAATATATGTTTCCCAGTTAGCCTGAGCCCAAGGGGCAGGTCCGTATTCAGGAATTTATTTCGGAGGGGAAATTTACCTGCGTGTCAGTCCTAGTACATACCAAAAAGTACAAAAATGATACAGATGAGAGGTTCAAGCCTATAAGTACGATTATTTTTGTAATCTGTTAAAAGGAAAAGTTGTATTTCTAGTTGATTAGATGTCCGTTTTATGGGTAAGAAGAGATGCTGAATCCGTATATGACAATCATTCCTAGCCGGACATATAGTTCGTCCGGAATCCGGCTGAAACCGGAAAATTTGTTATAAGTTAAATTTTTATTTAAAGTTAATTAGATGTTGGATATAGGGGTAAGGAGATACGGTGAATTCGTTTTTGAGCTTTATTTTTTCGCCGGACAAGTAGTTCCGGAATTTCACTGAAACCGGAAAATTCGCAGAAGTAAGGCAGGATCGTTTCGATCGGCTTTTGGGGGGTAAACACACATGATGAATTCATATCTGAACTTTTTCTTAGATGATTAGCTATTTGGCCTTAATCTGTTTCTAAATTTTAAGAGTAAAAATGTTCAAGGAGTCTGGCAAAGACAAAACCTAATTCTGGATCAAATATTGAATTTTGGATCCCATCGGAACCTTTGGTCTCGTTTTTAAAGCGACTAGACATCATACTAGAAGCCTGTGTCTGGCTGTTGCCCCTTTCGCAATTGTTTTATAATATCCATATTTGTTATTCACACTTTCCCAACTAAATTTGACACAAGCTTGATACTACTCTTCTCCTCCCTCGATTACATAAAATCCTAACTTACCCTAAGGTCTTGACAGTGTAGTTTGACAAGATTACAATCCGTAACTAAGCAGGAAGAAAAATATCGTCTAAAAATCTAATCGCAATTCACAAAAGAATCACCGAGTAACTTGTATTAGCCGGTTGTCGAGATCGTCAAAAAAGTTATTTAGCGCATCTGACTCGTTTCAATTTGTCCAAAAAGAGTAAACGGTCACTTGTCAAGATCTTCAAAAAAGTTGCTTGGCGAATCCGATTCGATAACGAGTCTGTTAGTGTTAAAGTGAAAAAGTGAGTAAAGTTTAGTGAAAAAGTTAAACTACAAATAATTAGTGAATGTATTATGCACATTAGGAGACAGTTAAGTAATGAAAGAAACGGAAAAGGAAAATCACACTAATCTTTGAATGGCATGGTAAATGCAAAAGCTTAAAGTAACATAAAAGTAGGAAATTTGACTCGATCACGAGTCTTCCACATTCTCATACAGCTTAATGTGTAACAAATCGTACAAAGCTAGTTAATTCGCATTCGCTAGGGCAATTCGGCATCGCAAACGGAAAAGTCTGCGTCGTCAGGCCACAAAATGCGAGCCACACCGTTTCAATCCCTAAGTCGAAATTTATTCGCGCCGCGACTCAACTCGTAACCAGATAAGATTCGCGTTCTGTGGGCCCCATGCTTAAAGGATCCCTCTTACTTATTCTGAATTTTATTATTATCCCTAGCTCCTTTATGTAATTATATAAAGAAGAGACTCGTTTTTTTGTTGTTTATTTTTGGTATTAACCCCTATGTAACGGGCCACGGAGCTTTGTAGGGGTCCGAAATTTATTTTGTTCAATTATTTTTAAATTTAATAAACTGAACTGAACTGAACTGAACTGATAAGCTTCTGAAATCCCCCTTTCGCCATTGTTTCGTCTTGAACCTACGACTTTTTGGCGCTTTTTCGGCTGAGCCGAGTTTTGCCAGTCACGCAACACATTCCGAAAAACCATATTTCTAGCCACTTCATCGCTAAAAGATAATTTCTGGTAAGAGTTGTGCTTTAAAAACCCACAAGAATGTAAAAAAAAAACGAGAAACCTGTATTAGCCGGTTGTCAGGATAATAAAAAAATCAGCCAGTCTAACTCGTTTCAATTTGTACAAAAAACGGTAGCTGGCCAGTTGTTTAGGAAATTTGTCTGGTTTGAGTTGTTTAGTCTAATGGAACATTTATTAGTCACAATTTGTTTGCAAATAAATAGTTTCTCCTTCCTCAGATGGTTGTTTCCACCTTTAGTGGAGAAATATGTGTTTTTTCATGAATGTTTGTTTGTTATTGGGAAGTTGAACGATAATACATCAATCAGCTTAATGTCTGGCCATTTCCAAAGACACTGGTAGTTGTCTTTCCAAAACAGAGTGGTGGACTGCTGGCAGTGCCGTCTTTGCGCTTAGGCCGGTTAGGCCTTTGCTGGGGGGCCAGGAGAAACCAGAGGCCAAGCGGCCAGTGTAAATCGTTTAGAAATCAGGCTGCGGTTGCTAGCCTTGTTCATTACGATCCTGGTGTGACTAGCTACGTTGCGCCGTCATTTACGTTACCGAAATTATGCTCAGATGTGACCACTGTGCCTCGACCAGGAATCGCGTGTGCTCGTGTGCTGGCGTTTTTACGCTTTTGACTCAAAAACGGGGCCAAAACTCGTGGGTGACCTAGGGTCCACCAAAAGTAAAAGAAGGCACTGAGTGCTGGAACACCCTCCCATCTGAAGTAGTTTTGAGTGACTATCAACGCCCTCAGAATTTTCAAGTTTTTATGGCACTTGCCTTCCGGCCAAGTGCCATATACCGATCACTTTTCCGTCGGTCGGTCTGTCGGTCGGTCGGTCCGTCGGTCGGTCAGTCCGGTGATCGCGAGTTAGGGTACTTCCAGATGTGCTAGGACGACGAAACTTGGCAGGCATATCAGGGACCCGACCAAACTAATTTAGAAATAGTCACTTCCCCGATCCGACCATCGTGGGGGGAGGGAGGGGAGCCGGAATCCGGAATTTAGGGGCATGCATAACTTTCAAACGGGTGATCGGATCTTAATGAAACTTGATATTTGGAAAGACGTCATTTCTCAGATGTCCCGATTCAGGTCCGGACCGAATCCGATTAATGTGGGGGGGACTCGGAGGGGGGAACCGGAAATCATGTGACACGCTTAGACTGGAGCGACCGGGATGAAACTTGGTGGGAGGAACAAGCACATAACCTAGGTACGTCATTGACAGACCCGGACCGGATTCGTGCACTGTGGGGGGAGTTGGAGGGGGGTTCCGGAATTCCGGTGATACGGAGTTAAGTTACTTCCAGGTGTGCTAGGACAATGAAATTTGGCAGGCAAATCAGGGACTCGACCAGATTAACCTGAAAATGGTCAACTTCCCGATCCGACCATCGTGGGGGGGAGTGACGGGAGGGGGAATCCGGAATCTTGAGGTAAGTATAACTTCCGAACGGGTGATCGGATCGTAATGAAACTTGATACGTAGAAAGATCACATGTCTCGGATGCCCAGTTTCAAGTCCGGACCAGATCCGATAAAGGTGGGGGGGGATCGGAGGGGGGAACTTGTGACACGCTTGGAGTGGAGCGATCGGAATGAAACTTGGTGGAAAGAACAAGCACAAGCCCTATGTACGTAAGTGACAGAACCGGACAAGATTCGGGCACTGTGGGGGAGTTAGAGGGAGGGGGGGTCCGGAATTCCGATGATCGCAAGTTAAGGTACTTCCAGACGTGCTAGGACGATAAAACTTGGCTTGAAAATTAGAGACTTGACATGATTGGCTTAGAAATAGTCAGTTCCCTTATCCGACCATCGTGGGGGGAGTGGAGGGAGGGAGAATCCTGAGGTATGTATAACTTTTGAACGGGTGATCGGATCTTAATGAAACTTGATATTTGGAAAGACCTCATGTCTCAAATGTCCTGTTTAAAGTCCGGATGTAATCCGATGAATGTTGGGGAGGTGGAGGGGAGAACCCGAAATCTTGTGACACGCTTAGAGTGGAGCTATTGGGACGAAACTTGGTTGGAAGAAGAAGCAGAAGCTCTAGATACATCAGTGACAGAGCCGGACCGGGTTCGGACACTGTGGGGGGAGTTGGAGGGGGGTCCGGAATTCCGGTGATCGCGAATCAAGGTACTTCCAGATGTGCTAGGACGATGAAACTTGGCTTGGAAATCAGACACTTGACAAGATTGGCTCCCAGTTCCCAGATCCGACCATCGCTTAAAGTACTAATCGCAACCACAACGTACAAAAAATACTTTTTAGCAAAATACACATTTTCGTGATCCCTATGAGCCCGTGATCATTTTTGCCTTAAGAGTTTTGCTCACAAGTGATTTCCTTAAAGTACATTTTCGTGATCCTGATGAGTTCATCATGTTTTTTTACTTCAAGAGTTTTGATTACAAATGATCACAACAAACCCACAAATTGACGAATTCCTACTTTCATCCTCTGACCCAGCCTTGCAAGTGCCATATGAGCTTCCAGCTCTTGTTTAAACGTAGGCTACAGTGTAGAGGCCAATGTCCTATTTTCTGCATTATTTTATTATTATTATTAACGTCGGAATCCTCGGAAAAGCTACTTCGCGCATCCGACCCAATAACCAATTTTCAATTCGCTACATTTAAACAAAAAGTCCACAAACGGTAACTGGGTCCTCATCAAGCATAGCATGTTCAAAACTATTAGATGAGCTACTCTCTCAAGTTTATCTTTTGTGGTGGAAAGATAATTAGCAACTAAGAAACAAACATGGTGCCAACCCCATAGCAGCATGATGTAAATTAATGTATCGGTACTTTTATTATTCTGCCCGCCATGTTATTTGAAAACAAGTAGCTGCTAGCACGACGCAGATTAATGTCTGAGTACTTCTATCCTTTTTATTATCTTGCCCGCCATGTTATTTGAAAACAATTAGCTACCAACATGATGTAAATGTAAAAATATAATTCTATCATTTTTATTATCGTGCCAAGAAATCGGTTTCAAGAAATCGGCAAAAAATGTTTTTCACATGATATTCTTTAGAGACGACTGGGAGTCATTCGACCGAAGTATTCAATCCAGTTGACAGTTTCCTTTATTGACTCAAAGTGCAAATATATTTGTATGGCGTTCACAAAGTTCCATCGGGAGCTAGTGGAGTGGTTTAGATCAAAATGACGAAGTCCCGAGAAAACACTGTGGTATTTTTTGTTTTCAGTCTTGGTCTTTCAAGTAAACTCTGACTGTGAATAAGCCCAATGCAATAAAATAGTAAACTCCGACTGTGAATAAGCCCAATGCAATAAAATAATGTATTACAACAAATTGTACATTCACTGACTTTAGTAATGCTACACAAGAAGCTGTCGGGTTCAGCCTACTCTGGTTTTGGTTTTTCACCACACCACCCCCTTACCCTGTTTATGTGCTAGTGTTTTTGCATGCAGTTATTTTGGTATTTTTTTTCCTTTCTTTTTGTTTATTGTACTCCACTTGTTTTTCCTTTGTAATTTGTGGGTAATCAATAAATTATTATTATTATTTTATTTTAAATTGACATGCTCGATGTTGTTTCTGGGATACTGAGGACTTCATAAAAGGCTTGTAACTCGGCGCCTGGAAATCAGATCAGGTTTCTGTAAGAATTTGAACTATGAAGACAAATCTTGCCAAAAACCGCCTGGTCCTTTTGTCCCGATTAATTAACCATCCAGTTTTAATTAATCTGAAACTCTTACAAATTGGTACAATGCCAAGGGTGGACCGTACCCCGTATCCGCAATTACACTGTTCTTCCAACAGGCTACCCGGCAGTCTAGTACCAACCGCGTGAAGACGGCTGAAATTTTTACAACCTCGAACTTGGCCTAAAAAGGTTAAGGGTCTATGTTTTTCTTTTCTCCTTTTTTTTGTTCTCGAGTCTACTCCGCTATTTACCTTTGTTGTAATTAGAGGGTAAGAAAATAAATATATAATGCAGTCCTAACTGTGAAGAAAGTCACCCTGAATGACCTAGGATAAATTTAGGACTGCACAGAATTGGAATATTTTCAGGCTAAGCTCGAGGTTATATAAATTCGAGGCTGGATAGGCCTACCCCTGCACGACAGGTGTGTGCAGAATTTGATTTCTTGCGTAGGCCTATGAAATGAACCCGATGTGCCGACGAGTCGACCGAGGCCCGACAAAAGCATGCATTATTTTATTTCTTACGGGATTGCTCATCAATTCAAGTCAAGTCTTCTGCGTTTGCCAGCGGTCCGCGCCGACAATTTATCAGAAATAAACCGTAAACCAGGTGTTAAACTTACGGGATTGCTCATCAATTTATCCAACTTCATCCTTTGCACATCATAAGGGGTTCTCGCCACCTTTTTTCGCTCAAGTTCCTCTTGAACTGAATTCAATCCACTCTGTGACATTTTTCTTCGGGGGGATTAACGGCGCAAATGTCGGTAGCTGGCCTCCTAAAAGGGTATAAAGGTGTTAGAGGCCACACCCGACGCTGGGCAAACCGATCTCAATCGGACTCAAAGTGTCCCAGACCCAATAGAGAGCACAATAGCCACAGCCTACTTATCTTTATTATCCCGTCCATCAACGTTGAGGCAGGGACAAATTTCGAGTTGACACTTAGTGGAATTAAGTAGCGTTTGAAATGTATCATCTGTCTAGATGGAAAGGGCAATGTTTTGGGTTGTTTAAAAAAATCTGTTTTGTTAGACTAAAAAGGTATATTTATTTTTTATATACGGTTCACCAAACAGGGGTGAAATCTAGTTTTGAAGCATTTATTTACTTAGACGAGATGAAAACTCGATGAAAATGCGTTGGTCCGCTATTCTCGAATAATATTTTTTAAATTTGAAAGATCTTTAGGCTATCACTTATGGTATCTATGTGATTCTAAATATTCAGGATCAACAACAGAACGAAATTGCCAGCTGTCAATATACAAACTTGCTAGACTGAAAGTTCTTGGGCTCTCCTGAACTTATTTTGATGCCAAGGCATATGACAGCGTCAAGTCCGTATCAAGGAATTTATTTCGGGGGTAGTTTTGCCCTCGGGTCTGACCAAAAGTACAAAAAGACATAATTCAGAGGTTAAATACAAAAACGATTATTTTTGTATGTTTCCGGGGGGGGGGGGGGGGGGGGATTTGAACTCCCAACCCCCCCCGGGCAGCGTCTTTGATTTTTTTTTTAAGTATGTCTATCTCCATTTTGCGGAAGGAAATACCGCTTCCTTGATGAAACTGAAATTGTACCGTCTAACTTTGAATTTGGTATTATAGGGACGCCGTCCATATTCTCAAATTCAACTACGGTATCCTATTGTGAAAAAATTAAAAATCCATCTACAGAGGCATAATATTCCATTGTGTTCAAATTACAAAAAATAAGATTCAAATAAATTCAAGATACAATAAGACCAAAGGTTTCGATGGGACCCCAAATATTGAATACTGACTGGACTACTTGACCCAGACAGGCGAATCTTGTAGGTTTCCGGTCTTCGCCAAACCCCTTTAACATTTTGCTATAACCTATAACCAAGTAGCTCCAACATCTCATCTCTAATCGATTTCAGACCAACTTGACCAAATTCAAGAGCTGGTGACAGTGAGAGGCGAACCTTATACAAATTTCCTGGTTTTGGCAAATTTTGCCAGCTTATCCGTCAAGAAAATGAAGTTAAAAATTGGATTCAGCACGTGTCCTTACCCCGATACCGAATTTCTAATCGATCTTTAGTATTTTCGAAAGCTGCAACAGCATGTCTCCTCACCCTATATCGAACTATATCATTGGGTTTTAAAACTTCATGCTAAATTTCCGGTTGCGTGGATTCCGGGCCAACTACTTATCCGGCAAGAAAATAATTTTCATATTCGGATTTAGCATGTCTCTTTACCCCTAATTCAAACCTCTAATCAACTTCTGATTAAACTAACTTTTCACAAATTTCCAGGTTTTGCCGGATTTCCGGTGAATCACTTGTTCGGCAAGAAAATAAATTTCATACTCGGGTTCAGCAAGTCTTCTTAACTCTGGATCGAACCTCTAAATTTCCGGTTGTGGCCGGATTCCGCGCCAACTACTTATCCGGCAAGTTTCCATATTCGGATTTAGCATGTCTCTTTACCCTAAATCAAACCTCTAATCAACTTCTGACTAAACATTTCCTTTTCACAAAATTTTCCGGTTGTGGCCGGATTCCGAGCCAACTACTTATCCTGCAAGTTTTTATATTCGGATTTAGCATGTCTCTTTACCCCTAAATCAAACCTCTTATCAACTTCTGACTAAACATTTACTTTTCACAAAATTTTCCGGGTTTTGCTGGATTCCGGGTGAACTACTTTTCCGGATTCAGCATGTCTCCTTACCCCTACATCGACTATGTCATTAGAAATTTGTCGCCCCTTAATTTGAAAACCCTCCCCCACTCCTAAATGTAGGGCTACAAAGCCCACCTTCGAACTAGACCTGTACTTCGACCCAAAGAGTCCTCATGCCAAGTTCGAATAAAATATCTCGACCCCTTCGAGAGCTATCCTGTTAACAGACGGACAGACGGAGAAGACAGACAATTTTTACGAAATCATAGGTATCCCGTCACGTACGTTTTGGGATCCAAAAAATATGATGGTTTTCCAGTTAAACATACAGGAGGTACAGGAGGTACCCAGCCTCAGACAAGATTTCAAATTTCCAGAGAAGTCTTTCATTTAGTAAAACCTATCTGGCTTAAAAAGGAACCAACAAATTTGACAAACATACCAGATTGAACCTAATAAAATGGTATAAATAATGAAGAAATAAATTTTGCGTCAATATTTCTAGTTAAACATATTTTTGTTTCCTCCTCATTGTTACCTGATGTCGTATTCCTTGTGGTAATCCACAAAGTGATAAAAAAGGTAGGGCTACCGAAAGTAAAAAAAAACAGAAAATCCCTTTTAAAGCAGCTTCAAAACAAAGAAAAGGCATGGAATTTGAATACTTTTTGACACATGACTTTTAAAAAAATCAGATTTTTCCTTTTGGCTGTCAGGACAGCATTGGCATTTCATTTTAACACTTTCGCAGCAACATTCGAGGTTGTGTAAAAAAGAAGTCAGATACTGTACCTTCCTGTAGGAGAGGTACCCAACCTCAAGACAAAATTTCAAATTTCCAGAGAAACCTTTCTTTAGTGAAATCTGTTTGGCTTAAAAAGGAACCCAAAAATATGACAAAAACACTAGACTGAAGCTAACAGAATGGTTTACATATTGGGGAAATAAATTTTACTATATTTCTAGTTAAACATATTTTAATTTTCAAACAGTAGGCTATCACCTCATTTTTAACTGAGGTCAGATTGCTTGCAAAGTGATAAAAAAGATAGAGCTACTGAAGTTAATGACAAGAAAATCCCTTTTTAAACCAGGTTCAAAACAGAGAAAAGACAAATAATTCTGTGTATTTTGACTCGACTGTCAGGACAGCACGGAAATTTCATTCCAACATCTTCGCAGCAAAATTCGAGGTTGTGTAAAAACACGGTCAGTTACCCTCTATAGGCTACATTCAAAGATATAGGTTACTTAAAAAATTCCTCTTGGCTTGGCTTATTCATATTTACAGTAGCTGCCATTATTATTAGCCTACTGGCAATAAGTTATTTGCATAGCCTACTGCAAAATAAGTTAGTGAATAACAACAGTTCTGCTACATTCACAAAACAACATCAGACACAGTAGAGGTAGGCTAGGCCTATGTTAATTTGAACAGTTACTTTCATGTGAACAGTGCAGTTTTGGCTGAATGGTAGGAAGTTGACTTTAGTCATAGGGCGTGTTCGAATCCAGTTGCCCAGGAAAATTGCGCACAAAATTCTGCAATTAATGCCGCGAAAGTGTCCGAATTAGATAGTTTCATTTCTTCTGTGAAAAGTAGAGATTTAAGCCTCACAGGAGTGAAAAATCAGCTGACGCTTGATGATTTTCGTACGTAAACAGCTGTTGAAAAGCGGCGCATTTCATGGTGACTACTGACAAAACTTTATAAACCTTTTGGAATGTGACCTTTGATGACTCTGGGGACAGTAAACAGACTTTTGTTTGAGGAATTAGGTCAAAGCTGATGGGTACAGTGCAAACTCATTCAGACAAGCGTGAACACAGCATGATTTTTACATTTAGCTATCCCGGATTTGTATAGGATTTTGAGAAAAGGTAGGCTAGAACCATTTTAATTTATATTTCAGATTTATTTTTGCCTTATATCTTTTTTCGTTGGAAAACTAATAATTAGTTACTGAGCCTGTCACCCCACAGCAGTCAAGCACAAATCCTCAATTTTTGGGCACGGTGCCCCAACGTCAGGGCATGCCCCAAGGTATGGGCATGGTGCATGGGCATGGTACTAGCATGGCACCCCCATGATATTTGGTTGAACTGAGATTGATTACATACCTAAATAGGGCTGTCTTCCTCTCCTAGACCACAAGATACTTGATATTATGTTCTATCTAACGAAGACCACTTTTTCCTATTGGTTTACCTATCCATTTCCAGGGAAAAAGGGGAATTCATTCATGGCTAAATTTCTTGGAAGTTCTCTAATATTTTTAAAATTGGAAAAAGAGGTTTGATAGAACATAAGATCAAGTATCTTGTGGTCTATGAGAGGAAGACAGCCCTATTTAGGTATATAATCAATCTCAGTTCAACCAAATATCATGGGGGTGCCATGCTAGTACCATGCCCATGCTCCAGGGCATGGTGCCCCAATGTATGGGCACCATGTCCATACCTTGGGGCATGCCCTCACTTTGGGGCACAATGCCCAAAAATTGAGGATTTGTGCATGACTGCCCCACAGTGAAAAAAAGCGCCGTATTTTTGTGATGATTGTAGTTATTTATCTTTTTATTTGATATCAATTCAAATGAATTTAATCTGTTTTTTAACCATCCGTAAGCTATTTTCCCCTGTAAAACTTCTACTATTTGTTTTTCACATGTCGTAACTTCGGTGCCCCTTCCGCTTCTTTTTGAAAATTTCGCATGAATGTTTCTCGTGCAATGTTTCGCGGCAACTGAGCGTACAATTTCAAGAAAATTCTAGTCCGAAACTGAAATGTTACAAAAGTTGCAGAATTAATGTAGCATTTTCAGTACAAAAGCTGAATTAGCCTAGGACACGCTCATAGAAAGTGCATGAAAACTGCAAAGTCCCAAGCTGGTCCCAACAGGGTCCCAACTCCCAAGACCACCTATCTCTACTGTATATTGTAGACTGTGTACAAGACAAGCACAGTCAGTGCTGAGTCAGTGAGCCTAAGATGGCCTAGTTATCAGGTTATGACTAAGAGCCTAGGACACTATGACTAAGTCTAACTGATAAGAATACCAAGCAAGACTAAGTAAGATAGGGTAGCCACAAAAACACCTAGTGGCAAAAACTGGCGATTTTGTTGTAATGAATGCATGAATTGCTGTGAATTTTCCTTATCAGTTTTACCTATCTAAAACATCTCCAAAAAATATTTTAGAAATACCATTGCATTCAGGAGAAAATTGTCTATTTTATAAGGCTAACAGTAAGATGTCCTAGCTATTTAATATTATTTCTTAATATTCAATGTAAATTTAGATGTAAAAAAAAGTAGCTGAACTTGCCTACAAAAATTTGTTGATACTAAGGGGGAAAAGTCAGCAGCCTATAGCAGCAATAGGTCTATTGGACTATAACCTTGATGATCATATTCATATTTTCTCATCTAACTCACTTGCTGGGGCTCCCCATGCACTCAAAACCAGCTCAAAATCACCCAATGTCATAGATTTTCATTGAAGCACATAGTTCCAAGCTGGTCACTAGATGGACAAAACCCTAAAGTCAATGGATGAACATAGGCATTTCCTTATTTGACCTTATGTAAAATACTGTTTTCTAAAGAAGATTTAAGATGCTTATAGACAAGATAGAGAGGTGATTTTGGCCTCAAATCAAAGCTAAAAGATAGGAGAATCACATTCTGATCTTCAAAAGCTCAGGTTTGATTAATTTTTTTTTTAGTGGCTACCCTAACTAAGAGTTAGACTTGCCTAGCTAGGAAGAACATTTGACATAGGTCTAAGCTTACCTTTTCAACTTGGGTAAATCTCGATAGCTGTTAATCCTTAACTGTATTCAAAATATCCAAGTTTTTGACTTAATCCAGATGAAATTATAATCAGATCACTGAACACATCATGAATCAACGAGACAAAACAAAAACAAAACACTGGTACTTTTCTTCCATAAGATCAGAGGCGAGAGTCGACCCTAAAGCGCTGTTAGCACGAAGTGGTTGTAGAAATTTAGCAGTCTTGTGGGCGGGCAGGGGCGGGCACCGTCTGTCGGCGGCGTTCTTCAGTGCAATGCTGAAGCGCTGCTATGGTACGGACTAATGACTGCCAGAAAATGTATATTTTTATAGTTCTAAAACAATAATGATTATTGTCCTAATGCTATTGTTCTGGTTTAGATGGCGAAAATAAGTGCCAGACCGCGAAGATCAGTCTAGTCCAAAGTCCACCTAGTCCTAATCTGAAGCAATAGCTATACCAAAGTATCCAGTTTTATGTGACTGGACCAAGATTTTCGTCGGCGATGTCTAATATAAAAATAACGTGAAAGTCGTACTTGAGTCTAGTTCTAAGGACTTATGATTTACATAGTCAATGAATGTTTCGGGGCAAAGAGCTAATTGATGAGCAAATTCTTATGGGTCCTTACTTCTATCGACATCCATGTTGACTGGTATCGACGGCCCATGATTTGCCAGTTCATCGTAATTCGCCTTATTCCAATTCAGTGCTCCAAGCGGACATGAAATCCCCCATTGTATCATTATCAACGCTTGTGACAAAACAAAGAGCTAGTAAGCTAACGGATAACAAGGCAAAGAGCAGAAAATAATAGCTTTCACCTTCGACTCGAAAGACAGTGCAAGACTTAAACTGTTCAGAAAGCAGATTGCAGATGTTACGCATCAGCTTTTGGATCTAGTTTACCGTGTCTATGGGTGGACACATACTGATGATGAGACAAGGGGGACTTGTAGAACAACTAATCCGCTGGGAAGCTCTAAACTGGAATATGGCGAATTGCATAGTTCATAGTATGAGATTGGTCGTGATCAAAGTATTATCGTGGGCCATAGCTGATTTTCATTTTTGAATCTGACCACAGTACAATAAGCGACGTTTTTCTGAAACTGCATTGTTCACGCACTTCGTCCACATACTGTAAAATTTTAGATCGGTGACAATCCTCTCTACCTGTAGGCTAATCATTACGTACCACATTCAGTTTTGTGTAGCAAGCACGCAAAAATTGCATTGTAAATTGTAAAACTGAGAGAAATTTTGATGAATATAGGAAACGTTAAGTTTCTAAGAATCCATCTTCTGAAAAAATAAAAACTATCGCTTAGTAGCCCACCGAAGCACAATATGCCGTGTCGTCCTGGTTCTTTAGCTGACTCTAGCTGCAGGCTGTGTAGTTTTATCCACGTCAAAGTGGTCCGTGTTTACAAAGCTACTGGAGGTTTTGTCACCTGAAGGTTCTGGGTGCAACATTTACTTCCATTCCCTTCACAGGCATCGTGTGCAATTGTGGTTATCGAAGGGATGGTTGATCATTCGAATACATTTCCGATTTCTTTTCCCAGAACAGTAACCTTCCCAAAACCAACTTCTGAGACTTTGTTTAACCGGGATTTCCTTTCGAGTGTATGATAGTCAAACCTTTTTCAGTTTTTCCTTCAAAATCTTCTGGCAAATTTCAAACTGTCAACCGGTTATGTAGCTAGTCTTAGTTGGCTCGGCCACTGAGTCGGCAAAAAAGCTACCATTTCCCGATGCGTCTGTGTGGACTCGTGCATATTAGGTGTGAGCGCGCCTTGCCTTTGTTCTTTGGCATCGCTTTGCTCGTTCGTAGAAGAAATCGAAGACGGAATTTCAAATGGACAGATAGAAAGATTCAAATGTAAGAGATATTTTACTGATTTGTGATTGAATTGCAGCTGGATATTGTCTCAGGATTCACGATCCTAAGTTGCGAATCTCGACCTGATATTGGACGTTCTATCCGTGGGAGGAGAAACACTGTATGACCTGTTGCACCAGTTGCTGTTGTTGTTGGTTCAAACTTTTGGAGTTTTGGAAGCCAGCTTTTTTTGTAATGCAATGGTTGTGAATCAGGAGTTGCAAAGTAGCCCAGCATTAATCACTTCCAGCTAGTCACAAAAAATGTTCAATTCCTAGCCGAATAATAGTTAGGTTTTAATACATCTCTGATGCATCTTTAAATGACAAATATTATTTAGGCTACACTGCTACAGTGCTACGCCATGCATGAGAAGTGATGATAAGTACAGTAGAGGTATGCTTATGTGAACAGTTACTTTAATGTGAACAGTGCAGTTTTCGGCTAAATGGAAGAATGAAGATAAAAAATACTTATTTATACAGGAGTGTTGCATGAAGCTGCCCATCCCATGGTGCCGCCCACCCCCTAGAAAAGCCACTAAAAGAAGAAATCTTAGAAACTGTAACTTCTTAACTCATTTAGATGTTTGTTTATTACTATTTGGCTTGTTTTGAGCTAGATTTGACTCCAATTGGCCCATGGTACATGAACCTGCCACCCTGGATCACGACGCTTCCACCCCAGAAAAATCATGCAAATTCAAAGAAAATAGCAAATTTTGTTATTCACAATAGGTCAAGGAACCTCTCTGACCAAACAGCAGGCCTCTAGCATTCGTAATGTAGCAAAATACACATTTTTAGCAAAGTGGGCGGCTTCATGATCACTTGGGTGCCTATGTTCTTTCATGTTTGCCAGCTTAGCCTTGAACAATTACAAGTAAACTGAGTTACCAGCAGCAAGTGAAGGTTTTGAGCTTCCTTTCAAGATGCTCCACTGAATTTTATTTCAGTTTTTACTATGTTTCCAGAAGTCATTTCCCCAAAATAGGAGTTTAGGGTGGCGGCTTCATGCAGCACTCCTGTACAGGTGTTTTCAGATTCCCTTTGTTGTTTGTGTTGTTTAATGGAGCTTCCAGAATTTCTTCTCTGTGCTCCAGGATCCTTTTTATGGCACTTGCCTACCGGCCAAGTGCCATATACCGATCACTTTTCCGTCGGTCGGTCAGTCCGCTGTTTGCGAGTTAGGGTACTTCCAGATGTGCTAGGACGATGAAACTTGGCAGGCGTATTAGGGACCCGACCAGACTAACTTGGAAATAGTCACTTGCTCGATCCGACCATCGTGGGGGGAGGGAGGGGAGCCGGAATCCGGAATTTAGTGGCATGCATAACTTTCGAACGGGTGATTGGATCTTAATGAAACTTGATATTTGGAAAGACGTCATGCTTCAGATGTCCCATATCAAGTCCGGACCGAATCCGATGTATGTGGGGGGAGTCGGAGGGGGGGAACCGGAAATCATGTTAAACGCTTAGAGTGGAGCGATCGGGATGAAACTTGGTGGGAGGAATAAGCACAACCCCTAGGTACATCATTGACAGAACCGGACCGGATTCGTGCACTGTGGGGGGAGTTGGAGTGGGGTTCCGGAATTCCGATGATGCGGAGTTAAGTTACTTCCAGGTGGGCTAGGACAATGAAACTCGGCAGGTAAATCAGGGACGCGACCAGATTAACCTGGAAATAGTCAGCTTCCCTATCTGACCGTCGTGGGGGGAGTGGAGGGAGGGGAAATCCTGAATCTTGAGGTATGTATAACTTCCGAACGGGTGATCGGATCATAATGAAACTTGATATGTAGAAAGACAACGTGTCACGGTGTCCCATTTCGAGTCCGGACCGGATCCGATGAAGCTGGGGGGGGGGGGGTCGGAGGGGGGTCCGGAAACCTTGTGACATGCTTGGAGCGGAGCGATCGGAATGAAACTTGGTGGGAAGAACAAGCACAAGCCCTATGTAGATCAGTGACAGAACCGGACCGGATTCGGGCATTGTGGGGGAGTTAGAGGGGGGGGGGTCCGGAATTCCGGTGATCGCAAGTTAAGGTACTTCCAGACATGCTAGGACGATGATACTTGGCTTTAAAATCAAAGACTTGACAAGATTGGCTTAGAAATAGTTAGTTCCCAGGTCCGACCATCCGTTAAAGTACTAATGCTAAGCGCAAAGTGCAAAAAAATACTTTTAAGCAAAATATACATTTTCGTGATCCCTATGAGCCCATGATCATTTTTGCCTCAAGGGTTTTCCTTACAACTGAATTCCTTAAAGTACAAACAATACTTTTGAGTAAAATATACATTTTCGTGCACCTGATGATCATCTTTTTTGCTTCAAGAGTTTTGATTACAGATGATTTTCTAGCGCCCTTAAAGTGCGTACAGCCAACTGCATTGCCAAACGATACAGTCTCGTGATTTCCAAGGTCCCATGATCATTCTTATCTCAAGGGTTTTGATTACAAATGATCATAACAAACCCACGAATTGACGAATTCCTACTTACATCCTCTGACCCAGCGCTTGCAAGTGCCATATGAGCTTCCAGCTCTTGTTCTTTATTCGTCTCCAACCTGGAAATGACTAATTATTTATTAATATTACCTTGGCCCCCCACCATCACAGATGCATGCTTTGTCGTAACAACTAATCTACCACATATAAACTGACAAATAGTCTAATATCCCTGTCAAACTTAACAATTTTTATTTTTATTTTTAACATATAGGCTAAAACCATTTATAATAGTAAAAAAAATAAAAAAAAATATATAAAACAAAAACAACTAAACCACAAAAATAATCAATGCTCTCCCTACATAAAGAAGGACGTCCTACCGTCATTAGGAAATCCTTCATCGTAGTGGAGTCATTACTTCAAACAAATCAAAAGCAAACTAATATACACTTTAGTCGTATATATAAAACACCCCAACAACATTTAATGACTTCAGCGGCATTATATCTTATTCTCATTTACAAACATATATGAAAACAAGTCATAATACAAAAACCCACCTAACAAACCAAATTCTTAATTCTTAACCTTCAAAAAATAAAATAAACAAAAATAAAAAATAACTATATATACTTTTTTTGACTATTAATTGATAACTTAAATAAAACCAAACAACATTTATAAATTATCATTACTATAAAAATAATAAAACCTTATTAAAAATAAATAAATACAAAAATACTTTACAGTTTTTACTATTTACAATATTTCGATTTTTTCATTAAAGTTTAACCGAAAAGGACTGGGATAGGACAATCTAGTTACCCATCACCTATTCACTTAAATTGGCTTGAAGACCCTCTGAAAATGCGTTACTTGGTTGTTCCGGTATTCAGGAATAATCGATTCTCAAATAGTGGAATTTCCGTGTGATTTGTGGTACTCTAATTTGTTGTATGCCTTACAAGAAAGATTTATGACTTTTTGTTTGTTCAGACACAAAGCAATCTTCACCAATATCTCAAATGCCCACTGAAAAGCCTTGTTTGTGTTAAGATAAAAATTTCCCGCTTCATAGTAGAATTTTCGCTGTGGGGACGGCCGGGGATATTCTGAACGTCATAACTAGAGCAGATAGTGGAAAACAAAAAATCCCTTTGCAGAATCCAAATAATTCAGTGTATTCAACTAAATGACACAAAAATAAGTTGGCTTTTCAGTTAAACTTTAAATGGTAATCTACTTACAATTTACTATATACAATATCAATTTACAATTTTTAAACAGGGGAGGAAGTTCCCTTAATTACCTACTTTGGCTAACTGGTAGTTAGCTTCAGACACAGCAAGTGCAGAGCAAATGCATGAAAATGGCAAAGTCCACTGTCAACAAACATTCACATAAGAATAGCCTGTACTGTATTGCAACTGTTTTGCATAACTTTCCTTATCATCCCAAGTATCCCAAAAGAAGAAACAAAGTCCATATCACAGGCTCATCCGTTTGTTCTGTTGATTTTTGCTGTCTATTTTGTTGCAGTTTTGTTTTACAAGGTTTTTTTTCTGTTGTTTGTTTTGTTTCTTTCTCATTTTTACTCAACTATCTTCGAATTGTTTTTGTAAAGTGGGCTCTAAATAAATTATTATTATTGTTACCACTAAATATTCCAAAATAAACAGCAAATGAAAACTAAAAGAAACAAAGCAGGTTTAATTCTTTGTGTCAAAAGAAACCTGAACTTAGTGTCTCCTCTCAGCAGACGTTAAGCTTTTAATTTATCATTAGGTGCGTTTTTGCAGATACGATAGTATCTGATACCACAGTCTAAAGTTGTTTTTGCAGTTGCCGTGGTATCTGATACCATGTTTGACAAAGCAAAACGTATAAGTCAGCTACATTTTATTGGAGCTATATTTCGTCCCTTCTTGGCACTTCAGGAAAATTAAGTTACTATCGTATACTAGATACTATCGTATCTGATACCACAGTCTAAAGTTGTTTTTGCAGTTGCCGTGGTATCTGATACCATGTTTGACAAAGCAAAACGTATAAGTCAGCTACATTTTATTGGAGCTATATTTCGTCCCTTCTTGGCACTTCAGGAAAATTAAGTTCATTATCCAGCTTGAGCCTGAAGAGGACCCTTGCCAAGAAGGGACGAAATATAGCTCCAATAAAATGTAGCTGACTTACTGTGCGTTCACACAGAGGAGTCGGAAGCGGAACTTCATTTTCGCTGTAGTTTTGTAGCAGCTACAAAATCGCAGCACGGTTCACACAGGACGATTGGGTTCAGCTACAAAAGGTGGCAAATAATTCAAAATATTATAATGCGGCTTTTACTCATTAGTCTGGGACCAAAGACAGTAGGGTTATAAAAATATGAAAACAAGATTCTCAATCTGGGGTAACGGTTCTGACAATGGATTCCGAGTTTATCGACCACGCCACCCAAATCTGGGGTGGATAGCTGAATAAGCGAGGGCAAAAGAAGTCATGAAGTCGAGCATATACAAATGTCATCTTGACCTCTTGGCATTCCTGTTTCTATAGTTATAGCCTATTATGACCAGCTCACCTACTACGCTGATTCCGTTCTGACTTGCAAATATCCTTGTAAACACAAAGGGAAATGAGCAATGCCCATGATCCTTCAAAAAAGCTACATAATTTCATTTTGTTTCCGAATACACTTTTTTGTAATTTTGTTTGAGCATGACTATAGGTGTGATTGCACAGGATTTGAGCTTATGCAGAGAAATCAGCCTAGTAGTTAACATTTATAGAAATAAGAAAAAAATACACTCCTTTCGGGTTTGAACAACTAAGCAAAGGGGTGGGTTTAATCATAAACTTGGAACAAAAACAGTATAATAACTTGAACGCTTAATTCCATGACTCTCCCTTGCACGATATGAAGGTCTTTTGATCACTGTTAGAAAAGCTGTACTCCAATACCCATCTTAGTTCATCCATAGGTTCAATAAAGGGGCCTGATCTTGCACCCACACTGAAAGCTGCAAAAGGCAAGCAAACAGTGAAAAAATCAAAAGCTCTGTCAGCTAGTTGCAGCCACTTCAGTTCGCTTTTAGTATACTCATTAGTATACTCATACATTTGTCACTAGCATAAGACCATGCTGTTGATACTCTATTGACCATTTGTGATCTGGTCACCCTCTCATACCCATTCGAAGCATCAATATGATCTGAATCCGGTACACTTAATTCAGACAGATCTTCAGTACTAAAGTTGTCTGTACCTTCAGGGTCCGAGATGATTATCTTATCTGTCTTCTCAGTAATTTCACTCTCAGAACGCTTTAAGCATGACCTTGTATCATCAATGACAACTCACAAATAATTTCCAAGCTGCCAACAAAATTCAGCAGGGCTTGCTGTATCCTTAACTGGAAGCAAGTAGTTATCAATTCTTACTCTTCACCAAATTTTAGATCAATACCACGTTCTGCCTTAACAGAACACACAAACTTCTCATTGATTTGGAAGTTTGGAACACTCTACCATACTTTAAAATCGGTTCAGTTTCAATGTTCTTCTAATGGACCCTTCTTACATCTGAAATCCCTTCTTCCACTGGTTTCAGCTTGAGGAAACTTCTTGACTGTCATCATTGTAGTCAATAAATAGGCTAGTGCCTATCTCTTCTTTTCTAAGAAGCATCATTGAGCTTGTCCAGAACTTTTGCCTCTGATAAGGGACGAATATCTGGTGGTTGGCACGAAATGCAAAGTGTGAAGTCAGATTTCTCCTCTTTCCACTGTCTGCAAACCGAAGCTGCTCCTCGGCTAGTTGATCCGTCCAATATACTGTAATGAAAATAATGTTTTAATCAGTAACAACCACATTATTAGTTATTATATTATCAAAATACCTCGCAAGAACAGAGGAATTTTACGTGCAAACAAAGTAGAAACTTTCATAAAAAAAAATAATGAAACCAATAGGGACACAACCAGTTTAGCCAATGAGAATGAAAATGTTTTGCAAGCAATTACATTGCTGCTGAGCTATGTGGCATAGCCTTCAAGCGTATGACATGGCAGTATACAGTCGTCAGTAGTTTAGCGTATGAAAAAATAATGCTTTTTCAGTAAACTCATTAACAGTTAGACTAAAACAAACACAAACAGCACCATAAATAATCTTGCTACAACCCAAGGTTTTTGTGTCTAATTTAGGCCTATGTATAGCCTATGGCTATAACCAACGTTTGGTTTTCTTCTAATTAGTTTTCCTAAATTTGAAAAAAAAATGTTAGAAAAATGTTGACCTAGAACCTAGTTGATCTGTTGACCCTTTGATTTAGTGTAAACAATTCAGCCCAGACACTTGCGCAGAAAAATGCAAATTATAAATAAATCCATACAAGTTGCACAGCGAACTAGCTGTAGTGGAGCTGGAAAACAAAAAAGGAGAATGTGAAAAGAGGACGCCAGGGACGTAGGATCAGTCTAGAACACACAGTCGTTTTTACTACAAGAGCTCACATATTACATGGCACATACGTATAGGCATCCCTGAGGGCCTGAGCATACCCCAGCTGAGGTTTGCCAGTTGAAAAATAGTTTGCCATAGACGAGTGATACAATACTTTACAAGCCAGCTCTAAAGTTAAATGACTTGCAGTCAGCTTTGAATATTTAATAGTATGCCAGTCTAGCCTGGCTGGTGGTATCAAAGTTGACAAAGTGATCTTACCTTCCTTCCATCTCCACCTCTAAAATGCCTCTGAAGCAACTTTCTCCTAGGCTTTGAGGACCAGATGCCTCTGCTTGGGTCTCTTACTGTTCTTTTCATGTGAAACTGGCTGAAATTTGACAGCTAACATCACTTTTCAAACAATTATGTCCAATTTCCTAGATTTTTGTGGCGCGATTTTGTAGCTGTAGTTGAAATAATCCAACTACAGCGATTCTCCGAAATATCGCAGCGAATTTGTAGCTTTGTGGCGCGAAATTTGTGGTCGACGAAATATCGGGCTATTCTGCGAATATTCGCGTCTGTGTGAACGCACAGTTATCCGTTTTCCTTTGTCAAATGTGATTGGCAGTTAGCTTGGGCTGAAGGAATATCCATCTGATGCCACAGTCAAAAGGCATTTTTGCAATTATCGTGGTGTCTGATATTCAGATACCACAGTCCGATCATGGTAACTGATTGTGGTATCTGAAAGTCATCTCACTTTCGTCATCACCAACAATAAAGCCTAGGATTTCATGAGATTGGTGGGAAAGAAGTATAACACTTAGTGATGTGACTGTATATCAGTTTTTCTTTTGGGATGACTTCTAAAAGCGCAGTTTTGGCAATTGTCATTATTGCAGAGCAACCGTAATATCAGATACCAAGGTAACTGCAAACACGACTAATTGCAGATCAGGATACGGTGGTAACAGTTACCATGGTATCTGCAAAAATGCAACTATTCTAAAAACTTTTCTATCTATTTCTAAAATTTTGAGAAGTGTTCAAAGAAGCTTACCTCTACTGCACTCAGTTCAGTCTGGAAAATCAATTGACATGCCGAAGAAACTTATTGACAAGTATTTATAGATATTCTTTATAAGCCGTTACATTCAAACTGAACAAGAACAGAGTAATCAAAATAAAAAATTAAGAATATTAAAGAGAAAAATAATTAGCGACCAATGTCAGAAAAAAATGAAGAAAAACACAGAGGGCGAGTGAATCAGTGTTCATCCATTGGGCACAAAGTGATCTAACTAGCTTGTATACAGAGCTTGGAAAAGAAACCCTATACTGATAAATAGCTAAATCTAGAGTTTAGCATCAAATAGAATTGCAGCTGTGTGTGGCTTCTGATGCTTAGATCTCATGGTGCTGTTCTTTCCACGGTTTTGGTTGATATGATTGGTCTCAGTCAGCTGCGGCTTTGAATTTTTAGATAGTATAGACTGTCGGTTACTGAAGGGAAGCCTCAGACTCATTTTGAGGTCAAAAGGTTGCCACTGGTAACCTCTTCTTTTTAGCCTCTTCTTTTTATAACCCTCTCGGGATTGGTTGTTGCTAATATTGCAAATTTCATTCAGGGATGCCATAGGGCAAGGAGGGGGAGTGGGCAGACATGCCCCATCCTATATTTCAAAATCTTCCACCTCCACTTCCACCGTGCTGATCTTTTTTGGCCTCGTAGTAGGTCTCAGAAGGCAAAATGCAAAGCATTCTCAAATATGATTCACAGTCAGCGTGGGCTGAAGGAATATTCACCACATATGGAAGAAAATTATGTAACTCTTCAGTTTTGAGAGATAGTAATAAAAAAATACTTCTTCAAGTGCAATACAGTTAAAATTTTATTTTCCAGATGAGTACAACAGAAAAGACCAAACGTCCAGAGATGGAGCGGTACAAGCCTGGCCAAACCCGATTGAAAGCAGAGACACCATCTGGTGATGCTGAGGCAACAGACAAGCAGAGAAAACAGAAGCGCCCAGAACTTGCCAGATATGTTCCCAAGCCCAAATTACAAATTGGAAAAGCTCAGACAGAAGAAAGTGGGGCAAAGCCAAAAAACGATGGAACTCCGAAAAAGGAGAAAGAAGAATCCTGGGAGAATGAAGTGGAAGTGAAGGATAAAAGCCCAAAACTGAAAGTTGACACAAAGAAAAATGAACTTGTTGAAAGGCCTAGGAAGTCTGTTGAAAGACCCAAAGAAGTTGTCAGAGTTAGTGAGGAGAGGAAGGAAGTAGGCCTACATGCAAGAGGTCAGTCCCAAAAGTCTCCTCTTAGACCTGACATTTCCGAACATTCAAGAAAGAACCGGCCTGATTCGTTTGACCAAAACAGGCCCCAGAGCCGAAACTACCCTTCCATCAAAAGCCCTGAGCCTCGTTACCCTCAGATCACAAGCCCCGGAACGTACAAAAGACCCCCCAGGACGGTCGGTCGGGGCCGCCGCTCAATGACCCCTGAGCGCGATAGGCCCCCGAGTCGCCCCTTGTCGAGAGTCATGAGCCCTGTAAATGTCACGAAGTTGGCCCAGGAAGAAAGACAGGCTGCGATTGCTGCTGTGTCGAAATTCGTCAAGTCTGAGAGTGTCCCACCCCTTCGAAGACCGAATGAGGAGAAGCAGCCACTTAAAGATACTCGGAATGTACCGAGATACAGCCAGAGGAGGCTGAGTAAACAGGAAAGTGAGGATCGCTCTGTTTCCCCGACGCAATTGATAAGCTCAGGGAGACCGCCGCTACCACCGTCTAGAGGAGGGACGAAACCCAATCAGGTTAGTTGTCATGGTTTGGTCTTGTGAATGCGCCTTCTCGCATTATGTGAACGTTTGTTTACTTCGGACCGTCGCCAAAGAAAACAATTAAATCATACCAGGCAACTCTACAGCATAATTCTGGTCAGAAACGTTAATTTTACATCTGGATTACCCACCTTTCATCAACGGTTTGGTTCTTTTGGGCTTTGTTTTCCTCTGATTCTTCTTACAAGATCCAAGGTCGTCCGAAAAACGGCGCCTAGCGTTCCGAAATTAAGCTCATTTTTTTTTCGACAGGGGACGCTAGGCTAGATCAAGCAGACCGAACGACAGGTGCCTCCCGCTACGTTCCCGTGATATGTGTTTTTTTTCGCGAGTCTGAACAGATGGCTCTATCCGAAGCTATTTACTTCGCTGATGATGAGTCCGAACCAGCGAAAGGAAGGAGAAGTTTTTAAATTGAAAGCTTATTTCAAATTTTTTTTTTAGCTGTTCTTTAGGGCCAAAAGGATTGCTGAAACATTTAGCTGTTCACTGATATCAACTTTGTTATTTTTCCTTTCTGTTTGACTGTTTTAGAAACAAGAAACAAAGAAAAGGTATGGACAAATTTAGAGAGGTGTTCACATAAGCATACCTCTGCTATACCATCTGCCGCCTGATTTTCGTTCTGATGTTGGTTGCTTAGCGAGTTTTTACGGCACTTGTTCGCAGTGTCTGTCTCTCTGTCCAACCTTCGCTAGTACGAGTACTCCCAGGTAAATGTATCAGCATCAGCCTATACAGGCGTAGCTGGCGATGCAGATATCTGATTCTCTACCTAGAACTGTGATTCTACCTGGAACTGCGGTTCTCTACCTGGAACTGCTATGGGTGGTTGGGGACATCCTGGTGCTTTCTCACAACTTTCATGTCACCTTCTCCAGATTTCTCTAGGTCCCCATTTGGAGCTGGGTGGACTGTCAAGCCATTAACCCCGCCCTAAACCGAACATTAGGCACCACCGAGACTCGAACCAACGACCCTTCGCGTACGACCACGGGTCTAAACATTCGGCGAAAGCTAGTACGATTATAAAAGACCGGAACCAGTGCCTTAGGAAACCTTCGTTTCAGTCATCCGTGGGGGGATAAGTTGCAAACGGGTTTTCTGATTGGAGTGAAAGGCCTAGATGATTCCATGTATGTGTGTGAACTGCATTTGGCCATGGTGGGGAGTTGGAGGGGGGGGGGAGGTTGTCTAGGGATCAAACAAGTGGGGCGATTTGGATGAAAATTGAAAGGTAAAAAGCTCATATGCCCTAGACTATCCGTTTTGGGGTTCAGGCCGAATTCGGCCTCGGTAGAGGAGTTGGAGGGGTGGGAGGGGGTGTACCGGAAATTTCCCAGAAATTCTGAGATTGAAGTGAAACTTGATGGGTTGTAAGAGAAGGTCTCCTAGAAGTCACAAATTACTTTGGTCGGGTCCCTAATATTTCTGCCAAATTTCATCGTCCTAGCAAAGCTGGAAGTATCGTAACTCGCGATTACCAGACCGACCGACAGACTGACCGACCGACTTAAAAGTAATCGTTATATGGCACTTCGCCGGAAAGCAAGTGCATAAAAAAGTGGAGGATAGAAAAAAGTAAAGAGAGAACACAAAAATTGAACTATCATAAAAAGAAAAATGAAAAGAAGAAGACTAGCACCTAGGCTATAGCACTTAGTCTGGGTGAAGAAGTCCAATAACATTCTCCTTTGGGATCCCATCGAAATATTTGGTCTTGTTTCCAGAGGTCAGACAATAACCTGATTCAGACTCTTTCTGCACCTACTTTTCAACTTTCTCTGCCTTTGTGGAAAGCATGAATGTTGCCCAAGGTTAGTGAAGTTCCTGACAGTATTAGGCATGATCAGATGAGATTTTATTTGCGCCAAGAGCCAACGGCGATGGCAAACACATAAAAAATGAATGTCGACACAAACGGAATTTGTATGTTTAGGTGTTAGTGTTTGCTTGTATGCCTATGCTGACATGAACATATAAGCAAACAATGCATGAACTATAGGGATGGGGTTTCGACCTCCAGAACCATAAGCACTGGTGACGTAAGCGTGTAGAATTTTACTATCACAGCGATGACGCCGATTTTGACTTTGCCGTCAACTCGTCTTACTCGCTAGCCTGAATGTTTGCAAAATACCCCTCCTAAATCTTCCATATTTGTCATAAATAAAAAAACGAACAGAACACCAAGATTAAAGAACAAGACCAAAGGTTTCGATGGGATTCCAAAAATCTAACATTTGATTCAAACAATTGGGTCATGTCTTAGTCCGATTCCTTGAAGATTTTTACTGTTAAAATAAAGTTCAAAAATGGATTCAGCATGTCTCCTGCCCCGATACCGAATCTCTAATCGATTTTAGAAACAACTTTGAGCTTCAACCAAATTTCCAGTTTTGACCGAATTCGTGATGAACTATTTGTCCAGCAAGAAAGTTAAGTTCAGATATGGATTCAGCGGACCTCCTTACCCCCTCAACGATTATCTTGTTAGCTTATAAAACATACAGAGTTTTTACCGTAAATTCGAAACCCCTCCTCTGCCTCTAAAGATAGGACTAAAGGACCCATCTACGAACTTGACCTGTACTTTATCAGTGAATCCTCATTGAACAACGTCCTCGCTTGAACAACATATTTCCTCGTTTGAACATATATATCAACCCCTTCGACCTTCGAATACACTAGATCTCTGCGACGTCCATAAAATAAACAAAGCATTACGTCATCCACGCGCAGAGCTATACTGGTTTGAGAAAAAAGGGGTAGGGCCGAAAATTGGTCGACAAATTTGTGGGGTAGGGCCAAAAATTGGTCGACAAATTTGTGGGGTAGGGCCAAAAATTGGTCGACAAATTTTGTGTCCGATTTTCGCCGGATTCTGGGTGAACTACTTGTCCGTCGAGAAAATAACTTTCATATTCGGATTCAGCATGTCTCCTTACACTATCTCAGTAGCTTTAACACATTTTTTTTGCCCTTTAATTTGAAACCCCTCCCCACCCCGAAATGTAGGGCTACAGAGCCCATTTACGAACTCGACCTTTCCCTTGACCCAAACGATCCCCCCACCAAGTTTCATCAAAATATTTCATTCCCTTCGAGAGTTATCGTGCTTACAGACGGACGGACAGACAGACGGACGGACGGACAACTTTTGCGATGTCATAGGTATCCCTCCACTTACGTTTTGGGATCCCAAAAATAAACTATGGTTGTCAATTTATTGAAGAGCTCGACAAAAGGCGGAACACCTTAAAGCTAACAAGTGCGATTTAAAGCACACCTCGCACTATTTACTATTTATTTTCCCATATTCAGAACTATTTGAATACTGTAAAACTAGACGCTGCTTTCTACAAATTATCTACGGCTTTGGCTGTTTTAAGTCTTTTCCCAGACCCATTGACTTCTCGCAAAAACTCGGCAAAATTCAGATAACCGGTTTTAGGCATCAGTAGCATGAGACGCGAACACCTGTCGCATGGAAAATAGTGAATCGTGACAAGTGCACAAATTAGTGAGGTAGCCTATCGTTAGCGGGCTTAGAATGAACCATATGGGCATCTGAGGCTTAAGAATTAATGAACGCAATTACGGAAGCATATTGCATTGTCACTGTAGACACGATGGGTCCCTTAAGTTAATTTAAGGTAGTCACAAGCTTGTTGTTTAGCTTTTAGCTGCATTTAATCTGTGATCTCTTCTCTTTCAGCAGGACGGCACCGACCGTGTTATGTCGCCCACCGAGCTAATCCAAAGTGGTACGCCCAGTCGCCGCCAAATCCTGTCTCGTAGCCCCTCCCCTTCCTTACTTCTCAGGGATCCCCCATCCCGCACCCCCAGCCGGTCCTACAACCCGTACCAACCAGCCCTGCCATCTGACGGCTTATACAGTCTTGATCGCGGAATCAGACAAATTTCTCTCGATAGAGGTTATCAAGCTGTACCGGACGTCGTGCCGCAAAGCCAAGGGGGTATCGGGTATCCGGGGAATTATACCCTCGGGCAAGTTTTAGCCCCCGACCCTAGTCCTCTGGCAGGAAGTGGAACGGAGGAGCAATGGGATGGAAGGACGTTGATGTTTGGGTCGAGTTCGACGCAGTCGACTGGAGGAAGACAAGGGCAGCAAGGTCCAGTTCAGGTAGGCATGTTAAAATTTAAAACACCAAACCATGGTTAAGAAGTTATTTCTGAGAACAGCAAACGAAAAGGTAAAGGGAAGGGAAGTAGGTTAATCACTATAAAAATTTTCTCAAATAAGACCGTTACACCTCTTGTAAGTTCTGGTGCAATAGATTGACTACCAAAATGACTGATACCAAAATGACTGATGACCAAATTTTGGTGCTTTTGTGTGTTGAAGTTTAATTGTTTTGTATCCGGATCGGGCAGATCGGGGAATTTGGAGGGGTGGGTGTTAAATCTCGTCACATGCATAACTCACGAAAGAGTGATCTGGTTCTGACGAAACTTGGATCAAACAGTTCATTTTCGTGTTCCCCCTCATTTGTGCCTGAAGGGTTTTGCCTACAAATGGATTACTTAAACTGCTCCCGAAAAGTACAAAATCGAAGTCCCGTGTCCCATACAATGGAACTGAGCATCATTTCAGTTGACATTTAATCATGTCATATTTTACAGGTTGTGCCCCTCCAACACGACAGCATGTCTCCATTCCGTTCCAACATTCCGCAACCGATGGTCGTTCCCAACGCGATGTTCTCCCCGCAAGCCGGCAACGTCTTTCCCCAGGATCCTCAACGCTTCATTCCTGTTGCTAGTGTAATGTCTCCCCTACACGGTGTTGCGCCGCAACAGCCTGACCAACGCTTCATGCTACAGGGAGGGCAGCCTCCACAAACTTACCGGGTTGCCATGCCTTACACAAGTCCACTCGCGGCTTACCCTCAGTTTGGGATGCAGATGCAGTCGGCTTCAATGCCCGTTCAGCAAATGTCTATCGGTGTGCAACAGTTCCCGATGGGAATGCAACAGCAGTTTTCACAGGGAGTTCCTGTTCAGAGGCAGTCTTCGACTGAGCAGCAGTTTATCCAGACACCACAGGGGTTGGTTACAGTTTATCCGACTGACGAGTACTCGCAGCAGCGCTTACCTTTTCAGCAGAGACCACCATCGGCCCATCGCGAGACTTCGCAACCTCGAAGCCTTGACCCTGTTACACAGCAACACGTACTAATGTACCCGCCCAGACCTGCAAGCCACGAACAGAGATTTGAAAATGTTGCGCCGCAGTATCAGCGCCCGCCGTCTCGAGAGCAACAGCCGCAACGGCCTCCGTCCGTGCAACAGCGAGTACCTTCCGTGCAGCAGCCCTATCGCCCAAATTCAGCACAGCAGCAGCAGTATCGCACCTCGGCTATGCAGCAGCAAAGACCGCCCTCTGCCCACCGCAGTTCTATCGAGCCACAATGGGATCAAAGTGGTGGGTTTCACCAGATGCCACCTACAAGTAGAGGCCGCTTGTCTAGTGAGAGAGAGAATCTGAAAGGACACTCGAGCCAATAGTAAGTACTGTACCCAGGCCGTACCTATATCCGCACGTTAATGGACTGCTTTGTATCGGATTCCTCTTGCTGTTCTTTCCGTTACGCTGGCGTCTTCTTTTTACTTGATACACGTCTCACTATTCTTCTGACTTATTCTAATACTTTTTTAAAGTTATCAAACTAAGGCCCAACCATAACAAAAAAAAGAAAGAAAAGTACACCATTTAACACAAACTAGAAATGGTGCTTGAACATCTGATTTATTGTGCGTAGATCTTGCCCGATCAAGTCCGCCAAAGCGGCAGAAACGGGCGAAAAAGCGTTCCCGAGAGTGCTAGAAAAAGCGGATTATCCGAAGGAAGTATCGTTGTCTGGATTGAAAGGGAGGATTTCCTACGATTTCCCTAATGACGATACAATAGTGGCGTTTTTTGTTACCTATCTCCCAAGGCCTAATTCATTTTCGCGTTTTTTGGGATAAACGTAAGTGAGGGATACCTATGACATCGCAAAAGTTGTCCGTCTGTCCGTCTGTGCGCACGATAACTCTCGAAGGGATTGAGATAATTTGATGAAACTTGGTGGGAGGATCCTTTGGGTCAAAGTACAAGTCAAGTTCGAAGATGGGCTCTGTAGCCCTATATTTGAGGGTGGGGGAGGGGTTTCAAATTAAGGGGCAAAAAAAATATTTTTGAAATCTATTGAGATAGTCGATTTAGGGGTAAGGAGACATGCTGAATCCGAATATGAAAGTTATTTTCTCATCGAACAAGTAGTTCACCCGGAATCCGGTGAAAACCGGACACAAAATTTGTCGACCCCAGCTACCCCTTTTCTAAAATTAGTATAGCTCTGCGCGGGATTAGTATAGCTCTGCGCAGAGCTGACGTAAGAGAGAGAGAGCTAGTGCGATCAAGGTCGAAGGGGTTGGTATAATGGAAAAGAGTAGGTGGTTGCGGGCCATATAACAGTTGGAAAGTTTATAGGGGTTGACAACCTCAGTAGTAGAGTACACACTGGAACCGAAAATAGGCCGATCTCAGTTGTGAGACAAGTAGGGGACTTCTAATGGTCTCATGGTCTGATAATAGGCTGTTAGACCATAATCATCTTCGGCAATGAGGGGTTAGCAGTTTTGTCTACATGGTGTACCTACAATTTGTTTTCTGTGCTTTGTGTGATACGAACAATTTGGTACCTCGTCTATCACGAGGACATGGAGTCGTAAGTAAGAATCGGTTGCTAGAATCTTTGGTGGTGAGGGGCTGCAAACTTTTGCTAGTTGATATACCTTTTATCTTTTCCAATGTACCTCATGATAAGGACGATACGGTACCATGTCTATCACGGGGAGATGGACTTGTAAGTAAGAAACGGTTGCTAGAAGGGCTTCGCGAGGGGCTTGAAACTTTAAACTTTGATCTGTTTCTAAATATTACAAGTAAAGAGTATTTATCTGTCAACATCATATAGTAGATTTTTGGGATCCCATCGACACCTTTGGTCTTGTTACACCAAGCGCTTACCCCTCACTAATCTTATGGCCGTTTTTGGACCTAGCCCTTTCTCCTTTCTTCCCTGGACTGCGGAGAAAGGAGGGGGGCAACTCCGAGGGGAGTTGATCAATCTGCTCAGGAGAACGGCGCCTTACTCCTCTCGGCCAAAAACGGTCGAATTAGCAGAAAGGTCAGAGGATTTGGGATAGAGGCCTTTGAGCTCTTTTGCCAAAAAAGCGACTAATGGATTATACTGGCTATGGACCTCTGCAGTTTTCGTGTGAAACACTTATATCCCTACCTCAACCATCCAGTCAATCTAACTATACGTCGTCTCCTAGAACGACGCCTTACTCCTCTCTGCCAAAAACGGTCGAATTAGCAGAAAGGACAGAGGACTTGGGATAGAGGCCTTTGAGCTCTGTTGGCAAAAAACGCGACTAACGAATTATACTGGCAATGGGCGTCTACAGTGTTGGTGTGAAACACTTTATCCCAATCTCAACCGTCCAGTCAATCTAACTATAAACCCGTCTTCGCCCTAAAGTTTCTAAGCCCCTCCCTCCCACCCCTAAAGTGAGGGTGTAAAGCCTATCTACGAACAAGACATCGCTCTTGTCTTGAACAGTTCATACACCAGCTTTTATCAGAATGCCTCAGTCCGTTCAAGAGTTATTTTAATCAAAGACAGAGAGACGGACGAGTGGATGGATACGTTATCAATTGAAGTGTGGCAAACGTAGGTCCATCCCTGAAGTCCCTCGCAAGTTCTTCGGTAAACCTTTTCATACACTAACTTTTGTCAGAATGTCTCAATCCATTCAGGGGTTATCCTAATCGCAAACAGACAGACGGACGGATGTAGGGATATGTTTTAAACTCAAATTCGGCAAATGTAGGTCCATCCCTCAAGTACCTCTTTGCAAGTTTTTCAGTAAACCTTTAAAGGTTAAACGAAAAGAGCTGAGATGGGACAATCTTGTTACCTACACATAGTGGACCTTCCCTGTCGGATTTGTGGTACCTCTGTGCGCTTTTACCTGTGTCGTACGCTTGACGAAAACGTGTTACGAAAAATAAGTGTACACGCAGTCAGCTCACCTTCCGCAAGCTGATCACTGGCGACTGAAAAGCCGCGTTTGTATTGAGATTCAGATTTTCCGCGTCACAGTAGAACTTTGTGTTGTGAGGACGGCCGTAGAAATTCTGAACATCATACTAGAGCAAATAGTGAAAAATGAGAAAATACCCTTAACACAATTCAGTTAATGCAGTGTGTTCAGTTAAATGATACAAAAATAAGTTGGCTTTTCATTTAAACTTTAAGCTTTAGCATTTACTTTGTAGTGGAACATTTGAATAATCTTCCTGAAAGTGTTGTAGACGCATCAGTCAATTAAGTGCGGGCGAGAACATACAGTTGGCTGACGTTCTGTTTACTTTTAATAGTGTCCTTAAAATTTTTTAGAGGCGCAAGCCTTCTTACTGCATTTGTATTGTTATCATGTATTATTGTTGTTACTTATTCTTGGGCTGAGTGCCAATCGTATCTTAGCTTAGATGGTTATTGGACGTTTGATAGTTCTTCATGGATAACCGTTTTTTTTCGAAAAACAGTGAGATCATGCTTTGTTGCTTGACAGTGCTTAGCAATCGAAATATTATAATTGGTATTTTTTTATAGTGGTCCCCCTCCGACTCAGTTGAACCGCCAAGAAAGCAGCGAAGGAGCAATACTAAGAAGAATAAGTACGGAAGAAACTCCATCCAGACGAATCAGTTCTGAACTAGCTGCAATTGGGGTAAGATTTAATTGTTGATAACATAATTATGATTTTGTGGAGGAAAAAGTGTTTTGTGACGCAAAATGTGACGCACAACTATGAATAATAAATTTGACTGAGCTAACATAATTCTAATAAATATACCATTGATATAATAATAATAATAAATGTTTCCCGGTTCGATAGGTAAAACGGCTTTTCTTGCGAATCACGCGCGAAGCAAGAGGGTTTCGAAAAGAGTCGGATCTTGGTAGAAAAAAACCTTGCGGTAGGGCGGATAGAATAAATAAGTTCTTAAATTTTAGGGATAAGAATAGAGGGATTGCAAACTACCCAACGAAACGGATCCGAGTCAGTGTTGGAAGTGCTGACCATTAAGAAGCCAGATTTCCGAAACCCGAACAATATGATGCAAGACTTATTTTGCGATCAAAGTTTGAAACCCTTAGGTCTCATTTCTAATTAAACTATAATGCTCCCAAGGCCATAATTACACAAACAGAAAGGGTCGAAAAAACAGCCACCAAACGCCAAATTCCTGAACCTTGCAGGGCTCCGGCTACCCCCCCCCCCCCCGGCGAAAAGACCCGGATGTGATCCTCACGCCAAAACCCTCCCGGCCAAAAAAACGGTTCCAAAACAACCCTGGCGACCCCCCCCCCCCCCCGGGTACCAAAACCCGACACACAGTGTTAATAAAATGCAATGTATCTTTGTGAAAAAGGCGAGCCGCCGTTTCGCGTTTACATTTAACTCGCGTATCTAGGGAAAATCCTTGAAGTTTAACAGAAAAGCCAACTTATTTTTGTATCATTTAACTGAATACGCTGAATTATTTGGATTCTGCTAAGGAATTTTTTGATTTTCCACTATCTGCTCTAGCAGTGACGTTCAGAATATTTCTGGCCGTCCCTACAACGCAGAGCGTGTTCCACCCCTCTACCAATAGTAACTATTAGTTACTATTTCCGTTCCAGCCTCACGAAAAGTTACTACGCTGACCGTTCCAACCTTCTCAAAATAGTAACTAATAGTAACTATTTGCTTACCACGCTCGGGAGCGTAGTAACTACGCATCTCTGCAACGTGATTGGTCCGATGAGCCCGCGGCCTGATATTTGACCGAAAAATTAAAAAAGCGTTCCAGCCTAGCGTAGTAACTACGGTAAGTAGGGTGGAACACGCTCGCAAATTCTACTATGACGCGGAAAATTTAAATCTCAATACAAATGTGGCTTTTCACTGACCAGTGATTAGCTTGCGGCAGGTAGCTCACTGCTTGAACACTTTTCATAAATTATTTTCGTCAAGCATATAACAAAGGGAAAAGCGCAGAGAGGTACCACAAATCCGACACGGCAAGTCCACTATCCGAAAATCGATTGTTCGTGAATAGGGGACAAAGACGCATCGCACCACCTACAATCGGATTGTACAGCTCTTCACCATCATTTACAATTGCTTTTTCAAATGTGTATATGTAATTCTTTGGTACCCGACAGCTTCCTTTGTGGCACAGTCACTTCAATTTTAAAACGAGGAAAATCGCCTTTTGATACTGCTTCGTACCGTCCCATAACTGTTGCTTGTAATCTCAGTAAAGTGTTTGAATACGTTCTTCTGCCATATCTAACGACAAATATTAATTTCGGGGAAAACCAGTTCGGTTTCCAACCAGGAATTAGCTGCCAACACGCTCATCGTGCTCTTGCCACTATCCTCAAAGATGCTTCTAAAAAAGGGCTTAAACTATATATTTGTGCGCTTGACCTTTCTAAGGCATTTGATTCTGTTGTTCATAGTCAAGCCCTATTTGCTTTATATTCAAAAGGAGTCAATCTGTCTGTTATATCCGTACTTCAGTTTTGGTACACAAATTCGTATCTAAGAATTAAATGTTCTGGTTCGCCTCCTACTGTTCCAGTACGTCGGGGCGTCCGTCAGGGGGGTGTTCTGTCTCCGAGTATTTTCAAAATTTGCATTTCCCATATCCTGTCAAACATTACTTCAACTTGTTTCATGGGTTTTTCTGATATTTCTTACATTGCATATGCTGACGATTTGTTGCTTATTTCAAGATCTAAACTCTCTCTTTCCCGTATGGTTTCAAAAGTATCATTGTCTTTCTCTCAAATCGGCCTGTCTCTAAATGTCGATAAATGTGAATTTCTCCCTTTTAATTCGTCTCCTTCTAACAGTAAACACCTAAACTGTTTTAATTTTTCTATCCCTTGTGTGTCAAAAATCCGATGGCTCGGAATTTCTATTACAGAAAAAATGTCAAATTTTCGACAGCAAGCAGTTCTTGATACTAAAAACAAAATTCAATCTGGATATGCAAAAATCGTTGCCAACCGCGGAAAATATAACCGCAGAGCTCTTGCCAAGCTCTACGCAACTTACTGCGATCACTCGGTCCTTTACCTTTCTGGACTTTACCCCCTGCTTAAGAAAAAGGATGTAGCTGCAATTCGAATCGCATACTTCCGCTACTGTAAATTTCTCCTTTACTTGCCAATTTGGTATAAAAACCGAAAAATGATAAATAAATTTTCAGTAACAGACATAACTGTTAAACTTGACGAGCTGCATAGGAATCTGTCGGTCGCCGCGTTTTCTCCGCATCATGGTCTTGTCCGTTTGTTTGAAGTGTAATAATTTGTTAAAGTGTAAAACTGTGTTGTAATTTAACTTGTGTTCTTTCTTTTTTATATGTACTCCACTATTTCTATCTCTGTAGAAGTGGGTAAATAAAAATATTCATTCATTCATTCATTCAGAAGTAACGCATTTTCATCGGGTCTACAAGCCTATGTAAGGGATAAGTGTGAGATAACTAGATTGTCTTATCTCAGCCCTTACCGTTCAAACTTTAAGTGCTCGCCAGGGAGGTTTTTGCTCTTTTTGATGATAGTGTAGAAATACCCGTGTTCGTCGGTTGGGCAGAAATCTCTATGGACTGAGTGACAGGGGACAACGGCGAGACTCTACGTTAAAGGCACAGAAAACTTGACTACTCAGCTTTCGGCCGTCAAACCGACCTGGGGGGCCAAGATAAATATACACGGACTTTTGTCGACAGGACCCCCCCCTTCTTTGTTATCTCGAACCCTCCTTAGTGTTCCCAAAGCTAGCTGGCAGGCCCTTGCCCCTTATGCACTGTAATTATGCACTTATGCACTGTAATAGTTCTCCTTTGGCCGTGTTGACTAACACATCGGTATAGTAGTCAAGAGATCGTGCGTTCGATTCCTACTCCCGGCACACAAACCTTTTGCTTTCTACTAACTCAAAAGTCGAATTCTCGGAAACTGCCCGGAAACTGCAATGGTCGTAACGAGAATTTTTCTTACTCTCAATATCGACTCAGGGTACATTCTTGATATGTCAGCTAGCTCCCCGAGCCCAAGTTTGAGTCAAGTTTTCTGTTCCTCTAAATACTGACAACAGTATATTTCCTTTTAAATAATTATAATATAATTCAAAAATAGGCCATTGGCCTCCACAGTGTACGTCTAAAACACTTTAAATCATACTTTTTTTCAGCTTACAGGTTGTGTAAGTAATCCTTGAAGCCGTTGATATAGTCGCTCAAAACTATAATTTTACTTGAGATGGAAGGACGTTCCAACAGTCCACCACTCTGTTTATTATTATTATTATTATTTATTTCCCAAAAAACACGCAAGGTGCTAAAATGGAGTTATGACAAAAGAACAAAAGGAAAACAAAAATACATACACTTCTATCTCACAACAAAAAAGCACTCAGTAAACTATTTTCACGATCTAGCGTATTCATAAAACGAGACCGACATTCTTCAGTGACTACAAATGGTTGCGCTATACCAAAACTAAACACCAGTCGTCTCTGTTTGGAAAGCCCATCTACCAGTAGTTGCGTTTTTGCAGATACCATGGTATCTGTTATCACGGAAACTGAATCTGCATTTTGCTGTTTTTGCAGTTACCGTGGTATCTGATACTACGATTGCTTTTCAAAAACGACAACTGCCGAATTTGCGCTTTTAGAAGTCACCCCAAAAGAAAAACTTAAACCAACTCAAATCACTGGTGCCAAACTTCTTTCCCGCCAATCTGAAAAAAACCTAGGCTCTTTGTGTTGGAGATGATTGAAGTGAGATGACTTCTTGAGATACCACGGTCAGTTACTACGGTCGGGACTCGGGGTATCATATACTACGGTAACTGGCCAGACACTCAGTAATTGCAAAAACGACTTAAGACTGCGGTACCGGATACCATGGTATCTGCAAAAACGCAAGTAATGTCTTTAGAAATAGGCTAGACAGTATAAGGCTCTGAGCTTGAAGTGATCCCAGAATTGACCATGTTGATAATATCCCACAAAATTGATCCTGCTTATAGCCTAATATCCCAAAATTGAGCATGTTTTTTTCTTTTTTAGTCATGGAATGAAGATGTCGAAAGGAGTGAACGCGAAGAAAACTCGAGAACACTGGATAGAAAAATCTCGAAAGACAAGTCTCCGGATCCGCCCGCCTCTGAAGCGGCGCATAAAAAGGACTTCGTTTTCCTCTACGAAGATATCAGATATGCGTGAGTTCAGTTTCAAGTTTGCTAAATGTTTTGAGGCCAAATTGATTGCTACAATGTTAGAAGTTTAGTAATATTTAACGAATAACACATGGATGTGCAGACTTGTATTGATGCATGCATGTATGCACATAATTTACTGTGAACTCGTCACACAAAATGAGGAAATAGAAGAAGTTAAAATAGAAGAACTAATTGTTACAAATTCTGCTAATCGAAACCAGTTTGCTAATCGAAAACAGTGTACTATATGAATAACTCGAGCTATGACGCCTCCCGATAATATTTGTGGTATGACCCTTTTAAGTGTTTGCTAGCTACTGAGAGACAGTCGGACAGCTGTACCAGATGACAGTCGAAATATAAAGGAAATAATCCCAAAATGTTCAAATTTTTTCTCTCATGACTTGTTTTGTGTGAAAAAGGTGTGTGCGTCCAGTATATGGATTCTTCTTTGACCCCACAATATAATAATTCCCTCCAAGCTCGCCGTACAGACAGAGACGGACACATTTGCGGGACAGACAGTACCACCAGTAGAAGATTGCTGGATGCGATGATTTACCATTTTTATTTTTGACGAAATCTCTCTGTACCGTTCAAACTTTAGCGAAAAGCTTCACCAAGTAACAGGATCGCTTCCGCGTCGTGAACAACAGAGTTTGAATACGAAAAATATTTATTGATAGATCTTTGTTAAAATAATATATTAATATCTGTATGTACACTGCTTTGGCCGCCTTCCCATTGGTTCTTTTTTCATCCAATGACAGCAAATCCGGCTTTCTTGACTGCTACGGCTGGTCTGGGGGCGAAGGCTATCGCGGGCTGGGCGACGAACACGGGAGCAACAGGGACTGGGGCAAACGCGACAGGTACAGGTGCAACGGGGTGGACGGCACCGAATCGTCGGGCTCCGACGCTTTTGAAACCGGCTTTGATAATGCCTGCTGATGTAAAGGTTGTGGCCAAGGCAAGAACGAGGACTGCGCAAGCAAGGACCTGTGAATAAGATTAGTTTATTTAAATTCAGACAAATGTGTTTACTGGAAACAGTTTCCACCCAAAGAGAGCACTGTCCGTAGTGGTGGCAATATCATTTATTTATTACATAGATAATTAACAAAAAAGAAAAAAGAAAGAAAAAGAAAGAAGTGAATAGTGAAAGGTAAAAAAAAAAAAAAAATTAAATGCGGATTATTGGCTATCATATATTCACAAAGACTGATCTTAAGCAAAATGAGGATTGATTATTTTCGCTACTGCAAATTCCTTTTGTACCTAGCCAGATCAGTCCGAAACAAATGCCTTGTAGATCACGGGGCTACCGAAATTGTTATGTTCGTCGGATACTCTTCAGGCTACAGGCATTTTTCCGTGACATAATTGTGGGCCACACACTTCTGAGTGTTTTTCGCGGAAACACGATTGTGTGCCACACAGTCGAGCCACAAGTGCAACTCGCGGAAACGCCGTTTTGCCTATTTTTTCGGCGGTAAATTCAGATGTCGGAATATATAAATAAAAATCACGCAAAATCTCAGTAAATAGAACTCCAGGCTTTCCTCCTTACCATTCCGTACAAAAAGGATCTCCCGTCTTATGTCCACATACCTGAGAAAGTTTTTAATTTTATTGTTTTGGCGTTGTTTTTCTGCTAAATTTGAATTTCCCGCCAAAATCGAGCCACAAAATCGACAATCACCTCGGCAGTTGTTTGTCGAATTTGAGCTACAAAGCGAGCCACGAAAATCTTGTTGGTCACGGAAACACACTTGTGGGCCGCACAAAAGGCCGCGGAAACACTCTTTTCGAGCCACAATCGACCCACAAACTGTTTGTGGGAGCACGGAAAGACGCCTTAAAATTGGTGCTGACACCAGATAACATCAGACTTGGGCACAATTGGTGCTGACACATGTTTCCGACTTGGTGCGCACGACGGCCTTCACTTGTTGTTTTTATTTTAGTATTTTAGTCTTAGATTTAGTCTTAGGAGTGAAAGTTTAGCATAGTAGTTTATAGAGGTGTAGTGGTTTATTTGTGAAGTGAAACGTGTAAAACTTATATGGCCTTTTGGCTGAATAAACAAGCGTTATTATTATTATTATTATATTATTTTCTTTATTTCATCTCTCATTATCCCACTGTTTTTAAAGGACCTGGCTTACTTAAAATACTAATGTAACCTACTTTCGTAATCGCTCCATCCGTTATTAAACCCAAAGACCCGTATTTTCATACGGATTATTGTTGACCACCTCACTAATTTTCTCAATTGCCTTGTTTCGCTACCTTCAGTGCGTATCATGCTGTCGACGGTTGTTTCCGAGAAGTTTATTCACCAGAAAAAACGGTTATGTAAATTTTGCCGTGTTTTTGCTTGGAGTCAACGGGTCTGGAAAAGGCTAAAATAGCCAAAGCCGCGGGTAGTTTGTTGAAAGCAGAGCCTAGTTTTTAAGTATTCAACTATTTTGAAATACTGGAGCATAAACAGTACATAGTGCGAGGGGTACTTTAACTTGCACAGTTGGTCATAAAAAAGTAGTATTAGTAGTAATAACAGTAGCCTAAACATAACTAAGCTAACAAAATGGAAAGAATTATCGATAGACGAAGTTAAGGTAGACTTTTATATTTTATAATAGGAATATTTTTTTATCATATGACACTTTAAAAGCTATACTTATAGCAAATTACACAGGGCTTCGGCTGTTTTATAGCCTCTTTCTATGTCACTTGTCTTGGATGACAAACGTGGCAAAATTTGCATAACCGGTCTTCTGACCAATATGCCTCTTGGAAACAATGAACAGTGGCTTAGAGACAAAGGTTCTTGTCATTATCTGTTCTTGGTTGTAGAAGAGAAGTAGGACCCTGCGAGCAAGGACCTCTAAAACAGTGGTTCCCAACCTTTATCGTACCGCGTACCCCTAATCAAGGTTCGAAAATGTTGCGTACCCCCTTTTCCAGAACGCTAAAAAGACGATATTTATTATCTTAAATGATAAGGCATACATGAGTAGAAATTCATACAAAATCAATGAGACACTTGAGGCTGCTTTTTAGCTAGAATTTTATGAAATGTCGGCTCGACGTCATTTTACGGCAATATTTGTTTCACAGTCAGCCTGTTTCTGTGTATGGTTTTGATGTCCTCCGTGCTTTCATCAAACTGCATCGCAAACGTTTTCGTTAGCTTAATTCGTAACCTGAATGACAATATCACTTGTTATGTCTTTGAGTCTTCTTGAAACAATATTGTTAGACACAGGAACAGATTTTATGGCAGTAGGCTAGCTGTATTCAAGGGCGTCACGCACTTGTTGGCAAAACCCCTTCCCCAAACTGGTCGTCCAGAGTCCAGACGGTTAAAAAGAAACGAGTCGGTGCGAAGCGCCGCGATTTTTTGTAAAAATAGTTATTTTGTTGAAAAACAGTCGATAAAAATACTTGCCTGTCAAAATGTTTAGGCTAGTGAAGCCTCTGCTGGGCTTTATTATATTAGGCTTTCGGCAGTCAGAAGTGAGTAAGGCGAGATTTTGAAGTTACGAATTAAAACGATTTTGGTTCCTTCGCGTACCCCTTGCAAGGGTCTCGCGTACCCCTTGGGGTACGCGTACCCCCGGTTGGGAACCACTGCTCTAAAACATGATAGAACATCAAAGGCTGGTTGAATCTTGCGTAGGTTCGAAAGGCTGAGCATCCTAGGGATAGTTTCGCGCTCAACACTCGGAACGAATTTTCAAGCGGAGAACGATGTCGAATTGACCAAGGATTGACCTCGACTTCAAGTCTCCGAGGTAGGGGTGGGGTTGAGGGAGGGGGTTCAAATTGAGGGGTGAACAAAATATTTTTTAAGAGCCAATGAGATAGTCGATTTAGGGGTAAGAAGACATGCTGAACACGTATAGGAAAATCATTTTCGCGCCCGACAAGTAGTTCGCCTGGAATCCGGCCAGAACCGGAAAATTGGAAATATAGTTAAATATTATATAAAATTTTGTAGTTACGTTGTCTCTAAATGAGTGGTGAACTTGTTTTCTTGTGGAGAAGGAAGCGTAACAGCCTTATTTGATGCATTATAACCATAAATGTACAACAATAATAATAACAGAATAAATAGGCCGTACTTCAAAAAAACTTAATCTTTGAAAATTAAGCTGAAAGAGTTGCACATATAGGAGGGCGTATTTTAACTGCTAGGGGGGGGGGGGGGGGTAAAGAGCTCGTAAATATCGAACGCTAACGGGATCTGTCACGAGCCACCCCAGTAACAGGAAAATCATAAAAAATTACCTTGACTGAAGCCATTGTTGATCTTGGTATATTATTTTCTTCACTTGGTTTAAACTCAGAATGCTGAAGAGAACTGATGCCTTTTTCGATCTTCTCGGAGCTTTTATACGAAATACCAAAGCAGGTTTTTTCTCATTTTTAATTATTTAAATGAGCTGATTAATCTGTTTTCCAAATTAAGTGCATTCGGATGTGACGGTCGTCACAGGTTTTGAGCCTTTTTGTAAATTAAGAAGGCTGGCGTAAATTTACATAATTTCTAGGTTAATGTTGGGCATGGTGTTTATCAAGATCTTGGAAAAGATCATTAGATCGTCAGCAAAACAGAAAATCCCTGAAAAATAGAAATAAATGCTAGAGCCAAAGCGCTAATTAGCAAGGATCAAATGGCAGAAAAATTAAAGCAACGCGGTAGTTCATATAACGTCGATTGTTTAACATATAACGCCAAATAGATAGATAGATAGATTTAATATTCAGCTTTCGCCATAAACCATACACTACAAAAATAAAATAAAAATAAACGTAACAGGGCTAAACAACAGCATCCCAGCCGTCACTCGAGCAGTGCTTGGTTTATCTTCAGGTTTGAGAAGAGTGGGTCAATTGCATGTTTAACTAGCACATTATCCGACTTGTGGAGTCTCAAAAATACGGTTTATCTCATCAAATGTTAGACATTTCCTTGAGACCATTTCACCAGAGACACTGCAGTCGGAAAAACCGCCGAAACACTTTGTTGAATCCAACCTTATGTCCGCGCATGTAGAATATTAACTCAGTTCGTTGTATTATTGTGTGTAGATTTTCTTTTGCTACTTCTAGTTGCTCTCCCTGGTTATGCTCCGCCCTTTCCCTTATAGTAATCGGACACAAATAAACATATAAATATATTGGACAGTGGAAAACAAGGTTTTTATTTTTTCCACAAGTTCATTTTCCAGCTTGAGCCTGTAGAGGACCTTTGCCAAGAAAGGCCGAAACATAGCTCTAATAAAATTCAGCTGAGGTATCCGTTTTGCACTATCGAATATGGGCCTAGGCGAGAACCCCCCCCGGCGAAAACCCCCCCGGACAACCCCCCTCCACCACCCCCCCACCCGGCTAAAAACCCCCGTTACCACCCCCCCGACCAAACCCCCCCCGGTACCAACCCCCCCGGTACCAACCCCCCCCCCCCCGACCAAAACCCCCGACCAACCCCCCCCCCCCCCCCCGGTACCAAAACCCCCCGGTACCAAAAACCCCCCGCATAAGAAAAGACGGGTATGTAAGAGTAGGGTAACTGGTAGGTAGAGAGTAAGAGTAGGTACCAAAAGAAAGAACCCCGGTACCAAACCCCCCTCCCCCGGCGACCCCCCCCCCCCCCGAATCCTTAGACCCTCACACATATTCAGACTGGGATTTACTGGGCAACAAAACGAACAACCATGTGACAAGCACGAGTAAGGTGAAGAGCTGGTAGAATATTTCTGGGACTATCTTGAAAGTGCTATCAAACGAGCTCAACCTTTCCCTTGACCCAAAGGATCCTCCCATCAAGTCTCATCAAAATATATCATTCCCTTCGAGAGTTATCCTGCTCACAGACGGAAAGCAGGACAACTTTTGCGGTGTCATGGGTATCCCTCCACTTACTGCCCGTCTTCGAGTTTCTGGTATGAATCAGGGATAACTAAAGAGCAATCAGGCAAGGGGAGCTTCACATTGCACCAATGGGTGGCATCCTAACTACAGCTTCCTCGCCAAGAAGAGGGAGGCATTGGGAAAGGATTTGTTGGGGGATCGTTACACAGAGTGGAACTGGCTCTGATTTGATCATTCACATTTAACACCTCACTTACAACAGCTTCAGTTGAATGCGGGTGTGACTTCAGCAATTAGTCTGTCATCATAACCTTCACCTTCGCCTTGCACTCCCTTTGTTTATCATTGTTCTGATACCCACTGTACTTCAGACATTAGTGTAGAGTCAAGTTTGCGACAGAAGTTTATTCTACTCTTACTCTCTACCTACCAGTTACTCTACTCTTGCATACCCGTCTTTTTTATGCGGGGGGAAGGGGGGGGGTTGGTACCGGGGGGGGGGGGTTGATCGGGTGGGTTTTGGTACCGGGGGGGGTTTGGTCGGGTGGGTTTTGTTACCGGGGGGGGGTTTGTCCGGGGGGGGGGTTTGTCCGGGGGGGGGTTTCACCGGGGGGGGGGGGGGGGGTTAGCCGGAACCCGTCGAATATGACTCGCAGCCAGCTTGGGCTGAAGGAATATTTAACATATAAGTATATACTAGTATTATCATTCTTGTTATTTATTTGTAATCCTTCAGGACTAAAGAGCTGTACTATCTTTTTTTTCACATAAAAAACAAAAATAAAATCAGTTTCACTGTCCACTTCCACTCTTCTCAGTAACGTTGAGAAACAGAAATTAGTTGTTAGATGCCTTTCTCCCTCAACGCAGTGAATATTTAATTACACATTTTTTAATCCCGAAACGTTACGCCAGGCCTACCTGTGGTATTATTGAAGTAAGAGTATATATTATATTTCGTGGCTTTTCCGTTTTAATAATTATTTTTTTCTCTGAGCAAAAGAAGACGCCCTCTCCCCTTCGTAGTATTGCCGTTTAAAGTTTAACAGAAAGGGGCTAGGATAGGACAATCTACTTACCCATCACTTATTCACTTAAATTGGCTTGAAGACCCGCTGAAAATGAGTTACTTCGTTGTTCCGCTATTTACGAATAATCGATTTTCAAATAGTGGAATTTCCGTGTGATTTGTTGTGCCTCTGTGCGCTTGTATTTTTGTTGTATGCCTTACAAGAAAGATTTGTAATTTTTTTTTGGTTCAGGCACTAAGCAATCATCACCAATCTCACCACTGCCCATTGAAAAGCCGCATTTGTGTTGAGATTAAAATTTCCCGCGCCATAGTAGAATTTACGCTGTGGGGACGGCCGGAGATATTCTGAGCCTCATCACTAGAGCAGACAGTGGAAAATCAGAAAATCCCTTTGCAGAATCCAAATAATTCAGTGTATCCAATTAAATGACAGACAAATAAGTTGGCTTTTCAGTTAAACTTTCAGCAAATTTGGTTCTGGACTAATAGTATCGCTTCAGTAATTGATTTTTTATCTTTTATTTAGCAAAAAGAAAACACCCTCCCCTGTGGAACAGAAGCGTGGAATCATTGTTTTACCTCAGACCCAGAATAAGGATGACTCGGGACGATTAGGCCCAAAGGATAGCAACGCAAGACAATCGACTCAGGACAGAGCTCTCTATGACCCCTCTCAAGGATCTTCAATGTAAGTATTACATTCTTTATAAAAAAAAAAAAAAAAAAAATAAAATTAAAATAGTACAGTCGACGGACAGAACTTTCTGTGACCCTTTTTCAAGGATCTTCGCTGTAACAATATTACGTTCTTTATAATCAAAATAGGTGAATTAATTATTATTATTATTATTTATTTATAACTCGCGTCAGAGACAAGTTATGACACTAGTGGAGTTCCATGGGCATTCAGTTGCTAGTGTTGCTACAATCCCATTCAAATTCCCTAGAAGAACAAGACCAAAGGTTCCGATGGGATCCCAAAAATTGAATATTTGATCCAGACAAATAGGTTTTGTCTTCGCGAGATCCAGTGTTAAAGGACACCTGAACAATCAAACCATACTTGAACACACCATGGAGAATGCATGTACAGACATGGCCACGGAAAGCATTCCTCTCCTGAGCGGGACGTTTTCAAAATAGAGATGTTTGTTTCTGAAGGTTTGCACATGCAGACTCCAGGACAAAAAGCGCAATTCATTCAAATCTTGTACAGCGCTGGCCGGATCGTATTGGAATTTCTTCTAGATAAACGTTTGGGCTTAACTGGTTAAAGAATATTCCAGAAGAAGGGTTGATTGGAGACATTTGTTCATTTCTAAAATTGTTCGGTACTGAAATAAGGACAGATGAACAATGGAGCAAAAATCATAGCTTGGAAACACTATTTCGTATTTGGATTGGGTTTTCTGCAGGCAATGTTAACGGAAGTCATACAGATAGGGATGATACTTGGTACTCTTCATTCAGGTGTCCTTTAAGGTCTGGAAGTGCATCCGATAAAACCTCGGATAAAACCAGAAAGGCTATTTGGCTACAATATTCACGACTAGAAACGAAACATTTATTTAGACCATCCAAAAGTTCCCGGTTTCAGCCGGATTCCCGACGAACTATATATCCGGCAAAAAAAAATTGGCATATACGAATTCAGCATCTGTTCTTGCCCCCAGATCGGACATCTATCAACTACAAACACAACTTTTGCTTTCAAAAATTTTCAAGTTTCAGCCGGATTCCGACCTAAACACTTGTCCGAGTAGAAAATGCTTTTCATATAAGGATTCAGCATGTCTTCTTACCCCTGAAACGAACATCTAATTAACTTCAAATAAAACTTCTACTTTCAACAAACTTTCCGGTTTTGGCCGGATTCCGGACGAACTACTTGTCTGGCAAAAAAATGATTGTCATATATGGATTCAGCATCTCTTCTTACCCCTAGTTCGAACATCTAATCAACTTCAAATAAAAATTTTACTTTTACAAACTTTCCGGTTTCGGCCGGATTCCAGGCGAACTACTTGTCTGGCGAAAAATAACTTTCATATTCGTGTTCAGCATGCCTTCTTACCCCTATATCGAACATCTAGTCAACTTCAAATAAGACTTCTATTTTTAACAAACTTTCCGGTTCTGGCCGGATTCCGGACGAACTACTTGTCCGGCGAGAAAATGGTTTTCATATTCTTGTTCAGCATGCCTTCTTACCCCTATATCGAACATCTAATCAACTTCAAATAAGACTTCTACTTTTTACAAACTTTCCGGTTTTGGCCTGATTCCGGACGAACTACTTGTCCGGCGAGAAAATGGTTTTCATATTCGTGTTCAGCGTGTCTTCTTACCCCATAATCGACTATCACTTTAGTTGTTTAAAAAAAATTTGCTTGCCCCTTAATTTAAACCCCGTCCCCCACCCCTAAATGTAAAGCTACAGGGCCCATCTACGAACTCGACCTTACTCTTGACCCAAAGAATCCCCACACCAAGTTTCATCAAAATATCTCACTGCCTTCGAGAGTTATCGTGCTTACAGACAGACAGACGGACGGACGGACAGACGGACAACTTTTGCGATGTCATAGGTATCCCTCCACTTACGTTTTGGGATCCCAGAAACATGTCAGTTTCTATGCATTAACTCTGTAATACCTCTCCACTAAGCCCACTACATATTCCGCGCAATTTTGACTAACATTTCCAACAAGTGTTGTCTCTGATTGGCTTGTACAGTCCATCACTGCGGCTGAACCAGTCGCAAACGACATGAGAGGCGGGGCTTAGTTGTGAAAAAGACTCCATGCAAAGATTAGATTGGGCAAGAGAGCAAAAGCACGAAAACAAACTGGGACAGAAAGTCGAAGATGAGTGGACTCGTGATGGCGCTTGTTTATTTATTTATTATTATTACTTTTGGCATTAAGGCATTGAGTCGCCATCACTACACAAGTGCAAACAGATTGCTTGTGTCATACAAACAGATTTAACGAGAGTTAATGAGAAGGAAAATAATTGAATAGTATCAGGTTTCAGTTCTGCTTTAAAGGCACTATTATAAGAAGTATCCATTATTGCGGACTTCATTATCGGGGCTGGCTTTGGCCAGCCTGAACCTTTTATTTTGCTAAATAAAAGTGTCGTACAATTTTTCTGTAATAAGAATGTTCTGCTGTATAGTTTTTTTTTCTAAAATTATGTTCTAATACGGGGTTTGAGGGCCGATGTAAGGTAAGGGACAACCAAATACGCTAGATCAGTAGAAGCCGTAGAATGTTGTTGGTTTTAACGCTTCCATTCATTTGAATGCGGAGATGCCCATGCCGCTGCTTAAATGAGATTAAATTAGATTAGATTATTTTATTGCTAAATTACGTAATAACCCATCATGACAGGTAACCGCCCATGAGAAGACATAAATGCACTGGCACTGGGCGGTTACCACAAACTACTTCAACTTAACTTAAACAATAACTTAATTTCATTTCAACACTAAATAATTTTTTTTTTTTTCATATAACACCCAATAAAAGAAGAAGAAATAAAAAAATAAAGGTATTAAAAAAAGAAATAATAACTTATACCTTCATTCTCTGAATCGTGACTCCTCACTCCTCCAATAAAAATTTCTTTACTCTTTTTTTAAACAGTTGTTGATGTTCAGCCGCCTTAACACTATCTGGGAGTGAATTCCTTACCGCCTGGCCCAAATGTTTAATTAAAAAGCCAGTTCGTCTACCACTCCTATACTCCGTCACCAGATTAGTAGCATTCCTTGTAAAATAATCATGCAAATCATTATTTTGTATATAAAAATCTAAAAACACAGACGGACACACTTCATGCAAACACTGGTAAGTAAAAACCGCAGCCTGGTAGTGTTGATAAATGAGAGATGTCCTTTCTCAGTTCCATCAGGCCACTCTGCAACATCAGTTTTGTCTTATAATTCCACTCTACGCTCTACACTCTACGCTATAATTCACACTCATTCATCCATCTACACTCTACGCTGTAATTCCATAATTCATCCAATATTTAGAAAGTTCACGTTATTTGACCATTTTACTTGCCGAATTTTCATATTACTATAATTTTACAACACTAGAGCGATCAGGCATAATTCGCAGTCAGCTTGGGATGAAGGATAACTTACTAGTAGAAGGCGCTTTTGTTCACGCTGTTTCTTACTTAAAATTTTAGTTGTGACGAAATGTTGACGATTAACGAATTTCTTACACGTTTTTTGTCCTTTTTTGTTGACGATAAAGTCAAATTCGGCGATATCACTGTGAAAATTCTTTTCGAATCAAAATTCGATTCCATTCTACTCTACTCAGCTTTTAGTGTTCCCTTCGCTTGGAGCATGGCCCGGACCCGTTTAACTGAATTAATGTTTGAGCTAAATCAAGCAGTGTCTGATCTGTTTTATTTTTCAGCAATACCAGTGAGCCACCGCCGAATGTTGCCAGACCCAACGCGCCTGGTGCAATTGCTGGTGCTCAGACCGTTGAAGCTCTCTTAGCTCTCGGGAAGCCTGCTTGGTACAGCCCATATTCAAAGAGGCAAGTTCCATTCAATACCCTCCTCCGATCCCTGTGGCAGTCGGGAAAATTCCGAAACCCGAATCCAGGACCCCCACCCCACTCCAAAAAGTTCTCGCCTAGGATAATCCCTCTAGTTATACTGTCAAAGGCATCCGGGTCCAATACCTTTTAACAAGAAGGAAATCACTATAAACACGTGAGCTCGCGCGGAAAATTTAATTATCAATGAAAGATACATTAGTTGCGTTTTTGATCAGAATTCTCCTCGTGATTCTCCTCGTAGTTCTCCTATTTCGCGTTTTTGGACTGTTCGGATGAAGCGAATTCTCTTTTTCTGGCGTTTTTGTCAGAATCGAGAACGGGTGAAGCCTCGCGATTCTGCAGAATCGAGAAGTTGCTGCAGTAGTGAATTCTCGATTCTCCTCTCTCCGTTCTCCTCCCTGATTGGTAAACAGAGTGCGGGTGTTCAAGATGCAAACAGGTATACTGGGTTGCAGACGAGCTGCCAAATTAGTGTTTTTGTGAAAAGCGAGAACGGAGAAGCGAGAAGAGCAAAAACGGTAATTTGTACGAGAATCAAGAATTCAGAAGCGAGAACGGAGAACTGAGAATTCAGATAAAAAACGTAACTATTGTTTGACGCTGCATATCTGTTCTTTATTTGCCCCCTCTGTTCACTCCAGATATTCATAAGCAAGTTCAGTCAAACTTTCACATTCATACATCAAATATTTTAAGTTCTCATTCATAAGACCACAAATCGGGCGTGAGTAAGCACCGGACCGACCCTTAGCCCTCCTAATATACCGCCGTCTCTCACCCAGTGTCAGACTGTCCTTATTTCTTCCCTTATCAGACCCACTTTAAAGTACATCTCCTCCCAAATCTCTTTGATGATCATTGCGTAAAACCCGTCTTTCGCGTAACACACGTCTTTCGCCACAGGCCAGTATTGGATGAAACGCCAACAACCTTCGGATCGATGCTTTTTGGGATCCCAAAACGTAAGTGGAGGGATACCTATGACATCGCAAAAGTTGTCCGCCTGTTAGCACGATAACTCTTGAGGGGGTTGAGATATTTTGTTCAAACTTGGCACGAGGACTCTTTGGGTCAAAGTACAGGTCAAGTTCGTGAGGGATACCTATGACACAGTGGAGGGATACCTTTGACATCGCAATTATTGTTCGTCTGTCCGTCCGTCCATCTGTTAGCACGATAACTCTCGAAGGGGTTGAGATATTTTTTTCAAACTTGGCACAAGGACTCTTTGGGTCAAATTATGGGTCAGCTATTGAGATAGTTGATTCAGAGGTAAGGAGACATGGTGAATCCGAATATGAAAGTTATTTTCTCGCCGGACAAGTAGTTCACCCGAAATCCGGCAAAAACCGGACACAAAATTGTCGACCAATTTTCCGCTATAGCAGCCCCTACCCCTTTATTCACTCCAGCGAAAGCTCTGTGCGTGGATGACGACAGTCTTCGTTTAATCTATGAATGTTGGAAGATCTAGTGTAATCGAAGGTCGAAGGGGTAGATATATCTTGTTCAAGCTAGTATGAGGATTCACTGGCAAAGTACAGGTACAATTCCTAGATGGGTCCTGTATTTAGAGGTAGAGAAGGGGTTTCGAATTTACGGTAAAAACATTTATGTTTTATAAGCTAATAAGATATTTACTGAAGGGGTATGGAGGTCCGCTTAATCCATATCTGAACTTAGTTTTCTTGCTGGACAAATGATTCATCACGAGTCGCGAATTCGTCCGAAACTGGAAATTTGGTTGAAGATTAGATTTTAGGTTATATATGGGGCTTTATTGGAAAAAATACCATCAACTACAAAACCCTCAGAAGTTTTCACTTGTTAAGAGGTTTGACAAACCCCCTTTGACAAATTAACCCACATACACTACTAATAGAGAAAAAATGGAAGAGAAAAGAAATAAGAGAAAAATTCATGCACCTACTCGGTTCCTGGTCGAACACACATAAAAAAAAAAAATACACTCCAAAATCCCCTCTCCAAAAACGGGGCAAGGAGACATGCTGAATCCATTTCTGAAACTTATTTTAACAGTAAAAATTTCAAGGAATCTGACGAGGAGTGATGTTTTACCGAAAATTTAAAAAAGCGTTCCAGCCTTGAAGCAAAGTAGAAAAAAATCGTGACGTCATGCGTAGTAACTACGGTAAGTAGGGTGGAACACGCTCTGAATGTCAGTCAGGTGACTGTCCACACCTGCTTTAAACTGATTAATTTTTCTACATTTACGACACTTTCTGGGGATGATTCCAGTATTTAACTATCCGACTTCTGACGCCAAAGCTTTTGAAGAAGAACTAGACAAAAACGCAATAACCTTTTTTTTGTTATAGCATGCGCGAGTCTCGCTGCAATCCCTACACACTGATGGACATCGTCCGTTATGACGACGAACTGACATCTCTCCTCAAGACCACCGGACCTCTCGCTCCCCGGATCCGGGAACTTCAACATTTCTTTATGAACGCCCTCCTTCAAATAATTGTGGACGACTTGAAGTTTTGTCAGACTGAAAATGTCGATGCTCATATTTGGAAGTTGGCTTTTTATAACGTTATCGAGGCGATCAGACGAAAGAAGATGGAGGAGCTGGAGAAAGTGAAAGAGTACGATGATCTGCTTGATCAAATAGTCAGAGAGGTAAGGGTTTCCTGGATGATGTTAGTACATAGAATACACCGGTATCGCCTGTACGAATTGGAAGTGGAGCTATATTTCAGCCCTTGTTAACAAGGGTTCTCTTCATGCTCAAGCGTCTCATCCTGGGAAAGAAATTGTCAAGACTTGTCAATAAGCTGGGCCGAAATAATGCTAGAATATGGGCAAACACTTAAAGTTTAACTGAAAAGCCAACTTATTTTTGTGCCATTTAGTTGAATACACTGAATTATTTGTATTCTGCAAAGGAATTTTTTTGTTTTCCACTATCTGCTCTAGTTATGGCGTTCAGAATATCTGCGGCCGTCCCCACAGCGAAAATTCTACTATGACGCGGGAAATTTTTATCTAAACACAAACAAGGCTTTTCAGTGGACAGTGGCGATACTGGTGAAGATTGCTTAGTGCCTGAACAAAAAAAAGTCATAAATCTTTCTTGTAAGGCATACAACAAATTAGAGGTACCACAAATCACACGGAAATTCCACTATTTGAAATCGATTATTCCTGAATGGTGGAACAACCAAGTAACGCATTTTCAGCGGGTCTTCAAGCCAATTTAAGTGAATAAGTGATGGGTAACTAGATTGTCCTATCCCGGTCCTTTTCGGTTAAACTTTAAAGAACCCCTCTTGCCTTTCACTATTTTTGCACCCCCCCGTGACGACTTATGCGGTCTGCTAACCTCTGAAATCTCCCTCTTTACAAAACCTGATGAATCACTTTATTTCAGTTCTTCGATTTTCAGCGCTAGCCGTGGTTTTCCAGGATTGCTGGGGTACTCATTGGGCAGGCTCTGCTTTCGCTCTGATTTCTCAGCATTCAACCACGGCCCGCATTTGTTTTGAATTTTTCGCGAGAAAACCATGATGTTTGCGCGAAGCCCGGCCTGAGTCGGCAAGCTCTAACACGACAATCCCTAATTCCATGAGGCAATTAAAATTGTTTTTGAAAAACAATAGTCGCGTTTTTTTGCCAAAAGAGATCAAAGGCCTCTCTCCCAAGTCCTCTGTCCTTTCTTCTAATTTGGCCGTTTCTGGTAAGGAGGAGTCTGGCGCCGTTCTCCTGAGAAGATTGGTCAACTCACCTCGGAGTTGCCTATCTCCTTTCTCCGCAGGCCTGAGCAGAAAGGAGAAAGGCCTTGGTCCAAAAACGGTCAAAAGAGCAGTGAGGAGTAAAGGCTTGGTGCCAAAAACGGGCAAACGAACCAAGGCCTTGGTAGATAGGTGACAAAAAACGCGACTAATATTTCAGGGCCATTTTGTTGTGAAAAAGCTATTTATAGTAACGGCTTGGCTTTAACGAGCATAAATTTGGTTTAGGTGGCGGCCAAAGTTTTCCGATTACCCCCCCCCCCATACCGCCACCCGCCTAACCCCCTCTGCCTGACCTCCCGCCATCAAACTCCCCGGGGTTGGTCGGGAGGGACGGGGGCTATGTTTTTTGTTTCCCCCTTAGAGCTTGGCCAAGATACCTATTACGGACATAGTGCTAATGTGCTGATCACTTGCTTAGTCTATCTTTCTTTTACAGGGGACTCAGTTCTACCAGCACGTCATTCTCACTCTCGAAAACACCTACAGCTTGAACTTCGAAGAATTCATCAAAACACCTCAAAAGAAACATCATGGTATGGGTATGGCCGGTTTGGCCCTAGTGGCAGGCCAGAAAGTTTATATTGCCTTGGGTGACTTGGCCCGGTATAAGGAGCAGAGTATGGAGGGAACGAATGCCAACTACGCTATGGCAAAAGAGTAAGTTATTATTTTCGACGCTTCGTTAGTAAATGGATGATTAACTAATTCGCAGCGTGCCTGGTCGAGTTCAAAGGAAGCTCTCCTGGATTTTGACGGTTGAACCGTTTGATGTGATATACATGTTGGGTGGCCGAACTTTCAGATTTGTATGGTTGGTCTTAGTTTGGTGGATGTTAGCTTTAGCTTAGCTGCGTAGAAAGCATAGAAAACTTCTCGGTTTCGAAGTAACATCAATGTTAGTTATATTGAGTGAAATATCACACTTGTGTCCCATGGTGGCACCAGGGGCGTCACTAGGCTTTTACCTTTGTGGGGGGACGGCCAGGTTCAGTCAAAATCATTTTTAATAAATCACCAACCGTGGTAATGCTGATCACGACAACATCTTAATGCCTTACCATTACTGCCTTTAGTACTGTGTCTTTTTGGCTGGAATTTGGCCGGAAACGACAAGTATTGTGAAAACCTCCAACTGGACCGGAAACGTTTTTTTTTCTTCAGAGAATGACATTTTTTTTTCCGAACACCTCGAGGTCCAAGTTCTCTATGATACTGTCTAGTATGTCGAGTGTCTGCAGTGGTGGGGGGGGGGGCTTGAGTCCACGACTGTACTTCCATCTACCATATTCTGAAATAACAGTAACACGATCGTATACGCCTTGCTTTTTAGTAGGTAATCAGGGTATCGTAGTCTAATATCCGGTGTTTTTCGCAGGAGCTTCATAAAGCTGCTCGATGCAACTGCCGAAACTGCCGAGGTCGATCTCTTCGAATCGCTCTCTCACGCTTTTCTCTTAATCGCTTTATCAGTTGCTGGTGTGTTGTTAAATTTCAACTTTGAAGTAGTAGGCTATAACCGGTGGATGCGCCCCAAAGAACGTGCCTGGGTGGAGAGGATAGTGCCGCGCATGCGCGCCATGTTGCTTCTTGCGCAGCACTTTTGAAACGCCAACACGTGAGATGAGATTACGCGCTCACCTTTTTTCCAGTCACTACCTAGATACGATACACTTCTAACGTTAGCAATACAGACTTTAGAACGTTTCTGAACCTTTCCCGTACGGAAATATCCCGCCTGAAATCGACCCAGACAAAGTGAAACAGATTTCGACCCGATTTCAGGTTAGTTTCTTCCTGGGATTCGGCCTCGTCTCTGCCCGAGGCCGATATTCCGGTCGAAATCGACCCAACAAATCGCCCGAGGCCGAAATTCCGATTGATCCGAAGAGGAAACTAACCTGAAATAGGGTCGAAATCTGTTTCACTTTGTCTGGGTCGATTTCAGGCGGGAAATTTCCGTACGGGTTTTCACTAATTTGCCTCAAAAGCCTGTTTCCCAATTAGGCTACAGCAGAGGTGTGCTTCTATGAACGTTAATTAATTTGAGCAGTACCATTTCATTCACTTGCAGTGACAAAAGTTAAAGGACACCTGAACAATGAAACCATACTTGAACACACCATGAAGAATGCATTTACAGACATGGCCACGGAGAGCATTCTTCTCCTGAGCGTGACGTTTTCAAAATAGGGATGTTCGTTCCTGGAGGTTTGCACATGCAGACTCCAAGACAAAAAGCGCAGTTCATTAAAATCTTGTACAGCGCTGGCCGGATCGTAATGGAATTTTTTCTAGATGTACGTTGGGCTTAACTGGTTAAAAAATATACCAGAAGTTGATTGGAGACATTTGTTCATTTCTAAAATTGTTCGGTACTGAAATAAGGACAGATGCAAAATGGAGCAAAAATCATAGCTTGGAAACACTATTTCGTATTTGGGTTGGGTTTTCTGCAAGCAATGTTAACGGAAGTCATACAGATAGGGATGATACTTGGTACTCTTCATTCAGGTGTCCTTTAACCACCAGCCAGTCTGAGTTGCTAATTAATTTGTAATAGTTCCAAAGACACCATGAGTTTTCATTTCCCATTTAGCCCCAAACTGAACTGTCCAACGTTCAAAGAATCATTTCTTTACTGTATGTTTTGTAATAGTTCTTGAGTGTCCAATCTAGGTTTTGTTTCTGTAAAGAAGGGCGAACGATTGAATCCGCCAGCGAATCGAAATGCTTAGAAAGTACATGATTTAGAATTATTTTCTGTGATAAGTGATACTGATGGCGAGATGGAGGGAGGCTTCAGGTTTGGAAGTCGAATGATAGTCATTGTTGGTAGAGCTGCAGAGAGGATAAATGCGCGTGCGCAGTATGGCGTTTTGGCACAGAGGTTTTAAGTGTCGATCACGTTTTTCAGTATTTTGAAATTGCTCAAGACTGCGATTCGCTGTGGGTGTGTTCCAGATTTCCAGAAGTTATCATCTTTGTCGACTAACTATCTCAGTAGGGAGTGTCCTGGCGAAGATTCTGGTAGCAATGAGTGAAAGAGCGCAAAAATCTGTGCCAGATGGTGCTCTTAACTCAATTTGCCAAAAAAGGCGAGTTATCACCTTTGTGCGCTCAGCTCTTCAGTTATTAATCTACCCCTCAGTGTTTACTCTCAGAAATTTTTTATTTTCACTCAGATTTTACCACCTCGGAGCATGCTAGGGGAAAGGCCCGGTGGTAACTTATTAACGGTTTCTGTGGTGACTATAGCGAGTAGGGACGACGACAAGAACATATGATACTACTTTGCAGCAGAACAGCCGTCTCTCCCTTGCCACAATGCATCCATAATCCCACTATGAAACTCCTGACCCCATTGACCCTCTTATCATTGTTTCTCGAAATTTCCCACGCTTCAGCATTACTCGATACGCTAGCTCTATGGCCGTATGCAAAAAAAAGAAAAAAAAAGGTCTTGGGTGTAAGCATTCGCTCAGTATTTACGGAGCAGGATCTCGGAATTTGCATCGGCGAAGGGAACAATGACAGAGGCTCTTATCATTATCCGTTCTTGCGTAGCCTATAATAACTATTTTGGGACGTTGGAACACACCCTGGGTGATACTTAATGTAGGGGGGGGGGGGGGGGTAGGGCAGTTTTTTTCGAACCCGACTGAGAAACAAAAGTTAAATCGGTGTTATAAATAGGATGTTTGTGTTGTTCATGTTAATTAGGCGGTAATGCCATTTTCAAGTTCAGCGCACCTATCGGGTAGAAGTGCTATTGAAATTTTACCTGGTCTTATGATTGCGTTTGTACCCTAGAACAGTACGAATTGGAAAGATCACTTCGTCACCTGCGTTAACACCGTGCAAGTCGACGCTATTAATTTGCGTTGAAAATTTGAAAGTTTAACTGAAACGCCAACGTAGTTTGTTCCTTTTTTTTTCACAAGCGCTCGTATTGAAGTTGATAACATCGCGCCGTCGCCGTTTTCAACGTCCCTACGACATGACCAAGTTCACAGTAAGACCGCGCAATTTGAACTTCATCGAGGACGAGGGTTCTCCTTCTGTAGCATAGGAGACGATAGAACATCAGAGTCGCTGCTAAGTGTCTTCAGTTCAATTCAGTGCATTTACTTATATCCGCCAAAGCTGGCGAGTAGAAAAAATTATAATAAAATTTAAATACTAGGTCGACAACTGAGTAATAACTAGACCATTCTACATTCAATTCATTTTAAAAAGTTACACTAGCCCAAATGAATGTCTGCCTTAAACTTCAACCAGAATACAATTCATCAATCAATTTATTTATTTATTATATTATATTATAACACAAGGATGCGAATTCAACAGACAACCCTTGGGATGTAATCGGTTGTCGCGACAAATGTTATGCATAACAAGCATTGCCAGGAAGAGCCGAAAAACCGCCAAAAAAGTATCTGCTGACTTTTTTGTTTGTCTTTGTGATATCGGAAGATTCAACGGATGCTTTTTTGGCGGTTTTTCGGCTCTTCCTGGCAATGATTGTTGTGTATAATATTTCGTGCGTAACGTTTGTCGCGACAACATATTACATCCCAAGTGTTGTCTCTGGAGTGTTGTCTATTGAAACTGCGCATCCTTGTGTTGTCTCTTACGAAACTTCTGACAGTGCAGTAAGCGATTTTTCATTTGTGCGAAAGACGATATATGAGACTCTGGTAGTTCCATGTTATTTCAAATATTAGCAACAGCAAGACATAGGTCGTCCAAATAAAATTTGGTTCCAAATGAGGCTATGAAGTTAACCCAGGCCACTGTAAACCTATTCTACAGCCAGGGTCACAGCAGCAGCTTTATTTTCTGTGAATAGATATTTCACCGAACCAAAAAACCACATCCTTGATTATATTTAAACTGCGAGGAATTTCTGTGATTTTCGTCTCCTTGGTTAATATAATATTCGCAGTGTCGCTATCCACAGGTTGATGAGTAGAAAATCCGCTACTTGACTCCTCCCAAAGGAGGAGCCAACTCATATCCATCGGCCAATCCTGAGCCAACTGAAGTGAAAAAAAAACCTAACAGGGCCAAGATAGTACAATGCGACCGAAGACAAGATACTATAATAAGTTGGCCTTTCAGTTAAACGTCAAGTTTTCCGTTTGAGGCAGGAACGCAATAGACGTAGTCTGTGGGAACCCAGGTTTACTCCCTCCCAAAGTTTCAGTCGTAGTTGAATATCCTTCTCACTTCTACTATACTGTCAGGATAAGCAAGTTGACCTCATCACCAGTAGTGTGTAAAAATTGCTACAGTTCCCATGGCTCATACAGTTCAAGGGTTGTAGATATGCAAAGCATCCCCAAGATTTGTAATAAAGATGTGGTCACTTCCATAGGAACCGTTACGTTTATGGAAGTTGAATATTATTTCAAGGGTTAATTATCACACTGGCAGATGCGTCCACACCATCTTCGTCCAGTATGAAAATGTGGATGCTCATTCTGACTGCCAGATCTAAGAATCTCTATGGTTTGTACTGATAATGAGTGTATCGGAAGAGCTCGTTGTTCCTAGTCTAATTCGTAAGAGATTGATACAATATAGTTTTGTAGTTTTGTAACCGATATTGGAGAATAAATTTCGTTTTTTATCTTCAAGGTGGTACTCGAAGGCTCAGCTTGTCAATCCCAAGAACGGGAAACCCTATAGTCAACTTGCCCTGATCGCTATGCTATCGGTGAGTCTTGCCGGCTTTCCTGAACTTCCTTAACCGAATAGGGCTGAGATCCGACGCAGTCTAGTTGCACTTCACCTATTTACTTAGATAGGCCTGAAAACCCGATAAAAATGCGTTACTTCGTTTGTCCGCTATCCACAGATAATCGGTTTCATCGAATGAACTTGTTCTTTCGGATTTGTGGTACCTCTATGTGCTTGTCCCTCTATGCTTGAAATATTCAGCACAAGGTAAGCCATTGCCGAAAAGTAACAGTCAAAAAGACGACGTGGATCGGATTGGAAGCTTGTCCCTTGCGATGAGCTCATTGGTGATGAATACCGGTTATCCTAACTTCTCCGTGTTTGTAACAAAATCGAGGGGACAGTGCGAGGCTAAAGGCGGAAGCGTATGTGGCCGAGAATGTGACGACGTAACCGAAACTGTACTACTACGATTTGTGCCTTACAAACCATACGGAAAAGACTGAGGGACATACATTTGTTCGCTTGACTTCTTTTCAGACATGCCAAACACGTAGGTAGGAAATCCTCGCGAGATTTCAACTCAGTTTCTGTTTCACTTTATTCAGAAAATATGAGGCGGCAAAGCAGATTTTTTGTTCGTTTCGTGCATAAAAATTTGAACAATGGAAATGAAAATCGCATCGTATGAACGGGACCAACTTCCGTTCCGCGTCGTTGTCACCGCATCAGTCGAAGCGTATCTAAAAGTAAAAAATTGCAACCTTTCCGTTTGACTGTTTTGAAAGCAATAAACAGAACCAAGAACAAATAAGCCAATAGAACTTCCGTCTTTGGTGACATGCAGCGATTATGGATTCCCCCTTACAAAATTGAGCTGAGCTCGAGGTACTTATTGAGCTTTAAGTTGATGCCCGTCTACTTCCCTCTTCGCCGGTTTGCATATGAGAGGAAAAAGTCCAGGATGCGCGCTGACTCCGCTCGTTTGCACCGGGCAGGGTATAGGAATCTATTCGACCCCGCATGGTCGTATTACAGAGATAGGGAGACGGAGGTTCTGGTGCTTATGTTCTTGACAAAACCGAGGTTGGGAAATATTTCGAGAAGTTTTCAAATAACCATACCCCTAGCCTAGAGTATATGGGCAGAACTTGAGACCCCATGAAACTTCAGGAAAATGCTACTGTGCTCAAGGATGCTTTAAGGCAGCAGCTGTTCTTTTCACAGAAACGTAAAGTGGATGCCGTTTACTATTACACTCGAAGTCTCATGGGCTCGAACCCAGTCGAGTCAGCAAAGGATACCCTCGTATCTCTATTTGAAGAAAACAGAAAACGGGTATGTACCTTTTTTTTTACCTTTTTAAACGCTTCAGTTAAATGAAGCCAGAGCGAAACTAGACTAGACCCACGCTTTCATTAGATACTGTGAATCTCCACAAACGCGTGGTTATCCTGTGAGAAATTTACCCTAAAGCTTAGATCTTAGGTGGGGTCGGATACACAACCCGCTTGCTGGTATTTTTGAAGCACAACTCTTACTATAAATGACCTTTTCACGATAAAATGGCTCGGAAATATCGTTTTCAAAAACACCATTACTTTCCACGAGCAATTAGCGATTTTCTTATTAGCGCTTGTCCACTCTATCCAGCATCCCCTCTCTCCGACGCGTCGGCTGGACGCAAAGTATTTGAAAACTGAACGCGCCTTGTTTAAAAAGTGGGAAAAATCAAGCACAACAAAAGAAGTTCAAAACCGAAGGTATACCTGATGGTAGAGATGATGTAACATGTCTTCCAAAATGAAAAATAATACTTTGAAGCTTTTAATGTCCGTATTTGTGAAATAGTCGTTGACGGACCTTGGAGCTTTCGGCGAAGTTGGCGTTGCGTGACTGTCAAAACTCGGCTAGGCCAAAAAAGCGCTACAAATTCGTAAGTAGTAAACGAAACAATGGCGAAAGACGAGTATTTCAGAATCTTATGGGTCCTTTAGGGGCGGATACCGAATAAGGAGCCCACGGCAGTGGTTCCCAATCGGTGGTACGCGTACCCGAAGGGGCACGAGAAACCCTCGCAAGGGGTACGCGAAGGTCCCAAAATCGAGTTAGTCTATAGCTTTAATGCGTCGCTTCAGTCGTTTTTGAGTCCCCTTACTTAATTTCAGTATTGTCCTCAAAATCAGGTCACGCAATTTAAGATTTGCATGCCTTGTCATTGATTACAACAGATATCGTCATTTTGACGTTCTGATCGTGGTAAAAGTAGTAAAACAACGATTCGTCAAAAAAGGGGTAGGCTACGGCACCTTTTTAAACCTTGATTAGGGGTACGCGGTATGGAAAAGGTTGGGAACTGGCCTACGGGACTTCCTCAGAAAAAGACCCACGCACGACGCTTACCAACAGGGCTCTGCTTGCCGAAGCCACCCCTAGAATGGGAAGACCTGCTTGCACCTGTAAAGAAGGAAGGTCGGTTTTACTTTCGTGCTGCACATATCCTCGCCAGGTGCGCACAGGTCTAGCAAGGTTCCACAGTCGTCTCTCAGATAGCTACCCCAAACGTCTTGTTATACTCTTGGTGACTAACTCTCCGTGCTGATGAAGAATCGCCGTGTGCCCAGCGAAGAGCCAGAAACGTCACGACAACGAACGTTGTGATTGGTATATACAAGATCTGAATCAGTTTTGAGGGTCCGTTTCTTTGTTCTTCGCGAGGGTCACTGGCGTGTTTCGGACTTGTCATATAGAGACTGGACGGACGCATAGATGTTGAGGCGGCTCTGACAGATGAGTGCTGAAATGTGTTCTTCGGTCTCCGTTCGGGAACTTTCCGGTTGCTCATGGAAAACGAGGTTGTTTCATAAGCTACCCTCATCCTGATTGTTTGGCCTAGGTAGCCTATTCCAAACGATGGATGGTCGAACTTATGTTATGAATACGATAAGATAAGATTTCAGAAATCATTTCCGCTGAGAGCCAAAGGCCATGGCAACTATTGAAAAATAAACAGGAACAAACAAAAATAATACCCCCCAGGAGGGGACTGGTATGAAATCTGAGGACCCTAGCCGGGTGGGGGTGGGTCTTTTCCCCCAAAAATCGCAGATTTTATTTCGGTGGGTCCCCTTGGCAGATTTTTTTGTACATGGATCCGAGTAACGTATCATTCAACAGGAAATCACATGGCCGAAACAGCTGTTACAATTGATCTCTATACTAAACACTTGAACAGAAGCCTGCCATTCGTTTCACAGTATAGACTTCTAAATCCTCAGCCACTCTATAGGCAACCGCATCCAAAGCGTCTGTGGCGGCGCCCCTGATTTTTATAACAGTATTTTCTTGTGTCAAAAGCTATTAAAGCCCCAAGTGCCACTGAAGGTAGGGAGGGAAGGTGGGTTGGGGAGGGGGGAGGGAGAGTTGAGTTTTGATGAGTGAGAGAGATTGGATTTATTATAGGTAAGTAATTATGTTGACTTTCGCGCGAATGCAAACCCTCATAGGTTTTTCCTCCAGCGCGAAAGTGTTATTTTTTATTTATTTATTTGTGAATGTGAAAATAAAGCTTGAACTTGAAAAAAAAAAAAACCATGGCGCTGAATCTGGGGTTTGAACTGTTTGAACGGGAGTTGTTGAATGCCATTTTGCCTTAAGTTTTACAGACAAGAGCTGAGCTCATATGCACTTGTTGATAAGGTGGTGCAAGAAAGTATATGGAGACGTCACAAAACACACCCTTCAGCCCCCCCCCCCTAGGATCCCTAGGATCGTACCTAGAAATAGGATTTCTAGTTTCACTCGAGACTGAGCATTTTCGGCATCGTCTCGGATCATCTAGGGCAAATGACTTTTCTACCTTCCAATTTTAGCCCAACTCTTTTGATCCCTAGAGGTGCCACACTATTTCTGGTACCTCCCCTCCAACCCCCCCCCCCCCCCCCTACAGCGGCCGAACCTTGTTCGGACACTTAAATGGATGATTTAAAGTATCTTTTCTTACCGCGTATCAAGTTTCACTCGAATCCGAACATTTTACTGGAAATTCCGATACCTCCCCCTTCACCGTGCTTGGATCCAGTCCGGACCCTAAAATATGTCATCTATTAAATAAACATCGTAGTAGCGAGCAGCAGAGTTTTCGGGTCTCCCCCTCCAACTCCCCCATTGTGTCTGAATTGCTACGACTCGGAAACATAAAAAAATCGCATCTCTGACATCTCCTCTTCCCGCCCATCCATTTTGACTCGAATCGGAGCATTTCTGCAAACTTCCGTTTCCCGCCTCAACCTCCTCCTATCGTGGGATCCGGTCCGCACATCACATAACAAATCTGGGCCGCATAAACTGTCCAACCTACGTACCATTCGGCACGTTTGTTTGGTTTCTGTGCATATCACAAAATTTGGCACGGACACATGTCTTGCACATCTAGGCCATCAGTTCTTATCACCCGTACAAGTTTCACTCGAATCGGACCACCCGTTCGCAACCTACGGTAGTCAGTAATTTCCGGATTTCCCTTCCCTTAACTCCCCCGAAAATGGTCGGATCCGGGAACGGAAGTTTTCCTGGGGCATTGCGTCAGGTCCTTAACTCTATTTGCTCGGGTCACTAATATGCCTGCCAGTTCCATCGTCCATAGTACATCTGGAAGTATCCTAACTCGCAATCACTGGAATTCCGAGAAATGCTTGTTCTTCCCGACAAATTCCATCCTGTTCCCTCAACTCTAAGCTTTTCATGAGATGTATGGTGCCCCCTCCACCCCACTCCCACAAGTCTCAGATCTGGTCCGGACTTGACGAGGAACATCTGAGGCGATAGCTCTTTCCACTTGCTTAGTTTCATTCAAATCCGATCACCCGTTCAAACCATATACTTGCTACTAGATTCCGGATTCCCCATTCCTCCACTCCCCACACGATGGTCGGAACGGGCAAACGACTATTCTCAGGTCAGTCTGTTCGGGTACCTGATATGCCTGAAATTTTCATCGTCCTAGTACATCAAGAAGTATCGCGCTCGAGGGATCTGATCATCAGAATCCCGGACCCCTCCCCTCCCAACTCCCCCCACAGCACCCGAATGCGGTCCGCGCATGTCACCGATGTATCTGGGACGTGTGCTTGTTCCTCCCACCAAGTTTCATCCCTCCACTCTAAGCGTTTCCCATTATTTCCGGTTCCCCCCTACAAAGTCACCGGATCCGGTCCGGATTTTAAGTGAGTCGTCTGAGACGCGAGGTCTTGCCAAATATCAGGTTTCATTAAGACCCGAAAACCCGTTCGAAAGTTATACATACCTTTTCCGGATTCCCCCTCCCTCCACTCCCCTCAGATGGTCGGATCGGGGAAGTGACTATTTCCAAGTTAATCTTTTGGGGTCCCTGATACGCCTGCCAAGATTCGTCGTCCTAGATTATGTGGAAGTGCCCGATCTAGCAAAACCCGGGCCGACCGACAGACCCACGAACGGGCAGAAATTTATGGCACTTGTTCAAGGGTAAGTGCCATAAAAACTGACCAACCTTGGATATGATATAGGCCACTAAAAGCCAGTCCAGGCAAGATTATTGGTTTCTATTGGTGGCTGTTGAGAGGGCATCGATATTTTATGTAGAAAACACATGGGCTGCAGAACACATCTGCTGCAAATGTAACTTAACATGAGATATGGATTCAGGAAATTAGAAGCTTTTACTTAGTTATCTAACTCGACATACCAGGGCCAAGTTGCGCATGAACAAGAAGGGTGGGGAAGGTGCAACATGAACAGTAACTTCTAAAATTTCACCGACCCACTCCGGACTGTTGACTTAACTCATTGGGCCGCATTTGTCCCTGAACCGGGTAGGTGTGTGAACCGGATCCTAACAGACACATCTGGACCCCAATGCCAACAAGTATACCAAGTTTCAACTTGAAACCTGCCATGGTTAACGAATTATTAACTCTACACTAAACTGTGAAAACCGGCTAGTGGGGCCGCTATGGTGGATTGATACAAGAAATCATGATAATCCTTATGCAAATGCGTCAGATTTGCTCAAAATATGTGATTACTGGGATAACATTCGTTCTAAAGGACAGATCGAGCAGAGAAAGTTTCTATCCTTACGATTTGCAATCGAACGATATGCTACTCACCCCTTTTTGGGGGGTGGAGTGAATCATTTTTTATTTTTATACAGATCTTTTTGGGGATTACTGGGGTACCCCTCAGCCGTTACAGATTTCATACCATCCAGAGGGGTGGGTGGGTCTTTTTTTTCGAAAAAGGCCAGATTTTAGGCTAGGTGTCATCAGATTTCATACCAGTCCCCTCCTGATACCCCCTATACCTATCCCAATGGGCTAGGGCTACCCGGAGGAACCTCGTCAACTGTTTAATATCTCCAAGACAACTACTCCCCACAAACGCGTGGTTATACTATCTGTAAAAACAAGAGCTGTAAGCTCATATGGCACTTGCAAGGCTTGGTAATAGGATGAAAGTAGGAATTTGACAATTCGTGGGTTTGTTGTGATCATTTGTAAGCAAAACCCTTGAGATACAAATGACGATGGACCCTTGGAAATCACGAGAATGTATCGTTTGTAATAAAAAAGTTTTTTTTTTTTGCACCTGGCTGTGATGATGTGCACTTTAAGGGCGCTAGAAATTCATCTGTAATCAAAATCCTTGAGGCAAAAATGATCCTGGGCCTTTTAGGATCATGAATTGTGGTTTGGTGAAAAGTATTTTTTTTTAACTTTTCGGTTAAAATGCGCCCATTAAGGGTGGTGGAAATTCATTTCTAAGCAAAACCCTTGAGGCAAAAATGATCATGGGCTCTTGGGGGATCATGGAAATGTAGGTTTTGCTTAAAAGTATTTTTTGTACTTTGCGGTTAAGATGAGTACTTTAAGGGATGGTCGGATCTGGGAAGTGACAATTTCTAAGCCAATCTTGTCAAGTCTGTAATGTTCAAGCCAAGTTCCATCGTCCTAGCACATCTTGAAGTACCTTAAATTGCGATCACCGGAATTCTGGACCCCCCTCCAGCTCCCCCCACAGTGACCGAATCCGGTCCGGTTCTGTTACTGATGTATCTAGGGCATACGCTTGTTCTTCCCACCAAGTGTCATCCCAATCGCTGTATTCTAAGCGTGTAAATTTCCGCCCCCCCCCTCCGACCCCTCCACATTCATCGGATCCTATCCCACTTGAAACGGGCCATCAGAGACATGAGTTTTTTTTTTTTTTTTTACCGAATATCAAGTTTCCAAGATCCGATCACCCGTTCTAAAGTTGGACAACCTCAAGATTCCGGATTCCCCCTCCTCCACACCCCCACGATGGTCAAATCGGAGAAACACTGTTCTTAAGTTAAAATTGTAAAGTCCCTGATATGCCTGACAAGTTTCATCGTCCTAGCACATGTGCAAGCATCTTAAGTCGGCATCACCGGAATTCCGGAACCCTCCCTCCAACTCCCCCCACAGTACTCCGATCCGATCCGGTCTTGTCAACTATGTATTTATAATGCTTGTGCGTGTTCTTCCCACCAAGTTTCATCCCGACCCGTCCACTCTGAACATGTCACACAATTTCCAGACCCCGCTCCAACTCCCCCCAAAGTCACCGAATCCATTCCGGACTTGAACTGTGACATCTGAGACACGAGATCTTTCCAAATATCAAGTTTCATTAAGATCCGGTTCCCCATTCAAAGTTACAAATAGCCTACATCAATATTCCGGATTCAACCTCCCTCCACTCCCCCCACGGTGGTCAGATCGGGGAAGTGACTATTCCCAAGTTAGTTTGGTCGGGTCCCTAATATGCCTGCCAAGTTTCATCGTCCTAGCACATGTGTAAGCATCTTAAGTCGGGATCACCGGAATTCCAGAACCCTCCCCCCAATTCCTCCCACAGTGCTCGGATCCGGTCCGGTCTTGTCAACTATGTATCTAGGGCTTGTGCTTGTTCTTCCCACCAAGTTTCATCCCGATCCGTCCACTCTGAACATGTCACACGATTTCCGGTTCCCCCCTTCAACTCCCCCCAAAGTCACCGGATCCATTCCGGACTTGAAGTGTGAAGTCTGAGACACGAGGTCTTTCCAAATATAAAGTTTCATTAAGATCCGATCACCCGTTCGATAGTTATACTTAAATTGCCTCAAGATTCCGGATTCCCCATCCCTCCACTCCCCCCACGGTGGTCGGATCGGGGAAGTGACTATTTCTAGTTTAGTTTGGTCGGGTCCCTGATACGCCTGCCAAGTTTCATCGTCCTAGCACATGTGTAAGCATCTTAAGTCGGGATCACCGGAATTCCGGAACCCTCCCCCCAATTCCCCCCACAGTGCTCGGATCCGGTCCGGTCTTGTCAACTATGTATCTAGGGCTTGTGCTTGTTCTTCCCACCAAGTTTCATCCCGATCCGTCCACTCTGAACATGTCACACGATTTCCGGTTCCCCCCTCCAACTCCCCCCAAAGTCACCGGATCCGTTCCGGACTTGAAGTGTAACGTCTGAGGCACGAGGTCTTTCCAGATATAAAGGTTCATTAAGATCCGATCACCCGTTCGATAGTTATACTTCCCTCAAGATTCCGGATTCCCCGTCCCTCCACTCCCCCCACGGTGGTCGGATCGGGGAAGTGACTATTTCTAGGTTAGTTTAGTCGGGTCCTGATATGCCTGCCAAGTTTCATCGTCCTAACACTTCTGGAAGTACCCTAACTCGAGAACAGTGGACCGCCCGACCCACCGACCCACCGACCGACCGACCGACCGACCGACAGACCGACAGACCGAAAAGTGATCGGTATATGGCACTTGAGCGAAGCTGCAAGTGCCATAAAAACTTACCCTAAAGCTTATATCTTAGGTGGCGTCTGACACACAACCCGCTTGCTGGTATTTTTAAAGCAGAACTCTTACTAGAAATGATGACGCTACATGACAATACTCTTCATCCCCTTCCATTCAGTCCAAAAATTTCTAACCGAAGTTCATACTATACATTTCTAACCGAAGTTTATATCAAGAATGTAGGTCTGTTATGATTTATGTGTGTGCTCGTTGGTCGAATCTGTGACGATACCAAACAAATTTGGCGAATAAAAATATCTATCTATCACGGTATTGCTGAAGGACATCCAATCTGACTTTTCCGTGCTGGATCATTTTTAAATATATGATTCCCAGTCAGCTTATAATAATTTCTTCATTAATATTTTTTACAAAAGAATCTGAATTAGTTAAGCGTCGTTTTTTATGCCACCGGCATGTCTGCTTTTAGAAACATGATGTTTCTTAATATTTCACAATACAATTGTACCTTACCGTATCTTAGCCTAGGCCGAAGGAGTATTTATCTTGTGAAACACTTTGGACGAAGAGAGATTGACGGAACTTGGCGAAAAGAATATCAAATGATTCGAGGGAGCTGGAGGGCGTTTAAGAACAGTCATGCGACATTGACAGCGTGAACGTTAGCTGATATACATACTAACTACCCTTGCAACTGCCATATTAGCTTACAGCTGTTGTTGTTCTTCGTAGTGGCTGAGGGACAGAAGTTCTTATCATTATCAGTCCTTGATCATGCTAAGCAGTCAAGGAGAAGTGCAAAAGAATTCGAGGCTGTTCACATGCCTTCTTACTAAATCGTAGCCCAAGATTAACAGCAGCAGCATTGTGGTTTTATCGATAACCATTAGTATGTGTAACAGTAAGCTCAGTGAACCGGTTTAAAATCAGGATTTTCCAACCAACGGATCAGTTTCCGTTGATTTCTGGTATAGTGCAGAGCAAAATAACACGAGGGATTAGCGCCAAGACTTGAAAAAGTGCACACCAGAGCAAACCAGAGCAAAATAACGCTAGGGAGTAGCGCCAAGACTTGGAAAAAGTGACACACAGTCGAACAGCAGCGATACTAGCACTACTAGCGATACTGAACGTCCCTACTGAAACTCATTCAGTCGTTCACCAGCGCTGGCTCGGATAACTTCACATTCTGAACATTGCAAAAAAATGATACAGCCTCCATTGTTGCTTTCGTGTGTGCATACCGCACCTTTGCTGTACTAGAAATTTATAAATCCGCAAGTTTGTCTCGCTTTAAATGCCGCAAGCGTGGTGGGCGGCGGTACGAGTACGACCCGTTTGCAAAGCATGGAAAGCATAGGTCTTGGCACTACTCCCTAGTGTTATTTTGCTCTGAGAGCAAACTAACTCTAGAGAGTACCGCGCAAACTTTGGAAAAGTGACACAGAGTCAATCGCAGCGGCACTAGCTCCGCTAGCGGGTCTGAACGTCCCTACTATAACTCAATCATTCGTGCACCAGTGCTGGCTTCAGTAACTTCAAATTCTGAACACAGCAATAAAAAGATACAACCTCCCCTGTTTCTTCGATGTGTGAAGACCGCATCTTAGCTTTACGGGAAATTTCTAAGCCCGCAAGTTTTTCTCGCTTTAAATGCCCCAAGTGTGGTGGGCGACGCTACAAGTATGGCCCGATTGCGAAGCATAGAAAGCATAGGTCTTGGCGTTACTCCTTAGTGTTATTTTGCTCTGGTGCACACACACGAATAGCAGCGACAATAGCACCACTAGTGACAGAGAACGTCCTTACTGAAACCCAATCAGTCGTGCCCCAGCGCTGGCTCTAATAACTTAAAATTCTGAACACAGCAAAAACAAGACCAAAGGTTCCGATGGGATCCCAAAAATCTTCGCCAGGCCAAACAGCTGATCATTAAGAAATCCAAGCTCAGATATGGATTCAGCATGTGCGTTTACCTCTATAAGCCGATCGAAATGATCCTGGCTTACTTCTGTGAATTTTGCGGTTTTGGTGAACTTCAAGAACTACTTGTCCGGCGAAAAACTAAAGCTCAAAAACGGATTCATCTAATCAACTTCAAATAAAAATTTAACTTCTAACAAATTTTCCGGTTTCAGCCGGATTCCGGACGAACTATATGTCCGGCTAAACAGTGATTGTCATATACGGATTCTGCATCTCTTCTTACCCCCAAATCTATCATCTAATCAACTTAAAATAAAACTTTTACTTTTAACAAATTTCCGGTTTTGGCCGGATTCCGGGCGAACTACTTGTCCGGCGATAAAATGGTTTTCGTATTCTTGTTCAGCATGTCTTCTTACCCCTACATCAAACGTCTAATCAACTTCAGATAAAACTTTAACTTCTAACAAACTTTCCGGTCTTGGCCGGATTCCGGGCGAACTACTTGTCTGGCGAGAAAATGGTTTTCATATTCGTGTTCAGCGTGGCTTCTTACCCCTAAATCAAACATCTAGTCAACTTCAAATAAAACTTTTACTTTTAACAAACTTTCCGGTTTCGGCCGGATTCCGGGCGAACTACTTGTCCGGCGCAAAAATGGTTTTCATATTCTTGTTCAGCATGTCTTCTTACCCCATAATCGACTATCACATTAGCTGTTTCAAAATATTTTGCTTGTCCCTTAATTTGAACCCCCTCCCCCACCCCTAAATGTAGGGGTACAGGGCCCATCTACGAACTCGACCTTACTCGTGACCCAAAGAATGCTCACACCAAGTTTCATCAAAATATCTCATTCCCTTCGAGAGTTATCGTGCTCACAGACGGACGGACGGACGGACGGACAGACAGACAACTTTTGCGATGTCATAGGTATCCGTCACTAACGTTTTGGGATCCCAAAAAGATACAACCTGCCATGTTTCTCAATGTGTGCCGACCGCATTTTAGCTCTACTAGAAATTTTTAAGCCTGCAAGTTTATCTCGCTTTAAATACCACAAGCGTAGTGGGCGGCGCTACAAGTGTGGCCCGATTGTGAAGCATGGAAACTATAGGTCTTGGCGCTACTCCCTAGTGTTATTTTGCTCTGATAGAGTGTGACGTGGTTCCCTTTTTGAAGATGTGTGGGTTCAGATGTTAGCAAGTAAAATGCCCCCCCCCCCCATCTCCCCGTTGTTTGAACCGACCGTGGTACATAGAACGAGTAACAATCTACCTTGCAGTACAAGAGGGGTTGCCAACATCAATTACATGACCTCTATATTGGCCCCAAAAATTTTAAAAGAAAATTTCTGTACAGTCCTAACTCAGGTCCTAGTTCATTAGGTTTTGCTTCTTGACAGATAAGAGCTAGTTAGGAGTGCCAAGAATTTACTTTTAACGTTTTTGAGGCCAGTTTTGAGGCTACGGAATTTTCTCCTGTATTGTTTAGATTCGCCATTTTCTCGCAAAACTCAACTACTTCCCGCAGACATTTTTTTTTTTTTAATATTCCTTCAGCTCAAGCTGACTGCGAATCATATTTGACAGTGCAAAAACGGATACGTCAGCTAAATTTTATTCGAGCTATATTTCGGCCCTTCTTGGCAAGGGTCCTCTTCAGGCTCAAAACCGCTCAAACTGGAAAAGCGAACTTGTGGAAAAACTGGAAAAACGAACTTTTTTCCACAAGTTCGTTTTTCCAGTTTGAGCGGTTTTGAGCCTGAAAAGGACCCTTGCCAAGAAGGGCCGAAATATAGCTCGAATATTTTTTTTTTTTAGCTATAGTGCAAACTCCAAAACGTCCCTACCTTGAAAAGTCCCAAGCCCTTACATTGAATAGATAGAGAGTAATTAGAGAGAAAATTGTTTAGATTCGCCTTTATCTTTCTCGCAAGATTCAACTACTTCCCAGGAAATTTTAGTTTTTTTTTTAGCAAGTTGCAAGCCCCAAACCGTCCTTACTTTGAATAGTCCCACGCCCTTACATTTAGTAGAGCATACTAAGAATGGCGCCGCCATTCTATTATATTATAAAGAGAAAAGGCCATGCATGGGATATATTATAAACCCTTCACACTTACGCATCGAACATCACGCTCTCTGTTTTAGTTTAATTTATCATGAAGACTTATATTTTGTTGTTTTGTATATGGCCCTAAGGCTTTAAATACATTATTATTATTATTGTTATTTATCCCTAGTATGAAGCTCAGGAGCGGAAAAAGCGAGACGAGCGCATTTCAAATCTTCCCGCCCAAGCGCCAAGAACTCCAGTTCGCCAGAGAAAAGAAAGCGAGGTCAAAAAGGAGGTTTGGGTCCACCCGATGGGCGGAAGGCGGGTCCATCGTGCCGCTACAGCCAATCATGATCAAGAACCGACTGACCCTATCCTGGAGGAACTGAAAAGCTTGCCAGTAGCAGAGGTGGGTACCCGTACTTACGCTCCTATGTCGGGGGTTTTGGTTTGGTTTATATCAGCACCACCAGTTAGGCCTGTATAGGATGATGCTGATACCTTTATTTGTAGCTTGACCTTGAAGAGGACTCCTGCGAAGAAGGACCGAAATAGCGCTGACGAACGTCGAAGCTGACTTTTCCGTTTTGACACATGAAGCGTATTCTCGCCGTTCCCCGAGGATTCCCCGTGTTTTTGTTTGTCCCGGGGACTCACTCCCCGTATTCTCGCGAGTCCCCACGGACGGGGAATGCTCCGATTATCATCACCATCATCATAAAGCTCCCTTTCAGATTCGGAGGGGAATCAATTTTTGCTGGTGTTGGTGCAATGTAAAATTAATTAAAAATAATCAGAATAAACAAAACCAAAAATAAAGGAGATCCAGACTAATTTTGTCAATTGCGTATTTGTTTTAAGAACAAAATCCGTTTTGGAAGCATTCCCCGTGTTCTCGCTGTTTTCTGTACGCGGAGTCCGCGTGGAGCGAGTCCCTGTATTCTCGGCGAGAATACGCCTATGGTTAAATCTCTGACGACTTCTCTTGCCTAGAGGGCCGAAGTATTGCTAAAATAAATCTCAGTTGATAGTTGACTCCGTTTAACGCCATCAGCCAGCTCTGAATTCTTTCTCTGTGCTTTTCATCTGTAAAAACTCTCTCCTACATTGGACTTCAGTAATTGTGCGTCATCGAATTCGAAGGTTTTTATTCCGAATTCGGGGAGTTACAATCCGGTGATAAAACGCTAGAATGCAAAATACTGCAGATCAAGTTATCTGAAAATGTTTTTACAGTGTATAAAACTATCTCTATTTTCCAGGTTAACCGACGTCTCATGACAAGTTTTGTGAACTTTCAGGCCAAGCTGTATACGAAGATTGGGTGAGTGTTTCCTCATCCATAGTAGAATGATAGGTACCCATTAGAGGTTAATAGAAAACATAGCTAGATTAGTTATGTGGGAATTATCTCGAAAATTAACAGTAGAAACTAGAAAAATAAAAAACATCTAGTAAGAAAATGGGCAAATTAACAAAAATACCTTACGAAAATAAAGTGTATTTGCTAAACCAGTAAACAGAACTTGAACATCTATACTTTCGCATGGAGTCTGTCTTTCGGAATAGGATTCTTCCAGCGCTCTGAATACGAACCTATCGCTCGCATGTTTTGGTCCGAATATCGCTCTGTTCAAGGAAGTTTCTATGCAATGTTTATTTAAAAAAAAAATGGCTATACTCATTGAATAGTATAAAGGTTCACTGTGTCGGTCTGAAATACGAAAATCTATTCAAGAATTACTTATTCACTTTAACAGGCCTGAAAATCGTATGAAAATGCATCAGTCCATTGCTCCCCTTTTCGCGATTTATTTTTATTTTTATAAGATCTTTCAAATTTGTAGTAGCTCTTTGCAATATCAGATATTTAAGGTCAAAACTTACTTTCTTGCTAGCATATATCTGCGTCTTTGATTGTCTGGTTCGCGATTTTACAGAAGTAAAAAAGCATATCCTCAGTTAAACTCATATGCTGTGAATTTGGTGTTTTCGGGAGCGCCGGCTTTAAATATTCCTTCAGCCCAAGCTGACTGCGAATCATATTTGGCAGTGCAAAACGGATACGTCAGCTGAATTTTATTAGAGCTATATATCGGCCCTTCTTGCAAGGGTCCTCTTCAGGCTCAGAGCCGCTCAAGTTGGAAAAAGGAAACTTGTGAAACTATTGGAAACTTGTGAAACTAGTGGTTCTCACAAGTTCTCACTCTAATAAAATTCAGCTGATGTATCCGTTTTGCACTGTCAAATATGCCGGCTATATTCACTACGAGATCCTATTGTGAAAAAATAAAACCGCTCAACACATCACAGCTGACGAATCCGTTTTGTATATATTATATGAATATAACAGTCAATATAATTGAGTTTATTCAAATACATAAATACTCCTTGAGCCCAAGCTAACTAGGAAACGTATATGATATGATATGATATTTATTGCAAGAAAGCCCGAGGGCCATTGCAAAACAAATACACAACGAAAAAACAAACAGAAAAATCAAATGGTAAACCCCCATTACATAAAAACAAATTAAACAATTATTATCATTAATTTTTTTTTGAATCCTTCAAAACTGAAGAGTATAAAAAGAGAGAACAGCATGTCAATCAAACTCACACACACTTACAAACTTACAATTACTTACGATTACATTATTCACTTGGTAAAAAATGGGTACAGGTTGTGAGTTAGGAGGGCTTCCGATGCTTTTTTATAAAAGTTTGTCAGCTTTTTCTTCAAAATTAAAATTGGGTCTTCTGTTTAAAATCTGAAACTAACTGCGAATTACTGAAGAAAAGTGGGAACCCAAGGAGAAATCGGGAAAATTTGAAATATGATTTTTAATAGCAGAAATGTCGCAAATTCGAAAATTTCCTACTGTCTGCTACGGTGTTCATCAGTGATATTTCGGCCCTTCTTGGCAAGGGTCCTCGCCGAGCTGCTGCTGGCCTGGAAGGAACGAACATGCAATCAATACAAGACACAAAAAAAGTAAAAAGTAAGCTGACTTTTCAGTTACACAATGCAGAGACAGAAATTCAGCTGCACTTTACAGCACTCATCACATACCTTACTTTATTTAGCTAAAACACTTTCATAAATTGGCCCGTCTAAATTATAAGGTATTTATATAAGGTATGATTGTCATACAAAAAAAACAACAATAAACGTTCCATTCCAATGACTTACAGTAAATGGCGTTTTTGCAATCCAATGATGTTTCAGTCCTCGTTATTTCAGAGAATCGTATTTTAAAACGTGTTCTTCTTGAAACTAGAACTTTACGTAAATAAGTGATGTTACTACTATTAATTGAGTATCGATTTTAATTGTGCTGTTAATTTTTAGCAGTTGAGCTTTTTCCAAATAATTAATATCTCGTTATGTGGTAGAACCGTATTCTTAACCGTTCTGCTACTGAAACTGGCGCCGAACTTGTGAAGTGTGGAAAATGAAACGTGTGGTTTTCCATTTTCCAGTTTGAGTGGCTTGAGCCTGAAGAGGACCCTTGCCAAGAAGGGTCGTAATATACACTGTAAAAAAAAATCCTGCAGTATTTGCTACTGAGATTGACCTTGTCTCTACTGAGATAATCTTTTCTCTGATTCGGATTAATCTTATCCCAGTAGAGATAAGATTAGCCCTAGTAGCAAATACTGCAGTTAACTTTAATCCTTACTCGGAGAAACTTTTTACAATGTAGCTCTTATAAAGTTCAGCTGACGCTTACCTCTCACTTTCAGCCAATTTTGTCAAATTGGGGAGAGTGATGTAAGTGGATATCAGTTTTTCTTTTGGGATGACTTCGAAAAGTGCCATTTCAGAGCAGCCGTATATCAGATACTACGGTAACTGCAAAAACGACTAGTTGCAGATGCAATTACCGTGGTAACAGATAACATGGTAATTTCAAAAACGAACTATTAAGCCTGTGAGATCCGAATTCGGCCAAAAATACCGAAGCTTGACTCGAAATCTGTAGAAAACCAAAGCTCAGGCATTCGTTGAGGTGGACAGTGCTCCAGCTGAGAATTGTACTGTGTAATCATCCTGGGGGGTTGGGACAGTGTGCCCTTTTTTTGCGTGTTTTTTTTTCTCCAAAAGGGTATTCTTGGCATGCCCCCCCCCTCTCGTGCCCCCCTTTTCCTTCCAGGGCTTGGATATTGAGGAGTTTTCTTTAAACCGGGACTGCGAAGGGAAGATGTATAATTGAACACTGTAAAAAGTTTCTCCGAGTAAGGATTAAAGTAGTTAACTCCCGTATTTGCTACTGGGATTAATCTTAGCTCTATTGGGTTAAGATTAATCCGAATTATAAACAATCTTATCTCAGTAGAGACAATGTCTCAATAAGGCAAAGATCCTAAAGATTGTTCTTCGTATAGACCAATCACTGTTTGTTCAGTGTTAGCCAAGTTAGGCGGCTGAACACCAACAATTGTTTAAAACAAGACTAAAGAAATTTTTGTTGGAGGGGTGAGGAGCCACGATTCAGAGGATGAAGTGATACGTTAATATTTATTCATTTTTCTTATTAGCCTACATTTACTTTTTTTTTTCTTTTTTTTTTTCTTATTAAAAAAAAATTTATTTTGATTAATTAGTGTTGAATGAAATAAAGTTAAGTTGAAGTAGTTAAGTTGAAGTAGTTTGTGGTAGCCGCCCAGTGCCAGTGCATTTATGTCTTCTCATGGGCGGTTACCTATCATGATGGATTATTATGTAATTTAGCAATAAATAAAATCTAATCTAATCTAATCTAATCTTACAGGGGGGCACAGGTATTAAAATCTATGACATCTAGCCGGGTGGGGGTGGGTGGTTTGGTCCGAAAAATCCGGATTTAATCCAGGTGGGTCCCTTCAAAGTTACGAAACTCGGGATTTTATACCTTGATAAATAGGGTGGGTGGTTTGTCAATTTTATTTTATTTTTGGGACGAGTAACATATCATTCGATAGCTTACCACATAATGACTAAATAGGTAACGTAGAAAACAGTCGTCGAGATGGTTTTGAGCCAATACTGAAACTAGAAGCTTTTTTGTGCGTACAGTATAGGAACAATTTCATTTTCTGGAATAACCACCACAGACTAAGTTTCCGAAGCGCCGACTGACCCTTCTGACAAACAAAAATAAGACCCAAGAAAAAAAATAGGACCGATCTGGCTAACTAAAGAGGACCCATTAAAGACGATAGACATACCTCCATAATACGGACATGACAGGAGACCCATAATTTCCGAGTCCTAGCTGTGTCTTTTGATGATCCAAACACTGTGGGAAGGGGGTCCATATTTGTGCGAACAGCAGGTAGAGCCGGGTACCAGATTGAGTTGCCAGAATTCACCAAACTTGAGAGTTAGAGCCAGGGGCGGTTCGAAGGGGGGCCGCGGGGGGGGGGGGGTGACTCACCCCCCCATGCTTCGGAGATTCGTACTCTCAGTCGTGTGTTTTGAGCTTGTCTGTATGAAAGTCGTGTGTGTGAGCTTGCCAGAACGACATAAAGGCAGTTACCAAACGTGAATTTTGCCCGCGGATGACAGTTCATGGCTACGATGAGTCGTATTTTTTTAGCTAGCCAGATTCACACTTGTGTGTACTGGGTTTATCAGAACGACAGTCGTATGTTTGAGCGTGCCAGAATGACACCAAATCGTGAATTTTGCTTGCAAATGTCCCGTTTCTTGTCGTATTTTACGAAGAGCATTTCTAGTCGTATCTTAGAGATAGTCGTAAGTTTTGAGCTTGTTATAATGACTTAATGGCAGTTCCTATTCGCCATCTAGTGGAAGGGCGCGTCCTAAGATTTGAGCCACCAAAAAAGGCGGATTTAAAAAATTGCGCCTGCGGCGCCTTTCGTAGTAGCCTATTATATATATAGTTGGAGCGTGCATAATTCCGTTGGGGTTTTAAGCTTGTGATTGTGTGGTCTGGGCAACATTAAAGCTAGAATTTGCCAGTAAAAACTCAGATTTAAAGAATTTAAGTCTTTATTGAGAACATACGATAGAAGCTGTTGGTTAGGATCTGAGCAACCTTAAAAGCTGAATTTGTATAGAAGCAACTGAATTTTGCCAGAAAAAATATGGATGTAAAAAATTTGGCCTGCGGCGCCATTCGTAGTAGCCTAGCCTACCCTGTTCAATTATATATATTTTATATATATAATCCATTATATAAAATGACCTGTTGAATAACCTTTGAAAATTTATTTTAATCTTTCTTAAACCTGTGGTGTTGAGTTTTTTGTCTATTGCTTCTAATCGGTACAATTGCCGGTCATTAGCCAGTCGTATGTTTTGAGGTCTTCACCCCCCCATGCCCAAGCACTTCGAACCGCCCCTGGTTAGAGCTAGCGACGTAGTTCTGGCTTTTGATGGTTCACACCCAATCCGACCCATACATGAGCTCTGGCAGCAAATCAATTGATGGTGTTGTGGTGTGCAGACAAAATTAAGATGATGTGGTTTGGTCCTTCAAAATCACTATTACGAACAAGTTTGGTTCAGATCCGGCAACTCTTTCCGGGGTCTAAAAATTATATCTTATCTTCTCAACAAGTTCGGTTATAACCAGGCAACTCCTTCCGTTAGATGCGATGCAATACAAATTAAAGGACTCCCGCAGCGGCCGTATCGGGTTCGGACCCTCGAAACGGAGCTTAGTTGAGGTCCAACAACTTTTTCTAGCAGATGTCTTGTTGACAAGAATATCAAATAGACCCCATCCTTCAACCTCCCCTACGTAGTAAGCCTATTGGTAGATGTGTTGTTTACATACATATAGGGACTCGTCTCCCTACCCCCCCCCAGACATGGTTCGGATCATCAAAAGACACAACTATGAACAACCTTGTTTGAAGGAACAACCTGAAAATTCATGTGGCACTTGTAAGGGTGGTTAGCATGCTCATTAGATAGGTTTTGCGGTCTTCCCCGAGATTCCTTTCATCGTAAGACGGGCGGACATAGTGAATTTGGAAAGGACATTTTCAAAATAGAAGATTGGTACCATCGTGATTCGTTAAGTATCATCCAAACTGGATAACTCGTTTGAAAGTTATACTGTCTAGGCAAGTCCCTAATACAGACCTTAAACGAAATATCCAACGGAACATTTGTCAAGTTCCATCCGAAACAGACCGCTCATTCCAGAATTAAGCATGACACAAGAATTCCGGGATCCCCTTCTATCCCTCCAAACAGTGCCCGGATCCGGTCCGGTTCTAAAAATGATGTACTGTTCGTATTGCTATTACGCTTGTTCGTCTTGTTAAGTCTCATCCCGATACCTCAACTCCAAGCGTGCCAGGACATTTCCAGTGATCTCCTTCCAATTCGTCGATTGCTGTCTGATCCGTTGGTTCAGTTTTGTCTGATGTCAATTATTTTAGGGCTTTGGGACCCTGATTTACTGGTAAGCTTCGGGAACAGTGTAAGGTTTTCCCCCCAATATTCCATGCATCCTATCCTGTATTTGCACAAAATAGGGCTGTGCGGTTAGATCGACCCTTTAAGGTTGTGACTCAATTTTAATATAAGATCTTCAGGTAAAAATGATCATGAGCTTTTGCGGACCATGAAAGTGTAGGTATCGTTTGATCAAAATTATTTTCAGCAAATTGGTGTTAACATGCCCACTTTAAGGGGTCTTCAAGCTCTGTCAGTCGTACCAGAGCTACACTAAAAAGTTTCTCCGAATAAGGATGCAGTATTTGCTACTGGGATTAACCTTATCTCTACTGGGATAACATTAATCCGAATTAGGGGTAATCTTATCTCAATAAAGACAAGATTAATCCCAGTAGCAAATACTGCAAGATCTTTTTTTTACAGTGTATGTATGCCACAAAATAGACGGCCCTACATCCCCTCCCAACTCATCCGATAATGAGCGGATTCGGATCAAGTTCTACAAATGATTGTCTAGAGGTTATGTTTTTCCTTCCAACCAAGTCCAGTCCCGAGCACTCCATTTTAGGCTAAGCTTGTCATGGGATTCCTGGTGCACCCACATAGTTGCCGAATCCCGTCCGGAATCGAACTGAATATGAGGGGAATGTAGCCTACTCTTGTTAATTGTCAAGTTTCATTCAGTTATGGAAACCTGTTAGAAAGTTATGCATGTCGAAAGTTTCCGGATTTTTCCTCCCTCAAATTCCTCAAAAATGGTCGGACCCGGAAAATGGCAGTTTCCAAATGAATCTTGTGGGGTTCCTAATGTGTCTGTCAAGTTTCATCGTCGTAGCACATATGAAAGTACCTTAACTCGTGATCACCCGAAATCCGGAACCCAACCCACCCTCTAACTCCCCATACAGTGGCCGGATCTAGTCCAAATTTGTAAAGGCTGTATGTACAGCAAAGGCTTGTTATCCTGACCAGATTCTAAATTTCCTTTCACCTCACCCCCCCCCCCCCAAAGATTGTAAATAGAACACCTGTCGCACGTTCTATAGTCAATTATCAAATTTTATTCGGATCCGATCACCAGTTCGAAAATTGTACATGACACAAGATTCTGAATTTCCTTTCACTTCTCCCCCCCCCCTCCCACCCCAAGATTGTCGGATCGGAGGGGTGACTATTTCCAAGTTAATGGGACCCTAATTCGCCCGCCAAGTATCATCGTCCTAGCACATCTGGAAGTACCCTAACTCGTTATCACTGGAATTCCGGGAAACCCCCTTCAACTTTCCCCAGTGCACTGAGCCGGTCATGTTCCGTCAATAATGTGTCTTAAGAGTTATGCTTGTTCTTCCCACCAAGTTCCATCCGACGGTTTGGATTTAGTTAGTGTGTTGGATTCGGTTTCTTTGGCACTTCCATTCTGGAGATAAGGCAGTGTTTTACTTCTATTTTTGCTCAGAACGTCGCAATTATCTAAATATCGGCATATTTTTTTCCGTTTTTTTTCATTCGGATGATCACCAGTTTGAAAGTTGTACATGACACAAGATTCGTGACCCTAACTCGTGATCACTGGAATTCCGGGAAACCCCCTTCAACTCTCCCCAGTGCACTTCTTCACACCAAGTTCCATCCCCACGGGTTGGATTAGTTATTCAGTTTCTTGGTGTAGCACTCTCATACCGCTCATACTGGAGATGAAGCAGTGTTTTACTTCTATTTTTGCTCAGAACGTCGCAATTACCTAAATATCGGCATGATACTGTACACAAACTGAACCAAATCATCAATCCAGACCATCTGAAATTTTTTTTTTTTTTTTTTTAGTCTAGGGGTGGTGGGGTGGGTGGTTTGAAACTAAAATTGGGGATTTTTTTCCCGGGGGGTGGGGGGTCCCAAACGCAAAACCAGATTTTGTACCCTATGGTGGTGGGTGGGTGGGTCCTTTTCTTGAAAATTGACTGATTTTAGGCTAGATATCAATATATTTCATACCTGTGCCCCCCTGGCCAAGTTACTTGAAAAGATACTGTGCCCAGTAGTGACGGCGTTGACGGATGTTGGTGACAATCAGTTCGGTTTTCGGTCAGGAATCGGTGTTCAGAATGCACATGCCGTGTTTATTTCTATTGTTGAAAAGTTTAAGAAACGGAAAAAAACATTATTTGTTTGCACATTAGACATTTCAAAGGCGTTTGATTCTGTCCTACATTCGCAAGCAATCCTGTCGCTACTGAGGGCAGGGGTTGATTCATTCGTTTGTAAATGTTTGTGGAATTGGTATGGAAAGTCCCAAGTAAGAATTCGTTCTGCAGGACAACTTTCTAGTCCTATAGAAATTCGTAGAGGTGTTAAACAGGGTTCAGTCATAAGCCCCGTAATATTTAATAATGCGCTGCGTTTTGCGACAAGATCGATCGAAGAGTTCCTGATAGAAGATGGTATTGATGTTAGTCATCTATCTTACGCAGATGACCTACTTCTGATGAGTGACAATTTAGAATCCCTACAAGAAGCTATCAATAGAGTGTCGTCCGCCCTTGGCGATATAGGTCTAAGCATAGAGCCCTCCAAGACTGAATTTACCGTTATGAACGAAGAAATACTGCCATTCCGTGTGGTTGATGTTTGTGGCAAGACAGTTGTCCAAAAGGATACATTTGAGTATCTCGGACTTCGATATGGGAATTCCATTAAAGCTACTAAAAGTTTAGTTATCGCGGCTCTTAAAGAAAAACTACGGAAAACCTACGGAATGTTGGCACGAACTAAAGGAACTAAAGGTCAATTTGATAAAATTACGCTTGGCCGTCTTTGCAATGCCATGTTCGCACCCCATGTTTTCTTTCTAACCCCTCTGTGGAATTCACTGAATAAAACTGAGCGTAAACAAGTCCGTTCTAATTTTTTCCGGTACTGCAAATATCTACTGGGAATTCCCATATGGTTCCGAAACTCTTTATGTATCACAGAGGTACCGTATTTTTGAAATAAGCGAAAAAATGGATGAGCTAACTAGCCGTTTCATCAATCGAAGTAGAAAACTGCACGATTTTCCACTGGCTAGCCTGGTGTAATCATGTGATTCAAGCATATTGTTGTTTTGGTTTCTCAGTTATCGCAGTCTAATTTTGTTTCGTAGTGTTGTTTGATTTCTCTTTTTCTTTTTCTTTTGTTCCCTTATCAACTCCTTCGACCATTTACTTTGTATTTGTATGGAGGGTTTAAATAAAATTGTTATTAATATTAATCCCAGTAGCTACCCAGTCTTACATTGATGTATATATAAGTATGTAATTATATATATATAACAGTATGGTACGTAATTGAAATGGGGGCAGACAGTTTACCGCTTGGGGATAGGAGAAAATATATAAAATAAAAAAAAGGACGAAAAGGAGTGGAGAAGGGAAGAGTGGTCCTTACTTTTATCCTATGTAAAGATGATGGACGTTTGAGGTTTGCGATGGATCTTAGAACAAGGTTATACGGTTATCAGTGGGGAATAGGGTTGAGCATTAGTGTTTATTTTGTCATTTTTCGTCATAGTTGACGATGCAAAACGGATACGTCAGCTACATTATATTACAGCTATATTTCGGCCCTTCTTGGCAAGGGTCATCTTCAGGCTCAAGCTGGAAAATGAACTTGTAGAAAAATAATTAAAGATCCTTCCTTAAATATCTGATTTTGTTAACTTCTTCTCTGAAAATGGGTTGAAGTTAAATCTGGTGCTGTGATTTCACGGCTGCTGTTTTTGCTGTTCGATTGGGTCGTCGGATTGATTATGGATTTTTCGTCTCCATGGTCCTCAGGCTTTTTACGCAAAGATTCGAAACTCTTTAATTTTATTTTTGTTTCAGAATGGAGACCTTTCAAGAATCTTCTGCTCTGATGTTGAAGGAATTCAGAACCGTTATCGAAAGCTCCCCGCTGTCCTTAACTCCCCAGAGACTTCTCCAGATGTTGGCTCTGAATATGTTTTCAATTGACAACACGCAACTAAAAGGTAAGGGACGCGAGAAGCCTCACCGAGACAACTATGACCCCCCCCCCCTTGGTATGCAACCGTTGTTATATTTGACAGTGCAAAACGGATAAGTCAGCTGAAATTTATATAAAAATATAGCTCAAAATATAGACATTTCACAAAATATAGCTCCAAAAATTTCAGCTGACTTATCCGTTTTGCACTATCAAATATGATTCGCAGTCAGACTGGGCTGAAGGAATATTCAACCGTTGCTGGATGTTGACGGAGAATTCGATCCCGATTTGATGTCCGGACTATCAAACTTTCTGATGTCCTCGCTTTCTCATTCCTAATCTTCGGACTCTCGAGGAAGTTCCGTCTACTGAATCGTTGGGAAAATTTCGGTAAATGTTCCGGAAATTTTTGATTCTTGCAAAAGCCGACATTTGCCATTAAAATGTGGATGTTCTACCTAAGCGATACTTCCTGACTCCGAGAAACTACCTTCTGTTGAGTCATTGGGAAAATGTCGGTAAATATTCCGGAAATTTTTGATTCTTGCAAAAGCCGACATTTGCCATTAAAATGTGGATGTTCTACCTAAGCGATACTTCCTGACTCCGAGAAACTACCTTCTGTTGAGTCATTGGGAAAATGTCGGTAAATATTCCGGAAATTTTTGATTCTTGCAAAAGCCGACATTTGCCATTAAAATGTGGATGTTCTACCTAAGCGATACTTCCTGACTCCGAGAAACTACCTTCTGTTGAGTCATTGGGAAAATGTCGGTAAATATTCCGGAAATTCTGGATTCGTGCAAAAGCCGACATTTGCAGTTACAGACATAAAATGTGGATGTTCTACCTAAGCGATACTTCCTGACTCCGATAAACTACCTTTTGTTGAGTCGTTGGAAAAATGTCAATAAATAATCCGGAAATTTTTTATTCTTGCAAAAGCCGACATTTGCAATTACAAACATAAAATGCGGATGTTCTACCTAAATGATACTTCCTGACTCCGAGAAAGTACCTTCTGTTGAATCCTTCGGAAAACTCCGGAGATTATGGATATTTTGGGTTCTAGCAAAAGGCGAAATTTTAAAGCAATCTTTACTGGTGCCAGTTAGGGAGGGACAGGCTCTGTGTAAAGTCGGCCTTAACTACCGAATTTGATTTTGACGCGAGTTTTTTTCTCACAGGAGTTGATAAGCAGTCCGAGTACAGATCAGCTCTTCAGGAAAACGCATTGGTTGTCGCTCTTGAGATGTTTCGGATTTTGGTCGATAGGTGTCTTCAGCTACTTCAGGCGAAAGAAAAGACTCCAACGCAATGTTCGGACGAAGGAATTCTTCTGTCGGCGATTAAGGTGAGAAACCGGGGAGAGTTGTACAGCTTGCGTCATAGCACAAGTTCCCCGCCATCAGACACGTCGCACCTATTACAGCATTTAATTATAAATGTTTGACTGTGCAAAACATCTAAATTAAGCATTACACTGATTATCAAGCTTGCCGAGAAGTTAATTTTATTTAATTTAATTTCAAATAAATGCGGCACAACATTTCATGCGCGAGCAAATTCATTGGCACTTGTCATTGACCTACAACTAAAACATATATACAATTGTCATACAATAAATACACTAATTCAGGTTAGGTTGTTATGATACAAGGTAAACTGAGGCATGGAAAGAGGCTAAAAACAGCCAAAGTCTTGTGTAATTTTCTGTAATTATAGCTAAGTTTTAAAGTAATCAACTATCTCAAAACATCTTAGCAGAAATACTAAGAGCGTGTTCCACCCTCCTAACAATAGTAACTATTAGTTACCATTTCTGTTCCAACCTCACGAAAAGTTACTACGCTGACCGTTCCAACCTTGTCGAAATAGTACCTAATAGTAACTATTTGCTTACCATACTCGGGAGCGTAGTAAGCGTGGTAACTACGGATCTCTGTAACGTGATTGGCTGGATTACCCCGTTGAGTGATATTTTACCAAAAATTTAAAAATGTGTTCCAGCTTTGACGCCAATAAGCCAAAATTCGTGACGTCATGCGTAGTAACTATGGTAAGTAGGATAGCGCGAGGTGTGCTTTAAGTAGCGTGCACAGACAGTCCGATTTTCGCAGTCGGATGCGAATTTCCTCCTTCGCGCCGAAATTTTGACGCATCGCATAAAGTTTTCACTGTAAAAAAGCGAATTTGTAGAATTGTAAAAAAGCGAAAAAGCGGACAATCTGTTGGTTTGACTCACACTGGTGCCTTACCGCAACTTACCTTTCAGATCTGGTGTTATTGGTTACTATGTTTTTATCGGACTGTGTGATTACGCACCTTTAACCATCTTTTGGTTTGACTCACATCGGTGCCTTACCGTAGCTTACGTTTCAGATCTGGTGTGATTGGTTACCATGTTTTTAATCGGACTATGTCATTACGCAGCTTTAACCATCCGTTGGTTTGACTCACACTGGTGCCTTACCGTAACTTACCTCTCGGATTTCATGTGATTGGTTACTATGTTTTTATCGGAATGTGTAAGTACGCAGCTTTAACCATCTGTTGGTTTAGCTCACACTGTTGCCTTACCGTAACTTACCTTTCAGATCTGGTGTGATTGGTTACTATGCCACAGTGTGATTTTCAACCCTCCTCCGGCCTCTGACTACAGTGTGGGGTAAGTCCTGATTTCATCTTTTCCTATGATGGGAGACTACACCAACACACACACAGAATGATAATTAGTATAATTACTTATTTCTTTTACCTTCATTACCTAGTCTGAAGATCTATTGAAATTCGCTCCTGAGTTGATTAGGTGGCTCATCATATGGATATGACGTTTTAACATAAGCAGGTAATTTATTTTTCACCCGCCATCTTGGAAAGCCGAGTATGAAGAAAATGAAATAAATAAAACCCACTAGCCTTACTGACTTTTCCGGGCCCCCATTTAGCTTTCTTGGGTGAGCGCCCAGTTTAGCTCAATTTTTGTGGTATGTATATGATTTGCTATTTTATTGCAAAAGCCAATAGGCCATAGGAACAACAACTACACTCAAAAGAAGAAAAACAAAAGACAAATCACATTCTCATTAAAACAGACATATTTTTTACGTAAAGCCTTCACGATGCATCGTTGCTATCCGGACGAACCTCGCTGAATTTTAATTACCCCGAAACAGTTATTCTCCAGTAACTTAATTATCCCATCATCGCTTCAGTATGTCGTATTCACACATAAAATGACATAAGCTTTCATCAATCGTTCCGCACATGGGGCAGAAGTAATGACCAGCACTTACCCTATTTATTCCTTCATACTTCCTTTTCACTCCAGTCCCAGTTGGGAAGGCGTTACCTCTTAAACTAATAAACAACTTCTCTAATCTGGTCCTGCCCTTTTTGGGGATCCAAAACGTAAGTGGGATACCTATGACTTCGTTAAAGTTGTCCGTCTGTCCGTCTGTTAGCACGATAATTCTCGAAGGGGTTGAAGGATTTTGTTCAAATTTGGCCTGATAACTCTTTGGGTCGAAGTAGGGGTCAAGTTCGAAGATGGGCTCTGTAGCCCTATATGTAGGGGTGGGGGAGGGGTTTCAAATTAAGGGACGACAAAAAATATTTTTGAAAGCTAATGATATATGTAGGGGTGGGGGAGGGGTTTCAAATTAAGGGACGACACAAAATATTTTTAAAAGCTAATGAGTAAGGAGACATGCTGAATGTGAATATGAAAATTATTTTCTCGCCGGACAAGTAGTTCAACCCGAAGCCGGTAAACCAGAAATTTTGGAAAAAGTAAAACCTTTTCTGCGATTTCGAAGCCTTTAGCCAATCTTTTGGGCAAAGGCAAATTTTTTCGGAAAAAAGATTTATTTGTTTTACGAATATTAGCTTACCTATATTATAAGGACAGACTGGAAGTTCGTTTACGAAGCCACTTGATTTTTGTAATTGATCAAGTAAGTTATTTCGTTGTTCTCGGATTTTTACTCTAGTTAAAAACAGAAATTATGAAATCTGCCACCGGCAGGTCCATATCCAGGAATTTATTTCGGGGGGGGGGGGTCCCGCTGGTCGGGCCAAAAATTACAAAAAAAGACACGGATCAGAGGTTAAAGCCTATAAAAAAACGATTATTTTGTATGTTTCGCGGGGGGGGGGGGGTTGAAACCCCCTACCTCCCCTGGATACGGCCCTGGCTACCGCGGTTTAGCTGTAAAACCGGTCATTGAAAATGCACTGCTGCTCAACCAGAGAAATATGCGAATTTTTCATAGGAAACTGTGAAAAGGACTAAAATTCGTAGGCGAGAATGTCACAGGTTTCTGCGGCCGAATTTCACTGGCTCCGTCAGAAAAAAGTCGCAACACTGTCCTGGACTCACCAGTGTCTGGTTGTTCCCCATCAAGTGCGGATTCACCAGGATGTGGGGGGAGATTCTGGGGAGGTTACCAAAATAAATTCGAAACACTATCCAGGACTCACCAGTATCTGGTTGTTTCTCATCAAGTGGGGGTTCACCAGGACTGTGCGGGGAGGCAGATTCTGGGGAGGTTACCAAAAGATGCTGAGACCCAAAAATCTTTTCGTAGGAAACACCGAGGGAAACTCCAGAGACTGGGGAGTTAAAACCGGAAACTACTAGGAGTGCGACGAACGCGCCTTTTACCAAATAAACTGTCAGAAGTTTCATAACAGACAGGGCTAACACTCAAAATGCCCACGATCATAATGCCCACGACTCAAAATGCCCACTAAAAATGCCAACAACTCAAAATGCCCACGACTCAAAATGCCCACTACTCAAAATGCCCACGACTCAAAATGCCCACGGCTCAAAATGCCCACGACTCAAAATGCCCACGACTCAAAATGCCCACGACTCAAAATGCCCACGATTGGATAAATTTGAGGATTTCAGTCCGTAATTAGGCGTGACTGAGTGGCGGGAGGAGTAGACCGACTATCAGAATGTGAACTTGTATAATCTCAATTATAATATAAAACTGGTTAAATATTTACAAGAAACATTTGTATCCTGTCCCTTATAATCTCGTACTCCGCTGTCCCAGGATAATTTTGGCCTCCCCTGTGGACAGTTTCGGCCGTCGGCATTGTAAACTAGGACGATATTAGCCTCCCCTGTGACCACTTTGAACTGTCGGCATCTGAAACTGTCGGCATTTTAGGCCACCAGCATTTCGTGGGCATTTTGAGTCCCAAACAGCGATCCCAAAACTGCTATTTTTAATCAAGGAATCATTCTTACCTTCGTGATGCAAGTTTACTATGGTGGATTTGGATCTCCTGGTTTTGCTTTCTGGGTTGGCACAATTTTACACGACATTGCTTTACTTAAACGCAAACAATTCTGAACTGATCAAGAAACAAAAAAATAATTCCTTTTGAAACCTTTAACGTGGTTAATCCTGTTCCTTATAATCTCGTAGTCCGCTGTCCCAGCATAATTTTGGCCTCCCCTGTGGACAGTTTCGGCCGTCGGCATTGTAAACTAGGCGTGATTGCCTAGTTTCGGATATTACCCTCCCCTGTGACCACTTTGAACTGTCGGCATCTGAAACTGTCGGCATTTTAGGCCGCCGGCATTTCGTGGGCATTTTGAGTCGTGGGCATTTTGAGTCGTGGGCATTTTAATCGTGGGCATTTTGATCGTGGGCGTTTTGAACCGTGGGCATTTTGATCGTGGGCATTCTGAGCTTGGGCATTGTGAGAGTGGGCAAAAAGATCGTGGTGATTTTGGAAACCACCCACAGACAGCACTTGGGATGTAATCAGTTGTCGCGACAGACGTTGTCCATGAAATGGTATGCATAACACGCATTGCCAGGAAGAGCCGAAAAACCGCCAAAAAAGCATCTGCTGACTTTGTTTGTCGTCATGATATCGGATCGCATCCTTTTGTTAGCTGTTATGAAACTTATGACAGTGTGCATAACGTTACATCCCAAGTGTTGTCGGTTGAAACCGCGCCTTCTTGTACTGTTTTTTATGAAACTTCTGACAGCACTGTAAAAAGTTTCTCCGAGTAAGGATTATGGTGAACTGCAGTATTTGCTACTGGGATTAACCTTATATCTGCTGAGAAAAGATTAATCCGAATTAGTGATAAGATTATCTCAGTAGAGACAAGATTAATCCCGCAGTTGCAAATACTGCAAGATTTTTTTTATACTGAGTGTAAGACTGCCCTAAAATTATGATAGGCCACCTCTCAGTAGTGTCGGGCGATCGATAAAGGATATATTGATATCGAAACTAGAATTTAAGAACTCTAATTTAGGCAAATTTTAGTCAAATAATATTTCGCATCATCTTTTGTTATAACCTTGGAATAATATAGCCTATACATCGAATCACTAAAAACATAATGCTCCATCTTTGGATATATGACATTCAGTTTTATTTGATTATGTGCAATAATTAGGGAATAAAACCAAAATGTTGAAATATTGTTTTCGGTATCGATATTTGCGTTTCGAAATTCGGTCCGATATTTCGATATCGGAAATCGCCTGGAACTATTTCCCACTCACCTATATCAGTGGTTCCCAACCTTTTCCGTACCGCGTACCCCTAATCAAGGTTCGAAAACGTTGCGTACCCCCTTTTCCAGAACGTTAAAAAGACGATATTTATTATCATAAATGATAAGGCATACATGAGTAGAATTTATACAAAATCAATGAGACACTTAAGGCTGCTTTTTAGCTAAAATTCTATGAAATCTCGGCTCTACGTCATTTACGGCAATATTTGTTTCACAGTCAGCCTCTTTCTGTGTATGGTTTTGATGTCCTCCGTGCTTTCATCAAACTGCATCGCAAACGTTTTCGTTAGCTTAATTCGTAACCTCAACGACAATAATTATCACTTGTTATGTCTTTGGTTCTTCTTGAACAATATTGTTAGACACAGGAACAGATTTTACGGCAGTAGGCTAGCTGTATTCAGGGGCGTCACGCACTTGTTGGCAACACCTCTTCCCCAAACAGAAACGAGTCGACGCGAAGCGCCGCGATTTTTCGTAAAAACAGTTATTTTTTTTTGAAAAACAGTCGATAAAAATACCTTGCCTTTCAAAATGTTTAGGCTAGTGATGCCTCTGCTGGTAATATTAGGCTTTCGGCAGTCAAAAGTGAGTTATCCCGTAGGGAAAAAAGGTGCCCGGATTCCGTAGAAAGCCCCGGATTCCGGGAAAAAACACGGAATTCCGGGGTTTATCCACGAAATTCCTTGAGTGTTCAAGGATTCCGGGACCGACGTTCCGGAATTCCGCGCCGAGCCAGGAATTCCTGGTCATCAGCTTGGGAGTCTTCACGGAATTCCGTTACTCCACGATCTTTCGCGGAATTCCCGATCTGGAAAGTTTTTCTGAAATTCCAGACCCGGAATCCGGCATTTTGTCGACCTCTGTACGGAATTCCAGAACTATCAAATTCCGTATTAAGGAATTCCAGAGCAACTGCAAATCAAAAACTTAATCATGAAGATACTTTCAGTTCAAGTACAAAACATTCATGTCCTCAATAACGACCCATTTCGATCAAGACAGGAAACACAAATGAATGAAGACATCCAATATTTTTAGCAAACAGCGACTTAGCGAAAGTAAATAAGTAAATGCGATCGGAATTTTGTTCCCATTATTAATTTGGCGACAGGAAAAGTACCGTTGCAGCTGTCAGGAAATACAGATTCAATTTGGTTTTAAGAATTAAGACAAACATTAAATGTTGGGGAATTTGATATTGTTGAATGTCCTTTTATAGGCGCTGCATATTTCTGTTACCATGTTAACAGGAAATGTATTCCTCCCCAAGCCCAAGTCCGAAATATTTAACTCCCGTAGCATGTCAGGCTTATTACAATTTTATTATAGATACAATAAACCTATTGTTATGGTTCTCTGTTTCTGGAAGCTTGACCCATTGACTCTCCTCAATATTCTTCTTGAAAGACGACATTAAGCTCAGTATTTCTCCTGAGTATGTGCTTACTGTATTTTTTTTTTCTGTGACCGCAGTTCGGTTCTCTAAAATGCGATTCTTTGGTTCAAGTGATTTCCGGAATTCCGAGCATTTGGCAACGTCTCAGGAAAACTTTAGTGTTTGATTTGCTACCTTGAACTGAAGACGAAGATGAGGTTTTTCACAAAAGGTTCTTTACAAATCACCAATTGAGTCCGGGAGTTCCGAATCTTCCGTTCGACTTATTTCGACCACCAAACAAAATACCATATATTTACACCGGGCTTCACTTCCCGGAATCTGCTTCTTCGCACCGGACTAATTTTGCTAGGATTTTACGTCCCATTTTGTCTTTGAAGAAGTGGTCAACCCATAGCCTACTTTGCAAGCCCAGATTAAGTCCGGTCTTCACCTCCCGGAACTTCCGGAATCTGGGCTTCCAGGTTATTCTTCGACGTCTTCTGTAAATTGCATCTGGAATGTGAACCGGTCCGAAAGAATATCAACATAATCCGGAAAAGGGAGCTTTTGAGCTGCCAGATTTCCGGAATTTTTAAGTATCGCAGAAGAAATTCAAAACAATCTGGGAAACCAGATTCCGGAAGGTGAAAACTTAACTTCACGGACCTTATAAGAGGTAAAGACCTCAACTGTTATTCATGGCCTGCTCTTATTTTGTATGGTATTTTCTGTGTACCTGCTGTGAACTCGTAAAATTCTGTCCCACCACCAGTGTTAGAAAGTCAGCAAATAAAATTCAGTGACACATCCGTTTAGTGCAGATAAATATGCGGGCTAAAATAATATTTACGTAAAATAATTTTGGATTTCTATTTAACTTTTCGTTGATAAAAAAGGAAATGTTAAGGATTTTTAGATAACTAAACGGGATTTTCTTAAGACCACGTCGCGACTTGCTCCCGCGCAAATTGAACTTGAAACATCACATGGCAAACGCCAGACATTTGAAGGAAGGAAGGAGGACGTCTGATTTTTTCGGGAAATGGAACATAGCACAGAGAGGGGAACGATCAAGCTCCTTCAAATGGATTCAACAGTTCTGTTCGTTGTCTACTACAGTTTTTCATGGACCATGTTGTGACAGAAGAAGCTGCGGCTGCCCGTATGGTTTATGGTCTAACAAAAAGGTATGTTTAAATCCACAGTTCAAGCCTGCTCTTTCTTACAGTATAGGTATGCTAATTTGACCACCAATCTGACTGCTTCTCTACTTGGGATGTATTTAACAGTCAGATTGAAATGAAGAAATAACAAACTAGGTTAGGTAGCCTATCAGTCAGCACTTTTATCAGCACACAGCTAACTTTTTTGGCACAAAAGTTAGTTGGAAAAGTTGTGTTTACTGTGAAAACAGATGGCATTTAAGCATGCTATTTGGTTTCATCTTTCTTGTTGCAAACCAATCGGGGTTAGCCCACCTCTAGTTCGACTATACTTTTGTTTTGTACAAGTTTTAACGCGGCCACCTGAAAACATTCTATAAAAGCTTGCAATAAGAATCTTGCGATTTCTTAATGTGAATTTTTATACTTACCGAGGATGGTGTATGGAAAGTAAAATATTTGTAGTGATTTTGGCAGATAAAAATTGTGAAAAACCTAAAATAGTTCTATGTGTCCTGTACAGGTGTTAACTACCAACGCCTGGTAAATGCCACACTATCAAGAAGAAGAAGTACTAATTTAAATTGCACATTTCTTGTTAGTGAATACAGTAGTGTATTTGGTATTTAGCGTTTTCGAACAGATCGGCCCTGTATGAAAACTTCAAGTGGTGGTTTTGTTTCTCGCTTGTGAAACAGTCAGATAGAAGGAGAATAACTTGAAAACAACACATTAGTGACAGCTAACTGTTATGCAGTTTTTGTTTTTGGCAATAAAAGTAGGATCAACTGAAAAAGTAGTGAAGTAGAAAAAAGTAGTAAATTCTTCTTCTCCTAACCACTGGTTTGAACAATTTAGCAGCGTGGTAAAGAATATTGTAGACAGAACTCTGCAAGTTTTAACTATCTATCAGTGAAAGAAAAAAGTTTCTGTGTGGCTTGCATCACTTATGGATAACAGTAATTCTAATTTCGAACTGTTAGGTTATATGATTGGCAAAAAATACTAGACATCAGTGGCTAATATTGAAAAATCGATTCAAATGGGAAAACTGGATATGCATTATTTGTTTTGGGCAAGTATTTATTGGAAGGGAGATAGAAATTATTAATAAAATGCTCCTATTTCTTTCAGAGAGATGAATATCTTACCGCATGCAGAGTTACTGATCAGGCATAGTTGGACACTTCCTGAATCCTGAATGCTGCAAAACTGTGGGTACGTAAGTATTTTAAAATGATCTGGGTATGGATGGAGAAACTTTGCTAAAAAGTGGAGGGATACCTGTGACATCGCAGAAGTTGTCGATCTGTCCGTCCGTCCGTCTGTCCGTCTGATATCACAATAACTCTCAAAGGGATTGAGATAGTTTGATGAAACTTGGTGGAAGGATCCTTCGGCCAACATATTTTTTTAAAATCTTTTGAGATAGTTGATTTAGGGGTAAAGAGACATGCTGAATCCGAATATGAAAGTTATTTTCTCACCGGACTAGTAGTTCACCCGGAATCCGGCAAAAACCGGACACAAAGTTTGTCAACCAATTTTCGGCTACCCCTTTTCTTCATATGGTATAGCTCTGCGTGCAGAGCGCCTAATCAATTAGTGTAAGAGATAGAGCTAGGGGGTAATCGAAGGTCGAAGGGATTGGTAGATGGGAAAAGAGTAGGTGGTTGCGGTCTATATAACAGTTGGAAAGTTGACAACTGAAACCAAAAATAGGCCAATCCCAATTGTGAGACAAGTAAGGGACTTCTAATGGTCTCAAATGCATGAATGTATGAATGAATTTTATTACCCGTAAAGTGAATGACACAAAACCGGAGTATTATTATGGTCTGACAATAGGCTTTTAGACCATAATCATCTTCGGCAATGAGGGGTTAGCAGTTTTGTCTACTTGGTGTACCTACAATTTGTTTCCTGTGCTTTATATAGTACGAACAATTTGGTACCACGTCTATCACGAAGACGTGGACTTGTAAGGGAGAATCGGTTGCTAGAATCTTTGGTGATGAGGGGTTGCAGACTTTTGCTAGTTGGTATACCTTTTATTTTTTACCAGTGTATTTCATGGTAAGAACGATACGGTACCATGTCTATGACGGGGAGATGGACTCGTAAGTAAGAATCGGTTGCTAGAAGGGCTTCGCGAGGGGCCTGAAACTTTGAACCTTGATCTGTTTCTATAAGTAAAGAGTATTGATCTGTCAATATCATATATTAAATTTTTGGGATCCCATCGACACCTTGGTCTTGTTACTTAAAAATCGCCAGGTGAATCTTTTGAAACTGCCGCGGGTACTATGTCAACAGCAGTATCTATTATTGCAGTATATAGTATTTTCAATATTGGAGCATAAAAAGTAAACAGTACGAGTGCGAGGTACAATACACTAGTCTGATTGTCAACTAGTACATCTCTGAATTCAAAGCTGCCGTAAAATCGCATAGTATAGTTCAGATGGAAAATCATTTCTGGGTGAAATATAGTTTCCAGTAATTTTCAAAATCCGAAAGATTACATGGGTCATACTCTAGAAATTATTCCTTTTCAGGTTTCCTGAAGTAGCCTACAAATTTGAGGCGAGAGGAGCCCGAGCACTCTTTTCTGTTTTAAAAGAGGCGTGTCGGCAAGTGACAAACTCAACCACGAAGAAATGATTTTTTTCCAAGTTTTTGTGGTAAGATAATAATAAATGCTTCCTCCAAGTTGAGACAAACTTCGGGTCGATTTTTGTTTCGTATTTTCTGGAAGGAAATACGAGGCGGATAACTGGTACTGATTTCCGGTTGAGCAGTGACCGTTCTTGTCTGAGTATCCGGAATCGGTTCTTCTGCCCGAATTCATGGAACGGAACAAGAAACGGGCCCCGGAAATACATGGATCTTATTGCTGGAATTCCGAGTCCGGAAACTTGCAACAAGATTCCGAGCACGGAAATCCCGCTTCAGTAATTCCTGTGTTCCGGAATTCCCGGGTAAGGAAATTTGGAACAGCATTCCGGGCACGAAAAACATTACGGAAATCCGGCTTCAGGAATTCCTGTACGTACGCCGGAATTCCCGGGTCCGGAAATTTGGAACAACATTCCGGACACGAAAAACGTTACGGAAATCCGGCTTCAGGAATTCCTGTATGTACGCCGGAATTCCGGGTAAGGAAATTTGGAACAGCATTCCGGGCACGGAAACCGTCACGGAAATCCCGCTTCAGGAATATCTCCGGATTTCCGTAACGTTTTTCGTGTCCGGAATGTTGTTCCAAATTTCCGGACTCGGGAATCCGGGCACCTTTTTTCCCTATGGGATAGGCGAGATTTTGAAGTTACGAATAAAAACGATTTTGGTTCCTTCGCGTACCCCTTGCAAGGGTGTCGCGTACCCCTTGGGGTACGCGTACCCCCGGTTGGGAACCACTGACCTATATTGACCATGTGTTGTTCCTTCGCTAAATTGTCATTTCAGAATAAACTTAAACTCGCTTCTTCGTGTTATGTTAATTGAAACCGTCACTTTTTTCTGACTGCTGTGTCTGTTCGCTAATAGCTCATAATTAGCCGACCCCAAGCAAACGTGAAGCTTCCCCAATATACCTAAAAAGTAGTTAACCATCTATGCCCGTTCTGGGTAATTAGAGATGAAAATCAACTATAGTTACCGCGACTTATTTCAGGTACGGTAAACACCCATTGAAATCGGATTAGTCTGTCAGTTATTTTGACTCATCTCATCGCTACTTTCATGGTTTATTGACATGTAGGCGATGGGTAGACAACTTTTCCGGTCAAGCTGAGGCACAGTATCTTATATATTTATGTATTAAATATATTATTATTCTTGTTTATAACTAAGGAACTGAGAGACAAAAATCTTCGTCAGCCGGGATTTGAACCCAGGACCCTCCGCTTACAAGCCGACCGTTCTACCAAAGGAGCTACCGAGGTTCCCTTGTATAAAGCACCATCTATGTAATATTTTTTATTATTATTATAAAATTGTTTGTATTATTAAAGTATATTGTTTGTTATTATTATTATCTGTTGTTCATTATTATAATCATATAATTTACATTAAATCTGTATATATTTATTTGTAAATACTCCTTCACCCCCAAGGGTTGCCCGTTCGTTGTTCATGATGTAGCCTGATGAAGACGCTTCCCAAGAAGGGCCGACATATCATTGACAAATAGAAAATTCGACAGGCTTGTTCCTGTTCTTCCCACCAAGTTTCATCCCGATCGCTCCGCTCTAAGCGTGACACAAGATTTCCGGTTCCCCCTCTGACTCTCCCCCCCACACACATTCATTGGATGCGGTCCGGACTTGAAATGGAACATCAGAGACACGACAGTCTTTCCAGATATCAAGTTTCATTCACATCCGGTCACCCATTCGAAAGTTGTGCATGCCACTAAATTCCGGATTCCGCCTCCCTCCCCCCTCCCCCACGATGGTCGGATTGGGGAAGTGACTATTTTCAAGCTAGTTTGGTGGGGTCCCTAATATGCCTGCCAATTTTCATCGTCCTAGCACATCTGGAAGTACCCTAACTCAAAACAGCGGACTGACCAACCGACAGACCGACGGAAAAGTGGTCGGTGTATGGCACTTGGCCGGAAGGCAAGTGCCGTAAAAAATTTATTTGAATAAAAAAAAAAAATAGCACAGGGGCTTGACATCATGTTTTCATTTTGCTTTTTTTCTTTTCTTACAAAAACGACGGGAACTACCATGATTGGCGCAAGCTGCTTCCTTATTGGCCGGCTTATCGTTCTGGTAAAAAGTTGTTCTGTTGTTTTATTTTATCCTTTTTTCGGCCGAATGATGTGACTAACCATTTGAACTTCATGCTGAACTCATAAAATGAACAAATTGCGTGGGATTTTAATTCCCACGGAGGAATTTGAAAATCAATTCCTAATTTGCGCCTGCCAGTTGTGGCGTGCGAAACGTGGGTCGGAGGTCGTACGGATGTTCTGATGAGACTGCTTCCGTTTCTTCGCTCGGTCGTTGAACCCGAGGGGATACTCACTCCCGAAAGCCGTGCACATCGCTGCCGGGAATGAGTATCTAGCGCCCGGAGGGTCCCAGGAATGAGTGTACACCGGGTCCCGGAGAGTGAGCATCCCCTCGGTCGTTGAACCTAGCACGTAGTTGAAAATAAAAAATACCTGAAGATTGATATGATGAGGCGTAGGAAGGCGCTGGTTCTTCCTATGTCGAAACCGTGGGAGACGCGCAGCTTTTTTACTTGATGCTTGTTATGCTTTGTTTTTGTCTGATAGGTGATGGTATCTGGCAAGGCTGGCAAAGATGCCGGTCGTTCTTGCGTCGAAAATTAGAAGACGGACGGAATTAGAAGCGCTTCTTTCGCTCTTATTTCAAATTCACTTTATTTTTCCAAAATTCTTCCTGCGAAAAATAGCATAGGAAAATGTCAATAAAAATTCGCTAACATACAAGTACATAATATACTATTACTTTACATAATCTTCATGTATACAACTTTGGTTTCTTAATTTGGTCCATAATAAAGTATCACTACTACATATATATTATATTTACGTGTGGTAGAAGGTCAGTGTGGGAGGACACGGACAAAGACGAAAAGAAAAATGAAGGAGATGCGCAACTCCTTTGCCTGACGCTTTTTTATCGATGTACCATGAAGTTAAGGTGAAGAAAAAAATTATCGAAAATGTTGCTAACTTTCGAAAAATGAACAACCTAAAGGCTCGGAGTGTAAGGCATTCTCTCAGTATTTCTAAAGACTGTGAGTCTACTCATTAGCTGCATTCTTTGCGAGGAGTTAACCACTCCGTGGCACTTGGTGTACACCCTTTCCTGGCACCGGCCCTGCACCAAACTAGCGGTGCCGGCCATAAATTAGGCGATTCATCGTTCAGCGCCCTTAAATATGCTGATTTTAATATATCCTAACACGTGACAACCATGTTCCGGCACCGGCACTTGGTTTACAGTAGAATCAAGAGTTGGCAAGCCCTCCGCTCTTTGTCATCGGAATACTCGTTAGTGGTCTCTCTTTTTTTCTATTTTGCGATTTTGCATACACCAGCGACTGCTCGTTAGTGTTATAAACCGTTTCCGTACTCACCTGTATCTGGTTTCACCGCACCGGGGTTGGTTAACCAGAACCTGTTGGGGCACTTCGTAGTGAGAAGACATCGGGAGGTGGCGAGACCAAAAAAATCCTTGTAGAGGAAAAACCAGACACTAGTGGGTGCAAACCAGAAACTGCTAGGGGAAAAGGCGTCACGTATGAGGGGGGGGGAGGGGGACTCTCCCCCAATGTTGTCTGCCAGTCAGTGAAAAAATCGGAAGCGCCACGATTTTTCGTAAAAACGGCCTCATTTTTTCCTTAAAAACAGTTGACTTTTCTTAAAAGTTTTATTTACCGACCTTTAAAAGCAGTCGACTTTTCCTTAAGAAAAGGGCGATTTTCCCCCTAAAAACAGTCGTTTTTTCCTGAAACGGTCGGTAAATATACCTGCCGCCCCCTCCCCCAAAGAAACGTTTGGCTCAGGCCCGTATCCAGGACTTTTTTTTTGGGGGGGGGGGGTTGCCCGTGGAATTTATTTCGGGGAGGGGTTGCCCACGGGTCGGACCAAAGTGCAAATAATACATAGACCAGAGGTTAAAGCCTACAAAAACTATTACTTTTGTGGGTTTCGGGGGGGGGGGGGTCGAACCCCCTACTCCCTCCTGGATACGGCCCTGGTTTGGCTAGTAACGCCTCCAGCTAGGAGTGCGACGAACTCGCTTATGGACTTGGCTTGGTTTGGCGGAGTGGTGTTGGCTCTACCCGATGAAAAATATCTGAGAATTAGTCGTATGAAGTAGTACGAAAAAGTAGCATGTAGTAGTAACTGTTGCTACTACACGCTACTACTAGCAAACTGGATGCTGTCGGATACTACTACATAAGATTAACCCAGTCGGAGGCATGTTTGTCAAAGTATTCCATACTACTACATATCACTAATCAAACTACTCCATACTACTACATACCATTCCATGCAACTTTTTCGTACAACTACCATACTACTACACAGTCAAAGAATTTTTCATCGGGTATGCGTCGCCAAACTACTCGGATTTGTAAATATTTGTAAAATTACAACTAAAACAACAAGACCAAAGGTTTCGATGGGATCCCACCAAAAAAAAAATTACAACACACATAAAAGATCTGAATTGTCATCAGCCCGAATAGAGTGTCGCATTACTAATTTCTTACAACTCATGATCATGTTGACCGTGTTAAAACGGTAGCATCGTGTTTAATACGCCCTTTCCCAGATTAGGAGTCAAAGATATTTTACTCTTTAGCTTTTCTGACAAAAAACGGGTGCAGGAAAGGATGTTAACGGGAACCAGCTTATTCTCCAAAAGGGTAGATTAGGCGAGCATCTTTTTTAAGTTACAAGGAAGCTTGATCAGGGTTAGTCGGTCATGCTTTAATTAAAAGACAACGTTTTATGTTCTATCTGTTGTACAAGGTGGCTGCTACGCTATCAGAAGTGTCATAATATCTACACAAGTCTACGCAATTTCAGCAGATATTGCATTAGGCACTGTTGCAGGATCAGACTAGAAATCTGTGTCGCTGTTCCTCTAAAACAACAAGACCAAAGGTTTCGATGGGATCCCAAAAATTTAATATTTAATCCAGACAATCGGGTCTTGTCTTCGCCAGATCCAGTCTTCGCCAGGCTAATCATCTGAGAAAACCAAGTTCAGATATACCTCTGTAAGCCATATCTGTTTTGACGATACTGATCGAAACTTCCTACTTTACTTCTGCCAAATTTCCGGGTTTGGCCGGATTCCGGGCGAAGAAGTTGTCCGGGTAGAAAATGTGTTCTTCTTATCCCTAAATCAAAAATCTAATCAACTTTCAGTAAAAATGTTACTTTTAACAAACTTTCCGGTTTTGGCCGGATTCCGGGCGAACTACTTGTCCAGCAAGAAAATAGTTTTCACCATCGTGTTCAGCATGTCGTCTTACCCCTAAATCGAACCTCTAATCAACTTCAAATAAAACTTTTACTTTTAACAAACTTTCCGGTTTTAGCCGGATTCCGGGCGAACTACTTGTCCGGCGAGAAAATAGTTTTCACGATCGTGTTCAGCATGTCATCTTACCCTTAAATCGAACATGTAATCAACTTCAAATAAAACTTTTACTTTTAACAAACTTTCCGGTTTTGGTCAGATTCCGGGTGAACTACTTGTCCGGTGAGAAAATGGTTTTCACCATCGTGTTCAGCATGTCTTCTTACCCCATAATCGACTATCACATTAGCTGTTTAAAAATATTTTGTTTGCCCCTTAATTTAAACCCCCTCCCCCACCCCTAAATATAGGGCTACAGAGCCCTTTGACCTAAAGAGTCCTCATGCCAAGTTTGATCAAAATATCTCAACCCCTTCGAGAGTTATCTTGCTGACAGACGGACAGACGGACAGACGGACAGACGGACAACTTTACGAAGTCATAGGTATCCCTCAACTTACGTTTTGGGATCCCAAAAATGCGACCGGCTATAATTGTCCCGTGTGAGAAAATCATGAGGAGGCGTATACGCACTTCTAAACGCTGGACAAATTGTGTTCACGTTGCACCAGGCAGTAGTTGAACACTCGGACATTTCTTATTGATTCATGGTAAAACACTAGTAATTCCCGAGTAGGGAGGTAGGTAGGTAGGTAGGTAAGTTTTATATTTATCCAAAATATAAACATAAATAAAAATGACACGCCTTATAATTATTGCAGCAAAAAGAAAGTCCTAAGGACTTGTGCTGCAAATTCCTGTTACTATTTATATCTTATAAAATTCTTATTTGTCGAGTTCTTCGGAAATACATTGTAATCACAGACCTGCGTCACTCTGACGCACTTTTTTCGTCGAAAAAACTTGCTTCATCGCTATGTGCAATTTCAAAAACACGCACAGTACGAAGAATGTCACGGAGACCAATTAGAGGTTAAAGTTCATTCCAAAAGCGCAAATTCCCGTAGTTATATTACACGGTAACGTTTGAATTATACCTTGGGTCTCGTAACCAGTTATTAGGAAGTGCACCGTTAGGGTATAAAAAAGCTGCTGTTAATACTCAGAGATAAATGTAAGACTAGTGCAATCTAAACACCGTAATAGTCCGGGCTCTGTTTCCTGTTTTCTTCGTGAGAAAAGAGGGTTTTTATGGTTTTTATAAACTTGAAAGTCAGGTCTAGCAGTTTAATTAATGTTCCTGGGGTTATCCACAGTTAGTATGAGCTTGGGTTTATAATTTTCTTAGTACAGACCGCGATTTGTTTGACATGGTTACTATAGAGAACCCTTGACTTGATCTTGATAATAGGGAGGGTATTTGGTGGAATCATTTTTGTTTACATGGTTAGTAGGGACCTGAAGGGAGGGATGGGTTTTAATGCAGTGTTCGTTTGCGAACAGTTAACTCTTGCGACCACTCTGCCAGTTACAGGTGATCCCAAAAAGGAAGGGATCCCAAAAGGAAGAAAAAGTAGTAAAAACTAAATTGTCACAAACACTACCAATCTATACAAGCATCGTCGGTCGGTCGTGATCTGTTTCAGTGATGAGTTTTTCGTAACTAGTGATTATGTCGTTACAGCAAAACCGTCGAACAGTATTATAAGAATTGCTTGTCTGGAGTCAACCTACCGAAAGTAGGTTGACTAGATTTTTGTTTAAAGGTCCCGTCGTGTCTGTAATGCGAATGCTACTTACTTCCGTTAATCCCTTAGCCCGGAGACCTACATTTGATAGGTTAGATTCTAAGCCCGCTGACGATACCACATTAATCTTTGCAATTGCTACGATTCACTATTTCCATGCGTATTATGTTCCCGATGAGTGTTCGCGTATCATGCTGCGGATGCGTTGGCTACAGTTATCTGAATTTTGCCGAGTTTTTGCTAGAAATCAATGGACCTGTGAAAAGGCTCAAAATAGCCGAAGCCGTGGATCGTTTGTTAAGTGCAGAGTCTAGTTTTGCAGTATTCAAATAGTTGTGAGTATTGGCACATAAACAGCGCGAGGTGTGCTTTAAAGTCCGTATCCAAAATCTGGACATCTTACTCCTAATCGTATATTCATCGTTTGCATTATACAAGCCCACACTGTGTTGTGGTCCAGAGCTGAGACGAGATAAGATTCGTGATATCAAATATTTGTATCCTTAATAGCAACTTGTTTCGAGCAAGAAAGAAAATAAAACGAAAGAAGACGTTCGAAATATCGCACAGATGAAGTATTTGCAGATTGACGTCTAAAAATTGCGAACAAACCATTGCGAAATGACGATTGTTCGGCGATGATTCGTTATGCTTGTAGGAAGGAATTTTAGTGTAAGCGTGTGGCGGAAGTGTAGAATAGAATGACAAGCGACGAGCAGAGGGGCTCTTTGCTCTTTCTGTCGAGCAAGAAAGATAATAGAAATAAAAGAAGACGTTCGAAATATTCGTACGGATGAAGTATTTGCAGAGTGACGACTAAAAATCGCGAGCGTACTATTGCTAATTATTCAGCGATGATTCATGCTCATGAGAAAATGCAGTAATGATTGACAAGCGAGCAAAGAGGCTTGAGAATTTGAAGTTAAGTCTATGAATTTGCCCGGTTGCGTCATTGAAGAAATCGCCCAGGGGTTGCCCTCTCTTGATTTCAGTGTATAGCAAGTGCCCGGTGCCAGCACCGATTGTCACGTATTAGAACATTAAAATCAGCATGCTTAGAATCGGAATCACCTAAGTTATGCTGCTCTCGGCCTATACCGGGAAAGGGTACACAGCAGGTGCTGGGGAGTAGGTAACCCCTTGGAAATAGCTTGCATTTGTTAGGAAACAGAGTGTACAGTTAGTTGCAAGGAGAAACAGCATATATTTGAGGCCAACCTTAAAGGTCGATGGGCCCTCAGACTTATCCCTACGATCAGTTCAGAGCTGTGACTTAGCTTCTAGAAAAATTAACAAGCCGCGATCATCAGAGTACCGCTAACCGTTGTCTACGGGTCTACATCACCCTGACAAAAATGTTGTGCAGCAACTATAACTCCTTCCTAAAATGACAAGGCTAAATTACCATAAGTTGATTTGCATGTTAAAATATTTCAGTTTGTCACGTACGGAATCAGAAAGGTATTGAAACCTGTTCTAATTTTTCCTGTACAGTCGAGAACGAGATCTGGACCCAGAATTTTCGGGGGGGGGGGGGGGGGGGGGGCTGGTGTCGGATAAAACCTTGAAAAATAAAATCCGTGTTTTTTCCATGCCGGAAAAAACTTGCCGATTTTTATTTTTTGCAGTTTTCGGCGGACAATTTTTTTACTGAAACAGAACATTTTTTTCGAAAAAACTATTATTTTGTCGGCTGCATTTCTCATGCCGCAAAGAACTCGTCTGTATTGTTTTGGCAGTTTTCCACAATAGCCTATTTGTATATTCTACTAGAAAAAATATTTTTTATATTAAAACAGTGGCTAAAAGCGGAAAGTCAGCTACGTTGTTTGACATCGATATTTCGGCCCTTCTTGGCAAGGGTTCTCGCCAGGCTGGAAGAATTGAACATGCAGTTGACGAACTGGTCTTCGTCAGACTCCTTAAAGTTTAACCGAAAAGGGCTGGGATAGGACAATCTAGTTACCCATCACTTATTCACTAAAATTGGCTTGAAGACCCGCTGAAAATGCGTTACTTCGTTGTTCCGCTATTCACGAATAATCGATTTTCAAATAGTGGAATTTCCGTGTGATTTGTGGTACCGCTATGCGCTTGTAATTTTGTTGTATGCCTTACGAGAAAGATTCATGACTTTTTTTTTGTTCAGACACTAAGTCATCTTCACCAATTTTACCACTGCCCACTGAAAAGCCGCGTTTGTGTTGAGATGAAAACAAAAAAGTCCCTTTGCAGAATCCAAATAATTCAGTTGATTCAATTAAATGACACAAAAAGAAGTTGGCTTTTCAGTTAAACTTTAACCATTTTAGTATTTATCATTAATCAGCCGTTTGAAAATAAACATAAATAACACCTTCGTGGTGCTTTCTTGAAAAATTACGGCCAAACGGATCAACGTCAGACAAAACTGTCACTTTCAGCAAATTTTCTGGTTTCGGCCGGATTCTGGGCGAACTATTTGTCCTGCGAGAAAATAATTTTCATAGACGGATCCAGGATGTCCTTTTACCCTTAAATCAAACCTCTAACCAACTTTAGATAGACTTTAATTTTCAACTAATGTTCCGGCTTTGGCCGGATTCCGGGCGAACTGGATGTCCGGAGTGAATATACTTCGTGTGTACGGACAGCATGAATGAATGAATGATTTATTTGCACATTAAAGCCATCAGGCCATCATGCAACAAAACAAAACAAAAAATCAACAATCTGACGTACGTATCCTCACACAAACACATATTTTTTAAATTACACTAAATACTTTATAAACACAACTTCCTCATCAAAAGAAATCTTTCCGGTGTTTCAAAGCTAACTTGAGGGACTACCCTACATTTCTTATTTATCGGACCTCTAACCAACTTCAGATAGACTTTACTTTTCAACTAATGTCCCGGTTTTGGCCGGATTCCGGGCGAAGTGTGTGTCCGGAGTAAATATACTTCGTGTGTACGGATTCAGCATGTAATCATCTGGGAAATGAACCTGAAATATAGATTTGCATGTTCGTATCTTCCAATCCATCAACACCCTCGCGAGAGTCTTTGCCAAGAAGGGCCGAAATCTGACTGTCAAACATCGTAGCTGAGTTTACATTTTTAGCTATTGCTTAATTATACGTTCCCAGTCAGGTTGGGCTCAAGGAGTATTTAATATTCTTTTTACTAGACTAATCATTAAGATCAGCATGTTTAGTAGCCCTAAATATAGGGCTACAGAGCCCATCTACGAATATTAAACGTTACGGGAAATTCAGCGTTACAATCCAATTCATTCTTTTACACTCCACGTCTGAGCGCTTGCGCACTTGTTCCTCAGTCTATTTTCTCTTGGTCTACGTACCCTAACAAACGGAACTTTGTGAAATGTATGTACACCAGCAAATGAAACTTGATGAGCCCTCAGTTCAGATTAATAAATTACGGTCTATAAATCAGAACCAGCCCATATTTTAGCCGTTGCGTAGTGCAGTAGGAAAATTAGGATATTCTTTCTCCCTCTTCTTCTCTTTTCATATAGACAGGATATCCAAACTATTTTATCTTGGTTTAGGTACGTCAACAAACGGAACGTCATAAAGTTTACGTATACAAACAAATTGGAGCTCGTGATCCCTCAGTTATTAATAAGTAACTGACACTAAATCAAGTTAGCACGAAAAATGTCGTCTGGCGCCAATGCGTCGTCACACCTCAATTTGCGTGTTCTAACTTTGCTCTTTTGTCTATTTTCGCTTAATAATCGACTAAATTAGGTCTTTGGTTGGTGTAACCCAGAGGCAGCTATTTAGAACCCTGAAAAAAAAAATATGACGAAAGTTTCGGTGGGATTCCAAACGAAAACCTTGCCTTATATCCTCAACAGACGACCAGGTTTTCCCGTCCGGATCTTCTGCACTTTCATCAAACTTTGCTGCGCCGAAACCGGTTGAATCCGAAAAGCGATTCCGGAATCTTTCGGAACCGATCAGAAAACAGCAATGTCCGCAGCAACGCTATGTATGAATTTTTCCAGCATAAGAGATGCTGCCGGAAAAAGAATGTGGATTTTTGTTCATGTATACAAACTTTTTTTTTCGAAAAAAACACAGATTGTCCTTGGGAAATTCCCGAAACAAATATTGGATAATTTATTGGACTCACCAATTTTTTATTTGCATAATTGCAAGATTTTTTTTCGGCATGAGCACTGCGGCTGGAAAAAAGCTGGGATAAAGTAAAATGTCTTAGTAAAAATAAACAAATGCTGACCGTGCAATATTGAGAGTTTGTTCTCCTCCATTGCTCTTCCTAAAACACAATTTTGTTCGCGGAACGATATTGTTTGAAAAAAATCGGTTTTAACAGCTATAATTGGTACAAAAGATTCGTCTTTGAATGCTAGTTAACTCTGAACAGTGCCATTAATATTTGGTAATGCAACACGGATACGTCAGCTACATTTTATTAGAGCTATATTTCGGCCCTTCTTGGCAAGGGTCCTCTTCAGGCTCAAGCCGCTCATGCTGGAAAATGAGCATGTAGAAAAACAGTTAAAGATTCTCCCCGAGATTCTCCCTTGAATATCTGATTTTGTGATTTGATTTTGGACACTGCTGCTCTTTTTGCTGCTCGATTGGGTCGTTCAAAGGGTAGTGATTTTTCTGCATTTTGGTTTTGGAGTCACCTGTCTCTTCTTCTTCTTCTTCTTCCACGGGTGTCATGGGGATTTTTTGCCGTGGGGACGTTTTGTCATGGGGACGTTTTGCTTTGGGACGTTTCTTCGATAAGCCCTGCAATCTAGTGTCGCCCTGATGCTGACCCACAACAGATGCTGGATTTGAGTGAAGTGTTGAACATTAGCTTGGAATCAAGAAGTCCATGTTTGTATACGGACTTTAAGCAGCTATAACCCTCTGACGCACAGACTTGTGTTTTTCGGTCGATGGCCTGCGACTGAAGTCATGATAACTGAATGATTTATTGTGACGTTAAATTCTGGCGTCTCAATACAAGTTAAGTCGATGGAGACGGGATGAATATCATTAATGTCCATGTTCGTATGAACAGGTGCAATTTTTTAGTGATGGCTTTGAGTGTTTTTTCTTAGCTTATCTTCTGAATTCTTCCAGGCAAGTCAAGCATATATTTTGAACCGTTGTCACTTCGTAATTTTTTACTGTCGGTGAGATTTACACCCATCTGACCCATATGCCCACAAGTACTGGTTATGCGCTAGTGGCAGGTCGTCATTATCTTGAGTTCTTTCTAGTACTGGGCCCATGAGTGTGGATCCATAAATTACTGTGATAAGAACTAAGAGATTATCATAATTCGCACTTTAGAGCTAGTAAGGTCCGTTAAAGCTTACCTGAAAAAGCCAGCTTACTTTTATATTTTGGGTTTGAACACACTGAACTATTTTGACCCTGTTAAAGTTTAACTGAAAAGCCAACTTATTTTGTATCATTTAACTGACTACACTGCATTATTTTGATTGTTAAGGGATTTTGATGTTAAGGGATTGTTTTTATTTTCACTTCTTTTTATTATTCGCTCTAGTATGATGTTCAGAATATCTACGGCCGTCCTCACAACGCAAAATTCTACTATGACGCAGAAAAACTGAATCTCAATACAAACGCGGCTTTTCAGTGGTCAGTGATCAGCCCGAGGAAGGTGGCTCACTGCTTGTACACTTATTTTTTCGTAAATCGTTTTCGCAAAGCATACAACACAGACACAAGCAGACAGAGCCTTTGCTCACCTTTTGCTCAACTAGTGACGTTCAGAATGTGCACTGCTGGCCCGACAAGTTCATCCCGACGCAGAAAATTTGAATTTCAACCAAAGCGTGCGTTTCAGTGGCTAATGAAGCGAAGCTCAATAAATATTAAATTCCAGATTGTAAGGTCACATCTGCGTGATCCTAAACAGATTTGTTTTTCGGCAATCATTTACCGTTGTAGTTGCTAAATATTTCAAGCATACACAAGCACATAGAGGTACCACATATCCGAAAGAAAAAGTCGGTTCCTCAAGCCTGTTTAAAGTTTAACCGAAAAGGGCTAGATAGGACAGTTTAGCTACACATCAGTTACTCACTTAAATAGGCTTGAAGACCCGATGAAAATGCGTTACTTCGTTGCTCCTCTTTTCACGAATAATCGATTTTCGGATTGTGGAATTTCCCTGTCGGAGTTGTGGTATCTCTATGAGCTTGTACAGGTGCTGTATGCTTGACGAAAAAAGTTTTACGAAATGTGTCCAGGCACTAAGCAATCTTCACCAATCTCACCTCTGCCCACTGAAAAGCCGCGTTTGTGTTGAGATTCTAATTTTTCCACGTCAAATTAGAATTTGCGTTGTGCGGACGGCCGTAGATATTCTGAACGTCACTACTAGAGTAATCCTTAACAGAATCCGAATAATCCAGGGTATTCAATTAAATGATACAAAAATAAGTTGGCTTTTTAGTTAAACTTTAAGTGAAAAAGACTGCAGACTTTAAGGATCAGGTTGGAGGGTCTTGGCTTGTCGAGCTGTTTTTTGGCACTTACATCCGTCGGCTCAAGTGGCGTATACCGATCGCTTTTTCAGCGGCATGTCTCTTTGTCGGTCCGGTGATCGCGAGTTCGGGTACTTATAGATGGACCAGGACGATGAAACTTGACCAGATTGACTTGCAAATTGTCACTTCCCAGATCCGACCGTCCAGGGATGTGTGGAGGGAGGGGGAATCCGGAATCCTGAGGCGTGGATAAACTTCGAACGAGGGTCAGATCTGAATGAAGCATCTTCACGGTTTAATCCGGCACATTCTACTCATGACACGAGATAGCCAAATAAAATTGGTTTGAAAGGACAATCTGCGTATTTAATAATAATAATATGTTTATGACCCATTCCCGATGAAAAAATTCCGAGAATTAGTCATATTGAGTTGTACGAAAAAGTAGCACGTAGTAGTAACTGTTGCCACTGCATGCTGCTACTAGCAAACTGGATGATACTACAGCAAGATTGGGTGCTATCGGATACTACTATCTAAGATTAACCCAGTCGGAGGCATGTTAAATCAAAGTATTCCATACTACTACGTATCAATACATTCAACTTTTTGGGATTCCAAAACGTAAGTGGCGGGATACCTATGACATCGCAAAAGTTGTCCGTCTGTCTGTCTGTCTGTAAGCACGATAACTCTCAAAGGGATTGAAATATTTTGATACATATATATATTTTGATATATATAAAAAATATTTGAATATTTTTTCAAATTAAGGGGCAACAAACATTTTTTTTGAAAGCTATTTAGATAGTTGATTTAGGGGTAAATAGACACGCTGAAGTAGTACCATATCACTATACCACGGCCAAGTACACACTTCCAGGTGCCACTCCCAGGTGCCACCGCCAAGTACATATCCCATTTCCAGTATCTTGGCGTTTTTCGTTCCCGGAGTATACCAGCTTCTTTGACTGGAGAGAGTGATGTAAGAGCGTGATGACAAATTTGAGTTTGCGCAGAGTATCAAAAAGACGAAAGGAAACAAGAGAGTGATGTAAGAGCGTGGTGACGAGCTTGAGTTTGCGCAGAGTATCAAACGACGAAAAGAAACAAGGGAATGATGTAAGAGCGTGATGACGAGCTTGAGTTTGCGCAGAGGAAAGGAAACAAATCTGGTGATTCTGTACCCGGGAATGGAGTTTGAGAACGAAAATCTCTTCGAACTGTAGTGCTACCAATCCATATATGGAGTCATAAAAAGAGAGGTGTCAGATTTTCGGAAGACAAGTCTAAAAAATAGAGCACTAAGGAGGGGGTGAACAAGTTCTGCTTCTTTGACTGGAGAGAGTGACGCAAGAGCGTGTCGTAAGAAATGTTGACGTTTGCGCAGAAGGGAAGCATTAGTATGAGACAGACAATGTAAAAGCCAGCTTTCGACCATTCATTTAATCAGTCCTCTCTACAGTTGAGACACACACACACACACACACACACAGATACACTCTGTGCCTTGACAAGATGAACGGAATTAATGGAAACAGAGGTGAGAGATTATATTTTCCTGTCGAGTATTTTAGTGCTTGAGCTAACCATGTTCGTTTGTTGTGTTGTGTGTATACCGGCTGTGAAACTTCTGAACATTTCGTCATGTCGAAGTAAAATGACTCTTTTTTTCAGATGGTGGTGAAAAGAGAAAAATACCTATGCTTGCGGATCTTAGCGAGTGTGAACCCCCACAGTCTCAAACAGCCCCTCTGGAGAGCAGGTCAATAAATTTAGGCAACAATATCCGGCTGGTTCTCGATAGATTTCCCAACGGTGGCTCATACTTCATAAGCCTCAGAAGATTCAACAAGGACACGGACGAGATGAACTGTTTCGCTCCCAACATCATGGTGCATCAAATGTACAAAGTCGTCGAAGCCATCAACTACATGGCCGAGTATTTGGATGAAAATGGACACGCTGGAATGCTCAGGGGCGTAACTTACGGCAAACGTACTAGAACTGATAGTTGATCACGTGGTTGTTCGTTGTTTTTTTTGTCAATGGCATACATTTATATACACGTTTAAATAAATCTTCTGTCTCGTTATCTCGGTCATACAAACAGGCAGAGTCGAGTAAAATACGGCCTACTCCCGACGCAAATGAGCGGAGGTTACTAGCTTCGCGCCACATCACGTTTCGTTACCTCTACAAATAGCTATATTGCTGTTGCGTCCCTGAAGAGGAAACCCAGCAGTCAAAGCTGATTGGTTCTATGGACGCGCTCCAGAGCCGGTCAGCGAACAGAGTACGCCTCCTGCTAGCCTCCCTCAACATTTCTTGTGCGAGAATCAACGGTGAAGACGGAAGAGGAGTAAACGGGTATCAGCTCAAAGCTAGAGTAAATACCTCCATGTCCGCTCAGTTTTGTCGGGGTTTTCATAGTCGCTGCATGCGATTAAAGACATAAGTTCTATCTGATTATTTCTTCTTGGTGGTATATCCAGAAAGTTGACGTCCCCCAAGGTTTACCATCATAATCTTGACAACAGTTTTTTCTGTTCTTGTCATTGAATAAGAAAGCAAAAACCGCCCTTTTGCTTAATTTTACTTCATTTTTTCGCCTTCGTTGCAAAAAGTGAAAGCAAAAACTGCCCTTTACAAGTTTTCCACTCGATTTTTTCGCCTTCATTGAAAAAAGTGAAAGCAAAAAATGCCCTTTACAAGTTTTCCACTCGTAAGATTTTATATGGAAATCTAATAGGAAAATCGTAAAAGACGCCCTTCATACTTTATATACTTTCCATTTTTCACCCTCTTAGTGATATTTGAAATCAAAAATCCACCTTTCTGTTTTTCTTGCTCGCGATTTTTCACCCGTGTAATAATATTTGAAATCGAATTGTGTGTAATTGCTGGTTTGACAGTCCACTTTGTCCATTTCGATTGATGCATCACAGTACGGAGATAATTAATTAGATACCACTCCGAGGAAACAAGAGCTCTGGCTATGGAGTGTTGAGAGACGAAGATGAAAACGGCCTATTGTTACACACAAATTTGTTGGAACATTTTTAGATTTGTGCAGACAGTGTAAAAGGCCAGCGTTCGACAATTTATTTATTCAGTCCTCTATACAGTTGACACACACACACACTGTGCCTTAACAAGACGAACAGAAATAGAGGTAAGACACTATGTTTTCTTGTCCAGTATTTTATTGCTTATAGCTTCAGGGGTGTCTAGCTTTCGTCTTAATTCAGACTCATATAATCGGGATATATACAAACTGGTGGTATAAGCTAATAACGTTTTCTCTCGAGTCTTGTCGTAAGGTACTCTTTAACCTCTTCTTGCCTCTGAATACGATGCACAGACTCTGACAAATGTGGTGAACTCCCTACTTTGGCAGCTACGAGAATCAGGACTAGAAAAACAAATAGTGCACTATTTACTGTGGTCGTCCTGTTTTCTCTTTCTTTGGAGCCCAGAAGACTGCCATCTAATATATATATACTGCTGTTGAGTGTTAACAAATTTATTTTATTTTAGGGTGAAGATGGCGAACAAATCAAAATGCCAACATTGTGGTGTGGTAGTTTCACCAAATTTTAGCGGACAGGGGCGTTGCACCAGCTGTGGGCAGTGCGTGTATGTGGCGACTGTTTGGGCGAAATGTGCAGTCTGCGATGCGGATGGAGATTGCCGCTATACTACTGTAAAAGAAAATTGGGGTGTGGCAGCAGGATTTGAGAAATTGACCCTGTGCTGGGGATGTGGTGAAGAAGCAGTTAGTGTATTAAAAATGTTTAAATTGTAAGTTGAATGGTGAATATAATATTAGAAACGATGGCTGATTAGCTTACACACAGAGTATTGGTACGTTTACACTATGCTCTCTCCCTGTATTCCCGATATCTCGATCTGATTCCATGTTGACGATGACTGAATCGGAAACTAGGAGGCATCACATATCATTTGGTTGTTGGGTAAAAAGTGGAAAGACAATAATCCACATGACAACAAAAGAACCTCCTGATCACGTCGCAGTTTGATTTCTATCCCTATAAATTGTATACACATACAACATCAATATTTTATTCATAAAACTTGACCAACTTTACAGAAATTTAGTTTTTTACTGTAAAAGATATAGAGCTGATGAAAGTCCAACTTCACTCCGTATCGCCGCCATAACATGTTTTCCATCAAGTAATCATTCAGCAGGACATTGCTCGAATAGTCGTCCATAATTTTCGTGTACGATATTCCCTTTGCCGAGGCAATCAGAAACCACAAACAGTGCATTCCACAACTCATTGTCTTTTTAGACTGCACTCGCTTTCTCACGTGTTCTAGTCTCTTGCCGGTAGACTTTACAAACCGTCGAAAATGCAGTCCAAAGTAACTCAACGAGAATCCGAGACTTTCAAAGTATTTCACAGTCTTTCTTGTTCCAAAGAACCACCGAAAGCGCTCAAATGCCTTTACTTCAACGCAGATTCGCTCCTCAACAAACTTGATGAAACAAAAATGCTAATCGCAATCACCGATCCCGATGTTGTTGCCATAGTCGAAGCCAAGCCAAAAAATTGTCGCTTCCTACCTGCGCTGTCAGAGCTATCCCTTCACGGCTACAAGACACACGAAGCAAACATCGAGAACGACAAAGGTAGAGGAATTATTATCTATGTCAGAAGTACCCTAACAGTCACCTCTGAATCTACCACTAGTCAAGAGTGTGTATGGCTATCAGTGCATACTACCAGCGGCAGGCCCTTGAACTTAGGGATATTTTACAGAAGCCCACACAGCACTATGGAAAATGACCAGTTTCTTTTCGACGAGATCAACAAGAAATGCAGGAAAAACAGAGCGACCACAATCATGATAGGAGACTTTAATTACCGAGAAATTAACTGGAAAATGTCCCATCAACAGGAAGATAGTGGCCCGACGTCGCAAAAATTGTTCCTCAGAACAATAAATGACAACTTCCTTGAACAGCTTGTCGATCGGCCTACTCGAATACGTGGATCAGATGAACCATCACTGCTTGATCTGTTGCTTGTAACAGATCCCGAAGTCATAAAATCGCTCGAGGTTGGATCTCCTGTCGGAAAATCAGATCACGCGACGATCATGTTTGAAGTTGACGTAACCGTGAAAAATGAAGAATATTATCGAGATCGGAAAAACTACGCCAAGGGGGATTACAGCGCGATGCGAAATGCTGCTGCAAATATCGATTGGTCAGAGAAGTTCGCGAATCCTGAATCAAGTGAAGAGATGTATGAAAGTTTCACGACAGCTCTTCAGGATCTGGTGGAGAAGCATATCCCAGTTTACCAAAAATACAAACGTCCAACCTTACCTAGAACGACCGTAAACTTGATAAAAGCGAAACAAGAAGCATGGAAGAATTCAAGGATATCTGGAAGCCAAGAAGACAGAACAAAATTCGTCAGACTAAGAAACAAGGTCCGTAAAGAAACGAGACGCCAACAGACTTTAAGGGAGCAACGTATCGCGGAGCAGTCCAAAACAAATCCTAAAGCCTTCTGGAAATTTGTGAACTCGAAGCGTAAGCTTAACCACGGAGTGTCGGAACTTCGAGACCCAGACTCAGGCCAAACGACAACTAATGCGGAGGAAAAAGCCAACCTTTTAAACAAACAGTTTGAATCAGCTTTCACAAGGGAACCTGAACTAACTGAGGAGTTTTCGTCTGACAGTGAGAAAGCGCCTATCCCAGATCTTGATTTTTCGGTAAATGACGTTTATATCAAACTAAAAAATTTAGACCCTCACAAGTCCCCAGGACCCGACAACATTCATCCTAGGGTCTTGCGCGAACTGGCGTCTGAAATCCAACTACCACTTTACGAGATCTTCAAAAAATCATACGCAACTGGAAAGCTACCTTCACTATGGAAAAAAGCCATCGTTTCTCCCATATTCAAAAACGGTTCGAGGCAAATCCCATCAAACTACAGACCAGTAAGTTTGACAAGCATCTCATGCAAAATTTTCGAGTCCCTCCTTGCTGATCACCTCTGCAGACACCTGACTGACATTTCCAAAAGCCAGTTTGGATTCATGCGCAAGCGATCTGCAGAAGCCCAGCTTCTACTTGCCAGTGAAGCCTGGAGAGCAATGATCGACGCAGGGATACAGGTGGATGTTCTCTATATTGACCTACGAAAAGCCTTTGATAAAGTACCGCACAAAAGGCTACTTTTGAAACTAAAACGCTTGGGTGTGATGGGACAAAATTTAGCTTGGATAGAGGATTTCCTAACCTCCAGAACACAGCGAGTACGAGTGGATGGCCAGCTTAGCACCACGGAGGTGAATGTTCTTAGCGGCGTACCACAAGGAAGTGTTCTCGGTCCCCTTCTCTTTAACATTTACATAAATGACTTAACCGAAGGTACCAGCTCCCCGGTTATGCTATACGCTGACGACACCAAGCTGTACAGAGGCATAATGGGACTGAAAGATGCCGAGTCTCTTCAAAAGGACCTTGATATGATCTGCCAGTGGATGACTAAATGGGCCATGGAGATCAATACCGATAAATGTCACCACCTTCGTCTTGGCCCCACCATCCTTGACCATCGGTACACCTTAGACGGAAGGACGATCTCGAGAACCACCTCTGAGCGTGACCTCGGGGTAGTTATGGAAGCAGATCTAAAGTTTTCAACGCATTACGAAACTGTCATCAAGAAAACTACAAGAATTGTGAATCTTATGAGAAGGCCATTTACATTTAAGGACAATTCCCTATTTCCTGTTTTATTTAAGGCACTAGCTCGCCCACTAATCGAATATGGCCACACAACAACAAGGCCCTTCTACATCAAGGATATTACCGCCATTGAGCAGGTTCAAAGAAGAGCTACAAAAACTGTGCCAGCCATTCGCCATCTGCCTTATGAAAACCGGCTTCAAAAATTACGATCACCCAGTCTATCTTACAGATTTCTACGAGGTGATTTGATTGAAACTTTTAAAATTTGCCATAGTTATTATGATAACATAAGGCCTGATGATGTCCTCACTTTCAATGACAACGGTCTCAGAGGACACAACTTGAAACTGAGTGGCAAGAAATTCCGAAAAGACGTTGGAAAATGGAGCTTTAGAAACCGAATAGTAGAACATTGGAACAATCTCCCAGAAAGTGTTGTGAATGCCGAAAATATCAACCAATTCAAAGCAGGTGTCGACTACCACCTGGCTGAAATTCAGTTTAGAGTGTAGTGTCCCGAGAAATTTATAGAGGCGAAAGCCTTATTATTGCAATTATATTATTATTATATTATAAAATGCACACCAATGTCCGAGCAGCTCTGTCGAATCCGAAGTCAGTGTATTAGAGATGATGAGCGTTGGAAAAGCAATAAAATCGATTGTATGAAGGTGGTCGGCCGCCACGACATGCTTATAAAGGCCTTTTGTCACTTCACACTGGTTTAGCACTTGCAACAACTGCTGAGAATCCATCTAACAAAGCAGTTTCCGCTCACGGAGACGGGTCACAACTGACACAATTATCCAGCCGAACCGAACTTGTAGATATTTGTTGTGATAATCGCAAAATGGTAAGTTTGTCTCGAGGCTAGGGGAGACCCCCAGCTCAAGGCGCATTACACCCCCCTTACTCAGCGTAAGTTCTTCGCAGTTGAAAGACATTTCACGGCCGCTGCAAATCTTTTTCGAATATCCACTCTGGAGGTGCGACTTTGTTGTTGTATGATGCCCATTCTACGAGCAATTGCTTTCGTTTACCCTTACCTCGTGTCTTCAACACTTTGACGCCAAAGTACTAAGCAATAAAATACTGGACAAGAAAACATAGTGTCTTACCTCTATTTCTGTTCGTCTTGTTAAGGCACAGTGTGTGTGTGTGTCAACTGTATAGAGGACTGAATAAATAAATTGTCGAACGCTGGCCTTTTACACTGTCTGCACAAATCTAAAAATGTTCCAACAAATTTGTGTGTAACAGTAGGCCGTTTTCATCTTCGTCTCTCAACACTCCATAGCCAGAGCTCTTGTTTCCTCGGAGTGGTATCTAATTAATTATCTCCGTACTGTGATGCATCAATCGAAATGGACAAAGTGGACTGTCAAACCAGCAATTACACACAATTCGATTTCAAATATTATTACACGGGTGAAAAATCGCGAGCAAGAAAAACAGAAAGGTGGATTTTTGATTTCAAATATCACTAAGAGGGTGAAAAATGGAAAGTACATAAAGTATGAAGGGCGTCTTTTACGATTTTCCTATTAGATTTCCATATAAAATCTTACGAGTGGAAAACTTGTAAAGGGCATTTTTTGCTTTCACTTTTTTCAATGAAGGCGAAAAAATCGAGTGGAAAACTTGTAAAGGGCAGTTTTTGCTTTCACTTTTTTCAACGAAGGCGAAAAAATGAAGTAAAATTAAGCAAAAGGGCGGTTTTTGCTTTCTTATTCAATGACAAGAACAGAAAAAACTGTTGTCAAGATTATGATGGTAAACCTTGGGGGACGTCAATTTTCTGGATATACCACCAAGAAGAAATAATCAGATAGAACTTATGTCTTTAATCGCATGCAGCGACTATGAAAACCCCGACAAAACTGAGCGGACATGGAGGTATTTACTCTAGCTTTGAGCTGATACCCGTTTACTCCTCTTCCGTCTTCACCGTTGATTCTCGCACAAGAAATGTTGAGGGAGGCTAGCAGGAGGCGTACTCTGTTCGCTGACCGGCTCTGGAGCGCGTCCATAGAACCAATCAGCTTTGACTGCTGGGTTTCCTCTTCAGGGACGCAACAGCAATATAGCTATTTGTAGAGGTAACGAAACGTGATGTGGCGCGAAGCTAGTAACCTCCGCTCATTTGCGTCGGGAGTAGGCCGTATTTTACTCGACTCTGCCTGTTTGTATGACCGAGATAACGAGACAGAAGATTTATTTAAACGTGTATATAAATGTATGCCATTGACAAAAAAAACAACGAACAACCACGTGATCAACTATCAGTTCTAGTACGTTTGCCGTAAGCTACGCCCCTGAGCATTCCAGCGTGTCCATTTTCATCCAAATACTCGGCCATGTAGTTGATGGCTTCGACGACTTTGTACATTTGATGCACCATGATGTTGGGAGCGAAACAGTTCATCTCGTCCGTGTCCTTGTTGAATCTTCTGAGGCTTATGAAGTATGAGCCACCGTTGGGAAATCTATCGAGAACCAGCCGGATATTGTTGCCTAAATTTATTGACCTGCTCTCCAGAGGGGCTGTTTGAGACTGTGGGGGTTCACACTCGCTAAGATCCGCAAGCATAGGTATTTTTCTCTTTTCACCACCATCTGAAAAAAAGAGTCATTTTACTTCGACATGACGAAATGTTCAGAAGTTTCACAGCCGGTATACACACAACACAACAAACGAACATGGTTAGCTCAAGCACTAAAATACTCGACAGGAAAATATAATCTCTCACCTCTGTTTCCATTAATTCCGTTCATCTTGTCAAGGCACAGAGTGTATCTGTGTGTGTGTGTGTGTGTGTGTCTCAACTGTAGAGAGGACTGATTAAATGAATGGTCGAAAGCTGGCTTTTACATTGTCTGTCTCATACTAATGCTTCCCTTCTGCGCAAACGTCAACATTTCTTACGACACGCTCTTGCGTCACTCTCTCCAGTCAAAGAAGCAGAACTTGTTCACCCCCTCCTTAGTGCTCTATTTTTTAGACTTGTCTTCCGAAAATCTGACACCTCTCTTTTTATGACTCCATATATGGATTGGTAGCACTACAGTTCGAAGAGATTTTCGTTCTCAAACTCCATTCCCGGGTACAGAATCACCAGATTTGTTTCCTTTCCTCTGCGCAAACTCAAGCTCGTCATCACGCTCTTACATCATTCCCTTGTTTCTTTTCGTCGTTTGATACTCTGCGCAAACTCAAGCTCGTCACCACGCTCTTACATCACTCTCTTGTTTCCTTTCGTCTTTTTGATACTCTGCGCAAACTCAAATTTGTCATCACGCTCTTACATCACTCTCTCCAGTCAAAGAAGCTGGTATACTCCGGGAACGAAAAACGCCAAGATACTGGAAATGGGATATGTACTTGGCGGTGGCACCTGGGAGTGGCACCTGGAAGTGTGTACTTGGCCGTGGTATAGTGATATGGTACTACTCGCTGAATCCGAATATGAAAGTCGTTTTCTCGCCGGACAAGTGGTTCTCCCGGAATCCGGTGAAAACCGGAAAATTTGTTAAAAGCAAAATTTGTATTTGAAGTTGATTAGATGTTCGATTTAGAGGTAAGAAGACATGCTGAACACGATGATGAAAACCATTTTCTCGCCGGACAAGTAGTTCGTCCGTAATCCGGTCCGGCCAAAACCGGAAAATTTGTTAAAAGAAAAATTTGTATTTGAAGTTGATTAGATGATAGATTTAAGGGTAAGAAAAAACGCTGAATCCGTATATGACAATTATTTTTTACCCGGACATATAGTTCGTCTAGAATCCGGTTGAAACCGGATTTTTTTTAGAAGTTCAAGTTTTATTTGAAGTTGATTAGATGTTCTTTATAGGGATAAGGAGATACGCTGAATTCGTTTCTGAACTATATTTTTTTTTTCCTGGGCAAGTAGTTCGCTCGGAATTTGGCCGAAACCGAAAATTTGGCAGAAGTAAAGCAGGAAGTTTCAATCAGTATCGTCAAAATAGATATGGCTTATACAGGTATATCTGAACTTGGTTTTTCCAGATGATTAGCCTGGCGAAGACTGGATCTGGCGAAGACTGGATCTGGGGAAGACTGGATCTGGGGAAGACAAGACCCAGTTGTCTGGATCAAATATTACATTTTTGGGATCCCATCGAAACCTTTTGTCTTGTTCGTATAACTACCATACAACTACACAATAAAAGAATTTTTCGTCGGGTTAGACAAGTTAAAAATAATGGAGTAATGAGAGAATAAAAAAAAAAAGTTCTGAACATATCAAACAACAACTGAAAAGCACTTTTAAAAGGCTGGATGAGGCCGTGGTGTGTACCAAGTGGAGCGCACCAACTGCGTATTTGAAGAGCTGCTTTAAAAGGCCGACCTTTTTTGTGTAAACGTAGTGTTTGCGGTCACTTGCCCATCTTGTCCAAACAAAACCTGATTTAGGTTGCTTGTGCCATTTTGCATGCTTCCTTAAATCGATTAATCGTTCAGAAATGCCTGTGGTTTGTCATTTTCTGCCCAAAACTCGTTTGTGTTTTCCCAGCCTTTTTGTTTTGGAGGTACCGTTAGTCCATCGCGGCCGACGTCCTTGTGCCGGCCTTGAACAAAGAAACAGACCCCAGGGCATGGATAGACCTGTATAAAATTGAAGAAGAATAGGTATAGTGATATGATATGGTAGCCTAATAGATTTATTACCTCCCAAAACTGTAGCCTACGAAGGACAATAGGGGACAGAGTATAGGAAAATATCAAACAAAAAAACCGCAGCAAAACACAGTTGAATGCGAACATTATTTTATTTAAACTAAGACACGATCGCCCAACTAGGGTCGAAAAATACAAAATAAATAACGAACACTGATATAAATACAAAAACGAAGAATTTTTTTTTTACATACATCAATCTGGAGAGAACCCACAATATAGTAGGTTACCCCACGACAGCCGAATTGGCAAACTCAGTCGCATATGGGAACTCGCCAGAAGGAGAGGATTCTCTGCGCGCAAAATTCGTGTCTGAAGCGATAGAGGCTAGAGCAGATGCGGTAGATGCCCGACCCACTTCACTTCACCGAAGGATGGAAGACCCTCACCAACTAACATACCTGAAGCACTACAATTCCGAGAGAACCCCGGATATATACAACGGACCCAAGAAACTCAACATTCAACTGTTATGATGAATTACTTTTTAAGACGGTGTCTGAAGAGTCACACAAGGATGATAAAAAAAAGATGTAAAATGGGCACGTTTCAGTTCTGGACGTTTCGCAGACAACTAAATAAAGAAAAGAAAAACCATTAAACTGTGCTTTCGATTTAACGAGGCGAAATGTGTGAGACAAAAAAAAACAACAACAGAAAAATGACCAGTGCGGTCTAAAAAATATTGACGCAAACACTTAATCTGATCATTTTTTGGGAACAGTTAACGACACAAAAATCAGGAATAAATTCGCCTTACGAATGGCTGAATTAAATTATTTCGGTACCTCGGGCAGTACCGTGAATATGTTCCTTATCTGTTATATTTAATTTCCTTCAGTCATGATTTGTTTTTTTGCTGAAACTATGGATCCTCACTCTAACGAACAAGCTCTGTGGGCTCGTAAACCACCGTTATGTCCTCAGCTCGCGTCCTTGCTGTGTCCTTGAGCCCAAGAGCTAACTGCCTCTGGAGAGGTGATCACGTAACCCCAGGCTCCGAAAAAGTGGAAACACTTTAGCTAACACGTAACGACTATTAAAATTGTTATTGAAGTTGGTGAAAATTTGTGGTAACAACAGCCTCAACCTATTTGTGTTGGTCTTTCCCAAATAAAAGATTCGCAGATTTCCTCTTAGCTAGAATTATCGTGATCTACTGGGATCCTCGTATGATTCAGTTCACATTGCACGGAAAGCCCGCGGGGCATGGCAGCAACAGTAAATAAATAAGAAACCAAAGAAAATTATTCATAAGTCTATCAGTGATTCATTTTGAAACCGAAGCTGGACGGAGCCGATCATTGGTTTATAAATGTAGAAATATATATATATATATATATATATATGCATACAATCATACAAATATATATGTATACAGTTTGACATTTCCTTTTTCTTGGCAAAGTGTCTCCATGTTTTTAATGGTAGTATTTTTGTGCTGAATCTCGTAGTAAGCATATGTCCCCTTTGGCTGACCGCCAAGAAATGTGCTATTCATTAAAGCACAACTCGTACTAGAAATGATCTTTTTATGACAGAGATACGGGTTATTAAAAAAATACGGTTCAAGTTCGAGTTTTTTAATTTTTACACGGTACCATTACTTTTACCCACAAGAAATTAACGATATCTTGTTAGCCCTTGTCCACTCCATTCAGCCTTCCCGCTCTCGGACGCGGCGCTAGGCGGCGGTTGGACGCAAAATATTTGACAACTGAACACGCCGTGAGTATCCTATACCCCCATTTTGGTGTTGACAATTTAGCCCTCGCGACAGAATAAAAAATCGCCGTGCGTCTCATCACATCAAACGATTCCGTATTCTTTTCTAAAAACATCTCTGACTAGCCGAGAAACGTCGATTATATGAACGTAGATGACGAAACCAAGAACAAATAAGCACCAGAACCTTCGTCTCCCTATCTCGGTAATACCAGGGACCCGTAAATTTTCTGTAATGCCTCGCCATTCAGGGGGCTTGTCATTTCACATGCTTCTATGTTGCCCGACCTACTCCTACTTTCCAGAAATTCCGCTTGGGTCAAATCGGCGTTCTTGTTTGCCTCATTGGACGTGAGCGCCAAAGAGACTCCTCCTTCCAGGCGCCAGCAGCCAATCCCAAATGTTGTCTATCTGGATAGTTGCGTATTCTATCCCCTTGGGTATTTCTCGAACTACCGGTTGGTCGGTCAAGATCGCATCAGAAATCTCTTATTGACAAGCCCCCTGAATGGCGAGGCATTACAGGAAATTTATGGGTCCCTGGTAATTCGACCATGCGGAGTCGAATAAATCCCTGTGCCCTGCTCGATGCAAACTAGCGGCATAAATACTAATTCGTTACCTCTACAAACAGCTATGTCGCTGTGAAGCCCCGAAATTTCCAAAGTAAAAGCCGATTGGTTGTCTGGACACGCTGCTGAGAGGGTCAGCGCGCCTCCTGCACTAATTAATCTGACATGCGCAACGGCCAACAGGGAAGTAGATGGGCAGCGACTCAGAGCTCAGCAAATACCTCTAGCTCAGCTCAGTTTTGTTTTTGTCGGGGTATCTATAGTCGCTGCATGGGGCCAAAGACGGAGGTTCTATTGGCTTATTTGTTCTTGACGAAACGCATTGTTAAAACAGACCTTAAGTTTACGTATCGTTGTCGCAAGTAATTATCAAAAAGTGGGAACACAAGTAACACAACACTAAAGTTGTGTGCAATACGTCTTATACAAAAGAATGTTCACTGACACAGTACAACATTTTAAATGCTCTTCTTTAATGTTCATTCTAGAACTCGTATGAGTTTTTGTCTCCATATATAACGGTGCCATTAGCTCAGGTGTTACATAGGTGCCACTTTACTTAACTGAAACTTCAAATTAAAAACGTTATTGCAGTAAATCTTTTTTGTCGTCGGTAAACCAAACGAGTAATTTGTGTCGTGTTGGTCAGAGAAGACGATGGATTGGTGCCAGAAGAAGCGGCGAAATGTGTCTGCGCATCAACTCGATCATCAGTCAACGAACCTACAGTTCCCCTCAATTGTTTATACTAATTACAAATTTTGAATCGTTCTTTGTTCTTATCAAGAATGGAAGTTTTTTTTTCCGTCTTTTAACACTTATACCACAGAGATACATCTTAAGGCTACATGGGGGAGGGGTGTGTGTCTGCGCATCAGCTCAGTCGACGAACCTCAGTTTCCCCTTGTTTTTGTGTACTGATTCCACGTTTTGAATCGCCATTTGTTCTTATAAAGAGCAATGGAGGCTGCTTCTCATCTTTGTATACTTATACCATAGAGATGCATGTTATGGCTACATGGGGGAGGTGGGGGTGGGAGGTCTTGCATCAGCGAACCTACATTTCCCCGGTTATGTCAGCGATGTAACTAGGATTTGTGCTTGTTCTTCCACCAAGTTTCATCCTGATCCCTCCAGTATAAGCGCGTCACGATATTTCCGGTACCGCCCTCCAACTCCCTCCACAGTTGTCAGATCCGGTCCGGACGTAAATCGGGATGTGTGAGGCATGTGTTCTTTCCAAGTATCAAGTTTCGTTTGTTTCCCTTTATTTTTCGTATCAGTTAGACATTTTGAATCGCTTATATCGTCGACAAAGGAAGCTTTTTCCTCATCTTTGTATACCCTACTTGTACCATAGGGATGAATGTTAAGGCTATATGCTGCGGGGTTGGGGAGAGCTTTGTGTTTGTGTTAATAAAAAACACCAAATTAATAGATTAGAGAGCTAATAGAGGGATAAAATATTCTGTTTGTTTTGTTGGTAGTGGTTGTTAGCTTCTCTTTGTTTGTTGCTATTATTAGCTCCAAGGGTTCACAACTGAAAACTGGACTGCAAACGAGATATTAAAAAAGTAGTTATAAATAAATTATATTTCGTTCATAAACCAAACGGGTGTTTTTTTTTCGGATTGGTGAGAGGCGACGGAGTAATGCCAGAGTACACATTACATCTCTGCACATCAAAGCAGTCAACGACCCTACCGATCCCCTTGACTTTTTGCACTACTGTGAATCGTCTTGTAAAAAGAGAAGTGGGATCTTTTTCACCTGTTAATCTTGTCGTTTTTCGTGGTCATGTCACGGAGATGGAAAAGTGACTGAATTTGGCACAAAAAACCGAGGCCAATCGCAATAAAAAATACTAAATTGGCCTACAGACTACTGATAAATCCTGAAAAATGGAAGAACCGTGTTGTTAGATCGCAAGTTCTGAGAAAAAAAATATTTACACATTTAAATCATTGAAAACACGCTCTCCATAGAAATTTCATCTCCATTCACTCAATTCCAAGCACTCACACACTAAATGAACCACACTTTCATCACCACTACCATACATAAAGCGTGTTCCACTTACTTACCGTAGTTACTACGCATGACTTCCCGAATCCTGGCGTCAAGGCTGGAACGCATTTTTCTGTTTTCGTCAAAATATCGTGCCGCGGGCTGATCAGGCTAATCATGTCACAGAGATCGTAATTATCACGCAATATACGCTCCCGAGCGTGGTAAGCAAATGGTCACTATTAGTTACTATTTTGAGTAGGTTGGAACAGCCAGCGTAGTAATTTTTCACGAGGTTGGAACTAGTGTTGGGCGATATTCGATATTGATAACGATATATCGATATATCGGACCAAATATCGATATCTAATATCGAAACGTAAATATCAATATCGAAAACGATAGTTGTATATTTATAATTATTGTAAAAAATCCAAAATAATTTGAGTTTCTACATCCGAAATTGGAGCAAAATGATTTCCGTGATTCAGTTTTATTTACTCGAAGTTTGAGATGAAGCAAGATGCTTTTTCACTCCCATTTTGTTCTTAAATTTTGGCAAAACGAGACGTATACTATAGCGAAACATGGTAACGAAATATCGATATCGGTATATCGAATATCGAAGTCAAAATATCGATATATCGAAAAATCCGAATATCGCCCGACACTAGTTGGAACTAAAATTGTACGTAATAAAGAAGGGTGAGAAAGTAAAGAGCGCTACGCTCTTCTGGCCCCAACCGGTGAACTATCTGCCGTCCTTTCAGTTATGTCAGTTATATATCTTCGCCTTCTCTTCCGGATGTTACGTTCTTCCCTTCAGTTCGGGAAGTTGTCTTCTTTTCCTTCCCCTTTTCTCGTCTCTCCCAACTTTTTTTTAATGACACCTTAAAATTTGCTTTTCCCTGTTGGTTGCGTTAAAGTTTAACTGAAAAGCCAACTTACTTTTGTGTCATTTAGTTGAATACACTGAATTATTTGGATTCTGCAAAGGGATTTTTTTGTTTTCCATTATCTGCTCTAGTTATGACATTCAGAATATCTGCGGCTGTCCCCAAAGCAAAAATTCTACTATAACGCGGGAAACTTTTATCTAAACACAAACAAGGCTTTTCAGTCGGCAGTGGCGATATTGGTGAAGATTACTTAGTGCCTGAACAAAAAAAAAGTCATAAATCTTTCTTGTAAGGCATATAACAAATTAGAGGTACTACAAATCACACAGAAATTCCACTATTTGAAAATCGATTATTCCTGAATAGCGGAACAACCAAGTAACGCAATTTCAGCGGGTCTTCAAGCCAATTTAAGTGAATAAGTGATGGGTAACTAGATTGTCCTATCCCAGTCCTTTTCGGTTAAACTTTAATAAAAATTATTAAGTTCATACGTGAGAAAGAGAAATTAATTCATTTGGTTTGTCTGTGGTGTTGGCTTCCATTGTTGTCTTTTCTCTTTATTGATTGTTATTATAACCTTTGTAGGCAATTACAGTTTCGACCAGTCTTTATTGATATTTTCATGATCTTAGCTATAAACTGAGTGCTTAAACTATTGACCCATTGGAAAGCTAGTTTTGACATGTTTGAAGATATTATGGATTAAATGATTATTACTATTATTTCCAAAATAGACAAGAGATTATAGTACACTATTGTTGTAGTACACGATAACTGAGAAAATAAAATAATAGTGAAATAATTCGATACTGTTTGTTTAGTGGTCCATTTTGCTAAGGTACTAAGGTAGTAGAGGATGTCATTTTTGTTTGACTGAATTTAAGCGACCTAGCAGATAAAATGCATTTAAAGTAATTCCATACTCTTTTCTTAAATCGTATCATTTTCCTTTTTACCCGGATATGTATCAGTACCTGCTAACTATAAGTGAACCAACTCCATACCTTCAGTTTAAACGGGTTAATTGATGTAGTGGAAAATGGGAAAGAAATCATGATCAGTCGACAGAAATGTTTATTGTCAACAGTACTGTACCTGTCCTTTCTGTAATATACTGAACCAGATAACATTCTTCACAAATAATAGAAAATCGAATCAGTTGTTATTACAACGAGCCCGTCAATCCCGCCGATTGTTCAGAGTCAGACAGCATACCGGTAGGTTAGCTGATACACCTTTTCTTCTTGAAAATTCGACGAATTGCTTGGAAGAAATTAATAAAACCTAGAAACAAACTGTTAAAAGAAAGAAAGACTTTCGAATATTTAGCTTCTTTTTAGTCTTATTAAAGCACAACTCTTATGATCTTTTCACGATGAAATGGCTCGGAAATATTATTTTCGAAAATACGATTACTTGCCACGTGAAATAAGCGATTTTCTAGTTAGCGCTTGTCAACTCTATCCAGCCTTCCCGCTCTCCGACGCGGCGGGTGGACGCAAAATATTTAACAACTGAAGGCGCCTTGGTTAATAAGTGAAAAACCCAAGCATAAGAAAAGAAGTCCAACAGAAGACAGACCTGATGGGCTACCGTGTCTTCCAAAATGAAAAGCAACCACTTGGAAGCGTCTCGTGTCCATGTATGTGAAGGAGTTGTCGGTAGACCTTGAAGCTTTCGGTAAAGTTTGCGTTGCGAAATTGGCAAAACTCGGCAATACCGAAAAGCGCTAAAAAGTAGAAGATACAAACGAACCAATTGCGAAAGGTGGGGGATTTCAGGAGCTTACTATTCCTTAAAGGACACCTGAATGAAGAGTACCAAGTATCATCCCTATCTGTATGACTTCCGTTAACATTGCCTGCAGAAAACCCAATCCAAATACGAAATAGTGTTTCCAAGCTATGATTTTTGCTGCATTTTGCATCTGTCCTTATTTCAGTACCGAACAATTTTAGAAATGAACAAATGTCTCCAACCAACCCTTCTTCTGGAATATTTTTAACCAGTTAAGCCCAAACATATATCTAGAAGAAATTCCAATACGATCCGGCCAGCGCTGTACAAGATTTGAATGAATTGCGCTTTTTGTCTTGGAGTCTGCATGTGCAAACCTCCAGAAACGAACATCCCTATTTTGAAAACGTCACGCTCAGAAGAAGAATGCTCTCCGTGGCCATGTCTGTAAATGCATTCTCATTGGTGTGTTCAAGTAGCCTATGGTTTCACTGTTCAGGGGTCCTTTAAGGGAACTAGGGATAAGATAAAAGGCAGAATAAGCAAGAGGGGTCCTTAAAGTCTACTGTGAGCTTGCCCTGGTGGATGCTTCCGGACCGCGTCGCAAGACGACCCCCCGGTCGCACCTAATTTCGGGTTGAACTGGTGACATGGATGGGGGGATCGTGGTTGTTTTTCTATTTCTTTTTGTGATCTTTCTTCAGTTCTATTAATCATGTTTGCATCATATTTATCACGTGCCAGCCTCGCCTGACCGGGCGCGCAATTATGCTTCTTGATAACTCGCTTGGCGAGGCTATATATAAACCATTCATTGACTCAATAGCAGCAGTGCTGTATCAGACGTTCAAGAATAAAGATCACTGTTTTTCCTTATCAACGCCGCATCGAAAACTTTGCCCCTTGCCAAAAGTTGTCACAGTGATCTAGACTTTGTCAATACTGGAATGCTTCCGATTTGACGCCGAACTATCTCTGCCATGCTGGCACAGTTTCCAGTCGGGAAAGCAATGCATCATCTCTCTCATTGCGTCAGCTACATAGTTATTAATTTTTATGTTATTGGATCATGATTGTACAGCTATTTTTGCTTGTAAAAAGCTAATGACGTAACCTTCCGATCCTCTGGTTTTACCTCTACTATGTCATCGACGATCTGCTGTTGACCTCCGTGAAGTGACATCATGTCTTTGTATCGCGTGAGGTTCATCTTTTTTATACTATTAATTTTATCTTTTGTTACGCTACAAATTTTCTTTCCACTTGTCACTTGAGATGCCACGAATCTACGGTGTCTAGTGCTTTGCCGAATGCTTTGAAGTTTAACCGAAAATGACTGAAATAGGACAGTCTAGTCACCCCATCACTGATTCATTTAAAGAGGCTTGAAGACCCGATGAAAATGTGTTCCTTCGTTGCTCCGCTGTTATAAGTTTACATTAAAGTTTAACTGAAAAGGGCTGAGATGGGACAATCAGTGACTCACTGAAGAGGCTAGAACATCCGATGAAAATGCGTTACTTCGTTGCTCCGCCACGAATAATTGATTTTAATATAGTGGAATTTCCCTGTCGGATTTGTGGTACCTCAATGCGCTTGTACCTGTGTTGTATGCTTGACGAACGGCCAAGTGCCATATACCGATCACTTTTTCGTCGGTCGGTCAGTCGGGTGATCACGAGTTCGGGTACTTCCAGAAGTGCTAGGGCGACGAAGGGACGTTTTAGGCTGAAATACGTGGGGAAGGAAGGGTTGCTACGGAGACTGGGAGATTTTTTTGTTGACCTCCAAAATCCGGGATGATGTATCTGTTTGGGAATGTGCGCCGAAAAACCTTTATGTGCTTAGAAATTATGCGCGTCAAAAAACGACTAAGTCAGGATCCCTGTTCTTTTGGTTTTCTTCTTCTTCCTCCTTACGTTAGGGTCCCTGTTCTGAGGTAGGAGCCCTTGGTTACAGTCAACGAACCCGGCTACCACTTTAACTTGCTCTAAGCTTGCCTGGGTGCCAGTTTCATTTTGTTTTGTTTCTTTTCGACAAAATGTGAATATTGTTTGTGTGGGTTTTTTGGAATTTACCTTTAGTGTAAGCAAACTACCTAGCTACATCATTCGTTTAAGTCGGTTGAAATCTGCACATGCTCCTCTATTTAACCTTTCGTTTCTTCCACGGCTGTCTGAATTTGTTTTTATTGGAGTTCATTCACCAGTCTTTTAACCCATTAACCCCTGTCATAAATTGATAGATTTTATCCAGTCATTGGACGCCACTGGAGACACGCATAACTCTCAATCAGGACACAGTTTTCTGATTGTCTTAAAAGTTGCCGCAATCGACATCTCCTAACGGTCAGCTATTGATTGTCTTTTTAAAGAACCGATTGTTTTTTGATCGTTGAAAATTTAGGACAGGATTCACTATGTGGTCAAGAGACAGGAAATGTGGACGGAGTCCCGTTGGATTTTTCTCCGGGTTAGCTATTAGCCGGTTCGGAAGTTCGTGGGTGTAACTTGCGTTTTCTTTGGAATTCGCGTTGCCTCCGTACTTGGACTGTTTATGGCTAAAGATTAATTGGTGCTCTAGTTATTGACTAAATCCAGGATATTGGTTGATTACCTGTCAAAACCCTTTAAAAACAAGAGCTGGAAGCTCATATGGCACTTGTAAGGCTGGGTTAGAGGATGAAAGTAGGAATTCGTCAATTCGTGGGTTTGTTCTGATCATTTGTAAGAAAAACCCTTGAGAAAATGATCATGGGTCCTTGGAAACCACGAGAATGTATCGTTTGGTAATTCATTTCGCTGTGCGCACTTTAAGAGCGCTAGAAATTCATCTGTAGTCTTGAAGCAAAAATGATGATCAGCTCATCGGGAGCACGAAAATGTATATTTTACTCTAAAGTATTGTAAAAGTACCCCCCCCCCACTCCCCCCACAATGCCCAAACCCGGTTCGGTTCTATCGCTGATGGACTAGGGCTTGTGCCTGTTCTTCCAACCAAGTTTCATCCCAATCGCTCCACTCTAAGCGTGTCACAAGATTTCCGGTTTTCCCCTCCACCTCCCAAGTGTTGTTTGTTGAGTGTTGTCTGTTGAAACCGCGTATCCTTTTGTTGTCTGTTATGAAACTTCTGACATTGCGGGGAGTGGGCAACCTCTTGGCTACAGCAGAAATACTATGTCGAAGAAGAGAATATACACTAAATCATTTTGCTGACATGACTTTCGTGCTTCCGGCGACGTAAAAACTCGGTGTCTCGACAAAATCGATTTTTGTCATTTGCTGCAAAATAGTTAAACTGAGGACTCATTTTCGTATGTTCATTGCTTTTTGCGTAACACGGTTATTTAACTGCTAGACGTTTCTGGACTGTTTTTTTAGAAAAAATGATATTAAACGAGGAAGTTCTTTTGCGGGAAGCCATGACTTCAGTGGATGAAAATCGTTTTTCGTCTTGCAGGTGTAAGGATGAGTACGATACGTTAATCCAGAAATGTTACGTCATTTGCATGGAATCCCACATGAACTCGGGATCGTGACTTACAGATAATTCTCGATTGGTTCGTTACTCTACCATTATTTGTACGGATGTCCGCTCGAAGCGCGAAAGCAGAAACGCCGACAGTTAAAAATAGCAAGTGAATAAGATAATAAATGGGTTTAATCCAAGAAAAAAACTCTTCAATTGTCAGAGGGCTACCTTTTAAAGGGACTAAATAATCGTAAAACGTCTACGAAAACAAATCGAAGCGAAAGCAAAAACAGTGCCGTGCAAAAGCAGCGACAGGGCGAAAGCCGCGAGGGTCAAAACCGCGAAAGTAAAAATAACAGAAACCGCTATGGTTAAAATTGCGAAAGCGAAATCCGCGCCTTGTAAAAACAGCGACAGGGCAAGAATTGGCCTAACCTATGTTCAGGTTCTTTTTTTTTAATAACAAATTAAATAACATAGTTTCCAGAGCCTGGCTGAGACAAATTCGTAATACACGGGATGGGAAGACTTCTTCAACTAAATACAACATTTATGATTCACTACATGCCATTCATACTAATTTAAATATGCGTGTTCTCCCGTCAGCACCCGGTCCCCAACACCACCCGTTGACACGTCCAGCGAAACCAACAACTAGCCTGCTGTTCCTCCCGTCTATCAGCAAATTCTGGCTTACCGTACTTTTGTGTGTGTATTTTTACATGCCTGTTAAGTAAGTCATATTTCTTCCGTAGGTCCCGGGATGTGTGGAGCCTTCTTGCCAAGTTAGTTACCATTTTGGACGCAGATGTCACTGCGAAGAGCGTGCAGCTTTTCCCCCAAGCGTTCCCAGGTGAGGCATTTTGATTTGTACCCGTGTGGTCTGACTGATGATCAGATTCTCTCTGTGGATTCTCTGTCTCGGCCTTTCCGACCGGAAAAAGTTTCATATTTTCGGTAGGGATGTAAGCAATTAAAACGTTAATGAAGAATGTTGCTGTATGGAACGTGCTGTAAGGAAATTCTTAATTTGCATTAGAGAACACACGAGCAGTTTTAATTGTTTTGCCAATTGTGATCGACGGGTAGCTGAATCAGCGGGTGGGTTATATAACGGGTAGGCGAATCGTCGGAAATTTTGGGCCAACTGCCGGGTGGGTGAACTGTTTGAAAAAGTGGGTGAAGTGATGGATTTCTTCGGCGATATGACGGGTAGGAGGATCGAGGGGTAGGTGAATCAGCCGGTGGTTGAATCAGCGGGTGGTTGAAATAACGGGTGGGCGAATCGACGGATATTTTGGGTCAAGTGACGGGTGAACAAAATGTCGGAAAAAGTGGGTTAAGTGACGGATTTTTGGGCGGAATGCCGGTTAGGCGAATAGACGGATCCCCTCCATAAACAGGGTAGGTGTGTTTGTTTTTCGGATGAGAGACCCCTGGGCACGTGTAAAAGAACGTCGCATGCCAAACGAAGGAATGTAGTGCAAGGGTATAATAAGCGGAAAAACATAATTGAACAACTATTGGCGCAATAAACCGGAATAGGCCTTCGTGATCTTTGACTCGTTCTGGCCAGAACTAGAAGAACCACCAAAAACCATAATTTTCGTTTTCAGGTAGAATATTTTTGTTCTTATTATTGTTTGTACAAGCGCAATCAACGAACCATTTTGAAGTTTTCTGTCTTGGAGCGAACCGTGACACTTAAAGAAATCAGTGAACAGCTTCTGTCATGTTATGCGTATATTTCTCTTTTTTGTTGTTGTATATACTTAGCAAATACCGAACTACTAGGCTGTCGCGTAATAAAATAATTCATTCATTCACAGTAACGTTTTAATAACCCGTTTTTATCAATAGTGACATACAATGCAAAATAGGTCACTGACCTCTACAAAGTTCGTCTGAGATGATATGAGATTATTTTTTCGGCGTACACCAAGGAATTCTTCAAAATACTGATAGAACCGTTCATTCAGATGGACGCGCGTTCAAAAGTCCATTTCTCTGTTTTCGAAAGACGATCTTCCAAAGTCATGTCCGCGCAGACCATTCTTGTTAAAGTTGAGAAGTGTGTCAGCGGCAGGGGCGTCACGTATGGGGGGGGGGTGAGGGGGGACGCCCCCCGGAATGCTGTCGGCCAATCGTTAAAAAATAACTGATTCTGCGCGAAGCGCCGTGGTTTTTCGTAAAACAGTTGATTTTTTCATTAAAACAGTCTGTTTTTCTGAAATTGGTCGATTTTTCGTCGAAGCAATTGGTTTTGTCTGAAAAATAGTCGTTTTTTCTGAAAATCAGTCGATTTTTCTTCTTTTTTTCTTGAAAGCAGTAGTTTTTTTGCTGCAAAAACAATCGGTAAAAATGGCCAGCGAGTCGGCAAATACCTCGCCCCCCCCCCAAACATTTTGGCTAGTAACGCCTCTGGTCAGCAGGCACATTATCATCGTTTCAGAGACAAATCGTGTAACATTCTTGTAATCTTGTAACATTTCGTACCTCATTCAGTGCATGATGCTCGGAATTAGCCTATACTGGATTTTTGGAAGTTTTAATGCTGTTGAGTAATAAATTTTATCTGAGACTGCAGCTACTTTGAAAAGTTAAGTTCCATGTCCGATCGCAGTATATTAATCTTTGATCATTTTAGGCTGTGTACCTGTAACCCCACCCGAGGATACGTTCTTGGTTGGGTTTCCGCCACTGCTTTTGGCAGCTCAGGACCCCCTCTATATTCGGCCGGATTGTGATATGGTAAGTGCTTACTGACCGGAAAGTGATATGGTAAGTGCTTACCATCGTTTAGCACCATTTAGCTTTTCTGTTAATTTTTCTTGTGTTGTTTTCTTCTTAGATATTCCTTCAGCCCAAGCTGACTGCGAATCATATTTGACAATGCAAAACGGATACGTCAGCTACATTTTAATTAGAGCTACATTTTGGCCCTTCTTGGCAAGGGCCATCTTGAGGCTCAAGCCGGCCAAGCTTCAAAATGAACTTGTTTACTCAATTTGTTATTGTTTTGTTTTTTGTTACTCCACCGTTTATAATTTTTGCATTGCATTATTTTTTTTTACAAACTGGATTTTTTCAAGCTACCGGATGAGCATCCGCTCATTGTAGTATAACGAAAACGATAGAGGACTTTTGCAATTCAAATGGGCACGTTTGAAAGAGCACTTGAATTACAAAACAAAAATATAGTTCAAACAAGGTTTTATTTAGGCCCATTTGAAAAAAAATAAATTACAAAACGTAAAGATATTTAAAAAAATTTGCTTTGGATTATTAGCTTGGAAAATTTGCTTGGTTGACATAAAGACACACAAAGCTATCACAAGTGCATATGCAGCCTGCTAGGTATAGTTCATTAATCAATAGATTAATTAATTTATTTACTACCCGTACGGTCGTATGCAGAAGTTCTCGTTATTATCTGTTCTTGATTATGGGTGATAGCTGGCTGCTTTGAGTTGCGTGCACAAACGGGCTGATAAGATGTCGCATGCGTATTTCCCGTCACTGTGGGGGAATTTGCAGACGATGCGTAAAAATTAGTGGAGCGAATTGCGAAAATCGGAATACGGCGGTATCGGCTACATTTGATAGGCGGATATTTTAGTCTATACATTTTATTTTAGGATGTCGCCATCTATTGCATTCGCGTGCAGCGGATTCTGTACGTTTGCTGTGATTTCCTATGTGGCCTCGATCCGCCCGTTTTCAAGCTAGTAAGAACTTCCTCCGTTGAGTGTCTCTACTTGTCTGCCGTTGGCCGTGACGACAGCCCGATGTCTGACGTTGTTGACGATGGGAACTTGTCGGTAAGCTTTACTTTTTCTTGTTTAAGTTGTTGCGACTCCTTGTGGTATCGGTTTTTATCGTTCTCTTTCCTAGACCTTAGATCAACCTGTGACTCCAGAGGCACCCAGGGCATCCACGAATAGCCGCCAGCCTTCTCTCTGGTGATGATGCTGATAAATGTTAGGGATGAGCCGAAAGACAAAAATGCTCTTCAAACGGGATTTGAACCCACGAGCTGTAGCTTAAAACGCCACTGCTATACCACTGAGGGGCATCTGAACATAGTTCGCAAACCACTACAATAGTCAGATAGAAGTGGGCCATAGGAACAGTGGTATTGTAAGGCAAATATGTATAAGTAATTCATTCTTCATTTCAAGGGATTTGACAATGTCACTTGAAGACACTTGGTGATAAATATTTGCCCATTCTTATGTAAAAACCTCGTTTTAATGGAGTACAGGAAAAGAAAAAAAAGAAAGAAAAGAAAAAGTGATCGCAGAGCGGGCGTTTGAGTTCTAGCTGGCATGTATTAAAGTTTAAATGAAAAGCCAACTCATTTGTGTGTCATTTAATTGAATACACTGAATTATTTGGATTCTGCAAAGGGATCTTTTGATTTTCTACTATCTGCTCTAGTAATGAGGCTCAGAATATCTCCAGCCGTCCCCACAGCGAAAATTCCACTATGACGCGGGAAATTTTAATCTCAACACAAGTGCGGCTTTTCAGTGGGCAGTGGTGAGATTGGTGAAGATTGCTTAGTGCCTGAACAAAAAAAAGTTGATAAATCTTTCTCGTAAGGCAAACAGCAATATTAACCGCATAGAGGCACCACAAATCACACGGAAATTCCACTATTTGAAAATCGATTATTCGTGAATAGCGGAACAACGAAGTAGCTCATTTTCAGCGGTCTTCAGGCCAGTTTAAGTGAATAAGTGATGGGTAACTTGATTGTCCTATCCTAGCCCTTTTCGGTTAAAGTTTGACACTTTGATGGCGTCCGGCACATTTTGAGTGTTTAGGAGGATTCTTGTACTGACGAGCGACACGCTCGAAGGACTGAAAACCAGTGTTGCCACGGTCCCAGAATTCTGCCCTTTGTCACAGATTTTTTACTTCTTCGACAAAGCGAACCAGAATTCTGCGACCTGTTACTCACCAGAAGTAAAAAAGGTGAAGCAAATAATTATGAAGCTGAAAAGGCGAGATTTCTAGTTAATAGTTGGTAGAAAGGATCCAGTTTCGTAGGTGCCAGAATGTCTTAGGTTTTTGCTGCCAAATTTCAGAGGTTCCATCTGATGAAAGTGGCAACACGATGATAGTCGTAGCACCGAGTAGAGAGCAATTTATACTATACTAAGATAGAGGGGGTCGCTCATATCCGATAGCAGAGGCTGCTGCTGACTGAACGTTTCCTCCCACTCAGGTTGCAGAATTTTGTAGATGGTTACATGGTCCTTCTGGTTCTACTAAGAACACATGAGAAGATAACCCTCTTCCTCCTTGCCAAACCCCTAATTCCCTAGTTAGTTATGGCTTTGTTGGCTGAAATAAAGATTAATAATAATAATAATAATACTTTCCAAAGTTCTAACGTAACCGACACAATTGTGCAACTGTGCTATGTTTTCCATAACAGACCCATCCTGGCTGTTTTAAACCACGCAGTGCCCCCTTGGGTTTGATAAGAACACTGAAAAATTGCATAACCGTTTTTTTTTACCAATGAGCTCCTCGGGCGCCCGCTCCGCTTCGAAAAAGAGCCAAACATGGCAGAACACCAGTTTTTACGGGCCGTGACCGTGAATAAAAATTACATACATGGGCGAATCCGAATCCGGATTCGGATTCGAATCCAGGATTCGTTCTTTTGGCCGGATTCCAATCTTCTGCTTGTCAGGCTGGATTCGGATTCGGATTCCAAACCCTTAACCTACGAATCCACTCCTAATATCTAATCTTCATCCTTCCAGTTTCCGTTTTCCCAATTTTACACATTGTGCTTAAGGTTTTGTGCATAAACAAGCCCCATCCCTGGTTGCCGAGAGGAAACCCATAGGCTACTATAACAACCACACCTGAAAACCTAGAAAATGGTTTACATCGCTCAATTAACCGTCTCATTTGCCTTCGACATCAGTGCTTTTTTGTCACCTCAAATTTTTAACTGTAATCTGTGTACTTGATTTGATTTTTTAAGGTCGGATTTCAACCAATATGGGACGAGCGCACACAAAACTCAATCAGGATGGGTCGATCCCACAGTAAATTTCTTTTACCCCATGTTTTCAATAAGAACAGTTCGCTAGATAACGTAAAACAGTGCAGAACACATGGTCAGAAGCAAAGAAAAGACGCTCCTAGTATGTCAGTGGAACTTCCGTGATATAGTAAACGTGACTCGCGTTTTTGCGACACCCACTGCACGGATCCGGCCACGCCTTTTTGCACTGCAGATCTTGTAACCGAATTTGTAGAACTGTACCGTCGTGAAATGTCCGTTACTTGGGCAAGGGGCTTCACACTCTTTTCATTCAGTTGCGTAACCAGTGCGTAACCTTATATTTGGAAAATTACGTTTCCGAATGTGACGCAAAGTTGTAAAACCCCAAAAATAGTTCGTCTGCTCCGACGTCTGGAATGTCTGCTACGGGGGAAACTTTTCACTCTTTTCATCCGCAGTGTATCTGGAAAATTTTATTTCCAGATTTAATACAAGCCGTACAACCCCTCAAAAATTTCACCTGGACTTATCCGATGAACAATTCCTTGACTGTGTAGTTGTATGGTAGTTTCATGAAAAACTTGCATGCATTGATATGTAGTAGTATGGAATACTTTGAGTAGTATGAATACTTTGTTCATGTGGGCCGAGAAGGTGGAAGACACCATCATTTTTTTGATGGGTCGGATTTTTACGAACACACTGTTACTTTTGTTTTCTTCAAAATCACCAGGGCATCCAAGCTTATCCACAATTACATCTGTACACCCTTTCTCGGCACCGGCCGGCACCAACCGAAATAGGCGGTGCCGGCACCGGTGCCGACGATAAATTGGGCGATTCATCTTTCAAACACTTCCAAAAACGCTTATTTTGATGTTTTAACGCGTGACAACCGGTGCCGACAGGTTTCAGCCGGTGCCGGCACCGACCGGGCATCGCGGCACAGGGCACTTGCTGTACACTAAAATCGAGAGTGGACAACCCCCCGCTACTGCATGCTACTTTTTTGTACAACTCCATGCGACTAATTCTTGAACATTTTTCGAATGTCTGCTAGGGGGTCGTCGTAGGGGGTGTGTCGACTACACTCCACGGAAACAACTTTTTATCCGGAAAATTCTGTTTCCAGATTTAATACAAGTCATAAAACCCCAAATAATTTGTCTCCACTGATGTCTGCAATGTGTGCTACGTGAGCAAGGAACTTTACACTGTGTAGGCTACCTCCATGGACCTAACCTTACATCCGGAAAATGCTGTTTCCGAGTGTAGTGTGATACCTACACAGCTTTTATTAGAAATAGCTTTTCACGATAAATACGAACGAAGTAATGTTTTTCAAAAATACTAATATTTGCCTCGTCAAATAAAGATTCTCTTGTTAGCGCTTGCCGACTCTAGCCAGGCTTCGCGCAAAGATACTTGACTTTGGTCGCGAAAAATTTGTGCCGTGGTCAATACTCTATTTGACTAAGTCCAAAACTTGCCAGTGATCCTCAGGAAGAAGGAGTAAACGTCTCCGTAACGACTCGAACTCAACGACTCAAATCCTGTGTCAAACAATCACGGCGATCTTTGGGAGCAGCTGTGATACCACTTCTGCCTTTCCTCCGCTAGGTACCCGGAGAGGCCGGAGATTTTGCATCGGCAAGGAGAGATAGTCATCAAGAGTATTGCTAAGAAACCACAGATGACAAAGGGTTGCGGAGTGACGAAATCATGATCGGCTTCGCTCACGTCTCAAGACAAAACAAAAGTTATTAGTCGCGTTTCTTGCCACCTATCTACCAAGGCCATGGTTCATTTTCTGGATTTTTGCACCAAGCTATGAAGGGGTAAATCGGGTCAAAACTAAAATTAAAATTAAATTTAGAATTGCCGTAAACCTAACATAGGACTTGATGAGTCTATATAGAGAGAGCCGAGCGGCCAGCGAGGCGCCGGTCGCGTTTACATTTATAAACCGTCCTAGGGACAATCAAGTCCTATGTTAGGTTTACGGCAATTCTAATTTTAATTTTCGTTTTGACCCGATTTACCCCTTCATACCAAGCTCTTACTCCTCGCTGCTCATATGGCCGTTTTTAGACCATGCCTTTTGTCTTTTCTGGTTTTGGGCTTTGGCAGGGTTCCAGGTGAATTACTTGTTGAATTACTTTTCATGTAATTTATAGTTGTGTTTGTGTGTACAATTTTGATATGTGCGTTGTCTTTTTTCTTTGTTGTTGTTTTTCTTTTTTCTTTCTCGTACTCCCTCACTAGGGCTACACGCCCTCCTTGTTTTTGACGGGTTATAAATAAATTGAATTGAATTGCAAGGAAATAAAAATATAAAACAGATTCGCAGAGTCTCCTTAACCCCAATTCGACCCTCTAATCAATTTAAGACGAAACTTTTACTTTTATCAGTTTCCCGGTTTTGACCGGATTCCGGGCGAACTACTTGTCCTTCGAAAAAATAAATTTCAGATGTGGGTTCAGTATGTCTCCGTGCCTCTAAATCGACTATTTATTAGCGAAAAAAAATTGCAACTTAATCTGAATTATCTTCCCCCACCTCTAAATGTAGTAAGTAAGTAAGTAATTTTTCGAACTTGATCTGTGCTTTCACCCGCAAAGGATCCTCACACCAAGTTTGAGCAAAATAGCTCAACCTCTTTGAAAGTTATCTTGCTTACAGACGGACGGACAAACGGTGGACGAACTGACAATTTCGGTGAAATCTTAGGTATCCGGTGAAGTCATAGTCATAGTCCCAAAAAGTAGTTCTGAGCTTAAAAAAATGGCCTACGTGAACATTGAGAATTCAAGCTGTGTGTTTAAATTAACTTGACATGATGTTTGGCGTTGGTATAAGCTTAATGCAGTATCTGCTTGTCCCCAAAAAGCCGCCATACTGTGTCGCTGGCGGTTAAACAAAAAAAAAAAATGGCCGTTAATTTTTCCAGGACCGGTTGATAGCTGAGCGGTTCATCGGTGCCTTAAATGATTCCTTGAACAAAGTCGACGCCAAAAGAATGTATGTTGAACAGTGTTCCAGAAAACCTTGTAGAGACACACGGCAGATTAGTCAAGTAATACTGTATTAATTATATAGATATCCTTATATACATATATTAAGGAATGTGTCATCTGTTTTGTTGAAGATAAAATTCCTCTTGGGACGTACCGAAAGTTTCGAGGGGTTAACAACTTCAACGTTTAATTGATAACGAAGAAATAAAACCTTTTTGTACACATATATAGGGTATATAACTATGGAAAATTTATTAAATAAATAAGAACACGCACTCGTTGACCGAAAATTAGATTTGTAGACTATTTTGAGAAATGAGAACGTCTGGTGAACTGTGTGGTTTATCAATGCAACTGCTGATTATAAAAATAGTAAGTTCTTTTATTACTATACAAATCAGTAAAAGGAAAAACGAGGCAGGAAGGGAGGATTGTTGACAAAAACTGAAAACTCGGCTAGTCCGTGAACGGTTTGAAAATAAATTGAATTGAATTGAGCATGGGCATCTTTCACTTCTGTTACGCGTTCTGAAATTGTGAACCGGTTAACTTAAAAAAGTGTTCCGCGTCGGGCACTTTAAAGCAAAAATTTGAGATAACATTATTGCGGGGGGGGGGGCTAGATCACCGAGGTCAGACATTTGTGGTCTACTGTGCCTGGTGGTATCCGTTCAGAACAGCGGAAGCAAAACCTGCGCCGTTCAGAAACAGTGACAGGACAAACACGGGAACGACATGTTAAAAAAAAAAATCGTAAATGTAAGTGTAGCAGCTACATCGTTGGCATAATTGTTGCGCAAGCTCTTTTGCATAAGATCGTCCTGTTCTGTAATGGGTCAGCCACTTGGTGCCCTCTTTCTACTGGTCATCTGGTGGTATTCGTTCAAAACAGCGAAAGCAAACCCTGTGCCGTTCAAAAACAGTGACAGGACAAACACGGGAACGACATGTTTAAAAATTAATTGTATATGTAAGTGTAACAGCTACATCGTTGGCATTATTTTTGCGCAAGCTTTTTCAGTGCATAAGATCGTCTGTTCTATAATGGGTCAGTCACTTGGTGTCTTCTTCTAACGGAGCTTCTAACATGGCTACAGTGTTGCCAGATTTTCGTAAAAAAATAAGCCGCGAGCTCTGAACAATACGCCAGAAAAATTTAAACCTCCCAAAAACTCATTGACAAATTTTTGGGGGTTCTGTGTTGACAATACAGAACCCCAAAAAATTTTCGGCCTTCGGTCGCCACGATTAAAACGACATAAAAAAAAGAGTCGATTTTTCTGAAAAACAGCCAGTTTTTGGTAAAGATAGTCCGTTTTCACATCATGCCAAAAAATACGCCAGTTAAAAAGAAAAACAGCCACATTTTACGCCACACGCCAGTTGCAAAAATATTATAACGCCAGTCTCCAATAAAATCCGCCAGTTTGGCGTAAAATCCGCCAATCTGGCAACACTGCAGGACGAAGTTTGCTGATCATTTAGTCGTCAGCGTGACAGTCGAGAATTTATCAAAGGCATCCCGTCGCGACGATTTGGACACCCCTACGTGTCGCCAAAGTATAATTGTTAAAAGTGCCGTTTCACGCACCCCGGGGACTAGGTCACAAAAAAGCTAAATAGTGATTAGTTTTTTGCGGCTATGGCATTAAGACGGCAATGACCTGACGTAATGGATCTAATACTGATTGAATTTTGCTGATATGAAATTGGAGAAAACATTAAAGGACGCTTTGCACTACATAGTGTTTCTGCCCTGATGTTGTGAAAATAGTTGACCACTTTACAACTAAGCAACTACACGGCTTCGGCTGTTTTTAGCCACTTTCCATAGGCGTATTCTCGCCGTTCCCCGAGGACTCCACTTGAGGAGTCCCCGCGTTTTTTGTCCGGGGGACTCACTCCTCGTATTCTCGCGAGTACCCACGGACGGGGAATGCTCCAATTATCATCACCATCATCAAAAAGGACTCCCTTTCAGATTCGGAGGGGAATACATTTTTGATGGTGTTGGTGCAATGTAAAATTAATTAAAAACAATCAGGTTAAGCAAAACCAAAAATAAATTGGATCCAGATAAATTTCGTCAACTGCATATTTGATTGGGCAGTCACTTAAAGAGAACAAACGTGATAAGCGTGACAATCCGTGTATTGCTAATAGAGGAGATATGATACACTTATTAAGTGAAGAAATCCGAGAAAAACGAGAATGGATGGACATACTACTGTAGTAGACATAAATACTATCATACGTACGACATGTCCTTCAGCTACTTTTCGGTAAAGCGTGCGGATGGAAATTGTAAGTCGAGGTTCCTACAGGTCCAGCAGCCATGGACGAGAAATTCAATTTGTTGTTGAGTTTGTTGTTGCAACCGGACGCCCTGTTGCTTTTGTCCCCAGGTCTTGGCACTCTTCGGGGTTCTCTGGATAACGTCTACTCTCAAAACGTCCCCTAGCAGAACGTCCCCGACATAACGTTCCAGTGAAAAACCTCCCAAAGATAAAACGTCCCCGTGACAGAACTTCCCCAACAAAACGTCCTTATAACTGAAACAGGCCGATAGTTGTTTTCTGAAAGTATTAAATAGTAAAGCAGTAGTCAATAGTAAAGTGTCACTGGGGGGGTTCTGCCGTCGGGACGTTTCGCCAGGGGACGTTTTTTCTCCGAGACAATTCACAACTAAGCCCTCGTCTGGGCCTTCTGAAAGCTCAGGTCTGAACTCATAGAGGCGTAAGGCCGTCTAGACTCGTAGTGCCGAACTAAAGAATTAGGAATTCCAAGACCACACTGACAGAAGTTTGATAACCGAATTTCTTGTTCGTTACCTTTTTTGTTCGTCGTCATGATATCGAAAATTCAACAAATGCTTTTTTGGCGGTTTTTCGGCTCTTCCTGGCAATGCTTGTTATGCATAACATTTTATGCATAACGTTTGTCGCGACAACAGATAACATTCCAAGTGCTGTCTGTTGTAACCGCGCATCCTTGTGTTGTCTGGTATGAAACTTCTAACAGTGCAGGCGACAGCGGCAACACCCTGCCGTCACAACTTCCAAAATCGTTAGTCCTCGAAGTTTTCCGCCAATCATTGATGTTCTGTAACCGTATCGTCGAAGATTCGAAACATTCTGATCAGTCATACACAAATACTCAGTTTTGGGCATTAGTGCCCCATCGTCTGGGCATGCCCCAACATATGGGCATGGTGCTCATACGTTGGGGCACCATGCTCTGCCTCAAGGGCATGGTGCCCCCGTTAAAATCTGATTGAAAAATTCCATTTCAGATTCTCAGTTTAACAGATTTGTATGCGGGTACCATGTCCTTGCTGTAGAGCATATGGTGCCCCAACGTGTGAGCACCGGTGCTCATACGATAGGTCACGCCCTGACAGTTAGAGCACCGTTCCCAAAATTTTGAGGATTTGTGTATGACGGATTCTTATCGTCGAAGATTCGACTATCCAGACGTTTTGCATGTTTTCGCGACGATTACATGAATCCGCCTTGGGAGAGATTTAAGGCGTATTCTCGTTTTCCCCGAGGACACCTCGGGGAATCGAAGGGAACGGCGAGAATAGAGGGAGTCACTCCACGCGGACTCCGCGTACAGAAAACAGCGAGAACACGGGAAATGCTTCCAGAGCGTATTTTGTTCGAAAAAAAAAATATGCAGTTGAAGAAATTAGTCTGGATCCACTTTATATTTAGTTTTGTTTATTCTGATTGTTTTTAATTAATTTTACATTGCATTAACAAGCAAAAATTGATTCCCCTCGGAATCTGAAAGAGGGTAATTCTTGATGATAATCGGAGCATTCCCCGTGCGTGGGAACTCGCGAGAGTACCGGGAGTGAGTCACGGGGACAAACAAAAACGCGGGGACTCCTCAAGTGGAGTCCTCGGGGAACGGCGAGAATACGCCTAATGTCTCCATTTGCGCCCGTCATTATAGTGCTATCATCATGCATTGCGGTGAAGTCACTCACGTCGTTGATATCATCCTCTTTTATAGCTGACATTCGGCGTAACCGCTCAAAGAAAAATCTATTTACATTTGCTTCAAGCGTAGAGTATGCTAGTCATACCGAACCAGGAAATATAGTGAATCCGTGAACATTCAAAATTGCTGTTTGCTCGCTAATAGAGGTCACTAGCCTAAGAAGATTAAGGAATACGCAGTAGGCAGCTAAAGCTTTGGCCGAGAAAAAAACCCACTGTTCTGTCATGTTGGGGCGGCAATGTTAATAGTTTCGCCATGGGAAGACTAAATTTGGCATCAGACTAGAGAAAAATGTACGTGTAAAATGAAAATCGAGAATAGAACAGAATTTAATGTGAAAAAGTAATTACAAGTAAACACTTCTAAAAAAAAAATGACGCTAAACCCTTGAATCGTTTATGCGCATGTGTGCATGTCCAGTAAGTCAGGGTAAGGCAAAACTTTTATTTTTTTACCTTTCAAAGATAGGACAAATTGAGCATATTCCCAAATTTTCATATTTTTAGCTCAACAGGAACATAATTCGTGGACTGTAAGGGTTAAACGGATAAGTCAGCCAAAATTAATTCTTATCTGAGAAATAACTGACTGAGAAATGGTTTCTTAGCTAAGAAATGGCTTCTTAGCTAAGAAATGGCTTATCCGTTCAATAGGCTATATTTTTTTTGGACTGTAATACATTGCACAATTAGAATAAAGGACATTCGACTCATAAAGTCCACGTACTTCAGATTCACTTCAGATGTCTGAGATTCTTCCGTTTATACCTGCCACGGCGCACGCGGAACCGAGACCTGATTCTACGTTTGTCAACTTCCCTCCAGTCTAAGCGCTAAACGGATACGTCAGCTGATTTTGTTCTAGCGATATTTCGACCCTTATCGGCAAGGGTCCTCCCGATGAAAAATTTCTGGGGCCTGTAGTAGCATGATACTACTACCCCCGAAGTAGTATGTAGTAGTAATGCAACTTTTTGGTAGACTTCTATGCTACTATACTACTTCATAGTATTCGGATACTACCGAGTCCGAAGGTAGTATTTCATGCTCCTACATACTACTAGCATTAAGCGCCACGGTACTATGCGATGCTACTACATGGTGCGTGGGAAATCTATTCCGACCCCGCTGCGTCTGTACTCCATACCACTGCATACGATTCCATGCTATCGCTGTGTCTGTACTCCATACCACTGCATACGATTCCATGCTATTGTTCTTATTATATTTCGACCTACTACTAAAATTAGCTAAATATAGTAGTCGTTAATAAAAATAATTAACCGGTTACCGGGCGGATTTTTGCCGGCAGGGCAATAATGCCATTCATAGTTCAAAATCGGATCAGGTCAGTTCTGTGCGAATTGGAGAGGGCAGTGCTGGAACTGTCTGGAAGCTCGGTGGGCTAGCGTCGCATTTCTCCAGTAACCGGGTACATTGTTTTAAAATCATGCCTTCATGATTTACTGTTTTACTACCTTTACCTTCTGTTCCAAACCATGGTAAGTTGTATAACTAACTTTAGATAATTACTGCATTAGCCTACATTATTCTTAATAATAAAAACTTGACTAAAATTGATCGGTTAAGGGCAGGCACTCTCAAGATTTGCGTGTAATGCTTTAGTATTACATAAGAGAGTTTAATTGCGCAAACGGTTTAGGAAATATTTCGAACTTTACAAAAAAAAAGGCATATGCTAAACTGTGGAGGCAATGATAAATTACTAGCATCTCCAGGATTGTTGCGGTTACTGACTGAGACGCAGGTGCATATATTTTTACGAAGTATATACAGTACCACGGAATATCACTGATACTGCTATAGCTCCGAAAAACATAGTGGTATGTAGTAGTAAAGAATCGTATGTGCAAATCCGCAGCGACTTTATCAAGAGTATGAAAGACTATCAGTGCTACCTTAAGCAACTGCTTCAACAAGCTCAGTAGTATGTAGTAGTATAACTACTTTCATACAATTGCATTTACCGTCGGATAATCTTAAGCAGTAGCATGCTGTAACACGGTAGTCTTCACCTAGAAGCATGTAGTAGCTTGCTTTAACACGGTAGTCTTGGCCTAGAAGTATGTAGTAGCATGCAGTAACGCGGTAGTCTTGACATAGAAGCATGTAGTAGATCAGTCGACACTGCATGCTACTTTTTCGTACTACTACATACTACTATTTTGAGAGAATTTTTCATCGGGCTCTTCAGGCTCGATGCTAGAAAAGTGAGCCTGTGATCAGGTTCATTTTTATTCATTCACTGGGACTTGGTGGGCCGGCATTAAGAAATAATGGAATATTAAAAGCCTTCTAATGAAATGAATGGGATATTGTAAGGCTTCAGTTGTGCTTTAACGAAGTGAATTGGTTTTAATTTTCGCTTTTGCTTTACAGGACGTCTCTGTCGAGAGTTATTCAGACGACGACATGGAAAAAAACAATCTCTCCTTCCTGAACCAGCCTCCCCCTGCCCTCCCCTTTTCTTCTGGGGAGACTGCTGAAGTCTACGCCTTAAGGCAGAGAAAGGACGAGCTGGAGAAGAGACATCTATCTCAAGAACGACAGAAGAAAAAATTAAAGGTAATTATGTTTCTAACGTTTTCGGGTGATTTATTCGCTGTAACTATGCATGCCTATGCAGATTAGTGGTGAGATATATATGCGACAAGGACAGAAATCTCGACAGGATCCCAAACGACAATAAATATTGGACTTTTTTACCTAGACAGTCAGGACTCAGGGTCGACGACGCGGCAAAGATATTTTAGGATCTATCGACTGTCTTGCTTTCGTCTCACTCACTCGGGTGGGCTATTGGATAAAATTGAATGTCGTCTTACCTGCTATCGAATTTGGATCCTGCTCAAAATATCCGTTCGTTATTGTTCAAAAAAAGTCATTCTTTATGCGTGACAGAGTCAAGAATGACTTTGTCGCCTTAAATCAAGCCCAGCCTTATCGCATGGCGCGCTCGACTCTACGCTATTTCGTTATTATTTTTATTTCTATATTTAAAGCATTACATATGTAAGCTGTCGTACTTTAAAGGACAACTCGCACTACGTAGTGTTTCTGCTCAGATGTGCTGAGATATTAATAATAATTTATTTATAACCCACTTCTTAACAGATTAAGCGGAGTAACTGAAACAAAGGAAAAAGAAGAAAAGAAATACAAAAACTTTCACAAAAACAAAATTAATGAACAGAAAAAGCAATCAAAGCAAACGTATAAGGGGATGGTAACCACTTTACAACTAAGCTATGCTACAGAAAATCACAAGCGGCTTCGGCTGTTTTTAGCCTCTTTCCATGTCCGTTTTCTTAGATGACAATCTTTGCAATTTTGCATGACCGGTATCCGGACGAATCCGCTCTTCGGAAACATGATCGGGCGCATGATATGTCACGTAAAGAGAACAAACGTGGCAATCGTGATAATCAGTGTCTTGCTAATAGAGGAAATAGTGTAGCCTACTCATATAAAGTGAAGAATCTCGGGAAAGAGAAAGGATGGAAGTACTACTGAATCAGAATGAGTTACTATTGTAAGTTCGGCGTGTCCTTTAAACCAGTGATTCCCAACCTTTTTCGTACCGTGTACGAATTAAGATTCAAAAAGGTTGCGTACCCCTTTTTGAAGAATCACTGTTCTACTATTCTACTAAGATCTGTCAAGATCAGAACGCCAAAAAGGCGTAATTTATTGTCATACATGGTAAGGGATTAATGTGTAAAATTATACACAAATAAACGGGATACTTGAGGCTGCAAGGTTGTCAATGTATTATCTTCCGTAAACTGGTCAAGGGTTGGAAAGACACTTGCGCTGTTTCTCTTAACCTTCGTAAGCCAAAACTGTAATTCCTTGACGAAATATACCCCTTACGAGGGTCTCACGTACCCCTTGGGGTACTCCTTCCTCCGGTTGGGAATCACTGCTTTAAACAATCCGAGAATGGCGCTTACCGACTGTAGAATTTTGCAAAACCCGGAACTGTCAGCGATACGTATTCAGCGTTTGTTTTTTGCCGCTCTGCTAATAAACACACCGAAGGTGAATATACTATTGGGGTCGGTAAATATTTGATCCTTCTCAAATTTCAGCGGAAGTTTCTTAAGGTCACTAGTCCTTACGTTCTGTCGTAAAACCATGTTTTTAATTGAATTTTCCAGACGTGACAGTCTGGGGTAAATCTGAAGGTTAGCTTTAGTTATTTGTTTTGAAGTCAAATGTTAAATGTGAGGTTATGGGGCCATTTCGGGGTTTGAGTATGACGTAAAAATCGGTACGTAAAAGTTCTACGACGCGATGGTTTTCGCGGATGAATGAACGTAGTTTATTAAACCACCACACTAGTCGTGGTGAAGTATGGAAAACAGAAGAAAGAGAAAAAAGCGAAACTACACTGTCAGAAGTTTCATAACAGATAGCGCATAACACTTCAAGAATAACACCTTTTCACTTACAAATAAAGTGTTATGACCAATTAAGTTTACATTATTTCGTGCCTAGATCTCCAACAACACTTTCAATTGGTAAAAATACTAACGGAACGAAAGAAGCTTAACAGACAACATCCCAAAGTGTTATCTGTTGAAACCGGGCATCCTTCTGTTGTCGTTATGTAACTTCTGACAGTGTAGTATTTTAACCAATTGAAGATGTTGTTGGAGATCTACGCACGAAATAGTGTAAACTTAATTGGTCATAACACTTTATTTCTAAGTGAAAAGGTGTTATTCTTGAAAGTGTTATGCGCGATCTATTATGAAACTTCTGACAGTGTTGTTTTGAAGTCAAATGTTAAATGTGAGGTTATGGGGACATTTCGGGGTTTGAGTATGACGTAAAAATTGGTACGTTAAAGTTCTACGACGCGATGGTTTTCGCGGATGAATGAACGTAGTTTATTAAACCACTACACTAGTCGTGGCGAAGTATGGAAAACAGAAGAAAGAGAAAAAAGCAAAACTAAGACCAAAATGAAGATCACAGTAAAGAAGTATAGCAAATGAATGAACCATCGTCTTATGCCTGTGCCCCTATCCCCAATAGAGACGAATAGAGAATGTCAAAATATATTGCTTGCATTTTTTCTATTCATATACCAGCCATTAGCTAAGTGTTCCTTTAGTCTGATTTTCTTTGTTAAAAATTTTAAAATCAGTTTTGAGTCTTTATTGCTTACTTCATCAGTTTTCAAGGTACACTTGCCAGCCTTCATCTTTCTCTTGCCTCATTCTAACTCTTCTGTTACCTCTGTCTTTACTGCTTACGTCACCATTTTCAAGGAACTCGTGGTAAGCTAACTGGACTTCCAGAGAAATTTCTGACATTGATTGCTCGGGAAAGTTTGAAAATTATATTGTTTACAATGATTCTTTTGAGATTTAAACATGTGAACTGCCGGTCTGTTTATTTGGTTGTTAATAATTCGCTTTCTTCTCAGTGGAGGCGTAGTTTCTTTGATAGTGAAATCGTGAATTTTCTTTGATTGTTCTATTTACCTATTTCCTTGATGAACTAGAAAAGTTGTAGGTAATCAAAGCCTGAAGGAGTCAAATCGGAAGCATTCTAGCCAGAGATGGGCGAATCCAACCATGAAAGGATTCGAATCCGAATCCAAGGCTAGGTACGAATCCGATTCCGAATCCACCATTTCATGCTGAGGATTCGAATCCGGATTTGAATCCGACCTTAACAAAATCTAATCATGTACGTGGGTTATAGATTAAAAATCAGAGGTGAAAAAAAATCACTCATGTCTAAGGTAATCGGATAACGTGATAGATTAGTGATAATTGTTGGCGGTGGAGATCAAAAAGTTGGATTAAGCCCACTGTGTAAAAACTGGGAAAAGGAAACTGGAAGGATGTACACTAGAAATTTGAGCGGATTCGTAAGATTGAGGGTTTGGAATCCGAGTCCGAATCCGAATCCAGCCTGACAAACAGAAGATTCGAATCCGGCCAAAAGGAATTGCAAATTGCATTGTCTAGATCACACCCATCCAAGTTGCATTGTCTTATATCCAAATCTGTCCATCCTCCACCGTCGAATATCCTGCACTGCGAGCCCACGACATTCTTAGCCATTTTGGGGAGATCCCAAAACTTAAGTGACTGGATACCTGTGACTCCGTGAAAGCTTGGTGAAAGTTGTCTGTCTGGTAGCACAAAAACTCACGAAGGGATTGTGATATTTTATTCAAACTTTGTATGGGGATCCTTTGTGTCAAAGTAGCCTACAGATCAAATTTGTAGATGGCCCTCGTAGCCCTATATTTAGAGGTGGGGGTTCAGATTGGAGGGCAAAACAGATATTTGTTTAATGCTATTGAGAAAAATCGAATTAGGGGTAAGGAGGCGTGCTGAATCCATTTCTGAATTTTTTTTTCCTCGCAGGACAAGTAGTTCGCCCGGAATCCGGCTAAAACCGAAAAATTCGGTGAAAATTAATGTTTTGTCAAAATCCGTTTGAAATGTAAACAGTAAAAAAAAACACAGCTAAAAATTCAACCGTGTCTTCAATTATTGTTGGGATTTCTACGTCATTTCTGAAAAACAATCAGCCTTGTTTTCGTGAAAAAAAAAAACATTTTCAGTAATCTGGTGTGTGGAACTGAATAATTTGTGAGCGGGTGGGACCGACTGACTCGTTTTCTTAAAATGGTTGATCCAGTTTCTCTTAGTTCCAAATAATGTTGGCTAGCGTTAGATATATGTAGAAAGCAATAAAAGAAAGTATTATTTCATGCCAAGCTGACTGCGAATCATGGTTAACCGCGTTACACAATTACATCAGCTGAGTTTTATTCCAGGGATATTTTAAATATTCTTGGCAAGGGTCCTCTTCAGGCACAAACTAGTAATCACAGGATCGTTTTTCGGATGATTACGATCCGCCATAATCTAGTTCAGCGCTTAGTTCCGTCCGTGGCCGAATACGTTAACGCGCCAAACTCACGAGCGAAGGGTCGGTGGTTCGAGTCTCGGTGGTGCCGACCGTTTGGTTCAGGGCGAGGGTTAGTGGCGTTTCCCCGTAAGACAAGCTAAAAGTCCCCCCAGCTTCAAATGGGAGATTCTAGATTCTTCCTAGAAGAATCTAGGGAAAAGCACGGGAAGCGTCGGATGGTCTGCCCCCAACCACGCATTGCACTCCCGGCCGAGGGCGGAGTATCAGGAGATCGGTACTTGCGCTACGCGAACCTTAACCGGTTTGCATGCGAAAGTTTTTTTTTTTTTTTTTTGCTTTCAAACGGACTAATATCTGCTAGTCCCCCTATGCCTCACTATCAACCCTTGTGACAGACATAGTAAAATAGATCCACAGGTTGATGACTAGGAAATCTGCAATCTGCTTACCAGGTAGTGGAGATTTTGCAGATATCTCGGTAATAAAAAAGCGAAAGTTACCCACTACCTTATGGATCCGACTTTTTACCATGTCTGTCAGAAGTGCTGATTATCAGACAATGGGGGATTAACAGAAACGAGTCCACTTGAAACGCTGAACTGGAATAAGGCGAATATACATACTCGTGCTTCATTGAGATGCTCTACGAAATTTTGCCATTTTATCGTGTGAAGTGAGTGGGGCATACCGCACTTGACATTTTGACAGTTTTGAAGTTTGAAGGCGTGATATTTTTGTCGATGGAAGGGTTTTAACTTTAAAACACCGGAAGAAAATCCAGCTCGCGTGTGGACGGCATTGTCGAATAACTGTCTAATTAACCGGTTCCCCTGTGTCGTGACGGTCGTCAGTCCTAACTTTGGGCACAGACCGTCTCCGCTCCAAATCTGCCCGTACGGAAATATCCCGCCTGAAATCGACCCAGACAAAGTGAAACAGATTTCGACCCGATTTCAGGTTAGTTTCTTCCTGGGATTCGGCCTCGTCTCTGTCCGAGGCCGAAATTCCGGTCGAAATCGACCCAACAAATCGCCTGAGGCCGAAATTCCGATTGATCTGAGGAGGAAACTAACCTGAAATCGGGTCGAAATCTGTTTCACTTTGTCTGGGTCGATTTCAGGCGGGAAATTCCCGTACGGGTGAGCTGCATTCCAAAAAAAAATCGTATGATCTCATAATAACAGCATATATTTTACAATTTTTGCTTGTTGCGCACAACACCTTAATCAGCCACACGTCCTTGCCATGTTTGGTATCCTTCTCCTTTTTTTTCACCGAGGCAGCAGCGCTGACAAGAAAAGTTTACTTTAAAATTTTTAAGCTAATTGTTTTAATTTTCCTCAAATCGCCTGTGTCGTGATGGTCGTCAGTCCTCCGCAATACTCCCGTTCCCCGCTCCAAATCCGAGCTGTATTCCAAAAAATCGTACGATCTCATAATAACAGTACATTTGACAATTTTTGCTTGTTGTGCACGACACCGTAATCAGCAACACGTCCTTGCCTTTTTTGGGATTCTTGCCTCGTTTTTTCGCCGAAGCAGCAGTGCCGAGAAGAAAGTTTACGTGACAACCGACTAGGTCAAGCGCATGGGTAAAGATTTTGAAGATGAGTAGTAAAGACTGGAGGGTGAATTATAAAGAGATTGACATTGAGTCCATAAGCGCCAATAGATCAATTTTTTCAGCTTGCTCGTGACAGGTCTGATCCTGATTTTTTACGCACGCCCGGACTTGGAAATCCAGGGCCCCTAGGCGGTTAACAGAGTCGAGCATCCTTTTTGGTAATTTAGCAGAAAAATTAATTTTATTTTAATTAACTTGGTGGAAAGAACGAGCTTAGTTTAGTTTTTTTAAGTTTAATACTCTTTGTTATGCAAACCACTTTTACATATACTAAACTACGGTACATGAAAAAACTTTTTATAATACTCTTACCATTCTTTATACATGTAGTCATACCTCAGGGCTCTGACTGCAAGAAATCCCGAATGGATCTGTGGGGGCAGTAAAAAAAAACTTCACTTTAAATTAATTTTCACACAATTTGTCAAAAAAAGACAAGACCACTGGAAGAGGAAGAAAAAGAAAAGAAAGAAGAAAGCAAATAAAAAACAAACAATAAGTGGTATACCATGCCGTCTTACCAAAATCAACCAATCAGCATCATCCCTAGATATGTTATTGACAGAACCAGATCGCATCGGGGCTCTGTGGGGGAGTTGGAGGGTGTTTCCCGGAATTCCGGTGATCGCCAGTTAGGATAGCTCTAGATGTTCTAAGCACAATGAAACTTTGCAGGCATATTAGTGATTTAAGGACCCGACACAATATCCTACGAAAGCTTGTGTCCTGGATCCGACCATCTTTGGGGGAGTTGAGGGAAGGGGAATCCGGAAATCACTGACTTCCGTAAGTTGCGGACGGGTGGTCGGATTCGAGTGAAACTTTATGGGTGATAAGAAATGATGACCTAGTCAAGCAAATTCCTAACCACATGCGGCCACGGTTGGGGGAGTTGGAGGGGGGGGGGGGGGTGACGAAAAATTTTGACATGCACAAAGACCAAACGGATGGACATAATGGGATGCAATATGGACAGTGCCGAGTATGTGCGACCTAATTTGTTATTTGGCGTCCGGACCGGATCCGGGGGTGAAGCGATGGACGGGAAGAGGAGAAGTCAGAAGTTTATGTTTCCGAGTCGTACTCAGCCACAGTGGGGGGAGTTGGAAAGGGGAGTCCCGGAAATGTTGTGGCTCGCCTAGGGGTCAAACAAGTGGAGTGATTTGAATGAAACTTGGAATGCAGAGAGATCATATGCCCTAGATGACATATTTTAGTGTTTGAACCGGGTCCAGAAACTAGATTCGAATTTCGAACCAGATCCGGCCGCGGTAGGGGGAGTTGGAAGGGGGTACCGGAATTCATCCCGATGAAATTTTCTTTGACTGTGTAGTTGTATGGTAGTAGTACGAAAAATTCGCATGTATTGATATGTAGTAGTATGGAATACTTTGATTTACCATGCCTCCGACTGGGTTAATCTTAAGTAGTAGTATCCGGTAGCATCCAATCTTGCTGTAGTAGCATCCAGTTTGCTAGTAGTAGCATGCAGTGGCAACAGTTACTACTGCATGCTACTTTTTCGTACAACTCCGTACTATTCATTCTTGAAAATTTTTCATCGGGACGAGGCACGTCTAGGGACCTAACGAGTGGATCTATTGGGTTGAAACTTGGAAGGTGGAAAAGCTATTTGCCCGAGATGATCTGAGGCGATGTTGAAAATGCTCAGACTTGAGTGTAACTAGATGTACTATTTCAAGTTCTAATCGCATTTTTGGATGGCGGGGATATTTTATGACGTTCTCATCTACTTTCTTGTATCACCTGCTCGTAACAAGTGCCATATGAGCTCGTAGCTCTTGTTATGAGTAGTGAACTGAAATACAAAAATGCTGCTAAGCCGGGATTTGAACCAGGGACCTTTGGCTTTCTTGACAAATCTCTGTACTTTCTATGTAGAAAACGTTTTTCTGGCAGGTGAGCTTCTCGCGAACAATCGTCGGGAACATGGTTCGCATCGAAATAACGAAGCATGGCAAGTGTGAAATCAGTGAGGTGTCGTTAGAGGGGTTAGAATGTACCGCATGAAATTCGGGTCTCCGGGTTTAAGAATGGCGAGGGGTCGACGACTCTCCCGGAATGGTGTACACGTCCCGAAGGAATAATCCGGAATGGTCAGGATTATTCCGTTATTCCGGAGTGGTGTACATAAAACATGAGAGTCGTCGACCCCTCGTTCGCCGCAGGACAGACCGAATGGGGTGAAATAAATGCGGACTAAACAAAAGTTGGTGAATTACCAAACTCGATAAAGAATGGGAGGATATGGAATGGTAAGGAATAATCCGGAATGGCCAGGAATAATCCGGAATGGTCAGGATTATTCCGTTATTCCGGAATGGTGTACATAAAAAATGAGAGTCGTCGACCCCTCGTTTGCCGCAGGACAAACCGAATGGGGTGAAATAAATGCGGACTAAACAAAAGTTGGTGATTACCAAACTCGATAAAGAATGGGAGGATATGGAATGGTAAGGAATAATCCGGAATGGCCAGGAATAATCCGGAATGGTCAGGATTATTCCGTTATTCCGGAATGGTGTACATAAAAAATGAGAGTCGTTTACCCCTCGAAGAATGGATAGAGCGATTACGAAAGCCGACGCCAACGCAACCTCGACAACGACAACGCAACGTCGGTTGCGTTGGCATTATAGGTATGACGGGTCCTTCAGCGCTCAGTAATTTCTCATTAAAGCACAACTCTTACTAGAAATAATCTTCTACCTATCTAATGGATCAGAAAAAAACATTTTCGAAAATACCATTAGCCTACTTTCCATCTGAAATTAGCGATTTTCTTGTTAGGGCCTGTCGACTATGTCCAGCCTTCCTGCTCTCCGACGCGGCGGCTGGGCGCAAAACATTTGAAAACTGATCGCGCCGTGGTTAAAAAGTGTGAAAACTAATCAAATAAAAGAAGTAATAAACAAAAGCTTCTCAGATCCTTACGTGTGAAAGAGTTGTCAGCAGACGTTGATGATCCCGGCAAACGTTTCGTTGTGTGACAGGCAAAACCCGGCAAGGCCAAAAAAGCGCTAAAATTTCGTAGGCACAAAACGAAACAATGGAGAAAGGTTGGGATTTTAGAAGCTTATAATTCTGTATGGGAGCTAGATATATTATAAAAAGCAGCAGAAGCAAGAGGGGTCCTTTAAACAAAATTTCCTTTCAGGAGCTTTTGAAGAACTCAAGTGCGTCTGAAACGGAGATTCACCCAAGGCTACTGGTCCCAGACACGAACTGCTTCGTGGACCACCTCAACCTTCTCCAGCAATTAGCTCGAGCAGGGCCATTCACCTTGTCTGTTCCACTTGTCGGTAAGTCCGTCTGTCTCCCTCATTTGGGTAAAGCTTGTAGGGTTGCGCGACTATTCCTTTTTTAACCTACGCCGCACCCCTTTTTATCCGCATCCCTCTCACTGCCCGCGGTGTTGAATCGGTCGGTTAAAACCAGGGTCAGATAAGCTTCTCCACCCACAGAGTGGTTAACCCCTTGAAAGAATTGTTCCAAACAACAACATCAGCCTTAATTTGCTCCTAAGTACAAATTAAGATAATCACGGCAATCTTGACATAGTAGCTCACCGTCAATTACTGTGAAAAAAAAATAGGCTGGGGAGATTAAACCGCCAGTTTGTACTGAATATTGCTCTGGTATTATTTTAATGTTGTTAAACATGTAAAAGAATCAAACTATATGTTTTGTGCAGTGTTGCCACTGACTCCGACAGCGGATTCCCGCGCTTTTGTTTGTGCGTTGTTCCCGCATTCTCGTGAGTCCATGGACGGGGAATGCTCTAATTGTCATCACCATGGTTATCCGACGGGAAGTTGCTGATGTAGATGTTGGTGTTCATTAAAAGGAATTCCTGTGAACACTTTATTGTCGGATAAGACTGCTTTGGGGAAAAAGGCGTACGTTTTATTGTGATTATGATTTTTGAATGTGAATAGTGCAATTGTAAACTTAAATGAACAATAAAGTTGGAAAAACAGTCGAACATAAAAAATATAAATAATAATATAATAAAGAATATAAATTATAAATAATAAAATATAAATAATAAATAAGTAAGTAAAGAAAAATAAAATTTACAGTTAAATGAAAGATAAAGTGGACCAAAGCCTTCATTGACTAATTGCGTCACCAGAACAAGTCTATCAAGAAACATAAATCTGCTAATTCTCGAACAAAATCCATACGGAGGCTTTCCATGTTCTCGTTGTTTTCTGTGCGGTAAATCCCCATTTTTCTTCGGCCTACTCTCTAGAATTTAACAATACATGTTTTTGGACTGGGGCTGTGTCCTTAACCATTTTAAAAGTGAAATTTAAAATTGCCCAAAGCAAATTATTCTTGTCCATCTTGCATTTTCCGGTTCCTTGTTTTTTGTTGTTTATCTTTTCTTGTATCTCCTTGAAGTGTTTAGTTTTTTCCCCATTTAAATTTGTTGGCATATCAAAACAAAACTATGAATAAAATACAACGCAAATGAGCCAATGGAAAAATAAATCACTTTATGAGCTTGCAGAAAACCCAAGGATAATGAAAGAATATCGTAAAACCTTTAGCCTATGAATCAGTCACCATAAACGCCTTTTATAATCATCTTTTCCACCGTTTGAGCCAAGTTTAGGCCTTCTTAGGTTATTGCCCTTAATTTCATTTCGTCATTTTTTTTAGTAATTTTTTTTAATTCTATAAATTTAACCTATTATGTTATTTTGAATGCCATGACTTTATGTGCTATAATATCGGCATTTTTGAATACCAGTTGTATTTCTTTCTCCTCTTGTCCCGTCATTTTGGTGGAAGAAAAGTCTGTTTCATCATAGTACACCTCACATTTTTCTCACGTTTCTCCGAGAGTGGGAGCAAGGGCCGCATAACGTAGCAGCTCTTGACCCTTGCATGTTTGAGTCAGATTCGCCTTGCGATACCATCATCTTGCTTCGTTCTTATTACACTAATCAACTTCAGTTTGTCCGCCATTCCGGAAAGAAGCCGTGGGATGCGCGCGTGTTTTTATTAGCGCGCTTCGCCGCGCGGAAAGTTGACTAGCCGCAATTTTCCGGGACTGTCAAGCGGAAAAGCCTAGCGATTGTCGGAAGCCGATTGTCTGTACGAAATTATGCGTTTTTGAAATACGAAGTTATAGTTTATAACTGGAAAGCATATTGGATTTGAATGCACTGAATTATTATGAATCTACTAAGGGATTTTTGGGATCCCAAAACGTTAGTGACGGATACCTATGACATCGCAAAAGTTGTCCGTCTGTCCGTCCGTCTGTCCGTCCGTCTGTCCGTCTGTCAGCACGGTAACTCTCGAAGGGAATGAGATATTTTGATGAAACTTGGTGTGAGGATTCTTTGGGTCAAGAGTAAGGTCGAGTTCGTAGATGGGCTCTGTAGCCCTATGTTTAGGGGTGGGGGAGGGGGTTTAAATTAAGGGGCAAACAAAATATTTTGAAACAGCCAATGTGATAGTCGATTATGGGGTAAAAAGACATGCCGAACACGATGGTGAAAACCATTTTGTCGCCGGACAAGTAGTTCGCCCGGAATCCGGCCAAAACCGGAAAGTTTGTTAAAATTAAAAGTTTGATTTGAAGTTGAATAGATGTTCGATTTAGGGGTAAGAAAACATGCTGAACACGATGGTGAAAACCATTTTCCCGCCGGACAAGTAGTTAACCCGGAATCCGGCCAGAACCGGAAAATTTGTTAAAAGCAAAAGTTTAATTTGAAGTTGATTAGATATTCTGTTTAGGGGTGAGAAGACATGCTGAACACGATGTTGAAAACTATTTTCTCGCCGGACAAGTAGTTCGCCCGGAATCCGGCCGAAACCAGAAAATTTGTTAAAAGCAAAATTTTTATTTGAAGTTGATTAGATGGCAGACTTACCGGTAAGAAGAGACGCTGAATCTGTATATGACAATCATTGTTTACCCGGACATATAGTTCGTCCGGAATCCGGTTGAAACCGGATTTTTTGTATAAGTTAAAGTTTTATTTGAAGTTGATTAGATGTTCTTTATAGGGATAAGGAGATACGCTGAAGTCGTTTCTGAACTATCTTTTTTTGGCTGTACAAGTAGTTCGCTCGGATTTCGGCCGAAACCGGAAATTTGGCAGAAGTAAAGCAGGAAGTTTCGATAAGTATTGTCAAAATAGATATGGTTTATACAGGTATATCTGAACTTGATTTTCTCAGATGACTAGCCTGGCGAAGACTGGATCCTTCGAAGACAAGACCTAGTTGTCTGGGTCAGACATTAAATTTTTGGGATCCCATCGAAACCTTTGGTCTTGTTCCAAGTGCATTTTCGTTGGGGAGGGTGCAGAGCCAAAGTTTTTACCGAATCTTAGGTACCGAAGTTTTAGCAAAGTTTTACCGATATCATGACGACAAACAAAAAAGCCAGCAGATGCTTTTTTGACGGTTTTTCGGCTGTTCCTGGCAATGCTTGTTATGCATAAAGTTTGCGACAACAGATGACATTCCAAGTGTTGTCTATTGCGGGTTCTCTGTTGAAACCGCGCATCCTTGCGTTGTCTGTTACGAAACTTCTGACAGTGCTTATTAAGATTTTACGTGTCAGTGTGAATGGACCTTAAGACAATTCGTACCTTTTGCCGCAACTCAACAGCGGTAAATGAAAATATAGAGGCCGGCTAAATGGTTGGAACGAGCTTTGCTGGTTTAAAGGAACACATAAGAACAAGAGATGGGCGAATCCGAATCCGGATTCGTCTTTTTGGCCGGATTCGAATCTTCTGCTTGCCAGGCTGGATTCGGACTCGGATTCCAAACCCTAAGTCTTACGAATCCGCTCCAATTTCCAATCGTTTCCCAATTTTACACACTATATGCTTAAGACATTGTGCCTAACGAGCCCCGAGAGGAAACACACTATGACAACCACAAATGAAAACTTAGACAAATGGTTTATATCGTTCAGTTAATCGTCTGATTTGCCTTAGGCATCCGTGTTTTACCGTCACCTTTGATTTTGAAATTATAACCTTTGTAGATATTTTGATTTTTGTTAAGCTCGGATTCGAATCCGGATTCGATTCCGGATTCGAACTTAGCCCTGGATTCGGATTCGAATCCTGACATGATCGGATTCGCCTATCTCTGCGAAATAGTCGTGTGATTTCACCAGGTTTATTTGACTGAACTGCCAGTGAAACGATTGCGGCAATTCGACAAAAGAGGCGCTAGTATCTATGGGGGGTTGTAAAATATTCCAAAACTTTTCATAGCTCTGCCAAAAGGCGTTATCTTTTCTAGCTGATGCGTTTCTCATGTAGGCTGTTTTGTCTGGTAGAAGACAACATTGTAGAAAAGGGTGAACAACCTTTCGATACAAAAGCCAGTATCGTCGAAATTAAGCAATTCTTTTAACGCCCAAATTGCCAGTTAAAACCAACAGGGTTCAAATACAATGTCCAGTCCAGCCCGTCGAATTGTTATACCCAAAAGCGTAAAATCAATGCTACCGATTGTTTGAATGAAAAATTGTTTCGGGAAAAGGTCTACAAAAATTTGAATGGTAGAAAGAAATTCCTAAAAGTCACGTTCTATTCAAGGACGTCTTAAAGGGTTCGTAGACTGTGAAAAGATCCGTAGCAGGTGTACTTGTGACAACAGCAGCCAGGAGTTGTTCGGCTTTGTTCGTTTTTGTTCGGCTTTTGCCTGTCCCTTTTCGCATTTGGCCTTTCCCCTTTTTGAACATTTTCATGTTTTTGTAAGTTGCCATTTTTGAGAAGGACATTTTTCTTTGATAAAAACGCCATTTTTATGGCACTTGCCCTTCGGCCAAGTGCCATATAGCGATCGCAATTTCTGTCCGTCCGTCGGTCGGTCTGTCGGTTCGGGTTTTGCTAGTTCGGGTACTTCCACATAAGCTAGGACGATGAAACTTGGCAGGCATATCAGGGACCCCAAATGATTAAGTCGGAAATAGTCACTTTCCCGATCCGAACATCGTGGGGGGAGTGGAGTGGGGGGGGAATCCGGAATATTTTGGAATTTACAACTTTCGAACGGGTGATCGGATCTTAATGAAACTTGATATTGGGAAAGAGCTCGTGCCCCAGATGGTCCGATTAAAATCTGAACCGGATCCGGTGACTCTGGGGGGAGCTGGAGGGGGGGGGCGGAAATCTTGGGAAACGCTTGGAGTGGAGGGATTGGGATGAAACTTGGTGGGAAGAATGAGCGTGAGTCCTAGATAAGTCATTGACATAACCGGACCGGATCCGGTCACTATCTGGGAGTTGGGGGGGGGTCCGGATTTCTAGTGATCCCGCGAGTTCGGTGCTTCTTGATGTGCTAGGACGATGGAAATCGGCAGGCATGTCAGGGACCCGAATAGATTGACTTGATAATAGTCGTTTCCCCGATCCGACCATCCGGGGGGGGAGCTGGAGGGAGGGGAATCCGGAAAAATAAGGTATTTTTAACTTACGAACGGGTGATCGGATCTTAATGAAACTTGATATATAGAAGTACCTTGTGTCTCAGACCTCCCATTTTAAATCCAGACCGGATCCGGTGACATGGGGGGTAGTTGGGGGGGGGACCGGAAATATTGAAAATCGCATCGAGTGGAGAGATCTGGATGAAAGTTGGTGGAAAGAACAAGCACAAGTCCTAGATACGGGATTGACATAACCGGACCGGATCCGCTCACTTTGAGGGAGTTGGGGGGAATCCGGATTTCTAGTGATCCCGCGAGTTCGGTGCTTCCTGATGTGCTAGGACGATGAAAATTGGCAGGCATGTCACGGATCCGAACAGATTGACTTGATAAATATTCCTTCAACCCAAGCTGACTGCGAATCATATTTGACAGTGCAAAAACGGATACGTCAGCTAAATTTTATTCGAGCTATATTTCGGCCCTTCTTGGCAAGGGTCCTCTTCAGGCTCAAAACCGCTCAAGTTGGAAAAACGAAACTTGTGATAACAAAACTGAAGATTCTAGCTTAGTGTTAAATATCTAAATTGGTGAACTTCCTTTTGGAGAGTAGCTTGGAGTTAAAATGGTTGCTGAGATTTCATTTTGGACGCGGCTGCTGTTTTTGCTGCTCTAATGGGTCGTTGATCGGGTAGAGATTTTTCTGTATTTGGGTTGACTTTGGTTTGTTTTTGGGTTGACTTGATAATAGTCGTTTCCCCGATCCGACCATCCGGGGGGGGGGCTGGAGGGAGGGGAATCTGGAAAAATGTGGTATTTTTAACTTACGAACGGGTGATCGGATCTTAATGAAACTTGATATATAGAAGGACCTTGTGTCTCAGACATCCCAGTTTAAATCCGGACCGGATCCGGTGACATTGGGAGAACTGGAGGGAGAACCGGAAATCTTGGGAAACGCTTTGAGTAGAGAGATCGGTAGGAAAGTTGGTGAAAAAAAAACAAGCACAAGCCCTAGATACGTGATTGACATAACCGGACCGGATCCGTTCACAGTAGGGGTGGGGGGTGGGGGGAGGATCCGAATTTCTAGTGATCCCGCGAGTTCGGTACTTCCTGATGCGCTAAGACGATGAAACTTGGCAGGTGTGTATGGGACCCGAACAGGTTGACTTGAGAATAGTCGTTACCCGGATCCGACCATCTGGGGGGTGGGGGTGGAGAGAGAGGGAATCCGAAAAGTGAGGTATTTTAACTTGCGAACGGGTGATCGGATCTTGATGAAACTTGATATATAGAAAGACCTCGTGTCTTAGACGCCCCATTTTAAATCCGAAGCGGATCCGGTGATATTGGGGGGAGTCGGACGGGGGAACCGGAAATCTTGGGAAACGCTCAGAGTGGAGGGTTCGGGATGAAAGTTGGTGTGAAGAACAAGTGAATAGCATAACCGGAATGGATCCGGTCACTGTGGGGGAGTTGGAGAATTTATGACTCACCAAATGCACAAGCTGACAGTGGAGTAAAAGAAAAAAGGAAAAGGCAACGCAAGTAAAAATCAACATGAAGCAAAAAGGACAGGCCTCTATTTATGACTCTTGAAGTCCTGCCCAGGGTATACTAGCAAAACACGATTGCAAAGAAGGCTATGACGATAAGACTTTATTCTCGAATCGTACAAGAGGGAAATTGCACTGGTAGTTTTGGTTACCGTTGAAAGAGTACCTGTCGGGAATTGTAATTTTAACTTATTTTTCTTTAATTAATTTTCTGCTAATTTAGTCTTATATTAAGCAATGGCTCAAACAACGGCTCTTTTGGTGGTATTAGCTGCCCTACCCATTTTTTATGCGCTACCCGTATGGAATGGTATCCTCCTGGATGGCTTTTCCATCGGGTAGATTTCGTTTGTATTTTTTTCAGTGCCTGTTCTCGCTTATCTTTTTTTGTTGTTGTTGTTATGGTATTATGGATTGAAATAAAGTAGTAATAATAATCAAAAAACGGAAAAGTCAGCTACGATTTTCGTCAACGATTTCGGCCCTTCTTGGCAGGGGTCCTCGTCAGGCTGTTGCCGGAGAAACAAACCTGCAATAATAAATGAAGCTTCTGTATTCATTAGTTTTCTGTATTCATTTGGTAACGTAACATCATAGCTGACTCCCGTTTTAAGCCATTGTTTGATATATGTTTCCCATTCAGCTTAGGCTGAAGGAGCATTATTTATTAATTACATTTTTTAATTATAGAGTTGTGTTTTTTCGGATCTGGTTTTATTGTATTTTGACGCACTTATGCTTTAGCTATGACAGTATGTATACCATTTATTTGTCCATTCCACATACTGTTTTCCATAAATAAAACAAAAGTACGTCAAACTACTGTGAAACTACACCCGAAAAACGCAGAGGCCTCAATATACACGCTGTTTCTGCTAAATACCAGATCCCGTTGTAAATCGTGAAACGAGAAACCTTTTCTCTTTCACGAAATTGCCATATACACTGAAAAAAAGGCATACATTGACTTACTTTAGGTTGCTATTCGCAAGTGGCTATCCCCTTTGCTCACCACCTTGATACGGTTGGCGACGTCGTGATGATTAATTACTTTCGATGAGCATGAGCATATGAATTACGAATGAATAATTAGCAATGTAATATATGTGATTAAATAACATAGTGTAATAGGTTGATCCTTGCGATTGTTTTCAATGTCTCCTTTCACTTTATCGCTATTCTTTCTTGAATTTGGTTGCTACGGAGCGAGGGGATACCCACTCCCCGGCACCTGTTGTACACCCTTTCCCTAAGCTGCACCGGTCAAATCCAGCAGTGCAGGCCAGACATTAGGAGATTCGTCTTTCAAACGCTTCCAAGAATGCCGATTGTTCTAACACGTGGTGACTTTTCTGTACACTAAAATGGAGAGTGGGCAACCCCTCGCAATGGGGGACAGGATAGGTGCGTTCGTTGCACTCAGGGCCGTTTCTGGTCATTTCTCACTACACTGTCAGAAGTTTCATAATAGATCGCGCATAACACTTTCAAGAATAACACCTTTTCACTCACAAATAAAGTGTTATGACCAATTAAGTTTACACTATTTCGTGCCTCGATCTATACTATTTCGTGCTATCGCCCGAAGAAAAGCAAGGGCGATAATGATTAACACTAGTACATTTGTTTTAATTTTCTGGTATTCCCCTGATGTTAAAAGAAAAAAAATCCAACCGTGCGTTATCACTTGATATCGTATGGCTGGCCGGGCGTTATCACTTGATAATAACGCCCGGTTGGAACTTTTTTTCTTTTAACATCAGGGCAATACCAGAAAATTTTGGCACTGGGTAGGATAGGACTGATATCACGGGACTGCACGGTGTACTGGTGTTATATATGTGTATTATCTTTTTAGTATGACAGTATGTATTGTACATTTGTAAAAAGAATTAATATATTTTTTTTAACCGCGTAGCAATATTTTCACACTTTTCAACTTAATTCTCATCCTCCCTTGATGACATTCAATGCTGATATCTTAATATTTCCTTATCGATGTCACCTACCAAAAAAAAATCCAAAGAAAAAAAACATATTTCGTGTGTAACATTCGAAACCTGCTGACGACACCTCACTAATATTTGTATTTGCCATAAAACCATAAAACCGCATTTGCGTAAAACCGGTTATTAGAATTTTTGCCGAGTTTTTGCGAGAGAACAATGGGCCTGGGAAAATGCTTAAAACAGCCAAAGCTCTGGATAGCTTGTTAACAGTAGAGCCAAGTTTTACATTATTCAAATTGTTTTGAATATGGAAACATAAACAGTGCGAGGTGTGCTCAGGCGTCATGGGAGGGGGGGCAGTGCTGGCATGCCCCCCTGAATTTTAAACGGGCCCAAAAATCCGAGGCTTCTTTATTTATATTCCTAGTTGTTTGACATACTGACGTAAAGGCATTTACCAAATCGTGAATTTCACACTGCATCGCACAGTTTGTAATCCGGTTTTGAACCAAAATGCTTGTATTTTAGCAGAAAATAGGTTTGTTTTTTGTTTTTTTGGCCTGCGGCGCTCAGTTTCGATATAATTTGGTACTGAGATCTTTGTATATTTTAGCGAAAAAGGTTGATTTTTAAGTATTTTGTCCTATAAAGGTATTTGTGGAAGCGTAGTCACCTGGCCAATTCATATTGGACTGGACGAATAGAAAAAATACTACGAGGTTTAAAAAAAATAAATAAATAAATAAATAAATGTTTCAACAATAAAAGTGTCGAGAACCGCACGAATATTCGGCTTGTCCGCTTCCCGTTTTGAAAATAAATTGAATTGAATTGAGTCGTCGTGGGTACAGAGGGAAACCCTTGATTTCGTTTGGAATTCCAAAAAGATTGTCTGAACGTAAATGTTTCATGAAATTTTTTGCCTGCGGCGCCTTTCTTGGCGTTCGCTATATATCCGAAAGAGCGCGTCATTATGGTGTGGTTTTAGGCTTCGAATTTTTGGGTTTGAGCCGATTTAAAAGCTAGAATTTGTTTTTGAGATGCTTTAAGATGTCTTTAAAAGTGTAAAGATTAGAAAGAATTGAAGGAAAAAAATAATTAAAAATAAAAGTAGCGACAGAGGGAAGTGTAGGTGACGCTAAATAGATAGGTCGGTCATGTGATTAAGTTTAAAAAAAAAAAAATTAAGTTGATAAGACCGTTGGCGTCACCGAGGGCAAGTGGAAGCGTAGTCACGTGGCCAGTCCATATTGGGCTGGAAGAATGGAAAAGAAACTACGAGGCTTTTAAAAAAAAAGAAAAAAGATGTCATCCGAACTCAAAAGATTTCATGAATCCAATCTACATCTCGAGATCGCGGCAAATCTCGACAGGGTTTCGATCGAAAGCCTTAGAGGGTTTAAAGTAGCTTATTCTGTCATAAGGACAGGCCTCAAACTCAAGCTCACAGCATGCTCTAGTGAAATTTTTTATTTGTAACGGATCTTTGAACAACTTGTGACTCCTTTGCTCCTTATATATTAAAAACTGCTTTAATTTTACCTCAAAAAGAGCAATTAAAATTTGCGTTTGATGAACAAAAAATCCAGGATGGGGACCCAAAATGGATGTTTGGCCACTGAAATGGCGTCACTGGGTGTGCTTTAATCTTCCCTTATCAATGTCATCTAACAAAAATCAATGTGAAAAAAAACATTTTTCTGTCAATATTTAACCTCAATCTACCATATTTTAAAACTATTAGATACATTATAAATTACCTAACTTGAGGGAAGGTTTGAATTAGTAAGGAACGGGGTCAATCAACCCGTTAACTCAAATCGGGTTTAAAGTTCATACCACTCGTTTTGCTGAATGATTGCAAGTCAGGTGGTTATGTACCAATTTGCACATATTATCTTCTATTGATTAATTGAGGGTTTTTAGTTAACCGCTAGGTTTGTGATAATAATTGGCATCATGAACTGTGAGAGAGGATAATTAATAATTGAGAGATAGAAAATTTCGACACGGACATTTCTGTAAGTTAGCAACAGCACCCATGCATCAGTTCGATATTGGTTCGGGATTAGCTGTTTTCGGGAAGACGAAACCAGTCCAGTCCATAACTACACTGTCAGAAGTTTCATAACAGATTGCGCATAACACTTTCAAGAATAACACCTTTTCACTTAGAAATAAAGTGTTATGACCAGTTAAGTTTACACTATTTCGTACCTAGATCTCCAACAACACCTTCAATCGGTAAAAATACTACACTGTCAGAAGTTACATAACGACGACGGAAGGATGCCCGGTTTCAACAGATAACACTTTGGGATGCCCGGTTTCAACAGATAACACTTTGGGACGTTATCTGTTTATGTTTATTTCGTTCCCGTTAGTATATTTACCAATTGAAGGTGTTGTTGGAGATCTAGGCACGAACGAAAAAGCACGAAAAAGTGTAAACTTAATTGGTCATACACCTTATTTCTAATTGAAAAGGTGTTATTCTTGAAAGTGTTATGCGCTATCTGTTATGAAACTTCTGACAGTGTAATTAGAAGAAAATCCGCCTCAGGAAGCTCAAAAGAGGATAATTAGTAGGCTAAGAGAAAGATAGGGAATCTCGACACTGACCGAAGTGATAAATTTAAAAATTATGATGTGTAAAAAAAAAGTAAAGTTGGTTTTTGGCAATTTTATTTCCGAGATAAATTCAGTTATGTGTATCCGCCAAAACTGGTGAGTAGAGACAATATAATAATAAGTAAATAGTAGGTTGCATCTCACCAAGAATTAGGCCGTGTTTTCGCCATGTGTACGTTAAATTCATTAAAAAATATGTCTGCTTGTTTATTTTAAAGTACTTTACGGTAAAAAAAAAGTAAAAGTACAGTTTTTCCTAAATTACCAAAAAATTAAAAAAACTCCCTTTCGTCACATTAGCAGGGATATAAAGTTGGTCTCCTTGGAGTTCTTATCGCTCTTGCTAATGACTAGGCGTGGAAGATAATTGATAGTGCTAAACGGATACGTCAGCTGAATTTTATTAGAGCGATATTTTGGCCCTCCTTGGCAAGTTTTCTCTTCAGGCTCAAGCTGGAAAATGAACTATAGACAAGTTGAAGAGGACCCTTTCCAAGAAAGACCTAAATATAGCTCTAATAAAATTCAGCTGATGTGTCTGTTTAGCACTGTCAATTGTGATTTGTAGTTAGCTTGGGCTGAAAGTATATTTACAGGTGTGTAAGGTAGTAACAGATTACGCGTTGTAGATTCTGTGTTTCAGTATTGTGCTCCGCCACTGCTCTTCTGAGTTCCCAAGTGGGTTCTTTGACAGTAAATTATCCCAGTGGCTTGACCGCGCGTTCTTCAACACTGCCGGCGATTAAAAACAAGAAAAAAGTTGGGCTTGAAAAATGTATCGAGAATCTGCACAGGTATGCCAAAGTGTTCTGTCAGGTACAACAAATTGGAATCGAAATATTCTTTTAGGGTTAATTTAGTTTTAGTTTAAAAGTTGTATTGTATATTTAAGAGAACTTAATTCTCTTTCGTGTTTTCCTTTCCTTTTCTCTTTTTTCTTTATTGTTTAGGCTACTCCGTCTATTTATATGATTATTATTATTTATTTGATTCCTTCAAAACTGAAGGGTGAATTTTAAAAATGTAAATTTTTTAATTTAAACTTTAAACAAAAAACAAATTCACACACAGTTACATGAATATGCGCAGCCGACTAGGCATACTAAACACAATATCCAACTTGTTCTGTAGTAAAATACAACATAAAAAAGAAATATTATAGTATTAATATTATTATTATTAAATATTCCCCCGATATTCCGGAGACTTGTTTGAGGAGAAATATTTGGAATAAATGAGTGCAATCATGAATGGATGTGAAGTGTAGAAGGAGTAAGTGTTACATTCAGTAAAGAAAGTGGGTGGATTTATTAAGCTGTCGATGCAACACAGAAATTTTGAGTATACTTTTAATTAGTATTTAGAGGTTAGTTTATCATAAATATTCCTTCACCCCAAGCTGAATCCGAATCTTAGTTGATTCGAATCATGACATAATCATAGCACTTGTCGTAGCTTCGAGCCTAAGGAGGACCCAGACCAAGAAGGGCCGAAATATCGCTCGAGTAAACTCGGCTGACTTTTCCGTTTAGCCAAGTCAATTAGTTTATCTTGTTATCTTATTTGTCTTGTTTGTATTGCCATGGCCCTTGGGGTTTTAGTGTAATAAAAATCATATCAAATTATATAGCAATTGTAGAAGATCATTCTCCGAAAAGGACACGAAGTAACTAAAACATGAGTAATGTATCAATTACTGTCAAGTGAAGTTTTTTGTTGTATATTGATGTAATGACCATTTGGCTATTCTGTTCTATTAGCTGATGGTCTTGCTAGGCCATTGACATTAACCGAGCCTAGCGACAACCGTCAATAGTCGTATCATATCATTCACAGTATACCCATATGTTCAAACTGTCAGTTGCACAAAAGATAGAAAAAGTATGACGTCACTGAACTTCACAAATCCTTTTAGTGCTAAGACCTGTTTGTGAAAGACCGATGTTCATTTTTGCGACGGGTTTGTTACTACTTTTAAAGGTGTCTGTGAAAGTAATGAAAGTAAAGTCATATTAAGCAACGCACTGTATTTTTTATGTTATGTTTTATTATTATTGTTATTACTACTTTATTTCAGTCCATAAGACCATAACAACAACAAAAAGAAAAGATACACTAGAACAGGCAATGAACAAAAATACAATAGAACTCTACCCCATGCAAAAGATATCCAGGAGGATACCCTTCCATACGGGTAGCGCATAAAAGATGGGTAGGGCAGCAAATGCCACCAAATCATTATCAGAATCTTTTAAGCTGCAAAACATAGCAACATTAGCTTTGCGGCGCAGCTCCTTCAGGGTAGCAACTCTTTTTTCAACCATTGCACCACTGACACTGCATCGCCTAGCCAACCTGAAAATTTTCCGAAAACCCGCGTTTTACATTGCACAAACTTGCAAAGCTGACCATGACCGAGCATGGGCAGAAGAAACCAGGCCAAGAGCAAAAAAATGATAACAGTAAGTCTTGAAAAGGCGGACCTTTACAAGCTCATCTACTGAACCAAACTTCCAAACAAGGGCATTAGCTCTTTTCGAATAGCTTTTCTGTTGCTTTTGCACATTCCAACGGTGCGGCGTCAGTAGTTCTGCAGCAGTTTTGGTTTATGCCACCTTTACACACTGCGCAAATCCGAGCGTATTTGGAAATACAAGCGTATTTTACGCACGTATTTGGGCTTGAAAAGATCTCTAGCAAAACGGACGTATTGAGAAATCGGTCCGTTTTGCACATAAATTCGTCCGTACTGCTAGAAATCTTTTCAAGCTCAAATACGTGCGAAAAATGCGCGCGGATTTCAAAACACGTTCGGATTTTACGCAGTATGTAAAACCTCCTTCATGGCCGTCCGAAACATCCCAACAGAAGGAAAAGAACATACAGAAAAAGAACAGCAGATGAAATTAAAATAACCTGATTTCACTGTTTGTGTCACACGAAGCTGAAACATTTGGCAAATACCAAGTTCTCAATTCGTCATTCCCATTGTTTTGATGCGAAAAAGAGAACTTGATGTTCAACCTAGACTACGTCTACGGTACGAGCAATTCGTAATTTAATAAATTGACAAAATACCAGGGAAGAGCTTGTGTCTAGAGTTCAGAGAATGTACGTCTATGGATGTCGGCCCGAAAGGAAATTAAAAGACGGGCTTCTGTGAATTTGTAAAGAGGTACGTTTAACGGTACGTTAAGCATATGTGAGGCATAAGTGTGGGGCATGTAACTCAGCAGCTAGCTAATAAAGGAATGCATAATTCATTTGGAGGGTGGTGTTGCTCATAATAATTTACCGTGCTCATATCTGGAAATTGTTCAGAAAAAACAGAGACATAAAAAAAAACATATTATAACATCAGGTTGTGGACTACGCTCCAGGTTGGACCAGGGTGGACCAAGTTGTGGACTGATGATCCATATCCAAGTTGTGGCTTGATGAATGATGATCCAAGTTGTGGCTTGATGAACCTCCCTAGCTGACAAAGCTCACCAAAGTTTATCTCCCCCATTTTATGCTACGCAACTAAAGGAATGTCCAGAATAAATGTTGTTCAGGGAGGCTCTGTGAAATTTCTGAATAAAGGGCAATCCAAGCACAAGACAGCTTCAGGGGATCTTGTTGACTCTTGCCATATATGTATGTTATGTAGTTTGAATAGGATGAAATAAATGGATGAATGAAGCTAAGATTATATTCATAAAAGACCACTTTACTATAGGACTTCTTTCAATTTCAGTCTGTAAAGAGCTGGACGGACTCTCTAAACGAACTAGGACGTCTGATGGGGGGTCCGACCGGACGGAGCTAGTAAGCAACGCGGCGCTAGAGGCTCTCAATTTTCTTCAGCAGCGACATCAGCACGTCCGTTGCTACACCACAAAGGGGACCTCCATCCAGATTAGCAGTCGAACAATCTCTATGGAAGAAGATGATGACAGTAATGTAAGTCAACAGACCTTTTCGTTTGCGTTTCAGTACTGTCCATGGTCCCTACAGAGCGTGATCCACCCGTACTTACCGTAGTTACTACGCATGACGTCACGAATTTTGGCTTCTTGGTATCAACGTTGGAACGCATTTTTTTAATTTTCGGTAAAATATCACTCCACGGGGTAATCTAGCCAATCACGTACAGAGATCCGTAGTTACCACGCTTACTACACTCCCGAGCATGATAGGCAAATAGCTACTATTAGTTACTATTTCGAGAAGGTTGGAACGTCAGCGTAGTAACTTTTCTTGAGGTTAGAACGGAAATAGTTACTAATAGTGTTAGAGGGGGGGAACACGCTCACAGTGATTCCTCTGTCGGTTTGGTCAGCTTTTCTTCTGCGTTGCGTTAAAAATTCATGGATTGTCACCGCCTAGAATCCACAGTTTCTTCTTCGTCCTGACACAGCTTCATCTTTTCCTTCCGGATTCCGAGTCTTCGTTTTCTTTGAAGCAAGGTATCAGGATCAGCCCCATTTAATGCTGCATTTTTTATGGCACTTGCAGCCTCTGGCTCAAGTGCCATATACCGATCGCAATTCCGTCCGTCGGTCGGTCTGTCGGTCTGTCGGTCGGTCTGTCCGAATTTTTTTGTCCCACATGTTCGAGTTAGGGTACTTCCAGATGTGCTAGGACGATGAAACTTGGCAGAAAAATCAGGGACTCGACCAAAGTAACCTAGAAGTAATCAGTTTCCCGATCCGACCATCTGGGGGGGAGTGGTGGGCCGGGGAAATTCTGAAAATTAAGGAGTTTTGTCACACTTTTTCGAGTTGGAGTACTTCCAGATGTGCTAGGACGATGAAACTTGGCAGGAGCATCATGGACCCGATCGGACTAACTTGGAAACATTCAGTTTCCCAATCCGACCACCCGGGGGGGGGGAGTGGAGGGCTGGGGAATCCGGAAAATTGGAGTAGTGTGTAACTTTAGAACGGGTGATCGGATTGGAATGAAACTTAATAACTGAATAAATGACATACTTCTGATGTCCCATTTGAAGTCCGGACCGGATGCGACAGCTATGGGGGAGTTGGGGGGGGAGACCGGAAATTTCGAGAAATGGTTAGAATACAGGGATCGGAGTGAAACTTGCTAGGAAGAACAAACATGTGCTCCAGATAAATTGTTTATACATTTGGACTGGATCCGACCACCCGGGGGGGTGGAGGGCTGGGGAATCCGGAAAATTGGAGTAGTGTGTAACTTTCGAACGGGTGATCGGATTGGAATGAAACTTAATAACTGAATAAATGGCACACTACTGATGTCCCGTTTGAAGTCCGGACCGGATTCGAATGCTCTGGGGAGTTGGGGGGGGGAGACCGGAAATTTCGAGAAACGGTTAGAATAGAGGGATCGGAGTGAAACTTGCTGGGAGGAACAAGCATCTGCTCCAGATAAATCGTTTCTACATTTGGACTGGATCCGGACACTAGAGGGGTGGAGGGCTGGGGAATCCGGAAAATTGGAGTACTGTGTAACTTTCGAGCGGGTGGTCGGATTGGAATGAAACTTAATAACTGAATAAATGACATACCTCTGATGTCCCATTTGAAGTCCGGACCGGATTAAACAGCTATGGGGGAGTTGGGGGGGGGGTGACCGGAAATATCGGGAAACGGTTAGAATGGAGGGATCGGAGTGAAACTTGCTGGGAAGAACAAGCATCTGCTCCAGATAAATCGTTTATACATTTGAGATGGATCATGACATTAGGGGGGGGTGGGGGGGAGTTTCCCAGAATTCCGGTTATGGCGGTTTTGGGGATTTTCACGACGAATCTTGGGAGGCGAATCAGGGACCCGATCAAACTGACTTATAAAGAAAAATTTACATGATCTGATAGCCGTGGGGGGAGTAACGGGAGGGGGAATCCGGAATATTGAGTCATGCGTAACTTTGAAACGGCTGATCGGATTTGAGTGAAATTTGATAATTGAAGAGAGGACATGTTTCTGTTGATCTTTTTCATGTCCGGACAGATCCGACAGCAATTGAGGGGGGGGGGGCGAAAATACGTGACCGACTTAGACTGGTGAGATCGGGATGGAACTTTGTGGGAATAACAAACAGATGCTCTGGATAAACACTTACGGAACCGGATTGGCTCCGGCGACTGTGGGGAAGTTTGAGGGGGGGGGAGGTCCGGGATTCCGGTGATCACGATTTAAGGTACTTCCAGATAATCTAGGACGATGGAACTTGGCTGTAATATTAGAGATTTGACAAGATTGACTCAAAAATGACCACTTTCCAAACCCGACCATTCGTTAAAGTACTAATCTTGACTGCAAATTTAGAAAAATACTTTTAAACTAAATTCATATTTTATGATTCCCATGAGCCCATTATCATTTTTGCCTTAAGGGTATTGTTTGCAAATGACGTTCTAGCTCCCTTAAAGTGTGAATCTGAACGGCCAGGTCGAAAAGTACTTTATTTCAAACAATACATCTCAACCCATGATCATTTGTGCCACAAGGGTTCTGCTTAAAAATTTATTTCTGTCACCCTTAAAGTGCGCAATTGAAATGAAAAGCGAAAAAAAACTTTTGACGAAACGGTATACATCAAGGATCCCTAAAGGCCTGTGATCGTTTTTGCCTCAAGGGTTTTGCATACAGATGCATTTCTAGCGCCTTTAAAGTGCGTATCTTTACACCCAAGTTCAAAAATAAAATACTTTTTATCTAGCTCCCTTAAAGTGCGCATTTTAACCACAAAGTCGAAAAATACTTTTGATCAAACAAAACATCTCAACACATGCAAGTGCCATATGAGCTTACAGCTCTTTTTTTTCATCAAACGATACATCTCAACCCATGATCATTTGTGCCGCAAGGGTTTTGCTTAAAAATTTATTTTATCACCCTTAAAGTGCACATTCTAACCGAAAAGTGAAAAAAAAATACTTTTTACCAAACGGTATATATCAATGATCTCTAAGGGCCTGTGATCGTTTTGTCTCAATAGTTTTTCTTACAGATGAATTTCTATTGCCTATAAAGTGCGTATCATTACAGCCAAGTTCTAAAACAAAGTACTTTTTCTCTAGCTTAGTACAGTCAATACAAGGTTTGACCGCAAACAAATTGCAACAGAAATGATTTTTACACCATCTTGTAGAGAAAAAAAAACTGTACAACATATCAAAAGTTGAGAAACCTAGCGGGGTGCAAAATTCGTGTTTTTTAGCGTGTTATATTTTATTTATTATTTTTCAGCTGATATTTTCGATTTTCTTATAGCTTTGTGTTTTCTTCATCGGAAAAATGTTTTCCGATGTAGTTTTATGTGCTGAACTCGAATATCACATCAGATTAAAGATACGGTCAACCGGAAGTGTTTCACATTCATCACTATTCAAGAAAAACATATTTCTATTACATTATCCCGTTGTTCGCACTAAGGACCGAATACAGACCCAAATGGATGTGTTGAATGGCTAATTAATAAATGTGCTGTATTTATTGTTAATAATTACAAATCATTTAATTATTCTGTATTTAGTTGACGTCAATAATTTTAAAGTCATTATTTGTCCCTCGCACTATTTTTCGATAGGACCATGAGGAGGAAGATACTGTGGTAGGCTATAACTTGGGGCGAATTTTAATTGCGATATAAGTAGGCTAGTCCATATGTTTTCATGTAGGCCAATTTTCGACTCTAAGACAAAACGTGTTGTCAGTTATTGGCTACTCAACCCTATGTGTGGGGTGAGTCAAGCTGAGCCTGAACAGGTATTGTAGTTATCCAAGGATATAAATCAATATAATACCAAGTTTTACCGGTAGCAGCAATTATTAATCGTAATATCATACAATTAAACCTGTTTCTCGCTGGGCCATGTTACCCTGCGGCATCTTTTCTAGCGACTACTTTCAGCCTACGGTTGCCTGTAGCAAGTAGGTTCAGAAACCTACGGACGTCTTTTGAGACTACTTTGTTAGCGAACTTTAAGATGGCTGTTTCCACTAGTGGGATCAGTCGCACATATATACCCATAATCCATGGTCCAGCCTTTTCGTGCTCAGCCAGATTTGTGAAAAAATTTATTTTGTAGAAGTAGTATGAAAGCTGCGTCCATCTTTAGTCTCAGCTTCCCTTTCGATCCTGCAATTAAGGGACTCTAGTTGTTTCAAGCTCTAAGGAGCTGAGTCCTGGGTGTCTTGGTCCCTTGACAGGAATATATGTGGTGTTTCTGATTATGACGCTCTTAATGAGCTTTTTCATGTTGGCTAAGTTCAAATATTATTTTCATATCGTTCATAGTCTTAAGGGGCTCAAGATCCTTCTTAGGGACAGGTCGTGGGTTGTCCTGGAATTTAGTCGTTACGGAGATTGGTCGTTCAAGATCCTTCTTAGGGACAGGTCGTGGGTTGTCCTGGAATTTAGTCGTTACGGAGATTGGTGACTGGTCGATGATGTTGGTTAGGGCCTCGGTGTCCGTCGTTGCTTTCTGCAGGGCTCTAGCGCCATCGGTTTCCATTCGTTGGTGAGTCTGGACGGTACTTGCTGGTACTGTGCGGTCTCTCCGCGGGGAATTTTTTGGAGCTGAAACAGATTCCCCCATGTTGCGCCGTCTACCTCGGTACCTCCCAGTCATCTCGGTATCCTCTTTACTACATCAGAACATTTTTTTTCCTTGGCTTCTTGGTGTAGGCCGATTTTTCGTTGTGTTCATCGTCTCATCATCGTGATGGTTTAATTTCGAATGGTCCGAGACGACGGATGGTTTTGCTAACCTGCCTGTCGTCTAGGGATTCTAAGGTTAGGATTCTAGGCTTGAGCCGCTCCATCGAAAATATTTGCCTGGAGCGTTGACGACTCTCGACTCCAACGAGACCAAATATAAGGAGGGTTTTCGCGAGCTGGAAAGAAAAGCTGGAATCACTTTCCAAAGGTTTTCGCGCTGCTTGGAAACCGAAGCAGCTTTCTCGGATAGGGATTCCAGAAAGTTAGTGAAAGCTCCACGGGAACTTGAATGCTCCGGCAGGAATTTTGAAACTGTTGAAATCCAGAAATCAACGATTTCCCGGTGATTTCAGCTTTCCATGCGTTTTTGCAATCGGTCCAGCGGGAAACTGGACAGTGATTCCAGGAATCGCTTTCCCTGTGTTTTTGAGATGCGCTTCGCTTGCCGGAAGGTGATTTCGGAATCTCGCGAAAACCCTCTGATAGCACTCTAGATGATGTGTAAGTAGGCTAAAGTGGGGGAACAAAATGTGCGTATCCTTGCACTGGACTGGAAGGGGTAGGCCTAAACTTGCTCGGCCTTTTACCAATGTGACTTTTTTTTACCTGTCAATCAAGTTTTATTAATAAGTGAGAGGTGATGAACAGGACAATTTGAAGAATTCTACTTGACATGGTATTTTCCAAACGATAAATAATAAGACTTAATACGAAACATTTTAAAGTTGAACATATCTTGAATCTGAGGCGATATTCAGATTCACCGCAAAAAAATTACCTTCAAAACATGTATCCTACGAAGCAAACGGTAAGCTGTTAGAAAATCGAAAATACCAGCTGGAAAAGAAAAAGAGAAAACGCTATCAAACACGAGCTTTTACTTGAGATAGGTTTCCAGCTTTAGACAAGTCGAACAGTTTCATTTTCTCTACACGACGGTTTAGTCATTTCTGTTGCGATTTGTCTGCGGTAAAACGACTGTGCTATAACAGAATCACGAATTTATTGGATGGTGATGAATGTGAAACATTTCAGTTGACTGTATCTTAAATCTGATGTGATATTCGAGTTCAGCACATAAAACTACACCAGAAACATGGTTCTCATGAAGTAAACACTAAGCCTTAACAAAATATAAAATTTCAGCTGAAAAACAAAAAATAACATTTAAAACGCTAAAAAACACGAATTTTGCACCCCGGTAGGTTTCTCAACTTTTGATATGTTGTACAGTTTTTTTTTCTCTACAAGATGGTGTAAAAATCGTTTCTGTTGCAATTTGTTTGCGGTCAAGTCATATTTGACGCTAGATTGACTGTACTAGCTCCCTTAAAGTGCGCATCTGAACCTGATCTGAACCGCAAAGGTAACCTTAAAAGTACGTTTGATCAAACACTACATCTCAAGCCATGCAAGTGCCATATGAGCTTACAGCTCTTGTTGTTTTATTTTTTGTCGAAAGCTTACCCTTATTTCTTCTCTGACACTTCTAGAATACCGAAAATTAGCCTCAATCGCCTGCTCCCCAGTTTCTTCTTGAAAATTCAGCGTAAAATTTAGCATCTTTGCTGAATTTTTCGATAAATTCCATGCTGAATTAATGCTGCATTAATTAAGCGAAAATTTAAGTCCGAAAGCGAAATGCTGCATAAAATCCTGAATTAATTCAGCATTATCGTTCGTTTCGGAGCTTTCGGACGCGTTCTTATAGTGCGAACACATCAGGATTCCCCGGCCAAATTTTCTGCACTTTCATCATCAAGTTGAAAAAATCTCAACTTTTCCATATGGAATTGATGAGGGTGTCGAAATCCGGGCAGGAATTAGCGATAGCCCACGAGCACCAAACCCCGATCGTCTGTTCAAAGCATTACTGGCTGTGCTGATCTCGATTCTCGTTCCTCAGCCAGGAAATATAAGTTGCGTTCGTTGCACTCCGGGCTGGCTCTGGTGTTTTGTCACCAGTGTCCGTTCTTTGCTTATAACGCGTTTTTTGGTTCACCAGTGAGTTGATAAAAACTTGCTAACTCCTCGCTACAGCCGGGCTCCCGAGCAGGTTCTGGTTAGTCCGCACCGGTGGGCACTAACCAGACACTGGTTAGTCCGAAAACGGGTTTTAAGATCGGAGTAGTCATCGGTGAGTGCAAAAACGCGTTCTACGAAGCGCCGGTGAGCAGTCACCGGACAACGAACACAGCTATAATTGGCGGTTGCGAGTGGAGGTCTTTAGAGTGGACCCAGAGGCCATCAGATTCTAGGAAGTCCGGGTCTTTGAACACCCAGATTTCGCTAGGCTTTAGCTACAAAAGAAATACCGAAATTCGTCTTCTAGCTAGAGGCGTATTCTCGCCGTTCCCCGCGGACTCCACTTGAGGAGTACCCGCGTTTTTTTGTCCCGGGGACTCACTCCCCGCAGTCTCGCGAGTCCCCACGGATGGGGAATGCTTTGATTATCATCACCATCATCAAAAAGGACTCCCTTTCAGATTCGGAGGGGAATCAATTTTTGCTGGTATTGGTGCAATGTTAAATTAATTAAAAACAATCAGAATAAACAAAACCAAAAATAAAGTTGATCCAGACTAATTTCGTCAACTGTATATTTTTGTTTCGAACAAAATCCGTTTTGGAAGCACTCCCCGTGTTCTCGCTGTTTTCCGTACGCGGAGTCCGCATGGGATTCCCTCTATTCTCGCTGTTGCCTCCGATTCCCCGAGGAGTCCTCGGGGAACGGCGAGAATACGCCTTAGGCCCTGGAAGTCTGAATTGGTGAATCACCCAGATTTCGATAGGCTTTAGCTATAAATAACTATTGACGATTCGTTTTTTCTAGCTTGGGCCATGAAGTCCGGGTCGTTGAATCGCCTAGATTTCGAATCTCTATGGTCTAGCTAGAAAACAAGATCGTAGGTTCGCTAGCTAGAGACTGAAGAGGACCCTTGCCAAGAAGGGCCGAAATATCGCTACGGTAAATCTCAGCAGGATTATCCGTAGACGCCATCAACCAACAAACCTAGGTTTTCGTTTGGTCTGATTTTGCTACGCCAATCGTGCAGGTGCGCCGGAAGAACTATATATATATATATTTAATTTATAACCCACCAAATGCACGTGGCGACAGTGGAATAAAAGGAAATAAGGAAAAACAAACACAAACAACAATCAACATTTATGACAACATTTTGGACTAAATTTCTAATTAGGCCTAAAAAACTCATGGAAAACATCATGTAGTCGATGGGCTGGATGAGTAGATGTTTTTAACAGAGACGCTGACGTCCTTCCCAGAGACTGAATGACATCTTGCACGCCGAACTTCTGAATTAACTTACGGTTACGACACGAACGAGGAAGATACATTAAAAATTCACAATGATTAAAGTAGGATATCTTTAAAACTTTCATGTCTTTTTTCCGCAGAATGTGGTACACACCAAAAAACATAGCTTCCAGCCAGATAGCTGTCCCAACATTCAGTGGAAAAACATTAAGGTTCATTGCGTCGAAGCTGACCCCATTTTAAGATATGCGTGACACAATAATTTCATGACTGGAATTCGGTAATGTTTTATGAAACATACCCATGTCCAAAGATACTGGTGAGCTGGTCCATGCCAGGAATTCAGTATTTTTTTGCTTTTGGTTGTTGCTATGTAAATTTATGAAAGACCATGTAAATGGCGCGAAAGGGGTGATAAATCAGCCAAGAAACGATCCAGTTGGGCTGTTTAAGAAAGTACTAAAGAGTCCCTAATTCGATGAGTAGTTCCGTTTTAAACGGTGGTTATATTTTATTATTACATTAACAAATGTATGGGGTATTATTACATAGAAATGTATATATACATATATATATCTATGTATATATTTTTTCGAACAGGCGTGGAATCCATGTCCTCCTAAGACCCACGGTCAGTTACATTACGATAATCTTCACACAGAAAGTTAGCGATAGATATGAGAGGATGATGTAAGTCGTAACAGCCTCCAGAGAGGATGATATAAGTCATAACAGCCTCCAGAGAGAATGATAAGCCATAACAGCTTCCTGAGAGGATGATATAAGTCATAACAGCCTCCAGAAAGGATGATATAAGTCATAACAGCCTCCAGAGATGATTTCTGTTCGAAAAATTTATAACAGTTAACACACCTCCATCTCGGTTGATATCGGTGACAACCTCGATGGCCATTTAAAAATATCAACCTCGCCCTCGGCTCGGATAGGTTATTTTCAGTGACCATTCGATGTTATTTTCAGATATCAACCTCGATGTCTGAAGCTAACCGTTAATATTCATAGAAAGAAGCAAATTTGGTTTCAAGCAGAAAAAGCGTGTTTTTAGTCCGGTATATTTCCGGTAGGACGGTGAAAAATGCCCCTTTACCGAATACACAATTTCCGCCGCAAAATCCCCGGTCACCGAAAACGGACCAGTTTCTAAATTGTTTGAGCGCAGTTGAAAAGATCTCACAACCATCGTGTGAGGTAGCCGAAAATGTGAGACATAAATTAAAGCGGAAGTGCGTATGGGTAAGTGCACTGACTGGTTACCGACTAAAAAGAAAAAAGAAAAGGAAATTAGCAGCGGTCAATTTATTAGGTAATCTAAGTGAGGAGAATGCGTCGTCCGTGGTTTGTGGCTCGGATAAGTGGCGGATGAGGTAGCTAGGATTTCTTCCAGTGACATATAAATAAATAAATAAGTATATTCTTTATTTCCATAATAGCTCAGCAGAATATGGCTAACAGAGGATCGTCATGACGTAACACATGTCAAATCAATTACGTACGTTCGGCCCTTCTTGGGCGTGGCTAGAAGAAAAGACTAATTATTGCAGTACTTTTTAGTTCAGTTTTTTTTAGTTTGATACTCTTTATTAGACAAACCAATTTACATATACTAAACTACATGAAAAAACTTTTTATAATATTCTTACCATTCTTTGTACTTGTAGTCATACCTCTGGGTTCTGACTGCAGGAAAGCCCTAATGGGCCTGTGGGGGCAGTCAAATAAAAAACTTCACTTTACATTAATTTTCACACACTTTGTCAAAAAAGGAGAAGAAAACTGAAAGAGGAAGAAAAAACTCTCAGCAGTACTAAGATTATATATATAATTATAACGTTTTCTAAGCCGAAAGGCCATATATCATATGACGTGTATCACAAATAAAATTGCAGTTTAATTAGATCATCAAATATGTTTTGAATCCGTTTTGTTTATTTGTTTCCGAAAGGCCATGTATAATATGACATGTATCACTAAACAAAATTAAACCGGAATGATTATTGCAGTAAAAAGATAATATTTAGATTAGTAATGTCTATTAAGCCGAAAGGCCATACAACAAATGACATGCATCACAAATAAAATTACAGTTTAATTAGAGCATCAAATATGTTTTGAATACGTTTTGTTTATTTGTTTTTGTTTAAAAGGAAGAAGTTAATGAAGTGATACTTTCTTTCTAGGGAGTCATGAATGATGATCGTATCCTTAGTTGTTGTCTCAACTTGTTGAAAGAAGACCCATATACAAGGCTTGCCAACGATCAAGGTGAGACGCTACTCCATCCCCTCCTTGACCCTTTGTGTTTAAAAAAAAACATCCCCGCTCCCTTTATTTTCTCCAGTTGCCGTTAGCTGCGTTTTTTATCTAAGTTTGAGGTTTCTTTCGAATTTGTTGGTCTCTTCTTGAATACCGTTTTTGGTCACAGGTCGTCGTTCCCTTGTCGCCATAGCTGGTCAGCGTTAACTCTTAGCAACAAGAGCTACGAGCTCATATGGCACTTGTTACGAGTAGTGGTACGAGAAAGTAGGAGAGAACTTCAAAATAAACACCCCGCCATTCAAAAATGCGATTCGGACCTACAATTAGGACATCTAGATTCATTCAGTCTGAAAGCTCCAGATGACGTACTTAGAACCTATGCTTTTTCTTCCCACCAAGTTTCATCCCGATCCCTCCACCCTAAGCGATTTCAAAGATTTCCGGTTCGCCCCTCCAACTCCTCCCAATGTCACCGGATCTGGTCCGGAATTAAATGGGACGTCTGAGGCACGAGACCTTTCTAAATATCAAGTTTCGGTTAAATCCGATAACCCGTTCAATAGCTGAGGTTGCCACTGGATTCCGGATTCCCCTTTCGTACACTCCCCATCGACGGTCGGATCGGGGAAACGACATTCTCAAGTCAATAGTTTGGGTACTTGACAAGCCTGCCAAGTTCATTGTCCTTGCACATCAGGAAGTACCGAACTCGTGGGATTACTACAAACTCGGATCCCCTCCAACTCCCCCACAGTGACCGGAACCCATTCCGGTTATGCTATTCACTTGTTCTTCACACCAACTTTCATCCCGAACCCTCCACTCTAAGCGTTTCCCAAGATATCCGGTTCCCCCGTCCGACTCCCCCCAATATCACCGGATCCGGTTCGGATTTAAAATGGGGCATCTGAGACACGAGGTCTTTCTATATATCAAGTTTCATCAAGATCCGATCACCCGTTAAAATGCCTCACGTTTCGGATTCCCTCTCTCTCCACCCCCACCCCCCAGATGGTCGGATCCGGGAAACGACTATTCTCAAGTCAACCTGTTCGGGTCCCATACACGCCTGCCAAGTTTCATCGTCTTATTAGCGCATCAGGAAGTACCGAACTCGCGGGATCACTAGAAATTCGGATCCCCCCCCCCACCCCCACCCCCTACTGTGAACGGATCCGGTCCGGTTATGGCAATCACGTACCTAGGGCTTGTGCTTGTTTTTTCCACCAACTTTCCTCCCGATCTCTCTACTCAAAGCGTTTCCAAAGATTTCCGGTTCCCCCCTCCAGTTCTCCCAATGTTACCGGATCCGGTCCGGATTTAAACTGGGATGTCTGAGACACAAGTTCCTTCTTTATATCAAGTTTCATTAAGATTCGGTCACCCGTTCGTAAGTTAAAAATACCTCATTTTTCCGGATTCCCCTCCCTCCAGCCCCCCCCCCCCCCGGATGGGCGGATCGGGGAAACGACTATTATCAAGTCAATCTGTTCCGGTCCCTGACATGCCTGCCAATTTTCATCGTCCTAGCACATCAGGAAGCACCGAACTCGCGGGATCACTAGAAAGCCGAATTCCCCCCCCCCCCCTAACTCCCCCAAAGTGAGCGGATCCGGTTCGGTTATGTCAATCCCGTATCTAGGACTTGTGCTTGTTCTTTCCACCAACTTTCATCCAGATCTCTCTACTCGAAGCGATTTTCAAGATTTCCGGTTCCCCCCCCCCAACTACCCCCCATGTCACCGGATCCGGTCTGGATTTAAAATGGGAGGTCTGAGACACAAGGTACTTCTATATATCAAGTTTCATTAAGATCCGATCACCCGTTCGTAAGTTAAAAATACCTTATTTTTCCGGATTCCCCTCCCTCTAGCCTCCCCGGATGGCCGGATCGGGGAAACGACTATTATCAAGTCAATCTGTTCGGGTCCCTGACATGCCTGCCAATTTTCATCGTCCTAGCACGTCAGGAAGCACCGAACTCGCGGGATCACTAGAAATCTGGACCCCCCCCCAACTCCCACATAGTGACCGGATCCGGTCCGGCTATGTCAATGACTTATCTAGGACTCATGCTCATTCTTCCCACCAAGTTTCATCCCAATCCCTCCACTCCAAGCGTTTCCCAAGATTTCCGCCCCCCCCTCCAGCTCCCCCCAGAGTCACCGGATCCGGTTCAGATTTTAATCGGACCGTCTGGGGCACGAGCTGTTTCCAAATACCAAGTTTCATTAAGATCCGATCATCCGTTCGAAAGTTATATATTCCAAAATATTCCGGATTCCCCCTCACTCCACTCCCCCCATGATGTTCGGATCGGGAAAGTGACTATTTCCAACTTAATCATTTGGGGTCCCTGATATGCCTGCCAAGTTTCATCGTCCTAGCTTATGTGGAAGTACCCGAACTAGCAAAACCGTGACAGACAGACCGACAGACCGACCGACCGACCGACGGACGGACAGAAATTGCGATCGCTATATGGCACTTGGCCGAAGGGCAAGTGCCATAAAAACGAAATCTAGCGTTTGGGCACTAAATCAGTTTTTAGCATTATGTTTGTTTGTCTAAGTGATAAATCTCAAAATCTTATTTATTATCGCCCTTCCTGAATTATGGTGTAAAGTGGCTGAAATCAGGCTTTCAAACACCGTCTTTTTTGGACGGCAACACATGGGAAAGTTAAAAACTCTTTCTCCAAGGGCGATAATAGTTGTTATCGCACGGTTGGAACTTTTTTCTTTTAGCATCAGGGGAATACCAGAACATTTTGGCATTGGGTAGAATAGGACTGATATCGTGGGACTGCACGGTGTACTGGTGTTATGTATCTTTATCGTCAGCCATTATTTTTCATTTTTTTTTCTTTTCCTTCAAACTTTAAACGTTGAACTTGGTGAGCTGGTAAGGTTGGAGTTTGCCTGCAAGGTGGATGAAACGGTGGCTGGGCCAGTCGTCCAGACCTCGGGTCCTTCGGGACCTTCTCTACTTATTTTGGTCTTCCGGCATTACCCCCGTGCCGATGTTCCCGATGAAAAATGTGTAGCCTGTGTAGTTGTATGGTAGTAGTACGAAAAAGTTGCATGTATTGATATGCAGTAGTACAGAATACTTTAATTTAAAGGAACAGAAAACTTGACTCAAACTTGATTTGGGGAGCTAGCTAACATATCAAGAATGTACCCTGAGTCGACATTGAGAGTAAGAAAAATTCTCGTTACGACCATTGCAGTTTCCGGGCAGTTTCCGAGAATTCGACTTTTGAGCAAAAGGTTTGCAAAAACAAAAGGTTTGTGTGCCGCGACTAGGAATCGAACCCCGGCCGTCCTGTCGGGGAGGTCGTTTGTCTGTAGTCTACATGTAACAAGATCAAAGATTTCGATGGGATCCCAAAAATTTAATATTTGACTCAGACAACTACGTCCTGACTACGTCTTGTCTACGCCAGATCCAGTCTTCGCCAGGCTAATCATCTGAGAAAATTAATTTCAGATATACCTGTATAAGCCATATTTATTTTGACGATACTGATCGAAACTACCTGCTTTACTTCTGCCGAATTTCCGTTTTCGGCCGAATTCCGAGCGAACTACTTGTCCAGCCAAAAAAAGATAGTTCACAAACGAATTCAGCGCATCTCCTTATCCCTATAAAGAACGTCTAATCAACTTCAGATAAAACTTTAACTTATAAAAAAAATCCGGTTTCAACCGGATTCCGGACGAAGTATATGTCAGGGTAAAAAACGATTGTCATATACAGATTCAGCGTCTCTTCTCACCCTTGAATCTATCATCTAATCAACTTCAAATACAAATTTTACTTTTAACAAATTTTCCGGTTTCGGCCGGATTCCGGGCTAACTACTAGTCCGTCGAGAAAATGGTTTTCACCATCGTGTTCAGCATGTCTTCTTACCCCTAAATAGAACGTCTAATCAACTTCAAAAAAACTTTTGCTTTGAAAAAATTTTCCGGTTTCGGCCGGATTCCGGGCTAACTACTTGTCCGGTCAAAAAATGGTTTTCACCATCGTGTTCAGCATGTCTTCTTACCCCTAAATTGAACATCTAATTAACTTCAAATAAAACTTTTACTTTTAAGAAACTTTCCGGTTTTGGCCGGATTGCGGGCGAACTACTTGTCCGGCGAGAAAATGGTTTTCACTATCGTGTTCAGCATGTCTTCTTACCCCATAATCGACTATCACATTAGCTGTTTCAAAATATTTTGTTTGTCCCTTAATTTAAACCCCCTCCCCCACCCCTAAATATAGGGCTACAGTGCCCATCTACGAACTTGACCTTACTCTTGACCCAAAGAATCCTCACACCAAGTTTCATCAAAATATCTCATTCCCTTCGAGAGTTATCGTGCTTACAGACAGACGGACGGACGGACGGACGGACGGACGGACGGACAGACGGACAACTTTTACGATGTCATAGGTATCCGTCACTAACGTTTTGGGATCCCAAAAAGGCGAACTTTTACAGTACGTAAGTGCATAATTACAGTGCATAAGGGGCAAGGGCCTGCCAGCTAGCTTTGGGAACACTAAGGAGGGGGTTCGAGATAACAAAGAAGGGGGGCCTGTCGACAATACGGCCCTGTATATTTATCTAAGCCCCCCCGGGCGATTCGATGGCCGAAAGTTGCGTAGTCAAGTTTACTGTTCCTTTACTGTGCCTCACACTGGGCTAATCCTAAGCAGTAGTATTCAGTAGCATCCTGCCTTGCTCCTGTAGCGTCCAATCTTGCTATAGTAGCATGTAGTAGCATCAGCGTGCTACTTTTTCGTACAATTTCATACTACTATTTTGAGATAAGTTTTCATCGGGTTTGTACTCGCATCAAAGACTAAAGGCTCTAGATGGACATGAATATCAATATTGTACTTCCCAAGTAGGATTCGGTACTAAAGCAACGTCCACACACACCGATTTTCACAGATGGGCGCGAAATTCACACCCGGAATCGGAAATCGAATATTTTAAAATATTTGTCGCTTCCCAATATTCGTATAGGAAATGTCCGTTGGACCAGGAATACCGTAATATAGACTGCGTGATAAGATTACTGGCATGAAAAGCCTGTGTCCAAACCTTAACTGCACACTTTTAAAGCACAACTCTTACTAGAAATGATCTTTTCAGTATGAAATAGACCAGAAAAAACTTTTACAAAAATACCATTACTTTCCACCTGAAATTAGTGATTTTCTTGTTAGCGCTTGTCGACTATGTCCAGCCTTCCTACCCTCCGACGCGGCGGCTGGGCGCAAAACATTTGAAACTGAACGCGCCGTGGTTAAAAAGTGGAAACTAAGCAAATAAAAGAAGTAGTAAACAGAAGCTTCTCAGATCTTTATGTGTGAAAGAGTTGTCAGCGGACATTGAAGATCTCGGCAAACGTTTCGTTGTGTGACAGGCAAAACTCGGCAAGGCCAAAAAAGGGCTAAAAATTCGTAGGCCCAAAACGAAACATTAGAGAAAGGTGGGGGTTTTAGAAGCTTATACTTCTGTATGGGATCTAGGTATATTATAAAAAGCAGAATAAGCAAGAGGGGTCCTTTAAAACAAAATATGGAATTCATGGTTCGTGCTGGGAATGGAACGGGAACGAGAAGGTAGGAACGAAGGGATGGAAGGGAGTTCGCGGGCATCCCTTCGGTACTAAACCATTCGATCGTGACCGGAGGATTCAGAATATTTTAGTATTCTGAACCGTACGGAGCAATCGGCAATTTAGTTGCTGGTCGAAGAACGGTAAGCAAGGTCGAGGGAAAGAAGTTGAAAAAAGAAAGACATGATTATTGCTTTGAACGCTAAACGGCATCTGATACTTCGTCGTAGAAAGACTGATGTAAGACATCACGGGCTGGCACTGTCATACCCTTACAGTCCCGTCCCGATCCCAACACATGTGTGACGAGATTTCCGGTATCCTTCTAACTCCACCGAAGTTGTCGGATCCGGTCCAAACCTGCTGATGGGACATTTAGGACAAATCTAATCCAGTCCTCAGCTTCGGCTTCATAGAGACCCACCCTCTGTTGTGGACCGCGGTCAAGGCGAGACAAGATTCCAGGCATTAAATGCTCTCATCACTAATAGCGACTACTTTAAGCAAGGAAGATGCTAAAAATGAAAGAAGGCATTCGAAATTCGACAGGTTGACTGACATCCCAAAATAAAAATAAAAACATTACTGTTCACTCATGATTCATTGTAATAATAGAATGCAACAGAAACGACTGTCTCCTCTAAAATAAATCTAAGAAGTTGGAAGTAATCGTACTGATCAGAGTTGAAAATACTCTCTGTAGTGCACCTGAAACTATTGATAGATTCAGCATTAACTGCATCTTCGACAAGGCTGCTCCGAGGACCGACTATTCTGTTACCAAAGCTCCTTGTATAGACGTACTTGTGGAATCGTAAATTGTGGGCAGGAACTTGAGAATCCCGGCGTCGCGGAACTGCAGAATGGAGACGCAGGCAACCATAAAAGGGTTAGGCACTCAGCAATAGTCAAAGTGAAAGAAGTGAATGTTTGCGCTGTTTTGTCAATGTTTATGACACTTAGGGGAAAAATGAACCTGCATAAATCACGAAACAGATAATGCTCTTGGTTTTAAGCGGAAAATCACGTCTTGAGGTCGTCTTTAAAGTTCAATGGACGGATCAAACAATCATGATGTCGCAATACCACCCCCTAGAATACAAAATACAGCAGAAAATACTTCACTGTAAACAAAATTTCCGAGTAAGGATTAAAGTTAACTGCAGTATTTTCTACTGGGATTAATCTTATCTCTACTGGGATAAAATTAATCCGAATTAGAAATAATCCTATCTCAGTAGAGACAATATTAATCCCATTAGCATGTACTGCAAACAAAAATGTTACTGTGTTGTTATCAGCAAAAATGAGTGGCGTGGTAGAAAGCTGCTTTCCTCAATCTCTAAGAAAGGAGAATTTAATCCTGCTTGAAAAACAACGAAGGGCAGGAACCCTGTTTTGATGTACCACAGATGTGGGACAGAAGCCGTGTTCTAAGGCAATTCTTAGTCTTCTTTACTTTCTGATTTCAAAATTTTCGACGACCTGAGCCTTTTTAGCAGCGTCAACTTAATACGGCCACGATTTCTTCTTGCTTTCATTTTTCAGACATGTTCTGGTTTCTACCGAGTTGAGGGGTAGGAGTTCTATCGGTTCCCTGTTCTATCGGTAATGTTCGTCTCCTTCATTTTCGAAGCTCAAAATTGTTGACGATCGGAGCCTTGATTTAGCATTATCAACTGAACACGGCACCGGTTTCTTGCTCTCCTTTTTCAGACCTCTTCTAATTTACTGAGGAGAGAGGGCAAGGCCGTATCCAAGGGAGGGTTACGGGGTTCGAACCCCCCCCCCCCGAAACCCAAAAAAGTAATCGTTTTTTGTAGGCGTTAAAATCTGATCTTTGTCTTTTTTGTACTTTTTGGTCCGACCCGGTGGCAACCCCCCCCCCCCCCCCCCCCCCGAAATAAATTCCTGGATACGGGCCTGAGAGGGTTACCTTGGGTATGAATCGGTTTTGGATTGCCACGTGATTTTAATTGTCTTCTATTTATAGTATTGCATTTATTTTTATTTTTTCTCCCTTTTCTTTTTTGTTCCCAATATAATTATGTTAGGTGATTAAATCATTGAGTCCTACCAGGCTACCACAAAAAAATCTGTATAGATTTTCCCGTGGCAAGTCTGTTATGATATTGAATTTTTTGGTAAAATTCAATTATAATATTAAATTTGTCTCTCTCTACTTCTACAGAGTTGGTGGGCAGCTGAGCCTTGTTCTACCGCAATTATTCGTTCCCTTCATTTTCGAAGTTCAGAATTCGGAGCATTGTTTTAGTAACGCCAACTGAACACGGCTACCATTTCTTCTGGCTCTCGTTTATCAGTACTGGACATATAGTGACGGGGAAAAAAAGAAATTTCTAATCTTGGAATTTTCAGGAAAGAAAACCGTACGAGACGTTGTGCTTCTGACGGACGATCGCAATCTCCGCGTAAAAGCCCTTGCCGCCGATCTACCGGTGAGGGACCTTCAAGGATTCTATAAGTGGGCAATGGGTCCGTATTTGTAAAACCTAAAGGTAGGTTCTCACTGTTCGGGTTCCTGTTCCCACCGTCTGGATTTTGTCGGAGTTCCGGCCAGTTTTTCCAGATTACATATTTCGAATCCCATCCGATTTGATATTTTGTAGCCATGTTGTCTTAAATTAATCAGTAGTGTAATCATGTTCTTAGAAAGTTTGGTTACAGTGGATATAGTAAAATTAGAAAATAATTATTTTCCAAACAAAATTATGAAAACGAGATTTTCGGGGTTTTTTTTTTCGTCTCGTTTTCATCATTTTGTTTGCAATGAATGGTCAGCTTGGTTTCAAGCCTCATCTTCGATTTATTTTCCGACGCAAAGTTTATTCTGTGGAAGAAGGAGAAGATAGAACTGAAAACGGTGTTTTTCTGTTTTCAGTAGAAACAGTACAGTTAATTAAAATAAAATCGGAAAATAAAATCTTGTTCCCGAGATCCTTTCCCGAGTTTTGTGCATTGATGACAGTGCATACCTTCGTAGAATATTTAGCTTCAGTGGTTCGTAACAGTATGACAGCATCTTCGGTCAGAAGCATTGTTGGCCGTGTGTGGGCACCTTATTCTTACCATCCAGGGAGATACCCCTTGTTGCCTTCAAAGGGGCCTTTTAGACTATTTTTGATTGGATACTATAAATATAGAGCCGAGCGGCCAGGCGCGTTTTTCCTTATAAACCGTTCTATAGGGACAATCAGTAGTGTAACAGGCTTGTAGGCAACAAGGGGTATCTCCCTGCAATGGATGGTAAGAATATGCTTGTGTGGGAAGTGGAGGAAAACTTCTGCCTTGCCGGATTGCGGTCGTGCTGCTTACATTCCGCAGAGGGGTCTTATATACTTGCTATAAGTTTGTGTACACATAGACAAGTGTTTGTTTAATTGTCATTCATTGTTATTCATTTTGTTTCCCTCAAAACACGTGAGTACAGTAAATGTAGATAAATACAATCAGAGTATTCTGTCAGAAAAATAATTATCACACAGGAGGAGGATATCACCCATTTGTGTACACATAGACAAATGTTTGCTTAATTGTCATTTATTGTTATTTTATTTCCCTCAAAATATTATGAGTACAGTAAATAGTATTTTGTCAGACAAATAATTGTCACACAGTAGGAGGATATCACTCATTTGTGTACACATAGACAAATGTTTGCTTAATTGTCATTCATTGTTATTTATTTATTTCCCTCAAAATATTATGAGTACAGTAAATATAGATAAATACAATCGGAGTATTTTGCCAGACAAATAATTATCACACAGTAAGAGGATATCACTCATTTGTGTATACATAGACAAATGTTTGCTTAATTGTTATTCAATGTTATTCATTTATTTCCCTCAAAATATTATGAGTACAGTAAATATAGATAAATATAATCAGAGTATTTTGTCAGACAAAATAATTAAGATAAAGTAAGAGTATAGCACTCATTTGTATACACATAGGCCTAAACAAGTGTTTGTTTTATTGTCAGTCGTTGTTATTAATTTATTTCGCTCGAAATATTAGGCAGTACAGTAAATACAGATAAAGACGATGAGAGTAATTTTTCAGACAAATAATGATCACAAAGGAAAGAGTATAGCATTCATTAGCACTTATGATCATGTGGACATACGTTATTTATCAGACGTTATATTAGCCTGTATGGGTGACATCAAGGAGTGGCCTGGTTTCCTGGGTCTTACTTGTTCATCCTTCTCATAATTATAGTTATTATATAATTATACATAATTATAGTCTCATTGATGAGGGGGGCCTTTAATATTCATAACATTTAACACTAGGTTGCACATCCCTTTGTTGTGTTATCAAAGAGCAGAAACATCTGTTTTATGACCATTTTTAATCTTTTATTTTCGGAAAACATAACACCTTAGCCAAGAACAAATAATCTGATAGAACCTCCGTCTCCCTATCTCTGTGATACGACTATATTCTGATACCCTGCCCGATGCAAACGAGCGGAGGAGGAGTTACGCAAAACAGCATAATTGTCATCTCCATCTCTACAAACAGCTGTATCGCGGTACAACTCCGCAGAAGAATCCGAACGCCATCGAGTCGTCCTTTACAGCTGATTGGTTGTCTGCCGTACTGACGTCACGGGTAACGCGGTTTTTCACCTCGTATGAGCAACGGCGTAGAGGGAAGTAGACGGGTATCCACTCAAACCTCATAGCATGTACCTCTAGCTCCACTCAGTTTTGTCGGGGTATCCATAGTCGCTGCATGGGACCAAAGACGGAGGTTCTGTCAGATTATTTGTTCTTACTTAAACTGATGTGTTGTTTCTTACGGAGAGATAACAGAATGAACAAGGATGTGCATCTTGCATTAATTGTTATCACGTTGTGACAGTGCGTAGGCCTCTATTTGTAGGCCAAATCTGATGATGGGTAACTGCGGTATTTTTAGCAACCTGGCGGCATTAAATGCAGTGCTTGCATGTCATACTATGATACTAATAGTTCAAATCGTATCCGTAATCGGCTATCATTCGTAGGTTTGCTCATGGTGAAATGTCTTGCTCGCCCCTCATTTGTGGGGAAAATTTGTGGTGTTGGATTATACGTTGCTTCGTGATGCCACAACATAAATTGTACCGAGCATTTATTTTTGTGTAATCAGTGTAATGATAATTATAGATACCTATTTGTGTAATAGCAAGAGCACAATATTAGCCGCGTTCTTTACTTACCCCTGGAATACTCACTAGTAGGCATGGACACTGTTCCTGTTTTCTATTCCTGTTTTTTCTTCCTGTTTTACTGTTTTCTGTTTTAGGGATCCAAAAATAAACAGAACAGCTGTTTTGAACCCAGCCGTTTTTTTATCCCTAAAACAGAAAACAATAAAACAGGAAGAAAAAACAGGAACAGAAAACAGGAACAGTGCCCATGCCTACTCACTAGTAGTCTCCATCTAGTCATTTTTCCTAAACTCTATATTACTTAGTCCGAAACACGCCAGTGATCCTAGCGAAGAACGAGAAGTGTCAAGTGTCACCCAAACGAATCCTCAAGATTGCCTCAAATCATGTGTAAACTATTCAACAACGTTTGATGTCGTGACGTTTCTGGCTCTTCGCTGGGCAGACGGCGATTCTTCATGAACACGAGGAGTTCGTCGTCAAGAGTATTAGCCGTTCCTTTATTCACTGGTGACTCCTCCCTAGTGTAATAGAGAGATTGCACCATACGTGATGATAACGGATATTATACTCTCACCATCCTCAGAAGGTAAAGGGAAGAACTTAAGTCCTGTCTTCACCTCCCGGAACTTCCGGAATCTGGGCTTCCAGATTATTCTTTGACGTCTTCTGTAAATTACATCTGGAATATGAACCGGTCCGAAAGTATATCAAAATAATCCGGAAAAAAGGGGCTTTTGAACTTCCAGATTTCCGGAATTTTTAAGTATCGCAGAGAAATTAAAAAAAAATCTCGGGAAATCTGGGAACCCAGATTCCGGAAGGTGAAGACTCACCTTTAATGAGGTATAGGACTTACAACTTCGAGAATGAATTGTTGGCGTTTGTTAAATATGCCAAGCTTGTGAATACCTGCATGTGAATGAATGAATGAATGAATGAATGAATGAATGAATTTATTTTTCACCCGCAAATACAATTAAGCAAATGCAGAGTACAATATTAAATAATAAATATAAAAAGAAAAAGGAAAGAAACAGACAAGACAGATCAATGTAAAGCAAAAACATATACAACAAACATTCATTACACATGTGACTGGAAAAAAGTCTGAAGTGGGTCGTATGGACCCAACTGATCTCGCGCCTTACGCACAGCGTTGGACGCAAGTACAGTCAGCTGTGACGGAGTATCTGGCAGTAGATACTTACCGACAATTTTTCTGTTACGGTATGACCGAGGGAGGTACATTAGGTACTTACAGTATCTAAAGTAGCCGATCCTCAACGCTTTATGGTCCTTTTTCCGCAGAATATGGTGAACACCACTAAGAAAAGCAATAGCAGGGGAGCAATAGCCGGAGTATAGCCTCGCCAGACCTCTTCTGTTGAAACGTGCTCGGTTCGGAACAATCTTACCATACGAAGTCCGAAGGTTCCGAAAAGCCATGCTGACAATAACAGAGCACGTAGCAGACAGCGAAGAACCGAAAGTGAGCCCAAGCCATTTAAACTGGTCAACGCGCGGTATTGAAGATGTTTTTGTTACTAGTGGAGGGCATGAACTCTTGACGTTAAAACACACAAACTCACACTTTGGCATATTTATAGAAAGACCGCAATCTGCCAGCGTCGACCGCAAAATTTCGAAATTCGCCGAAAGCTCCTCGCGTGTACGGCTCACCAGAAGTACATCGTCGGCATAAGCGATGAAGCTCATGCTCGTCTCTTTATATACTAGAGACGTCTGGAGAAGACGCAGACAACTAGCAAGAACACATTTGAAAATATATGGTGATAGGACGCTACCCTGACGAACACCTTTCAAAACCTCAATGTCCTCTGATACCTCGTCCGACCATTTAGCTCTAACAGACATACTACGATACCAAAACTTTAGCACTGAGATGATAGACCAATTTACCCCTTCACCGGAGAAGCTGAAATAGGGCTTGAGAATGGACTACGTTGTCGAAAGCACCGGAGATGTCTACCGCACAAAGATATAAGGGACACTTCTCTTGGACCGAATCTTCCATCAACTTTGTAAGAATATAATGTGCTTGACTGCAACCCATACCTTTACGAAAGCCCAGTTGATAGGGCGTGAAATCACACTTACTAGCAATATCCGGAAGAAGGACATATTCAAAAATCTTACTTAAAAAACACGAAACTGTAATAGGCCGGTAATTGGCACAAACATTCGGGTCTTTTCCTCTTTTGGGTATAGACGTTACAAGGCCACTAAGGAAACTATCAGGCACCAAAGATTGCGCGAGACACATTTGGAAGAGTAACTGAATATGTGACACAAGTAACGGACAATCGTACTTAAAAAAAACTATAAGAGAGACCATCTTGATCTAAACTATCAGTTTCCTTAACACTTTTTAGAGCCTGGGTAATCCGGCTCGTTGAAACGGAAAAATGTGTGTTTCCCATCTATCATCTATCTTGATTGGTTAAATACAGCTTTATGACAAAGTATAAATACAATATAATCGGAAATGTCTTTTAGAAGGAAATGTCTTCAAAATTTGTCTCGAATCCAATTGGTTAGCAATGACGCACATAGATGGAAAACCGACCAATAATCTGCGAGATTTGATTTTGAGGTCAAAGTTTGAAGCCTTTTGAAACACATTCCTGATTTTAAAAAAATTCTAGAACTCTATCTATATAATCAATAAAAAAGGATAGAAAAACTTTTTGCAGTGTTTGCAAGCTTAGAATTTCTACCAACCGCCCACAATTTAGTCTCGAAGTTGAAAAGCCTCTATAGACCGTTTTCGGACTCGCTGATGTCGACAATTTGTGTCTGGTTGGGGGGGGGGTAGTGGCTTGACCCTGTACGACAATCCAAAGTCGACCCAGCTTCAAATAGGTACCTAGATAAATGTGGTGAAAGTGAGGGTGAAAGTGGGGTAGCGCGTTGAACTTGTGATCTTCCTAGTCCTCTTGGGTGCACGTTCGAGTCTCGGTAGTGCCTATACCCTTTGGTTTAGGGCTGGGATTTGCGGGCGTGACCCTGAAAGATAAGCCAAAGTCAACTCAGCTTCAAATGGGTACCTAGAGAAATCTGAGAAAGGTGACATAATGGATGTGCGATACTGCACCAGGATGGCTTGCCCCCAACCGACCATTGCACATCGTGGCTGAGGACAGAGAATCGGAGATCAGTACCGCCAGGAAAGCCTGTCAAGGTTGGTGATGGTGCCTTTGCCCTACCTTTTTTCTTCCCATCAGTTCCATAAGAAAAGAAGTTCAACGATCATGAAAGTGCAGAACAACCGTCCGGGAAATCCTGATCGATAATTCGCAGGATTAGTATAGGGTCGGCTTTCGGGTCTGATTTAAAGCATTGGTGTTCAGGCATAACGGCTTTGAGTCGCTAAGGGAAAAGCGCCTCATAACTCTGTTTAAGGTGTAGAAGAGAGAGAGAGATTGCTTTATTTGTAAAAAAAGAAAAAAAAAATCAACAGATGAATTCTGGAACTGCCAACATGCCAAAGGCTGTAAACAGTCAGTTCAGGAACTCAAAATAAATAATACCTCTCCAATGAAGAAAATCCCATCTGTTAACAAAATCACTTGTCAGGAGGAACGATGCAGGGCTGATTCAGGGTCACATTGTTACAGTTTTGGCGCAAATGGTCCCTTTCTTATCTTAGCCCTAATAAATTCAGAAATAACTAATATGCTGTAATTATCAGCGAGTACTCACCGGTCCGCATTGTCGGTTAGAATCGGTCCGATTCTAAATTAGTGAACCTCTATGGATTTAGTTTTGAGTGTTTTGCTATTATTTTATATTTCTTTGTACTTTTACTGCACTTACGCCCTCGGGCAGTGCGTCATAAATTCTTCATTCATTCATTCATTCATTGTTATCACTGGATAGGCTTTCTGCTTCTTCGACGGGGGGATGCCGAATTCTGCGACCGGCGGAACCTTAAAGTTTAACTGAAAAGCCAACTCATTTGTGTGTCATTTTATTGGATACACTGAATTATTTGGATTCTGCAAAGGGATTTTTTTTTGATTTTCCACTATCTGCTCTAGTTATGAGGCTCAGAATATCTCCAGCCGTCCCCACAGCGTAAATTCTACTATGACGCGGGAAATTTTAATCTCAACACAAATGCGGCTTTTCAGTGGGCAGTGGTGAGATTGGTGAAGATTGCTTCGTGCCTGAACAAAAAAAAATTGATAAATCGTTCGTAAGGTATACAGAAAATACAAGCGCATAGAGGCACCACAAATCACACGGAAATTCCACTATTTGAAAACAGATTATTTGTGAATAGCGGAACGACGAAGTAACTTATTTTCAGCGGGTCTTCAAGCCAATCTTAGTGAATAAGTGATGGGTAACTATTATAGATTGTCCTATCCTAGCCCTTTTCGGTTAAACTTTAAGGAAGAAGAAGGTGTGTTTTAGAAGCTGAAGAAAGCAAGATGTTTCCCTCTTCATAACTAGTGAACCATGAAAAGTATCAAGGGGGGTTTCGCTGGGGGAGGGGAGGGGTAGCCGGAAACCCAGTAACGACCTACCTAGTCTTCTAACCTCCATAATCTCCCTTGCGAATCACTTTATTCGAATTTTTCAGCGCTTGTTGAGATCGTTTAGGGTTGCCAGACAATAACTTTTGTTTTGAGACGCCAACGACAGGCATTGCCAAACCAAACTGTTCGATAGGCTACAAGAAAAAAAAATCGGAATTGTGATTTTGTTTTCAGTTTCTTGCTTTTATTATCAACGAATCTCGTGGTCATATAGGATTATGACTGATGTCTACTGCTAAGGTTTGTCGATTTTTGTAGTTGTCACATGTCTTCCAGCCTGCAAGGGGAAAATGTAATAGATTGTAAAAAAAAAGGACCGAGTTTCCTAGGCGCCAGAATGTGGCAGAATGTCAAATGGTTTTTGCGGCCGATTGTCATAGGTTCCGTCAGAGAAAAGTGGTAAAACTGCTAGTCTGCAGTTACAGATGTGCATCAGGCTGATCGGTTCACGTTACCATTCTTTAACTGTCACCGCACAAATTATAGTCAAAGTGCCATTCCCCTTTAAGATTTTTTTTTTAGCCTGCTAATTGCATGACGTAGTTAAATTCCTTTTGGTCAATTACCCGTTACGACAGAACGTCACACTTCGCTAACTTTTTATGATTCTGAGTTGGGGCAAGAATATTGATATTGCAATAATAAATAATGATATAGTAACGATATTGGTCGAGGTTGAGGACAACAGTGGGATTGGTTCTGCGGAAATTTGCTCACTTTACATGTACGCCATCTCGTAATCTGTTCATGTCTGTATTATTTTTGTTCTTGGCCCAAGAGCTCCAATAAACGTCTTGTCATCATCGTGGTGCATTTATTTTCTGCTTAAATCCGAGCATATTTTTCTAATTCTAGCATATTTCCAGTCCTAGCACCTTAAATTGTTTCATAATTTACATGTTTTTACAAAAAAAGAAAGAATACCGTAAGATAAGATGAGGAAGAGCAAAAAGGAAAGTAAGAAAAACAAGAGCTGTGAGCTCATATGGCACTTGCAATTAAGGCTTGGTAAAAGGATGAAAGTAGAAATTCGCCGGTTCGTGGGTTTGTTGTGATCATTTATAAGCAAAACCCTTGAAATAAAAATTGTGACGGACCCTTGAAAATCACGAGAATGTATCGTGTAGTAAAAAAGTTTTTTTTGCACTTGGCTGTGATGATATGCACTTTAAGGGCGCTAGAAATTCATCTGTAATCAAAACCCTTGAGGCAAAAATTATCCTGGGCCCTTTAGGATCACGAATATATATAGTTTGGTGAAAAGTATATTTTTTTACTTTCCGGTTAAGATGCTCACTTTAAGGGTGCTAGAAATTCATTTCTATGCAAAACCCTTGAGGCAATAATGATCATGGGCTCATGGGGATCATGAAAATGTAGGTATTGCTTAAAGTATTTTTTTTACTTTGCGGTTAAGATGAGTACTTTAAGGGATCGTCGGATTAGGGAAGTGACAATTTCTAAGCAAATCTTCTCAAGTCTCTAATGTTCAAGCCAAGTTTCATCGTCCTAGCACATCTTGAAGTACCTTAAATTGCGATCACCGAAATTCTGGACCCCCCCAGCTCCCACCAGAGTGACCGAATCCGGTCCGGTTCTGTCCCTGATGCATCTAGGGCTTATGCTTGTTCTTCCCACCAAGTATCATCCCAATAGCTATATTCTAAGCGTGTCACAAAATTCCACCCCGCCCCCCGACTCCCTCACATTGATCAGATCCTGTCCACACTTGAAATGGGACATCTGAAACATGAGTTCTTTCCGAATATTAAGTTTCAGTAAGATCCGATCACCCGTTCAAAAGTTGTACAACCTCAAGATTCCGGATTCCCCCACTCTCCACTCCCCCCACGATGGTCAAATCGGAGAAACGACTGTTTTCAAGTTAAAATTGTAAAGTCCCTGATATGCCTGCCAAGTTTCATCGTTTTAGCACATGCGTAAGCATCTTAAGTCGAGATCACCGGAATTCCGGAACCCTCCCTTCAACTCCCCCCGCAGTACTCGGATCCGGTCCGGTCTTGTCAACTATGTATCTAGGGCTTGTGCTTGTTCTTCCCACCAAGTTTCATCCCGATCCGTCCACTCTGAACATGTCACACGATTTCCGGTTCCCCCTCCAACTCCCCCCAAAGTGACCGGATCCATTCCGGACTTGAAATGTGACATCTGAGACACGAGGTCTTTCCAAATATCAAGTTTTATTGAGATCCGATTCTCCGTTCAGAAGTTATAAATACGTCAATATTCCGGATTCCCCCTCCCTCCACTCCCCCCACGGTGGTCGGGTCGGGGAAGTGACTATTTTCAAGTTAGTTTTGTCGGTCCCCAATATGCCTGCCAAGTTTCATCATCCTAGCACATGTGTAAGCATCTTAAGCCGGATCACCGGAATTCCGGAACCCTCCCTCCAACTCCCCCCACAGTGTTCGGATCCGGTCCGGTCTTGTCAACTATGTATCTAGGGCTTGTGCTTGTTCTTCCCACCAATTTTCATCCCGTATAAATACGTCAATATTCCGGATTCCCCCTCCCTCCACTCCCCCCACGGTGGTCGGATCGGGGAAGTGACTATTTCCAAGTTAGTTTGGTCGGGTCCCTAATACGCCTGCCAAGTTTCATCGTCCTAGCAGTTCTGGAAGTACCCTAACTCGAGATGAGTGGCCTGACAGACAGACCGACAGACAGACCGAAAAGTGATCGGTATATGGCACTTGGCCGATAGGCAAGTGCCATAAAAACTGAGAAACCGTACAGCCGTTTCATAATCATCCAATCAAGAAACCAAATAGAAAAAAAACTATGTTTCGAAAGTTAGGCATCTCAGTGTGGGACAAAGTATAGATTTGAACGTCTGTGTGCCAGTGTTTGAACGGACTTGGTCCAGAACAGTGCAAAATAACGCTAGGGAGTAGCGCGAAAACTTGAAAAAAGTGACACACACTCGAACAGCAGCGATACTAGCACCACCAGCGATAGTGAACGTCCCTACTGATATTCAATCAGCCGTGCATCAGCGCTGGCTCCAATAACTTCGTATTCTGAACATAGCAAAAAAAAAAAGATAAAACCTCCACCGTTTCCTCGGTGTGTGCAGACCACATCTTAGCTTTACTACAAATTTCTAAACCCAAAACATTGTCTCACTTTAAATGCCACAAGCGTAGTGGGCAGCGCTACGAATATGGCCCGTTTGCGAAGCATGGAAAGGATAGGTCTTGGCACTACTCCTTAGTGGTATTTCGCTCTGGTCCAGAAGACTCTCAAAACCACACGCGTCGACAAGAATGCGACATCGAACCTACTTCCGTAACTGCATTCATTCCTTCTAAAACCCGGAAACCCAAATTTAATATGTTACGTTCTGAACCCGCGAACGAGACCTCACTGATCTGTGCACTTGCCACAATTCACTAGTTTCCATGCGCATTGCGCTCCCGACTTTTCCTAGTGTCATGCCACTGATGCGTAAAACCGGTTTTCTGAATTTTGCCAAGATTTTGCAAGAAGCCAATGGGTCTAAGCCAATGGAAAGTAGGCTAAACCAGCCAAAGCCATGGATAGTTTTAGCTTAGAGACAGTGTAGTTTACAGTATTCAAATAGTTCTGAATATTAGAACTTGAACAGTAAAAAGTGTGAGATGTGCTTTAAATGTTCATTGAAGAGCTAATCGTTCGAACCTCGACCACGGGCATATATTTGCTGCATTCCAGTTCAGATTCCCCGGAAGAAAAACAGATCCGCTCCTATGCATTAACTATATAGTTGCCATGTCTTTCCACTCTAGAAGATCGCCTATAACTTGATTAACATCGCCAACAACATTGTCTATGACTGGTTCGTACAATCCGTACCTCAGACTGGACCAATCGCAAACGATGCAAGGCGGGGCTTAATTGTGAAATTACCATCCGTGGGAAGATCTGATGTGACTTGTGAGCAAAAGCGCGAACACAACTGTGAATGAAAAATCGAGCGGGCTGGTGATGGTGATTGTTATCGAGAAGGAAATTAATTGAAATAGTAGAAGGTTTCAGTTCTGCTTTAAACTGCAGAACAGTTAAATTTTTCAAAAGATCTGTTGACGAGGAATGGGCTGACACCAAGTGGAAGCAGCAATGGGATCAGAGCAAAATAATGGGATCCGAGCAAAATGACAGTAGGGAGTATTGCCAAGACCTTTGCTTTCCATGCTTCACAATCGGGCCATACTTGCAGCGCCGCCCACTATGCTTGTGATATTTAAAGCGAGACAAACTTGCGGGTTTAGGAATTTCTAGTAAAGGTAAGATGCGGTCTGCACACATTGAAGAAACGGTGGAGGTTGTATCTTTTTTTGTTGCTGTGTTCTGAATATTAAGTTGTTGGAGCCATCGCTGTTGTACGACTGATTGAGATTCAGTAGGGACGTTTTCTATCACTAATGGTGCTAGTGTCGCTACCATTCGAGTGTGTGTCACTTTTTGTCTTGACGCTACTCCCTATAATAGTGTCATTTTGCTCTGAACGGGATGCAGGATGCAGTGAAGTCCAGTACAAATGCTTGAAGTTTTATCACAAGACATGTCATACGTATCTACCAACCAGAATCAACTACGTAGCAAATTCTGCAGGATTTATCATTACATAGATATATTTGTTCCAAGCTCCAGATAATTGCAATTTAAGGTAATAAATATAGTGCGATTATGTGACAGTATCAGTTAAAATCGATTATAGCAGCTTGAATAGCTCGAACAAGTGATTGGGAAGGTGTAAAACATCTCGAAGTCGATATTTTGTGCGTTGTACCGTTATAAACGACAAGAGACAAAGCATGCTACTCAATATTATTTGTTGTATGTAATGAGATAATTGATCGATAATTGTGATGACAGACATTTAAAGTACGTGAGGACTTGTCACATGTACATAGAAATCTCGAAATCTGTTATTTATTGTCAAAGTTTTACCGTTAAAGAACATGCACAACATATATAAATAGTTAGGATCTGATGCCCTTAAGTTAATTAACATAAATGCATATGATACGAAAGGAATGGCAGAAGTTCGGCAGACGCTGATGGTATCGCACGGCTTACGTGCCTGTCATCGTTCCATGGGTCCAGGTTTGCCACATCCAGAAAATGTAGAGAGTGGCTTTTTGCCAAAAACAGATAGCGAATTAGGAGTGAAACTTTACTTTCATGAAAAAAACGGGAAATGGTCATTTTGGTAGGAATTACTACTGAAAAAAAATGAACAATTTAAATTTGTTTTCATGAAAAACGTGAAATAGTCACTTCTGGTCGGAATCCCTGCTTTCTCAAATAGAGTGATGTTTATGTCCTCCGTAGGACAAGTGACTAAAACAAAAAAATGTGACATGTCACACTATCGTGGGACATGTGGCAACCGGGTCCGTGCGTAAGGGTCATTCGGCGACTGACGCGCGGATTAAGGCCAGGATCCCATTGCAGCGTTGCCACTTTTTCTAACGGGACCTTTCACGTTTGGCCGCAAAATCTGTGACATCCTGGTGCCTACGAAATCCGTTCCATTTTTCAGTTTCAGCGAAAACTAGTTGATTTTGTGGTTGACAAGAGCTGCGCTTTTAAATGACCGGTCCTTACAGCTAAACCATAAGCAGATTTTATCATTTCCGGTCTTGACTGGCTTAGGTTAATCGGTTTTTTTTTATTCACTTGAGCACGGATTAGTGACGATGGTGCACTGTCAGAAGTTTCATAACAGATCGCGCATAACACTTTCAAGAATAACACCTTTTCGCTTAGAAATAAACTGTTATGACCAATTAAGTTTACACTATTTCGTGTCTAGATCTCCAGCAACATCTTCAATTGGTAAAAATACTACACTGTCAGAAGTTACATAGCGACAACAGAAAGATGCCCGGTTTCAACAGATAACACTTTGGGATGTTATCTGTTATGTTTCTTTCGTTCCCGTTAGTATTTTTACCAATTGAAGGTGTTGTTTGAGATCTAGGCACGAAATAGTGTAAACTTAATTGGTCATAACTCTTTATTTCCAAGTGAAAAGGTTTTATTCTTGAAAGTGTTATAATAACACTTTCATGCGCTATCTGTTATGAAACTTCTGACAGTGTGGAACCAAGATAAAAACGTCACTTGATCAAACGTAGAATCAGTGGTGAATTTGTGGCAGAAAACATCTGAAAAGTCGCAGAATTCTTCGACCATTAGCAACACTGTTCCACTATCCAAATATCTTAAAAAATTGGACCTGCTGAACTCGTCCTTTTTCAGTTCAGCCGCTTCTAGCGGATAAAGTACAACTGGAAACGCTACTCCGAGTTGACGCCAGAGCAAAATAACAATAGAGAGTAGCGTCAAGACCTATGCTTTCCTTGCTTCGCAAACGGGCCATACTGATAGCGCCGCCCACTACGCTTGCGGCATTTAAAGCGAGACAAACTTTGCGGGTTTGCAAATTTCTAGTAAAGCTAAGATGCGGTCTGCACGCATCGAGGAAACAGGGGAGGTTGTATCTTTTTTTGCTGCGTTCAGAATATGAAGTTATTGGAGCCATCACTGGTGCACGACACGACTGAGTTTCAGTATTGACGTTCACTATCGCTAGTGGTGCTAGTGTCGCTGTTGTTCGAGTATGTGTCACTTTTTTCAAGTCTTGGCGCCTACTCCCTAGTGTTATTCTGCTCTGGTTGACGCGTAAAACTCGTAACCAAAACAAAGTTTAAATTCAGGAAATGACAACGTTCAGCCTAGTTGATAAAGGTGAAAGTGGAAAAGCTGAACGACAGAAATTTGTGGAAAGCTAATTGTGAACACTAATAACGGATGAAAGCAGCCTTAACATCAGAGTGTTGCAGGTGTCAATTCGAAGCAATGTTTCCAACCGTAATTAATCCGCTACACTGTCAAAGTTTCGTAACAGATAACACGAAGATGCGCGGTTTCAACAGGTAATGCATAACAGATAACACTTCGGATGTTTTCTGTTGTGTGTTATGCATATAAAATGTTATGCATAATAAGCGTTGCCCTCAGGAAGAGTCGAAAAACCGCAAAAAAAGCATCTGTTGAGTTTTCCGACATCATGACGACAAACAAAAAAGTCAGTAGATGCTTTTTTGGCTGTTTTGGCTCTTCCTGACAAAGCTTCTCATGCATAACATTTCATGAATAACATTTTTAACACAACAGATAACATCCGAAGTGTTGTCTGTTAAAGGACCCCTCTTGCTTATTCTGCTTTTTTATAATATATCTAGCTCCCATACAGAATTATAAGCTTCTAAAATTCCCACCTTTCTCCGTTGTTTCGTTTTGTGCCTACGAAATTTTAGCGCTTTTTTGGCCTTGCCGAGTTTTGCCCGTCACACAACGAAACGTTTGCCGGGATCATCAACGTCTGCTGACAACTCTTTCACACATAAGGATCTGAGAAGCATTTGTTTGTAACTTCTTTTATTTGCTTAGTTTTCACACTTTTGAGCCACGGCGCGATCAGTTTTCAAATGTTTTGCGCCCAGCCGCCGCGTCGGAGAGCAGGAAGGCTGGACATAGTTGACAGGCGCTAATAAGAAAATCGCTAATTTCAGATGGAAAGTAATGGTATTTTCGAAAATGTTTTTTTCTGATCCATTTCATAGGGAAAATATTATTTCTAGTAAGGGTTGTGCTTTAAGCACTATCCGTTGAAACCGCGCATCCTAGTGTTATCTGTTACGAAACTTCTGACAGTGAGTAGCGCTGAATTACAATGCGAGTTCTAACAGATTTTCCGTTTTTCGGGCCCAATTCTTTGGCCCGTAAGAACCAGGATTAAGGCCAGCCTTTACTACCGGGATTTTCATTCATATTTCATTTTCCAATGGATTTTTGGATTTTCCATTTCAGAAAAGGAGTCTCTACTGTCAGAAGTTTTATAACGTAACACAAGGCGTAGAGTAGAGTAGAGCTGAGTTTTATTTCTAAAGAGTATCTTTCACAGCGTAAACGCCGAATTTGATTTCTACGTCAAACAGCTCAGTTTCAACAAATAACACTTGGATATTATCTATTGTGGTTTTGCAAAACATTGCTCATAACAAGCATTGCCAGGAAGAGCCGAAAAGCTTCTACTGACTGTTTCTATATCATGATGACAAACAAAAAAGTCAGTAGCTGTTTTTCCCAACTTGAGCGGCTTTGAGCCTTGAGAGGACCCTTGCCAAGAAGAGCCGAAATATAGCTCCAATATATGTAGCTGACGCATCCGTTTGCACTGTCAAATATGATTCGCAGTCAGTCTGAAAGAAATGTTTAGTCAGGATCGGGTGCTCGGGGTCTGGAGTTCCTTCCCGAATTTTCTGCACTATCATCAATTCCATATGGAAATGGTGACGTATGATGAAAGTGTAGAATTTTGGCCGGTAATACCTGCTCGTATGTTTGCACTAATAAGAAGGTCCTGGCCTCAGCTCCTTCATAAATTTTAGATCAGATTCCTTCTAGCAATAGATAAGATCTTAATATGCATTAGCTCTAACGACTTCTAGTGTTTGAAATGCATTTTGCGCCATCCATGTGTTACACAATACAACAGGGTGTCGCCAGCTTGCCCTTAGTCGGCCCCCAAAAAGACTAAAGTTTTTTTCAACTGTTTGATGAAAGTGTAGAAAATCCGGCCGATATATCCTGATCGTGTGTTTGCACTATTAAGAGAGTCCTGGCCTCGGCTCCTATATAAACTCTAGATCAGGTTCCTTCTAGCAGTAGACTTAAATGCGTTTTGTGCTATCTATGTGTTACGCAACAAAACAGGGTGTCGCCACTCGCCAGCTTGTCCAAAGTCGGCCAAATAAAAGATTAACTGGACCGCTCCTTTCGAATCGCCTTCCAGCACAGCACTACTGAAGTTTACTGAATAGGCAAACGACCTTGCCTAATTAAACCAATGCTATGAACTCCCCTCGGGCTGACCGCTTTTTCGCATGGAGAAACTGTGACCGCTTTTTAATTTAATTTGACGTTTTGAACGCGTGTAAAGCCGCATGGGTATGCGTCATGAACATTGTTAAAAACAAAACATAAAACTTCGCCTTCCTCACTCTGGAAGGTATAAAAAAAAATTGCCAGGAAATTTTTTTGTCTAGCTGAACTTTGACCTACTTGTATACTGCAACTACTGCAAGAAGTAGTAGCCAGCAGAGGCGTCACGTATGGGAGAGGGGAGGGGGGACGCCCTCCCTCCCCAAAGGTTGTTGACCAGTCGGTATAGAAAAAAAATTAATTGGCGCGAAGCGTCGAAAAATTGTCGATATCTCATTCAAACAGTCGATTTTTCATAAAAACGGTCGATTTTTTCTTTAAAACAGTCGATTTTTCTGAAAAGCAGTCGGTAAAAATGACCACACATTTGATAACTACCTTGCAGTTACTTGCCCCTCCCCCAAACATTTAAGTATCGCAGAAGAAATTCAGAAAAAATCTCGGAAAATCTGGGAACCCAGATTCCGGAAGGTGAAGACCCGACTTAAGCCTTTGCCAGCTAGTACCTCTATGGTGCACTACGCTTCTGCACCCAAACGTGACCCGCCGTTTTTAATTTGGCGAAAATGTGCTGGATATGCAACGGAATTAAATATGATTGGAGGAATATCATTAAAGCCAAGCAGGCAGGAGGATAAGGTCGTATCTTAGTACAGTAAGAACTGTCAGGTCACTTAGCCGACACAAACCTTCTTTTTGGGAACTGGAAAAAGATGTCAACTAGGCGAATAAACAGTCACAAAAGTCAAAAGTGATGTTTGGAAAAGATCCAAGTCCAAGCAGGAGAGCAAATGAACAGCCCACAAACAGCTGCTGACAGACAAATCACTCCATTTCTCCCAAAAAGGGGTCTACAAAGCCTATTCAGGCTATGCTGACAAATGTAGCTGATACACTGTCAGAAGTTTCATAACAGATAGTGCATAACACTTTCAAGAATAACACGTTTTCACTTAGAAATAAAATGTTATAACCAATTAAGTTTACACTATTTCGTGCCTAGATCTCCAACAACACCTTCAGTTGGTAAAAATACTAACGGGAACGAAAGAAACATAACAAATAACATCCCAAAGTGTTATCTGTTGAAACCGGGCATCCTTCTGTTGTCGTTATGTAACTTGTGACAGTGTAGTATTTTTACCAATTGAAGATGTTGTTGGAGATCTAGAGACGAAATAGTGTAAACTTAATTGGTCATAACACTTTATTTCTAAGTGAAAAGGTGTTATTCTTGAAAGTGTTATGCGCAATCTGTTATTAAACTTCTGACAGTGTAGGAAGACGAGAGCAGTCGGCCAGTGGATGGAGGTAATTTCCTCCTAATATAGCCTGTTTACAGAAAATTTTTATCCACTTCAGTCTACCACAAAGCCCTAGTTTTGAGATAGCCTGTGCAAAGTGCTGGGTAGGCCTATATCTAGCATTTGGCAAAAACTATGTGACTATGCCTAATGCTGGATACACTATGCCAAATGCTGGATACTGTAGTAATATTGATGATACAATATTGATGATTTGAGTGAACCTCAGAAATAAACCAATCAGAATTTATGGATAGTAGGATAGGTCAGGTTAGGGTACCAACTGGTATCCAGCATTTGGCATAAGGTATCCAGCGTTATAGGCAAAGGGTATGCCTACCCTAGATATACCCTATGTTTGGCATAGGGTATCCAAAAATCAGGGATTTGTGGTTGACTAATCCACCCTGTTTTTTTTCTCAATGGTGGGCAAGAGGCTAAGTTATTTGTCTTTGAATCCTGGATGGTAGCCTACTTCGGATGGTCCCATTTGTGTAAACTTGCTGTGTAGGAAGGGACCAATTTTTTTTTTAAGAATCCCCCTTAGCAGAGTTTGAAAACAACTCAAGAATGATTAAAAATATGTCCAAAGTCATTTGTTTTCCAGCCTAAGGTAGCTTTGGTGCCAACCCTGTAATATCCTGCATGATTTCTGCTTCTACCAAAATTCCCTGAACTGCTTATCACCTTTGTTTGCCTTCTTCTTTTCTACCCATCTCATTAAAACACATCACATTTAGCTATGGTTTTTCCTAGGGATATTCACCTTTTCCCAGACATCTGGTACGGTAGTTCAGATTTATAATGATCTTGATGACGGTTCTGTGTAGGACAATTGACGTAAGTAAGTAAGTAAGTAAGTAATTTATTTATGACCCGCCATTTGAAAAGCGGAGTATGTAACATAAAATAAAATAATTAAATAAAACACAACAAATACAATATAGCCTACAATTTTTCATCTATCGGCCAGAAAAGAATGCAGACTGTCATGTGCTGGCTGGTCCCTGTTGTCCATAATTTTTTGCAGAGCCGAAAGTGTTACCTTTTCCAAGAAAGATCAGTCCTTTTTCTCCTAAAATTCTTCATAAGGAAATGCTTCCTTGCTGTATGAATTCTCCTCTGTAGGAGACACCCCAGTAGAAAGTGAAGGACATGGGTCACCAAGGAAGAAAAGAAGTTACAAAAATAGATTGAAACATCCTTTTAAAAATTAGCGGGCAGGGTGAACCTGAAAAAAATGATTTCATTCGTGCTCTTCAAGTTTAACTGAAAAAACTGTTTATTTAGCCTGTGTAATCTGTGTATATTATTTTTAGATTCATTATTTTGGCTCTGGATGATATTACAGAGGTAAAAATATATAATACCGAATCATTTTATTTTCCCTATTGCTTTTGCCGTGACATGGGGATGTGAACTGCTTAGATGAATTTGCCTTCAGACGGGATCACTATTCCTGCGGCCAGCTTCTACCTGACTCAGGAGGGGTACCCAACCTGAAATTTATAAAACCTCGAACCTGGCGAAAAAGAAAAATTTTGAAAAAGGAAAAAAAGGAAATTTCAGTGCAGTCCTAACAAGGTGCTAACTTTCAAGCAAGAAACCCTGAGTGACCTAAAATTATTTAGTGATTTTAAAGTTTTTTTTTTTTTTTTTTTAGATTGTTCGTAGAAAATGATGGGATTCTAGTTTATTTAGATGTTTAGTTCTGTTCCTCTGTTAATTGTTAAATGCCGTAAGGCTAAATCGCGTAATAAATTAATTCAACCACTAGAAATGCAGTTTAGTGTCAGCAAAACAAACTGAGGAGCCCATAGCCTAATAATTTATTCATAACGTAGTTATCAGGGTCTACCAACAGCCTACCTATACTTAAACGGAGCCATCTTCTTCCCACCTTTTAGTATAATTTGTCTACCCCCTTGCTTGGCCATGTTGGGCATATCTTTTAGCCGGATAGAATATAGCTGTATCTCATTTTTTTGGAAATATATCTAGTTTTGTTGGAACCAGAGACCAAATTTTGTGTCAATCCTTCCAAGGCAAAGGTTCGAGCGTCATGTATTTTCTGTCGTCCGCACTCCATCTCGTGGAAACGAGTGAACCTTATGGGGGGGGGGAGAACATGACCAAGATATTGTGTTAAATGTGTATAGAATAGAATAGAATATATTACCAAAAAAAGGCCGTGGGCCATGGCAACAAATTTTTTATAAATAAATGAACTTACTTCTACAACTAACACACTTCTCCTATCCTAGGAATCTTGTTCTATGCTCCATCGCAAGCCTCAAGTAACGTCCAAATTTTTTCACAGTAACAAAACTCTCATCCGTCATCATCCTTACCATCCATTCTTCATTAAATACTCTCTCACCGAATACCTCCTTCGTCCATTCATTCAATTCCACACATTTACACATCAAATGAACTACGCTTTCATCCTCCTGACCGCACATAGGACAGAAGTAAGGACCAAATCTCTCTTTTACTTTACCAATATACTTTCTCCTTGCTCCAAGTGGTAAACTATCAGCCCTCATCTCTACAATATATTTTATTTCCTCCTTACTTAAACCTGCTTTAAACATAATTCCCCCCCCCCCCCCAAGTCTCTTTGGCCGCCTTAAAAAACCTCAAGGACACCGGAATGCCCTTCTGAAATTGCCAAGCTTGGATCTCTTGGTCTTTTAACCTAGTACTCACCATTTTACCTATTTCTCCAACCTCTATATCTATCCCTAGCCCCCCATTCCAATATTCTTCCATACCACAATCCTGCAGAATCTTTCTAATTAACCGAGGCCAACTTATATATTTGTTGACCAACTGTGATGAATACACCAGTCATGGACACTAGCTCAATTTTGGGGTACTGACACCCCATATGAGGGGTACTACCAATTTGGGGAGTACTATCCAAATATGGGGGAGTACTCCCCACATGTGGGGTATCACTACCCCCTATATGGGGTACCAGCCTAACTTTCCACTAAGTTTCTCACTTTTGGCACTTGACTTGGCTAAACGACAAGCAGCCGTGGTTCCTCACTTTCACAGGGTATAGGTATGAATCTTACCTATCTTTTGGTATACTATTGTCCAGATTGTGACGTGGTTTTGGAAGACAGGGTCTTCCAAAACAAAATGTTTTGGAAGTATTTTTTGTATTTTGAGTATTTGAAGTATTTTTGGTATTTTTGTTTTGGACATTTCGTGACAGGGTCTGCCTTTTTGGCAAAAGCTTCCAAAACCACGTCATAATCTGGACAATAGTATACCAAAAGATAGGTAAGATTCATATACCTATACCCTGTGAAAGTGAGGAACCACGGCTGCTTGTCGTTTAGCCAAAGCAACTGCCAAAAGTGAGAAACTTAGTGAAAAGTTAGGCTGGTACCCCATTTGGGTAGTACTCCCCAAATTGGTAGTACCCCTCATATGGGGTATCAGTACCCCAAAACTGAGCTAGTGTCCATGACTGGAATACACCGTAGTCCCCGTCGTTTAGGTTATTAATAAATATAGCATACAATAACTCCAGCCTTGAAATTTAAACTGACAAATATTTGTCGACTTTGTTGCTCCACATTTCCCACTTGCCATCTAGGTAGGAGATTTTTTAGACCCGACTAGTCCTCTTTTTATGGCACTTGCCTTCCGGCCAAGTGCCATATACCGATCACTTTTCCGTCGGTCGCTCTGTTCGTCGGTCTGTCGGTCGGTCAGTCCGGTGATCGCGAGTTAGGGTACTTCCAGATGTGCTAGGACGATGAAACTTGGCAGGCGTATTAGGGACCCGATCAAACTAACTTGGAAATAGTGTATCCCCCGACCCGACCACCGTGGGGGGAGTGGAGAGAGTGGGAATCCGGAATATTGACGTATGTCTAACTTTCGAACGGGAATCGGATCTTAATGAAACTTGATATTTGGAAAGACCTCGTGTCTCAGATGTCACATGTCAAGTCCGAAACGGATCCGGTGACTTTAGGGGGAGTCGAAGGGGGGCAACCGGAAATCTTGTGACAAGTTCAGAGTGGACGGATCGGGATGAAACTTGGTGGGAAGAACTAGCACAGGCCCCAGACTGTGGGGGGAGTTGGAGGGAGGGTTCTGGAATTCCGGTGATCCCGAGTTAAGATGCTTTCACATGTGCTAGGACGTTGAAACTTGGCAAGCATATCAGGGACTCGACAGTTTTAACTTAAGACAGTCGTTTCTCCGATTTGACTATCGTGGGGGAGTGGAGGGAGGGGGAATCCGGAATCTTGAGAAATGTCCAACTTTTGAACGGGCGATCGGATGTTAATGAAACTTGATATTCGGAAAGAACTCGTGTCTCAGATGCCACATGTCAAGTCTGAAACGGATCCGGTGACTTTGGGGGGAGTTGGAGAGGGGAGCCGGAAATCTTGTGACACGTTCAGACTGGACGGATCGGGACGAAACTTGGTGGGAAGAACAAGCACAAGCTCATCCAGATACGCAGCTGACAAGACCGGACCAGATCCGAGCACTGTGGGGGGTAGAGGGAGGGTTCCGGAATTCCGGGGATCGCGATTTAAGATGCTTACACATGTGCTAGGACGCTGAAACTTGGCAGGCGTATCAGTGACTCGACAATTTTAACCTGAAAACAGTCGTTTAACCGATTTGACCATCGTGGGGGGAGTGGAGGGAGGGGAATCCGGAATCTTGAGAAATGTCCAACTTTTTAACGGGTGATCAGATCTTAATGAAACTTGATATTCGGAAAGAGCTCATGTCTCAGATGTCACATATCAAGTCCGAAACGGATCCGGTGACTTTGGGGGGAGTTGGAGGGGGGAACCGGAAATCTTGTGACATGTTCAGAGTGGACGGATCGGCATGAAGCTTGGTGAGAAAAACAAGCACAAGCCCCAGATACGTAGTTGACAAGACCGGTCCATCCGAGCACTGTGTGTGGGGGGGGGGGGGGTAGAGGGAGGGTTCCGGAATTCCGGTGAGCCCGACTTAAGGTACTACTAGATTTGCTAGGACGATGAAACTTGGCTTGAACATTAGAGACTTGACAAGATTGGCTTCCCAGATCCGACCCTGGATCATTAAAGTACTCATCTTCACCGCGAAGTACAAAAAAAACTTTTAAGCAAAATCCACATTTTCATGATCCACATGAGCCCATGATAATTTTTGCCTCAAGGGTTTTGCTTAGAAGTGACTTTCTAGCACCCTTAAAGTGCACCGAAAAGTAAAAAAATATTTTTTACCAAAGTGCGTTTTACCAAATGATACATTCTCGTGATTTCCAAGGGTCCACCGTCATTTTTTATTTCAAGGGTTTTGCTTACAAATCATCACAACAAACCCAAGAATCGGCAAATTCCTCCTTTCATCCTTTTACCAAGTCTTGCAAGTGCCATATGAGCTTACAGCTCTTGTTCTTTTTTCCCACATGTTCGAGTTAGGGTACTTCCAGATGTGCTAGGACGATGAAACTTGGCAGGAAAATCAGGGACCCGACCAAACTAACCTGGAAACAATCAGTTTCCCGATCCGACGATCTGGGGGGGAGTGGAGGGCGGGGGAATCCTGAGAATTTAGTCGTTTTTGTCAAACCCCTACCCCTTTCTTGACACTAGTAGCTCTGCGCGTGGCGTGACGTCACTCTTTGCACCGGATCACTCTGTTAACATCGGAAAGAGCTAGTGCATTCGAGGGTCAAAGGGGTTGGTATATGTGGTTCAGTACGGGGGAATACGGAAAATTGAGTGATCTGTAACTTTCGAACGGGTGATCGGATTGGAATGAAACTTAATACCTGAATGAATGACATATGTCCGATGTTCCATTTGAAGTCCGAACCGGATTCGACAGCTATGGGGGAGTTGGGGGGGGGGTAGACCGGAAATCTCGAGAAACGGTTATAATGGAGGGATCGGAGTAAAACTTGCTGGGAAGAACAAGTATCTGCTCCAGATAAATTGTTTACACATTTGGACCTGACCCGAACACTTTGGGGGGGGATGGGGTGGAGGGGAGTTTCCCGGAATTGCGGTGATGGCGATTTATGGATTTTCACGACGAAACACGACTCAAACTCACTTGTAAATAAAAATTCACTCGATCCAATAGTCGTGGGGGGAGCGGAGGGAGGGGGAATCTGGAATAATGAGCCATGCTTAACTTTGGAACGGGTGATCGGATTCGAGTGAAATTTAATAATTGAACAGAGGACATGTCTGTGGTGATCTTTTTCATGTCCGGACCGGGTCCAATCGGGGGGGAGGGCGGAAAATACGTGACCGGCTTGGACTGGAGAGGTCGGGATGGAACTTTGTGGGAATAACAAACAAGTACAAAACCAAACCGGATTGGCTCCGGCGACTGTGGGGGAGTTTGAGGGGCGGGTCCGGAATTCCGGTGATCGCGAGTTAAGGTACTTCCAGATGTGCTAGGACGATGAAACTTGGCTGGAATATTATAAATTCTACAAGATTGGCCACTTTCCAAATCCGACCATGACTTAAAGTACCATTCATGACGGCAAATTAAGAAAAATAATTTTAAGCAAAATATGCATTTTCATGATCCCCATGAGCTCATTATCATTTTTGCCTCAAGGGTTTTGCTTACAGATGAAGTTCTAGCTCCCTTAAAGTGCGCATCTTAACCGCAAGGTCGAAAAGTAATTTGTATCAAACGATCCCTCTCAACCCATGATCATTTGTGTCACAAGGGATTTGCCAAACAAAAAATATTTCTAGCACCCTTAAAGTGCGCATTTTTACCGAAAAGTGGAAAAAAATACTTTGACCAAAAGGTATATATCAATGATCCCTAAGAGCCTGCTGTCGTTTTTGCCTCAAGGTTTTTGCTGACAGATGAATTTCTAGCGCCTTTAAAGTGCGCATCATTACAGCGAAGTTCAACAATAAAATACTTTTTCTCTAGCTCCCTTAAAGTGCGCATCTGAACCGCACAGTCGAAAATTACTTTGAATCAAAACAATACATCTTAACCCATGCAAGTGCCATATGAGCTTACAGCTCTTGTTAAAGCTCTGTGCAACTTTTTTTTTCTCAGACTCCATACTTTACGCTTTTTTCGGGAAAACATGACTAATTGTTAAGCTGAAATTACATAAAAACTTAAAAACAAATGATTTTTGATAGAAATAGAGATGTGATTTGTAGTTTATTTTGGGTTGAAAAAAATTGTTTCTTAGTTGTGAAATGACATAGTCACGCAATAAACTCAATCATTCATTCCTACCGCTCTATTTTATTTTTCAGTACGGAATAAAATCCATCATCATCGTATCAAATCTGTTTGCCCTCTTTTTCTTGCATTTCGCAATCTTGAACAATTCTAACCCGACTGGTGTTACGTCTTTAAGAGCCCAGGATAATTCCTGGTGCCCAGGGCTTGGGTATATAAACCATGATGTGACTGCCCTCTACGAGTCTAAATGGTTGTTTCGTAGTGAGCAGGAGAAAATTCGGTGCATCTTTTACCCGGCAGCGGTTGAATTTTTAGTAACTGTAAAGTACAACCGGCATTGCAGTGCACTCACAGCGCAAGCGTCAAAGCTGCAGGATTAACTTTACTTGCGGATACTAACACACACGTAAGTCTAATACATATGCCTCCGTTACATCCAGTGTTTATTTGTTCAAGACCCAACCGGCAATAATGTTAATGAATTAATATATATAACCATCCGCGTAAATTTAATACATATGCCTTCGTTACATCCAGTATGCATTTTTTCGAAAGCCAGCTAGCCGTAATATTAATATATTATAAAATATATTATGTTCCCACCCTTGGACGGATATTGTTTTCTGATGATATTTGTTTGATTTTGTATTAAGGTTAATGTTGTCTTGTTTTTTGCCTTTTCTCCGTACTCGATATTTTTCTCCCTTGTGTTGCTGATGGGTAATAAAATATTTCATTTATTCATATATTAAACCAACATTATATTCAATCGTTTTGACTTGAAGCCGGCCTTTTTTTTAACGATATCTATTAAAAAGTGGAACTATCATAATGGTCTCTCTCAACTGGCCGTAATATTAATATATTATGATATATTTTAAATTCCCACCCCAGGATGGATATTATTTTCTGACAAGATTTGTTTGATTTGGTATTAAGGTTAATGTTTTCTTGTTTTTTTGCCTTTTTTTCCCATACCCGATATGAAAAGTTTTTCATTTATTCATTCATTAAACCAAACACTATATTTAATCGTTTTGACTTGAAGCTCAGATCTGTTTTAACGATATCAATTAAAAAGTGGTTCAAATATTATAATGGTATCTTTTTTTGTTAAATCATGTGAAGACTTACGTTGGTAAAGTGTGTTAAGCATAATCTAAATAAGAGATACTTGTGATTGCTGCAAATTATTTTGATGGTTTGTGTTTGAGACGTCGTATGACCCGTTCTTGCCTGATACATTTTATTCCATTTTGTACACATGACAATATTTGTAGAAATTAAAGTATATTAGTAGGCATATAAGCGATATTAGTTATATTTTCTTTTAAATAACATCGTGCTAGAATTTCAGTTACATCTTTATACTAGATATTTTGTCATAGGCTACTGTCGAGGGTTTTGACTCTGCTAAAATAAAACAGTAGAAATTTAGAAGGGATCCAAATTACGTAGGGATTTTTTCTTAAAACTAACTGCAGCCTAGAACCTAAGCCTTATATTCGTTTTTTTTTCGATTCTTTTCCACGTAATTTTTAAGCTGGTGGGTACTTCATTGGTGCATAAACCGATATTTAGGCATTTCACAACTACAGCTTAACAACTCAAATAGGCCTATAGCAATAAACTGTAATTCAATATGACATATAAGAAGAAAGAAAAAAGAATAATACAGGGATGAATATTTTTTTAGCTGCTAAAAATAAATGTGCGGCGTTTCTTATTGCACTTACCCTTCTGACAGTCGGTAATAGTTTGGCGTTTCTTTTAGCCTACCATAGCTGTGGTAGTCACGATAGTCTCCCCTCCCCCGCTGCTGCGATTCCTGTTGTACCTCGAAAACTGAAAAAGCCGGCATGGTACCTGTCCGTCTCATTAATTCAATTCAAATTAAGCGCCTAACCCAGCACCTTTCACCAAAGTTGAATAACCCACAGTTGGGATGATTAATTGTAATGGGTCTTCTTTAAGACGACTTTGTTGGGCGCCTAGCATACTTTGCGGTTTTTAGATCCACTCGGGTGGTATGTTGAAAAGGTTATATTTTGTGGGAGGATTTATAGGAATCATAGAATAAATAAAATAAATCGTGAAAAGGGTATTAAAAAGAGAGTCATGCTGAGGATAAATCAAAGTTTTTGCTATATTTCCCTACTTATGTTAATGTTGATGGTATCATTATTTTGTATCGGTGATGGGCAGTCAGCGTCTCTCTTATATATATATACATATATAATATTATATGTTAAAGCCTATAAATAAGACAATTTTGTGTGTTTCGGGGGACGGGTATCTAACACCCTAGCCCCCCTGGATACAGCCTCGCGACTATATATATATATATATATGTACATATATATATATTTATTTCTGCCCGCTTACAAAAAAGGAAAAAGGAAAAAACAGAAAAGAAACAAAAACAACTTCATACATTAACTAAACAACACACAAAACACTACTTATAACAGATGAGTCAGCAAATTTTCCGAGATTTATGATCATGAGAATGAGCAGAAGAATTATGTCAGTTCTTCCAACATTTTCGACACAAATATCAGTTTTAATCCGAGCCAGTTCTTGGCTTCTGAACTTCCTTCCCTACTTGTTTTCGTCCTTACTGTTTTTTTATTTTATTTATCATCTAATATTTTATTTTTAATGTTATTCATTTGTTTTGAGAGCAGAAACGGTGGGATCTGAATTGTAAACTCATAACCTGCCACCAGTTTCGGAAATTTTTGGGAATCGTTCAGGATTTCGATCTCATCTTCTTTTGGGAGATTTTGATGTGTTATCTGGTGGGGCTGGTACTGTCTGGAATCTTTTAAGTTTTAAGGCCTAATTGTGTCGATTGGTCTGCGTGAAAAGGATGAATAAATATGTCAACAGATCGTCATAAATAATAAATAAATAATCTGTATATAGATTACTTTGAAAAACTTGAATTATAAAAAAAAATAGTTATAATATACGTGTAAGAATACTTATAATCATCATTAGATCGATTACTAGATAAAAGGAAATTTAACGGCTGTGCCCAGGTCCCACAAGTCCAAAATACGTGGGCCTAAAAAGTCAGTCTGGCCCCATTCACAAAGTGCAGAGCCCAGCCCCTTTCACCAAAGTTGAATAACCCCTAGTTCGATTCTGATAGTATAATAGGTATTCTTTGGGCTGAGGCCTGATTGTGTCTTCAATCCGGCATAGTTTAGGGGTTTTAGGGCTAATTGGGTGGGTGGTCTGTGGCGAGAAGGGTGTGTAAATTTGTGTTTTTTTTAGCTGCGGCATTGACTTTATTTATGTTGCCTTTGATTCAGAAGTATATATAAAATAATCTGTAATTTATTTCGCATCTCTTATATCCTGTAGTTTTAGGGTCGTTTGATGGGTGGTCTGCGGTAAGGGGTATTGATTGGGGTGTAAGGATATTAACTGGTAGCCTATAAGTAAGTATGGTGCCAGGGTAGCCGCCAAAATTATGAGATGGACATGGTATCGGACTGAATAAAGGAAAATTTGAAATGTAAAAAAAATCGATACGCTAGAAGCAATGGGAATACGCTCTCTGTTTTGGCACACGGTTCTCAAATAAAAGGTAATGGTTCATTCGTGCCCATGACATTCTAAACGAGCGGACGATAAATAAACCAGTTACATTATACAGCCGGAACCGAGTTTCTAATTACGCTGATGTATCAAGGAAGTCTAGCAGATACTTCGTGCCTCAGTGTGTGACTCATTCGAAGGAGCCTTAGAAAAGAGTCATTGTGTCAAATTGTTGCTTTAACTTTCGTTCTCCCTTTGTTGTAGAAATATCTTCACTTTAAGGTCCCTTTGTACCTGTCTGGCTAATAACCTCCATTTCCCTAATCGTATTGTCCATTCCCATTGATATGCATTGCAAATATTCCAAATTTGCTAATATTATATTATATTATTGTATTATTATGTGTATGTTATGTGATATTTGTCCGCTCTAACGGCGCTAGACTAATTCTTGCGTTTCCGCGTTTGGGGCCGATTAGCTCATTGGTCAAGAGTCCCGGTGATACAAGTTTTTCCGTGCTTCCCATCAAAACCAAGGGGTCTGCTTGAGGCTGAAAACAGCTGGGACAGTGTTTGAGAAACTCATCAAGTGCAGGTCAAACAATCATTTCGAGCTATCTACGTTACGTACAATCTAGAATAATGATAATAATGTAATCGCACCAACTTTCGCCCATATAATAAAAAGTGGGACGAAGTATCCCAATTCGTGGAAATCAGCATATGGGACCTGAAACTATCCTTTGAATAACGCTTGGCTAGCATCAATGTTTTATGCGGTATCACGACCCTGTGGTATTTCCTCTGAATTAACTTGATGTCTGATTTCTTCTTAAATAGAGCATAGACTATTTTTGGGTCTTCGACAGAAAATCGTGGATTCTTGAGAGTTTTTTTTTGTTAAGAATACTGTCTGTCATGAGAATTTGACTGACTTTTACGGTTTTGTTTTGAATGAATAACAAGAACCTTTTGTACCCAAGTCTGGTTAATTAGTATCGTTGTAATTAGTGCATACAAGGAGCTCCGAAAAGGATTTGATCTGAAAAGGGATTAATTCGCCTCGTTAAGATTCCGGGATCCATCTAGATTCTCTCTCCTACCCATGTTTTCCATCTCGGTTTGTAAATATTTGTATAGTATAAACGTTTAAAATATATATTTTATTTTAATTTTGAATATTTAATTTTTAAATACAACATTTTGTTTTATACCCTGTTTTCATTCCGTATGAGTTTTCGTGTAAATAAAATAAGTTAGGTTTTTATGAATTTTAACCTTAGCCTATTTGGTTTACTTTTACTTATTAATTTTCAATTAATTTTTAAATGAGAATTTTTTAATAAAATTTTTGTTTTATATCTTGTCAAAAATAGCCTTTGTGTATTTAAAAAAGATTGTCAGATTTGCTGTGAGCGTGACAAAACGAACGTCGTTGGGCATGACATGCCTTCAGCAATCGTTCAAATATTTGAATTTCCCGCCGTGACGGTGCACGGGTCGGTCGTTCCCCCGAGTACAAACAAGGAAGAAGGTGAAGATGTGCGCGGAACTAATTACATTGGCAGTGGGCGCGAAATTCGATTTGTAAATTGAGGTGCATCATTACGCATAATTGCGAATGATAATGCGTTCTGACGATAGGGAAGTGACTTGGCATACAAAGGATAAGGTTAATTTAAGTAATTAGGCGTGGGAGGAAAGGGTACGGATGAATATGCCTGATGTATCGTGTCCACAGACGAATGAGGTTATATTACATCTCTTGGGAAAATACAAATGGGGTATTGAGAATTGGCAAATTCCATGTTCCAACTATTTAAAGATGTGTTTGTGTCATCTTTTTTGGTAAAGACGTAAACAATGTTTTATTTGTGTAGTATCCTTTCACTTTCTGGTTCTCTGCGTAATAAAACTATTTATCTGAACGCTCCAGCCCATCATAGTTTACCGTGCTATCCCGGTACGTCGGCTGATTTTAATCGAGCGAAATTTCGGCCTTTCTTGGTGAGGGTCCTCTTCAGGCTCAAAGCTAGAAAATTGGACCAATGAGGCCTAAAGAGGACCCTTGCCAAGAAGGGGTGTGATGAATGACCATCGTCAAAACGTGTAGCCTAGCGTGGTAACATCTTGAGACCTTAAAACGCAAGCTCAGGAAGTGAAGGTTCTGCCGAATGACAACTTTGTGAAGTAACTGAATTTAGGGTAAATAAAAATATAATTTGGAAGTTTTGCCATATTATAGCTAAGAATTTTATATTCTAATTCATAAAAATTCTGTGTAAAATTGAAGCTTCAGTGTCCTTAATTTTTGTCCCCTACTTTCGTAAATGCTTGGTATCAAGAATGGATATGGACAAGAACCTGCGTGTCTCGTCACTCTGTCGAGCGAAAGTGCACAATCGAGTTCCGTAAACACTGAGCGGGTGCTTTTACCCAATACATTGCATGCCGTCTCTTTTATATTATGCCATTGGGCTAATAGCAAAGTCGTGGGGATGCAGAAGTTTTGGATACAGTGAATGCAACTCGTTTGACCCGGGAAATTCATAGTCAGAGCTCGGATGAATTTTGGGGTGAGAGAAACGAATATTCTTCTACACAGTAGTGTTATAAGTTCTTGTTAGTATCCCAACTTCTATTTCAAAAACAGATCTTACCGCGGGATCTTGTAAACGTATATTTATGTTTCGTCATTTCTTTCTTTTATCATCACTGTAATCCTAACAGCGTTAAAACTGAACTTCAGCCATTAAGCTTAATCTTCTTTAAACCTGATTTTACCAACGGTACTTTTAGTTGGCAACTCTGCTTCTCACACAGTTTTCGTCATAATTATGAATTTGGAAAATCTACCATTAACCCTTGGCGGTGAATTCGGGTTCAAATTAATTTTAGGGGACAATGAACTCAAACGGGCGATTATGGTGAAGTAATAGTGGTGTAAGGGTTAATTAAGGATGCTGATTATGCGGTCGAGATCCTAAAAGCAATTTGGATAATTTTGCCTGTTATCAGCAAGAATCAGAGCGAAATTTACATTGGATCTGATGGGATACGATTTGCAAAATCGAAATTACATCATGAGCTCTAGCAGAGGATACTCTTATACAGTAGAGGTATGATTCTTTGGACAGTTACTTAACTTTGAACAATACCATTCTATTTACTTGCTGTGATAAAATTAAAATACTGATCAGTTACGTAGGTTTTATTTTTAAATTTTAACCAAACAGTGAACAATAACAAACGAAACAAAATTTATGTACTAGCGGCAAAAAGAAAGTCGTGCTTGTGCTGAAATTCACTAATACTGAATGTAACTAATAAATATAAGAATAAACTTAACAACATCATCGTTCACACTCAGCGGAGTTCTAGGCTCTAGAAATTGGTGCCTGGCTAAGCTCAGGCACGTGCCTAAATATCTGTGCTTGGTATGTCGTGCCTAAATATCATGCTGCTGAACGTGGCTTAACACAACCGAAATCCTTAATATTATCTCAGGCTTACAAGTTGCAGCCCCCCCCCCCCTACCCATCTGAGTGCATATAGTGTTTTTATTGTTTTATTTAGCAAAAAAATTCGCTGTGCAAAGTTACCTGTTCAGTGAAGCACACCTCTACTGTAGTAGCAGAGACTACTCAGAGGCGCTACCGAATTTAATTTTTTTTTTTTTACAAATATGTGAAGTATCTGCTGAGGGTCCCCCCCCCTTGGACAAGCAATAATAGATTGTCATCAAAGTATAGAGTAGCAAGACCCATATCAGTAATTCGGGAAAGGTGAGAGCGCTTTAAGAACAGCCTCAATAAAGCGTAAAGCATATGTTAATGTGTGTTGTTTCCTTTTCTTTTTATGGTTATTGTTGTTGCCAGTGATGTTCTTTTTTCCTTTCTTTCTTTGTTCTTTTTTTTATATTTAATTACTCCGTCTTTTTGTACATTTGTGCATCAGGATGGGAAATAAATCTATTATTAGTATTATTAGTGAAGCATACCTCCACTGCAGTAGCAGAGACTACTCAGAGATGCTACCGAATTTAAAACGGCGAGTCAGACATAAGAAAAGATGTCAGCAGAAAGATATAAACTGACAAAAATAGCTCCTCAGCTTAGAGGCCGCATAGGGATTCAAAGCAAATTAGACTCAGTGGTTCGATACAGATCCGAACCTTTTAAAGCAATTGTAAAGAAGCACTTGCACGTGAAGTGTGTCAGACCTGGGCGTGGCCCTTGAAGATGGATCTGGTTCGTGATTGACTTAGTTTAGCGCCTGAAGTTTTACTAGAGATACTAGAAACCGGTTGGCAAGTTAGATGGCTAGTTTGATCTTTTCTCTCGAGAAAACTTTGCAAGGAGTTCGCTGAAAAGTTCAATGGGTAGTTTTAACTTCTTGTTCGATAGCTGTGTACCTGACGCGTATGGCCTATATACAGAGGCGGAATGTGCATGTTTATTATTATTACTGTATTGTTATTATTTGTTTTTATATTATTTAATAAGTAAGTACTGAGATTAATTTGTTTTCTTAGCCCCGAAAATGGGAGATTTGTTATCTCATTGCCCTGTTTTTCGTGACTCGGGGAAAATATTGTTTATATTTTCTTTCTTTCCAGATCCTCGATGACGAGGGAGAGGCCCAGCAGGGGGCGATGCTTCCCCGAAAGCCTCACAAGTGTCAGTGCTGTGTATTTAGTTTTGTTTATCGTGATACTCAACGTTACCTGCTCCTACTCAGGTGAGTTAAAGGACTTACCTGTATTGCTTACCTATAAGGACTTACCTATATTGCTGTTTCACCCTGCATCCTTAAACGTTCCATTCACCCTGACTTGCGAGATTTCAAACTTCCTACGTTATCGTTATCCACTCGTAACGAACTACATTGCCAACCTGTTTTCTCTTTTTGAGGCAGATGGGGTTCCCACTTATTGCTCCCGAAGAGTTCATTCGTTAGGAATGCCGGCTATGCAGGTTTTTCCTTGTTTTTTAATAAAAAGACAAGGGGGCTGAGTGAGGCTGAAAAAAGCCGTCTCGGCTTTTTTGTTTCTGTAGTCTTATCTGTAGTCTTGTAGGCTATGTTAGAGTATTGGAACCCAATAGCTTCCTTTTCATGATTGTTTCCCGACCGAAGGAACAAAAGCGTCAATCACTCGTCAAGGGTAGCACTTCAACCCTTCCACCACCCTTCGACCCAATCGTAAAATTCTGTAGTCGTCAAGGATTGTACGTACATCCGTCCGTGTGTAGAATGTTCTTGTGCAGTGTGGCATCCGGGACTGAATGATGGTCAGAGGGACAGACTTGAAGGGATTCAGAAGAGAGCGGTGAAGATCATGCTTGGCCCGACCTACACTTCGTATGAAGCGGGTCTAGAGAGGCTTGGTCTCTCCACTCTGTCTGAAAGACGACACAAGTTGACAATGGATTTTGGACGTAAATGTTTGTCCTCTGATCTTCATAGATCCCTCTTATCGGATTACGAAGCCTCAAACCCGACTCGACCTGAAACAAGGCTTCGCGCTGCAATCCGTAATTGTACCAGACTTGTTCGCCCCGACATCCACTCTACTGACCGGTATCTTTCGTCATTTGTACCATATTTCGTGAAGTATTTCAATTCTGAACTGTGATATATTCGTTATTAATTGTACATACATATAAATATTTTAAGGCAATTATTGAAAAGTGATTATTAACTTTTAGCTGTGTTAATAATTGTGTGACGATCCGATGCTAGCGCGTAATTATATGAGCTATTCAGGAAATAAACGTTATTATTATTAAAAAAAAAAAGGAAGAAACAATCTGAAAGCTTTTGAATGGTCGGGAGATGGCAGTGTAAATGAAGCAGTTTGATAACTCGCGATTTGCTGTAGGCTATATCAGGTCCGTATCCATGAATTTTTTTTTGGTGGGGGGGGGGGTTGCCCGCAGGTCGGATCAAAAAGTACAAAAAAGACGTAGATCAGAGGTTAAAGCCTATCAAAACGGTTATGTTCGTATGTTTCGGGGGGGGGGGGGGTGAACCCTCTACCCCCCCTGGATACGGTCCTCGGCTGTATACTCCCACTGGCGCCGTTTGTGAATTAACGTCATTATACTTGACACACGGTCATACTACGTCGAAAACTTGAATTGTAAGAACGCAGTATTTCACTTTATTCATTAGCTTATGTTATATTTTTTAGACTGGAGAAACAAAGCAGTAATATTTTTTCTTTAGGGGTAGATTAGTCTGCATTACGTTTTAGCCGATCCGAACACGTGAACCCATAGTTCAAAACTTATTGAAAGATTATCCCATAATGTTGTGCAACAGTTTCCTTTTTCTCTGTTTTCTTAGCAACATTTTTTGGGGGAATAAGATCCAGAGGGGTCACGTATGGGGGAAAAAGGGGGATGCCGGCCTTGAACAGTCGATTTTTTTTTAACAGTCGATTTTTTTTAAACAGTGGATTTTTGTCTTTAAAACTGTCAGTTTTTCAGAAAAAAACCGTTGGTAAAGGTGACCAACCAGTTGGTAAATACACTGCCCTCCAAAAAAATTTGTCAATAATAATTTAGAAACTAGACAATTTTAGTCTTTGCATTCATTTATTAACTTCAATTGTATTTTTTCAACTGCATTATTAACTGCTGACAAAATAGACCAGTCTGCCTTTTGACCTTTTTCCCAACATAAGGACTTGAAACTACAATTTATTCCAAACGTATCATGATCGAAAGGTTATCTCATGTTGTTTAACCGTTTTATCTTTTTCTTTTTTGTCGTAGCTCCATTTTGTTTGGGAGCAAAATCATTACAAATATTTTAGGAATTCGGAATTTTGAGGAATTTGATATTTGGAATTCCTCCAGTATACGAATCATGTTAGTTTCTTTCCTGCTCCACTTGCAGTATGTGGGACAAGCTCTAGTTTTTAGCCATTTTGGCTCGATTCACTCAGAAAATGATTGACGTGAAACTCAGTTCACAAACCGCAAAAATCAAAATTTGACATATTCATCGGTAGCCAGCCACATGTTGGATTTTTTGACGGCTGTAATATATGGCTTGTGATTTATTTTATGGGATTGTGAGTGTTTAGTGGTGACTGTAAAGCGGAAACACAATGGGTTGTTAAAATAAATTTTGACCTTAATTAAATACTGTGTTTCCGGGAGCGGGCTGACATTTGTAATTTCTTAAAACCGGGCTGATCGAAACAAAATTCTAGACATTTTACAATATTTTTCTGATTTTATGACAAATATTTTGCTTATTTCAGAGTAGAATACGGAACGGATTTGTGAGATGAAATTTGTTTTCGCTTTACCTTGTTCATTTGTAGCAGTATTTTCATCTTACCTTGTTTATTTTTTAACAGTGTTTTTTTTTACCTTGTTTCTTTTTAGTTGTCCCACAGATTGATAGAACAGGGTTAGTTAGGATACTTAACACACAACCAAGATCAGACAAGCAGTATTCAAAGAAAAGGAAGCCTCGCAACCTTAAGTTGCGGTTTTTCATCCTTTTTTTTAAGTCCAACATTCTCGGCTTTTGTCTTAGATATTTTATTTATACTAGTTTTAGGTAGCTTTTTGTTTTACTACATAATCATTTTAATCTGTTTTGCTTTTTCAGCACCTCTGACAACGGAAATTGCACTACAAGATTCAGAAAGAGGTAAGCTATTCAGTTTTTGTCACAGTTGTGTAAGGCTTAGATATTTTCATTTAATACAATATCTTACCGTGATAAATTCTTATAATTTTTTCCCTTTTCCTCTGAACACATAAACTGTGAAGAATATATTTATATTGAAGTGTCAGAAATCTGCACCGTGTTGCGTGTTCTGTAAAAAAAAAATTCAGAATGGGCTAGACCCCCCCGAAATGGAATTGTGGGACGTAAATGTTTTTTGCTTTTGTAGTTTTTTTCAGTTTTTTTTGTCGTATATATACGTAATATATACAGGCAATATCCTAGTATGTACAGCAAACAAAAGTCTTTATTCCGTGGTAGAAGCCCTAATTAAACTAATTTATTTATTGATAGAAAAAGGAGGTTAAGCTGCGCGTCTCTCACTCTCCCGAATGAACCAAACATAGAAACAAGACATTAAGAATCAGTCCTAGAAGGCAGCATTTCGAAAGGTTTTTGCCAAATCATCTAAGACAGGACAAAGGGTTTACAAATCCCATCCTCAGACTAATTGTCGTAACCACCCAATCGTAACCCACGCTTGAATAATTCTCCAAACAACGCTTTGCAGACTAAAATAACCGTCCCGGTCTAAGGCATGGGTAAACTCGACTTGTTAAAAAGGAATTACTAGATAATACAGATACGGTTGTCGACTAAATAGACCAGCTGATCGCGTTGCTTCTGTCCTGATAAACACTAACAAATAATGCGCCAAATCGGACTAACAAGCTCAAATTAGGCTCATTACGTCTTTCTATAATAGGTGCCCAACTTGTAGTTTGCAGCTTTAGAAAGTGTAGTGGTTTGAGTTGCGTTACTTTAAATTGCGGTAGGCTTTGAGGATAATGGACATAGCCTAGTCTTGGTATTAGAGACTTTCCGAAACTGGCGAACAGTTTTTTTTATCAGTAAAAAATATTGTATTTTTTTTTGTCTGAACCAAAAATTCATCGGATTTGAAAAAACGTTTGTATGGACCCCACCTGCCGAAAGGTTTAAGATTGAAGTTTGTATTTTTTAAACTTAAACTTCAATTTACACAACAGTTTTGTGGACAGGTTGGGGCCCCTAGCTGAACGAAACATTTCTGACCAGACCATCGACAGACTGACTGACCAGAACATCTGAATATCGAAACTAGCTGTTAATTTGTTTTATTTTTAAATTGTAAAAATAAAAATCAAGTTTGCCATTTGGCGTTGAATCCTTTCTGAAACATGGAAGATGTGTGCTGTCGCTAAGAATTAATGGAACGAAGAAAAAGTATAATTTTGTTTAATCAAATCGAACCATGAAAAAACTTGCGTCTCTGTTATTGAGTTGATGTTTTTTTCTTTTGTTCAACTACTCCTTCTTTATGTGCAGTTGTGTAGCAGAAAAAGAGACAAATCAAATAACCATAACAATAGTTCTTGTAATTTAGTATAATGTTGTAATTTTGCAGCCCCATTCGCTATATTTTGAATTGATAAAGACAGCGGAACACACGATTAGGTCTGTTGTTTTCTGTAGAAATTAAATTAAAGCAGCCCAAGTATGTAGACGCGTTTTGTTGTCGCAGTTTCCCATGTCTCTCAAATACGAACACAAAAAGGTTGCGACTTTACATCACACAAATATTTTTTTTTGTAGACATTCCTGTCTACCTTTTTTCACCCGTTAAAACCTGCTTGCCAGGAAATGGCAGTTCTAATTCGTAATTGCCTTTGTGTCTTAATGGGTAGAGGGTAGCTTTTTTATCGGGTTCATCGACTTCAACTGTCTTTTTATGTTAATAAGTGTTTCTTACTTCCTTTGTTGTGGTTAGTTTTTTTTTCTTTTCTACACGTAAAAGCGATAAGTGCGTCCATGTACAGAACGGGAAAAACAGTTCGAATTTTTCGAACAAAAGATATTAGAAAGAAATGGATGGGCGACATGAAATAAGTACGACAGTTAAAGAAATCAGTGCCCAGAATGTGGAAGAGTGATACAGGAAAACACATTGAATAGTTAAAAATATAGACGGAAATGAATGAAAATATGAATATGGGAGAGTGGCAGGTACCTGATAGGTTTGAGAACTATGAGGAAATGTAAAACGTGTCAACACTAATTTTGTAAATATCGGCGTCTTGTCAAACTAAACAAGTCAATGCTGTTTTAAAATGTCTGTATCTTGTTAAGCATAGCAAATTCCATCAGCCCAAGCTAACTGCAACTCGTATTTGATGCTGCTAAAGGGGGTAAAGTCATGGTTTGGCGTCCGAGGAATAATGAGTTGATTGATTAGGGCCATAGGAATTGGGCCTAAACCGGGAAAGCACGAATCGCGCGACTCTCCTAAGGCCAACGATGTAATAATGGTAAGGGTAATAATGGTAATGGTAAAGGGTGGTCGCTAGTCTAGATTGCCATTTACGGCCTGACAGAGACTCAAGTCAAGAAGGGCCAAAATATAGAATAGTGTAGTCGATCATATAAGGGCCCTTAGTAAGCGAACCGAAATATAGTCTTGATGTTAAGGGGAGAGCTACACTGTCAGAAGTTTCATAACAGATCGCGCATAACACTTTCAAGAAGAACACCTTTTCACTTAGAAATAAAGTGTTATGACCAATTAAGTTTACACTATTTCGTGCCTAGATCCCCAACAACACCTTCAATTGGTAAAAATACTACACTGTCAGAAGTTAAATAACGACAACAGAAGGATGCCCGGTTTCAACAGATAACACTTTGGGATGCCCGGTTTCAACAACCGGTTGTCATTTGATAAAAATAGTCTTTTGACTTGAAAATCTGGTGGTTGTTGATTGTTAATTATAGAAAAGATAGCTCCCTTGTGTTCGCAGCATCTGATGAGATGTTTTTGGGCGTGAGAAAGGCTAATTAATCTTATAATAATAGTTAATAATTTTTTTTTCTCTTTCTTTAATTTTCCGTAATTAACTGTTTGTTTTACTCTATCAGATGTCGTGTTCAAATACTGTACTCGTTCATTAATATATTATGAAGCCTCATTCCACATTTACAAACTAACGTTGTGTGCCGAAGGCCGTTGGTTCAAGTCCTGCCCAAGGCGCACTTTTGCCTATCAGTTCACTACTTATAACTGTCGTGATAATATTTGCGATATTTGAATTTTTTTTTTTTCAGTTTCAGGATGTTACTACATGATGCAACATTACGCAGAGGGTGAGAGGATAATTACAAATGAACCCTGCCTTAATTGTACCTGCCATGACTCCATGCTGATGTGTTTCTTGAAAGTCTGTCCGTTCGCAAAGCCGATCGGACAGGACTGTATTGTTGAAAAGAGGCCTGACCAGTGCTGCCCAGTCATCACCTGCCCAGAAGGTAAGATAACGTTATGATGGCTGTATAAATCTGTGCTCGTAGGCAAGTGCGTCTTCAGTATTTCGTTGTTTAAAGTTTAACCGAAAAGGACTGGGATAGGACAATCTAGTTGCCCATCACTTATTCACTTAAATTGGCTTGAAGACCCGCTGAAAATGCGTTACTTGGTTGTTCCGCTATTCAGGAATAATCGATTTTCAAATAGTGGAATTTCCGCGTGATTTGTGGTACGGTACCTCTAATTTGTTGTATGCCTTACAAGAAAGATTTATGACTTTTTTTTTTGTTCAGGCACTAAGCAATCTTCACAATATCGCCACTGCCCACTGAAAAGCCTTGTTTGTGTTTAGATAAACATTTCCCGCGTCATAGTAGAATTTTCGCTGTGGGGACAACCGCAGACATTCTGAACGTCATAAGTAGTGCAGATAGTGGAAAACAAAAAAATCCCTTTGCAGAATCGAAATAACTCAGTGTATTCAACTAAATGACACAAAAATAAGTTGGCTTTTCAGTTAAACTTTAAGGATTTTCTGGATAATGACCCTGTACCAGTTCTAAGGAAACTCGAAGGAAATGTGCAAAGATAATTGAGAACCAAAATTTTCAAGATTGGCAAGCGAAACTTCAAAATTTAGAAACTCTGAAGTTGTATAGTAAAGTTGAAGATACATTTGAGTTGAAGATACATTTTGGGAATACGTGACCGGCTTGGGCTGGAGAGATCGGGATGGAACTTTGTGGGAATAACAAACAAGTACAAAACCGAAACGGATTGGCTCCGGCGACTGTGGGGGGAGTTTGAGGGACGGGTCTGCTGGGACTAGATCCTGTTATCCTGAAAACGTGGCTGTAGCTCTGATCTAATAGTCTGCCGATCCTCAGTATAAAGTAAACTTGTTGGTAGGAGGAAAGGTGGCCCGGGGAAACCTACCTTTGCCCTCTTTGCAAGGTTCAGGAGGAGAATTGAGAAGAGTGCCAAGCGCTTACTGATTTGAGGGTTAAATTTGTTGGGGGTGGGATTGTAGACGTGCTTCTCATTATCCTGAAATCAATGAATCCCACTTCGTCTTGGAATTTTGTAAATATGCAGCGATAGTACAATAGATCCGTGTTCACGCAACACGAAATACCAGAAAACGACACTGAGTGTAGTAGAAGCAGAGGCACCATAAGGGGGGGGGGCATGGCCCCCCCCCTAGATTTCAAAATCTCCCTACTTGCTAAATAAGTTTTAAAAGGCCAATGCTTTTACTATACGGTATATTCGAAATCTACTTTGAATTACCCCAAAAAGCGTGATTGGATTTTGAGTCGGATAATAAACCTGGGATTGCGGTCCAAAATTGATCTTGCCCCCCCCCCCCCCCCAGGGTTTACTGAAATGGTACCACTGAGTTGGGAGCAAAATTCTGCAGAATATAACAGATAAGAAGTTGGAGGGGCCTGAATTTCATTTTCGCTTATTTCATTCCAGTTCCTGTGCCCCTTATGATTGGCGTTGTGAGCACGACGACCCGACCTGTGCCGGCATCTATAACCGGAATTGCTATGAGTGAAGAAGAGGGATGTCTAATAGAAGGAAAATATTATCCAGATGGCGCACAGGTATGGTAGTCTTCTTACTGATTTTACCCATTAATTTTTTTGTATTGTCGTCAGCAATGCCATCCGCATGATCATTTCAAGAACTACCCTAAATCGCTTTCGAAGTTTTTCCCGCCAAAGTTGTGATCAAGGTTGCCACACTTGGAATCACCCTTTCTTGGTGATTTTTTTGTGAAATTTGATAATTATTTGACCTTTTTAAATGTTAGAATCACCATAATTGAGTAATCTGGTGAGGCGGAATCACCAAATTTTGTGATAAATCACTATCCGTGGCAACCCTGGTTATTGTCCTTCTAAAGGTCGGGCTTCACTACCCAGACGCCCCAGAATCTGGGGTCCGGATGTGAAGACGGTCCCAAACAGAAATCAATTCAAATGTCTCTTCAACAGTCCAATTTTGGGCATTTTTCAGCACTTCTGTCATTTTCTTAGATTTTACCACCTCAGGACAATAGTTTTGCCACGTCAAATGAAAACCACTTTCAAAGTCCCTTTCACCCAGAATCCGGGAATCTGGTAGATTTTCTACCAGATTCCCGGACGCGTCCGGGTTGCTTTCAGACCGTTCAGACCTGTCTTCACTACCCATACCGATATCGAAGAAAACGGAACCCAGAATCCGGGCGAAAAATCTGGGTAGTGAAGCCCGACCTTAAATGTTGGAAACACGCATTGGCAAATCCGGTTATTTCACGTGCTGGTGAGGAGAAAGGCCCCGAGTTGGCGGACGAGACCGGATCTTAAGGGATATGCAGCAGTAGATACTGTTTCGTTTCCGGAAATGAATCACCGGAATCCGGTAATCCGGTTAGCGTTCATTACCGCCGTAATACTCACTTCACGGTCAGAAGTTTCATTACATTTAACACATGACTGAGCATCCTTATGTTAACCGTGATGCCGAAGATACTTCATTCATAGGCCTTTTATGTGTTAACCTTTTTGGGGTGCAAAATTTGGATTTTACGACTCAAATTAGTATTAGTAAAGAGTATAGCGTAGATTTAAAGTGTACAGCCAAAGCCGAATCGACGTGTTGGCGAGTAGGCCTATAGCTTTCAAAATAGGGTCTGTAAAGATCGGAACGCACTACCAGATGAGACTGTTATGTCTTACAATTCAGATATCTTCAAACGATCTATTGTTTCGTCAACGATTTATTCGAGCGTTCATGCAGACCCATTTTTGCCAACTTAAGTCTAATTCAGTTTATTTGTCATTGTTCTACAGCTATTACGTTACTAGTGCCCTATGTTGATATTGTATTAAAGGGACAAGTCTTAACGAGTTACCACTTTTGGTGATAATAAATAAATAAATACGAAATAAGACTCAACACTGTCAGAAGTTTCATAACAGATAGCGCATAACACTTTCAAGGATAACACCTTTTCACTTAGAAATAAAGTGTTATGACCAATTAAGTTTACACTATTTCGTGCCTAGGTCTCCAACAACACCTTCAACTGGTAAAAGCACTAACGGGAACGAAAGAAACATAACAGATAACATCCGAAAGTGTTATCTGTTGAAACCGGGCATCCTTCTGTTGTCGTTATGTAACTTCTGACAGTGCAGTAGTATTTTTACCAATTGAAGGTGTTGTTAGAGATCTAGGCACGAAAAAGTGTAAACTTAATTGGTCATACCACTTTATTTCTAAGTGAAAAGGTGTTATTCTTGAAAGTGTTATGCGCGATCTGTTATGAAACTTCTGACAGTGAACCCAGCTCACTAATATTCAACTTCCAAAGGCACTATATTCCATTCTTCTTGAAGATCTGCAAGACTGTAACCGTCTGTACAACCACTCAAAAACCCGGAAAACCCCGCGAGTCGTCTAATTAAACGCGGATAAACCTCCCCCGCAATCTTGTTTGTTCACGTCCATTAGCATTTGTACAATCATTACACCTGTTTCCGAACCAGTTTTGGGTTGGTCGCATTCTAGGCCCGTCAATCTGGTTAAACTGGTTTGCCCAAAATTTTATGGGCAAGTGGTTAAACTTGACCGGTGCTTTCCGTTGGAATATTGCCAGCAGTTATTCCCCCTCCAAATTGGCAGCAGTTGAAAAAAAAAAAAATCCGGAGCTTGAAAATTTGCTTCTCAGTTCTGCATCCGTGCGTCGGGGCTTAAATTCTCCCCGAAAATCAGTTTCACCTGCCATCTGAGAAAGCCATTTCGTACTAAACTTGGTCATTTCTTTATGAGGACCTTTCAATTTCATTGCATAATATTTGAAACAACATAATATTTGTTTTAAAAGTTGTGAACGCACCTGTATGATGTGCGAAAACTGTCCGGCACCAGCTTGCAAAGTTTTTCGAGTAAATAGTAAACTTTCGTTTGAAAAATCAGTTCAGCCATATCATACCAGTTCATATCATGGTGGTACTGTGCCCTTGCTTCAGCGTATGGCACCACAACGGATGAGTACCGTTGAGCACCGTTGCTCACACGTTGGGCCAGGATAATTGATTTTTTCTTTATCGGAGGCTACTTTTCCAGGTTCCATCCGACCCAAGCAAACCCTGTGATCTATGCTACTGCATCCGCAATCATACTGCCTGTGTCATGCAAGAGTGTACCCTACATGTTGATGGCTGCTCTCCTGTATTTGAAGATGGGGTCTGCTGCCCAGTTCGATACGACTGCGGTAAGTGTATGAATTATATTTATTGACTTTGCACTTTCAGCTTACCAGCTGAACTGCGATCGCAATGTCTGTCTGTCCACTGTTTTTCGAGCCAGGCCGCTACAAATTCATTTTGTTAATGTGTGTTTTTTCGTTGCTTGATTTCGGTCGGTCTGTCCGTGTCCCCAGTTTTCTCGATCTAGGACAATGACATATTCTTGCATAATTATGCTATTATGCTTGTAATTGCATTTATTAATATTCTTATTTAATATTCGTACATATGCTTATCATATGCAAGGCCTTCGGACTTTTGTGTAAATATATTCTATTCTGTTAAATTCTATTCTATGCTTGTCAAGTATTCAGTAGACACATTATATTCGAACATCATGGGGGGGTTGGAGGTAGCATTCTTGGCCAGTCAAGTCGTAAGAAAGGCTGTCACACTGCACTGCCAGAAGTTTTATAACAGATGACACAAAATCCGCGGTTTCAACAGATAACACTTAGGATGTTAGCTGTTATGTTTTCAACCGTTACGCATCAAAACGTTATGCATAACTGCCAGGAAGACCCGAAAAAGCATCTGCTGAAGCTAATCCGTAATTTTACATAATTGTATTATTTTAATTTATTTTCTTCTTTTCCAGACCGCGACAAGCGCCCAATTCTGATTGGCACTACAGCTCCCCCTGCCATTGCAAACTCTGACATGTGCTTTAGAAACGGTGAAGTTTACACCGACGGTGCCCTGGTGCCCACCGAGGATCCCTGCGAACATTGCTACTGTATGCATGGGGATATTGTCTGCGCTGTGCAAGAATGCGGGCGGCCCATGCAGCCCTTGGGCAATAACTGTGTTGCAATCAAGCCTAGGCCAGATCAGTGCTGTCCCGAAGCATACGAATGCTGTAAGTACTTTTTTTTATTATTATTATTGATTTATTTCTCATCATAATGCACAACTGTAAAGAAAGATGGAGTGTTTACGTAAAGAAAAAAAAAACAAAAAGAAGAAAGGGGTAAAACATGAATGACCTTAATAAAAATTTGGAATCTAGAATACATCACTAAACTGTGTAGAGAATGTGTGGGGCTGAGATTGCGCTTAAAGCGTTCGTGCCTCCCCAGAACGGCAAGTATGGGTCTTGCTACTCCATACTTGCTGGAAAGGCCGTTGTTACTAACGATCTTAGGTGATAGAAAAATAAAAAAACATCAGAAGTAATCAATTTCCTGTAACACCCAATTACCGTCAGACATAATGACCCCTGCATATCCTGCTGATTACCGGTCCGTGTGATAATCTGCGGTTTTTGGAAAAAAAAAGCCAAAAACCGTTTTCTCACAATTTGCTGCCAGCAGAAGAAAATCAAATCAAGAGGTCAGTCAACGTCCTTGCGTGAGAACGTGACGTCACGGCTGATGCGCTTCTTCCGTGTCAACGGCGCCAAATTTAAACGTCTTTTTGTGATTCGGTCGTGCGCAGCTGAGATGCGTATATTTCAGTTACAATCATTGTTTTGTTTAGTCCGGAATACCTCTTCATACACAGAAATAATGTAGAGGCTAATATAATATAATGATGTAATTAATAAGAAAATAATCTAATCCATAGCCGGGCTCTTCGCCACTTTTAATATAAATGCAAAGAAGCTTTCGCTCTACAAATTTCTCAGGACAGTGTTAACAACCAGGTGACTGTCCAAACCTGCTTTAATTTGATTGATGGCTTCTGCAGTCACACACAGTAATTTCAGGAAGATGATTCCGGTGGTCCGCTTTTGGTTTTTAAAACTCCATTTTCCAGTGTCTTTTCGAACCTTCTCACTACGTAGTTTCCTCTGAGAGCGTTGTGGTTGAAATTGCGGACATCTTCAGGTCTTTTGTTACACTCGGTGTCGTTTCATATTTCCAAAAATCGAAAATTCCATTACTTGCCAATTTGGTATAACAATCGAAAGAAACCAACAACTTTTTAGTCACTAAGATAACAATCAAACTTGACCATCAAACTCTTCAGTTGGTCGCTTGTCCTTTTTTTCTTTTTCTTTTTACTTCCCATTTTCGGTTTTATAGAATTTGGCAATAAAAATTGGCCTTCATTAACTCATTGTATTATAAATAAAGTCTCCGTGAAAGTGGGGAGATATGTAGGAAAAAAAAGACCTCGACGTTTCCTGAGATTAGAACTGGGATACTCTTCAAATTTGAAAGATAAAATAATAGATTGCAGCAAATAAAAACTTCAAAGAATACAAACCGTAGGCTAATGACAAAAAATAAACAAATAATAAATAGGGCCAGAAGTCAAGAAGGCCTAGACTTTGCCCGAATGGTGGCCAAGATGATTGATAATATAATCTTTATTTCAGTGAAAGCTCAAAGGGCCATTGGAACACTAAAACAAATCCAGAACGTCTTCATCTATTTACATAATTCTTTCCCTGTGACTCAACTTCAGTTTCTGTATCCCTTCATTCCTCCCCCACACTTTTCCCTCTAATATTTCCTTCTTCAGATCTTTTAATTCCTGACATTAACTCATTAAATGGAAAATGTATTCATTATTTTCTTCCGAGCATCGGACAAAAGTAAGGACCTCGTAGCACTCTACTCTCACCCAAATATTTCCTTCGTAATCCTACTGTTAAATACTCTGCCAATCAGGTCTTCCACACAGGCCTCCTCATCGAAAATTTAAATTTAAAATTTTTAAGTTTAAACAAATTTGTTCGTAAAAATATAGGTCACTTCTCTTTTGTAGACATTGGTTTAATGATATAGGTGTTCATTCTGGGCCCTATACGTATGTCTCAGTTTCTCCAGACATTTTATTAACTCCTTACCAATTACGAAGCAGTCACTGAACCATGCATTATCACAACCTGTTCTTGTCATAAAAAATAACTGGATACAGCATTCCAAAGATGCGCTCCGGACCATATGATTGTTATTTATTACTCATGGTTCTGCCACCCGCCATGGGTGCAGCGTGAGAGCATTATACTTTCATAGACAAATAAGACAGGATCTGTGCCCAAAGCTACATACTTGCGAACTATCACGTCAGATGGTTTCCAGTTTTTTTGTGACGTCATCCTTCCGGCTTCTGTTGAACGTGCATCCTTTTCAGTCAACTCGGACGTGAGTCCTTATAAGCTTGCCTTCTTTAATTATAGATCGGGTATTTAGCTAAGGAAAGTATAATTATCATTTAGCAATTTGCCTAGCCTATAGATATCTACATCTTGATATATTTTAATATACTCAGATGTAGTATGTACTAAAATACGACTCTTTTTTTTATGAAACCCAAACTTCGTATCATTATTGTTGTTTTCTTTATTTCCGCCGAATTCAAATACGCAAGTTACGAACTGTAGGCTACATATACATGCAACCTAAAAATACTATCCTACAAATATACATCTACAATACAAAAATATTAAAAAGATATAACTTATATTTCCAAATTCTTTTACATTTTTCGTACTGTTGCCTCTTGTTTTACAAGATTTCTCGAGTAACTAAAATTTGCATTCCACACAAGTGCTTCACTACACACAAGGTATATTCTCACATTGCAAAAAGAGGCTGACATGAGTTTTCTGTCAGTCAAGAAGGATGATGACCCTTCATAACTCGGCGATCAATGTTTTTAGTTAGTCATGTTCATTGGCTTAAATTAACAACAGTTTGAAAAGAACCTTTTCAGAAACTACTATGGATGATCAAGCACAATAATTGAGCTGACAGAAGCAAAAAGCTGTGATAAGACAAAACAGTCTAGCTAAAAAGCAAAACATCTTCTTTAGATCAGGGGGTGCAGGTCCGCTGACAAGTTCAGTTCATTTTATTTACATAGGCTAGTACAATAGAAGACAAAAACGTTATACCAGCGGGTCAAAACAGAGACAGAGCTCGTAGTGTTGGAAGACCCAAACATAAATACAGCATCATTCAAAACATATTATGACTCCAGTTTAGTGGACAGATTAGAATTTAAAAACAGTGATAAAACAAAAATAAAGGGAGGAATCGGTTAAGAAGTTAATTTGCAAAGAAAATTAACTGCAATTTGCAAAGAAAATTAACTCCTCTCGTATTTGATCACTCGCTCACCTACGACTCACCTAGCTGAATATTTAGCAGTTATTCTTTCTTTCAATAAATCATTTGAGGTTCTTTTCACATTTCTGCTTTAAAACCTTTGACATTTTGGAGAAGAAAAGGTATGGTTGTCTTTTTAAATGCCTGCTACAACTGGTCACTTTGCTTATGGTACCAGGTCGAAACTATGTATTATTTAGTTGATATGATAAAGATTTGGGCCGAACGTTATCTTACAAATAAACCTAGGGCTCAATTGCAGAATAAGGTTCTAAATTTAGGTACTTTATGTGATAATTGTGTTTACTATTCAGCACGAAACACATCATCTGGACGCAAATCTAAAAGGAAGACACTGAGATCCCCCAGATCAAACCCTCTTACTGGTACTTGCATGTTTTTAGTGTTTACATGTTTCCACTTGTGTTGTGACTGTAGTCTGGGCACGTATGGTCCATCCCTTTCCTTTTTTTTTTATCCTTCTTGCCTTTAAATCCGAACCTACTCCAAGTTTTTCTTTCAAAACCTATTGTTTCGGAAGGAGATATGTGGGATGTTTTTTTTTTTTTTTAAACTTTTCTTACGCTTTCCGTGTATACCTTGATTGAAATCCCTAATCAGAAGCCTACTTATTAAAAAAAAATGGAAATATGTAATTGTTAGGTATTGTGGGATTGAGCTGAACTTTAGAACAGGCTCTTTTATTGGATAATCTGAAAACGATGTTTGTTTCCCCTCTTAGCATCTTTTCTTGTATTTATTATCATATTTTTTACTTTTTGAGCTAAGACTCCTCCTCCTCTGGATGACGTTAATTTAACCACTTAATGTCACTTAGTCTTTCTAAACATTATTTAGACGCAACTGTTCTCTCTATTCTTTAAAATAAAAACGTTGACTTGAACTGGATACAATCAGTGTGGTGATTATCCTCACTGACAACGTGTTTCGTCTTGCTGTGATATAGGCCTTGTCTTTAAGTGGGTCGTGTTACCGTTATTCAAGCAAAGCGCTTATGTTTGCTTACACTGCGAAGAGCAGATACCTGTTAGCTTTGTCTGGAGTATTGAGGTCCCATTATGGTTTAATTCTCATTGACTTAATAAGAATGTGAAGGCCCGGCTAGAATTTGCCTGTTTTAACAGCGTCATCCACTCAATAGTTCGTTTGCTGCGCGGTGTGTGCTTTGTTTTCGTGTGTTATTTGTTCTTGTTCGTTTGGCTTGGGATGTCTGTCTTAGCTCAGTACGTCAGCTGTAAAACAAAAGACGTATGGCGATTTACAATTACTAGACCTTGCAGAACCGTATGCGAAATTAAGCTCAAGCTCTTTTTAAAGTTCAGTTTCTGTTTAGTCCAGCTAATTAATACATAAAGAGAAAATACAGGAAAAAGCGGGCTCGAGGCCAAAACGATGAAGTTATCTAACCGTCGTCACATCCGTGTTCTTGTAAAAAGGAAAATAAAATAGGGTACTTCAAGATTCGGTTTTCAGCGAAATACTCAAAGTCGTCACATTACTTAAATCCTGTGGATTAAAAACTAGTAATTATAGGTATTTGATCGTTCAGATTCGAAGCAAGATCTCTCTTACTTCTAACGTAATGGACTAGTTATAATGGTCCCAGTACCGTAATTACGAGGCTTATTGGTCTCTGGATGTTTGATCAGTTGTGCACGTAAAAGCCAGTAGTTGAAGCGAGCGAATCAGCTAAATGGAGAAGAACTACAATTTTTACTGAATATTAAATTTGTCTTTTCAAGATAAAGGTCAATTATGGTCGAGGAAATAATTATGTTTTGTTTATTTTCTAGCAAACGGAAGCGAAGAAACATCAGTTATTGTTACTGACGTCACAGAAGGCTCTGATAGAGTCGATGAGGTAACTCCTGTAGCTGTTGCTGAATCGTCGAGCACCGGAGAAACAGCCGAACAGCAAGCAGCAGTGACCGAAAACTTTGAAACCGTTTCTGCAGGAAATGTTGACTCCGCAGCGTCGGCATCGGAAAAACCTGGCTCAGGACCTTTCAGCAATACCGAAAATCCGGAAGACGGCGCCGACAAAACGGACGCTTCCGCTGAAGTAGAATTAGTTTCTAGCAAGCCTGTTGATGCATCCGAATCTGTCGTTTCCCAGCAGCCCAACGTTGATGCTGCGACACCCGCTGAACCAGCAGCCGTGAGACCTCAAGAATCTGAATCGGCAACCGATGGGCCATCACCAGCTGAGCCTGAGTCTGCCAGTCCAGCCTCCGGAAACGCAAAACCCGAAGCCGGCGCCGACACGGACGCTCCTGTTGAAGTGGAATTGATTTCTAGCAAGCCTGTTGATGTACCCGAATCTTCCGTTTCCGGTGTTGGTTCTGAAACACCGGCTGGAGAAGTTGATATGAGACCTGAAGAACCTGAATCGGCAACGGATGGGCCATCACCAGCTGAATCTGGATCTGCCGGACCTGTCTCCGAAAGTGCTGAATTCGAAACCACTGAAAGTGCGGAAACTGGCTCCGACAGAACGGACGCTCCCGCTGAAGTCGAGGTGGTTTCAGGCAAGCCTGTTGACGCATCCGAATCCCTCGTTTCCCAGCAGCCCGGTGTTGACGCTGAGAAACCCGCTGAACCAGCCACTGTAAGACCTGAGGAACCTGAATCGGCAACCGATGGACCATCACCGGCTGAGCCTGAATCCGCCGGTCCGGCCTCCGGAAACGCAGAACCCGAAGCCGGCACCGACACAGACGCTTCCGTTGAAGTGGAATTAATTTCTAGCAAGCCTATTGACGCACCTGAATCTTCCGTTTCCGGTGTTGGTTCTGCAACACCAACTGGAGCAGCTGATGTGAGACCTGAAGAACCTGAAGCGGCAACGGATGGGCCATCACCAGCTGGACCTGAATCGGCCGGACCAGTCTCAGAAAATGCAGAATCCGAAACCACCGAAAGTTCGGAAACTGGTGTCGACAGAACGGACGCTCCCGCTGATTTCGAATTGGTTTCGAGCAAGCCTGTTGACGCCTCCGAATCTCTCGTTTCCAAGCAGCCCGGAGTTGATACATCTGCTGAACCAGCCACTCTGAAACCTGAAGAACCAGAATTGGTAACTGACGGACCGTCACCAGCCGCATCTGAGTCCACTGCCCCAGTCACTGGCAATATTGGATCCGGAACAACCGAAAGTCCAGATACTGATGCTGATAGAACGGACTCTCCCGCTGAAGTGGAACTAGTTTCTACCAAGCCGGTCGACGCTGCCGAGTCCCTCGTTTCTCAGCAACCCGAAATCGATGGGGAGAAACCAGCTGAACCCGAATCGGCAACTGACGCATCATTCCCTGCCCTACATGAGTCCGCTACAGCCGAGTCTGCCTCTCCAGTCTCCGGTATTTCCGAATCCGAATTCTCAGAAACTCTCGATAGTGGTTCCGACAGAACGGAAACCCCTGCTGAAGTCGACCTGACTAGCAAGCCTATTGATGCTTCGGAATCCCTACCAGAATCGGCAACGGATGGGCCATCCCCTGCCGAGACCGAAACTGATGCCGATGTTTCTAGCAAGCCTGTAGATGCTTCCGGATCTGTCATTTCTCAACAACCCGAAGTTGGTGCCGGGGAACTAGTTGAACCAGCAGCTGTAAACCCCGAGGAACCAGAATCGGCAACTGATGTACCGTCCCCTGCCGCACCTGAAACTGACGTCCCAAGTGTTGATCATGGACCTTCTACCGACAGTGTTGCGATTGAAGAGAAACCCATCGTTGTTGCTACCAACCCCGAGACCGTTGGCGAAGACGGACAAAGCGAGACTGAAACAACGACAGACGTTGTTGACCAAGGTGTTTCCGAAAACGAAGAAACTACTGATAAGCCACATGACAGCTTTGCGGGAGTCCCTGATACCGTAGATCAAGGAGTAAAGCCTCAAGAAGGAGCCGAACAAACAGCCGAAGAGGAGAACAAAAACAGTGAACCTGCCACCGACAAGCCAGTCGACATTATTTTCCCGGTTGACGTTCCAGCATCTCAGGCGGGCCAGCAGACAAATGAAATTGACGTACCAAACCCTGACGAAGGAAACAATAATGGTGAAGCCGAACTTAGCGAAGCTACTGATAAACCAATCGACACAAATTTCCCGGTTGACAATGTTTTTCTAGCTGGACTCACCGACGTGGATCCTTCTGCTGAAGAACAAAACAAAGGTGACAAACCGGAAGTGACAGAAGGTTCTGGTCAAGAACCCGAGGTCATTTCTGAACAGGAAGAAAGTGGACCATCCACTGATGCTGCTGAACAACCCCATGATCTTACTGGCGATGTTGCAACAACAGACACCCCACAAGGCCAACTTCCAGAGGTGAACCCTAATCCAGAACCAGGAACTCCTGAAACCAGCCCAGCAGCACCTGAAGAAATGGCTGAGAACAACTTAGCTGCCGGTTCACAGCCAGAAGATATTGAATTCAGCACTGATCTCCCTGTTGCACCTGAAGTAGACGTTGAAGCTACTGACAGTCCGATGAGCGTCGACCCAGCTGCTGAAAATCAGCATGAGGCTAAGCCGATTGATGCCGTTGATGCAAACGTTGAATTTGAGGCTGCACCTGAGAAAGTTGAAATCGACGGTGGTGCAACCGACTTGCCTATTGTTGAAGTCTCTGCAACGGAAACTCCAGCTGACGAGATGAATGAAATAATATCAGTCCTTCCTAACGAGAATTCTGGTCGTCCAGATACACTCGTAGTCGCCCCAGAATCTGCCAAACCTGACGAATCCGCTGCAGCTATTGATGTTGCTCCGTCAACCGATATTCCTGAGATCATGGAAGAGGTCAGCACAGATGCCTCAGTCCCGGCTGTCCCTGCAGGTGAGACAGATATTGGTTTCGAGACCGGATTGATTGGAGAGGCTCCAGATGCTGAACAAGTACAGCCTGCCCCAGAGGTGGCGCCTGCAACAGACTTGCCGGAAAGTATTTCAGAAGTCAGCACAGATATTCCAGCGCCGGATGCTCCCCCAAGCGAAAACCAGGTTGACTTTCAGTCTGGTTTGATTATGCCTGAATTACTACAGCCAGCTTCTTCTACTGACCTCCCTGAAGACTCGGATATTGGTTCAGCCACTGAAACATCGGCTGTAACAGATCTTGCACCAGGGGTGGAAGAAATGAATAATGCTGTCGTTCCCGAGGATACCAGTGGACCGATTGCCGATTTTTTGAACCCCCTTATCCCACAGGAAGAGACTGTTCCATCAACAGACGCTCCAGGTGGAGTTGACAGCATACCAGCTGAGGAAATTGGAAGTGTCGATTCAGCTACAGAAGTTAACGGAGTAGATGAAGCACCTGAATCAGTGACCGAGCTCAACTCTCTCGAAGAAGTCCAGGTAGTTACTTCAGCTAAACCCGAAGTGGTGCAGATCATTACCGACCAGGCCATACCAAGTGGAGAAGAGGCTGGAGCCAGTGCACCAACTGACGAAGGTTTCTCGGTGGTTACGATTAGGCCAGTTGCAGCAACCCCAGCGCCAGAAGTTGAGGGATCCGGCGATGAGGATGAACAAATGGTTGACCAGGTCGATGTTGAGAAACCAGCTAATTTAGTCGTACCGTCCCAGCCAGCCGCTCCTTCTGAAACCAGTGAATCTGCCTCGCCCGTCGACTCAGCTGCGCCAAGTGGTGCAGTTGCTGCATCCGAACCAGCCAAACCTGAAGTTGAGGGTTCCGGTGATGAAAATGAAGAAAAGGTTGACGTAGTAGCGAGTGAGAAACCAGTTGAACCGTCAGAGCCAGCGTCTTCTTCCGGATCAGCCTCACCAGTTAAACCAGAGGTAGAGGAAGGTTCAGGAAGTGGTGTGTCTGCTGGTGCTGAAACCCCTGTTGAAGTTCTGTCAGAAGATACTCTGGTGATCAGACCAACCCCTGTTCAGACGGAAGCTCCTGAACAGTCAACTGAAATTGAAGAAACAGTTGATACTACCGATCTGCCAAACGCAAACGAAATGGTTATCGGATTGGGAACACTACCCGAAGATGTCAACGAGTCAGAACAATCAGGTCAAGAAGTTGCAGGACCATCTACCGACAGCCCGGCTGCTGAAGTTGAGAACGGTCTGGAAACGGAGACAGCAACTGACAACCCTGCCTTCGAGTTAGCTAATGAACTCGCAGTTCCAGTTAGCGGAGAGCCCTCCGGAGCCTCGCAACTCCTACCAGAAGCCCCGACAAACTTGAACGAGCTGGACGGTCCAGTGCCCGATACTACTGATGTCCCAATGGAACAGACTGACAACAAGGAAGATCTCACTGACGCAGATAAACCCGTGGTTGTTGAACAGACGACAAGTAAGGTCGAACCAGAGCAAGGTGAACAAGAAAAAGTCGAAGAAACAACTGACCCAGTGCAAACTGTTGAAGAATCCACCGATAGAGTAGTAGCTGTCGTCCCGATTGATTCTGGCAACACCGAGATTGACCCACCAGTTGGAACGGATGAGCTGTCATGGGGCCCGCAAAATCAACCACCAAAGGAGACAATAGACTTGCCGTCTCAACCAGAGAGCCAGAATTCGGTGTCAACCGATGTGTCAGATAAGCCAGAAAGTGAGGGACCAGTCTCGACGGATGCACCAAGCGAACCAGAAAACGAGCTTGCTCCCTCCACAGCTGCACCAGCCGAGCCAGCCAACCCACAAGGACTGTTTCCGGAAGCTGCAACTGATAAACCTGCCGACATTGCTGTTAATCCTGAAGAACAAGAAGCTGAGAACCCAGAGGCCCCCGAAAATGCAACAGAGATTGCTTCTGAAATAGAAAGTAAACCAGCTGGACCAGTTAAACCAGAAGTTATCCTCCCGGAAGCAGCCACTGACATCCCTGTCGAAGCTGCTCCAGTTGATCCCGAGCAGGCAACAGAGGGACTAGAAATTCTCACGGAGCAAGTAACCGAGCTCGTTGGAGAAGTCGCTCCAGTCGTACCAGTCGTTGAGGTTTCTCCAGTTCTTCCACCGATCGATTCCGTAGCCATCGCAGAACCGGTTCCCGAGTCTACAGACAAGACTGTTTCCGAGCATCCAGAGGATGCTACGAACCAGCCTGAACAAGGGAATACCGATGTCGGTGCTCCAGAAGTTATCGAGCTTCAACCAGCAGAACCACTCGCACCGGTTGATCAAGTAACCGAATCCACTGGCGAAACCGAGGAGGCGGGAGATAAACTCGAAGATCTTAGCAATCCGGTCAGACCAGTTCAGACAACCGAACGAATTGACCAATCCGAAACGGCAAAACCAGAAGAGGCAGTCGAACCAGGCCCCCAAGGCGAAGAATCAAACTCGCAGGAACCCAAACCAGACGAGCCGGAGTCGCAGACAGAGACACAAACAGTGGTGGAAGACAGACCAGCCGTCGTACCTGAAAACACTGACCGACCTGACGACTCCGACATTGCTGAAGTTGTAGATGTTACCGATGCCGGTGAGATATCCTCGGAGATGACCAAACGACCCCAGGTTGAAGCCACAGTTGTGGAAGAAGAAGAAGGTCCAGCTACAGAGGGAACGAGTGAGGAGACAACTAACAAGTCTGAGGTCGGTGAAGAACCCGCAGTACCATCTGACAATGAAATGGCCCTACCAACTGTTGTACCAGGCGAGGGTAAGCCTTATTTTTCTTTAGGGGTTTTGGTAAGGCGGACTGTAGAAGGGGGGCTCGGCTTGGCCGCAACTCGAACTTCTGAAGGCAGGAATGCTCAGATTTAGGTTTACGCCGAGGATAATGCGCTTCATCATCGATCAAACATGATACACTAATTCGGCAAAATGGGACCCTAGAGTCATAAAGCTCTTCAGTCATTTGTATTAAAAGATTTACTGTAGGCCACAGTAACATCACACACCCACTGGGCATCCCTCCGTCAACCCCACCCATGTCGTCAGGTAGCCTATAGGCCTACAATTTTTACTTATAGCCCATTAGGTAGGAAAAAAACAATAAGACTATTCAAGAGAACGAAAAAGATCGACAAAATACAGACAAAAAAAACCCAACTGAAAAAAGAAAGAATTACGATATTTCGAAGCAAAGTACACTAAGTAAAACAAAGTAGACAGAACAGGATTTTTTCAGGAGCCGATTTTTGTACAAAAACATACCGACAAAAGATGCTGGTCATACAAACGCATACAAATACATACGCATATCGTACAAAGTGGTGCAAACGCTAGATTGTCATACGAACTCGTAGAGATTTAGAAACCAATCCTTTTGACACCCATGGCCGTTGTGTTTCATGTTCGTTAGCCTTTGCCTTTAGCTTCTAGCTTGCAAGTCGTGTTGAATGACGGAGGGGAAGACGGAAAACCGAGTATCAGTAATCAAACCTACATCCGTGTTTTACTTTTTCCCCAAACCGATTCTAGGAGGTGATGGGCAACGCCGTCTGGTGGACTCGAAGCCCTCTCACATCCGGGTTCTTTTTTAGCTAAAACTTAAGCCTTTTATGGAGAAACACAGTTATTTTTGGCGCCAAAAAAATCAGCGGTTGATAACCCGTTTGTGTTGATCGGTAGTATCAGTTATGTTTTATTTGTGTGACGTCATCTGTCCTTGAAGAAAAAACAGCTGCGGCTCTTCTCCTGGCAATTGATGGGTTGGTTTGTCACGAGTTGCCGCTGAAAAGAAGTCAGTGCACTTACAGAGTGATCAATCAAAAAGTAGAAGATCTTCTTCCTAGACCCGCGGCTTTTTCTCTGGGCTTGAAAGATTTGTCTTTTTAAGTCACGACGTGTCTAGTCAGTGGCTGTCTTAAACGCACTTGTCCCGTTGTCTTATGAATAGGGGTCCGGGACTCCAGAATCCTGTTCTGGAGCGAAAGGCAAGAAGATCCGAGGGGTTACCCGCTCCCCGGCACCTGCTGTACACCTGTTCTCGGCCCCGGCCGGCACCAACCGAAATAGGCGGTGCCGGCACCGGTGCCGACAATAAATTGGGCGATTCATCTTTCAAACGCTTCCAAAAATGCTTATTTTGATGTTTCAACACGTGACACCCGGTGCCGACAGGTTTCAGCCGGTGCCGGCACCCGGCACTTGCTGTACACTAAAATCGAGAGTGGGCAACCCCTCGAGAAGGTCTGCGGACTTCAGATAGTTTGTCTGGAGTATATCTTGCAGATCGGTCATTTATCGGAACTCCCTCAACTTTCCATTCTCTGCTTCACTAATTAACACCATGTTTTATGGTCTAAGAGAAAGTAAAATCAACATGTTTTTCTTTTTCTCTGTAATTAAATCATTACGTAAACCTCTTTTAAAAATAATTCTTGCGGTTGAGAGCTCGTTTCGTCAAGATTTACTGCGTTGCAAAAACACAATGTGAGATGAGAATTCGCGGTCAGCTGCCACCATTTTGCAGATCAGTGAGCTGCAAAATCGGAGTAGCTCAAGTTCAAGAGACGATGATTGTTATCCAGTCCATCAAGCTAACTGTCGGCATTTCGTCAGCTTGATTTGCTGCCAAAATTGATTGGTTTAAACATAGTTGCGCGATTTTGTCGATAGTCTCTATACCAAACGCGTTCTTTTACAGAAATATAAAATAACCTGTTGGAAAATCTGCCAAGACAGGTTCAACACTGTCAGAAGTTTCATAACAGATAACACAAGGATGCGCGGTTTCAACAGACAATGCGTAACAGATAACACTTGGGATGTTATCAGTTGTGTTTGAAAACGTTATGCATGAAATGTTATGTATAACAAGCTTTGCTAGGAAGAGCCAAAAAAGCATCTACTGACTTTAGGCTATTGTATATCGTTATGATGTCGGAAAACTCAGCAGATGCTTTTTGCGGTTTTTCCGCTCTTCCTGATGGTAACGCTTATTTTGCATAGGATAACATTGTGAAACAAAACAGATAACACCCGAAGTGTTATCTGTTACGCATCATCTGTTGAAACCGCACATCCTTGTGTTATCTGTTATGAAACTTCTGACAGTGAAGCTATAATTCGCACTATTTTACATTCGATAAACGAAATATGTATATATCGATATTTCGGGATCAATTTTCGCTCTCACATACATCGTTTTGCTGAAATTTAGAAATGAAAATCATAAGCAAATAGCATCCTTTTTTTCGATCTTTGAATAATGTAAAAATTGAATTACGAAAAACATTATTGCTGTATCTTCGGACATGTCAGAGTCAGTTATTCTAGGTTATTTACAATAATTAGAAAATAAATGGGAATGTCCTTAATATCGTTTTCGATATTTACGTTTCGAAATTCGATATCAATATTTGGTCCGATGTATCGATAGCGATATCGAATATCGCCCAACACTAAAAGCATACATTTTGCCATTCTCCTGGGTCTCCCCCAGCGCGCTGACCTCGTTTTCATTTGTGCCGATGTTTCCGTCGTCAGTAAAGAACTCCTTTCAAGTTGTGGACGGACATCCCGGCCGGAGTTTCTGCACTTTCATCATAAAGTAAAAAAAAGGTCAGTAGTGGCAAATAGGTAGGATAACCGACCTATGGAGAAAAGGCAAAAAATGCAGCTATTGACTAATTGTTACAATAATTGAAGTACCCACACGTAAAAAAGATGAGTACATTCCCTGTGTTGTCGAGCTTTCTCGTCCAGAAAGTCCTTAGGCAGTGTAAACCGACTCCCTTGACCCCCCACGGCGTCCCCGGGAAACATAGGCCTTAAATCCGAGGAATAACGGGGAGACTGAAGCCATCTTTTTCCGCAGGAAGCTGCAGCATAGATGGCGTTGTCTACGCCCACGGACAGTCCGTTCCAAGCACATCACCTTGCACCTACAACTGCGTCTGCCTGGGATCCACCGTAACGTGCGCTGTGCCATCTTGCGTTGCTCCCCCCGCTGATGCCAAGTGCTCCCCCATTATAACAGAAGATAGCTGCTGCCCTAACTACGTATGTGAAGGTATGTGTTGCGCGTAGTTTGCATTCCTGCTACATTAGTTTAGTTCCAACCTCCTATCAATATCATGGGCGATTATGGCGTTCTGACGGATTCGCTTTCGGAAAAGAAAAACAGAAATTTGCCGGACTAACGGAAAGCGGTCAGGCTATCCAGCTTTCCCAGATCACTTTCTACTTTACGTCACGGATTGGCTTTCCAGAACAATTCGCTTCGATTTCTGAAGCCTAAATTCGCTTCGATTTTGATCGCCTAAACAGCTCTGGAAGATGAAGCGAGTTTTAGCTGAATTATTGGGGTCATAGATTGTAGAGGCTCTCTGGAGACGTTCTGTTATGTTGAACGTTGGTGGTAACATCGTATGCTGGTTATAAATGTTCATATATGCTCGATCTCTTGCTGTATAAAATATATTTTTATAAAAACGTCCCTAAGTATAATTAGTGATTTACCGAGTTCATCTCTCCATTCAGTGCTGTGTTTTCTTTCCCTTTTTAGCAATATTTGAAAATTAAAAGAACTTTAACATAAATAAATAAATATATGTCCCACCAAGCTGGTACGCCTCTTCCCATAAAATAATAACTCATATAGTAATTAAGGCGCATTAGCTTCACATGAATACAATGTTAAAACATTCGTAACATGCTAATTAACCACGTGCCATCATTGTTATAGATTGTTTATTTGTCTGCCGAAGTAGTTAGTCGTATTTGTTGAAGTATTTTAATATATTAATCGCTTCCCCAGTGCTTACTAACCTGCTTTTAACTAACAGGAAGCTGCTTTATCGACGGGGTAGTTTACCCTAACTTCTCTCCCATCCCGTCAAACAACCCCTGCCTAAGCTGTTTCTGTGTCAACTCTGTCCAGGAGTGCTCCACCCCTGTTTGCCCCCGACCGCCTAACCTTGGCTGCTCGCTTGTAAAGGAGCGTGTACCTGGCGACTGCTGCCCGAGCTGGAGATGCCAGCGTAAGTAGCTTATTTCAGCTAGGTGCATTCTCGTGCTGATTTGGTGGCGGGTAGGAAGTACGATTCAGCAAATAGATATTACATAGTGAGGGTATTCTCCATATCCCAGTCCAGAGCCACCATGCGGTTTAGTTCCTGTTGGTCCCCCGATGAATCATCACCATCATCAATGTTTAAAACTGTGCTAGGATGGTCTAGACTAAACCTCAGCCGATTATCTGAGGACCGGAGTCATCAAGAAAGTTGGGAAATTCGATTAAATATATATATTACTGAATATGTGTTTGGATCTATTTATATAGAGCCGAGCGCGTTTATATTTACACAACCGTTCTAGGTACAATCATTTAGGTCCGGAAATGGAAAATATGAACTTTTCATGTAATTAGACGTGTCGTCACGGTCCTCAGATAATCGGCTGAGGTTTAGTCGACACCGCTAGGATATTTTTTTTGACTATACTTCAGCATAATAACGGTGCCAACCTCCCTGGCAATGGAGTTTTGTATTATCCTTTAGCTTAAAATGTGAAAGCTCCTCTTTAATTAAATTTCAGAATTATTTAGAGGTAAAGCCTTTTCTGCTGCTTTATATTATTTTCGTTCGTTAACCTATCCATTTATTGTCCCATCCCTTTGTGGTGGATGCTGAGAATGAGGCGAGGGTCGCTCATCATGGGACAACAGAATGATATAGGCTTGTAGACCTCGCGTGGTCTGTTGGTATAGTCTCAGTGCCGATTAAAGCAATACCACTTATTTTTAATCGAATGATAATTGACTTGCTGACTTCCCAACTTCTAGTGTTGATATATATTTACAGTTTAAGTAAAACAAAAATTTAAAACTGAACACAAAAAAGCGAAAATTCGTAGTTTTAATTCGCTCTTAGTCCGCAAACGGACCTGAGCGTAAAAGAAAAACAAACGCGTTCATCTCTTCGCTAATTTGTCAAAGAGGCGCATTAAAAACATCTTTAATGAAGTTCACTATCATTAAGCCTTGTCTTGCCAGGATCCCCGTTATGTAACTAATGAGCAATTATTCAAGTCAACATCTCCAAAGGAATTTTTTGCCTGTCTGCCCAAATCCTCAAAAACATCTCACGACAGGCAGTAAATTATTCTTCACGTTTGTCCACCAAATAACGGTTGGCAATTCATGCTGCGTTTTTTGCGCTAATGTAATAAATAATAAAAAATAACTTGCGAATGGTAAACCCCGTTGGTTTCTGTTCTGTTCACAACTCTGTCTACCTCGTGTGACGTCAGAAAATGGGTGCGCTATGTTTGAATGGTATTTTGGCAGGTGTTGTTTCATGAAATCGATCCTGGGTATTTATCAGTCTTCGTCGGACATTGACACCAAGGAGAGCCCATCTTGATATTATAATTTTATTATTTTGAATAAAATATGGAGAAAACATGTTGGATATGAGAGATAAATGTTTTTTTTAAAGCCATCAGGCCATTTGCAGTCAATATGGTTGTCAATTGTCATGTAAATTGAAGACAGAGTAAAACTACTTCATTCCACTATCCGCTGCATAAGTCTGGATACTAAATAACTCAGATTATAAGTTACACTAAAGCACTGACACTTATTTACATTTGACATATTTAACAGTTTCCCCAAACTAATTAATGTTTATAATTAGTGATAAATATCAGATTGTAGATAGGGTTGTATGAAATTACTGAAATTACTCAGTACGTACGGGCGAAACTTTTAAATTAACGTTCTTCACTGAATCCCAAAAATTGTCCACTCGCCATACTTTATACTTCTGTTTTTGTTATTTTTGTTCAAAGATATGTTACGAATAATTTTCAGGTTTGAAATTTGTTGACAGTACTAACGTTACGTTACAGGAGGGGTATCCAACAGCGATTTATACAAGTCTCGACATTAGCCTAAAAAATGCCAACATGAATTTCACTGCATTCCTAACTAGGTTCTAACCTAGTAAACCTCAATTACCCAAGACTTACTTAAAACAGCGCAAAAGTTTTCTGTTAACGATTTTAGGCCATTTTCGAGGTTAAATGATTCGTTTAAATAATTTTGAATGATAATAAAATAATTTCGCGACTTTTGGAGACAGCCCCTGATACAAATGGTGCAGATTTCCCTCGATCCTTCATCGCTGGGGGAGTTGGATCTTGTGACACGCGCAAATTGCTAATGGATGATGTGATTGTGATTTGTGGGTCCGAACTGCATCCGGCCGCGGTGGGGGAAGTTGGAGGAAGATCATGCAATTTTTTTTCACCAAGGGGGTGGAAGGGTTGGTATGAAATGCGATTTTGATGTTCGTGGCCGGATCCGACCCAGGTGTGGGGAGTTACAAGGGCGTACTCCTGCAACGAGATACATTGATATAAAAGCTATTTATTACATTTGATATAAATAGATAATTTTTTATTTTTGTTAGCAATATCGGCTGAAGGAATACTCATATAAAAATACAATTTTTATATAAACAGTTTTTTTTTACTGCACCATTTGCCTATTGTTGTCAAAGTTTCAGCATCACCACTTCCCGGAATTGAGCAGAGCTTGATGCCTTAGATGTTACGTTGTTGTCCGAGCCGCATCCAGCGACGGTTGGGGGTGGGGCTTGAATTTTGTGACGTCTTCGTTTACATTCTTGCACCGTCTTCCCGTAGAAAGTGACACTTTTTTCCCGCCATGGCTTTATTAGGGATAAATTAATTTATTAATTCATTCACGAGCTCGTAGCTCATGTTGAAATTGGTCCCGTCACAAGTTTCGTCAGATGTTGAATGAACAAGCATTTACCTATGGTTTTTATCTGCCTTGAAGCATTCGGGGCTATAAAGATACATATTGGCTCTTCGTAATTTCCAGTTTTTGGTATAATTTACCTGACCGTTATAAGTATAGTTAGATCATTAATTTGATCTTTTCTTCCGGCCATTATGTGGGAATTAATGAAGATCCTTGGGCAGTATGGTATATACACTTTTTAACGGTAAAAAACAAAAAAGCACTAATAGTTTGGGCCTAAGGACTTCTTGTCGTTGTTACCTACCTAATTCAAGTATGAGATCTTTTCTTTCTGTTCAGTTCATGTTGTAGAACCATTGACAGGGCCGTCACTACTAGGGGGGGGGAGGGGGGGACGCCCCCCCCAATGTTGTCGGCCAGTCGGTAAAAAATAGCCGAGTCGGCGCGAAGCGCCTCTATTTTTCTTAAAAACAGTCGATTTTTTTCTTGGAAACAGTCGATTTTTCTTAAAAACAGTCGGTTTTTCGTAAAAATAGCTGTTTTTTTTTAAATTAGCCGATTTTTCGTCAACACAGTCGTTTTTGTCTGCAAAACCAGTCGGTAAAAATGACCAGCCAGTCGGTAAATACCTCGTCCCCCCCCCAAACATTTTGGCTAGTAACGCCTCTGCCATTGATATATTCATCAAATTCATTTCAGTCCCGCTCCCGCTCCGCTCCTAGATACCCAGAACATTATTCCAATAAATAGGCAACGTCCTAGAATTGTCCTCTGACGAACCGGATTCCTCTCGCGTTTCCTCTTTTTAAGGGGTTTTTCCGAAATTTTGGAATTGGAAGGATGCTCTGAGAAATAACTACCCAATCACTATATATATATATTTTTTATTTTTAACCCGCCAAATACACGAGGTGATAGCGGAGTAAATAGTATAACGAAAAATAACACAAGATAAATAACAGCATAAACACAAAAAATTTAGACATAATTTCTAATTGGACCTGGAAAATTCATGAAAAACATCACGTACTCGATGACCTGGATGACGAAATGTACATAGTAGTGACGCTGATGTTTTCTCAAGTGAACGAATGACATCTTGGACGCCGAACTTCTGAACTAATTTGTGGTTGCGGTAAGAACGAGGAAGGTACATACAAAATTTACAATGATTATAATAACACGTCTTCAAAGCTTTGGTGTCTTTTTTTAGCAGAAAAAAAGAGCCTCAAGGCCTCACGTTGAGGCCTCCTCACAAATTCTTGTTCCATATTTCTCTCCTGTTCCGAAAACCTATAATTTGGTATTTACAGGCAAGAAAAAGTTGAGACTAAGGGTAACTTTGCTACCTTAGATCAACCGAGTAATTCGGCAAGTTCTGTGTGTCATGACCGAAGTTATAACAAGAACTGGTTTCATTATACAGTAGCTTTATCTGGATCAGTTCCGTTGTTTTATTGTTCCAGAATTTTGTGTATCAGTAGTTGCTTTGATGAGAGCTTGGGCGTGGTTACATGTACAGTTAACTTCGCTTTTGCGTAATTGAATAGAAGAAAGGCTCCAGTTGTGTAAACTGTTGCCATGAAGTCGTATTTTATGGTCACGTCGTCCTGATTGGATTCTTCCCAAAACAGTCTGCAAATGGTCTGACGATAAACAGACAAACGTTAAACACTTCCCGGGAACAGAGGAACTTTTGTGCTTTTCATTTAGTTATTCATTTATTTCCCTCAAAGCTCAGGAGTAACATAATATAATATAAACAAAGCTGAACCTTAATCAACTGATCCATTGCTTGACACTATGAATACTAAAAAGAAAAATACACTATGTTTTGACAACTAGCTGACTTAAAATTATTACTATATTAAATTATTCACTTGTGAAAGAACGGGTATAAGTTCTTTTCACTTGTAGTGTTGCACACACACAACGTAGGTCGCTATTTGTCTTTTCCTTCTTTGTTCTTTTTTCTTTCACGTACTTCGTTTTTGTTCTCTTCCAATGCAGCGGGCTATAGAGAATAGACATATACAACATAATAAGCGGTTCGTAATAATAGTAGAAATAAGTACGAAAGTACTTCCCCGTCGACGTCTTCCTTGTAGCCGGCCTTATTCTTCCTTAGCCAACTTCAGTACGCTTGTACAAATTCAGTATCAACATCCTATCAGCATCTATTGTAGAATCAACATCTTCCATGCTAATAAAATCTTATCCTCAAAATCACGACGAGAAAAGTGTTGATTTTAAGACTTCTTGTTTCTCTTGCAGAACTCGGCGAGAACCCCGACTTCGTCCCTGCAAACCAGGTTGTCCCCGAACCAGCTGGTCCATCCACGGATGTCGCTCTTCCGGTCCCTGAAGATTCGCAAGACAAAGAGGGCGAACCAGTTCCGTCTGATGCTGTGATCTTCCCAGGGCCACCCTCAGTACCAGCTGAATCAGTTGATCAGCAGGACAGTAATCATAGTGCTGACGTGAAGCCAGTCGACGCTATGGAAGAGCTGGCCCCAGCTGGTGAAGTGAACCAACCAGCTACTGATGCACCAAGCGCTGAAGGAGAAATCGTGGTCGAAGATGTTAAACCAACTGCATCAGAAAGCGAAAACTTGGTCTCAGCGAACCAGTTCGTTCCAGAATCAACTGGTCCGTCGACGGTTATTTCCCCAGCTGAAACCCAGGAGAAAGAGGGTGAAACAGTTCCATCTGACGCTGTGATCTTCCCAGGACCACCCTCAGTTCCCAGTGAACCAGTTGACCGTGAACCCGAAGAGCAGGAGAAGAACGAGGGTGCTGAGCTTAAACCAGTCCACGTATTCGAAGAAGAAGCACCAACTGGAGAGGTGGTTCAACCGGCTACTGAGGCACCTAACGCTGAGGAAACAATTGAAGTGGAAGAGGTTAACGTTAAACCAGTCAAACCAGATGCACCAGCGGAGTTAGAAAATGGTGCTGAATTGGCTGCATCAACTGAATCAGTTTTAGAAGCCGAAGTACCTGTTGATGTTGAGGAAGTTAAGCCGGATGAATCAGATGCATCTCTTGCACCTGAAGCATCAGCCACCGATGTACCAGATGTGTCTGAACAAACAGCTGCCAATAGACCAGATGTAACTGAAGCACCAGCCACCGACGCACTAGCTTCATCTGGAGCACCAGCCACCGACACACCAACTGCATCTGAAGCTCAATCGACCGATGCACCAGCTGCATCTCAGTCACCAACTACGGACGCAGTGGCTGCATCTGAACAACCAGCTACCAATGCACAAGCTGCAACTGAAGCGCAAGCTACCGATACACCAACTGCATCTGAGCAACCAGCTAACAATGCACCAGCAGCAACAGAAGTACCATCTACTAACCCACCAGCTGCATCTGGAGCACCAGTCACCGACGCACCAGCTGCATCTGGAGCACCAGCCACCGACGCACCAGCTGCATCTGAAGAACCAGCAACCGACGCACCAGTTGCATCTGAAGCACCATCAACCAACGCACCAGTTGCTTCTGGAGCATCAGTCACCGATACATCAGCTGAATCTGGAGCACCAGCTGAATCTGGAGCCCCAGCCACCGAGGTGTCAGCTGCATCTGAGCAAACAGCAACCAATGCACCAGCGACGGACGCGCCAGCCGCACCATCCTCCGACGCTCCAGCCGTACCAGCCACCGACGCTCCAGCCGCACCAGCACCCGACGCGCCAGCCGCATCAGCTACCGACGCGCCAGCCGCACCAGCCACCGACGCGCCAGCCGCTCAAGCGACAGACGCGCCAGCCGCACTAGCGACGGACGCGCCAGCCGCACCGTCCACCGACGCTCCAGCCGCACCAGCCACCGACGCGCCAGCCGCACCAGCCACCGACGCGCCAGCCGCACCAGCCACCGACGCGCCAGCCGCACCAGCCACCGACGCGCCAGCCGCACAAGTGACAGACGCGCCAGCCGCACCAGCGACGGACGCACCAGCCGCACCAGCGACGGACGCGCCAGCCGCACCAGTCACCGATGCAGTTCCTTCAGCAGCCACCGAAGTTTCAATTCCAGTGGAAGCATCAGTAGCACCGGTCACCGACGCACCAGCTGCACTAGCCACTGATGCCCCAGCCGTACCAGAGCAGGGTGCAGAACAAGCGTCAGTTAACTCACCTGCACCAGAGCAAGGAACCGACGGCGCTGCACAAGCAGCAGAAGAAACCATTGCAGTCGAGCCTCAGCCAACACCCGAGGAAGCTTCACAGGTTAAACCGTCCGAACCAGAAACAGTTAACAAAGTTGATGAAGAACAAATGGAGATTGTTGAAGTTGTGCCTGATAGCAAACCAGCCGATACAGAGGGGGCCCAGCAAAACCCAAGTGCACCAACCATAGTACCAACACCAGTACAACCAGCTGAACAGGAAGCACCAGTTAACCAGTCTATACCAGAGGAACCTGCTGCCCTTATCGATGAAGTCAAACCCGAGGAATCAGCTCCTACAGCAGGTGAAACGGAATCAGCAGCCGAAGGTGCCAAACCGGAAGGTCCAGCCGAACCTGAAGTTGTACCAGAAGAACCAGCGCAAGCAGAAGGAGAAACCGATGCAGTATCAGGCGCTTTGAAACCAGATGCACCAACCGAACCCCAAGTAGAAACAGAAGTAGTCCAAGAAACTGGTGTCGCTCCAACCGGATCGGAACCAGCTCAACCCGAAGGAGAAGTTGAAATAGTTTCAGAAGAACCAGCTGGAGTAACTACACCAGCTGCACAAGAAGGTGAACCCGAGATAACTGCACCAGCTGTAGAAATCAAGCCAGAGGAGCCAGCTGCACCAGAAACGCCAACTGAAGGAGCAGCCGAAGTTGTACCAGAAGCACCGTCGCAGGGAGAACTTGGTGTTGCTGCGGGATCCACCGATCCAAAACCAGAACAAGGGTCTGAGCAAGCCGCAGTGTTACCAGAGTCCGAGCAAGTGGTCCCTGAACCCGAAGTTATCGCCTCCGTAGACCCAGTTGCACCAGAAGTACCAGAAGCTGCCTCACCAGAGGAGGAATCACCAGAAATCGTGAGCGGGGCTGGTTCAGCTGCACCGGAAACGCCAGCTGAAGTTGCACCAGAAGCACCGTCCCAGGGAGGAGAATCCACCGACTACGACCTAAGACCCGAGCAAGAGTCTGAGCCAGGAATACCAGCCTCATTGGTACCCATGGAACCAGCACTACTGCCTGAAATAGTACCCGGTGAGACCCCCCAAGAAGCCCTTGAACCCGAAGTGGCCATGCGACCCGAATCAGAAATAACTGAACTTGCTCTGCCCGAAGAAGAAGAGCTTCCAGAAATCGTGATTGGACCCGGTGCTTGCTTGTTCGACGGTAAAGTCTTCGTCAGCGCACAGCAGATCCCAAGAGACGATCCCTGCGATTTCTGCTTCTGCTTCCGTGGCGACATCATTTGCCTCCAGCAAAGCTGCCCCCCTCCCATTCCAGGCTGTTTCGAAGAAGTTATCGGCGGCTTCTGTTGCCCGAGATACGAATGCCCAGTGAGACAGGCCAGCCAGAACATCACAATACAGCCAACATTGCCCCCCTTGCCTCTGCTGTTGTCGGATACACGACAGGTCTTCTTGCCTCCGACACAAGTCGAAGTCCAGGGATGTGAAATCCTTGGGGAGTTCTTCAGACAAGGAAGCGTCATCCCTGCAGCATCAGGGCCCTGCCTGGAGTGCAGGTAGGAAACGGTTATTTTATTTCTCCTTCTACCCGTTCCGACGCGGATCCGTACTTACTTCCACAATGGTCTAGATGACTAACTCTTCTTGTGTGCCCAGCAAAGAGCCAGAAACGTCACGAAAACAAACGTTGTTTGATTGGTTTACACAGGATTTGAATCACTTAGAGGGTTCGTTTGGGTGACGTTTCTTGTTCTTCCCGAGGTTCGCTGGCGTGTTTCGTACTTAGTCATATAGAGTATTTATTCAGCACAAAAGTAATGAGTCGCTACGCAACGCATATCTCATGAAACGCACGGTTCTTGACGCAGAAACGCAGCCATCCGTCTGAACGATTGGATTGCCATACTCTGTTCCGACGCGTTTTTGGGTTACTGTAAAACAGTCGTCTTTCTTCGCCTGCTATCTCAGAAAGCTAGCTCTTTTCGGTCTCTAGTTATTCAGTGGAACAAAGAATACCGTAGAACCTTAGTCTTGATGGCGCCCGGGCATCATTTCAGGGGCCATTCAGTTTACTTCAAAAACAGTTTGATAGAACTTAGTGGAACTATATTACTCATTCCTTAATCGTTAGTCAGTTCACATTTCCGAGATTGCGAATGTTATTTTCATCCACCCTAACGGAACTGCGCTGATTTTTGCATTTGCCGTGTTTAGCTCTTTTCGAGCTGGATCAGAATCCCGCATGTTGCTTCGGATGAGCTCATCGGTCAGTTTTTCTCACCAAAGCCGGGACGGACGTAACCTATTGGGATAGACGTTCGAGTTCCATAGCGGTCACGTGTGTTAGAATATTGGAGTACGGACTATATCTAGTGTAACTTGCGCTTTTAGGTCTCGATCAGCTCTGATTTGTATTTGCTCGACAATAGTCGTCCATTGGAGATATTTTCTCCCCTACTTCGGGTCAGAAAGTGTCGAACAGTCTTTGGCATGGTTGGTTGTACGTAGACACTGCGGTATTTACTTGTAGTAGTATCATGGCACAAGCTGTGGGGCTGTCGAAAGAGAATAAAGGGTTTATAAAAAAAAAAATGAAAATGAAGCTTCAATGCCCAAAGGAGGGACTAATTACCCTCAAAACATCAACAGCAAAAAAGACTTGGGACAAAGATAAAGAAAAAAAGAAAGCTAGGACGCAAGCATGGTGCTAGCAGCTGACGGAATAAGTCGTGCCATGAATCTTGACCTCGGTCGACACCGTCATGTTTTCACTTGAGTAACAACGCCTTTACTTTTCAGATGTGGCATGAACGGAATGATGGAGTGCGACCCAAGGGACTGCCAGCCGGAGCCCATGCTTCGGAAAATGATGGCGGCCGCCGTTAAACGTCGCCGAAGAAGCTTGGGCCGACGACTGGGCCGAGTTCACCACTTTGAACTCGCCGGTGATAGACTAGTTTTGCAAAGTTAAAAGGCTCCGTGAGCATCAAAAATCCATTTCTAGTATTTTACTCGCGCAATTTTTTTGCAAGTGATTTCCGCCATATTCGGAGTGAGTGTGGTTTTGTTAGTTCCGGACGTTTTTTACGCGCAGAATGGTTGATTCGCAGTATTTATTTTTTATTATTAAGTCGGTTTTTCTGCTCCTAGAAAATGTTCGGAGGAGGGGGCCATTAGTTTGGCAGGAACCCTCTGCCGTTATGCGGTGTGTCTCAGTGTAATGACGATGTGACCAAGGGGATATATTGAAGTTTAGTTTCTTAGTTGGTGCATTTAGTAACATCTGCACTTGCGTAAGCTTTTTAGTGCGTCTTGTTTTTTTTTATTCGTCCGCAACCCAGCGCCAGATCTTCTTTAACTCGCCGACTTCTTTGGAGGCCGATAAGAACATTTTCAGTTCCGTTTCTTGGAAACAAGATTGACTGGGATTGACAGTATTACTATATGATTGGGATCGACTTTAGACTGTGATATTAGCGCAACGCTTTCCGCTGGACGGATTGACTGTACTTCTTGGGGGTTGCCGCGAACGTAGTACGTTTGGTCGTACTCAAAATATTCCCTTCGTTGACTTTATTCATGAGATACCAAACGCATTGGATGAGATGTTTTGTAGATATTAGTACGAGTGTGGTGTTTGATGGGGAAAGTAGAACAGACTGATTCACTTTACTAACAGATTTTCTTATTTTTGAACGTTTGAGATGCTTTAACCCAGTGCGAAATATTGTCCGAATGCGGTACCAGTGCTTTAAGAAATTCGTTACCAGTGATGTGTTGTCCAGTGCAATGATCTTTTGTTGAATAAGAAAATACATTTTTACCGATGAAACGTAGCACAGACTTCTCTCATAGTACGGTCCATACCCCTCCCATTTAGACAACCAAGCTGTTGACTGTCATTTAACGGAGCAGGCTGAACTCGACAAGAGTAACTTCGGGAGCCGATAGATGGCATCAGGGAGATTTTGGCCATATTCCCGTTCAGCGCTTCCAAGCGGACTAGTTTCTGTTAATCCCCCTATGCCTCACCATCAGCACTTGGGTCAGACATGGTAAAATAGATCCACAAGCTAGTGAGTGGAAAACCTGTCATCTGTGTCCCAGGTAATGGAAGTTATGCACATGTCTCAGCAGCAGAAAGTGAAAGTGACCCTTTCCCCTATGGATCCGACTTTTTACTATGTCTACACAAGGGTTGGTTATGAGGCAATGGGGGACTAATAGAAACTAGTCCACTTGGAGCGCTGAACTGTAATAAGGCCAATTAATGGGGACTCCGTCCAATGACAAAAGGGGAGAGTCTACGACCAAGATTTCGAGTTCAAGGGTTCACACATCTGAAGGCACTCCAAGAACAACCTCAGTGTGATCCCAAAGGGTAATCCCCGTTGTATTATCCCCCTCCAGTTAAACTTTAAAGTTTAACCGAAAAGGGCTAAGACCCGACAATCTAGTTAGCTTACAGATCACGGAATAGGCCTAGAAACCTGATAAAGATGCGTTACTCCGTTTGTCCGCTGTCCGAAGATAATGGATTTCATTGAATGAAATTAATCTTTCGGATTTGTGGTACCTTTATGCGCCTGTCCCTGTATGCTTGAAATATTCACCAACTACAAAGGTACCGGTAAGCCATAGCCATTGCGCTAATCCGCTCTAATCCTGCAGAATGCAGGCTTGTTCTCAAATTCAAAATCTCCGCGTCTTGATGAATTTTGGGTTGTCGTGCAAGCAGCGCACATTCTGAACGTCATTACTAGAGGATGAAGAAATGCAAAATCCCTTAGATGGGTCAAAATGTTTCAGTATATTCAAATATGAGAAGTAAAAATAAGCTGCCTGTTCGTTCAAACTTCAAGCAGCTATCCTCTTCAGTGAAGCTTCAAGGGTACAACCTTTCAGTTGGACTTTATAGACTTGTGCCCTTCATTTAAGCTTTAACTGTTTCTTTTGCTTTAGCTTTTTCAATCTTTAACAACCTTTCTTTCGAACTGTAAGGAGTCGTGCCCTTCGGTTAAATTTAAGGACACAAAAGTCCCTTCACTTGAACTTCATTTAGTCTTGCCCTTAGATTAAACTTGAACCTGCACAACCATTCAGTTGAAGTTTGTGTTCTTCAGTTGACTTGAAAGGGACAACACTTCAGTTGGACTTGAAGGAGCTATGTCATTCTAGTAAGCTTGAAGGGACAACCTTTCGGTTGAACTGAAAGGGCATGACCCTTCAGCTGCACTTTAAGTTCAACTTCATGTCGACTTTAAGGGAACAGTTCATTTAGTTTCACTTTAATTGTGCCTTTCAGTTAAGCTTTAAGGATAAAAATCTTCGATTTTCACTACGTAGCTCAGTCGTCCATAGAATAATGTCAACGAAAAACTTTTGGGCCAAAACGTGCTGAGTCATCACAAAAGATTTTCGCTACGAAGCGAAGCGTTCCATAGAATTGTGGCACAGCGGAAGCGAAAATCTTTTCTGATGACTCAGCACTTGTTAGCTCAAATTTTTTTCTTTGCCATCATTCTATGGAACGCTTCGCTTCGTAGCGAAAATCATTTCCGACGAGTCGGCACTTTTCGGCTCAAAAGTTTTGCGTTGCTATTTTTGTATGGACGGCTTAGCTACGTAGCAAAAATCGAAGGTTTTTAGTTTCACTGAAAAGCACAATTAAAGTAAAACTGAAGGGTTGTCCACTTCTTGAAATGCATAGCTCCTTAAAGTTCAACTGAACGGTTGTGTCCTTAAATTTAACCGAAGGGCACGACTCCTTACAATTCGAAAGAAAGGTTGTTGAAAAAGCTAAAGCAAAAGAAACAGTTAAAGCTTAACTGAAGGGCACACGTCTATAAATTCCAATTGAAAGGTTGTACCCTTGAAGCTTCACTGAAGAGGATAGCTGCTTGAAGTTTGAACGAACAGGCAGCTTATTTTTACTTATCATATTTGAATACCGGTGAGACGAAAAACGCGTTAGAAGAAGAGCCGGACAGTGGTGAGAAAAAAAACAGAAGCAGCCAGGGATGAAACGAACGCACCTATTGTGTCCTTCAGTTCAACTCTAAGGGGACAAACCTGACATTATTCTATGGACGACTGAGCTACGTACGATTCCTCAAGGTTCATTTGAAGGGCACGATTCCTTAGAGTTCAACTGAACAGTTGTAGCCCTACAACTGAATAGACGGGCACAACTGAAAAGGGGACAAACCTTTCATGTCACAACCTTTCAGTTGATTTTTAAGAAGCACTGCCAATTGAACTTAACGGAGTTGTGCCCGTCTATTCAGTTGTAGGGCTACAACTGTTCAGTTGAACTCTAAGGAATCGTGCCCTTCAAATGAACCTTGAGGAATCGTACGTAGCTCAGTCGTCCATAGAATAATGTCAACGAAAAACTTTTGGGCCAAAACGTGCTGAGTCATCACAAAAGATTTTCGCTACGAATTGAAGCGTTCGATAGAATTGTGGCACAGCGGAAGCGAAAATCTTTTCTGATGACTCAGCACTTTTTAGCTCAAAACTTTTTCTTTGCCATCATTCTATGGAACGCTTCCTTCGTAGCGAAAATCTTTTCCGACGAGTCGGCACCCTTCGGCTCAAAAGTTTTGCGTTGCTATTTTTGTATGGACGGCTTAGCTACGAAGCAAAAATCGAAGGTTTTTAGTTTAACTGAAGGGCACAATTAAAGTAAAACTGAAGGGTTGTCCACTTCTTGAAATGCATAGCTCCTTAAAGTTCAACTGAACGGTTGTATCCTTAAATTTAACCGAAGGGCACGACTCCTTACAATTCGAAAGAAAGGTTGTTGTTAAAGCTAAAGCGAAAGAAACAGTTAAAGCTTAACTGAAGGGCACAAGTCTATAAAGTCCAACTGAAAGGTTGTACCCTTGAAGCTTCAATGAAGAGGATAGCTGCTTGAAGTTTGAACGAACAGGCAGCTTATTTTTACTTCTCATATTTGAATACCGGTGAGACGAAAAACGCGTTAGAAGAAGAGCCGGACAATGGTGAGAAGAAAACAGAAGCAGCCAGGGATGAAACGAACGCACCTATTGTGTCCTTCAGTTCAACTCTAAGGGGACAAACCTTCAGTTGAACTTTAAGGAGTTTTTCCCTTGAATGAAGCTTTATTCGAAATTTCGCGTTTTAAAATTTCATGTCACAACCTTTCAGTTGATTTTTAAAAGCACTGCCAATTGAACTTAACGGAGTTGTGCCCGTCTATTCAGTTGTAGTGCTGCAACTGTTCAGTTGAACTTTAAGGAATCGTGCCCTTCAAATGAACCTTGAGGAATCATGCCCTTCCCTTGAACTTCATTTAGTCTTGCCCTTAGATTAAACTTGAACGGCACAACCATTCAGTTGAAGTTTGTGTCCTTCAGTTGACTTTAAAGGGACAACACTTCAGTTGGACTTGAATGAGCTATGTCATTCTAGTAAGCTTGAAGGGACAATCTTTCGATTGAACTGAAAGGGCACGACCCTTCAGCTGCACTTTAAGTTCAACTTCATTTCGACTTTAAGGGGACAGTTCATTTAGTTTCACTTTAATTGTGCCTTTCAGTTAAACTTTAAGGATAAAAATCTTCGATATTCGCTAGGTAGCTCAGTCGTCCATAGAATAATGTCAACGAAAAACTTTTGGGCCAAAACGCGCTGAGTCTTCACTAAAGACTTTCGCTACGAAGCGAAGCGTTCCATAGAATTGTAGCACAGCGGAAGCGAAAATCTTTTCTGATGACTCAGCACTTTTTAGCTCAAAACTTTTTCTTTGCCATCATTCTATGGAACGCTTCCTTCGTAGCGAAAATCTTTTCCGACGAGTCAGCACTTTTTGGCTCAAAAGTTTTGCGTTGCTATTTTTGTATGGACGGCTCAGCTACGTAGCAAAAATCGAAGGTTTTTTAACTGAAGGGCACAATTAAAGTAAAACTGAAGGGTTGTCCACTTCTTGAAATGCATAGCTCCTTAAAGTTCAACTGAACGGTTGTATCCTTAAATTTAACCGAAGGGCACGACTCCTTACAGTTCGAAAGAAAGGTTGTTGTTAAAGCTAAAGCGAAAGAAACAGTTAAAGCTTAACTGAAGGACACAAGTCTATAAAGTCCAACTGAAAGGTTGTACCCTTGAAGCTTCAATGAAGAGGATAGCTGCTTGAAGTTTGCACGAACAGGCAGCTTATTTTTACTTCTCATATTTGAATACCGGCGAGACGAAAAACGCGTTAGAAGAAGAGCCGGACAATGGTGAGAAAAAAAACAGAAGCAGCCAGGGATGAAACGAACGCACCTATTGTGTCCTTCAGTTCAACTCTAAGGGGACAAACCTTCAGTTGAACTTTAAGGAGTTTTTCCCTTGAATGAAGCTTTAAGGGTAAAACCGGAATTTTAACCCTTCGGTTAAAATTTCATGTCACAACCTTTCAGTTGATTTTTAAGAAGCACTGCCAATTGAACTTAACGGAGTTGTGCCCGTCTATTCAGTTGTAGGGGTGCAACTGTTCAGTTGAACTTTAAGGAATCGTTCCCTTCATATGAACCTTGAGGAATCATGCCCTTCACTTGAACTTCATTTAGTCTTTCCCTAAGATTCAACTTGAACGGCACAACCATTCAGTTGAAGTTTGTGTCCTTCAGTTGACTTTAAAGGGACAACACTTCAGTTGGACTTGAAGGAGCTATGTCATTCAAGTAAGCTTGAAGGGACAATCTTTCGGTTGAACTGAAAGGGCACGACCCTTCAGCTGCACTTTCAGTTCAACTTCATTTCGACTTTAAGGGGACAGTTCATTTAGTTTCACTTTAATTGTGCCTTTCAGTTAAACTTTAAGGATAAAAGTCTTCGATTTTCGCTACGTAGCTCAGTCGTCCGTAGAATAATGTCAACGAAAAACTTTTGGGCTAAAACGTGCTGAGTCATCACAAAAGATTTTCGCTACGAAGCGAAGCGTTCCATAGAATTGTAGCACAGCGGAAGCGAAAATCTTTTCTGATGACTCAGCACTTTTTAGCTCAAAAATTTTTCTTTGCCATCATTCTATGGAACGCTTCCTTCGTAGCGAAAATCTTTTCCGACGAGTCAGCACTTTTTGGCTCAAAAGTTTTGCGTTGCTATTTTTGTATGGACGGCTCAGCTACGTAGCAAAAATTGAAGGTTTTTAGTTTAACTGAAGGGCACAATTAAAGTAAAACTGAAGGGTTGTCCACTTCTTGAAATGCATAGCTCCTTAAAGTTCAACTGAACGGTTGTATCCTTAAATTTAACCGAAGGGCACGACTCCTTACAGTTCGAAAGAAAGGTTGTTGTTAAAGCTAAAGCGAAAGAAACAGTTAAAGCTTAACTGAAGGACACAAGTCTATAAAGTCCAACCGAAAGGTTGTACCCTTGAAGCTTCAATGAAGAGGATAGCTGCTTGAAGTTTGCACGAACAGGCAGCTTATTTTTACTTCTCATATTTGAATACCGGTGAGACGAAAAACGTGTTAGAAGAAGAGCCGGACAATGGTGAGAAAAAAACAGAAGCAGCCAGGGATGAAACGAAAGCACCTATTGTGTCCTTCAGTTCAACTCTAAGGGGACAAACCTTCAGTTGAACTTTAAGGAGTTTTTCCCTTGAATGAAGCTTTAAGGGTAAAACCGGAATTTTAACCCTTCGGTTAAAATTTTCATGTCACAACCTTTCAGTTGATTTTTAAGAAGCACTGCCAATTGAACTTAACGGAGTTGTGCCCGTCTATTCAGTTGTAGGGGTGCAACTGTTCAGTTGAACTTTAAGGAATCGTTCCCTTCAAATGAATCTTGAGGAATCATGCCCTTCACTTGAATTTCATTTAGTCTTGCCCTTCGATTAAACTTTAACGGCACAACCATTCAGTTGAAGTTTGTGTCCTTCAGTTGACTTCAAAGGGATAACACTTCAGTTGGACTTGAAGGAGCTATGTCAATCAAGTAAGCTTGAAGGGACAATCTTTCGGTTGAACTGAAAGGGCACGACCCTTCAGCTGCACTTTAAGTTCAACTTCATTTCGACTTTAAGGGGACAGTTCATTTAGTTTCACTTTAATTGTGCCTTTCAGTTAAACTTTAAGGATAAAAGTCTTCGATTTTCGATACGTAGCTCAGTCGTCCATAGAATAATGTCAACGAAAAACTTTTGGGCCAAAACGTGCTGAGTCATCACAAAAGAATTTCGCTACGAAGCGAAGCGTTCCATAGAATTGTGGCACAGCGGAAGCGAAAATCTTTTCTGATGACTCAGCACTTTTTAGCTCAAAACTTTTTCTTTGCCATCATTCTATGGAACGCTTCTCTTCGTAGTGAAAATCTTTTCCGACGAGTCGGCACTTTTCGGCTCAAAAGTTTTGCGTTGCTATTTTTGTATGGACGGCTTAGCTACGTAGCAAAAATCGAAGGTTTTCAGTTTAACTGAAGGGCACAATTAAAGTAAAACTGAAGGGTTGCCCACTTCTTGAAATGCATAGCTCCTTAAAGTTCAACTGAACGTTTGTGTCCTTAAATTTAACCGAAGGGCACGACTCCTTACAATTCGAAAGAAAGGTTGTTAAAGGTTGAAAAAGCTAAAGCAAAAGAAACAGTTAAAGCTTAACTGAAGGACACAAGTCTATAAACTCCAACTGAAAGGTTGTACCCTTGCTAGCATCGACATTCCATGACGTAGCTCCTCCCACAGGGCGGGGCCAAAGAAACTCCTCCCTTAAGGCGGAGACTTGGCTCCAGCAGCCAATCACAGGCCTCCTTTCACTTTGTTAAATTTGTCAACGAACAGGGATCCTGTCCAGAACCAGGATCCTGGCTTTGTATTTTCAGTCAACGAACCCGGATCCTGGCCTATACTTTGATACTTTGATCCTGGCTGCTTCTGTTTTTTTTTCTCACCATTGTCCGGCTCTTCTTCTAACGCGTTTTTCGTCTCACCGGTATTCAAATATGAGAAGTAAAAATAAGCTGCCTGTTCGTTCAAACTTCAAGCAGCTATCCTCTTCAGTGAAGCTTCAAGGGTACAACCTTTCAGTTGGAATTTATAGACTTGTGCCCTTCAGTTAAGCTTTAACTGTTTCTTTTGCTTTAGCTTTTTCAACCTTTAACAACCTCTCTTTCGAATTGTAAGGAGTCGTGCCCTTCGGTTAAATTTAAGGACACAACCGTTCAGTTGAACTTTCAGGAGCTATGCATTTCAAGAAGTGGACAACCCTTCAGTTTTACTTTAATTGTGCTTTTCAGTGAAACTAAAAACCTTCGATTTTTGCTACGTAAGCCGTCCATACAAAAATAGCAACGCAAAACTTTTGAGCCGAAAAGTGCCGACTCGTCGGAAAAGATTTTCGCTACGAAGCGAAGCGTTCCATAGAATGATGGCAAAGAAAAAGTTTTGAGCTAACAAGAGCTGATTCATCAGAAAAGATTTTCGCTTCCGCTGTGCCACAATTCTATGGAACGCTTCGCTTCGTAGCGAAAATCTTTTGTGATGACTCCGCACGTTTTGAACCAAAAGTTTTTCGTTGACATTATTCTATGGACGACTGAGCTACGTAGTGAAAATCGAAGATTTTTATCCTTAAAGTTTAACTGAAAGGCACAATTAAAGTGAAACTAAATGAACTGTCCCCTTAAAGTCGAAATGAAGTTGAACTTAAAGTGCAGCTGAAGGGTCGTGCCCTTTCAGTTCAACCGAAAGATTGTCCCTTCAAGCTTACTTGATTGACATAGCTACTTCAAGTCCAACTGAAGTGTTATCCCTTTGAAGTCAACTGAAGAACACAAACTTCAACTGAATGGTTGTGCCGTTCAAGTTTAATCTGAGGGCAAGACTAAATGAAGTTCAAGTGAAGGGCATGATTCCTCAAGGTTCATTTGAAGGGCACGATTCCTTAAAGTTCAACAGAACAGTTGCACCCCTACAACTGAATATACGGTCACAACTCCGTTAAGTTCAATTGGCAGTGCTTCTTAAAAATCAACTGAAAGGTTGTGACATGAAATTTTAACCGAAGGGTTAAAATTCCGTTTTTAACCTTAACGCTTTATTCAAGGGAAAAACTCCTTAAAGTTCAACTGAAGGTTTGTCCCCTTAAAGTTGAACTGAAGGACACAATAGTTGCGTTCGTTTCATGTCTGGCTTCTTCTGTTTTTTTCTCACTATTGTCCGGCTCTTTTTCTAACGCGTTTTTTCGTCTCACCGGTATTCAAATATTAGAAGTAAAAATAAGCTGCCTGTTCGTTCAAACTTCAAGCAGCTATCCTCCTCAGTGAAGCTTTAAGGGTACAACCTTTCAGTTGGAGTTCATAGACTTGTGCCCTTCAGTTAAGCTTTAACTGTTTCTTTTGCTTTAGCTTTTTCAACCTTTAACAACCTTTCTTTCGAATTGTAAGGAGTCGTGCCCTTCGATTAAATTTAAGGACACAACCGTTCAGTTGAACTTTAAGGAGCTATGCATTTCAAGAAGTGGGCAACCCTTCAGTTTTACTTTAATTGTGCCCTTCAGTTAAACTAAAAACCTTCGATTTTTGCTACGTAGCTAAGCCGTCCATACAAAAATAGCAACGCAAAACTTTTGAGCCGAAAAGTGCCGACTCGTCGGAAAAGATTTTCACTACGAAGCGAAGCGTTCCATAGAATGATGGCAAAGAAAAGGTTTTGAGAAAAAAAGTGCTGAGTCATCAGAAAAGATTTTCGCTTCCGCTGTGCCACAATTCTATGGAACGCTTCGCTTCGTAGCGAAAATCTTTTGTGATGACTCAGCACGTTTTGGCCCAAAAGTTTTTCGTTGACATTATTCTATGGACGACTGAGCTACGTAGCGAAAATCGAAGACTTTTATCCTTAAAGTTTAACTGAAAGGCACAATTAAAGTGAAACTAAATGAACTGTCCCCTTAAAGTCGAAATGAAGTTGAACTTAAAGTGCAGCTGAAGGGTCGTGCCCTTTCAGTTCAACCGAAAGATTGTCCCTTCAAGCTTACTTGATTGACATAGCTCCTTCAAGTCCAACTGAAGTGTTATCCCTTTGAAGTCAACTGAAGGACACAAACTTCAACTGAATGGTTGTGCCGTTAAAGTTTAATCGAAGGGCAAGACTAAATGAAATTCAAGAGAAGGGCATGATTCCTCAAGATTCATTTGAAGGGCACGATTCCTTAAAGTTCAACTGAACAGTTGCACCCCTACAACTGAATAGACGGGGACAACTCCGTTAAGTTCAATTGGCAGTGCTTCTTAAAAATCAACTGAAAGGTTGTGACATGAAATTTTAACCGAAGGGTTAAAATTCCGGTTTTACCCTTAAAGCTTCATTCAAGGGAAAAACTCCTTAAAGTTCAACTGAAGGTTTGTCTCCTTAGAGTTGAACTGAAGGACACAATAGGTGCGTTCGTTTCATCCCTGGCTGCTTCTGTTTTTTTTTCTCACCATTGTCCGGCTCTTCTTCTAACGCGTTTTTCGTCTCACCGGTATTCAAATATGAGAAGTAAAAATAAGCTGCCTGTTCGTTCAAACTTCAAGCAGCTATCCTCTTCAGTGAAGCTTCAAGGGTACAACCTTTCAGTTGGAATTTATAGACTTGTGCCCTTCAGTTAAGCTTTAACTGTTTCTTTTGCTTTAGCTTTTTCAACCTTTAACAACCTCTCTTTCGAATTGTAAGGAGTCGTGCCCTTCGGTTAAATTTAAGGACACAACCGTTCAGTTGAACTTTAAGGAGCTATGCATTTCAAGAAGTGGACAACCCTTCAGTTTTACTTTAATTGTGCTTTTCAGTGAAACTAAAAACCTTCGATTTTTGCTACGTAGCTAAGCCGTCCATACAAAAATAGCAACGCAAAACTTTTGAGCCGAAAAGTGCCGACTCGTCGGAAAAGATTTTCGCTACGAAGCGAAGCGTTCCATAGAATGACGGCAAAGAAAAAAATTTGAGCTAACAAGTGCTGAGTCATCAGAAAAGACTTTCGCTTCCGCTGTGCCACAATTCTATGGAACGCTTCGCTTCGTAGCGAAAATCTTTTGTGATGACTCAGCACGTTTTGGCCCAAAAGTTTTTCGTTGACATTATTCTACGGACGACTGAGCTACGTAGTGAAAATCGAAGATTTTTATCCTTAAAGTTTAACTGAAAGGCACAATTAAAGTGAAACTAAATGAACTGTCCCCTTAAAGTCGACATGAAGTTGAACTTAAAGTGCAGCTGAAGGGTCATGCCCTTTCAGTTCAACCGAAAGGTTGTCCCTTCAAGCTTACTAGAATGACATAGCTCCTTCAAGTCCAACTGAAGTGTTGTCCCTTTCAAGTCAACTGAAGAACACAAACTTCAACTGAATGGTTGTGCCGTTCAAGTTTAATCTAAGGGCAAGACTAAATGAAGTTCAAGTGAAGGGCATGATTCCTCAAGGTTCATTGGAAGGGCACGATTCCTTAAAGTTCAACAGAACAGTTGCACCCCTACAACTGAATATACGGTCACAACTCCGTTAAGTTCAATTGGCAGTGCTTCTTAAAAATCAACTGAAAGGTTGTGACATGAAATTTTAAGCGAAGGGTTAAAATTCCGTTTTTAACATTAACGCTTCATTCAAGGGAAAAACTCCTTAAAGTTCAACTGAAGGTTTGTCCCCTTAAAGTTGAACTGAAGGACACAATAGTTGTGGTCGTTTCATGTCTGGCTGCTTCTGTTTTTTTCTCACTATTGTCCGGCTCTTCTTCTAACGCGTTTTTTCGTCTCACCGGTATTCAAATATTAGAAGTAAAAATAAGCTGCCTGTTCGTTCAAACTTCAAGCAGCTATTCTCCTCAGTGAAGCTTTAAGGGTATAACCTTTCAGTTGGAGTTTATAGACTTGTGTCCTTCAGTTAAGCTTTAACTGTTTCTTTTGCTTTAGCTTTTTCAACCTTTAACAACCTTTCTTTCGAATTGTAAGGAGTCGTGCCCTTCGGTTAAATTTAAGGACACAACCGTTCAGTTGAACTTTAAGGAGCTATGCATTTCAAGAAGTGGACAACCCTTCAGTTTTACTTTAATTGTGCTTTTCAGTGAAACTAAAAACCTTCGATTTTTGCTACGTAAGCCGTCCATACAAAAATAGCAACGCAAAACTTTTGAGCCGAAAAGTGCCGACTCGTCGGAAAAGATGTTCACTACGAAGCGAAGCGTTCCATAGAATGATGGCAAAGAAAAAGTTTTGAGCTAAAAAGTGCTGAGTCATCAGAAAAGATTTTCGCTTCCGCTGTGCCACGATTCTATGGAACGCTTCGCTTCGTAGCGAAAATCTTTTGTGATGACTCAGCACGTTTTGGCCCAAAAGTTTTTCGTTGACATTATTCTATGGACGACTGAGCTACGTAGCGAAAATCGAAGACTTTTATCCTTAAAGTTTAACTGAAAGGCACAATTAAAGTGAAACTAAATGAACTGTCCCCTTAAAGTCGAAATGAAGTTGAACTTAAAGTGCAGCTGAAGGGTCGTGCCCTTTCAGTTCAACCGAAAGATTGTCCCTTCAAGCTTACTTGATTGACATAGCTCCTTCAAGTCCAACTGAAGTGTTATCCCTTTGAAGTCAACTGAAGGACACAAACTTCAACTGAATGGTTGTGCCGTTAAAGTTTAATCGAAGGGCAAGACTAAATGAAATTCAAGTGAAGGGCATGATTCCTCAAGATTCATTTGAAGGGCACGATTCCTTAAAGTTCAACTGAACAGTTGCACCCCTACAACTGAATAGACGGGCACAACTCCGTTAAGTTCAATTGGCAGTGCTTCTTAAAAATCAACTGAAAGGTTGTGACATGAAATTTTAACCGAAGGGTTAAAATTCCGGTTTTACCCTTAAAGCTTCATTCAAGGGAAAAACTCCTTAAAGTTCAACTGAAGGTTTGTCCCCTTAGAGTTGAACTGAAGGACACAATAGGTGCGTTCGTTTCATCCCTGGCTGCTTCTGTTTTTTTCTCAACATTGTCCGGCTCTTCTTCTAACGCGTTTTTCGTCTCACCGGTATTCAAATATGAGAAGTAAAAATAAGCTGCCTGTTCGTTCAAACTTCAAGCAGCTATCCTCTTCAGTGAAGCTTCAAGGGTACAACCTTTCAGTTGGAATTTATAGACTTGTGCCCTTCAGTTAAGCTTTAACTGTTTCTTTTGCTTTAGCTTTTTCAACCTTTAACAACCTCTCTTTCGAATTGTAAGGAGTCGTGCCCTTCGGTTAAATTTAAGGACACAACCGTTCAGTTGAACTTTAAGGAGCTATGCATTTCAAGAAGTGGACAACCCTTCAGTTTTACTTTAATTGTGCTTTTCAGTGAAACTAAAAACCTTCGATTTTTGCTACGTAAGCCGTCCATACAAAAATAGCAACGCAAAACTTTTGAGCCGAAAAGTGCCGACTCGTCGGAAAAGATTTTCGCTACGAAGCGAAGCGTTCCATAGAATGATGGCAAAGAAAAAGTTTTGAGCTAACAAGTGCTGAGTCATCAGAAAAGATTTTCGCTTCCACTGTGCCACAATTCTATGGAACGCTTCGCTTCGTAGCGAAAATCTTTTGTGATGACTCAGCACGTTTTGGCCCAAAAGTTTTTCGTTGACATTATTCTATGGACGACTGAGCTACGTAGTGAAAATCGAAGATTTTTATCCTTAAAGTTTAACTGAAAGGCACAATTAAAGTGAAACTAAATGAACTGTCCCCTTAAAGTCGAAATGAAGTTGAACTTAAAGTGCAGCTGAAGGGTCATGCCCTTTCAGTTCAACCGAAAGGTTGTCCCTTCAAGCTTACTAGAATGACATAGCTCCTTCAAGTCCAACTGAAGTGTTGTCCCTTTCAAGTCAACTGAAGGACACAAACTTTAACTGAATGGTTGTGCCGTTCAAGTTTAATCTAAGGGCAAGACTAAATGAAGTTCAAGTGAAAGAGCATGATTCCCTCAAGGTTCATTTGAAGGGCACGATTCCTTAAGTTCTACAGAATAGTTGCACCCCCTACAACTGAATAGACGGGCACAACTCCGTTACGTTCAATTGGCAGTGCTTCTTAAAAATCAACTGAAAGGTTGTGACATGAAATTTTAACCGAAGGGTTAAAATTCCGGTTTTAACCTTAGCGCTTCATTCAAGGGAAAAACTCCTTAAAGTTCAACTGAAGGTTTGTCCCCTTAAAGTTGAACTGAAGGACACAATAGTTGCGTTCGTTTCATGTCTGGCTGCTTCTGTTTTTTTCTCACTATTGTCCGGCTCTTCTTCTAACGCGTTTTTTCGTCTCACCGGTATTCAAATATTAGAAGTAAAAATAAGCTGCCTGTTCGTTCAAACTTCAAGCAGCTATCCTCCTCAGTGAAGCTTTAAGGGTACAACCTTTCAGTTGGAGTTTATAGACTTGTGTCCTTCAGTTAAGCTTTAACTGTTTTCTTTTGCTTTAGCTTTTTCAACCTTTAACAACCT